>CM065300.1:88634093-89961790 GCA_032871835.1 Dipteronia dyeriana | reverse complement strand
AGTGTTCATACTTTGATTCAAGTTTTAGTTTCCTAAATTGTTCTAGATATTAAATGTGTTTATAGTGTTTTCACAAGTTCTAGATTGTCATTCATGCATAGTAACTAGACTACATTTTTCATTGTCATTATCCATGCATATGTCAAGTTCCCATAGGATGTGTTGATCATCATATTCTATGTTGTGCGCTTGGTTTTATTTTTGCATTCATTGATCACATTTAAGATGCCCTTGTAAAAGGTATGAAGTCTTAGCTAGGACATGTGGTTCGGATAGCTAAGCAAGAATTCTTGACTAGGACATGTGGTCCGGATAGTTAAGCAAGGAGACTTGGTTAGGATGGTTGTCCGGATAATCAAGCAAGGAAAGACTTTATAGAGGCATGAGTACCTTGGATAGAAAGTAGGTATTTTAATGGTAGACCCGCTATATTCGAACGCTTGGAGCCCATAGATAGAGTGTGTCATTTGTTGATCACTCTTGGGTGATTTCTAACTTCTCAATGGTATTGGTTAAAGTGGACTCCAATAGAGAGTGAGTCATTTGTTGGCCACTTTTGAGAAATTTCGAATCTACCAATAGGGATTGGGTAGACGTTGAGTCCATAGATAGTGTTTGTCATTTGTTGGTCATTTTTAGGGAATGTCTTATCTACTTTCCAATAATCAAAGTATTCGATGGTTGTATTCAACCCGTAGGTGTTTCCTCTAAGGAGGTTTTACCATGTAAACATCATGTGTCAACTTTCTCTATCCTTCTCTCTTATATAGTTGTATGTGTATGTCTGTAACTTGTTTCACAAGCTTTAATACCATATTCTCTTGTAAACAAATTTGTTGTAATTTATAATGTACAAGCACTTCAATTGAACAAAGTTGTAGATACCTTTATATGTGTAATTAAACATATTTTTGCATAAGTACATTGTATACTTGTATACATTGAACAATATTTTGAATACAAGTATCATTTACTCTTTGTTTATTTTTTGGATACTTCTTTAGTGATGTGTATGCTTGCTTAACAATGCTTGATTGATAATACATAATTATTGAGTTTCATATACTTTATTATCTTAACTATTGTTATTCAAGCTAACTAGAGGGACGAACATAAGTTTATTTTAAGGGATTGGAAAATGGTGTAAATACCTATTCAACCCCCCTCTAGGTTAGCCGAAGGCAATTTAACCATATTTGTACAATTTTAATATCCTCCAGCGCCTACTGCCTATGCCATACAAATAGTTCGTGAGACATGAGAAATGGGTCTCATCAGATGTGAAAGCCCAAACATATCTGTTAGCTAGTATGACAGACGTGTTTATCACAAAGCATGAAGCAATGGCTTCCACATTCAAAATAACGAAGTCATTGCAGGCTATGTTCGGGGAGCCCTATAAGAAAAAGAATCACGAATCTATTCATTATGTAATGCTTACTCGAATGAAAGAAGGCATATATGTACGAGAACATGTCCTGAACATGATATCCTATTTCAGCACGACATATATCAATGGTGTGGCCATTGATGAACCCAGTCAAGTGAACATCATACTAAGGTTCAATCTCACTAGGATGCTCAATGAATCACTACCTTTGAGTCCTTAACTATTGTCAGCAAATGAAATACCAGTGAGGCAAATCCTGTCGAACCATCCTCTTTTGATAATAAGAAAAGGAAAAGGTCTGCTAGGAAGGCCAATGGTAAGCCCGTGCCCAAGAAAGCCCAAAGCAAGAAGAAGGGCGTCTTCACTGGCCAGAGCAAAGGAAAATGTTTCTATTGCAACAAGGTTATTGTTGGGGTTTATGCCCTAAAGATGTAATTTGTAAATGGATTTATTAAATAAATAAAAGAAAAAGTTCAATTCGTTCATGTTGTGTTGTTTATTTTATGACTTGTGCATATATTTAACATCCAAGATTGCCGGATGTAATCTCGAACTGTGTATATGAGTGTCATATACAGATGGTTACGGTAAGAGACGTGCAATCTAAAGAGTTCATAGATAGCAAATAAAGTTTGGTACTTTATTTGTGGTTAATCTATAGCTGCGGTCTATTCCGTAATGTACGATGATTCTATCCAGAATTATTCATATGAGATATGGGAATGGAGACACCTTGTATGATGTGATCATATAGGACTGGGCCATGATCTATATGAATCTCTCACCAAGATCCGTTTACCGATGAGATTCATATATATCAACTAACGATGACTATAAGTGGGTGATCTTAATCCTGAGTGTCTTATCGAGTCCTTCAGGTTAGATCGTGGTCTTTGATATGCCATGAGTGAGGTAGGATGCTGTTCCCGATCAATATGCTCCGTATGTTGGGATTACGGTTTGGCTTATGGCTGTGAAAGTTTGTACATAATCGTGGAATCCACTCCTTCTTATGAGAAGTAGATGGTAGTTCCCTTAAGGGTTGATTCGGGGCTTGGACAATATGAGCGCTATCCTAATTCCGTAAGGAAATAGGATTTATTGTTCATTATAGAATCAACGGTACTTAAAGGATATATGTAATTAGAAAGGTATAACGGACATTATGACCTAGCTCTAATTATGAACTACTGTGGAGGATCACACCATATGTAATAGCTATATCAAAGGACACCGAGTCATATCGGTCTGTGTAAAAGCGTCTGCAGTTGAGAGAGTGCAGCTTCGGGTTTTTAGTGGAATAACACCGGAGTTAATAATCAAGGAATATTAATTAAAGAGTTTAATTAATGATTCTGAGGATTATTGGAGCTCAAAATATTGTGGGTCCATTAGGTCCTCTTGCTAGCCCGATCGATTTAGGTAACAAGGGTCACGGTTAATTAATTGGATTGTCCAATTAATTGTGTTACGAAAGTGACACGTGTTTATTCGAGAATTAATTGAATAATGAGATTATTTAATTAATGAATGTTAATAGTTAAATTAATTAAATAATTAGATTATTTAATTGTATTAATAATTATGAATTATTAATTAACTATTAATTGGAGGGTAATAGTTGATATATGGACTTATGTGAAGATAAAATAATAGGATTATTTTATTTTACTAAATCATTTATCTAAGTATTTGAATTTAAATTTAAATTTAAAATACTTATTATCACTTTTAATATATTAGATATATTTGAAAAGGATAATGAAAAAAAAATATATCAATTAATAACACAAGAGATTGCATTGGATACAAATTGGTGTGTACATGAAACAATAGTCAAAAGAAGAATTTACATAGGATGCAAATACTTAATACATATATGATATATATTTGTAAGCAAGTAAGCGGTATTTTTTTGGTTTGATATGGGACAGCAGCAGTGATATATATATATATATATATATATATATATATATATATATATATATATATATATATATATTGTGATATAAGAAGAAAGCAGGCGTGATTTCTATATTGGTTTTGTGAAAAAAAAAATTGTTGCTTTGTTATCAACCAAGTAAGGTATGAAACAAAACATATATAAAGAGTTGTGCCAAAAAAAATGAGAGCTATAGATATAGAGATATATATATATATATATATATATATATATAAATATTGTGAGCAATAGTTATATATATATATTTAAAAAAGCGTGAAGCAGTTATATATATATTTATATAAAAAGCAAGCATCGAGAGATATAAAAACGAGCAGCAGTGCGAATATATATATATTCGTGAAAAACGAAGCAACATATATATATATATATATATATATTGTTTCATGTTTTTGTGTGTTTTTAAAACACATAGAAGAAAGAGTTTCTTCAATTCTCTCTACATCCTCCATTTAAATTTCTGAGACCGTGACGCGCCCATACGCAGTTACCAGTTCCGGGAGATAGCAAGGAAGATCAAGTGGTTCAGACAGGAGCATATCGAAAAGTGAAGGAGCCTCCAAACGTTAGTAAGATTTTCTTCTTCTGATTTTTGTTGATTACAAATTCCTGTGTATACATATTGTATTTATTGGTTCCGAAAAATAATTACGATCCAAAGTTCACTGGTCCCATACACAGATATGATCTGTATAAAAATTTTAAAACCTAGTTCCGCTGCGTGACCGGTGAACGGGGTTCCAACAATTGGTATCAGAGCCAATTTATTTTTTGGAACTGGAAATTGTTTTCGATGCTCCTGTATGTATGAATGTGTAGGCACCATCTTTATGATTGTATGAATGTTTATAATTAAATTGTTTAATTTAAACATGGTTGATCGTAATTTTTTATGGTACTGTGGATTTAGGGTTTATGGGTTGTATAATTTTTATTTTATTTATTTTACTGGTATCGTATTGTAAATAATAAAAAAAAATGTAACCTGTAAACGAAAAACTGGAAACGCGACGTCGGTATTGTTCAGGTCGCGTTAATGTTCACCGGGGGTACTGTTCACGCGTACTGGTCACCCAACACTATTCACGGCGTACTGTTCACCGGGGGGGTACTGTTCACGACGTTACTGTTCACCGGGTATTGTTCACATGGCACTGTTCCCCGAGGTACTGTTCACGCACGGTTCCGTTGGCAAATGTTGCCTAGTGTGTTCCGTGCAGATTTTCTGTTTCGGATTCATGAGATGAATCGGAGTGACCTAAAAGAGATTGGAAGATATCTGAAGTTACTAGAAGACCAAGGAATGCCTTGGAATTTTTTTTGTAATTTTAGATTCCAAATTTTTAGGTTAAATAATCCACAGTACTCGGTCAATTCATGTATGCTTTATATTATGTGACGATAAAAGCATTGTCATGCATATGTCATTTAGATTAGATGTGCCTACACAAATATATTTGATATGTCATACATGCATCATAGCTTGATATTTTATGTTTTTTTTTAATGTGATTAAAATGGGTAATATATATAATTGGCTATGAATAATGAGATTAGTTTTTTAATGGTTAGAAAACTTGGTAATTCTCATTAATATTAATCTAGTTATTAAAGAGTTTAATAAGTTAGATTAATAGAGTCATTTATTGTAATTATGATTAATATGATTAAATACCTAATAATAAATTTTCCAAATAAAGAGTTAGGGTTTTAATAGTTAAAACTTGGTAAACACTAACAGATTAATCTAACCATAGTAAATAGTTTACAAAGGCTTAGATTATTCACTAATAGATTAGATTTTTAATTGTTAAAAATCATTAATAATTTATTAGTTAATTAGAATTTGGTTCTAATTAGTTAATGCGCTAGATAACTTGATTAAAGTTAGTCGTTTAATCCTGTAGAGTTTAGGTGCATTAACGATTAATAGAAAACCCTAATTTTAAAATAGCTAGTGGGAGAGGGATATATGACATATATATCTCGCGGTCTCCATCATTAGTTCAACACCGTAAGATCCGAGTGGGGCCTCGTGACGGCTTTTCTTTCATCCTCCCTAAGGAGGGTTTCCACAAAGGTCAATACCAAGGTTGACTTTCTAACGGATAGGATTTCTGCGGGTATTTCGGGATTGACCGACCCTAAGGCGGCAATTCTTAAGTTAAGCTCGTGAGATCTGAAATGATAGGTTATATTGACGAAGGTTTTGATTAAGTTTGTTAATTAAAAACCTGACTGAATGAATGATGGTTGAATGATATTGAATAAGAGTTATTCTAGAATATCATTTGATTGAGAATGTCTCGGTCCAACATGCAAAGACTTGACCGACCCTAAGGCGGCACTTCTTTGTGGTATGTTGGATTGTCGTGGTATAGCAACTAGTTTTAGGGTAGTTCTAGTTAGTTAAACATGTTCATGCATCATGTTTAAATTTATGCCAAATCACTCGCACTTGTTTTAAATAAATGACTGAATGAATGCTTTATTTATTTCAGCAATAATGTCTTCTGCAATACTTCAAATTCTGGCAAACGACAAATTAACTGGTGATAACTACACTAAGTGGAAACTTAACATTAGTGCAATATTGGTCACCAAAGACCTCAAGTTTGTGCTTACGGAGGAATGTTCTCCAACGCCTGCTGCCAATGCCACACGAACTATTCGTGAGGCATACGAGCGATGGGTCTCATCTGATGGGAAGGCCCGAACATATCTGTTAGCTTCTATGACATGCGTGCTTGTCACAAAGCATGAAGCAATGACTTCAGCATTCGAAATCATGGAGTCATTGCAAACCATGTTCCGGCAGCCCTCAGAGCAAAAGTGACACGAAGCCATTCGTTCTGCTATGCTCGCTCGGATGAAGGAAGGTACGACAGTTCGGGAACATGTCCTGAGCATGATATCATACTTCAATACGACAGAAGTCAATGGTGGGGCCATTGACGAACCCAGTCAAGTGAGCATCATACTGACGACTCTTTCGAAGAGTTTCGATCAGTTTAAGAGTAACTATAGAATGAACAAGTTAAGGTTCAATCTCACACAGTTGCTTAATGAGCTCACTACCTTTGAGTCATTGACTAAGGACAACAAGGGTAAGACCAGTGAGGCAAATGTTGCCGAACCATCTTCCTACTTTAATAATAAGAATAGAAAGAGGTCTACTGGGAAAGCGAAGGGTAAGTCCAAACCCAAGAAAGCCAAAAGCAAGAAGAAGTCCAAGAAAAGTAAATATGATTTACTTGTTCTTGAGTTGTGTTTAGTGGAAGATGATTCTTCACCCTGGATAGTTGATTTGGGAGACACTAACCATGTTTGTTCTTCTTTACAATGGACTGATTCTAGGACACAGCTAGAGGAGCAAGTCTTCTCAATGCGTGTGGGGTCAGGGGAAGTCGTGTCGGCATAAGCAGTGGGCGTAATTAGATTACGTTTTTGTAATAATTATATATTGTTGGACAATGTATTTTATATTCTTGAATTTACACGGAATTTGATTTCCGTTTCTAAGTTGTTAGAACAAAAATATTATATTTCTTTTAATAATAAGTCTGTTATTATTAGAAAGAATGGTCTGAATATTTGTTCAGGAATTAATGAAAACAATTTGTATGTGTTAAGACCTTAATACATACTACACTGCTCAACACCGAAATGTTTAAGGTTGAAAAACCAAAAACTAAACGACATAAGATATCTCTAGATAATGACACGTATCTCTAGCATATAAGGCTTGGTTATATCAACCTTGACCGAATAGACAGATCAGTAAAAAATGACCTTTAAGCAAGTTAAAGGTTGACACCTTACCTATCTCCAAATCTTGTCTGGAAGGTAAGATGACTAAGAGACCTTTTACTAGAAATTGGCTTAGAGCTAAAGAACCGCTAGAGCTTATACATACAGACGTCTGCGGACCGATGAATGTTAAAGCTAGGGGTGGTTATGAGTATTATGTCACCTTTATAGATGACTACTCAAGATACAGATACGTCTACTTGATGCAACGAAAGTTGGAAACATTTGAAAAGTTCAAAGAATTCTGAGCTGAAGTTGAGAATCAATTAGGTAGAACTATCAAGTTACTACGATTGGATCGTGGATGTGAGTACCTTAGCCAAGAGTTTGAAGACTTCATGGTCGAGCATGGGATAGTTTCCCAACTCACAGCTCCCGGTACACCTCAGCAAAATAGTGTAGCGGAGAAGAGAAATAGAACCCTAATGGAAATGGTGAGATCTATGATTAGTTTCTCATCATTACCAAATTCCTTCTGGGGATATGCGTTACAAACAGCGGCATACATTTTGAATGTTGTGTCATCCAAATCTATTCCTAAGACTTCCGTAGAGTTGTGGAATGGTCGTAAAGCTAGTTTATGACATTTTCGCATATAGGGGTGTCCAGCACACGTGCTGAAGAACAGAAATGGAAAGCTAGACTCTAAGTCTGTTAACTGTCTATTTGTAGGATACTCCAAGGAGACCAGAGGAGGACACTTCTATAGTCCCGTAGATAACAAAGTATTTGTATCGACAAATACAACATTTCTTGAGGACAATTACATTAGTGACCATAAACCTCATTCCAAGATTGGATTAAATGAGTTGGAGCCTGGTGAGACTAGTGCTTCATCAACAAGAGTTATTGATCCACAAACATCTGAGAGTCAGATGGTTCATGATCAGGATACACTACCACCTATACATAGTGAAAGGGTTGTGAGACAACCTGAACGTTATTTAGCTATAGGTGGGGGACAAGGTGTTGTCTCTACTGATAGTGTGGATGATCCATTGACATTTAAGAATGCAATGGAAGATCCTGATAAAGAGGAATGGCTTAAAGCCATGAATCTCGAGATGAAGTCCATGTACTCTAACTCAGTCTGGGATCTTGTAGACTGACCGGATGGGGTAAAACCCATAGGGTGTAAGTGGATCTACAAGAGAAAGAAGGGAGTAGACGAGAAGGTAGAGACCTTCAAGGCAAGGCTAGTGGCCAAGGGTTATACCCAAAAAGAGGGGGCCGATTATGAAGAGACCTTCTCGCCAGTAGCCATGTTTAAGTTTATTAGGATTCTCTTATCCATTGCAGCCTATTTCGATTATGAAATTTGGCAAATGGACGTCAAGACTGCATTCTTGAATGACAATCTTGATGAGAGCATCTATATGATGCAACTAGAGGGATTCGTGTCTCCAGATCAAGAGCAAAAAGTTTGCAAGCTGTAAAGGTCCATCTATGGACTTAAGCAAGCATCTAGATCTTGGAACATTAGGTTTGATGATGTGATCAAAACCTATGGTTTTGAGCAGAACGTCGATGAGCCTTGTGTCTACAAGCGCATCATTGATAAGAAAGTAGTTTTCTTGGTCCTATACATAGATTATATCCTACTCATTGGGAATGATATGGGAGTGTTGTCTGATGTAAAGGCCTGGCTAGCTAGCCAATTCCAAATGAAAGATTTGGGAGAGGCAAGTTATGTTTTAGGGATCATAAGAACAAACTTATAGCACTGTCTCAGACATCATATATCGATAAGATTCTTGTGTGATTTTTGATGCAGAACTCTAAGAAAGGTAATTTACCTTTCAGACATGGAGTTCACTTGTATAAGGAACAATGTCCTAAGACACCTCAAGAAGTTGAAGATATGAGTCGTATTCCCTATGCATCAACAGTAGTTAGTCTCATGTTTGCTATGTTATGCACGAGACCAGACATCTGCTATGCAGTGGGAGTAGTCATTAAATACCAGTCCAACCCAGGATTGGATCATTGGGTTGCTGTCAAGACAATTCTCAAGTATCTTCGGAGAACAAGAGACTATATGCTAGTGTATTCTGGGCAGAATTTGAACTCGTTAGGATGCACGGATTCAGATTTTCAGTCAGACAGGGATTCTAGAAAATCCATGTCTGGATCAGTATTCACCCTGGGTGGTGGAGCCATTGTGTGGAGAAGTATCAAGCAATCTTGTATTGTTGACTCCACCATGGAAGCTGAATATGTAGCCGCTTGTGAAGCTGCTAAAAAAGATGTTTGACTCAGTAAGTTCTTGAGTGATTTGGAAGTTGTTCCAGATCTGGATAGGCCCATCACACTTTATTGTGATAACAGTGGTGCTGTGGCTAATTCTAAAGAACCAAGAAGCCACAAAAGAGGGAAGCATATAGAGAGAAAGTATCATCTCATTAGAGAGATAGTGCAGAGAGGAGATATGATCATCACCAAGATAGCCTCACAAGACAATCATACTGATCCATTTACGAAGACCTTACCGGCTAAAGTGTTTTTAGATCACCTAGATGGTCTAGGGTTACGAGACATGCCTCACATGCTTTAGTGCAAGTGGGAGATTGTTGGGGTTTATGCCCTAAAGATGTAATTTGTAAATGGATTTATAAAATAAATAAAAGAAAAAGTTCAATTCATTCATGTTATGTTGTTTATTTTATGACTTGTGCATGTATTTAACATCCAAGATTGCCGGATGTAATCTCGAACTGTGTATATGAGTGTCATATACAGATGGATACAGTAAGAGACGTGCAATCGAAAGAGTCCATAGATAGCAAATAAAGCTTGGTACTTTATTTGTGGTTAATCTATAGTTGCGGTCTTTTCCGTAATGTACGATGATTCTGTCCAGAATTATTCATATGAGATATGGGAATGGAGGCACCTTGTATGATGTGATCATATAGGACTGGGCCATGATCTATATGAATCTCTCACCAAGATCCGTTTACCGATGAGATTCATATATATCAACTAACGATGGTTATATGTGGGTGATCTTAATCCTGAGTGTCTTATCGACTCCTTCAGGTTAGATCGTGGTCTTTGATATACCATGGGTAAGGTCGGATGCTGTTCCCGATCAATATACTCCGTATGTTGGGATTACGGTTTGGCTTGTGGCTATGAAGGTTTGTACCAATAGTGGAATCCACTCCTTCTTGTGAGAAGTAGATGGTAGTTCCTATAAGGGTTGATTCGGGGCTTGGACAATATGAGAACTCTTCTAATTCCGTAAGGAAATAGGATTTATTGTTCATTATATAATCAACGGTACTTAAAGGATATATGTAATTAGAGGGGTATAACGGACATTATGACCTAGCTCTAATTATGAACTACTGTGGAGGATCACACCATATGTAATAGCTATATCGATGGACACCGAGTTGTATCAGTCTGTGTAAAAGCGTTTGTAGTTGAGAGAGTGCAGCTTTGGGTTTTTAGTGGAATAACACCGGAGTTAATAATCAAAGAATATTTATTAAAGAGTTTAATTAATGATTCTGAGGATTATTGGAGCTCAAAATACTGTGGGTCCATTAGGTCCCCTTGCTAGCCCGACCGATTTAGGTAACAAGGGTCACAGCTAATTAATTAGATTGTCCAATTAATTGTGTTACGAAAGTGACGCGTGTTTATTCGGGAATTAATTGAATAATGAGATTATTTAATTAATGAATGTTAATAGTTAAATTAATTAGATTATTTAATCATATTCATAATTATGAATTATTAATTAACTATTAATTGGAGGGTGTTAGTTGATATATGGACTTATGTGAAGATAAAATAATAGGATTATTTTATTTTACTAAATCATTTATCTAAGTATTTGAATTTAAATTTAAATTTAAAATACTTATTATCACTTTTAATATATTAGATATATTTGAAAAAGATAATTAAAAGAAATATATCAATTAATAACACAAGAGATTGCATTGGATGCAAATTGGTATGTACATGAAACAATAGTCAAAAGAAGAATTTGCATTGGATGCAAATACTTAATACATATATGATATATATTTGTAAGAAAGTAAGCGGTATTTTTTTGGTTTGATATGGGACAGCAGCAGTGATATAGATATATATATCCGTGTGAAATAGCAACAATATAAATATATATATTTTTTGTGATATAAGAAGCAAGCATGCGTGATTTCTATATTGGTTTGTGAAAAAAATAAAAAAATTGATTGCTTTGTTATCAACCAAGCAAGGCCTGAAACAAAACATATATATAGAATTGTGCAAAAAAAAAAAACGAGAGCTGTAGATATATATATATATATATATATGTATATATATTGTGAGCAATAGTTATATATAAAAAAAAGCGTGAAGCAGTGATATATATATATTTGTGTAAACAGAAAGCATCGAGAGATATAAAAACGAGCAGCAGTGCGAATATATATATATATATATATATATATATATATATATATATATATATATATATTCATGAAAAACGAAGCAACATATATATATTGTTTTATGTTTTTGTGTGTTTTTAAAACACATAGAAGAAGAGTTTCTTCACTCTCTATATCCTCCATTCAAGTTCCTGAGAGCGTGACACGCCCACACGCAGTTACCAGTTCCGGGAGATAGCAAGGAAGATCGAGTGGTTTATACAGGAGCATATCGAAAAGTGAAGGAGCCTCCAAACGTTGGTAAGATTTTCTTCTTCTGATTTTTGTTGATTACAAATTCCTGTGTATACATATTGTATGTATTGGTTCCGAAAAATAATTACTATCCAAAGTTCACTAGTCCCATATACAGATATGATATGTATAAAATTTTTAAAACCTAGTTCCGCTGCGTGACCGGTGAACGGGGTTCCAACAGGTTGGACACTAGAAGTGGGACTATCCTCAATATCTAGAAGAGGTAGTCAAGAAGAAGAAAACAAAAGGTAAATATGATTTACTTGTTCTTGAGTCGTGTTTAGTGGAAGATGATTATTCACCCAAGATAGTTGATTCGGGGGCCACTAACCATGTTTGTTCTTTTATGCAGTGGAATGATTCTTGGTCATAGCTTGAGGAGGAAGCCTTCTCTATGCATGGTGGGTTGGGGGATTTCGTGTCAGTGAGAGCAGTATGTGTAATTAGATTACATTTTGGAAATTGTTTTTTATTGTTAGACAATGTGTTTTTTATTCCAAGATTTAGTTGGTTAATTTATGTTTCAAAGTTGTTGAAATTTGTAGAGTATGTTTCTTTTGATAATAAATCTGTTATTATTGCAAAGATGTCTGAATATATATTCAGGATTAAACAAAAACATTTTCTATGTTTTAAGACCGTTAATACATACAAGATTGCTCAACGCTGAAATGTTTAAAGTTGAAAAACTGAAAACTAAACGACATAAGATTTCTCCAAAAAGTGAAACATATCTCTAGCATCTAAGGCTTGGCTACATTAACCTTGACTGGATAGACAGACTAGTAAAAAATGGACCTTTAAGTGAGTTAAGGGTTAACACCTTACCTGTTTGTGAATTCTGTCTAGAAGGTAGAATGACCAATTGACCTTTTATTGGAAAAAGGCTTAGAGCTAAAAAGCCACTGGAGCTTATACATTCAGAAGTTTGCGGACCAATGAATGTTAAATCAATGGGCAGTTATGAGTATTAAGTCACCTTTATAGATGACTACTATAGAGACAGATATGTCTACGTTAAAGAGTTATGAGTTGGAGTTAAGATCCAGTTAGGAAAGACTATCAAGTCTGTACGATAGGATCGTAAGGGTGAACACCTTGACCAAGAGTTTGAAGACTTCAAGGTCGAGCATAGGATAATGTCCCAACTCACAGCTCCTAGTACACCACAACAAAATGGTGTAGCGGAGTGGAAAAATAGAACCCTATTGGAAATTGTGTGATCTATGATTAGTTTCCCATCATTGCCGAATTCCTTTTGGGGATATGCATTGCAAACCGTTGCACACATTTTGAAAGTTATGCTATCCAAATCAGTTACTAAGACTCCCTTAGAGATGTGGAATGGTCGTAAAGCTAGTTTGAGACATTTCTGCATATAGAGGTGTCCAGCACATGTGCTGAAGAACATAAGTGGAAAGCTAGACATCGAGTTTGTGGTCTGCTTGTTTGTAGGATATTCCTATGAGACCAGAGGTGGATACTTCTATGGTCCTAAAGAAGATAAAGTGTTTATATCGAAAAATGCAACATTTCTTGAGGATAGTTATATTAGTGACCATAAACATCGTAGTAAGATTGTATTGAATGAAATGGACCCTGGTACGACCAGTGCTCAATCAACAAGAGTTATTGATCCATTGACATCTGAGAGTTTGATGATTCCTAGTCAAGACACACTACCACCTGGAAGTAGTGGGAGGGTTGTATGACAACATAAATGCTATTTGGGTATAGGTGAGGGACAAGGTTTTGTCTCCACTAATAATGCAGATGATCCATTGACATTTAAGAATGCAATGGAAGATCCTAACAAAGAGGAATGTCTTGAAGCCTTGAATCTCGAGATGGAGTCCATGTACTCTAACTAAGTATGGGAACTTATACACTTATCGAATGAGGTAAAACCCATAAGGTGTAAGTGGATCTACAAGAGAAAGAGAGGAGTAGACGGGAAGGTAAAGACCTTCAAGGCAAGGATAGTGGCCAAGGGTTATATCCAGAAAGAGGGGGTCGATTATGTAGAGACCTCCTCGCTAGTAGCCATGTTTAAGTTTATTCGGATTCTCTTACCCATTGCTGTCTATTTCGATTAAGAAATTTGCAAATGAATGTTAAGATAACATTCTTGAATGGCAATCTTGATAAGAGCATCTACATGATACAACCAGAGGGATTCGTGTCTCCAGATCAAGAACAAAAGGTTTGCAAGTTGCAAAGGTCCATTTATGGACGTAAGCAAGCACCTAGATCTTGGAACGTAAGGTTTGATGAAGTGATCAAAACCTATAGCTTCGAGCAAAATGTTAGTCATAATAATCCTCCAAGAGAAAACCCAAGAATGTTTGGTCACTTATGAATTATCAATCTTTTTGATTGAAACTCGCATCAACCCGATTCAATTTTTGTACACAAAACCCTTTTGATGTAACGGATACTAGTGCAATATCGAACACAAAAATGTTCCCTCTTTTCTCTATGCTTGGCCAAATTCTACAGATTATTTCTACGAGTCGGCCGAATTTTATCTAGAACAAAAACTAATTTTTTCTCTCTCAAAATTCTATGTTGCATAAAATTTCTCTCAGTAAAACTAGTGCTTGGCCAAATTTTAAATCCATATATATAGGAGACTAAATCCTCTTCTAAAGAGGATTTACTTGGTGGGCAAGAATCCTCTCTCTATGAGGATTTACTTGGTGACCAAGATGTAGGGAAAATCACGCAACGGAAGTGTGAACATTTTTAAAATTAGGGTTTCGGTATAAATAAAAATCTTCCCTTTTAATAACAAGAATCTTAACCCTAGATTAATTGATATATATAAAAAAGAGTTGTACCTTTTTCTCGTGACGATTGAACTAGCACCGAATTGAATCCGTAAGATCTTCCAATCCAATCACGAAAGTGAATCACCAAGGAATAAGGGCTCCCTCTTTTTAAATTGTATACCTGAGGATGGAAACAAACAAAATCTTTTTCTTTGTTAGTTATAATAATCCTCCAGGAGAAAAATCCAAGAACGTCCGGTCCCTTGTGAATTATCAATCTACTTGATTGAAACTCTGTGAACCCGATTTGATTTTTGTACACAAAACACTTTTGATGTAAGGGATACTAGTGTACTATCAAAAACAAAAACGTTACTTTTTTCTCTTCTCCTTGGCCGAATTCTACACCCTTTATTTATGAGTTGATCGAATTTTGTCCAGAGCAAAAAACTAAATTTTTCTCCATCAAAATTCTCTCTTGCTAGGCCGAATTGTCTCTTAGAAAATCAACTTGCTTGGACAAAATTTTGCTCATAAAAACATAGGGCTGGCTGAAAATTATGAGGTGATATATATAGGATCATAAATACTCTCCTAAGAATGATTTACTTGGTTGGCAAGAATCCTTTCTTTAGGTGGATTTACTTAGTAGTTAAGAATCTTTTTCAAAGAAGAATTCTACTCTACACCAAGACTCCTAATCCAACTCATTAGAGTATTTGTAACCATATTAAAGATTTCCTAATTTGACTAGATAAATAATTCCTATTTTTTATCTACTTAACAAATATAATCTTTAATATTAATTATACTACTAACAATAGTATAATATTAGGAGACCATCTCTTACTAGGAAACAGATTTTGACTTTTAATTAAATAATTAATTAATTATCTAATTAATTAATTTTCATTTAATATAATTAAATAAAAAATAATATATTAAGGCTTTTATACATTAGCCTTGCCTCCTATAACAATATATAGGTATATATATTATTTTTCTTATTTTATTAAATCCACTGGACCTTAATAAAAAGTCCACATGTGAACTAGACTCATTCTTACAAAAATAAACAAGTCCACATGCCTCAATACAATTCTAGATGGGCCCATAAATTGGCCCGGTATAATATATCAAGTGATCCATGCAAGTTCGTGTGGATTGGGGATCTTGGCGGGCTATCTAAATTTAAGCTCCAATAGACACAAACCAATCACAATCAACAAATGATTCACTTAGGTCCGATCTATTTAATTTTAGTTCATTCCACTAAAAAACTAAAATTGAACTTATAAATAAATATAGAGTAAGTTAATATTCCTCATTCATACCCTAGACAACCTCAATGGAGAAAGTGTATCCTCTTGAAGAATATCAGTAATCACCAAGAGCTCATAGAGCGCCTATAGCTCTCCAAGTTACCATATTTACTCATATGACCACATTTTGAACTTGGATATTTTGACTTGTCCAGAAGCCATGTTTCAATAGACACTATTGAAAACTTACAGTTAAGATTTAATATCCAGTACCTCAAAACATCCATATGATGATATTCTACTCTAAATTTAATAAATGAAGCCACGATGTTCATATCTATAAATGAAGTCCTCTATCGATTAACAAATGAAAACCACCAAACTATCGAGCATAATCCCAACAAATGATAACACTTGCAACCACAAGTCCATTTTTTATCTCAGGATTGAGATAGACTCTCCGATTGTCTTCAAATAAAAAACTTTTATCCATTGACGGTTCTAGATAAAGTATTTCATTGTGATTCAATTCAATGCACCCAATGCACTAGATTCTTTTGCCCAAATACACCACACTTTGATGATTTTTAACTCTTCATAATACATTTGATCCCACTCAAATGCTAGCAACAGAATCTACAACTTTAACAAGATAAAGGCATCCAACCTTTATCTTAAATTGTGAATATTATTCAAGACTAACTAAAGAATTGTGTCTACCTCATACATATCTAGATGTGTAACAATTCTTCTTTTGTCATAGTCTTTTGACCTTATGATTATTTACTTTTGACAATTATAATAATTAAACTATAAATGCTATAAGATTTTTTAAACTAGAAATCACTTTATTAATTTGAAAAGTTTGTCAAATACATTATTACACTCTTGCTATCGAGCATAATCCCAACAATCTCCCATTTGCTCTACAGTAAATGTGTCATATCTCTCATCATGATGTTCTCTAGATGCCTATAAAAACTCTTTTATGGAAGAGCCTTTGTAAAGGGATCCGCTAGATTTTCTGCTAACGCGATCTTGGTAATCGTCACGTCACCCCTATGAACAATTTCTCTCAGAAGGTGATACTTTCTTTCAATGTGTTTCCTTCTCTTATGACTTCTTGATTCTCTCGAATTAATCACTGCTCTACTTTTGTCACAATAGATAGTGATCTGCTTATTCGCATCAGGAACCACTTCCAAGTCAATCAAGAATTGGGGGAGCCACACAGCCTCTTTAGCAGCCACACATGCGGCAACATACTCGGCTTCCATTGGAATCCGTAATACAAGATTGCTTGATACTCATCCATATGACTGCCCCTCTTCTAACAGAAAACACAGATCCTGATGTTGATCTCTTAGGGTCAGAATCTGACTGAAAATCATAATCTATATACCCAAAGGGAATTAAATCCCCTCCAGAGTATACAAGCATATAACCTCTCGTTCTCCTAAGATACTTGAAAATATGCTTGACTGTTGTCCAGTGATCAGGACCAGGATTTGATTGAAACCTGTTAACTATGACCACAATAAAACAAATATCTAGTCTAGTGTAGAGCATTGCATATATGAGACTTCAAAATGCCGATGCGTATGGAACCCTACTCATGAATTGCTATTCATGCTCATTCTTAGGAACTTGTTCCATAGAAAGTTTGATTCCTTGTCTGAAAGGTAACATACCTTTCTTGGAATCTTGCATGGAAAACCTAGACAAGATTTTATCTATGTATGAAGCTTGGGATAATGCAATCATTCTATTCTTTCTATCCCTTATGACTTGGATACCAAGAATATAACTTGCTTCTCCTAAGTCCTTCACATTAAATTGTTTTGCTAACCATTCTTTTATTGATGTCAATATACCTACGTCATTTTCGATGAGAAGTAAATCATCAACGTAAAGAACTAGGAAAACCAACTTGTCGTCTGTAATCTTTTTGTATACACAAGGTTCATCAAGGTTTTGAATAAATCCAAAACTTTTCACGGCTTGATCGAACCTTATGTTCCAGGATCTGGATGCTTGCTTCAATCCATATATGGATCTTTGTAACTTGCATACCTTTTCTTGTTGGCTCTTTTCAATGAATCCTTCTGGTTGTATCATGCAGATGCTTTCGTCAAAACTTTCATTAAGGTAAGCTGTTTTGACATCCATTTGCCAAATTTCTAGGTAAAGAGATGCCGTAATGGATAAGAGTATCCTAATGGAATTAAGCATGGCCACAGGAGAAAAGGTTTCTTCATAATCGATACCTTCCTTTTGTGTATAACCTTTAACTACCAATCTAGCTTTAAAGGTTTCCACATTTCCATCCATTCCTCTTTTCCTCTTGTATACCCACTTGCACCCGATGAATTTTATCCCTTTAGGCAAATCTACAAGAGATCAGACTTTGTTTTTGAACATAGATTCAATTTCGGATTGCATTGCCTTTTACCAATGGCGACAATCAACATCTTCCATTGCTTCCTTATACGTATAGGGATCATCGTCGTTCGAAAGATTCTCTATAGATTCTCCTAGATCGATGTATCTCTCGGGTTGTCTAACAACCCTCTCACTACGACGAGGTATGGTAGATTGTTGATCTTGTGTTGGTACTGAACTTACAATTGGGCTTGGTTGCGAAACCTCTTGTGGAATTGTATCTCCTAAAAGCACATTCAGGACAATTCTACATTTAGGCACAAAATTATTCATATAGTCATTTTCCATAAATTTAGCATTTGTTGAAACAAATACTTTAAGGAAGGACTATAAAAATAATATCATTTTGTCTCTTTTGGATACCCTACAAATATGCATGTTTCTGAATAGGACTTCATCTTTTCTGTATTTCCTTTTAACACGTGTGCAGGACATCCAAATATCCTTAAGTGTTATAAACTAGGCTGTCGTCCGGTCCACAACTAGTGTAATGTTTTAGGAACCGACTTATATGGTACATCGTTTAGAATGTACATTGCAGTTTGTAAAGCATATCCCCAAAAAGAATTAGGGAGCGTTGAATAACTCAACATAGACCTAACCATATCCAAAAGAGTTAAATTTCTCCTTTCTGCCACCCCATTTTGTTGAGGAGTGCCTGGTGCAGAAAACTGAGAAATTATTCCATTATCAATAAGATATTGCTAAAACTTACCAGATAGATATTCTCCACCACGATCGGACCTCGAGGTTTTTATGCATTTCTCAAGCTGATTTTCTACTTCAGCTTTAAATGCTTTGAATATATCAAAAGCATCCGACTTATGTCTCATGAGATACACATAGCCAAATCTTAAGTGATCATCCATGAAAGTGATGAAGTACTCATATCCACCTCTAGCTTGAATGCTCATAGGTCCACACACATCAGTGTGTATCAATCCTAAACATTCGATTGCTCTTGCGCCTTTGGTCGTAAACGACCTTTTGGTCATTTTACTTTCCAAACAAGATTCACAAGTTGGTAGATCATCAATCTTTAAGTCACTTAGAGGTTCATCACTTACTAATCTTTTAATCCTATTAAGGTTAATATGACCTAAGCGCAAATGCCATAAGTAGATTTCATCTTTTGATAATTTTACTCTTTTATAATTAGGTTCTGTTGATTCCGTGTCTAATAAGTGAGAGATATTTCCATGCAAATAGAATAAACATGTTTCAAGATAATTAATAATACCTTCTTCCTTTTTGTCTAGAGACTTTGGGCAATTTCTTTTCCAATGTCTCTTTTCACCACAACGGAAACACTTCCCTTTGATCTTGGTTACTATATTTGTCTCTTTCTTTGTAGGTCCTATTTGTTTTTTCTTCTGTTGTTTCTTGACCTTTTTACGGGTCTTAACGGTAGCACCTTTACCTACGGTATAAATATCTTGACCCTTGCCTTTCACAAGGATTTTTTCCGTGTTTTGAACATCTTGCATCAGGCCTTGCAAGGTGTATTCCTTATTATTCAAGGTGTAGTCCAACTTGAATTGATCAAAGGAATCTGACAGTGAGTTGACAATCATGTCAATTTTGGTCTCACCAACTATCTCAGCACCATTCAGTTCAGCAATGTTGAGATGTGTTGTGACTTTCATCATGTGATCTTTTACAGCATGTCCAGGTTTCATCCTAAGATTCATAAAAGCAGTCATTGTCTCTCTCTTAGTCATCCTAGACCTCACAGCAAACATCTTCTCTAAAGACGTCATTATATCGGCAACAGTCTCCATTCCTTCATGTTGTTGTTGCAACACCTCGGAGATGGTGGCCATAATGTAACATTTAGCCATCTCATCAGAAGACTCCCACTGCTGATACTCATCTCTTTGCTCCTGAGTAGATTCATTAGTAGGAGTAGGTGGTTTAGGAGTGCACAGAACAAACTTATGCTTTTTGGATTGCAATAAAAGCCCAATTTTCCTTTTCCATGTGACATAATTATCACCAGATAAAGTATTGTCTTTAAGGATGTTGATTAGGGATAGGGTAATGATTTCTGAACAATAACAAATATAATTTAAGTAAATAATCACGATAAAGAACTTTCGAATATTTATCTTCAATTAAATAAAATAATTCAATCGTAAAAATTCAATGGTGATCCAACACCCATAAATGTAACTCCTCCTTTGGGAGTTCGCAACATTTACTAGTTGGACTAGGTCCCACCTAATTGTTAACATAACAACCAACGTTTTCAATTTTAACCTTGTGATTTTATTAGCAAGAACTCTTTGGAGGATATTAATAAACCCACATCGAGTATGTTACCAAGTTATAGACCTTCAATATAATCCCTCACGAATATCCCTCCTTTGGGAATAGATATCGTTTGGGCTAATTGTCTAGTCTATCATTGTAAGGAAGTATCTTGCTAAATTCCATTCATGAATATCTCTTGGAAGGTTATTCACGAAACATAAAGCTCAACTAAACTTGGAGGCTGTAGGTGTTCCAAAACATCTTCTTCCACTCAATTGTTTAAGGCGTGTGATCGAAAACCAAAGAATGATTTACCAAGTTATCTAGATGCCAATTTAGATACTTAAACCCTTCAATGCATGTTCATACCAAAAGAGATATATGAGTTGCACTCCTATTCTATATGACATGTTATCAAACAATGACAAACATTGCAATATTTACGAAAATATAAATAGCCACAATTTTGGTCCATCCTAGAAAAACAAGTAAATTACATACGTCTTGAAATACAAAAACTCCTTTCTTGGCGAACAAGTCTTCACGCGACCTTCGTCGTCCGGACTCTCTCGGCTGCGTCCCATAGGCATGTGCATCTTTGGCCTCTACCCTTGGGCGTGCACATGCCACAAAGCCATAAAAGGCTGCCATGCGCAGCCCATGGCTTCCATAGGGCTGCCATGTGCAGCCCTTGCCACAACAAACGTGGTTGCGTGCTCTTCGCACGCACGTTTGTTGTTAGGGCTCGTACGGTCCCAAACTTGTTCCGGTTGCTCCTAATTCTTCAAACCTTCGAGTCATCAATACTTAAATGTATTATAGAAGAATTTAAATAATAAAATACTGCAGTTTTTTTTATTGCAACACCAAAAATAAATAAATAAAACTTAGCAAATACTAAGAAGGAAATTATAGCGGTGATAGACCACCCTTCTTGTTACAGTCTAAAAACAAAATTACATTGAAATTCTAGGACCAAAATTGAGCAATAACAAACCACATATAAATATATATATATATATCCATACATTCCAATGTAAATATATATGCGAATACCTAGAGTGTCATCTCTTTCTAAAACATGCATATATACAATAAAAATAAAAAGATTCATGAACACATACATAAATTAATCAAGGGTACAACATGGCTCTGATACCAATTGTAGGGAAAAAACGGTTCAAAATGCAACGGAAGCTTGAGAAAAATGAAAATTAGGGTTTACGTATAAATAAATAAAAAATCCCTTTTATGCAACGAGAACCTTAACCCTAGATTAATTGATGTATATAAAAAGTGTCATACCTTTTCTCGTGACGATTGAATAAGCACCGAATTGATCCCACAAGATCTTCCAATCCAATCACGAACGTAAATCAGCTAGGATTGTGGGCTCCCTTTCTTTAAATTGTATACCTAAGGATGGAGACAAACAAAATATTTTCTTTGTTAGTTACAAATATCCTCCAAGAGAAAAATCCAAGAACATCCGGTCACTTGTGAATTATCAATCAATTTGATTGAAACTCGCATGAACCTTGATTCGATGTTGTACACAAAACCCTTTTGATGTAAAGGATACTAGTATACTATCGAAAACAAAGCTTTCCCTTTTTTTCTCTTCTTGGCCGAATTCACATACTATTGCTTAGAGTTGATCGAATTTTGTCTAGAGTAAAATCAGATCTTTCTCCCTCAAAATTCCTATAATGGTCGAATTCTTCTCTTCGAAAAATAGGGCTGGCTGAAATTCTCTATCAATTGCATTAGAGCTAGCCAAAAATCACATACATATATATATAGCATCATAAATCCTCTCATAAGCAAGATTTACTTGGTTGGCAAGAATCCTTTCCTTAGGTGGATTTATTTAGTAGTTAAGAATCCTTATCTAAAAAGAATTCTATCCTTTTGTATATATACATGGGCTAGCCGAATTTCATAGGTTATAGATTAGGATCAAAAATCCTTTCCTAAGAACGATTTACTTGGTAGTTAAGAATTATTTCCTTATGTGGATTTACTTGGTGGTTAAGAATCCTTTTTTCAAAATGGAATTCTATCCTTAACCAAGACTCCTAATCCAACTCAATAGCGTATTTGTAACCATAATAAAGACTTCCTAATTTGATTAGATAAATAACTCTTTTTATTTATCTACTTATCAAATATAGTCTTTAATATTAATTATACTACTAACAATAGTATAATTTTAGGAGACCATCTCCTATTAGGAAAAAGATTTTGACTTTTAATTAGTAATTAATTAATCAATAAATTAATTAATTTCTATTTAATTAAATAATAAAATAAAAATAATATAATTTAAACTATTCTCAATAGCCTTGCCGCCCAACACATGTATATGAGCCATATATTATTTTTCTTATTTTACTTATTTTATTAAATCCATTAGACCTTAATAAAAAATCCACATGTGAACTAGACTTATTCTTACAAAAAGAAACAAGTTCACATGCCTTAATACAATTCTAGATGGACCTCTAAACTGGTCAGGTAGAATATATCAAGTGATCCATGCAAGTTCGTATGGATTGGGGATCTTGGCGGGCTATCTATATTTAAGCTCCAATAGACACAACCCAATCACAATCAATAAATGATTCACTTAGGTCCGATCTATTTAATTTTAGTTCATTCCACTAAATAACTAAAATTGAACTCTTAAATAAAGATAGAATAAGTTGATGTTACTCATTCATACCCTAGACAACCTTATTGGAGAAAGCCAATTCTCATGAAGAAGACCAGTAATTGCCAAGAGCTCATAGACCTGCCTATTAATCTCCAAGTTACCATATTTACACATATAACCACATTTTGAACTTGGATATTTTGACTTGTCCAGAAGCCATGTTTCAATAGACACTATTAAAAACTTAACGTTAAGATTTAATATCCAATACCTCAAAACATCCACACGATGGTATTCTACTCATATTAAATAAATGGAGCCATGATGTCCATATCTATAAATGAAGTCCTCTATCGATTAAAAAATGAATACCACCAAACTATCGAGGATAGACTATGCTATATAATCATAATCATTGATAGCTCAAATGATAACACTTGCAACAATAAGTACATCATTTATCTCAGGATTGAGATAGACTCTTCGATTGTCTTCAATTGAAAACTTTTATCCATTGACGGTTCTAGATAAAGTATTTTATTTTGATCCTATTCAATGCACCCAGTGCACTAGATTCTTTTACCCAAAGACACCACACTTTGATTATTTTAGACTCATCATAACACATTTGATCCCACTCAAATGCTAGCAAAAGAATCTACAACTTTGACAAGATAAAAGCGTCCAACCTTTTATCTTAAGTTGTGAATATTATTCAAGACTAACTAAAGAATTGTGTCTACCTCATACATATCTAGATGTATAAACAATTCTTCTTTTCTCATAGTCTTTTGACCTTATGATTATTTACCTTTGACAATTATAATAATTATACTATAAATGCTATAAGATTAGTTAAACTAGAAATCACTTTATTAATATGAAAACATTGTCAAATACATTATTATACTCCTGTTATCGATCATAATCCTAACAATGACAACACATTTAACTAGGCAATAAAGGCAAAACCCTTGGTAAGCAGAATCTCAGAGGGTAGAGAGGTGACTAAAGCTAAGTCCTCACCAGGGAAGAAGAGGACGAACCGGTCGAAGACCTCGTTTTGTTTAGAATAACTCGGTCGAGGTCTAGTACTCGCACTAGGAGTTGAAGAGGTGGAGGCAGCAGAGGTTCTAAGACCCCCTGCTGATTGGGAGTTACTGAAGCAGACGAATGAGGAAGAATTGTAAAAATGATAGAAGAAGTAAAAACGGTATAAGTGGAGCTTTAAGCCACGGTAGTAGTAACAGGTGGAGCAATAGAGCCCTGACCTCTCACCCTGGTTAGCCAGGATATGAAAACAACCATCTAAGACATGGCCCTAGAGGTGAGAAGTGCCCTAGGAATCCCAACTGGTATACACCTCGCCGCTACCAGGGAATGAGGGGACCAAACAGGTTGATCGACGGGAGAACCAATTAGAGAAGGAATGCTAGAAGGGGGCTGGCTCTCGAGCAGGCCAGGCTCCCGTAGGATCAATAGTGGAATAGCATAAACTGCACAAATTAAAGAGAGTTAGAATACATCAACAATAAAAATAGGTGCATCAACAAGAAACAGAGAGTTTCGACATACCGGGAGAAACAACTGAGATACGCAGTTACCGGTTTACCCTACCCGGATCATAAGCATCCGAGGTAGGAAACTCTAGGTTGACATACTAGCTGTCAACGATTGCTTTTAGGATCGCCCTCGATGCAGCCGGTAGAGAGGTCTTCCCCTATACTGGTTTGCTAATAAATTGGGTAAGGACTTGATACTACGTCCCCCCCAAGAAAACATAGTTCCCCCAATCTCTACCGGTAACCACCCATTCTTCTCTCCAACAGACGTTCTTCTTGGTAGCACCAGGTACAATAAACTTCAAGTTGTTCTTCGCCCGAAGAAAAAATTGACCCTTGGGACCAGGAGTCAAAGCAGTAATTTTAAAAAGGAACCGCTGCTCATCTAATCCCGATTCCTTATCAGCATTATCCTTTTCGCACTGCTCTTTCCACCGCCTCCAAAACCCTGGAGTCAATTGGAGAGGAGCAAGTTGAAGAGAATAAAGTGCCCTATGGAGAGACAGATGGAGAGGTAATGTCACCCTGCTTTTGAAGGCACGAGTATGGATAGGGAGCACACCAGGGGGGACTGTATACATCGTACCTCATATGGGGAATAGTGATCGTGATGTTGTCAACGATGTCGAATCTCTCCCTCAGATGGTTGATCGACTCCGTGGAAGCGGTAGAATCAAGGATTATTCCGAAATCACATGGCAGGTAAAGTACCTCTCATATTGCAAAGGCGACAGCCTCGACCCAGCCCCCTACAACCTCAACCTCGCCTGACTCCCCTTCTGAGCCTCCTTTAACTATTTTGATAGGAGCAACTGGGTCATTTCAGAAGCCAGTCCCAATGGCGATATTCCGACTGGAGCGATAACGTGGTTGTGGAGGTTGAACGTCGCTCTTTCTACTATCTTCCTCCCAAGCTCGCTTCCTACCAGCGAGGCTTGGAGAGTCTTTCTCTACCAATATTTTGACACTATTCGCAATCAGAGTTAGACATAACAATGATGGATTCAAAGTCTGAAAGTCGAAGAGGGAGTTAAAGAGAAGTGAAGTGACAGAAAGGATTAGGGATTTTTTGAATTTTGAAAAGTATGAGAGAGTTTTTGAAAGCATGGAAAAGGAAAATAAGGGGCGGGGTTTAAATAGGCGTAATGGAACAATAACCGGTGACAGAAGCAAGATCTAAGAGATGAGATTTTTTCCTTGATACTTGTAAACATGAAGCTTTCCCTCGCTTGACACGTGACCATCGCATTTATTGACAATATTTCTTCCCAGATTTTGGTAGCCGGCTGAAAATAGAAAATTTCCTAAACAAAATAAGAAATCTGACTCTAACCCTAAATCATTCACTGGTGTTCAAGTCAGAGGGGACTTCTGTTAATAGTCAAATTTGGCAAGGGCACAATAGGAAATTTTCCACCCAAATAGCACTAGATAGAGAACGTCTCCATATATCGGATTAGTACCAGACACATTGGTTTACCTCGAAGTACCAGGCCTAGCACAACCTAGGTACCTCAATGACGTCGAAGTAGCAAGATAAAGCTATTGCACTCTCGCAGACCAACCGGTACCTAAGTACTTCGATGTTACCCTGATAACCCGTCAAAGTACCTATCCTGCCTTTCTGTTAGGGGGGAGGGGGGAGATGAGTGTAAAGATCCTGGGAAATCACAAAGCTCCAGCAAGATCAACTAGACACTTCGCCACCAGTATGGTACCTCGAGGTACCTCGTCAAAGAAGCCAATTGAATGCCATCACTAGAATGAAACACCAGGGTGCCTCGCTAGCAGATCAAACACCACCTCACCTGGATGGTATCTTAGGATACCTCTCCAACATACTTGAACTCCAAGATGCCTTACCACATCAGCGGGTCGATGCTTTGAAGTACCACACCGATAACAAAGGATGTCTAATTATTCCTAAAAGAGTAAGCTAACTCCACGTATACATAGTTGTAATGACAGAGTCCAAAAAGGAAACAAACTCGTCTCTCGTCAAGATATCCTCCGCCAGCCGAGTCTTTACGGTAAATCGTGTTAAATAGAAAATCCCCACCAAATGAGGGTAGAAAATCATCCAGTTATGTTCGACTTACACGCTAAGGAAAAACCCTAGCAGCTTCGAGTATAAATACAGAGATAAATTGTACAGTTAAGGGGAAGGGAGAAGGAACGGTAGAGCAATCACTTGATTCTACAATCTAGAAAAAAGCCTAGTCATCACTATAGAAAGTTGTATCCACTTATCGACAAATACGAGTTTTCCACCTCCAAATTAGTTAGGCATGAGAGACAAAGATTGAGATTGAGAGTT
The DNA here is from genome assembly GCA_032871835.1 of Dipteronia dyeriana. Lineage (NCBI taxonomy): Eukaryota > Viridiplantae > Streptophyta > Magnoliopsida > Sapindales > Sapindaceae > Dipteronia > Dipteronia dyeriana. The sequence continues at coordinate 89,934,676 of CM065300.1, read as the reverse complement.
CCACACCATAATATAGTTACCATTTTGTTATATTCATTAGTCCATTTGATCAATAATATCATCTATCACACTATCATTTCTTTCATTAATCTCGCCCATTTTTACACGTGAATCCAGTACCGAAGGTGCCTACCCCGACCGCAATTCTCTAAAGTCATGATCCTGAGGGTGTTAATTGAGATTCCTCACCTAGAGCAAATTTTTGGTACATAAATTAACTGGCTAAATTAATTGAAAGGGCAACAAGAAAGTGACCAAAGAGGAAACAAACACATCTTCTCCAAGACATCCTCCACAAACCGATTCTTCAGGGTGCATTAAAGAGAGAATCACATTAAATAGGAAAGGGAGACTAATTGAGTAATATTCGGCTTGCACGCTAAGAATTAACCCTAATTACAAGGTGTATAAATACAATGCTAAAAGCACATTTGAAGAGGGATTCGATGCTTGATTCGATGATTTACTACACAAAACAATTCTCACCAAAAATGTCTCGCCAATACTGTAAAAGGCATTTCACCTTATTCTCTTTGATATCATCATAATGGTATCATCACATTTACTTGTAATTGAAGGGAAAAGACCACGCGCAGCGGAAGCGTGAGAAAATTAATAAAATCCAAATTAGGGTTTGCGGATAAATAAAAAAATTCCCTTTTGACTAACAAGAACCTTAACCCTAGAATAATTGATGTATATAAAAAGTATCTTACCTTTTTCTCGTGACGATTGAACAAGCGCCGAATTTATTCCGTAAGATCTTCCAATCCAATCACGAACGTGAATCACCTAGAAGTGTGGGCTCCCTTTCTTTATCTTGTATACCTGAGGATGGAAACAAACAAAATCTTATTCGTTGTTAGTCACAATAATCCTCTAAGAGAAAAATCAAGAACTCCAGGCCACTTGTGAATTATCAATCAATTTGATTGAAACTCTCGTGAACCTTGATTCGATGTTGTACACAAAACCCTTTTTATGTAAAGGATACTAGTGTACTATCAAAAACAAAAACGTTTCCATTTTTCTCTTCTTAGCCGAATTCACACTATCTCTATGAGTTGGTCGAATTTTGTTTAGAGTAAAAACCAATTTTTTTTCTCCCTCAAAATTCTCTCTTGCTTGGCCGAATTCTCTCATTAGAAAGTCCCAAGCTTGGCCGAAATTAATTCTTGCAATTAATTAGAGCTGGCCGAAATTTCCAAACCTATATATATATGATCATAAGTCCTCTCCTAAGAAGGATTTACTTGGTTGGCAAGAATCCTTTCCTTAGGTGGATTTATTTGGTAGTTAAGAAACCATATATAACATTCTATCCACCTCTTATATATACATAGCTGACCGAAGTTTCATAGAATATAATTAGGAGACTTAATTTTTTTCCTAAGAAGGATTTACCTGGTAGTTAATGTAAGTTCCTCAGTTTTTGATTGCCTCATTTCGTTGACAACCACATTTGGGGATTATTGTGTAAGGGTAGTTAAGGTCATCATTGCTCAAGACCCAGCTCAAGCTTCAAATGGTAAATCATTTGCTTAACCTTGTTGGAAGATTTTTAAGTGCACACATACATTCTCATGCATGTCTTTGATCATCTTGCATGAATGCTTAATTGCCTTAATTGTGTACCTCTTTACCATAAATCTTGCTTGGGTGTTTGATGCATTTAGTTTGGCCTTAGAAGAGGATTTTCCTCTTGACCGCGGTTGGGACCGCTCCCAGTGCATTACCTCCGTCGTGGTATGCACAGCGGTGTTCTCCAGGCGTTGCATGCTGCTACTACCGCGGTATGTGCTAATTGCATGCACAATGGTCTCTCAAGCGGAGATTCACAAGTGATGCATCGCTTGCTCTACCGTGGGCTGGACACTGCCTGTACCGCGGTCCAGATAGCAGAAATTCCCAATCAATGCATCGCTCGCTCTACCGCGTTCTGGACACTTGCCTAGGCCGCAGCACGCACATCGGTCATGATGGGATTTAGTTTTCCTTTGTCCAAAACGATGTCGTTTCATGCAGGGCACATTATATATAAGTTCTCTTCTCTTCTCTTTGGCTTGGGAGTCTAAGAAGCCATTTTTGTTGTTCAAGCTTTTCTTTGAGAGAGAAATTGACTCCAAGAGAGAGAGAGATAGCTCGCAAGAATTCATCTTGACTCAACCGAACTTCAATCCATGAGCATCTAGCATCTTTTTGTATCTTCCAAGCATGGATGTTCTTGTTTGTCTTTGACTAGGAAATCTCTACATGCCCTGGAATCTCTTGTTCCATTCTTATGACATGTATGCCTAGGTTTAGCAATTATTGTTGATTAAATGCATGTCATTGGGTTTAATTGCATATGTAACATTCTTGGAGTGTTGATTGTTGGATGAGATTTATATTTTGTGATAGCTAGGATTTGTGACCATTTTGCCCTTCTAGCTAAATCTTTATGCTTTGCATTTAGATATTGTTTATGACTCATCGATTGCATTTTGTGATTGCATTATAGTCCTTGCCATGCTTAATGACAACTTGTGTTGATTGGCCCTTTGTTTGATAACTAGGATATAATGTTGCATAACTATATCTAGTTAAGTCTTTATGAACATTCATTTAGACATTGAAATCTAGGAATTGTACTTAGTGACATTCTTAATTTCCTAGATAAGCATTTAGTGTTGCCTAGCATTACTTTCATGTTTGAATATTTTATCTTATTCACTTAGGTTGTTTTGACTCTTCACTGAGGTTCAGTATTATGACTAAGTGGTTAGTGCACAAGCAAATAGATCAAGAATTACTATCAACGCCTATTGGGTAGAGTGAAATGGTTAGTAACTGGAGGGTGTGACGAGAGGTCAACCTAGGTTGTAAAACTTTCATCCAATAGTGGATTTGAGGAACGAGTGTAGCGCACATCAGCACGTGGTTTTTTCCAATTAGAGGGTTTCCACGTAAATATTGTGTGTTGTTATTGTTTTGAGTATAATTGATTTTTATCGAATGCTTGTTTATTCGGGGTAATTTGTGTTAATATTGATTAATCGAAAAATTGGTAATTGATACGATTAAAATCTATTTACCCAACCCCCCCCCCCCCCCCCCCCCACCCTAGGTCTATAGACACACACTTTTAAGGGAATTTCACCCCCCCCCCCCCCCCCCCCTTAGGTCTATAGACACACACTTTTAAGGGAATTTCAGTTAAGTATCCTTTATTTAGGAAGATTTACTTGGTGGTTAAGAATCCTTTTCAAACATGAATTATATCCTACACCAAGACTCATGATCCAACTCAATAGTGTATTTGTAACCATATTAAAGACTTTCTATTTTGATTAGACAAATAATTCATTTTATTTATCTAATTATCAAATATACTCTTTAACATTAATTATATTACCAACAACAGTATAATTTTAGGAGACCATCTCCTACTAGGAAGTATTTTTTGACTTTTAAGTAAATAATTAATTAATCACCAAATTAATTAATTTCCATTTAATTAAATAAATATATATATATATATATATATATATATATATATATATAATTAAGCTATTCTAAATAGCGTTGCCGCCCAACACATATTTATGGGCCAATACATTATTTTCTTATTTTCTTAAACCCATTTGACCTTTATTAAAAGTTCATATGTGAACTAGACGCATTCTTACAAAAAGAAAGAAGTCAGCATGCCTCAATACAGTTCTAGATGGACCCCTTAATTGGTCAGGTAGAATATATCAAGTGATCCACGCAAGTTCGTGTGGATTGGGGATCTTAGCGGGCTATCTAGATTTAAGCTCCAATAGACACAACCCAATCACAATCAACAAATGATTCACTTAGGTCCGTTCTATTTAATTTCAATTCGTTCCACTAGAGAACTAAAATTGAACTCTTAAATAAATATAGAATAAGTTGATGTTACTTATTCATACCTAGAAAACCTTATTGGAGAAAGTGTATCCTCGTGAAGAATACCAGTAATCGCCAAGAGCTCATAGACCGTTTATAGCTCTTCAAGTTACCATATTTACTCATATGACCACATTTTGAACTTGGATATTTTGACTTGTCCAGAAGCCATGTTTCAATTGAAAACTTAACGTTAAGATTTAATATCCAATAACTCAAAACATCCATATGATGATATTCTACTCTCATTTAATAAATGGAGCCACGATGTCCATATCTATAAATGAAGTCCTCTATCGATTAACAAATGAATACAACCAAACTATCGAGGATAGACTATGCTATACAATCGTACTCATTGATAGCTCAAATGATAGCACTTGCAACCATAAATCCATCACTTATCTCGAGATTGAGATTGACTCTCCGATTGTCTTCAAATGAAAAACTTTTATCTATTGATGGTTCTAGATAAAGTATTTCATTGTGATTAATGCACTAGATTCTTTTTCCCAAAGACACCACACTTTGATGATTTTAGACTCATCATAACACATTTGATCCCACTCAAATGCTAGCAAAAGAATCTATAACTTTGACAAGATAAAGGCGCCCAACCTTTTATCTTAATGATTAACACTGAAAAGTGTATGTCTACTAAGGGATAATATCATCATTTTACACTTCCAATATGATTAATTCTCCAATTTAGACATAATTTCGTCTGCTTGCTTAAATAAATATGTTGTGTAGTAATCAGTGTATTTTTCTTTGTATTTTAGAGGTAATTTGATCAATTCAAATTTATGGAGATGTCAGATGGAAAAACAAATATCGTTTTCAAGTTTAGAACGTCAAAAACCTAAGGAAGGCCACGAAGGAAATTTTTGTAATTTTGAATATTCACTGTTCACAGTTGACTTTCACTGTTTCTGATGATGTGGCACATTCATATTGGCCCAAACTGCGAGTGCACCGTACACGCCGCTACAGAGAATCATAGTTGACTTTCTAGAAGATTATTGACCGATGATGTGACATATTTCTATTGGCCTAAATTGTGAGTACACCGAACACGTGCTGTAAAGAATAATATTTTAGAAGCGGTACACTGTTCACTATTCACTATTCACTATTCATTTCACGGATGCGTTTAATGTTCATTGTTCATTGTTCATTGTTCACTATTCACTGATGACGTGGCGAAATCTGGATGCTCCATTCTAAATTCATCCGATGGTCAATTTTCATCCATATTTTGTCTAAATAGGGGGCCTCTCCCCCCTAATTTCCATATTCTGAATCCAAATCTGATATTAGATTTGTGAAATTCTTTCTCCTTTGTTATCAAATTCTCAGTTTAAATAAAATAGTTATTTTCTAGTTAAATTATGTCTGGCTAATTTTATATAGTTGGGACCAACGGTGATACTGTTGGTATGGAAAATATGATCAAATTTTGGTAAGTTTATTCTGATCTTTGATGAGTTTTGACTCACTATACACAGACAGATACTGTCTAGCACAGTCAGTACTCTTACCCATATTTATCAGAGAGTGGTTTCTCCCCTCTGATTTTTGTGGAGTTTTGACTCACTGTAGACAGACAAATGTTGTCTAGCACAGTGAGTACTTTTACCCACATCTATCAGAGAGTGATCAGTGGAGTGGAATACCCTCCCATTAATCTGGACAAAATATTAATAATTGGATCATAATCGAATTACCAACAGTGGATCCCTTAGCCCCAGTTTTAATTTTAATTGATTTACATTTTATAACACGCTTAGTAATTAATCTAGATAATTAATTTTTCAAGGACCAGTGAACAACCTCCCTGTCGTTCGACCCAGTCTTACCGGTTAATTTATTACTATGACACTCTTATACTTGGGAGTAGGGATACTTCTTTAGGACGTGTCAATTTTTTGGCACCGCTGCCGGGGAGGTTCAGTTTTTTCTTGGTGTGTTTTGCTATATAACCCCGGTTAAGTGGTGGATAACGGTACTCCGTGACAATTCAAGTCATTTTAATTCAGTTTCCTAAATAACTAATCCCTAAAACAAGGCATGGATGAAATTTTCACAAACCTAGGAAAACATTTTCCATCGTTGCCCCAAAATGCTCTTAAAAAGATTTGCAAAGCACGTTCCGAAAGATTACGCTTACTGATGATAAACAAAATTCCTGTTGAAATTCGCTGGTTGATCGAAGCTAAGGTTTGTCTAGCAGGTGAGTCTGCTGATTCTTTTATATCCTACATGACTGGTTTTGGAAGAAGTAACCTTGCAAAAAAACAAAGAGCTAAGAAGTTAGGGGTTACTTGTCACAAATGTGCACGTACAACTTGCAACACACATTGTCGTTCTTTAGGAATGGTGTCTAATAATCGGGAAGATAAAATTTTATTCATTAGGCATGGTTTGCGTAGGGAGTCATGGGATAATATCCTAACGACTCTTGATGCTCATCCTAGTGGATATGTGCAAATGGAAATTGACCGATTATGGCCACAATTTCAAAAAGAACATGCACAATATAGTATTGGGAATTTGACTTTAAAAGACCCTGTTTTCCAATTTATAAGAAAATTGGATGGGAAGCATATCCCCGACCCATAGAGGGCGTTGAAGCCGTTTCTGGACGTAAAACCAGAGGAAGATGTGAGCCACAATCACAACTATCAGTAAATATCCTTTTGTTTTTATTATCTTTTTCCTTCCGCATTTAGTGTCATTTGTAATTATTGCTGTTTAACTTTGATTTTTTAAGAGAACAAGTAATGCAGAATTGATCTGAATCTCAGATTGTGATTGTCCCATGGTTTTTATGCATTTTATTTCCTTTATTTTGTATTTCTTTTGTTGTTTTATAGGATTTTGTTGTCTTTCAAGTTGTTCAGGTGATATCTTCTAAACCTTACCGCTTTCTAATGACATTGGGGACAATGTCTCGCTCTGGTTGGGGGGAGGGGATAGTTGATTCAATAACTTTTGTTTTTCAAAAAAAAAGTATAACTTCTGACCTTTTTTTTTTGTAAAGATAGCCGAGTAAGGAGATCTTTTAGATACCTCTAAGACGCATTTTTGTAGTTCTGATGCATTTTTCCTCTCTTCTAACTATTCAAATTTATAAACTCTCCATTGTGATATCATTGACTAATCCTTTTATTCATTAAGCCATCTTGAGAATTTTTTTTGAACTATTCTAGAGACACACGCACATTGATACGTGATTGTGTGCAGTAAGTTGAGATTTTGCGATATTTAGTTCTGAAACATCATTCAAGGGTAACAACCGAAGGCAGTGGTCTTGTATAAAAATATAAATAGTAATAATAATAATAATAATAATAATAATAATAATAATAATAATAATAATAATAATAATAATAATAATAATAATAATAATTTTGTGTGTTGTGACCAAAACTCTTACTTAGTAGCCGGGCCTCATGCCTCGGTAAGCATAGAGTGTTCACGTAAAACGGTGGAGTCTGGATAAGAATAAAGTACAGTTTAGTAGCATTTTTAACTCGAGAGATTAAGTCCGAGGGGTTCTTCGACACCTAATGCCCTAAGACCAACTGGTTTGGGAGTCATTGACCCAAAGCTCGTTTCACGGGTACTATTATAAAAAAAAAATCTGCAATTTGAGTAATTAAGCCTGTAGGAGTGTTTTAACACTTAATGCCCTAAAGCCAACTGGTTTGGGAGTCATTGGCCTAAAGCTCGCTACATGGATTACAGATGGAATATTTGTTTCCAATTTTGTTATACTAAAAAAAACAAAAAAATAAAATAAAATAAAACTACTGCCTAAGGAAGAAGCCCTGATGAGATTTCGGAATGAAAATGTTGCTTGATTTCAATTGAATCTCATAGTTGTTGTGTTGATCTTTATTGAGCACAAGAAAGTTTGATTGATAACTCAATTGATGACTGGTTGTTAAAGGGTAAGAAAAGAGGTATGAGAGGGTTTGTCTATTTGGTAGTTTAGAGATTTGAATTTGAGGTTTTACTATTTTCACTTTAGTTGCTAGAGACTAGCAATAAGCTGATTGGGGGGTGTGATTAACACTGAAAAATGTATGTTTACTAAGAGATAATATCATAATCTTACACTTCTAATATGATTAATTCAACAATTTAGACATAATTTCGTTCGCTCGCTTAAATAAATGTGTTGTGTAGTAATTAGTATATTTTTCTTTGTATTTCAGAGGTAATTCAATCAATTCAGAATTATAGAGAAGTTAGATGGCAAAACAAACATCGTTTTCAAGTTTAGAACGTCAAAAACCTTAGGAAGGCCACGAAGGGCATTTTTATAATTTTGACTATTCACTGTTCATAGTTGACTTTCACTGTTCATAGTTGACTTTCACTGTTCCTGATGACGTGGCACAATCCTATTGGCCCAAACTACGAGTGTAACGTACACGCGGCTGCAGAGAATCACATTCTAGAAGTCGGTTCATTGTTCATAGTTGACTTTCTAGAAGATTATTGACCGATGATGTGGCACATTTCTATTGACCTAAATTGAGTGCACCGTACACGTACTGCAGAGAATAATATTCTAGAAGCCGGTGCACTATTCACTATTCACTATTAACTTTCACAGGATGCGTTCACTGTCACTGTTCACTGTTCACTTTCACGGATGTGTTCACTGTTCACTGTTCACTGTTCACTATTCACTATTCACTGATAACGTGGTGAAATTTGGACGCTCCATTCTAAATTCATCTGATGGTCAATTTCCATCCGTATTTTGTATAAATAGAGGGCCTCTCCCCCCTAATTTCCATATTCTGAATCTAAATCTGATATTAGATTTGTGAAATTCTCTCTCTTTTGTTCTCACATTCTCAGTTTAAATAAAATAGCTATTTTCTAGTTAAATTATGTCTGGCTAATTTTATATAGTTGGGGCCAAAGGTGATACTGTTGGTATGGAAAATATGATCCAATTTTGGTAAGTTTATTATTTTTTTGCTTTCTCCCCTCTGATCTTTGTGGAGTATTTGATTCACTGTAGACAGACAGATATTGTCTAGAAACAATGAGTACTCTTACCTATATTTATCAGAGAGTGGTTTCTCCCCTCTAATCTTTGTGGAGTTTTTGACTCACTGTAAACAGACAGATATTGTCTAGCACAGTGGGTACTTTTACCCATATCTTTCAGAGAGCCAGAGAGTGGTTTATCTCCTCTGATCTTTGTGGAGTTTTGACTCACTGTAGACAGACAGATGTTGTCTAGCACAGTGTGTACTTTTACTCACATCTATCAGAGAGTGGTCAGTGGAGTGGAATACCCTTCCATTAATTTGGACTAAATATTAATAATTTGATCATAATCGAATTACCAACAGTTGATCCCTCAGCCCCAGTTTTAATTTTAATTGATTTACATTTTATAACAAGTTTAGTAATTAATCTAGATAATTAATTCTACAAGGACTAGTGAACAACCTCCATGTGGTTCGATCCAGTCTTACCGGTTAATTTATTACTATGACACTCTTATACTTGGGAGTAGGAACACTTCTTTAGGACATGTCACTTAAGTTGTGAATATTATTCAAGACTAACTAAAGAATTGTGTTTACCTCATACATATCTAGATCTACGAATAATTTTTCTTTTCTCATAGTCTTTTGACCTTATGATTATTTACTTTTAACAATTATAGTAATTAAACTATAAATGCTATAAGATTCGTTAAACTAGAAATCACTTTAATTATATGAAAAGATTGTCAAATACATTATTACACTCTTGTTATCGAGCATAATCCCAACAATCTTCCACTTGCTCTATAACAAATGTGTCATATCTCTCATCCCCATGTTCTCTAGATACCCATCAAAACTCTTTTGTGGAAGTGCCATTGTAAAGGGATCCGCTAGATTTTTTGCTGACGTGAACTTGGTAATCGTCACGTCACCCCTATGCACAATTTCCCTCAGAAGGTGATACTTTCTTTCAATGTGTTTCCCTCTCTTATTACTTCTTGGTTCTCTCGAATTAGCCACTGCTCCATTATTGTCACAATAGATAGTGATCTGCTAATTTGCATCAGGAACCACTTCCAAGTAAATCAAGAATTGGTGGAGCCAGAAAACCTCTTTAGCAGCCTCGCATGCGGCAACATACTCGGCTTCCATGGTGGAATCAGTAATACAAGATTGCTTGATACTCCTCCATATGACTGCCCCTCCTTCGATAGTAAACACAGATCCTGATGTTGATCTCTTGGAGTCAGAATCTGACTAAAAATCAGAATCTGTATACCCAACTGGAATTAAATTCCCTCCACAGTATACAAGCATGTAATCTCTCGTTCTCCTAATATACTTGAAAATAAGCTCGACTGCCGTCCAGTGATCAGGACCAGGTTTCGATTGAAACCTGCTAACTATGCCCACAGCAAAACAAATATCTGGTCTAGTGCAGAGCATTGCATACATGAGACTTCCAGTTGCCGATACGCATGGAACCCCACTCATGAATTGCTCTTCATGCTCATTCCTAGGAACTTGTTCCTTAGAAAGTTTTGATTCATTGTCTGAAAAGTAACATACCTTTCTTGGAATCTTGCATGCAAAACCTAGACAAGATTTTGTCAATGTATGAAGCTTGGGATAATGCAATCGTTCTATTTTCTATCCCTTATGACATGGATACCAAGAATATAACTTGCTTCTCCTAAGTCCTTAATATCAAATTGTTTTGCTAACCATTCTTTTTTTGATGTCAATACGCCTACATCATTTCCAATGAGTAGAATATCGTCAACATAAAGAACTAGGAAAACCAACTTGTCGTCTTTAATCCTTTTGTATACACAAGGTTCATAGAGGTTTTGAATAAATCCAAAACTTTTAACGGCTTGATCGAACCTTATGTTTCAGGATCCGGATGCTTGCTTCAATCCATATACGGATCTTTGCAACTTGCATACCTTTTCTTGTTGGCTCTTTTCATTGAATCCTTTTGGTTGCATCATATAGATACTTTCGTCAAGATTTCCATTAAGGAAAGCTGTCTTGACATCCATTTGCCAAATCTATTGGTCTAGAGATGTCGCAATGGATAAGAGTATCCTAATGGATTTAAGCATGGCCACATGAGAGAAGGTTTTTGCCTAATCGGCACCTTCTTTCTGTGTATAACCTTTAGCTACCAATCTAGCTTTAAAGGTTTCCACCTTTCCATCCATTCCTCTTTTCCTCTTATATACCCACTTGCACCCGATGGGTTCCATCCTTTTAGGCAAGTCTACAAGAGACCAGACTTTGTTTTTGAACATAGATTCAATTTCGAATTGTATTGCCTTTTACCAATGGCGACAATCAATATCTTCCATTGCTTCTAAGTATGTATAGGGATCATCGTCGTCCGAAAGATTCTCTACCGATTCTCCTAGACCGATGTATCTCTCGGGTTGTCTAACAACCCTCCCACTACGAAGAGGTATGGTAGATTGTTGATCTTGTGTTGGTACGGAACTTACAATTGGGCTTGGTTGAGAAACCTTTTATGGAATTGTATCTCCTTAAAGATCATTCAGGACAATTCTACTTTTAGGCACAAGATCTGAAGGACTATACAAAAGAATATCCATTTGTTCCATTTGGATACCCTACAAGTATGCATGTTTCTGAACGGGACTTCATCTTTTCTGTCTTTCCTTTTAACACGTGTGCAGGACATCCAAATATCCTTAAGTGTTGTAAACTAGGCTTTCGCCCGGTCCACAACTCATGCGGTGTTTTAGGAACCGACTTAGATGGTACATCGTTTAGAATGTACTTTGCGGTTTGTATGGCATATCCCTAAAAAGAATTAGGGAGCATTGAATAACTCAACATAGACCTAACCATATCAAATAGAGTTATATTTCTCCTTTCTGCCATCCCATTTTGTTGAGGTGTGCCTGGTGCAGAAAACTAAGAAATTGTCTCATTATCAATAAGATATTGCTGAAACTCACCAGATAGATATTCTCCACCACGATCAGACCTCAAGATTTTTATGTGTTTCTCAAGTTGATTTTCTACTTCATCTTTAAATGCTTTGAACATATCAAAAGCATCCGACTTATGTCTCTTGAGATACACATAGCCAAATCTTGAGTGATCATCCGTGAAAGTGATGAAGTACTCATATCCACCTTTAGCTTGAATGCTCGTAGGTCCACACACATCAGTGTGTATCAATCCTAAACATTCGATGGCTCTTGCGCCTTTCGTCGTGAACGACCTTTTGGTCATTTTACCTTCCAAACAAGATTCACAAGTTGGTAGATCATCAACCTTTAAGTCACTTAGAGGTCCGTCACTTACCAGTCTTTTAATCCTATTAAGGTTAATATAACCTAGGCTCAAATGCCATAGGTAGGTTTCATCTTTTGGTAATTTTACTCTTTTATGATTAGGTTCTGTTGATTCCGCGTCTAACAAGTGAGAGATACTTCTGTGCAAGTAGAATAAACCGTTTTCCAATGTACCTTTACAAATAAATTTGTTATTCTTACTAATAATAAAACCTTTATTAAAAGTAACCGAATATCCAAATTTATTTAGACAAGTGACCGAAATTAAATTCCTCTTAAATTGTGGTACATAATAAATGTTTATTAAAACTAGATGTCTATAAGAATATAAATTGATTCTAATATCTCCCAGTACACTAGTAGATACCAACGCTCCATTGCCTAAATGCAAGTTGAATTCATTCTCATTATGTCTTTTTCTTTTCCCGAAACCCCTTCTAGTTAGGCCCAAGTTGTTTTTTCTTCTGTTGTTACTTGACCTTCTGACAGGTCTTAACAGTAGTAACTTTACCAACCATATGAATCTCTTGACCCTTGCCTTTCACAAGAATAATTTCGGCGCTTTGGACATCTTGCATCAGGCCTTGCAAGGTGTATTCCTTATTGTTCAAGGTGTAGTCCAACTTTCAAAAAACCAAAGGAATCTGATAGTGAGTTGACAATCATGTCAAGTTTTCGTCTCACCATCTATCTCAGTACCATTCAGTTCAACAATGTTGAGATGTGCTATGACTTTCATCATGTGATATTTCACAGCCTGTCCAAGTTTCATCCTAAGATTCATGAAAGCATACATTGCCTCTCCTCTTAGTTGTCTTAGACCTCATAGCTAATATCTCATATAGAGAAATCGTTATATCGGCAGCAGTCCATTCCTTCATGTTGCTGTTGCAACACGTTGGAGATTATGACCATAATGTAACATACATTTAGCCATCACATCTGAAGTCTTTCACTACTAATAATACTCATGAGTAGATTCATTAGTTTGGTGGTTTAAAAATAGACAGAATGATCTTATGGGTTTTTCAACTTACAACAACCCAATTTTCCCTTTTCCATGTGACATAATTATCATCAGTTAAAGTATTATCTTTTAGGAATTTGATTAGGGATGGGGTCATGATTTCTTTATATTAACAAAAATTATATAAGTAAATAATCATGATATAGCACTTTTGAATATTTATCTTGAATTAAATAAAAGGAATATTAAGATTTTAGTCCCTCTAGTTTGTGTTTATCTAGGTTTGGTCCACTATTTTTTAAAATTACTTACTTTAGTCCTTCAGTTAGAAATTCGGTTAGAATACACAGATTGTCATTGTTAGAGGGTAAAATGACTAAAATACTCTTAATGAAGGATTCTGATGAAGGGCAGTATGTTAATTTTATATTTAATTAAATAAAAAAAATTAAAATTAAAATAATAATAATAATAATCACCGAAATTAATTTTTTTTTTTTTAAATAAGATCAAAAGAAAAACAGGACTAAAATCATTATATCAGAAATATTTATCATCAACAACAATCAACCCTTTTTCCAGAAATCATTATCCTCAACAACAATCAGCAATCAACAACTCAAATAATTATCATCAACCCTAATTTTTTTTTTCCAGTTAAAAAACTTATATCACCATCATCATCAACATTGCACCACCAAAAATTACATCTGTCATCATCATCAACATTACACCATCGTCATCAACAACAGGATTCACTGTCTAAGAACCTAGAACACAAACAAAAATATATCATCACCAAATACAAACCCAGAACACCATCATCGATTATCACCAAATACAAACCCAGAACACAAACAACAATAATTTTAAAATCAACAAATACAAACACCATCATCCCATCTCCAATCACCAAACCCTAACCCTCAAATCCAACCACCCAACAAACCCATCCCAATCAAAACAAAACCAAACAAAAATCAAACTAAAATCAAACAAAAATCCCCACCGATCTCATCAAACCAAAACCACCCATGATCTGATCTTATCACACCAAAACCGGCCGAGAAAGAAGAAGAAGAAGAAGAAGAAGAGACAGAGAGAGAGAGAAATCGGGTCGTAGTCTTCTTCACTTTTGTCATCGTCCCGTCTTCGTTGCTGCTCCAATCATCGTCATCGTCTTCGATACTGCTTCCGATCACCGTCGGTTGGGTATTGGGGGGTTTGATGTTGATGATAGAGTGAGAGAGAGAGTAAGATAAGGTTTAAGGCGAGAAAGAAAGAATCGGGGGGGGGGGGGGGGGGGGGGGGGATGGAGAGCAAGAGATAGAGAGAGGATGGTAAAATTAATATGAAAATTAATTTGAAGTTGGTGATGGGTTTCGATCTGTTGGTGGTGGTAGTTTTGATGATGGTGATGGATTTGGTTGAACGGTGGTGGTGGATTGAATGGGTTTTGGTTGAATGATGATGATGATCGAATAGTCTTTTCTATTTTTTTACTAATATTTTTATAATAATAATAATTATTTAATCTAATAATACTTATTTGTTTTTAAAATTAATTAAAAATTACTATTATACCCTTCTTCTAGACCGGTTTCTAGAAGCTTTTGTTAAATTTCCCATAATGTCTCTTTGACCTAACGGAAGTCAATGAAAAACAAACGGAATTGGACGGAAATGACTGGATTATGTATTGTCAGATAATTAGTGGACTGAATTAAGTTATTCTAAAAACTAGTGGACTAAACCCAGATAAACGCAAACAACAGGGACTGAAATCATAATAACCCTAAATAAAATAATTCAATCGTAAAAATTCAACGGTGATCCAACACCTATAAATGTCACGCCTCCTTTGGGAGTTTGCAGCATTTACCAGTTGGACTAGGTCGCACCTAATTGTTCACATAACAACCAACGTTTTCAATTTTAGTTTGCAATTTTTATTAACAAGAACTCTTTGGAGGATATTAATAAAATTACATTGAGTGTAATACCAAGTTATCGACCTTCAATATAACCATCACCAATATCCCTAATTTGGGAGTAGATATCGTTTGGGCTAATTGTCTAGTCTCTCCTTGTAAGGAAGTATCTTGCTAAATTTCATTCATGAATACCCCTTTGGGGGTTATTCACGAAACATAAAGCTCAACTACACTTGGAGGCCGTAGGTGTTCCAAAACACCTTCTCCCGTTGAATTGTTTAAGGGGTGTGATCAAATTCCAAAGAATGATTTACCAAGTTATCTAGATGCCAATTTAGATACTTAAACCATTCAATGCATGTTCATACCAAAAGAGATATATGAGTGGCACTCATATTCTATATGACATGTTCTCAAAAAATGACAAACATTGAATATTTACAACAAATATAAATAGCTTCAATTTTGGTCCATCCTAGAAAAGCAAGTAAATTACATGTCTTGGAATACGTAAAACTCCTTTCTTGATGAAAAAGTCTTCACGTGACCTTCGCCGTTAGGACTCTCTCGGCTGCCTCCCATGGGCGTGCGAACCCTTGGCCCTTACCCATGGGTGTGCACATGCCATAACCTCATAAAGGGCTACCATGCGCAATCCATGGCTTCCATAGGGCTGCCGTGCGCAGCCCATGCCACAACAAACGTGGATACGTTCTCTTAGCACGCACGTTCATTGCTACGGCTCGCATGGTCCCAACTTGTTTCGGTTGCTCCTAATTCTTCAAACCTTCGAGTCTTCAAAACTTGAGTGTATTACAGAAGAATTATAAATAAAAATACTACAGTTTATTATTATTATTATTATTACAACAAAAAAAAAACTTAGCAACTACCAAGAAAAAAATTATGGCGATGATAGACCACCCTTCTTGTTACAATCCCAAAACGAAATACATTGAAATTCTATGACGGAAATTGAGCAATAACAATCCACATGTAAAACATATATATATATATATATATATATATATATCCATACATTCCAGTGTAAATATATATGTGAATACCTAGAGTGTCATCTCTTTCTAAACATGCATATATACAATAAAAAGAAAAAGATTCACTAACACATACATCAATTAATCTAGGGTACAACCAGGCTCTGATACCAATTTAAGGGAAAAAACCACGTGCAGCCGGAGCGTGAGAAAATTTAATAAAATCAAAATTAGGGTTTGCGTATAAATAAAAAAATTTCCTTTTACTAACAAGAACCTTAACCCTAGATTAATTATTGTATATAAAAAAATGTCGTACATTTTTCTCGTGATGATTGAACAAGCACCGAATTGATTCTGTAAGATCTTCCAATCAAATCACGAATGTGAATCAACTAGGAGTGTGTGCTCCCTTTCTTTATCTTGTATACTTGAGGATGAAAACAAACAAAATCTTGTTCCTTGTTAGTCACAATAATCCTCCAAGAGAAAAATCAAGAACGCCCGGCCACTTGTGAATTATCAATCAATTTGATTGAAACTCGTTTGAACCTTGATTTGATGTTGTACAAAAAACCCTTTTGATGTAAAGGATACTAGTGTACTATCGAAAACAAAAACGTTCCCATTTTCTCTTCTTGGCCGAATTCACACTATCTCTATGAGTTGGTCGAATTTTGTCTAGAGTAAAAACCAAATTATTTCTCCCTCAAAATTCTCTCTTTCTTGGCCGAATTCTCTCTTTAGAAAGTCCCAAGCTTGGCCGAAATTAATTAGAGCTGGCTGAAATTTCCAACCTATATATATATAGGATCATAAGTCCTCTCCTAAGAAGGATTTACTTGGTTGGCAAGAATACTTTCCTTAGGTGGATTTATTTGGTATTTAAGAATCCTTATCTAAAAGGAATTCTATCCTCCTCTAATGTATACATAGCTGGCCGAAATTTCATAGAATATAAATAAGAGACTTAATTCTTTTCCTAAAAAGGATTTACTTGGTAGTTAAGAATCATTTCCTCAGGTAGATTTAATTGGTGGTTAAGAATCCTTTTCAAAAATGAATTCTATCCTACACCGAGACTCATAATCCAACTCAATAGTGTATTTGAAACCATATTAAAGACTTCCTAATTTGATTAGATAAATAACTCCTTTCATTATCTACTTATCAAATATAGTCTTTAACATTAGCTATACTACCAACAATACTATAGTTTTAGGAGACCATCTCCTAATAGGAAAAGATTTTGACTTTTAATTAAATAATTAATTAATCAACAAATTAATTAATTTCCATTTAATTAAATAATAAAATAAAAAAAATATAATTAAGCTATTCTAAATAGCCTTGCCGCCCAACACATATATATTGGTCAATATATATATTTTTTATTTTATTAAATCCATTTGACCTTTATAAAAAGTCAACATGTGAACTAGACACATTCCTACAAAAAGAAACAAGTTCACATGCCTCAACATAATTCTAGATTGACCCCTAAATTGGTCTCATATAATATATCATGTGATCCATGCAAATTTGTGTGGAGTAGGGATCTTGACGGGCTATCTAGATTTAAGCTCCAATAGACACAACCCAATCACAATCAACAAATGATTCACTTAGGTCAGATCTATTTAATTTTGGTGCATTCCACTAAAGAACTAAAATTGAACTCTTAAATAAAGATAGAATAAGTTGATGTTACTCATTCATACCTTAGAAAACCTTATTGGAGAAAGTGTATCCTCGTGAAGAATACCAGTAATCGCCAAGAGCTCATAGACCATCTATAGCTCTCCAGGTTACCATATTTACTCATATGACCACATTTTGAACTTGGATATTTTGACTTGTCCAGAAGCCATGTTTCAATTGAAAACTTATCGTTAAGATTTAATATCCAATACCTCAAAACATCCATATGATGATATTGTCCTCTCATTTAATAAATGGAGCCACGATGTCCATATCTATAAATGAAGTTCTTTATCGATTAATAAATGAATACCACCAAACTATCGAGGATAGACTATGCTATATAATCGTACTTATTGATAGCTCAAATGATAACACTTGCAACTATAAGTTCATCACTTATCTCAGGATTAAGATAGACTCTCCGATTGTCTTCAAATGAAAACTTTTATCCATTTACATTTCTAGATAAAGTATTTCATTGTGATCCTATTCAATGCACTCAGTGCACTAGATTCTTTTGCTCAAAGACACCACACTTTGATGATTTTAGACTCATCATAACACATTTGATCCCACTCAAATGCTAGCAAAAGAATCTACAACTTTGACAAGATAAAGGCGCTCAACCTTTTATCTTAAGTTGTGAATATTATTCAAGACAAACTAAAGAATTGTGTCTACCTCATACATATCTAGATGTATAAACAATTCTTCTTTTCTCATAGTCTTTTGACCTTACGATTATTTACTTTTGACAATTTTAGTAATTAAACTATAGATGCTATAAGATTTGTTAAACTAGAAATCACTTTATTTATATGGAAAGATTGTCAAATATATTATTACACTCTTGCTATCGAGCATAATCCCAACAGTATTTACCTTTACTAGGAACATAACAGTATCTATTAACATTCGACCGCTATTGTAAGCTCTCCGGAGCGTCCCTGTTGTACCACTTCGCCATTTTTTAGAGCTTCTCAGAGTAGCGCTTGATATATATATATATACAAGGAAGGGTTTCTTTCCTTACTCTGGATACTGCATGGGGTTTTTTCAGCATATGATCATTAGTGATGCTTTTTCCCCATTTGTCAGTCCACCTTTACCAAAGACCTGCATTTCTCATCTATCTCTTGTATTATGCATGTGAGTATGTATGGAAGCTAAGTACTGACCTCGCTATCACACAAGAGGATTTAGGAGAACTAGGATGAGTTCTGGCCCCGACCAGAAGGATCTGAAGGTGAAGAATTGATATAGGGGAGTATCGATCCAAGCATGCTATTTGGATCGAGGTCACCTAGAGAAGAGACTGAATGCCAAGATCAGGGTACAATAACTAGGCACCATGACCTACCCTTCATTCCACTGAAGGAACCTCAAGTGCCTTTTTTCCTCCATATGCACGAAGCCTGACGAGTGGAAGGACTTGTCTCCTACCTAGCTATACCATACTTCATATTCATACAAGATCACTGAGGTACGAGGTACCTACCCGTCGCAGCCTACCGGGTAGTGGCTTAAGGGTATCGATCGAGATTCCTCACCATGAGTGAATTTTTGATCGACACACTTGGTACTTAGAAAGGTAACCCCAAACACCGGGTGATGGTCGGATAGAGTGCTAGCACCGAATTAGGAATGACCATACCTGATAAAGGTAGTGGTGCATAACAAAGCCTACAAGCTAGAAGACATGAATGAGCAACCTATTGACCACACTTGGAATACAGACCATCTGAAGAGGTTCTATCTCTAGAAGGATAGGAACTCAATGACTGACCAGTACCATCCGAGATAGGTACCGATTTTTGTACCACATGAATTCTATGTATCTCCAATTGATCATAAATAAAGATTTTTTATTTCTCTCCATCCTTCAGCAAATGGTTATCCTGATGCCCTTGGTTGGGTGACCCCCCAAGAAGGGTTTGAACGTAAGTACATAGTTGTCTGCTAGACCACAAGTCCAGGACAGTCAAAAAACACTCATGATGCCTTGGTCAGGTTACCACCCCCAAGAAGGATCTAAGCGTAAATGTATAGTTGCATGCCAGATCACGAGACTATGACAGCCAAATGGTCATCCTGTTGCCTTGGTCGGGTAGCCACCCCTAAGAAAGATCTGGATCGTAAGTGTATAGTTGTCTATCAAGATTAAGATCGCCTGGATACCAAAATTCCCAAGATATGGATGTTTGGAACTATAATTTTCCTAGAAAGGATAATCAGTGATTATAAGGTCCCATAGGTAGACAAAATACCTCGAACTAGTACCAGTCACTTATACCTCGATCGCAGTATCATTTAAGTACTTACGATAAGTTTTTTTTGCTAAAGGAAGATCTTGATGCAAGATTGGTTTGTGACATGACCACAATGCCATTTAGGTACCAGAGAACCATGTATATGGGACTCCTAGGTACCAAGATTTGTTGGATTGATTTTTTACCTAAGTACCAGAACCTTCAGGATACGGATGCTTAGTATCATGATTTTCCCAGAAAGGATAATCAATGTTAATAAAGTCATATATGGATCATTCTGACTAAGTACCTCAAACTGGTACCGGTCACCTGGCATGATTACTTTCTTATACTTGATAAATTTTAAGCTTTTTTGTATTACTAGAAATTGTTAAGTAAAGCGTGTGCATGAGAGTAACTTCTAGATCCAACATGTGATATATGTAGAGTTAAACAGATTCAACTAAGGAAGGAGGACATCTAGATACAAATGTAAAGAGAAAGAAGAATAAACTTTTCATTCATCAAACCAGAGAGCCAATACCCTAGTTCCTGGCTATATCAATGACAAAGAAATAATACATTATAACTGACTTTCTTTCTTGATCTAGCAAGGAGCCCACCCCCTTTTTCGGGCAACAAACAAAGTAGTTTCATGTAACTGATTCATCCATCAGCTTTTTTCTGGTTTATCACCTCCATAGCAGCTCCAACAGTATTTATCCTCTCCTCCCCTATAAGCTCTCCAGCTGTCTGCCCTTCCACCTCCGCTTGCACCGCGTCAATTGAGACCTCCACTTGAACTAGATTGGTCTCAAGTTCCACTGTGGAATCCAGTCTAGCCTGCTTCAACACCTCATTGATAGTATGTAGATGCTCATCTTCCACATTGGCAGTAGGCAGGTCCTCTACCACTTCCTTATAAGCGGGTTGGTCATCTACCATCATAACAGGATCAGATGAAGTAGCAGACAAAACAGGGGCTCATTTACCAACAATGCCATCAAGGGACTTCAAAGAGGGATCTACTCTGGTACCGGGTAGAAGGGAGAAGATAGGCTGCTAATCAGCATCATTATCATCATCATCAATACCAGCAGCCCGAGAGGTGCCAGCCTCATCAGTAGCAGGGGTAGCCATTTTCTTGGCCTTTTCGAATATCTCCACCCTATCCAATTTTCTACGGAGCGTAAGTCAAATGGTAGTTGAAGAGCCTAAGCTACCTAATAAGCTACATAAAAGTATATATCTCCAAAAGAGGCATCTACCTTAGCCTTCAAGCTGGCCACCTTGGCACGAAAAGCTTGGTTCTCTTCTTCCAAGACTTTGATCTTTTCCCTCTCGAGATTTCTTACCATAGTACAATGCTTTGGTCAGTGGTTATCTTGGTTATAGATGCACTTCATCCTCTACAGGTCATATCGAGCCTCATCTAGAGTTTTCTCGGTGCTGTAGAGGTCACGATTCAGATTTTGTACAACGCTTTAAGAGCAGGCGAGCACATCCCGCTCTAATTCGTGCTTCTCTTCTGTATTTTTAGTGCCCGCCGAAGAGAGATAACTTGGTGACTCAGGGCAACATTATACTTGAAAGCCTGCAATCACAACATTCGAGTTAACTACCATCCTGGTACTAACCATGTACATATAAAGTAGTACAAAGCAAGATATTCTTGCATCGGCTAAAAGGGTAGAGTCCTTGTTGATTAACAAATCTATTGGTGTAAAAGTCATGGGTCTTAGCCCCCATCTAGGAAAAAAGCCATTGACAGATCCACGACCTCATTTTGGCCATTAATCCTTGGTCAGGATATGGACTATTCATGATGAGCAATAGTAGCAGTAGGTATTGCAACAGGTGGAGGAGGAGGAATCATGGAAGATGAGGTAGTAACAACATTGGTAAAAGTAGTAGCTGTAGAAGAGGTAGCAACAACAATGACAATAGGGTCTTGACCTCTCACCCTCCCCAGCCTGGATGCAAATACATTCATCTAGAATCTAGGTCTTGAAAGAGAAGGGAGAGGTGCCCTTGGTACCTCAGTTGGGACAAGCCCATGCTTGACATGTCCTGTGGAGCTTAAAATATGAGGGGTTTTTATAGTCGTTTTAGATGGAAAAGGGTTCTTGGTGGACCTGGTGGCAAGGGATCCGGATTGTGTAGAATGTAGAGAAAAAGATAGGTAATCAGAAATTTTAGGCTCATTTTGAATCGGTAGGGGAACCGTAGAAACTGTAGGAAATAAAAAAAAAAGTTAGAATCAAGCAAGATCAATAAAGGAACACAATGAAGCAGAATCAAAAAATCTCATCTACCTAGGGAAGCAAGGGAGATACGGAGGTAGCAGTCCACCTATTTAGCATCAAAAGCTTCTGAGGTAGGATGTTGTCGATTGAGGTAGGACCGGTTGTTGATAGCCTTTGGCATTGACTTCGATTTAGTAGAGAGAGTAGCTTTCTCCCTAGCTGGTTTACTATTGAACCGGGTAAGGACCTCATACTCAGTACCCCCGATGTGGACTGAGCTTCCCCAATCACCACCTACTACTACCCATTCCTTTTTATAAAAGGTTTCTTTCCTCGTGGCTCCCGGTACCACAAACTTCAAAAGGTTCTACGCTAGGGTATAAAATTGCTCGTTTGGACCAAGAGAGTTGGCGGTGACCTAATATACATATTTCAACTCGTCCATGCCTGATTCCCTATTAAGATTGTCCTTCTCACATTGTTCCTTCCACAACAACAGGAACCCGACCAGATGCCTCAAGAACCTCGGGGTCAACTAAGGAGGTGTAAGTGTTAAGGTAGGAAATGCCCAGTAAAGGGTAGGGTGGAGAGCAAGCCTAACTCTACTATCAAAAGCAGCGACATTGATCGGAAGCTCATCTATAGATGAGGTGTACACATCGAACCCTCAATGTGGGATGGTGATTGTGATGTTGTCGGGAGTCAAGAATTTCATCCTCAGACGTCGGATTGAGTCAGTCGTGGCAGTATAATCGGGGATGACACGAAAGTCATAGGGAAGAGTAAGTGTTCCTTCTAGTACACTCATAACAACCTTGGCTAGGTCTCCACCAACCCCAACCTCACTTGACACCTGGACCAAGTCTTTTTCGATAATTTCGACTGAAATATCAGGATTATTTGAGAATCCAGCCCCTATGGGGTCGTTCCGGTTAGAACGACATTGCTGGAGTTTAGAGGCAACGCTTTCGCCACTGTCCTCCTTACGAATTCTCTTCCTTTGAGCCAACTTAGAGAAATCACCATCGATGATCCTATCGACACTATCATTCTTTGAAGAAAACATGGTAGCAATTGAAGTCTGAAGAGAGATTGAAGATGGAGGTTCAATGGAGACGAAGAAAAAAGACGAGTTAGGGATTTTAATTTATTTTTTAAAAAAAAAATAAGCTAAGAATGCGTGAGGAATACAAAGGGGTCACCATGCTTAAATAGGGAATGGAACAGTAACTGGTGATGGAAGCGTGATCTAAGAGATGAGATTTTCGCCAGTAACTTCGAGAAATGCTTGACGCCGAAATCGCTATGTTTTTTCAACAAAAAAACAATTTGTGCTCTCTAGCCCGACATGTGGAATGTGTATTAAATATGAATATATTTCCCCAGATTCTGGTAACCGGTTGGACATAAAAAAATTCCCAAACAATCCAAGAAACCTGACTCTAGCCCCAACCAGTCACCGGTGTTCAAGTTAGGGGGACTTCTGTTAATAGTTATTTTGGTAAAAAGGACCAAAGAGAAATTTTCCACCTGTGGGTACCTAGTTAGATGTACCTTGAGATACCGCTTAAGGTCTACCTACTACTACCTACCTTGAGATATCGTGTACTATGCCATCTAAGTACCTAGAATCCACTGTTTCAAAAAGTATCAACATTCATATCTTTAGAAATTACCAGGTACCGGGACAAGTTAGTATCGTGGTACCCTTTGCTCAGTGCCCTAACAATAGGTGCCCAACTGGTACCCAAGTACCTCACGGTTGTCCCACCATTTCTTCAAGGTACGTATCTTACCCATCAAACAAGAAGAAAGATATTCGGAAAGCTCTAGTATAATTGATCAAGCTCTACATATCTTGAGGTAGCTCGCCAATAGTATGTAGAACTAGGATTCTTCTCCAAGTTACACGGAATAAAGAGTTGACCCTTTTTGCCATTAAAGCGCCATTAAAGAGACTACGCAAGTCAATTGTATCGTCATTAATGCATATTTAAACTTGGATGGGAATGTGACGTAATCAACGGGAGCAATTCCCACAAAATTTGATATCCCACTTATTGACACAAACAAATTCGCCATCCCCAACAATGTTTTGAGTGGGAGAGATTAAGAAAGAGTTCAGTGAGATCGTTATCACCGTTGTACCCTTTGTATTCATATTGATCAAGTTCTCAACAAAATAATTTCCTATATTACACACAAAGATTATCTTTCTCACTCTTTCATCCTTACCTTTTGCTCTTCGTTATTTCTCAAACCACCTAGGTACGAAGTACCTACCCTGACCGCAGCCTATCAGGTAGCGGTCTCTAGGGTGTTGATTGAAATTCCTCACCCTGAGCGAATTTTTGATCAACACAAACAAAATTCTTTTTGGGAAAATTTTGTCACTTTACCTCAAACTAAAAAGTTAAATTCATCGTCTCCGATCACTCCAGGTAGACGTATTTGCCTGAACAACAAATTATGAAGTACCCCCGCAGAAAATGTCAACCTTTTAGGTATAACAAGTAGGTGCCCAAAACAAGTGGTCTGTAACTCATCTTTCTCCTACTTTTCTTAGAACCTTCACAATAACCGGGAGCCTATTCAAATGCAATACAAGTTGGTGGTGGACTTTTTTAACCACGAACTCCTTGGTTTTATGATGAAATTCTTATAATTTAATTTTCCATCAAGAAATTCCCAAAAAAAAAAACAAAATTGCATTAGTGTCTATGAAATTTATAAGGGTGGATTCATAAGTAGCCAAAAAATTTATCAGTTTATTAATTATAGCCATCAATATATTTTATATTGTTTTTATCACTTTTGATCATTTTTAGGCAAAAATACCCCTAAATTTGAAAATTGAAAAAAAAAAGAATGGGATTCAATCGTTCTCTTTTTTTTATTAGGGTTAAGATAAATTGCAAAACAAAAGAAAGAGAGAAAAAGGAAGAGAAAAAGAGAAAACAAACGATCAATTAACCTCTTGTCAGAGCCACCGTTATCATAGATCTCGCCGCTATCATCTAATCTGCCGGACCTCTCATTGTCATCACCCTCTCGCCTTCGCTGCACCTCACACCGAATCTGCCATTGTTGGTCGTCGAATCCACTACTCTAGATCATCGAATCTGGCACTTTAGGTCGTCGCCTTCGCCGGACCTCTCACCAAATCAACTGCTCTTGGTCGTCGACGCCATCACAGTCGCCCTCGCTCATCGATCTTCAAATCTAGTTTGTATCATGGAATTTAATCCCCTGCTCTTGGGTTCTGTTTTTCCTTAGGTGTGTGTGTTCTCTTGTGTTGGTTTGTGAAGAAATGTAGATAGAAAAATGAGGAGTTTAAAATGTGTTTTGCTCAAATCTGTGTTTTGCTCAAAATAAAGGGATTAAACCCTGCTGAAATTTGTGTTTTGCTCTCATGAATACATATTTTTATATTTGTTATTAGGCATGTTTCAGTTGTGCTTGATTGTTAACAATCGCATTAATACTATTATTAAAAAACAGAGTTTGTGATATATTTGTTTTTATTTATCTTCTTGAAATTTAGGTTGGATCTGTTTTATATTTCTAGAATACATCTAAGTATGAGAATTTGAACACCTCGTAAGAGCCCTTTGATGATCAAAAGGTTCTTATAGATGCATATGAAAACTTATCTAGAGAGGTAATGCATTTAAGTTGTTTGATAAAATGTTTATACGAAATGCAACCTTATATCAAGTATAAAGTACCAAAATTAAAGTAGATTATGTATACTTTATTTTAATCCCTCAATTAAAGTAGTTTTGATTTCCTCTTGTTGACATCAATTTTCTCTTTACAAAAACCTGAGATTTGTGAGTGTTTATGGACAATGGTTATGTTTTAAATAAAAATAGTTTAGTTTACCATTTTTTAAAGTAGTTTGTCATTTTCAGTTAATAAATTTGGTTGTATTAATTGGTTGTCTTCTCGTGATTCAAATATTAGTGGAGTTTTGATAACTAGAAGTTCATCTTAGTTATTTGGTAACAACAATGCTAGTGCTATATATAGATGTTAAACTTTTTCTATTAATATATTTACTTTTATGGTTGGTAATTATTTGGTAACAACAATTCTGATTGTTCTTGAGACTGTAAAGAACAATATTCTCACAATTCTACTTTGTTTCCAATTTTCAGATTTTAATTGTTTTATTACAATCTACTTCATTGATTCGTTCCAACCATATTGCATAAGTCTAGATATTTCGAATACCTCTCAGGCTCCTAAAAGATGTTTCATGTGGCACGATTGGGCCCGAAGAAGAAGTGTCCACTTCAAAAAGACAATGCAAGTTGTGATGTTTCATACGGCATGTTTGTTGTTTGAAAACTGTAATTGGGAATAGGGTAAGGAATCATACCCTTTCTAGGAAAGATATGGCACTTGATATTTCTTTTCAAATTGTATGCCAACAAATTGATAACTAATATGTAGTACAATGCAACGGTTGACTTGTTATTGCATCCCAAATCAATCAAGAACTCTATTTATCTATTTGTTATTTTTCTTTCTCTTAGAATGAATGTTGGTTGTGTTATAATTGAATGAACATGGTTTGTCATTAGTGTTAGTCAAGTCGATAAAAAACTTGTTATGGCAAAAAATGCCCAAAAGCTACACTTGTTAAACAACACAGTTTCAAAGCAAAAGCAAGTCCAAAAAATGCATCATCGTTGTTTTTGAAGTGTATGAAATGAACAAAACTCGAATTTTTTTCTTTGAAGTATATCAAATCAGTCTTCCAATTATGGTGATTAAATGAGCTAACATGTAACTTCATTTTTTACTAGCATGCAACATTAGTATCAATTGGCATGTAACTTCTAGCATGTAATATTACTGGAATTTTCTATGAAAACACTCTTCATAATGAGTTGATTAAATACGCTGGCATGTAACTTCATTTTTAACTGGCATGTAACTTCAGTATCAACTGGCATGTAACTTCTACTGTTGAGGTTTATGCCCAAAAGATGTAATTTGTAAATGGATTTATGAAATAAACAAAAGGAAAAGTTCAATTCATTCTTGTTGTGTTGTTTATTTTATAACTTATGCATATATTTAACATCCAAGATTGTCAGATGTAATCTCGAACTGTGTATATGAGTGTCATATACGGATGGATACAGTAAGAGCGTGCAATCTAAAGAGTTTATAGATAACAAATAAAGTTGTGTACTTTATTTGTGGTTAATCTATAGCTGCGATCCATTCCGTAATGTATGATGATTCTATCCTGAATCATTCATATGAGATATAGGAATAGAGGCACATTGTATGATGTGATCATATAGGACTGGGCCATGATGTATATGAATCTCTCACCAATATCCGTTTACCGATGAGATTCATATATATCAACTAATGATGGCTATATGTGAATGATCTTAATCCTGAGTGTCTTATCGACTCCTTCAGGTTAGATCCAAAGGGAAAAAAACGGTTCAAAATGCAACGGAAGCGTGAGAAATTAGAAAATTAGGGTTTGCATATAAATAAAAATTTTCCCTTTTAATAACAAAAACCTTAATCCTAGATTAATTGACGTATATAAAAGTATAATACCTTTTTTTCATAATGATTGAACAAGCACCGAATTGATTCCGTAAGATCTTCCAATCCAATCACGAACGTGAATACCTAGGAGTGTGAGCTCCCTTTCTTTAAATTATATACCTGAGGATGAAGACAAACAAAATCTTTTCTTTGTTAGTTACAAATATCCTCCAAGATAAAAATCCAAGAACGTCCAGTCACTTGTAAATTATCAATCTACTTGATTGAAACGCGTGAACCCGATTTGATTTTGTACACAAAACTCTTTTGATGTAAAGGATACTAGTATACTATCAAAAACAAAAAACGTTCTCTTTTTCTCTTTTCTCCATGGCCGAATTCCACACCCTATATCTTAGAGTTGATTGAATTTTGTCTAAAGTAAAATACTAATTTTTCTCTCCCAAAATTCTCTCTTGCCAAGCAAAATTCTCTATTAGAAAAACACTTAGAATTGCCGAAATTTTCAATCTAAAAATCATAGGGCTAGCCGATCATAAATCCTTTCCTAAGAAGGGTTTACTTGGTTGACAAGAATCCTTTCCTTAGGTGGATTTATTTGGTAGTTAAGAATCCTTATCTAAAAGGAATTCTATCATTTTGTATATATACAAGGACCGGCCGAATTTCATAGGATATAGATTAGGATCACAAATCTTTTCTTAAGAAGGATTTACTTGGTAGTTAAGAATCGTTTCCTTAGGTAGATTTACTTGGTGGTTAAGAATCCTTTTCAAAAAGAAATTATATCCTCAACCAAAACTTTTAATCCAACTCAATAGTGTATTTGTAACCATATTAAACACTTCCTAATTTGATTAGATAAATAATTCCTTTTATTTATCTACTTATCAAATATAGTCTTTAATATTAATTATATTTCCAACAATAGTATAATTTTAGGAGACCAACTCCTACTAAGAAAAAGATTTTGACTTTTAATTAAATAATTAATTAATCAACAAATTAATTAATTTCCATTTAATTATATAATAAAATAAAAATAATATATTTAAGTTATTCTTAATAGCCTTGCCGCCCAACACATGTATATGGGTCATATATTATTTTTCTTATTTTATTAAATCCATTGGACGTTAATAAAAAGTCCACATGTGAACTAGACATATTCTCACAAAAAGAAACAAGTTCACATGCCTTAATACAATTCTAGATGGACCCCTAAATTGGTCCGGTAGAATATATCAAGTGATCTATGAAATTCGTGTTGATTGGAGATCTTGGCGGGCTATCTAAATTTAAGCTCCAACAGACACAATCCTATCACAATCAACAAATGATTCACTTAGATCCGATCTATTTAATTTTAGTTCATTCCACTAAAGAACTAAAATTGAACTCTTAAATAAAGATAGAATAAGTTGATGTTACTCATTCATACCCTATACAACCTTATTGGAGAAAGTGTATCCTCGAGAAGAATACTAGTAATCGCCAAGAGCTCATAGACCGTCTATAACTCTCCAAGTTACCATATTTACTCATATGATCACATTTTGAACTTGGATATTTGACTTGTCTAGAAGCCATGTTTCAATTGAAAACTTAACGTTAAGATTTAATATCCAATACCTCAAAACATCCATATGATGATATTCTACTCTCATTTAATAAATGGAGCCATGATGTCCATATCTATAAATGAAGTCCTCTATCGATTAACAAATGAATACCGCCAAACTATCGAGGATAGACTATGCTATATAATCGTACTCATTGATAGCTCAAATGATAACACTTGCAACCATAAGTCCATCATTTATCTCAGGATTGAGAAAGACTCTCCGATTGTCTTCAAATGAAAAACTTTTATCTATTGATGGTTCTAGATAAAGTATTTCATTGTGATCCTATTCAATGCACCAAGTGCACTAGAGTCTTTTGCCCAAAGACACCACACTTTGATGATTTTATACTCATCATAACACATTTGATCCCACTCAAATTCTAGCAAAAAAATCTATAACTTTGACAAGATAAAGGCGCCCAACCTATTATCTTAAGTTGTGAATATTATTCAAGACTAACTAAAGAATTGTGTCTACCTCATACATATCTGGATATATGAACAATTCTACTTTTCTCATAGTCTTTTGACCTTATGATTATTTACTTTTGACAATTATAATAATTAAACTACAAATTCTATAAGATTTGTTAAACTATAAATCACTTTATTAATATAAAATATTGTCAAATACAATATTATACTCTTGCTATAGAGCATAATCCTAACAATCTCCCACTTGCTCTATAGCAAATATGTCATATCTTTCATCCCCATGTTCTCTAGATGACCATCAAAACTATTTTGTGGAAGAGCCTTTGTAAAGGGATCCGTTAGATTTTTTGTTGACGCGATCATGGTAATCGTCACGTCACCCCTATGCACAATTTCTCTAAGAAGGTGATACTTTCTTCCAATGTGTTTTCCTCTCTTATGACTTCTTGGTTCTCACGAATTAGCCACTGCTCCACTATTGTCACAATAGATAATGATCTGCTTATTCGCTTGAGGAATCACTTCCTAGTCAATCAAGATTTGGCGGAGCCAGACAACCTCTTTAGCAACCACGCATGCGGCTACATACTCGTCTTCCATGGTTGAATCAGCAATACAAGATTGCTTGATACTCCTCCATATGACTGCCCCTCCTCAAATAGTAAACACATATCCTGATGTTGATCTCCTGGATTCAGAATCTGACTGAAAATCAGAATCAGTATACCCAACGGGAATTAAATCCCCTCTAGAGTATACAAGCATATAGTCTCTTTTTCTCCTTAGATACTTGAAAATATGCTTGACTGTCGTCCAGTGATCAGGACCAGGCTTCAATTGAAACCTGTTAACTATGCCCCACAGCAAAACAAATATCTGGTCTAGTACAAAGCATTGCATACATGAGACTTCCAACTGCCGATGCATATGGAACCCTACTCATGAATTGCTTTTCATGCTCATTCTTAGGAACTTGTTCCTTAGAAAGTTTGATTCCTTGTCTGAAAGGTAACATATCTTTCTTGGAATCTTGCATGGAAAACCTAGACAAGATTTTATCTATGTATGAAGCTTGGGATAATACAATCATTCTATTCTTTCTATCTCTTATGACTTGGATACCAAGAATATAACTTGCTTCTCCTAAGTCCTTCATATCAAATTGTTTTGCTAATCATTCTTTTATTGATGTCAATACAACTACATCATTTTCGATGAATAGTATATCATCAACGTAAAGAACTAGGAAAACCAACTTGTCGCCTTTAATCCTTTTGTATACACAAGGTTCATCAAGGATATGGATGCTTGCTTCAATCCATATATGAATCTTTGCAACTTGCATACCCTTTCCTCTTAGCCATTTTCAATGAATCCTTCTGGTTGCATCATATAGATGCTTTCATCAAGACTTCCATTAAGGAAAGCTGTCTTGATGTCTATTTGCCAAATCTCTAGGTCTAGAGATGTCGCAATGGATAAGAGTATCCTAATGGTTTTAAGCATGGCCACATGAGAGAAGGTTTTTTCATAATCGATACCTTCCTTCTGTGTATAACCTTTAGCTACCAATCTAGCTTTAAAGGTTTCCACCTTTCCATCCATTCCTCTTTTCCTCTTGTATACCCACTTGCACCCAATGGGTTTTATCCTTTTAGGCAAGTCTACAAGATACCAGACTTTGTTTTTGAACATAGATTCGTTTTCGAATTGCTTTGCATTGCCTTTTGCCAGTGGCGACAATCGACATCTTCCATTGCTTCCTTGTACGTATAGGGGTCATCGTCGTCCGAAAGATTCTCTACAGATTCTCCTAGACCGATGTATCTCTCGGTTTGTGAAACAAGGTTTAGTAGATTGTTGATCTTGTATTGGTACGAAACTTACAATTGGGCTTGGTTGTGAAACCTTTTGTGGAATTGTATCTCCTAAAAGGTCATTCAGAACAATTCTACTTTTCGGCACAAAATTATTCATAAAGTTCTTTTCCAGAAATTTAGCATTTTTCGAAACAAATACTTTAAGATCTGAAGGATTATAAAAATAATCTCCTTTTGTTCCTTCTTTATACCCTACAAATATGTATGTTTCTGAACGGGACTCCATCTTTTCTGTATTTCCTTTTAACACGTGCACAAGACATCCAAATATTCTTAAGTGTTGTAAACTAGGCTTTCGCCCGGTCCACAACTCATACGGTGTTTTAGGAACTGACTTAGATGGTACATCGTTTAGAATATACATTGCGGTTTGTAAAGCATATCCCCAAAAAGAATTAGGGAGCGTTGAATAACTCAACATAGACCTAACCTTATCCAAAAGAGTTCTATTTCTCCTTTCTGCCACCCCATTTTGTTGAGGTGTGCCTGGTGCAGAAAATTGAGAAATTATCCCATTATCAATAAGATATTGATGAAACTCACAAGATAGATATTCTCAACCACGATCAGACTTTAAGATTTTTATGCGTTTCTCAAGCTGATTTTCCACTTCAGCTTTAAATGCTTTGAACATGTCAAAAGCATCCAACTTATGTCTCATGAGATACACATAGCCAAAGCTTGAGTGATCATCCGTGAAAGTGATGAATTACTCATATCCACCTCTAGCTTGAATGCTTATAGGTCCACACACATCAGTGTGTATCAAACCTAAACATTTAATGGCTCTTGTGCCTTTGGTCGTAAACGACCTTTTGGTCATTTTACCTTCCAAACAAGATTCACAAGTTGGTAGATCATCAACCTTTAAGTCACTTAGAGGTCCGTCACATACCAATCTTTTAATCCTATTAAGGTTAATATGACCTAGGCACAAATGCCATATGTATGTTTCATCTTTTGATAATTTTACTCTTTTATGATTAGGTTTCGTTGATTCCGTGTCTAACAAGTGAGAGATATTTCCATACAAATAGAATAAACCGTTTTCCAATGTACCTTTGCAAATAATTTTGTCATTCTTACTAATAATAAAAGTTTTATTAAAAGTAACCGAATAACCAAATTTATTTAAACAAGAAACTGAAATTAAATTCCTCTTGAAATGAGGTATATAATAAACGTCTATTAAATCTAAATCCCTATAAGAATCTAAACTAATTCTAATATCTCCCACTGAACTAGCAGACACCAATGCTCCATTGCCTAAACGCAAGTTAAATTAGTTCTTATTAATCCTTCTCCTTTCCTTGAACCCCTGTATTAGTTCTAAAAAATAATTATGATCCTAAGTTCACTGGTCCCAGATACAGATTATGATCTGTATTGAAAATTTTAAAACTTAATTCCGCTGCGTAACCGGTGAATGGGGTTCCTACACTAGCATGTAACATTACTAGAATAGTAAATGAAATCAGTATTCCAAATATGTTGGTTAAATGAACTGGCATGTAACTTCATTATTAATTAGCATGTAACTTAAGTATCAACTGACATGTAACTTCTAACATGTAACACTACTGGAATTGACATGTAAAATTTAAAATAACCAGCATTTAAATTTAGAATGAACTGGCCTGTAACAAAATAATAACTGATGGCAAATAACTTCAAAAGTAACAAACTGACATGTAACTTAGGAATAATCTATCATGTAACAAGGGTACAAAAAATTATAGTAGCTAGGTTTCACTTTAAATCGAAATTTCCAATTGACATGTAACTTACAAATACATTAGCATTTAACTTCATTATCAACTGGCATGTAACTTTAACATAAACTGGCATGTAATAATTCTAGGAACAAAATATCGTAGTAGCTTTAAAGAGAACTTATATGTAAAAAAATAGGACTTGGATGGAATGTAACTTCACAAATCACCTAGTATGTAACTTCATAAATAACCGAGCATGTAACTTCATAAATAACCGAGTGACTTCAAAAATAACCCAGCATGTAACTTCAAAAATAACCTAGCATGTAATTTGGGTACAAAAAATAAACATGCATGTAACTTGAAAAAATACTGCCATGTAACATGGGTACAAAAACTTATAATAGTTGGGTTTCAATCCAAATCAAAATTATAGAAACACATGATATTTAGAAATAAACTGACATGTAACATTAAATTGAACTGGCATGTAATATTAAATTGAACTGGCATGTAACATAAAAATGGCATAACATGTAACCTGGGAACAAAAATTGACAGTACATGAGTTTCACTCAAAATCGAAACCATCCTTTTTTTCTTCATATTAAACTTGTTCATTCTTGTAAAAAAACAAGTAGGAAAGGGATACATACCTTCAACTACTTTAAGACAAAGCTGAATGCTAGGTTTCGGATCCGGATCTACCTTCAAGAATTTGGTGACCGAAATCAGTTGAGAGACACGATTTACCTGTAGAGACGAAGACCCAAGAGTTTTAGAGCCGATTTGCATACTCGATTTAGAGAGAGAAGAAACAAATCGATTTTGAGAGAGAATAAGCAAATCGGTTTTGAGAGAGAGAGAGAACATGGTTTGAGAGAGAAAAAGTAAATTGGTTTGAGAGAGAAAAAGCCAAAAAAATCAGAGAATACACAGAGAGAGCGTGAGAAATCTGGTTTTCAAAAAATTGGAGGTGAAGCCACTGATAAGTGAAAAGTTTGGGTGGGAAAAATTGGGCCACATAAAACAAAAATGAAGGCATATTTGGAAGTTCATAGTCTAAGTTTCTAACTACAAGTAAAAATAAAGTTTTGGCTAAAAACAATAACTCAATAATTTTTTTGATCATTTCTTGCAATTCCCTCAAATTTATATACCGCTAGACAAAATTTACATGCCAATACAAAAAGTTACATGCCATTACAAAAAAGATACATGCCAGTACAAACAAGTTACATGTCAGAACAGAAAAATTACATGCTAGTACAATCATGTTATATGCCAGTACAAAAAAGTTAGATGTCAGCAAACACCGAAAAGGGTATAGTAAATGGTATACATCTACAAAATGTAAATTCCCTTAACCAATTATAGTGTAAAATATACCTAGAGGGGGGTGAATAGGTATATGCACAAATTTTAATCTTCTTTAAAAACACAAACAATCTTATACAACACTTAGTATAATATCCAAAATGATATATGACAAAGAAAATGTTCAAGCAACACAAATCAACTAAGTGAAGAAATTAAAGATGATAAAAATCAACACAAGATATTTACGTAGTAAAACCTCCTAAGAGGAAACATCCACGGGTTGATACCACGACCACCGGCAAAAGCAAATCCACTATTTCAAATAGGAGTTACACACTCAAGCAATCAACACATGCTCTCCAAGCTATCATTCTTACTCTACCCTTGAACCTAGTGATCTGCTAAGCCGACTTCCTATCCAAGACCTCCTGTCTCTTGGAAGATTCCTTGCTCACCTATTCGGATCCTTCCGACCCTAGGCAAGACTTCATGCTCAACTATCCGAGTCCTCCCAACTCTAGTCAAGACTTCCTTGCTCAAAAATCTGAGGTTTCACACCTCTTGTCGAGACTTCCACTTGCTTAGCTATCCAAGTCCACCCGACTCTAGCTAAGACTTCCAATTGCTCAAATCAAAGAATCACTCTAAGATATGAGACTTTATACCTCTTCACATGGCATCTAAGTGATCATGAATGTAAAACGCAAATAATCACTCAACATAGAAAATGATGATCAACAAATTCTATGGACATACAACTAGATTATGCTTTCAAAGAACAATCACAAATGTATCTAGGCAATCTAAGCATGTTATCAACTAAGAACCAAATCAATGAAATGAATATACCAATTGATGTAGACCTAGTTCTTAGAAAATGAAATTAAATCTAGAAATAGTCAATCAAGCATAAGAACAAAAGATTTCTAGAAACAATTTCATGTTTATCAAGTTTAGCACAAATCAATCAGCTTATCACAAATCTAGCTAAACTTGAAAATCAAAACAACAAACCACAAAATGATATCAAAATCATTTTAGTCATGCTTCTTAATCAATAGGCATCAATCAATAATAAGATTTAAAAAGAAAACTAAGAAGAAGATGATTTTACCAACAAGGATGAAAATCATGAACTGAAGATCTGATCAAAACGAAAAATCTAGATATCCTTTGGTTCTGGAAATGACTGGGGTTTGTAGAACTCTTCAAGACATTCGAAATCGGTTTCTGAATCAAGTGATTCGGAGTAGAAATGAAGAAGTTATCATAAAAACAAAAATCAAAATGTTGAGAGAAAAATTCTGCACTTGTTCTTTAAATTCGTTTTTTCTCAACTTGTTATTGAATGAGAGGGAATGAGAGGTTTTAAAGAGAAACAAACCAAAAGACCAAATTTCCCTCATGCTTTAGTGCCTCCCCGAGATGGCGCGTGGGCATCTCGGGGCAGCAAGGCTTTGGGGCCGAGATGGCCATGCGCCATCTCGGGAAGGTGCCAAGTGATGGCTTATGCCATCACACCTCTTCCCTTACGCTCCTCTCGCATTCTTCGACCGTTCTTTGGCCTCCAAACTCTGAATTCGAATCCGTTTAAATATTACGAACCGGGACTCCCTTACGGATATGGAAATATAAGATACTCAACCCAAAAAATAAGAATTCGACTCAATATATGATGACGAAGACAATGTATGCAACATGAGTTAAAAGTGTAGTATCTTTTGACTTAGAACTCGAAATCAATAGTATGAGTAACTGAAATGACCGGAACTCAATCATGAACAATCTAAGACTAAAACCAAGTTCAAGATCCATGTTATAAAAACATATAAACAAACAAACACATTTCACACAAGAATGCAAACTACATAGAGATAGTCTCCAATCATGCATTTTCCAAAACATGTTACTTTCATACCAATGCATGAGCATTCAACTTTAAGTGTGTGAAAGTGTTATACCAAATGATGCGCTACGATGCAGGGAAAAAATGTATGAATTGTGTGTGTGCGCCTACGCCTTGCAAGAGGAGGAAGAATCTTGATACCTTAGCATCCAAATAAGCATATATCCTCTTGACGACGAACTTTGCATACGAAGTCGCTTTCCATCATTGAAGACCGATCTAATAACGATCCACCTAAGCAACTAAGCAATACAAACAAAGAGCGTTTTGTTATGGAATAAAACCAACACAAATCTAAAACCTAACACAAAATCCCACAAAAAATGCATTACTATCTATACAAAAAAATGAAATTTAGGAATGTAGTAGTTAGAGGTATCTGTTATGATTTATATCACACACATCAATGGTATTGCCAATCAATTCATTTTAGTCACTTAGATTACTACTTGTATCACTTACATCTACATGGATATTTGATCGCAAAGCTTACTGGCAGCTAATACAACATATACACTAATCAAACCCAACAAGACCCAACGTAACAATGACCGAAAAACCCAAGTATCTCAAAAAAAAAAAAATCTCCCAATCCACAAATCGAACTAGTTAAATCTTTGGAATTAATATATATATAAAAAATAATATACTGATCCAGTAAACTACTAAACGAGATCGACTTATAATTTTATCTAATTTTATCCTTCAAATTTTCATACCAAAAATTACAAAAAAAAAAGATAAGAAAATAAAACACAACAAATCGAGAAATGAAAACTGATACACAATCGAGAGTTATTAGAATTATCTGATTCAAGGATTAGGGTTTGCGATTTGAAGAAGTCTGGTCAGGGGCGACAACGACGAATGAGTGGCGAGACGGTAAGAGAGAGAGAGTCGAAAGTGAGAAAAATCTAGAAAGAGCCGAAGACGATGGCGAGACGGCAAGACGGCAAGACAACGACAACGACATCGAACACTTCTCTACTTTCCGCTCTCTTTGTTGTTTTTTACTTAATGTATCTGACCCTAGTAGCTGATCTTTTTTTTATTTGATGTAACTAAATCTATTTTTTATTGTCCACTTCAAATTTTTTTTTCTAATTTCAAATCTAGGGGTGTTTTTGTCTAAATTTTGTAAAAATGATGAAAACAATAAAAAATTTATTTACGGTTAAAAACAATAAACTATATATTTTTTGGCTACTATATATAGACTTTACTGTCACTCAAAATCAAAACCACACAATTTCTCTTGCGTTTCTCTCTCTTGATCCGATCAGTCATGGCGGACGAGGTAAAACTTTCGTTCTTTTCACTCAATTATCTCAACAATACGTTTGGTTTCCGCAGAAAACGATGGAAAATCAAAGAAAATGTTGGTTTGTTTCTTGATTATTTCGAATTGGATTCGTGATTATGGATGTGGATAAATGGTTTCATTGTGTTCTGTGAAATGACATGTGAATCGTTCGAGTAGAAATTTATTCATATATGAGTTATATACTGCTGCGATCAAATAATACTGCTGTGAATCAATCTCGATATTTTTTTTTGAGTTTTCTTATTTCGTCTGCCGTTTCTGTGCCTTATGAAAGAATTAGTAATAATAAAATCGATCAAATAAAAAATCGGATTAATTTTTTTCTTTCTGTTATTACTGCTGCGATTTTCCGAGAAAAAAGAAGTTTGTAAAACCTGAGAAAAATAAGTATTTGAATGTGTTGTTCGATGAATGTTATGTTTTTTTGGATGCTTTGGAGATTACTCTATTACTTGTTAAACAATGAAGTGGTTAGATGTTAGATTAGTGGTGATTAGTAAAGTCTTCTCTGAAGGCGAAAAAGGTTAGTAGCAAAACATTTGTGATGAAGTTAGAACAATACATGAAAATTTTAATTGATTTAATCTTGAATATGTTATCTTGCTAGAGAGAAAAGAAAAGAAAAGAAAAAATCTATTGCCATCCTATACTCTCTTAACCATAATGACATAGGAAAAAGGTAAAAATATTGAATTTATCAGTCCATTGGATACTTGACTACTTGTCAATCCTTTTTCCTGATGTTTGTTTACTTATGATTGCATATCTGCCTCTAGAGCTTGTTTGAGCAGTTTCCAGTTGATATACGAGGATTTATGTGCTTTTTGTACTGACTATAAATTGAAAAATGATGATTAAAAGAGTGTTTTCTGGTGTTTTTGTCTGCTGTATATAATAATTGTTGTACTTGTTTCACAAGTTTACTTGGTAATATAAGGATCTGTCTCTGGTCTTTGGGTAACTGAAAACAGTTTTTGGACGTTATGTTGTATAATTAATTTTGTGATACACGATTCACACCTTACCTTCTTATTGATCACAGAAAGTTAAGAAGTGATAATTGTCAAGTTTTTAAGATTTTAGGTTTATTTATGAAACACTTCTACGATTTTCCTTTCCCTTTCCTTGTACTTGCCAAGGTTCAGGTGGAGCTTTAAAAGTTGAACACGCATATTTGGATGATGTTGTAATGATTAATAGACCTGTAGTGTTGTACTTTCTTCGGACTTTTGTAAAGTGCATAAGTTTTGTGATGCAGGAGAGGTATATTATAATTTTTGAGACAATAGTAAATGACATTTATCCACATTTGCATCTAATTAGTAATAAAGTTGCATCAAAATACCATAGTTGTCTTAGTTTCTGCATTAGCTATACAATATGATATTTTACTTGTATTGTTTAGCCCCAACTTCTACTCGAAACAGCTCCTGCTGATTTCCGTTTTCCAACTACAAACCAAACAAGACACTGCTTTACCCGCTACATTGAGTTTCATAGGTAAACTAATAAATATTTGACTTATTTTGTTTGTGAAGAAACTATTTAATATATCTTATAATATTTTGGTATTATAAATTAATTGCAGATGCTTGGCAGCAAAGGGTGAAGAATCTAATGCATGTGAAAGATTTGCAAAATACTATCGTGCCCTCTGCCCCGGTGAATGGGTGAGTAAACCAAGTTTTTATTTCACTTAGTTTTAAGATATCTGTTTCCCCTTTTATGTACCATTAAAATATACAACTTTGGTTTGACTTGGGAGTGAAATTATATTATAAAAAGATAATTGTGATAAAACCTTTTAAGATGTTACTTTGCTATTATCCGCCATTATCGACAGATGTAGAAAATACATTTCATTTACCCAAAGTTTAAAAATACGGAAAGTAGTGCGAGGCAAGGCTGGTGCCTTGAGCCGTTCGAGGTGGGAGTCTGTTGAAAATGGAAAAAAAACTCGATTTTTTTCTTAAAAAATTAGTAAAGTAGAGAATATTCCATAAAATTCAAGAAATAAGTCATCCAACAGTACAAACATAAAATATCTTAAACAAATTAAACAATATATAAAAGAAAACGCCATCCTATCGATAAATGACCACTATATATTTAATCCATCCCATAAGCTATCATTTGTGTCCATTGGTTTAAAATATGGATCAAAAGGGTAATCCCTTTCATCATTATCTGAAGTTTCTGAAGAGTTATATTGGTTTGAAATGTCCTTCCACCCTCATTCTTCATCTACTGTTGCAAAGCCTTTCCTTTGTCTACCAAAAAATGTAAAGTAATGTTGTAAATTTATAATTAAATATATCATTCTAAGTAAAACTTATTAAATTTAATTATATAATTACTTGTATATCTCTTTCTTTTCCCTCTTGCTTGTTGGCTTTCACTCGATTGACTCATGCCCGCAACTACATCTTCGTCAAACATCCACTCATTATCTGATGGCACATCTTCAATAACCAATGGATCCTCATCATCTTTTAGTGCCTTTTTCAATAATCTGTGCTGTAACCTTAATCGATTCCTCTTCGTATGAATCTACGAAATTTTTGTAGGAAATTGTTAATTAGGGAATACTAAATTTTACTTTAGTATTTAGAGTTCTAAGTAAACCCATACCAAATTAAATGTACTCAAATTTCTCTCACAAGCAGAGGATGAGCAAGTGAAGACTTAAAATCTTAACAACAAAACCTTCAATAACCAATGGATCCTTATCTTCCATTAATGCTTTCTTCTTCAAGAATCTATGCTGCAACCCTAATCGATTCCTCTACGTATGAATCTACGAAATTTTTGTAGGAAATTGTTAATTAGGGAATACTAAATTTTACTCTAGTATTTAGAATTCTAAATAAACCCTTACTAAATTAAATGTACTCCACAAACTGAGGATGAGCAAGTGAGACTTAAAACCTTCACAGTAAAACCTTGAAAGTCTGGAGCCTCGACTCCATATGCACTCCACCAATTGGGTACAATGAGAATAATAAACATTGATCATTTCCTTGTAAGACGATACTATAAATTTCGTAATGAAATTGATACACAAACAATAACTTGACATACCGGGGCTAAGATTTTCGATAAGACCTTTTGTACGTCCATAGCCAAAAAAACCCTTATTCTTAAAGAGATTAAGTTGTAAATTAGCCCGTACTCTCACCTCCTCATCAGGAATAAGGTTTTTCATACACACCATCAACCTAATCTTTACCTCTATATGAGTGAATAAACCATCTGAATATTGGAATCAGAGATTCAGATTGTCCGCAGATATGTGCAAATGGCGGTGCAATTGCGTGCACCGACCATTTATCATCAATGATTTTCCATATTTCCTTGTAAGTTCCTTCCTCACTTCTTAAATTGTGGTTATCTCTTCCTTAGCCTTATCCATGGCACAATAAATGAATCCCACTATGCATAGTTATTAAAGGCGTTAGGCATACCTAGGAGCTAGTGGTCCCCGGAGCTCGAGGTGCAAGGCGCAATTTGAGACACGCACCCGACTGAAGTCGGACGCATTTTCTTAAAAACATAAATAAAACATTTAAAAACCTAATTAATCCTACAAATTTTTATAACAAGACAAGAATAATAAAAATTAAAGGATTTTCAAGACAAGAATACTGAGGGCCCGTTCGGTAACGTTTCCATTCATTGTTTTTTGTTTTCTCGTTCTCATTAGATTTCGAGAAATTGATTTTTGTATCTTTTGGATTCGAAAACGCGTCTGGTAGCAATCGTTGAAAACAATATTCTAAAAACGTCTCTGACATAACTGATTTTCATAATAATTTTTAATTAAATATAACCTCTTTATTATTTTTTAAAATTTAATATATAATAAACAGATACAGATCTGGGAAGAAACTAAAATCGAAAATTTGAAGATAACAAACAAGTTTGTATGAGATGGTAATGTGAATGATATATACTGATACATGAAAGATTAAATAAAAAGAAAACAAAATCAAGCACTAGCACAATTAATAAAAAGAAAACAATATAAGGTCATGTGCATCATCTTCTTTGATTTTGATTTCTGAGTTTTAGACAATAAAATGAGAAAACAAAGGTTGGAGAGCGTTCAGGAAA
Source organism: Dipteronia dyeriana (assembly GCA_032871835.1). Taxonomy (NCBI): domain Eukaryota; kingdom Viridiplantae; phylum Streptophyta; class Magnoliopsida; order Sapindales; family Sapindaceae; genus Dipteronia; species Dipteronia dyeriana. The sequence continues at coordinate 89,892,455 of CM065300.1, read as the reverse complement.
AAATGGTTTACAAATCTCCTCACACGATGAACATGAGGAAGACGAGGATGCAGATTTCGCCAACCTCTACCATCGTCGTCTCCATCATCGACGATCCTCACATCGTCGACAACTCAACCATCACCGACTCAATAACCACACAACCACCAATTTTTTTTTCCTTTGAGTTCAACAACTAAACACAAATCCACTTAACACACCTTTGATCTAATTAAAATTCACTGGAAATCCAACCACAGAGAAAAAGGAAATATAAAATTGGGAGGATGGAGAGAGGTAGAGATGGGACCAGAGTTTGAAAAAAAAAAGAGATAAGACCAATTATTAGAGAGAGAGGAAAAAGACAAAACAAATAGATATTTGTAATATTTTAATATAAATATAGCTGGTGGGCCCATATAAAACGAAAACAAAAAAAGAAAACAACTCTGAGTTGTTTTCACTCCACCCAAGATTCCATGCTTTAAATAAAACAAATTGATTTTGATGCTTTTGTTTTTTTTTTTCAAAACGCGCCGCCGAACAAGTTTTCAATAATTTTTAACTCAAAAAACAAAAAACCACATTTCAAAATCGACGCCAAACGCCCCGAAAATTCAAACTTTAAAGTTTCAAATGCAAACAACCAAACCAAATGCATAAAAAATAATGGATTTTCAAATTAGTTTCTAGTTTCTACTTTCTAGTTTCTAGTTTCTATGAGTCTAGGTTCAAGCATATAGCTATTAAGGGTATTCAATGCAACATCAATCATCTAAATTAGGATCCAAATCATCATCCCGTCTTTTCTCCACTTTATCCTCCCCTTGAAATTCTTCTCCCCTTTCTTCCATTTCACACTCTTTCTCACCCTCATCTTCATCTATAAATCCAACTGATCGAACTTGTGATTGTGACACCCTTGGCCTTAGTGTTGATGAAGAAGGTGCCTTTGATCTAACCCAATAACTAGGTTCTCCAACTCCTACAGCTCTAGCAACAACATTCCATGTCAAACCTTCATCATCTGAAAAAACGGCATCATCGTCTCTATCATCTTGGTCATCAATCCTCCCGGTTAACCATTCATTACTGTCATCAATGTCACGCAAGTTGATAGGATCTATGGTGTCACGTAAATTATATCGACGCTTCAAAGCTCTATTATACTTAACAAACTCCAAGTCATTCAAACGTTTTTGAGCCAATCTATTTCTCCTTTTTGTATGAAGCTGTAATAATTTTTTAAGAAAAAAGTAAGGATAATTAAATTGAAGTATTGAAATAAGTAACTAATTGGTTAAAAAAAAATTGCACTTACATTTTCAAAAACGCTTTAATTTCGTTCACAGCCAGATGAACTGCAAGTGAGGCTAAGAACTTTGATGACAAACTTTTGCAATGCTGGTGTTTCACGACCATATGAAACCTACCACTGAGCTGTTAAGTAAAAGTCATTAATTAATACGATGTTATTTGAGTTTTTATTATATAGAAAAAAGTAATAATTTGCCAAAATATATACCTAGTGATTTAACATTTCTCTTTCTAACTGCCATGTAATTTCCAAATAACCTTTGGCTTCAATATACATGGTAATCTCATCATCAATCTTATTTTGGAGCTCAGTATCTGGGAACAACTTTCTAATACATTCAAGTAAGCCATTTATCTCCTCTGAATCTGCACCTTCAATTTGATCGAAGAATTCCGGGTTCAAGTACGACCCAACTACGTGTAAAGGGCGATAAGATTGAACATTCCATCTATTATCGATGATTTTGAAAATCTCTTCATATCTTTGTTCATTTCCCTCAAATGATTTGGCAATGGCTTCTTTTGCCCTATCCATAGCCTTATAGATATATCCCATGAGAGGCTTCCTCTCACCATCCACCAAGCGAAGTACACGTACAAGAGGTGAGGATACTTTCAAAGCAAACACCATATGATTCCAAAACGATGGCATCAATATCACTTCCACAATTTTTTTTGACCCCGCTTCTCTTGCCCCCTTGCTAGCAAACCAGTGATTAGAGTTGAACATCTTTCGGAGGTTGGATTTTAGACTATGCATGCTTTGCAATGTTATAAAGGCGGTTGCAAACCGTGTTTTAGCAGGCTTAAGCAACTTTTTCTTGTTGGTAAACTCTCTCAACATGTTTACCAAACCGGAGCGGTTGTAGATGTAACTATTGACCATCATAGCCCTCTCATATGTTTTCTTCATGTTGGGCAACTTGTAGATATCTTCTAAAATCAAGTCCAAGCAATGAGCAGCACATGGTGTCCAAAACAATGTGGGATATTTGGCCTCAAATAATCTCCCAACAAAGTAACAATGCAAAACAAAAGTTTAACTCTATAGCTAGTTTCAATTTAAAGGTAGATAAATTTATAAGTGATCAAGTGTTATACCAGCCAAAACATTGTTCTAAGCACTGTCCGTGACCGCTTGAACCACATTGCTAACTCCAATCTTTTCCACATATTTACTAAGCAACTTAAACATCTTCTCCGGTCTTTGCATATGATGAAGCATCAACTGACTCAATAAACACCCTACCTTTAGGACAATTGACTAAGAAATTAATCAATGTCCTTTCTCTCTTGTCTTTCCAACCGTCTGACAAGATAGAGCATCCATGTTTTGCCCACGTCTCCATGTGGTCCTTCATTGCACTACAGGTGTTTTCCACCTTATTAAGAAGGGGAACCCTCACTTCATGAAAACTGGGTAGTTTTAGACCTGGACCATAGTGTCCCAATGCCTCACAAAACACTTTAAAGCTATCGTAGTTGACAACATTGAAAGGAATCCTAACATCGTACATCCACCTTGCAAAACTGGTACAAACTCGATCCCTTAACTCTTTTTTCGCCGTATCAAATTCATCCATCCTTTTTTGCTTTCATTTATTTTTCTTCACACTAATTTCTGGATCAGGGGTCAAGTACACATCCATCAGACCCTTTTGTCTTGGATTTTTAATAACACTGTTTCTACCAGCTCAACTAGATGTGGTAGTTCTTTGCTGAGTTGTATTATGGTCAACATCATCATCCCCTAGACCCAAGCAAAAATCATCATCTATAGGATCTATATTCCGCTCACGTTTTTCATTCTTGTTCTTCATATACCCTCGAATTTCTTCTTGTATGGATGGTGGACAACGTTTGCATCCTTTAGCTTTCCCACACCCACCGATTATATGTTCCTTTGCACGATAGATGCCTCCTTTACACTCTTTACCATTAAAATTGCATTTTGTGGTATTTTTATCACACCATGAATGGGGCATGTGACATACTTCCTTCTAGGATCGTCCAACTTCGTTGACATTTATACATATAATCATAGATTCATAGTAACAATTACAAACCAAATACATTTAATATTTCAACAAGTCAACAATACTTTATTTACAAAAATGTGAAAAACTGAATAACAATAAAGTTCCCAAGATATTCACTAATTCACACCTCCACATACAAAAAAAATCAGCTCTTTGCCCATGATAATTTTTATTGCTAAATATATCAAATAGTCAAATCCTGATTTATTAAATTGCTAATTTATTGTTGGTTTCCTCTAGTCATGCAATTTTTCTTCTGTTTTTTACAGGAAAAATTAACGATTAAAGAAAAAGTTGATGTAAAATTGTGTGAAGTGTGAACTGAGAGTCCACAAAAGGAAAAAAAAAACCGTATAGTTGTGTGAACTGTGAACAAAAGGAAAGAAAATATGCCTCTACCGGCCCACCCCTTTCAAAAGTCAACAAAAAAAAAAAAAGAAGCCAGTACACTTGAAATTACAACTTCTTCCCAGTTATTTAGAATAAAAAATAAATGAATATCATACAGATCTTAAATCCTCTTTAGATTATTCAAAAATCCTTCTATTTCTTCTATCGGTTGATCCAAACAACCCAATAAGTTTATTAATCATTAAATATCTTCGTACAATCTTATATAAAAAAAACGTTCATAAAAACATGTATAAAACGAGAGAAAAACAGAAAACATTCAACATGAGAAATGGAGTATTTTTTAAGAAGAAAAAGTGTAGAGAAAAAAATGGAGAAGAGAGAAGAGAGAAGAGAGAGAAACTTACTTGGATGAGAGATGATCGATGGAGAAGAGAGAATGAGGGAGGAGTCGTTATTGCTCATTGGAGAGGAGAGGACTGATGTCTAAAACTTTTTGAAGAGATAAGTAGGATTTAGGGTTTTTTTTTTTTTGCTTTTTGGGCTTTAGAATATGGATTGACCTTTGGGCTTTAAATTGGTTCATTTTTTTTCAAAGGCCTACCTGTTAAATGAAGAAAAAACCCAATACTACTAGTTTCATTTCTCGCCCGTTGCCTGATGCTTCCAGGCATACGCCTGGACAAAATGGTGCGCCTGGCCTAACTCTAGGTGCATAAGGTGCGCCCGAAGGAGCCTAGCACCTAGGCGCGCCTTTAATAACTATGCCACTACATGCAGTTGTTATGAATTTGTCATCCTCAACACTCTTATAAGAGGACTAGTTGTCTTCAATGCATAAGATATGCTAAGAGGTCTAGTTGTCTTCAATGCATAAGATATGCTATCCCAAAAACTGTAGTTGAAGATGATCTTCTTGATTTCCCTTCCCCCAGCCTTTTTTGCTCAACTACATCCATCACATTCCTTTGAAGTAAACATGTGCTCTTAAGGTTGCTTCAGACTTAACATTCTGTCTAATGTCAAGAATAAGTAGCAAATCGTGTAGGAGCAGGACAGATCAATTCTTTATTAGTGTGTTTTCTCATCAAAACCAACATCCATCCGCGGTTGTACATGAAATTACTCACCTATTACAGCAGTAGAATAAAAACGTTAACATATATGAAATGATTAATACTAAATATAAAGCATTTCTGTAATGGTTTCTACCTTCTTCACTTTCTTCAATGCATTTTGGTGTTGGGGTAAAGATCCAATTTTCTCAAGCATTAGATCAATACAATGAGCTGTACACGGCGTCCACCATAGCCGTTTCCTCTTCTGCATCAACATTTCACCTGCTTTCTTGTAGTTCGATGTAATAACCATCACCACTTGAATCACCAGGTCTTCTCCAACTTCTTCGACCATCAAATCGAGTAGGTTAAACAACAGTGTAGCATCTTTAATTGCATCACTAGCATCAACCGACTTCAAGAACACTGTGCCTTTCGGATTGTTTTCGAGGAAGTTTTTCAATTGTCTTCCTCACATATCCTTCCACCCATCCTACATAATATATACCCTTGTTTGACTCCATGTTTTCTTTACTTCTTCTACAATTGCTTGGGTATTGCCTTCTGCCTTCAACAATAGTGATGTGCTCAACTCGTGTTGTAGGTGGTTTTAGACCACACTCGTAACTCCGAGCCAAACGGAGCATTTTGACGAACAATGGACTACTAGTAACATTAAAGGCGAGTCTATTCTTGTAGAAGAAGTTTTTGGAATCAAAAAAATCAAATACCAATAACACTGTTAACAAATTTTTTTGGAATCACAAAAATTAAATAACATGGCAACACTATTAGTCTATTATATAATATATATATACACTATTAACAAATAAAACAACACGGTTAACACAATTTGTACAACATTGTACTATACATTGTACTCAGTAAATAAAACAGGCCAACAACATTGTTAACTGTTAAGTAATCGAAGAAGAACAAAAACAGGGCATGGAAGAAGCAAGAAAAACCGAGGAAGAAGAAGAAGAAGAACTCACCGTTTGAGAGAGAAGAAGTTATCGCAGGTGAGGAAGGAAGATTTGCCTGAGAGAGTATCCCTTATCAACGTCGCCGGAGACCAGCCGTAATTGACATCGCCGAGGTCTTCGATTGATCGATGTGAAGAAGAAAGAAAAGAACGAAGGGCGAAGAGACTGAACAGAGGCGAAGAGCTGAAGAATTTGTTTTCGATCGATCGACTTTGGATTTTAGGGCCTCAATTTCACAACGCAGGGTTTTGCTGTTTCCGTTTCATCAAAACATAGTGTTTTGATGGTTTTTTTTTTTTTTTTAAATAAAATAACTAACCGAATAACTACTGAGGTGGCCAAGTCAAACTGCTTTGGTGAATATCCGGGCGCCTTGTACGGCGGAGGCGGGTATTTTCACTACAGGCATTGGTGCAGCTGCACTGGTGCGTTTTTGCGGCAAGGCAGGCAAGGCTGCCTCAGACCGGTTTTTAAAATATAGCATTTACCTGAAGTTCTCCAATTATTAACGTGCTTATGCACTTACTTTGTCATAATAATTTTTCAAGGTAATTGTTTTTATAATTGCTTCACCTGTAGATGATAAAGCGCTCAGGCACCTTGAGCAGGCTAGGCGAGGCTTATTTTTGGAGGCACGCGCCTGCTCTTCATAGGCGGGCCTGAAAGAAAACTACAAAAAAAAAAAATACAAAAAAAAAAAACCTGGAGCTATTACTTCCGAAAAGATAGAGAATGGAGAAAAAACAACTTTAAATATTGCTTAGTTTTGAAGTTTCTAGAAAGATAGAGAATGGAGAGCAGCTTCAGGAAATAATATTTACGACAAAGAGAAAGTGCTTCAAGCAGGTGGAAGCAAATGGTGGAAGCAAAAAGTGTCGGTGAACATAAAGAAAAAGTGTGAAGAAAGAAGGCAGAAGTGTAACACATGTCAACAGTAATATATATGTGAACAGTATTATATATGTGAACAGTATTATATATGTCAACAGTTTACCCAAGTTTGCATGTCCTTATATATTTGTATGTTGTAACACGTTCAGTAATAGATATATGATTACGATATATTTCTCTTCAAGTCAAACAAAAAAAGATTTATTTCTTATGTTATAATTTTTATTTAATCATCTATTGCATGCCATTTCTTATTTGTCGGTAAGAAAACAGATTTACTGTCAGATATATACAAAACTATATATCCATAAACATACTCAATTGCTGTCAGGTCCTCATATCTAAGTTTCTGGTGTTATGTATGTTAGACCCTCTCTGTCTCTGTCAAAATGTTTTTGCCACGTCCAGTAGTCCACAAATTAAATTGGAAAACAATCTCTCTACACATATCAACCTTCAAAATTCAGATAGAAATGGGAGGAAACATTAACTTTTAAGTCATTGTCTTTGATACTGATGAAATACTATTCCAGTATAACATTTAGTCTGTAGCTTCTTATGTTTAAACTGATATCCAGACTTTGATTTTAAGTTGTTTATACATCAGTTTTTGTTAATGATAATTACTCTGTAACTCTGGTTTTTGAGATAATTTGATATCTAAATATCAAGTTTACTGATGTATTGAGAACTGACATGTTGGAACAAACAAATCAGTGTAATAGCAAGTAGTACTGCTACGTTAGTCACAGCAAGATATATTGTGGAAAAAGAGTTCACAAACTTGTTCATGTAAATTGGTCTTAACATTAGTACTAGTCTTTGAGCCTGTAGTATTATAGTAATAAAGAAGTTATGTGATATTGTGATCAGGTAACATAGTTTAGTGCAGGAAACGAGTCTTTGCTTGTGCTTTATGAATTCCAGCATTAACATCTGTAGTGATGAGTAATCGTTTGTGAGCATACTAAAGATAGAGCATTTGGGACCCATTAAGATTTATTTTAGGTTGAGGATTCATTCACTTCTTCCCCTCCAAGTCAAATTCCAGGTTGTGCAAAGATTCTGTTCAATACAGTGGTTATAACCATCTGTCTCTAGAATTTATATAGTTGTTGTTTTAGCACTCAACTGTTATTAGATTGATCAACTTAAATAAGGCGAAAAAGCAATGTCCTTCAGTAGGTTCTCTGTATTTGTAGATCTTTTATTATTATTGTTTTTTATTAATTCATTTCTGGAATGTTTACCTTGTATGTTTTCTAGTTGGTTGAATAGCAGTACTATGAATAAAAGAATTGAAATGCGGGAAATAATTCTTTTTCCCTTTCTGGTATTTGCTCGAATTATTGCAGGTTGATAGGTGGAATGAGCAAAGGGAGAATGGAACTTTCCCAGGTCCTCTTTGATCATGCTTTGGCATTTGGATGGCTCTTCTTTGGGATGAGAAGTTCATTTCGCTGTTTGTTTTTAGTCTGTTTTGTGTCTTGTCATTGACTCCTATGAATTAATAAGGCAACAATGGAGATTCTTTTGCATTCATTGAAAATTGACGATTATGCTTTGAAAATTTTCTTTAAAAAAAAGAAGAAACTTTGTAAAATGACCTGACATTTCGATGTTTTGTGTTTATATGGTTTTGCTGCAACCCAGAAGTGTATTGTGAGCATGTGTGCGCTTTGGATGTTTTCTTCCGAAACCTTTAGCAATGATTCGGAATCTATGAAGGTTAATGTACAGTGAACGTGAAGTAACAATAGTCCTCGGTTTGGATGTCTAGGCTGGATTTTGGGAATTCACAGATATGTGGAAATGGAGATGGGCTTATAGCTTTAGATTTCATTGCTTTTAGCTTTAGATTCATTGCTTGTAGCTTCCCATGATTGATTGTATGGTTGTTGCACTTGCATATTGTTTGGTGATGGGAAATTAGGGTGATGAAGAATGGCCGATTGTTTTCTTGTTTTCCAAACAACCTTCGGGGAACTTGTGGATGGCCGAAGAGTAATGTAGAACTAATCTGTTGATTTGAGGAATTAAATTTAGAGCCATCCTGCGAAACTTGTGTTTTAGTTGTGATTATTTTTTCTCTGATGGACTTCCTTTGTCAAATTTCTCTAAAAATACAAACAGTTTGCATCTAGGTAGGATAATAGATGATTTTTATTTGGGCTTTATAATTGCATAATTTGCATATCATTCATGAACAACTAAGGTTACGAGTCAGTGATACTCCCTAAAATGAGTTATTTGTAATTTATTATTATATATTAAGGGTTAATATTAAAAACCTCCATTCATCTTTGAACTATTATAATTATAAATGCTTTTATTTTAGAAATCTCTCTTATGGACTAACGCCGTTTCGTTTGTGTTGATCAAGGTTGATCGTTAAAAAGTTTAAAATATCTCTATTTAAGCTTCAGTTGTATGAATTTACTATTATACCCTTATACTTTTACTTAATAAATTAATAAAATGATACAAAAGGCGATAATATTAATTTGCAAAGGAAAAGTTATTTTGTAGTCAATTTTATCCCTAAAAATAACAAAATTATAATTAATAAAAAGTATTGAAAATAAATCAGAATATATTTTTATTTATGTATTTATTTGTTATTTTTTATTAATGTAAGTAAATATTTATTTTCATTGCTTTTTGTTCATTTGTAATTTTGTTATTTTTAAGGATAAAATTATTAATAAAATAACTTATTCTTCGAAAATTAACATTCTCGTCTTTTGTTTCATTTTATTAATTTATTTGGTACAAGTAAGAGTGTATAATGGTAAATTCATACGCTTGAAACTTAAACTGAGATAGTTTAGACTTTTTAATAATCAAACTCAATCAACACAAACGGAATGCTAACGATGTTAGTTCACATGGGAAGAACCTAAAATAAAAGCATTTGTAACTATACATCCAATAATAGGTGATAGGTGAGAAGATGTTTTTAATATTAACCCTTATTTTAAAGAATTGTTGGGATTTTTTTTTCACTAAAAAAGTTCTTGGCATTAAGACTCCGTTTGGAAGAGTTTCTTTAAGTAGATTTTTTTGGAGTAATTCTTTTAAAGTGGATTTTTTAAAAGTAGAGCTTTGAATGAGAATATATTGGTCGTTTGGTTGTAAGTAGAAAAAGATTTTTTAAATGGTAGGATTACCGAAATAGTTAAAAACTATTTTAAATGATACGGTTGTATTAGACAATTTAGTGTAATTAAAAAAGCTAAAAAAAATCTACTTCGAAAAGCCTGAAATTTGAGTTTTTTCAAATAGACGTAAAACATTTTTTTTAATCATCTAAAAGCTCTACCGAGTAATAACCAAATGACACATTTTTTTTAAAAGAGTTGTTTTGATTAGAAAAGCTCTTTCAGTCAGCAGATAAGTTCTTCCAAACAGACATTTAATAATAAAATAGGCTAATTGGCACTAATGTCCCCAAACTCTTATAAAATATGCACTATGACCCATATATTTATTTTTTCACCACTAAACCCTTTGAACTCTCGTTTTTTTTTTTGACAAATACTTGGGTTTTTTTTTCCCCATGTGAACTGACATCTACAGTCAGATGTTGCCAATTTGGGAGAGCATAGGAGTTTAATGGCGGAAAAAAAAGTATAGGGGGTAAGGTGTAAATTCAAGCATAGTTAAGTGGCATCAGTGTCAATTAGTCAATAACAAAAGTGGAGTCACCTCTTAATTAAGTGAATGAGCTCCACATGAATTTAATTTAGGTAGTCTTTAAGGGACCCCTAGTAGCTACAAAAATGCAGCTCCTCTAAAAATAAAGATCCATCCGTAATTAAGCTTAGGGACATGATTTCACAAGCAGGAGGCATTTAGAGTTGTGATATTGATATCCTTTAAAAAATATATGTTGTTATACGTATATCTTATTGAATGTACATGCACCGACTTGTAAGACAATCCCATAAAAAGATCACAAATGGGCATCCTAGCTGGCAATTAGAAGACACCATCCAAGACATCACTAAGAAATAAGAACCCGAGTAAGTCCGAACACGAGTACTCGACACATTATGTTCTACTCGGGACAGTACAAGAAGCCCGAGTAAAGAAGTTCAACATATGATTCACATACGTGGGTAAACCCGAGAATCATACTACAATACGCAAAACCTTTGTGTCAAAAAGTGTTTCTAGAAGGATAAAACACCAGACAGGAAACAGATCCCAAATTAGGCAACAACTCTATTATTCTAGAAGACTACCCGCCTATAAGGAAGTAAGTCTTAAACGGACTATGCCACCAGAATCCCATTAAGATTCAAACTCGATCTTTACAAGGTCTCTGAAATAGGAAAGGAGATAAAGAGGACTTCAACAAGCAACCAGTCTTAATTAAAATACAATTCCTTTTTCTTACTTGTGCAATAAAGATTAGGGTTCTATGCACATATAAATAGGCCTATAATCTCGTTATAAAAAGAACAACAACAACAATATAGAGAGACAGACTAAAAAAAATAATCACTGCAAGAGAGAGGCAAAAGAGATAGAGTGGTGTAATTCTTCTTTAAATAGTGGATTTGGCTTGGTTGTGCATTCAACCACCCGTGGATGTTCCTTCGATAATTGGAGTTTTACCCCGTAAACTCGTGTCATAATAACTTCGATTGCATTCTCTTTCTCTTTCTCTTTCTCTTTCTCTTTTGACAGGTCATAACAAAACCCAACGTTGTTGACTTTCTTATCCATCGAGAAATTGACGTCAACAATTGGCATTAGAAAGAGAGGGGGAACCTTCGATCTGTTTAAGCAATGGCTGGTAGCGGAAGCAAAGACAGTTCCAGGGATATCCGGAAATCTCTAGATAATGCTCATATAGGCGGGACTATTCAAGATCCCACCACAACAACTGGGAACCAACCGATATCCCTAGCTGGCATTCAGCAAGTCCCTCCCACCAGCGAGGATATAGCGTGTAGTTTCCATGATGCATTGCAACAGTTGCTAACGGATACAACACAAGAAGGAATATACCTATTGGCCGTAGGGGAGGCACGCACCCGCCAAATTCTCCATCACCTCATAGGCTTCGATCGGATGTAGTTGGGCCAGAACCAGATGCACCAATAGCCGTTAGGAACTCTGATCAATCAACCAGACTGGGGTACGACACGCAACCAAGACAAGGATTGAGAGACGTCCGCAGAGGACCGACTACACCGAAGGTGAAGCCACGGTCAGGCGGGCCATGATAGGCACTGTAAATATAACCGATGTAGAGATCTGTCATCGTTATAAGAGTATAGTGATCGATACCACCGTAAACGTCACCGTGGGACCATACACTTACAAGGTTTGGCTCGTGAGACTCGGGGACAGAATGAAGAGGAGCTGGAAACAGGTATGACAATCACTCGACAGCTTAACCATCACGGAGAGCCGGAGGGTGATAGAGATGTCGTGATTCAGAGCCTAGCCCGAGAAGTCGAGAACAACATGCATCAAATGGATGCATTGATTAGGCGATACGGATATAATGAGCTATCTGATAATGATTCTGATAGCCCCTTTACCAGAAACATCCTGCGAACGCCATTCCCGAAGAGATTCAGGATGCCACATGTGACACAGTTTAAAAAGGATACAGATCCTAAAAAATATGTCAGACGATATAAGAGCGCCATGGCCCAGTATGCCCATAACGATTCTTTGTTGTGCCTTAACTTCCCATAAACCCTTAGGGATACTGGTTCAAGATGGTTCGGGAGATTGCCCCCGACAAGTATTGGGAGTTTTAGCGAGTTGAGTAGAAACTTCTCAAGACAATTTCTAAGAAATGTGCACATGAAAAAATAAGTGGCTTACCTTTCTCAACTGAAGCAAGGGAAAGACGAGTCATTAAAGAAGTATCTAGAAAGATTCAGCCATGCGATCTTAGAAATTGGCAGCACAAATGACGAAGCAATAATTGCTACATTCATAAATAACTTGCAAAATGGGCGGCTGTCTTTTGACCTAAGAAAGGCTCGTCTAACTAGATACGCAGATATGATGGATATGGCAGGTGGATACGCTCTGGCGAAAGAAGAAGAGTTGGCAACAGATGGCAATTACATGCATAGGGAGAGACCCGAACAAAAGGTTGCCGAGTCAAAGTCATAAAACCATAAAGGGAAACAAAAAGGAAATAATAAAGAAATGAGCAAAGATGGGGGAAGTGGACGTAATACTGACCAAACCAGAGAAATTTTTTAAGGAAAATATACGAACTACATCCCACTTCGAAAAAGACAGGAAGAGATCATGACAATACTAGAAGAAAAGAATATGGTGAAGGAGCCATGTCGGCAGTCCCAATTTGCTCGGTGAGACACCGAGCAAATTGGGACTGCCGACATATTGTAGGTTCCATAAGGAAACCGGACACGAGACCTCCAAATGTTACCAACTCAGAGATTATATAGAGACCCTCATTCAGGAAGGATATCTACAAGATATAATCCTAAAGAAAGACGAGAAGTCAGAAATTCAGAAAGAGACCAAAACGGGAGATCGTAATTCTGGTCAGAACAAAAGGGCCAGTCCCGAGGCGAATGAAGTGATACAGACTATCTTCGGAGGACCATCAACTGGGAGAAGTAACCGAGAGCGGACTCAGTAAATCTGAGAAGCGGTGGAGGCAAAATAGAATGTTAACGTTAACTCCATTAAGCCCGATCCGAAGAGAATAAAGGAAGGATGGGACCCAATAATATTTACTGAAGTTGACTCACATGTGGTCGACGTCTGACCAAACGACGCTCTCGTTATTAGTGCCCGAATTAGCCATAGAGAAGTCAGGAGAATTTAAATGGACTATGGTAGTTCGACAGATATCCTCAATGTGATTGTTTATGATCAACTTAGTTTGGATCGAAAGGACTTGCAACCATTCCATACCCCACTTAGAGGATTCGGGGGAGTCGAGGTTAGATCTCTTGGAACAGTAAAGATGTCTATGAAGATTGGAGTAGCGCCTTGCCAGAAAATAGTATTACTCGACTATGTAGTGGTAGATCTGGACAACAGGCCTTATAATGCGCTACTAGGTCGACTTTTCCTGAACAAAACAAAGGCGGTAACAGGTACCTATGCTTTGATGATAAAGTTCCCAACTGAATGGGGGGTAAGAACAATCAAAGGGTCACAGGAGATAACCAGAAGAGCTAATCTCTCAGTTTACAAAGACGAAGATAATAGTGAGCACTAAGTATGCAACTTAACTTAACCAGATCAAATCAAGCAAGAAGGATCACTGTTGTTCGAGTTCGGTCCAAGGGAAGAATCGGAGACATCAAAGAGTGAACCAATAGAGGAGTTGGTCTTAAAGAAAGATGAAACATATAAGAAGGTCAAAATTGGGGCCAACTTAGAAGAAAATATTAAGCTAGATGAAAATACAAACATGGTTAAATACTCAAGGCTAACCTAGAGGGGGGGGGGGGGGGGGGGGGGGGGTGGTTGTGAATATGTTAGACACCTTTTCGACTCCCTTAGAAACAAACAAAAGTTTGTCCCTCTAGATTGCTAGTATCACAATATATATATATATATATATATATATATATATATATCAATTGAAGACACTTAATCAATATATAAAACATGTAAAGTGTGATACAAACAAGAAACTATGACACATACACAATTGATAATATAGTAAGGAAGTCAACTTACATATAAAGTTCTATCCATAGTATTCAAATAACAAATACCAATATAAGAGAGATAGGGATAAAGAAAAGTTGACACAAGATTTAACATGGTAAACCTCCGAAAAGGAAACATCCACGGGTTAGCAACCACCGACAAACAAAATCCACTAGTAGATAAGAAAAGTACAATCTATCAAGTGACCCTTTCACCTAGAAACTACCCTCCTATCCTACTCATGAATATGTCACCCTCTTGCTCAACATTCCGAGGCCTCACACCTCTTGTCAAGACTGCTTTGCTCACCCTTCCGGATCCTCATGACCCTAGGCAAGACTTCCGTGCTTGATATTCCGAGGTCTCCAACCTCTTTTCAAGACTTCCTTGCTCAACAACATAGGTCTCACACCTATTATCAAGACTTCCTTCTCACAAAGCATCTAGGTGATCATGAATGCAAAACACAAATAAGCAAGCAACATAAAATGTTATGATCAACACCCAATGGAAAACATTAGACATAAGCACGAATGCACATAACAAATGTAGTCTAGTCAATCATGCATGTTTAATCCATCTAGATTATGTAAGATATATTCAACATTAATTACAACCTAGATACATGCATAAATCTAAAACTTGAGTCACAAGATATGTTCAATTAATACATAATCAATTTTAAATCTCATATCTCAAAAACATGCTAAAATCATGTGACATAGTCATTTAGATTAAAACAAGAGTTCTAGAGCATATTATTTATTCATGAAATCAACTAAGCACAAGAATAGCTCAAAAGAACACAATCACATGCACTATTAGAAGAATTCAGACAAATAGAGCCTAGTACATGTGAGAGACTATTTTTCATAAAATCAATCAATTAAAGATCATCAAATAATCCTAGAATCAAAGATAGTACAATACAATCCCAAACATGTGAAAACAAAGGCAAAATCAAAACCAAACTCAACATGTGAGATTTCAATTGAAACTCAATCTAGCTTTAAATGAGTTCAAAACTCAAATAAAAACAATCACAAGACACATATATATGTTGAAAAAGAAAACCCAAGGCAATTGACCAAGTTTTAAAAGAAAACTTTGAGAGAAAATCAATACCTTAGTTGATTTTGGTGCAATCACGTTTTTGTGAGGTTAGACTCCAAAAAACAGCAATAAAACTGACTCAAACCTTCAGAGAAAAGATGGAGGATGAATAGAAAAATACTCTCAACTTTGAATCACCTAGATCGGAGTTCAAATCAAGAAGTTATGTTGTTTGGAATGTGAGAAAATTTGGGAGAAAATTCTGCACTCAAATTTTGAATCTCTTCTTGGAATGAAATGTGAGAGGGAAGGGATATATAAAGGAGAGGGAAAAGAATACAAGCAAAATGACCAAAAGGGGCTTAAGTGCACCAAGCACACTTGCTGCTCGAGATGGTGCGTGGGGATCTCGGGGCAGCAAGCATTCTAGCCTGAGATGGCCACGCGCTAGCTCGGGAAAAAGTGCTTGGTTGCACCTCTTTTCCTCGTACGCTCCTTCGCGTTCGTCGACCATTCTCCAGCCTCATAACTCGGAATTTGAATCCGTAACTCTCTCACGTGTTGGAACTCCGTTCACCGGTCACGCATCGGAAATGGGTTTTAAATTTTTTTATACATATCGTAATCTGTATCTGGGACCAGTGAAGTTGTGATCGTATTTATTTTCGGAACAAATACATATACTAATTATTACAATAATAAAATATATATGTAAATACAGGAAATTGTAATCAATAATAAAAAGGAAGACTAAAAGAACCGTACCAACGTTTGGAGGCTTCTTTACTTTTTCGATATGCTCCTGGTATGTACCACTAATCTTCCTCGCTATATCCAGGGACTGGTAACTGCGTGTGGGCACGTCACGGATTCAGGATCTTAGGAGGATGTTGAAGAGAAAAGAATAAGAAACTCTTTCTTTAATATTAGTGTACAACACTTGTACAAAAAACATTTTCTCTCTTTTTGGTGTTATTTCATGCACACTTGCACACAATACCAAGAAAACTAGCCAAAACTTTTTTGACCCTCTTTTTCTTTTTAGTCTCACGCACACATGAAAAACAAAAAGCAAAAAGCAAAAAAAAATTATCTTTTGGTTAAAACCACTACGTGCCTTTTAACCAAAACAAAAGCAAGCCTTTTTTTTTAATTTTTTTTTTGTCAATATATAAATATATACAAGTGTGCTGTGCGTGACAAGCACAACACCTTTTTTTTTAAATAATAATATATATCTTATATATAATATTAAAAAATTTGATCAAATCTATATTTGATTTTTAAAAACTTTAAAATAAAAAATATCTCATATCTTTTATTTGATTTTATTTGAAATCAAACTATTTAAATTAAAAAAAAAATATTTAATTTAATAAAATAAAATAATCATATTATCTTATTTTATTCAAAAATAAATATCAACATACACCATTCATTTAGTGATTAATAACATAATTAAATAATCTCATTATTTAATTTATTTAATCACCATTATTCATTAATTAAATAATCTCATTATTTAATTAATTCCTGAATAAATACGTGTCACTTTCGTAACACAATTAATTGGACAATCCAATTAATTAACCGTGACCCTTGTTACCTAAATCGATCGGGATAGCAAGGGGACCTAATGGACCCGCAATATTTTGAGCTCCAATAATCCTCAGAATCATTAATTAAACTCTTTAATTAATATTCTTTGATTATTAACTCCGGTGTTATTCCACTAAAAACCCGAAGCTGCACTCTCAACTGCAGACGTTTTTACACAGACCGATACAACTCGGTGTCTATCGATATAACTATTACATATGGTGTGATCATCCACAGTAGTTCATAATTAGAGCTGGATCATAATGTCCGTTATACCTCTCTAATTACATATATCCTTTAAGTATTGTTGATTCTCTAATGGACAATAAATCCTATTTCCTCACGGAATTAGGAGAGCGCTCATATTGTCCAAGCCTCGAATCAACCCTTAAGGGAACTACCATCTACTTCTCACAAAAAGGAGTGGATTTCACTATTGTGTACAAACCTTCTCAGCCACAAGCCAAACCGTAATCCCAACATACGGAGTATATTGATCAGAAAATGCATCTGACCTTACCCATGGCATATCAAATACCACGATCTAACCTGAAGGAGTCGATAAGACACTCAGGATTAAGATCACCCATATATAGCCATCATTAGTTGATATATATGTATCTCATCGGTAAATGGATTTTGGTGTGAGATTCATATAGATCATGGCCCAGTCCTATATGATCACATCATACAAGGTGCCTTCATTCCCATATCTCATATGAATGATTCAGGATATAATCACTGTACATTACGGAATGAACCGCAGCTATAGATTAACCACAAATAAAGTACCCAACTTTATTTTCTGTCTATGGACTCTTTAGATTTCACGTCTCTTACTGTATCCATCCGTATATGACACTCATATTCACAGTTCGAGATTACATCAGGCAATCCAGGATGTTAATATGTACACAAGTTTATAAAATAAATAATATAACAGAATGAATTGAACCTTTCTTTTTATTTACTTCATAAATCCATTTACAAGTTACATGTTTTGGGTATAAACCCCAACAATCTCCCACTTGCACTAAAGCATGTGAGGCATGTCTCGTAACCCTAGACCATCTAGGTGACCCAAAAACACTTTAGCCGGTAAGGTCTTCGTAAATGGATCAACATGATTGTCTTGTGAGGCTATCTTGGTGAAGATCACATGTCCTCTCTGCACTATCTCTCTGATGAGATGATACTTTCTCTCTATATGCTTCCCTCTCTTGTGGCTTCTGGCTTCTTTGGAATTAGCCACAACACCACTATTATCACAATAAAGTGTGATAGGCTTATCTAGGTCTGGAACAACTTCCAGATCACTCAAGAACTTACGGAGCCAAACAACCTCTTTAGCAGCTTTACAAGTAGCTACATATTCGGCTTCCATGGTTGAGTCAGCAGTACAAGATTGCTTGATACTTCTCCACACAATGGCTCCACCATCCAGGGTGAATACTGATCCAGATGTGGATTTTCTAGAATCCCTATCTGACTGAAAATCAGAATCTGTATATCTTAACGGGATCAAATCTTGTCCAGAATACACTAACATATAATATCTCATTCTATGAAGATACTTAAGAATAGTCTTGACAGCAACCCAATGATCCAATCCTGGGTTGGACTGGTATCTGCTGACTACTCCCACTACATAGCAGATGTTCAGTCTCGTGCATAACATAACATATATGAGACTACCTACTGCCGATGCATAGGGTACACATCTCATATCCTCAACTGCTTGAGGTGTCTTAGGACACTGTTCCTTAGACAAGTGAACTCTATGCCTGGAAGGTAAATTACCTTTATTGGAGTTCTGCATCGAAAATCGCACAAGAATCTTGTTGATATATGATGCCTGAGACAGTGCTATAAGTTTGTTCTTACGATCCCTTATAAGTTGGATCTCTAGAACATAAATTTCCTCTCCCAAATCTTTCATTTGGAATTGGCTAGCCAGCCAGCCCTTTACATCAGACAACACTCCCATATCATTCCCAATGAGTAGGATATCATCTACGTATAGGATCAAGAAAACTACTTTCTTATCAATGATGCGCTTGTAGACACAAGGCTCATCGATGTTCTACTTGAAGCCATAGGTTTTGATCACATCATCAAACTTAATGTTCTAAGATCTAGATGCTTGCTTAAGTCCATAGATGGACCTTTACAGCTTGCAAACCTCTTGATCTTGATCTGGAGACACAAATCCCTCTGGTTGTATAATATAGATGCTCTCATTAAGATTGCCATTCAAGAATGTAGTTTTAATGTCCATTTGCCAAATTTCATAATCGAAATAGGCATCAATGGATAAGAGAATCCTAATAGACTTAAACATGGCTACTGGCGAGAAGGTCTCTTCATATTCGACCCCCTCTTTCTAGGTATAACCTTTGGCCACTAGCCTTGCCTTGAAGGTATCTACCTTCCCATCTACTCCTCTCTTTCTCTTGTATTTCCACTTACACCCAATGGGTTTTACCCCATCCGGTAAGTCTACAAGGTCCCAGACCGAGTTAGAGTACATGGACTCCATCTCGAGATTCATGGCTTTAAGCCATTCCTCTTTATCAGGATCTTCCATTGCATTCTTAAATGTCAATGGATCATCCACACTATCAGCAAAGGCAACACTTTGTCCCTCACCTATAGCCAAATATCATCCAGTTTGTCTCACAACCCTCTCACTATGTCTAGGTGGTAGTGAATCTTGATCAGGAACCATCTGACTCTCAGATGTTCGTGGATCAACAACTCTTGTTGATGAAGCACTAGTCTCACTAGGCACCAACTCATTTAATACAATCTTGGAATGAGGTTTATGGGCACTAATGTAATTATCCTCAAGAAACGTTGCATTTTTCGATACAAATACTTTGTTATCTTCGGGACTATAGAAGTGTCCACCTCTGGTCTCTTTGGAGTATCCTACAAACAGGCAGACAACAGACTTGGAGTCTAGCTTTCTTGTTCTGTTCTTCAGCACGTGTGCTGGACACCCCCATATGCGAAAATGTCGTAAACTAGCTTTACGACCATTCCACAACTCTAGGGGAGTCTTAGGAACAGATTTGGATGACACTACATTCAAAATGTATGCCGTTGTTTGTAACGCATATCCCCAGAAGGAATTTGGTAATGATGAAAAACTAATCATAGATCTCACCATTTCCATTAGGGTTCTATTTCTCCTCTTCGCTACACCATTTTGCTGAGGTGTACCGGGAACTGTGAGTTTGAAAAATATCCTATGCTCGACCATGAAGTCTTCAAACTCTTGGTCAAGGTACTCACCTCTACGATCCGATCATAATGACTTGATAGTTCTACCTAATTGATTCTCAACTTCAGCTCGAAATTCTTTAAACTTTTCAAATGTTTTCGACTTTCGTTGCATCATGTAGACATATCCTTATCTTGAGTAGTCATCTATAAAGGTGACATAATACTCATAGTCTGTATGTATAAGCTCTAAGCCCTTTTCCAGTAAAAGGTCTCTTAGTCATTTTACCTTCCAGACAAGATTCGTAGACAGGTAAGGTGCCAACCTTTAACTCACTTAAAGGTCCACTTTTTATTAATCTGTCTATCCGGTCAAGGTTGATATGATCAAGCCGTAGATGCCAGAGATACGTGTCATTATCTGGAGAATCTTATGTCGTTTAGTTTTTGGTTTTTCAACCTTAAACATTTCGGTGTTGAGCAGCGTAGTATGTATTAATGGTCTTAAAACATACAAATTGTTTTCATTAATTCCTGAACAAATATTCAGACCATTCTTTCCAATAATAACAAACTTATTATTAAAAGAAACATAATATTTTTGTTCTAACAACTTAGAAACGGAAATCAAATTCCGTGTAAATCCAGAAATATAAAAAACATTGTTTAATAATAAAAAACTATTATTATTATAAAACTGCAATCTTATTGCTCCTATTGCTTTGGCCGATATGACATCGCCTGACCCCACACGTATAGAGAAGGCTCTCTCCTCTAGCTTTGTCCAAGAATCAGTCCACTGTAAAGAAGAACGAACATGATTAATGCCCCCGAATCAACTATCCTGGGTGAAGAATCATCTTCCACTAAACAAGATTCAAGAACAAGTAAATATTATTTACCTTTCATCTTTTTCTTCTTGGCTACCTCCTCCAGGTACTGAGGACAGTTTCTCTTCCAGTGCTCGACCTTGTTACAATGGAAACATTTTCTCAGAGGGCTGACCGAACATAGCTTGCAATGACTCCATGATTTTTAATGCTGAAGTCATTGCTTTGTGCTTTGTGACAAGCACGTCTGTCATAGATGCAAACAGATATGTTCAGACTTTCTCATCAGATGAGACCCATCGCTGGTATGCCTTACGAACAGTTCGTATGGCATTGTCAGTAGACGCTGGAGGACATTCCTCTGTAAGCACAAACTTGAGGTCTTTGGTGACAAAAATTGCATTAATGTTTAGTTTCCACTTTGTGTAGTTATCACCAGTTAATTTGTCGTTTGCGAGAATTTAAAGTAATGCAGAAGACATTGCTAAAATAAATAAAACATTCATTCAATCATTTATTTAAAACAAGTGCGAGTGCTTTGGTATACATTTAAACATGATGCATGAACATGTTTAAGGAACTAGAACTACCCTAAAAAATAGTTACTATACCACGACAATCCAACATACCACAAAAAGTGCCGCCTTAGGGTCGGTCAAATATTTACATGTTCGACCAAGACATTCTCAATCAAATGATATTCTAGAATAACTCTTATTCCATATCATTCAACCATCATTTATTCAGTCAGATTTTTAATTAACAAACTTAATCAAAACCTTCGTGAGTGTAACCCACCATTTTAGATCTCATGAGCTTAACTCCCAATTGTTGTTACGAAAACTAAAATTGGCATAGCACAATGAAAGGGTGATGGGCCCGGTTTTATAAATTTATAAAAAACAAAAACATTTTAGCTGGATCGCTGTGGTCACAATAATTCTAATATTTAGTATAAATAGAAAGGGAGAAATTGTTACCCATGTAGAATCTTTGTGATTCCCTTGAACCAAATTATTCCAGTATAGAATCTTTGTGATTCCCTAGAACCAAGTTCTTCTATATCAAATCTCGAACACTGCAGAACCGATGGGTGGATGCCTCAGTATTGAACAAAATAAATTTCGACTCTCGGATTTCTGTTCTTCTTGTATACTTAACACTTAAGACAACAAGAAAATATTTTGAGACCGTCTAACAAAATTCTCTAAAGGCTTAGAACTTAGTGAATGTATATATATATATATATATATATATATATATATATATATATATATCTATATTTATCTCTAGCTCTCACAATTTTTCCAAGATCTAGATGCTTGTTTCAGTCCACAAACTTTTTTCTCTTGATCTTGAGACATGAATCCCTCTAGTTGCATCCTATAGATGCTCTTTTCAAGATTGTCATTAAAAAATGCAGTATTAACATCCATTTTCCAAATTTTGTAGTTAAAATTGGTAGTACTGGATAAGAGTATCCTAATAGACTTACACATAGCCATACGCGAGAAGGTCTCACCAAAATTGACCCCCTTCTTTAGGGTATAACCTTTTCCCACTAGCCTTGCTTTAAAGGTCGCTACCTTTCCATCCACTCCTCTCTTCCTCTTGTAGATCCCCTTACACCCTATTGGTTTTATCCCATCAGGTAAATTTACAAGTTTCCGGACTAAGTTGGAGTACATGGACTCCATCTTATGATCTATGGCTTTAAGCCATTCCTCTTTGTCAGAATCTTCCATTACAAGCTTAAATGAAAATGGATCGTCCACACTATCATCTGAGATGACTAACTATGTCTCTCATGTTGGGGTTTTTACCCTAAATCTTGTAATATGTAAATGATGATAAATTATTAATAAAAGAAGTAGTCATTTCATTCTATTTATATGTCTCATACGTTTATATCGTATGTGTTAAACATCTAAGATTGTCGGATGTAATCTCAAACTTAGTATAACAGTGTCATATACAGAGGGACTCAATTTGAGACCTGCAATCTAAAGAGTTCTTAGAGAGCAAATAAAGTTGGGTACTTTATTTGTGCTTAATCTACAGTCGTAGTCCATTCTGTAATGTACACAATAGTGGAATCAACTCCTTGTGAGAAATAGAGAAGTAGTTCCCTTAAGGATTGATTCGAGGCTAGAACAATTAAGAGCACTCTATTTCTTCCGTAAAGAAATGAAGGATATAATTGTTCATTAGAGAATAAATAGTATTTAATGGAAAAAATATAATTAGATGGGTATAACAGACTTTATGACCGATTTCTAACTATGAATTACTTGTAGAAGATCATACCATATGTAATAGTTATATCAATGGACACAAACTTTTGGTTTGTGTAAAAACATCTACAGTTTCGAGAGTTTTAGTGGAGTAGCTCCGAGGTTAATAATCTTAAAATATTAATTAAAGAGATTTAATTATTTTTTTTGAGGATTATTGGAGCTCAAGATTGTGGGTCCATTAGGTACCCTAGCTAGCCTGGAACTTTGATAGTAATAAGGGTCACGATTAATTAATTGAATGGTCCAACTAATTATGTAACGAAAGTTACAAGGATTTTTTCAAGCAATTAATTAAATAATGTGATTTTTAATCAATGAATTAATAATTAATTAAATTAATTAATGTGAATATTTAATTATATTAATAATTATGAATTATTAATTGAAATAGTTATTTTATGGAGGACAAGGGTTCGAACCAAGACCGAAGCAAATCTATAAAATAATATTGAATATTTAATCTTTAGTAGGTCATGGGTTCAAGTCTCAGTGACGACATTGAATTAAATGGGAATTAGAGTCCTATTTAATCTAGGTCACAATTAACCCTATCATGATTTTATATGTAGATATAGTATATCAAGATGTTAGTTTTTTGATAATTGATTATTAAAACAAGAAAAATGACTTTGTATTTTGAATATTAGATAATTAAAATACCATTCTATCTTGTCTAATAATGAAGAACTAATAAAACTCTCATTAACGTAATTGGGAGGTAACCGAAAAAAAAAGGAAAAGAAACAATAGAGGGGTGCGACCATAGAGAAGAAAAGAAAAGCAAGAAAGAAATGTTTTTTTTTTCTAGGGTGATCGAACTCCAAGCATACACAAATCAAGAGTTGTTTTGTGTGTTTTTTCAACCTCCATACAACCTTCTGAAGCCCGGGACTGCCCACACACAGTTTTCGAAACCTGGGGGATAGCAAGAAAGATTAGGTGGTATAAACCAGAAAGCAAATTCAAGAATTAAAGAACGAAAGAGTAAGCCTTGAGGAATGATTTCGGTATGATTTCGAATCCTGTCATATTTATTATTTTATATCATAAACGGCTCATAGAGTGGCTTAAAATATATTTTTTAAATTCCTTCCGTTTGGCGACTCTAGGGCTTCCATCTCTAACACCTAAACAACGACCATGTAGTCGTACAACCCTTTTACAACGTTTAGGTGGTAGTTGAAAATACAAAAATGGTTAAATGCTCAAGGCAACCTAAAGGGGGGGGGGGACCCCATTAGAAACAAACAAAAGTTTGTCCCTCTAGATTGCTTGTATCATAATATATATATCAATTAAAGACACTTAATCAATATATAAAACATGTAAAGTGTGATACAAACAAGCAACAATAACACATAAACAATTGATATTATAGTAAGGAAGTCAACTTACATATAAAGTTCTATCCATAGTATTCAAATATCAAATACCAATATAAGAGAGATAGGGATAGAGAAAAATTGACACAAGATATAACATGGTAAACCTCCGAAGAGGAAACATCTACGGGTTAGCAACCATCGGCAAACAAAATCCACTAGTATATAAGAAAAGTACAATCTCTCAAGTGACCCCCTCACCTTGAACCTACACTCCTATCATACTCATGAATATGTCACCCTTTTGCTCAACATTATGAGGCCTACCACCTCTTGTTAAGACTTCCTCGCTCACCCTTTCGGATTCTCATGACCCTAGGCAAGACTTCGTTGCTAACCCTTCGGGATCCTCACGACCCTAGGCAAGACTTCTTTGCTTGAAATTCCGAGGTCTCCCACCTCTTGCAAAGACTTCCTTACTCAACAACATAGGTCTCACACCTATTATCAAGACTTCCTTCTCATAAGGCATCTAGGTGATTATGAATGCAAAATGCAAACAAGCAAGCTACATAGAATGTTATGATCAACACACCTAATGGAAAACAATAGACATAAACACGAATGCACATAACAAATGTAGTCTAGTCAATCATGCATGTTTAATCCATCTAGATCATGTAAGATATATTCAACATTAATTACAACCTAGATACATGCATAGATCTAAAACTTGAGTCACAAGATATGTTCAATTAATACATAAACAATTTTAAATCTCATATCTCAAAAACATGCTAAAATCATGTGACATAGTCATTTAGATTAAAGCAAGAGTTCTAGAGCATATTATCTATTCATGAAATCAACTAAGCACAAGAATAGCTCAAAAGAACACAAGCATATGCACTATTAGAAGAATTCGGACAAAGAGAGCCTAGTACATGTGAGAGACTATTTTTCACAAAATCAATCAATTAAAGATCATCAAATAGTCCTAAAATCAAAGCTAGCACAATACAATCCCAAACATGTGAAAACATAGGCAAAATCAAAACCTAACTCAACATGTGAGATTCCAATTGAAACTCAATCTAGCTTTAAATGAGTTCAAAACTTAAATCAAGACAATCACAAGACAAATATATTGAAGAAGAAAACCCAAGGCAATTAACCAAGTTTTAAAAGAAAACTTTGAGAGAAAATCAATACCTTAGTTGATTTGGAACAGTCCCGTTTTTGTGAGTTTAGACTCCAAAATAAAACAATAAAACTAACTCAAACCTTAATAGAAAAGATGAAGGATGAATAGAAAAACACTCTCAACTTTGAATCACTCAGATCGGAGTTCAAATGAAGAAGTTATGGTGTTTGGAAGGTGAGAAAATTTAGGACAAATTTCTGCACTCAAATTTTGAATCTCTTATTTGAATGAAATGTGAGAGGGAAGGGATATATAAAGGAGAGGGAAAAGACTACAAGAAAAATGACCAAAAAGGGCTTAAGTGCACCAAGTACACTTGCTGCCTGAGATGGCACATGGGCAACTTGGGGCAGCAAGCATTCTGGCCCGAGATGGCTACGTGCCATCTCAGGAAAGAGTGCTTTGTTGCACTTCTTTTCCTCCCACGCTCCCTTCGCGTTCTTTGAACATTCTCTGGCCTCTGAACTCGGAATTTAAATCTTTTTATGAATTACGAACCATAACTCTCTCATAGACATGGATATATAATATACTCAACCCAAAAAATATGAATTTGACTCGATATATGAATACGAAGACAATGTACACAATATGAGTTGAAAGTGTAGTATCTTTTGACTTAGAACTTGAAATCAATAGTATGAGTAACCGAAACGACCGAAACTCAATCAAGAATGATTTAAGACTAAAATCAAGTTCAATATCCTTGTTTTAACATATACACATACAAACACATTTCACACTAGAATGCAAACTACATAGAGATAGTCTCCAATCATGCATTTTCCAAACATGCTCTTTTCATACCAATGCATGAGCATTCATTTTCAAGTGTGTGAATGTGTTATAAATGCTGCACAACGATGCAGGGACACTTATATGTGATTTGTGTGTGTGTGCCTATAATGGTGCACAACTTTACAGGGACACAAATGTATGAATTGTGTGTGTGTGCCTAAGCCTTGTAAGAGAAAGATAAGGTCTTAATATACCTTTGTAGAACCATATAGCATCCTTTCTCTTTGAAGACTTTGTACTTGCTTTGACTAGTTGTTCCTTCTTCTTTGATGTTTGAATCATCATGAACCTAAACAACTAAATCATTACAAGTAAACAACATTTTGATATGGAATTAATGCCAACATAATCTAAAACCTAACAATCTCCCCACTTGGCAAAATTCCATGTCAAAACACCTATACATTTACTACAAATATAAAAATGAAGATAGGTCACAAAATCACTGCCTCACATCACAATGAGTAAGATTCCTAGAACTAATCTTCATCAACTCTTGAACTTCATCTTGTTCTTCTCTTAAAGCAACCTACAAATCATCTCAAAGCACAATGCATGTACAAGAGAAAAACAACAAATGACAACATATAATATGGATAAGAAAATACTATTTAAGTCCACAAATACATGTATCCCCCCCTCAATACATGCCAAATCACAAAAATTCTTAACTAAATCTTAAGACTAATTATTACATGCCATTAAGTTCAAAAGTTCACAAAAACAACATAGAAAGAAACTAAGACAACATAGAAATAATCTAAGCAACTAGCATATACCCTTCTCCCTTTTTTTTGACATGAAATGACTCCAAAAGGTTAAGAAATGTACCTCAAAGATCAAATACTAGCCACTTGTTCCACCAAAGAAAGTCGTACGAGTAGTCGATCTAACAGAATGCTTGAGAGGTGGTCTTGAGCTTGAAGCAATGCACTTCTCCAACTCTTTAATCCTAGCATCTTGTTGAACAACTATTGCACTAAGTTCATCAACCTTCTCTTTCAATTGTATAGCCCAATCCAGAAGAATACTAGTGCTATTCACATGACTATCAACTTGAGAACTACTAAATAGTCCAAAAGTATCACAAGTCATACCCTTATTCTTATAGGACATGTAAGACACACGTTTATCACAATATTTTTCCAAGGGTTGAACTAACACATCATCTTCTGTATTCTTAATACCACGAGCTAAACGCAATGAAGTAATAAACCCCGATAATGCAAGCTTTTTATCACCTCTAGTAGAGAAAGCTGCACCATCAATGTAATACATGAGAAGATCTCCAAGGTTTATCGGTTGATTAGTTACCAAGGCATACACTATTTTGATCTTGTCCTTATTCAACTCGGTTGAATTCGAAGATCCAATAATGTTAGTGCAAATGAATAGATGCCAAAATGCACTAGCCTTAGTTAACTCATATTGACCAATGTATGCCCTATTTTTCCACTTAAAGGAAGCATTGTCACAAAGAGTTCTACCCATGATATTTAGATTCTCAATAATATCCACATCAAGAAAATTTGAATCTATATCATAAGATAGCCCAAGAATCTTGTTAACATTTTCCGGGTTAACTCTAAATACAATACCCCTAATTTCCATCAAAGCATCTAACAAGGTGGTACTTTCCTAATATTCATGATAGAACTCTCTAACAAGAGTATCATTTACAACTCCTAACATGCTCACCCAAGATTCCCATTTTCTATCCTTTAAGCACTTAAGAACATAAGAATCTTTACACTTACCAAAGTCAATGCCTCTCTCTTAAAATATATTCTTTGTTCCCAAGATCCCTAAATCTTTTGTCCTTGAAGCTTTGGATCCTTTTGAGGTAGACTTGGCTTTCGCAACGGAATTCAATTGATTTCCACTTCCAGTAATCTTAGTTCTTCCCATTTTCTTGTGTGATAATATGCTATATACATACAACAAAATTGAGTGAAAATAAAACAAGCACATTAGTCACAAAGATATAAAAACAAAGACATATGACTTAAGAATGAATCATCATGCAACACAAAGATAGTGAGTAATATCTTACAAGGGTCATTAAGTCAAAATATGGCAACATGTAACAAAATGAAGCATGTGAACACATCACAAAAGAGAACAATGTCTAGCATACAATGCCCCCCCTTGATAAATGCCATAACTAAAGTCAATGATAGGATAAAGTTCACAAAGATGTTCACACAATCATACATTCAAGCAATTTGAAGAAATATAAATAAAATAAGCTTCATATGCTAAGAGATATACACAAAGATTTTCAAGTTCTCTCATAATTCTTCAACAATTGCTAAAATATCAACATACTCATAAACAAAGTGTGTGTGTGAGAGATATGTTTCAAATATATATATCAAGAAGTAGTTTGATAATCAACATGCAAACAATTTCCCACATCTATTCATCTTAAGCTTTTTAAAGTCAAACCGATTATCATCCGGATTTTTTGCTTTTAAGAGAATAGACTTCAACGTATGAGCGTGTGTGTGCATGTGGCTCGTCATCCCATTTTTGTTTTTAAATCTGATGTCATTTGATTTTTCAACTATACTCCTTTTTAAGCCTTCCTCATTTTCTTTTCAGACTTTGAATCAAAGAATTTTATTTTCAAGATTCCATTTCAACGCTTCTTTA
Organism: Dipteronia dyeriana; assembly: GCA_032871835.1. Taxonomy (NCBI): domain Eukaryota; kingdom Viridiplantae; phylum Streptophyta; class Magnoliopsida; order Sapindales; family Sapindaceae; genus Dipteronia; species Dipteronia dyeriana. The sequence goes on along the minus strand of CM065300.1, from coordinate 89,863,177 downwards.
TTTTTTTTTTTCAAACATAAAAAAAATTTCACTTCATGGCGGCTTTCACTCATCACAATGGTGTAGCTCTTTCCAACATTGGGTAGCTTTCACAACCAATGTGTGTATCCCTTTCCATGAAGTTGCCCGTTAAGTTCTATGTATTTGTCGAAGTAAAATGGATACTAACCATAGGTCATTTTAAATGTACTTAAGCACAAAAACTTCAAGGTGTATCCAAAGTTTACATATTAGTAAACTCAACCTACTAGTAAAACATATAAGAGAAGCAAAGTGCAATTTTATAAAACCAAGATTTTATGGCTCATAAGCACATGATCTAAATGCAATAAGTAGAGACTTATTCAAGATAATTACTTCTCTAATGAGTAGTTTTCAAAGAATATGAAGCTCATAATTTAAAAAATAATGCCACTCAATATACTATACACAAACAATCATCAAAGATAAGATCAATGTGAACAATATCACTATTAGATCCTAAAATAACAAATGTCAATGAGAATCATATGTATGCTATACAAAATTCTGTAATATGACATGCTGTGAGATGTATATCAAAGATTGAGTCAAAAGATGAATATCTAAGAGAACATGCATTAGAGTATAGAGATACCTTTTGCACAATATATTCAACAAATATCATACTTCCACCCTTTATATGAGCACTCTTGCCTTGAATGTCCTCATGACACCAAGTTGACGATGTTTCACAACAAGGATATAAAAAGCATAATATTTTAACTCAACCAACACATATCAAAAGAACTTCTCAAAAGTTAACCAATAAATTTCGACCATCATAACAAACATGATGTGAGATAACCAAGTTCATATAAATACATGGAGTATTCAAAGCTTAGCAAGCTAGAATTCTCAACACAATGGGTATATATTGGGATTATGCTCGATAGCAAGAGTATAATAATGTATTTGACAATCTTTTCATATTAATAATGTGATTTCTAGTTTAACAAATCTTATAGCATTTATAGTTTAATTACTATAATTGTCAAAAGTAAATAATCATAAGGTCAAAAGACTATGAGAAAAGAAGAATTGTTCATACATCTAGATATGTATGAGGTAGACACAATTCTTTAGTTAGTCTTGAATAATATTCACAACTTAAGATAAAAGGTTGGGCGCCTTTATCAAAGTGTTATGATGAGTCTAAAATTATCAAAGTGTGGTGTCTTTGGGCAAAAGAATCTAGTGCACTGGGTGCATTGAATAGGATCACCTTGAAATATTTTATCTAGAACCGTCAATGGATAAAAGTTTTCATTTGAAGACAATCGAAAAGTCTATCTCAATCCTTAGATAAGTGATGAACTTATGGTTGCAAGTGTTATCATTTGAGCTATCAATGAGTACAATTATTTAGCATAGTCTATCCTTGATAGTTTGGTGGTATTAATATGTTAATCGATAGAGTACTTCATTTATAGATATGGACATCGTGGTTCCATTTATTGAATGAGAGTAGAATATCATCATATGGATGTTTTGAGGTATTGGATATTAAATCTTAACGTTATGTTTTCAATAGTGTCTATTGAAACATGGCTTCTGGACAAGTCAAAATATCCAAGTTCAAAATGTGGTCATATGAGTAAATATGGTAACCTGGAGAGCTACAGGCGGTCTATGAGCTCTTGGAAATTACTGGTATTCTTCACGAGGATACACTTTCTCCAATAAGGTTGTCTAGGGTATGAATGAGTAACATAAACTTATTCTATCTTTATTTAAGAGTTCAATTTTTGTTCTTTAGTGGAATGAACTAAAATTAAATAGATCGAACCTAAGTGAATCATTTGTTGATTGTGATTGGGTTGTGTCTATTGGAGCTTAAATCTAGATAGCCCGCTAAGATCCCTAATTGACACAAACTTGCATGGATCACTTGATATATTCTACCGGACCAATTTAGGGGTCTATCTAGAATTGTATTGAGGCATGTGGACTTGTTTCTTTATGTAAGAATGAGTCTAGTTCACATTTGGACTTTTTATAAAGATCAAATGGATTTAATAAAAAAAGAAAAAATATATTGGCCCATATAAATGTGTTGGGCGGCAAGACTATTTAGAATGGCTTAATTATATTAATTATATTTTATTATTTAATTAAATAGAAATTAATTAATTTGGTGATTAATTAATTATTTAATTAAAAGTCAAAATCTTTTTCCTTATAGGAGATGGTCTCCTAAAATTATTCTATTGTTGGTAGTATAACTAATGTTAAAGACTATATTTGATATGTAGATAAATAAAAGGAATTATTTATCTTATCAAATTAGGAAGTCTTTAATATGGTTACAAATACACTATTGAGTTGGATTAGAAGTCTTGGTGTAGGATATAATTTCTTTTTGAAAAGGATTCTTAACCACCAAGTAAATCTACCTAAGGAAAGGATTTTTAACTACCAAGTATATCCTTCTTAGGAAAAGAATTAAGTCTCCTAATTATATTCTATGAAATTTATGCCAGCTATGTATATATAAGAGTAGGATAGAATTCCTTTTAGATAAGGATTCTTAACTACCAAATAAATCCACCTAAGGAAAGGATTCTTGCCAACCAAGTAAATCCTTCTTAGGAGAGGACTTATGATCCTATATATATAGGTTTGGAAATTTCGGCCATCTCTAATTAATTGCAAGAATTAATTCGACCAAGCTTGGGACTTTCTAATGAGAGAATTCGGCCATGCAAGAGAGAATTTTGAGGGAGAAAAAATTTGGTTTTTACTCTGGACAAAATTTGACCAACTCATAGAGATAGTGTGAATTCGGCCAAGAAGAGAAAAAGGGGAACACTTTTGTTTTTGATAGTACACTAATATCCTTTACATCAAAATCGTTTTGTGTACCACATCAAATCAAGGTTCACAATAGTTTCAATCAAATTGATAGATAATTCACAAGTGGCCGGAGGTTCTTGATTTTTCTCTTGGAGGATTATTGTGACTAACAAGGAACAAGATTTTGTTTGTTTCCATCCTCAGGTATACAAGATAAAGAAATGGAGCCCACACTCCTAGGTGGTTCACGTTCATGATTAGATTGGAAGATCTTACGGATTCAATTCGGCACTTGTTCAATCGTCACGAGAAAAATGTACGACAATTTTTATATACATTAATTAATCTAGGGTTAAGGTTTTTGTTAGTCAAAAGGGAAATTTTTTGTTTATAAGCAAACCCTAATTTGGATTTTATTAAATTTTCTCACACTTCCGCTGCGCATGGTTGTTTCCCTTCAATTGGTATCAGAGCCTGGTTGTACCCTAGATTAATTGATGTATGTGTTCGTGAATCTTTTTCTTTTTATTGTATATATGCATGTTTTAAAAAAAGATGACACTCTAGGTATTCGCATATATATTTACATTGGAATGTATGGATATATTATGTTTTATATGTGGATTGTTATTGCTAAATTTTGGTCATAGAATTTCAATGTATTTTGTTTTGGGATTGTAACAAGAAGGGTGGTCTATCATCACCATAATTTCCTACTTGGTAGTTGCTAAGTTTTTTTTCTTATTTTGTTGTTGTAATAATAAAAAAAAACTGCAGTATTTTTATTTATAACTCTTCTGTAATACACTCAAGTTTTGAAAACTCGAAGGAATTAGGAGCAACCGGAACAAGTTTGGGACCATGCGAGCTGTAGCAACGAACGTGCATGTGAAGAGCACGCAACCACGATTGTTATGGCAAGGGCTGCACACGGCAACCCTATGGAAGCCATGGGCTGCACATGCTAGCCCTTAATGAGGCTGTGGCATGCGCACACCCATGGGTAAGGACCAAGGGTGTGCACGCCCATGGGAGGAAGCCGAGAGAGTCCGATCGATGAAGGTTGCATGAAGACTTGTGAGCCAAGAAAGAAGTTTTATGTATTCCAAGACATGTAATTTACTTGCTTTTCTATGATGGACCAAAATTGAAGCTATTTGTATTTATTGTAAATATTGCAATATTTGTCATTGTTTGATAACATGTCATATAGAATAAGAGTGCCACTCATATATCTCTTTTGGTTTGAACATGCATTGAACGGTTTAAGTATCTAAATTGGCATCTAGATAACTTGGTAAATCATTCTTTGGAATTTGATCACACGCCTTAAACAATTGAGTAGGAGAAGGTGTTTTGGAACACCTACGACCTCCAAGTTTAGTTGAGCTTTATGTTTCATGAATAACCCTTAAAGGGGTATTCATGAATGAAATTTAGCAAGATACTTCCTTACAATGATAGACTAGACAAATAGCCCAAATGATATCTACACCCAAATGAGGGATATTCGTGAGGGATTATATTAAAGGTCGATAACTTGGTATTACACTCAATGTAATTTTATTAATATCATCCCAAGAGTTCTTGTTAATAAAAATTACAATGCTAAAATTGAAAACGTTGGTTGTTATGTTAACAGTTAGGTGGGACCTAGTCCAACTAGTAAATGTTGCGAACTCCCAAAGGAGGCGTGACATTTATGGGTGTTGGATCACCGTTGAATTTTTATGATTGAATTATTTTATTTAATTCAAGATAAATAGTCAGAAGTCCTATATCATGATTATTTACTTATATAATTTTTGTTAATATAAAGAAATCATGACCCCATCCCTAATCAAATTCCTAAAAGATTATAATTTAACCGATGAAAATTATGTCACATGGAAAAAGGAAAGTTGGGTTGTTGTAAGTTGAAAAACCATAAATTCGTTTTGTCTATTTCTAAACAACCAAACTAATGAATCTACTCAGGAGCAAAGAGATGAGTATCAGTAGTGAAAGTCTTCAAATGAGATGGCTAAATGTAAGTTACATTATGGCCATCATCTCCGATGTGTTACAACAGCAACATGAAGGAATGGAGACTGCTACTGATATAAGGATGTCTCTGGAGGAGATGTTTGCTATGAGGTCTAGGATAACTAAGAGAGAGAGGTAGTGGTTGGTTTTCCTGAATCTTAGGATGAAACCTGGACAGGGTGTGAAATATCACATAATGAAAGTCATAGCACATTTCAACATTGCTGAATTGAATGGTACTAAGATAGATGGTGAGACGAAAACTTGACATGATTGTCAACTCACTATCAGATTCCTTTGGTTTGTTCAAAGTTGGACTTTGCCCTGAACAATAAGGAATACACCTAGCAAGGTCTAATGCAAGATGTCCAAAGTGTCAAAATGATTCTTGTGAAATGTAAGGGTCAAGAGATTCATATGGTTGGTGAAGTTGCTACTGTTAAGACTTGTCAGAAGGTTAAGTAACAACAGAAGAAAAAGCAAATTGGGCCTAACTAGAAGGGGTTTCGGGAAAGGAAAAATACTGCATAAGAATGAATTCAACTTGCATTTAGGCAATGAAGCGTTTGTGTCTACTAGTGTAGTGGGAGCTATTAGAATCAATTTAGATTCTTATAGGTATTTAGTTTTAATAAACGTTTATTATGTACCACAATTTAAGAAGAATTTAATTTTGGTCTCTTGTCTAAATAAATTTGGATATTCGGTTACTTTTAATAAAGGTTTTATTATTAGTAAGGATAACAAATTTATTTGTAAAGGTACACTGGAAAACGATTTATTCTACTTGCATAAAAATGTCTATCACTTGTTAGACACAGAATCAACAGAACCTAATCATAAAAGAGTAAAATTATCAAAAGATGAAACCTACCTATGGCATTTACGCCTAGGTCATATTAACCTTAATAGGATTAAAATATTGGTAAGTGACGGACCTCTAAGTAACTTAAAGGTTGATGATCTGCCAACTTGTGAATCTTGTTTGGAGGGTGAAATGACCAAAAGGTCATTCATGACCAAAGGCGCAAGAGCCATCGAATGTTTAGGATTGATACACACTGATGTGTGTGGACCTATGAGCATTCAAGCTAAAGGTGGATATGAGTACTTCATCACTTTCACTAATGATCACTCAAGATTTTGCTATGTGTATCTCATGAGACATAAGTCGAATGCTTTTGATATGTTCAAAGCATTTAAAGCTGAAGTAGAAAATCAACTTGAGAAAAGCATAAAAATCTTGAGGTCTGATCGTGGTGAAGAATATCTATCTGGTGAGTTTCAACAATATCATATTGATAATGGGATAATTTCTCAGTTTTCTGCACCAGGCACACCTAAACAGAATGGGGTGGCAGAAAGGAGAAATAGAACTCTTTTAGACATGGTTAGGTCTATGTTGAGTTATTCAACGCTCCATAATTCTTTTTGGGGATATGCTTTACAAACTGCAATGTACATTCTAAACGATGTACCATCTGAGTCGGTTCCTAAAACACCGCATGAGTTGTGGACAGGGAGAAAGCCTAGTTTACAACACTTAAGGATATTTGGATGTCTTGAGCATGTGTTAATAGGAAAGACAGAAAAGATGGAGTCTTGTTCAGAAACATGCATATTTGTAGGGTATCCAAAAGGAACAAAAGGATATTATTTTTATAGTCCTTCAGATCTTAAAGTATTTTTTTTGACAAATGTTAAATTTCAGGAAAAAGACTATATGAATAATTTTATGCCTAAAAGAAGAATTGTCCTGAATGAGCTTTTAGGAGATACAATTCCATAAGAGGTTTCTCAACCAAGCCCAATTGTAAGTTCCGTACCAACATAAGTTAGTGGGAGGGTTGTTAGACAACCCGAGAGATACATCGGTCTACGAGAATCTGTAGAGAATCTTCCGAACAACGATGATCCCTATACGTACTAGGAAGCAATGGAATATGTCGATTGTAGCCATCGGTAAAAGGCAATGCAATCCGAAATTGAATCTATGTTCAAAAACAAAGTCTGGTCTCTTGTAGACTTGCCTAAAGGGATGAAACCCATCTGGTGCAAGTGGGTATACAAGAGGAAAAGAGGAATGGATGGAAAAGTTGAAACCTTTAAAGCTAGATTGGTAGCTAAAGGTTATACACAGAAAAAAGGTATCGATTATGAAGAAACCTTATCTTCTGTGGCCATGCTTAAATCCATTAGAATACTCTTGTCCATTGCGGCATCTCTAGACCTATAAATTTGGAAATGGACGTCAAGACAGCTTTCTTTAATGGTAGTCTTGATGAAAGTATCTATATGATGCAACCAGAAGGGTTCATTGAAAAGGGCCAAGAGCAAAAGGTATGCAAGTTGCAAAGATCCATATGTGGATTGAAGCAAGCATCCAGATCCTGGAACATAAGGTTCGATCAAGCCGTAAAATGTTTTGGATTTATTCAAAATCTTGATGAACCTTATGTATACAAAAGGATTAAAGGCGACAAGTTAGTTTTCCTAGTTCTTTATGTTGATGATATACTACTCATCGAAAATGATGTAGGCGTATTGACATCAATAAAAAAATGGTTAGCAAAACAATTTGATATGAAAGACTTATGAGAAACCAGTTATATTCTTGGTATCCAAGTCATAAGGGATAGAAAGAATAGAACGATTGCATTATTCCAATCTTCATACATAGATAAAATCTTGTCTAGGTTTTCCATGCAAAATTCCAAGAAAGGTATGTTACTTTTCAGACATGGAAACAAAACTTTCTAAGGAACAAGTTCCTAATAATGAGCATGAAGAGAAATTCATAAGTGGGTTCCATGCATATCGGCAAGTGGAAGTCTCATGTATGCATATCGGCAAGTGGAAGTCTCAGATATTTGTTTTGTTGTGGGCATAGTTAGCAGGTTTCAATAGAAACCTGGTCCTGATCACTGGACGACAGCCAAGCATATTTTCAAGTATCTTCGGAGAACGAGAGATTATATGCTTGTATACTCTGGAATGGATTTAATTCCCGTTGGGTATACAAGTTCTAATTTCAGTCAAATTATAACTCTAGGAGATCAACATCAGGATCTGTGTTTACTATTAGAGGATGGGCAGTCATATGGAGGAGTATCAAGCAATCTTGTATCGTTGATTCCACCATGGAAGCCGAGTATGTTGCCGCATGCGAGGCTGCTAAAGAGGTTGTCAAGCTCCACCAATTCTTGATTGACTTGGAAGTGGCTCCTGATACGAATAAGTAGGTCACTATCTATTGTGACAAAAGTGGAGCAGTGGCTAATTCGAAAGAACCAAGAAGTCATAAGAGAGGGAAACACATTGAAAGAAAGTGTCACATTCTGAGGGAAATTGTGCATAGGAGTGACGTGATGATTACCAAGATCGCGTCAGCAGAAAATCTAGCGGATCCCTTTACAAAAGCTCTTCCACAAAAGAGTTTTGATGGGCATCTAAAAAACATGGGGATGAGAGATATGACACATTTGCTATAGAGCAAGTGGGAGATTGTTAGGATTATGCTCGATAGCAAGAGTGTAATAATGTATTTGACAATCTTTTTATATTTATAAAGTGATTTCTAGTTTAACAAATCTTATAGCATTTATAGTTTAATTACTATAATTGTCAAAAGTAAATAATCATAAGGTCAAAAGACTATGAGAAAAGAAGAATTGTTCATACATCAAGATATGTATGAGGTAGACACAATTCTTTAGTTAGTTTTGAATAATATTAACAAATTAAGATAAAAGGTTAGGCCCCTTTATTTTGTCAAAGTTGTAGATTCGTTTGCTAGAATTTGGGTGGGATCAAATGTGTTATGATGAGTCTAAAATCATCTTAGTGTGGTGTCTTTGGGAAAGAGAATCTAGTGCACTAGGTGCATTGAATAGGATCACAATGAAATACTTTATCTAGAACCGTTAATGGATAAAAGTTTTCATTTGAAGACAATCAGAGAGTCTATCTCAATCCTGAGATAAGTGATGAACTTATGGTTGCAAGTTTTATCATTTGAGCTATCAATGAGTACGATTATATAACATAGTCTATCCTCGATAGTTTGGTGCTATTCATTTGTTAATTGATAGAGTACTTCAATTATAGATATGGACATCGTGTCTCCATTTATTGAATGAGAGTAGAATATCATCATATGGATGTTTTGAGGTATTGGATATTAAATCTTAACGTTAAGTTTTCAATAGTGTCTATTGAAAATTGGCTTCTGGACAAGTCAAAATATCCAAGTTCAAAACGTGGTCATATGAGTAAATATGGTAACTTGGAGAGCTATAGGCGGTCTATGAGCTCTTGGTGATTACAGGAATTCTTCACAAGGATACACTTTCTCCAATAAGGTTGTCTAGGATATGAATGAGTAACATCAACTTATTCTATCTTTATTTAAGAGTTTAATTTTTGTTCTTTAGTGGAATGAACTAAAATTAAATAGATCGGACCTAAGTGAATCATTTGTTGATTGTTATTGGGTTGTGTCTATTGGGGCTTGAATCTAGATAGCCCGTTAAGATCCCCAATCCACACGAACTTGCATGGATCACTTGATAAATTCTACCGGACCAATTTAGGGGTCCATCTAGAATTGTATTGAGGTGTGGACTTGTTTCTTTTTGTAAGAATTGGTATAGTTCACATGTGAACTTTTTATAAAGGTCAAATGGATTTAATAAAATAAGAAAATAATATATTGGGCCATATAAATGTGTTGGGTGGCAAGGCTATTTAGAATGACTTAATTATATTATTTATATTTTATTATTTAATTAAATAGAAATTAATTAATTTGGTGATTAATTAATTATTTAATTAAAAGTCAAAATCTTTTTCTTAGTAGGAGATGGTCTCCTAAAATTATACTATTGTTGGTAGTATAATTAATGTTAAAGACTATATTTGATAAGTAGATAAATAAAAGGAATTATTTATCTAATCAAATTAGGAAGTCTTTAATATGGTTACACATACACTATTGAGTTGGATTAGGAGTCTTGGTGTAAGATAGAATTCCTTTTTGAAAAGGATTCTTAACCACCAAGTAAATCTACCTAAGGAAAGGTTCTTAACTACCAAGTAAATCCTTCTTAGGAAAAAAGTTAAGTCTCCTAATTATATTCAATGAAATTTCGGCCAACTATGTATATATAAGAGGAGGATAGAATTCCTTTTAGATGAGGATTCTTAACTACAAAATAAATCCACCTAAGGAAAGGATTCTTGCCAACCAAGTAAATCTTTCTTACTAGAGGACTTATGATCCTATATATATATATAGGTTTGTAAATTTTGGCCAGCTCTGATTAATTGCAAGAATTAATTTCGGCTAAGCTTGGGACTTTCTAAAGAGAGAATTTTAAGGGAGAAAAAAATTGGTTTTTACTCTGGACAAAATTCGACCAACTCATAGAGATAGTGTGAATTCGGCTAAGAAGAGAAAAAGGGGAACGTTTTTGTTTTCGTTAGTACACTTGTATCCTTTACATCAAATAGGTTTTGTGTACCATATCGAATCAAGGTTCACACGAGTTTCAATCAAATTGATTGATAATTCACAAGTGACCGAACGTTCTTGATTTTTCTCTTAGAGGATTATTGTGACTAACAAGGGACAACATTTTGTTTGTTTCTGTTATTGGGAAATTTGTTTAGGATGAGAAATCCCTATTAAAACCCTCAAGACCACTATCACGGAGGTGGTGGCCGGGGTTGGTACCTTGGTGATCTTGTATGAATATCAAGGAGGATAAAATTGTAGGTAGGAGAGCAAACCATCCCGCCTGTCGGGCTTCATGCTTATGAAGTAAATCTGGGGAGCTCGAGGTTCCCTTTCTGATGCGAAGGGGGTGATCCTAGAACTTGTTCCTAGGTAGGGGTTAGAGCCATTCCTAGCAACCGGAGCCTGGTTCTGGAGCCTAATTGCTTCCTGTAATACCTCGACCTCGATAGCAAGTAAGAAGAGGAGCTTATCTAGCTCCAGTGTTGGAGAGCTCGATTTCTTCCTTAGAGAGGATGCAAGAGAGCTCCTTGATGCCCATCTAACTGGTATGGGTGGTTTCTCTTCATCTTGATGTGTGACTTTTGCATGTAGATGAGAGGATAAGAGCATAAGGCCCAGCGAGGTAGGAATCTAGATTCAATTCCTTAGGTCTTCATTGTTGTTTCCCGATCTCATGTAAGAAATATTAGAGAGCTACGACCAATGGAGTCGGCATCTAGCCCATATACACACATGCGTAATACAGTAGATAATAGGAAAAACACAAGTCATATGTAGTTGGAGGTGGACTGACCAAGGGGGAAAAAAGCATCACGAGTGATCACAAGCTAAAAAACCCCTAGGCAGTATCCAGAGGAAGGAGGAATACCCTTCCTTGTATATATTTAGATATATATATCATGTGATGCTCCGAAGAGGTTACAAAGATGTTAACGTAGTACAACATATATGCTCCGGGGAGCTTACAATAGTGAGTGTTTATCGATACCGGTATTTTCCTGGTCAGGGTACACATACGATAATGATCTATAGAGAACTTTAAACGAAGCATGTAGATTCTTAGACATCAGATCCCTCAATATGCCTTTTACGGGCATATTTATACATAGTGACTACCTTGGCGTGCAAGTCCAGGACTCTTCAATTTTTCTTTGTTTTCTTATCGAATACGATTATTCCTTTATAGTAGTTGATCGGTTTGTAGATAATATCTTGGAGAAGATATGATTGTTTCCTCTTCGGACTCCTCCTTCCTTGATAGGCAGGATTTTTTGTTATGGTTGACCCCCAATAATCGGTTGTGGAGATTTCTTGGAGGAAAAGGTATTTGTTTCCTCTTTGGACTCTTTCACTAATGGTGGCCATTAAAGAGTTGAATATTCTCTTATTGTTGATCATGTCATTAATTGGGTTGACTACCTCTATTAATATAGTTGACCTCATTAATAGGGTTGACTACCTCCATCAATATGGTTGACCTCATTAAATAGGACTGACTACCTCTATTAATATGATTGACCTCATTAATGGTAATCATGTTCAATATTCTGGTGGTGTGGTACGTTACTAATACTATTCTTCCTACCTTACGGAGGAGGCGTATCCCGGATGGGTCCTGAAGCTAGTATCCCAGTACCTGGGTATCAATCTGAGGGCGAAATACCTTAAGGTACCAGTTTGGTTGTATGGAACTCCATTTGACTGTGTTGGAATCCGTCGGGGTAGCGAAGCTTGGCTGGCAAGCCCTGGTAAGGTGTTCTCCATAAACAGGCGGCCTTGGCTTGCTTCTGGAAGGGTGGAGAGGTACACTCGAGTACTGCTCTTGCTACTTGATTTAACCGTGCCAGGATCTACAGTGGATCTTGGCGCTTTGGTGTTGATGAGGCTTTACGGGCTTCTTCATTTTATGCTCGAACAGGTCGAGATTATACCTCGATGAGGCAAGAGGGCCTTTGCAAGACAAGTTCGGTACCTTGAAGGTCTCCTAGTGAAAGTAGAGATAGTAGCAAGCTCTAGGATAATGTCATGAGATACCTTGATGTCGGGTGACCCATGTCCTTTCACGTTGACCTAGCTTTATTATTTTATCCAGGTATAAGGAGCTTGACGCGGTCTCGTCAGGCTTTATTTGGTAAGCCTGGACACGTACGAGATGCTCAGATGGTATGGGAGGCCTCACCTTGCTCCTGTAGAATCGCGTGGTAGCTCGACCTCGGGGATCTTGATACCCTGTCATTTAAGCCCGAATTCGGACCCTTGCAGGAAGGCTAAGAAGTGGACAATTCTTCTTTGGTCTCTAGCCAAATTTTGCTATTAACAGAAGTCCCCTCCGACTTGAACAAAAGTAAGTATTTGGGGTTGGAGTCTAGATCTTGTACTACATGAAGAATTTTGCTTGACCATTTTTATTGGTAATCGGTATCGTTCCCAGTGATTGGCTTAACGAACCGAGGTACTATTTATTCCTGCAAAAACAAAGAGCTATGGGGGACCACAGAAGGGGATTTTCCCTTTACGGAATTTCTGATGCCCTAAGCAGTGTAAAACTTGGTAAGTGAGAAAGGTCACAAACCGTATTGCTCGATCATGTCAGATGAAGCTTCTATGGTTAATATGGGTACCTAGAGTTCCTTTTCCGGGAATCGCAGTACTTAGACGATCTAGCAGGTAACTATGCTCTTACGCTTAGATCCTTCATAGGGGAGGTAACCCGACCAAAGCATCCGGAGCGCTATCTAACTATATCCTAGTCTCGAGATCTGGATGGCAACAAAGCTTTTACACTCAGACTCTTCTTAGGGGTCGTAGCCTGACCAAGGCATCAGGAGCGCTATCTAGATATTTCTGAAGGGAAAAAATTGTTTTGAAACGCAACGGAAGCGTGAGAAAAACGAAATTAGGGTTTGCGTATAAATAAATATTTTTTACCTTTTATGCAACAAGAATCTTAACCCTAGATTAATAGATGTATATAAAAGTATCGTACCTTTTTCGCGTGACGATTGAACAAGCATCGAATTGATTCCGTAAGATCTTCCAATCCAATCACGAACGTGAATCACCTAGGAGTGTAGGCTCCCTTTCTTTAAATTGTATTCCTGAGAATGGAGACAAAGCAAATATCTTTTCTTTGTTATTTACAAATATCCTCCAAGAGAAAAATCCAAGAACGTCCGGTCACTTGTGAATTATCAATCAATTTGATTGTAACTCGCGTGAACCTTGATTCGATGTTGAACACAAAACCCTTTTGATGTAATGGATATTAGTATACTATCGAATACAAAAACGTTCCCCTTTTTTTCTATACTTGGTCGAATTCACACACTATTGCTTAGAGATGATTAGATTTTGTCTAGAGTAAAATCGGATTTTTCTCCCTCAAAATTCTATGATGGCCGAATTCTTCACTAAGAAAAATAAAGCTTGGCTGAAATTCCTCTCTAATGCTCCTTAGTCATGACCAAAATTATTCACACATATATATAGGTTCATAAATCCTTTCCTAAGAATGATTAACTTGGTTGGCAAGAATCCTTTCCTTAGGTGGATTTATTTAGTAGTTAAGAGTCCTTATCTAAAAGGAAATCTAACTACTCCTACAACCTATGTTGTTGGCTGAATTTTTGGTCTTTGATATGGATTAGGAGAGTTCAATCTTTCCTAACAAAGATTACTTGATGGACAAGAATCCTATCCTTAGGTAGATTAACTTAGTGGTTATGAATCCTTTTCAAATAAGAATTCTACCACTAAGTAGTTGTACTTGGTGACCAAGAATCCTTTTCCAAAAAGAATTCTTTCCTACACCAAGACTCCTAATCCAACTCAACAGTGTATTTGAAACCATATTAAAGACTTCCTAATTTGATTAGATAAATAGCTCCTTATATTTATCTACTTATCAAATATAGTCTTTAACATTAACTATACTACCAACAATAATATAGTTTTAGGAGACCATCTCTTACTAGGAAAAGATTTTGACTTTTAATTAAATAATTAATTAATCAATAAATTAATTAATTCCCATTTAATTAAATAATAAAATAAAAATAATATATTAAAGCTATTATTAATAGCCTTTGCTGCCCATACCTTGTATAAAGGCCATATATTATTTTTCTCATTTTATTAAATCCATTGGACCTTAATAAAAAGTCCACATATGAACTAGACCTATTCTTACAAAAAGAAACAAGTTCACATGCCTTATTACAATTCTAGATGGACCCCTATCTAAATTTAAGCTCCAATAGACATAACCCAATCACAATCAACAAATGATTCACTTAGGTCCGATCTATTTAATTTAAGTCATTCCACTAAAGAACTAAAATTAAACTCTTAAATAAAGATAGAATAAGTTGATGTTACTCATTCGTACCCTTTACAACCTTATTGGAGAAAGTGTATCCTCATGAAGAATACCAGTAATCACCAAGAGCTCATAGACCGCCTATAGCTCTCCAAGTTACCATATTTACTCATATGACCACATTTTGAACTTGGATATTTTGCCCAAAGACACCATACTTTGATGATTCTAGACTCATCATAACACATTTGATCCCACTGAAAGCCAATGAGGATGGTTACTTCTTCACAACCTTCTAGGTAGAGCTGGCTCTACTTCCCCCTTTGACTTAAGAGTCATTGATGGACGAAAAAGGGAGGGTATTAAGAAGAAAGCTGCTGAGATGGTTGTGTATTTTCCCATCATAGCTGGCAAGTCTTGGGTTGTTGAGGCTGACCCGGGCTCAAAATCCTATAGTACAGTAGATGATCAATCCAAAGAGGGAGTTTCTCCCTCAAATAAAAACCACAACTGGGGTGGTTGTCTATATGGTAGATGAGCCCCGGTTGATCCAGAAGTAGATGTTTCGGATGGAGAAAACTTATCTCTCAGGGGACGTCAAACCAAAAAGAAGAGGAGCTGACCACGGTAGTAAGGGGCTCAATTGTTCTGAATGAAGACATGACCAGAATTGAGGCAACCATGGCTAATGTGTAGGTAACCCGGAAGTGGATCCAACATGCATATGATGTGGAGAGACTCGGGTCCATGCGTCGTGCCATGTAAGGATTGCTCTGAAGGAGGAGGTAAATTCTTGAAGGAGTGGTTTAAACTCTGCATGGCAGCGTGGCTACCTTGGAAGCCAAGGTGGGTGCTTCATTTGCTGAAGAACGCTTTTGTGTTGCTTGCTAGGTAGCTCAAGCTCTTTTTCCCTCTGACTTGATCATCATTGGAGGATGGATACCTTAAGTAGATCACATAGAAAGCTGAGAGTTATCTGGGTCCGCTACGACTGAAGCTGGACCTTATTGAGATGATAGATACGCAGATGATGAGGAGGACTTGGTTCCCATTTTTGCTTTCATGTCTAGTCATGTTAGGGTAGGAACTACCTTGAAGTCCTCTGTTGCTGTAGATGCATGGAGGGCTCCAAGACTTGCAGTGGTGCTGCTGTTGCTCCAGAGGCTTACTCAAGCGAGTAGGAGGCCTTACTGAATATAGGAAGCCTCCGGGCTTATCTCGAATGAACCAGGATTTCATTGGCATGCTAAGGCATTGAATGACCAGGTATGAATTGGGCAAAGCCATCGATAGGATGCTATTTAGAAGTAGGTTGTTGTTGCTAAAGTTGAGCTTGAGCAGACCAATGAGGAGATGATCAAGATGGGAGCGCTTGTCTTGAGCAAAGCCATGACCAGAGCTAAGGTAATCATAACTAAGATGCAGGTAGACAGAGTAGATGCAGTGTGCATATGATGTAGAGAGACTCGAATTCATGCTACGTACCGTGTAAGGACTGCTCTGAAGGAGATCATGGAGAGAGTTGAGAGTTTATTGGGTCCACTCTCACTGAAGCCGGTCCATCTCGAGCCACAAGGTGAACTGATGATAAAGAGGACATGTTGTCCATCTCCATATTCATGCTAGGCCATACTAGAGTAGAAAATATCTCAAAGTCCCCAAGGTAGGAGAGGTAAGAGAGGTATAAGAGATCTCGATTGATCAAACTGAGGAGATGAAGGTCAAGACTGATTGAAGTTGATCCAACCAAGGTTGTGGCAGCTGGCTACTGAGTAGAAGTGTTAAGGGATGATGACCCATCCTTCAACCAAGCAATAAGACTAAGAAGGAAGGAGCTGCTACTGTTGAGGAGACTAACCAGAGAGGTAGATCGGGACAAGGGTAGCTCGTTAGGGCGATGAATGGCCCCATACATATAAAGCGAAGCCACCGGTCTTGTTGCGGTGCTACTGCTCTAGAAGCTTGCTTAGGCACGTAGGTGGCCTCACCAAATGTGGGAAGCTTCTGAGATCTCCTCGATCGGATCGAGATTCGGTGGCTTGCGAGGGCGGTGAATGGCCCGATAAACATGGAGTGAAGCCACTGGTCTGGTACTGGTCCAGAAGCATTCTTGGGTTCCTAAAAGTCCCCAACAACTGAGAGAAAGCTCTGGACCCTCCTAGAGTGAACCAAGAGTTCAGTGGCTCACTTGGGCTTTGACTGGCCTTGTATAAGAAGTGAGGAGCCACTTGGCCTTACAGTGAGGCTGGTACTCTTAAGGTTTGCTTAGGCATGTATGAGGCCTTTCCAAGAGTGGGAAACCTCTAGGCTCTTCTCGATCAGATCGGGCTTCGGTGGCTTGTTAGGGCAATGAATAACCCGGTACATATAGAGCAAAGCCACCGGTCTTGTAGCGGTGCTACTTCTCTAGAAGCTTGCTTTGGCACGTAGGAGGCCTTACTGAATGTGGGAAGTTTCTGAGAACTCCTTGATCGGATCAGTCTTCGGTGGCTTGCTAGGGCGGTGAATGGCATGGTAAACATGGAGCGAAGCCTCCGGTTTGGTACTGGTCCAGAAGCATGCTTGGGATCCTAAAAACCCCCAGCAACTGAGAGAAAGCTTTGGACCCTCCTGGAGTGAACCAAGAGTTCAGTGGCTCACTTGGGCGTTGACTGGCCCGGTGCATGGGGCGTGGAACCACTAATCTTCCACTGGTCATGTTGCTCTAGAAGCTACACAACTGAGTTGGCTTCTGAGATTCATGAGTCGACCTGCTACCGCTACCTAGGAGCTTCTGAAGGGTGGCTACGGTGACATGAAGGGTCCCTATATGACCAGGTCCAAGTCCCACAGATCTATTGGATAAGAGGTCTACCGATAGCAGAGTAAATCATCAGTAAAGAAGCAGGAGAGGTGTAGTTCTACTGTATAGGAGCTCTCGATGTATCATAATGGTTCAACTATAAAGAAGTAGCATAATGAACTGGTTCCACCTGGAATCCCACGTACCATATTTGCTCCACAATGAACGAAACTCGTTAAATGATAAAATGAGCACCACATGTGATGCATAGGAGATATAGACAAGTATGGAGAAAAGATATCGTATATAATAAATGATATTCCATGAATAATGAATCTGTTACCTCGATAGTATAATGATACTTATGTAGAGACATAGAGGCTTTCAAAAGGGGTGTGGAAACTTCCCACAGACGGTGCCAGAAAGTGTTAACGGGAAATTTGTTTCTGATGAGAAATCCCTATTAACACTCTCAAGACCACTACCACGGAGGTAGTGGTCGGGGTTGGTACCTTTGGTACCTTGGTGATCTTGTATAAATATGAAGGAGGATAAAACGGTAGGTAAGAGGCAAACCATCCCGCCTATCCAGGCTTTATGATTATGAAGTAGATCTGGGAGCTCGAGGTTCCCTTACTGGTGCGAAGGATGTGATCCTGGACATTTTTCCTTAGTCTGGGTCGGAGCCCGTCCTGGCACTCAGAGCCTGGTTCTGGAGCCCGATTATTTCCAGTAATACCCCGACCTGGATAGCAAGTAAGAAGAGGAGCTTATCAAGCTCCAGTGTCAGAGAGCTCAATTTCTTCCATAGAGAGGATACGGGAGAGCTCCTCGACTCCCTTCGTACTTGTCTGGGTGGTTTCTCTTCATCTTGATATGCGACTTTGGCATGTAGATGAGAGGATAAGAGCATTAGGACTAGCGAGGTAGGAATCTAGATTCGGTTCCTTAGGTCTTCGTTGTTTTTTCCCGATCACATGTAAGAAATATTAGAGAGCTAGGACCAATGGGGTCGGTACCTAGCCCGCTTACACACATGCGTAATACAATAGATAATAGAAAAAACACAAGTTTTATGTAGATGAAATTGGACCGACCAAGGGGGAAAAGCATCACGAGTGATCACATGTTGAAAAATCCCTAGGCAATATCCAGAGGAATGAGGAATACCCTTCCTTGTATATATTTATATATATATATATATCATGTGATGCTCTGAAGAGGTTACAAAGATGTTAAAGTAGTACACCGTATATTCTCCGGGGAGCTTACAACAGTGAGTGTTTACCGATACCAGTATTTTCCTTGTAAGGGTACACATACAATGATGATCTATAGAGAACTTTAAACGAAGCATGTAGATTCTTAGATATCAGATCCCTCAATATGCCTTTTACGGGCATATTTATACATAGTGACTACCTTGGCGTGCAAGTCCAGGACTCTTCAATTTTTCTTTGTTTCCTTATCAAATACGATTCTTCGTTTAATGTAGTTGATCAGTTTGTAGATAATATCTTGGAGAAGATATGATTGTTTCCTGTTCGGATTCTTCTTTCCTTGATAGGCGGGATTTTCTGTTATGGTTGACCCCCAATAATCGGTTGTGGAGGATATCTTAGAGGGAAAGGTATTTGTTTCCTCTTTGGACTCTTTCACTAATGGTGGCCATTAAAGAGTTGAATATTCTCTTATTGTTGATCATGTCATTAATTGGGTTGACTACCTCTATTAATATAGTTGACCTCATTAATAGGGTTGACTACCTTATTTAATACGGTTGACCTCATTAAATAGGGCTGACTACCTCTATTAATACGATTGACCTCATTAATGGTAATCATGAAAGTCAACCCTCTCTCTTGGAGGAGAATTTAAGTTCAATAATCTGGTGGTGCGGTACCTTACTAATATTATTCTTCCTACCTTACGGAGGAGGCGTATCCCGAATGGGTCCCGAAGCTGGTATCCCAGTACTTGGGTAACGATCTGAGGGCGAGATACCTTAAGATTCCAGTCTGGTTGTATAAAGCTCGATTTGACCGTGTGGAATCCGTCGGGGTAGCAAAGCTTGGCTGGCAAGCCCTGGCTAGGTGTTCGCCGTAAACAGGCGGCCTTGGCTTTCTTCTGGAAGGGTGGAGAGGTACGCTTTAGTACTGCTCTTGCTACTTGATTTAACCATGCCAGGATCTACAGTGGATCTTGGCACTTTGGTGTTGATGAGGCTTTATAGGCTTCTTCATTTTATGCTTGGACAGGTCGAGATTATACCTCGACGATGCAGGAGGGCCTTTGCAAGACAAGTTCGGTACCTTGAAGGTCTCCTAGGGAAAGTAGAGATAGTAGCAAGCTCTAGGATAATGTAACGAGATACCTTGATGTCGGGGGACCCATGTCCTTTCATGTTGACCTAGCTTCGGGCTTTTATCCAGGTATAAAGAGCTTGACGCAGTCTCATCAGGCTTTATTGGGTAAGCCTGGACACGTGCGAGATGCTCAGATGGTATGGGCTGCCTCGCCTTGCTTCTGTAGGATCGCGTAATAGCTCGACCTCAGGGACCCTGATGCCCTATCATATAAGCCCAAATTCGGACCCTTGTAGGAAGGCTGAGAAGTGGAAAATTCTTCTTTGGTCCCTAGCCAAATTTTGCTATTAACAAAAGTCCCCTTTGACTTGAACAACGGTAAGTATTTGGGGTTGGAGTCTCGATCTTGTACTACATGAAGAATTTTGCTTGACCCTTTGTATTGGTGATCGGTATCGTTCCCAGTGGTTTTTGGGAAGGGTGGAGAGGTACGCTCGAGTACTGCTCTTGCTACTTGATTTAACCATGCCAGGATCTACAGTGGTTTTTGGCACTTTGGTAATGATGAGGCTTTACGGGCTTATTCCATTTATGCTCGGACAAATCGGTGCTTGTTCAATCGTCATGAGAAAAAGGTACAACACTTATTATATACATCAATTAATCTAGGGTTAAGGTTCTTGTTAGTCAAAAGGGAAATTTTTTATTTATATGCAAACCCTAATTTGGATTTTATTAAATTTTCTCACTCTTCCGTTGCGCATGGCTTTCTCCCTTCAGTATATTGGCTCAAAGCTACCTCACATATGCTTCTTACATTAGTGGTAAGAGCACTCACCCTTGAACCACTTGTTCTTGGGTGTCCTACACAAACATTTCCAATATCATCCTTGACAACAATGTTAAATCTAGAGTAAAGTCCTTTAATGACTTGATTAACAAGAATATCATTAATACTCTCTTCCTTAACATTTTCAACACAAGCCTTGTCAAGTTAAACAAGATTAGCCTTCTTTCTACTCCACAACTTCTTTTCATGCTTTGCAATATTATCATATTTCTCAACTTTCAAAGTCTTAGCATGCTCAAGTTGAAGTTTAATCTTCTTATCTCTATATTCATCTCCTAATTTACATTTGTCAATAAATTTATAACACTTAGGCTTAATGTGACCTATTCTGTTGCAATAATGGAAAATTGGAATAAAAGATGAGATTGTACCTTTTGGAGTTGAACTATCTTCACTAGGAGTTTGCAAAGATACCTTGTTTGCCAACTTCTTCCTGGCTTTTGATCTTCTCTTCTTGTGTTGTTTCTTGTCAATCACGACTTCATCCAAGTGAGTAGGAAATGGTGCTTCCAAGGGCTCTTCTTCAACTATCAAGTCGTCTTTACCATTATGAGAGTTAACAAAATTCCTAACACTAGACACACTTACCAAATCATTCACTAAGTCCTTGATGGTCTCCTTAGACATGTCTATCTCTTCCATTAATTCTTTTTCTCTCTTCTTCAAAGAAGATATCACATTATCCTTCTCAAGGTTTATCTTTTCAAGTTCTTTAAACTTCTTCATAATATCACCTTTCTCACCAAGAAGTCTACGAGTAACAATCACAAACTCATCTAGTTGTTTCTTGATCAAATCATCCTTCTCAACTACCTCTCTTAGAGCATTATCTCTAGCTTCTTCAAGCTTCTCTATCTCGGCCAACAACTCAAGATTTGTAGGAATGGAAATAGAGCTTCCATGATGATTTGCATCAAAGTTCTTGTTCAAAGATATTGTACCATCAATATCTAGTGGAGAATGAAAAGACGTTAGAGCTACAAAGTTGCTCACCAGCTTTTCATCACTTGAAGACTCACTACTAGAGCTCTCATCATCATTAGAATCATCATCACTCCAAGCAGCCGCCAACACTTTGCTTTTCTTGTCTTTCTTAGATGGCTTCTTGATGCACTCACCAGTAAAGTGACTGAAACCATGACAATTGTAGCATTGAACACCTTTCTTGTTCATGGCTTGACTATTCTTCTCATTCCTTAGAGATAATGTTTTCTTAACCTTCTTTTCCTTGGAAGACTTGCCTCTAGGCTTGACATTCTTCTTTAAAAACTTCTTGAACTTTCTAACCAAAAGAGCCATTTCTTCATTTTCATCATCACTCTCCTCCTCAATAGCATTGAGAGCGATTCCTTTACTCTTAATCTTTGGCTTCAAGCACATCTCATAAGTTTGGAGAGACCCAAGCCACTCATCGATGTTCATGCTATCAATACCCTTGCTTTCTTTAGTGGCCATCACCTTTGATTTAAATCTCTTAAGAAGAGACCTAAAGATTTTCCAATTTAAACCTCTATTGAGATAGGTACTCCAAGTTCTTGACATTGGTTAGCAATATTAAAAAGTCAGAATTGGAAGTCTTCGAACTTTTCTTCTTTACCCATACTTAAACCTTAAAATTATGATGCCAACATTTGAAGCCTTGATTTCTTCAACGTTAAGGTTCCTTCATTAGTAAATTGGAGAGTATCCCAAGCCTCTTTTATGGATTCAAGATTTTGAATGTAGCAGAATTGATGCCCAACAAGTCCTCTAAATATGGCATTCATAGCACGGTGGTGCCATTTAGCAACCTCAAAATCATTTCCTATCCATTAACTCATTGGTTTGAGTATATTGGTTCCACCCTCTTGAATCTTAGTAGGAGGACTGTAACCTTCTTCCACTACCATCCACGCCCTTTCATCAATTAAGCGGATGTAGGCTTTCATCCTCAACTTCCAATACTCATAGTTAGGGCCTCAAAGTAATGGTGGCCTAGTATTTGAGGCTCCTTTCGCCATTACATAATCTTGTAAACCCATGACTTCAAAAGCTTTTCAAATACCGTTAATGTGTCACCTGGATGCTCACTAAGTACAATCTAGTGTCCTACTCTGATACCAATTTAAAATACAAACACAGTTAAATGCTTAAGGCTAACCTAGAGGTAGAGGGGGGAACCACATTCAAATGTAGGCTACCGCTGTTGGGATTATACTCGATAGCAAGAGTATAATAATGTATTTGACAATCTTTTCATATTAATAAAGTGATTTCTATTTTAAAAAATCTTATAGCATTTATAGTTTAATTACTATAATTGTCAAAAGTAAATAATCATAAGGTCAAAAGACAATGAGAAAATAAAATTTGTTCATACATCTAAATATGTATGAGGTAGACACAATTCTTTAGTTAATCTTGAATAATATTCACAACATAAGATAAAAGGTTGGGCGACTTTATCTTGTAAAAGTTGTAGATTCTTTTGCTAGCATTTGAGTGGGATCAAATGTGTTATAATGAGTCTAAAATCATCAAAGTGTGGTGTCTTTGGGCAAAAGAATCTAGTGCACTGGGTTCATTGAATAGGATCACAATGAAATACTTTATCTAGAACCGTCAATGGATAAAAGTTTCCAATTGAAGACAATCAGAGAGTCTATCTTAATCCTGAGATAAATGATGGACTTATGGTTGAAAGTGTTATCATTTGATCTATCAATGAGTACTATTATATAGCATAGTCCCTCCTCGATAGTTTGGTGGTATTCATTTGTTAATCGATAGAGGACTTCATTTATAGATATGGACATTGTGGTTTCATTTATTAAATGAGAGTAGAATATCATCATATGGATGTTTTGAGGTATTGGATATTAAATCTTAACGTTAAGTTTTCAATAGTGTCTATTGAAACGTGGCTTCTATACAAGTCAAAATATCCAAGTTCAAAATGTGGTCATATGATTAAATATGGTAACTTGGCGATTACTGTTATTCTTAACGAGGATACACTTTCTCCAATAAGGTTGTCTAGGGTATGAATGAGTAACATCAACTTATACTATCTTCATTTAAGAGTTCAATTTTAGTTCTTTATTGGAATGAACTAAAATTAAATAGATCGGACCTAAGTGAATCATTTGTTGATTGTGATTGGGTTGTGTCTATTGGAGCATAAATCTAGATAACCTGCCAAGATCTCCAATCCATACGAACTTGCATGGAAAACTTGATATATTCTACCGAACCAATTTAGGGGTCCATCTAGAATTGTATTGAGGCATGTGGACTGTTTCTTTTTGTAAGAATGGGTCTAGTTCACATGTAGACTTTTTATAAATGTTAAATGGATTTAATAAAATAAGAAAATAATATATTGGCCCATATATATGGTTTGGGCAGCAAGACTATTTAGAATAGCTTAATTATATTATATTATTTTATTATTTAATTTAATAGAAATTAATCAATTTGGTGATTGACTAATTATTTAATTAAAAGTCTAAATCTTTTTCTATTAGGAGATAGTCTCCTAATATTATACTATTGTTGGTAGTATAATTAATATTAAAGACTATATTTGATAAGTAGATAAATAAAAGGAACCATTTATCTAATCAAATTAGGAAGTCTTTAATATGACTACAAATACACTATTGCGATGGATTAGGAGTCTTGGTGTATGATAGAATTCCTTTTAGAAAAGAATTCTTAACCACCAAGTAAATCCACCTAAGGAAAGGATTCTTGCCCACCAAGTAAATCCTTCTTGGGAGAGGATTTGATCTCCTATATATATACTTGTAAATTTCGACCAAGCATGAGTTTTTAGTGTGAGAAGTTGTTTTTTATTTGTTTTATATTGTTATATAAAAAAAACGTCGTCTAACTCATTGTGTGAAGAATTCGGCCAAGCATAGAGAAAAGAGGGAACGTTTTTGTTTTCGATAGTAGACTAGTATCCTTTGCATCAAAAGGGATTTGCATAAAACATCGAATAAAGGTTCACGCGAATTTCAATCAAATTGATTGATAATTCAAAAGTGACCGGACGTTCTTGGTTTTTCTTTTGGGGGATTATTGTGACTAACAAAGGAGAAGATTTTGTTTGTTTCCATCATCAAGTATACAATTTAAAGAAACTGCACTTGTTGTATTAAAAAAAAACTGCAGTATTTTTTATTTTATTTCAAATTCTTCTGTAATACATTCAAGTATTGAAGACTCAAAGGTTTGAAGAATTGGGAGCAATCGAAACAAGTTTGGGACCGTGCGAGCCGTAGCAGCAAACGTGTGTGCGAAGAGCACTCAACCACATTTGTTGTGGCATGGGCTGTGCACGGCAGCCCTATGGAAGCCATGGGCTGCACATGGCAGCCCTTTATGGGGTTGTGGCATGTGCATGCCCATGGGTAGGAGTCAAGGGTGCGCATGCCCATGGGAGGCAGCCGAGAGAGTCCAAACGACGAAGGTCACGTGAAGACCTGTTCGCCAAGAAAGAAGTTTTTTGTATTCCAAGACATGTAATTTACTTGCTTTTCTAGGATGGACCAAAATTGTACCTATTTATATTTTTTTGTAAATATTGCAATGTTTGTCATTGTTTGATAACATGTCATATAGAATAAGAGTGCCACTCATATATCTCTTTTGGTAAGAACATGCATAGAATGGTTTAGGTATCTAAATTGGCATCTAGATAACATGGTAAATCATTCTTTGGAATTCGATCACACGCCTTAAATAATTGAGTGGGAGAAGGTGTTTTGGAAAACTTACGACCTCCAAGTTCAGTTGAGCTTTATGTTTCGTGCAATAATCTCCCAAGAGGTATTCATGAATGGAATTTAGCAAAATACTTCCCTATAAGGATAGACTAGACAATTATCCCAAACGATATCTACTCCCAAAGGAGGGATATTCGTGAGGGATTATATTGAAGGTTGATAACCTAGTAACACACTCAATGTGAGTTTATTAATATCCTCCCAAGAGTTCATATTAATAAAATCACAAGGCTAAAATTGAAATCGTTCGTTGTTATGTTAACAATTAGGTGGGACCTAGTCCAACTAGTAAATGTTGCGAACTCCCAAAGGAGGTGTGACATTTGTGGGTGTTGGGTCACCGTTCAATTTTTACGATTGAATTATTTTATTTCTAGTTCAAGATAAATATTCAAAAGTGCTATATCATGATTATTTAATTATATAATTTTTGTTAATATAAAGAAATCATGACCCCATCCCTAATCAAATTCCTAAAAGATTATATTTTAACCGATGATAATTATGTCACATAGAAAAAGGAAAATTGGGTTGTTGTAAGTTAAAAAACCATAAATTCGTTTTGTTTATTTCTAAACCACCAAACTAATGAATCTACTCAGGAGCAAAGAGATGAGTATCAGTAGTGGAAGTCTTCAGATGAGATGGCTAAATGTAAGTTACGTTATGACCATCATCACCGATGGAGACTGCTGCCGATATAAGGATGTCTCTGGAGGAGATGTTTGCTATGAGGTCTAGGATGACTAAGAGAGAGAGGCAATGGCTGCTTTTATGAATCTTAGGATGAAACCTGGACAGGGTGTGAAAGATCACATGATGAAAGTCATAGCACATCTTAACATTGCTGAACTAAATAGTGCTGAGATAGATGATGAGACCAAAACTGACATGATTGTCAACTCACTGTCGGATTCTTTTGATCAATTCAAGTTGGACTGCACCTTGAATAATAAGGAATACACCTTGCAAGGACTGATGCAAGATGTTCAAAGTGCGAAAAAAATTCTTGTGAAAGGCAAGGGTCAAGAGATTCATATGCTTGGTAAGTTGCTACAGTTAAAGACTCGTAAGAAGGTCAAAACACAACAAAATAAAAAGAAACTTGAGCCTTCTTAGAAGGAGACCAAGAAAGTAACCAAGATCAAAGGAAAGTGCTTCTTTTATGGTGAAAAGGGTCAAAGGAATAGACTGAATAAGAATGAATTCAACTTGCATTTAGGAAATGGAGCGTTGGCATCTACTAGTGTAGTGAGAGATATTATAATCAATTTTGATTCTTATAGGCATTTAGTTTTAATAAACGTTTATTATGTACCACAATTCAAGAGGAATTTAATTTCAGTCTCTTGTCTAAATAAATTTGGATATTCAGTTACTTTTAGTAAAACTTTTATTATTAGTAAGAATAACAAATTTACATTGAAAAACGGTTTATTCTATTTGCATGGAAATATCCCTCACTTGTTAGACACGGAATCATCGGAACCTAATCATAAAAGAGTAAAATTATCAAAAGATGAAACCTACCTATG
Organism: Dipteronia dyeriana; assembly: GCA_032871835.1. Taxonomy (NCBI): domain Eukaryota; kingdom Viridiplantae; phylum Streptophyta; class Magnoliopsida; order Sapindales; family Sapindaceae; genus Dipteronia; species Dipteronia dyeriana. The sequence continues at coordinate 89,836,257 of CM065300.1, read as the reverse complement.
GCATTTGCGCCTAGGTCATATTAACCTTAATAGGATTAAAAGATTGGTAAGTGACGAACCCCTAAGTGACTTAAAAGTTGATGATCTACCAACTTGTGAATCTTGTTTGGAAGGTAAAATGACCAAAAGGTCGTTTACGACCAAAGGCATAAGAGCCATCGAATGTTTAGGATTGATACACACTGATGTGTGTGGACCTATAAGCATTCAAGATAGAGGTGGATATGAGTACTTCATCACTTTCATGGATGATCACTCAAGTTTTGGTTATGTATATCTCGTGAGACATAAGTAGGATGCTTTTGAAATGTTCAAAGCATTTAAAGCTGAAGTAGAAAATCAGCTTGATAAACGCATAAAAATCTTGAAGTCTGATCGTGGTGGAGAATATCTATCTGGTTAGTTTCAGTAATATCATATTGATAATGGGATAATTTCTCAGTTTTCTGTACCAGGCACACCTCAACAAAATGGGGAGGCAGAAAGGAGAAAAAGAACTCTTTTGGATATGGTTAGGTCTATGTTGAGTTATTCAACGCTCCCTAATTCTTTCTGGGGATATGCTTTACAAACAGCAATATGCATTCCAAACGATGTACCATCTTAGTTGGTTCCTAAAATACCACATGAGATATGGACTGGGCGGAAGCCTTGTTTACAACACTTAATGATATTTGGATGTCCTGCGTAACTATTAAAAGGAAAGACAAAAGATGGAGTACTGTTCAAAAACATGCATATTCATAGGGTATCCAAAAGGAACAAGAGGATCTTATTTTTATAGTCATTCAAATCTTAAAGTATTTGTTTCAACAAATGCTAAATTACTGGAAGAGGACTATATGAATAATTTTGAGCCTAAAAGTAGAATTCTCCTGATTGAGCTTTTAGGAGATACAATTCCACAAGAGGTTTCACAACCAAGCCCAATTGTAAGTTTTGTACCAGCACACAATCAATATTCTACCATACCTTGTCGTAGTGGGAGGGTTAGTAGACAACCCGAGAGGTACATCGGTCTAGGAAATTCTGTTGAGAATCGTTCAGACGACGATGATCCCTATACGTACAAGGATGCAATGGAAGATGTTGATTGTCATCATTGGCAAAAGGCAATGCAATCTGAAATTGAATCTATGATCAAAAACAAAGTCTGGTCTCTTGTAGACTTGCCTAAAAGGATAAAACCCATTGGGTGCAAGTGGGTATACAAGAGGAAAAGAGGAATGGATGGAAATATGGAAATTTTAAAGCTAGATTGGTAGCTAAAGGTTATACATAGAAGGAAGGTATCGATTACGAAGAAACCTTCTCTCCTCTAGCCATGCTTAAATCCATAAGGATACTCTTATCCATTATGGCATCTCTAGATCTAGAGATTTGGCAAATGGACGTCAAGACAACTTTCCTTAATGGAAGTTTTGACGAAAGCATCTACATGATGCAACCAGAAGGATTCATTGAAAAAGGACAAGAGGAAAGGGTATGCAAGTTGCAAAGATCCATATATGGATTGAAGCAAGCATCCAGATCCCAAAACATAAGGTTCGATCAAGCCGTGGAAAGTTTTGGATTTATTCAAAACCTTGATGAACCTTGTGTATACAAAAGGATTAAAGGCGGCAAGTTGGTTTTCCTAGTTCTTTATGTTGATGATATACTACTCATCAAAAACGATGCAGGTGTATTGACATCAGTAAAAGAATGGTTAGCAAAACAATTTGATATGAAGGACTTAGGAGAAGCAAGTTATATTCTTGGTGTCCAAGTCATAATGGATAGAAAGAATAGAACGATTGCATTATCAAAAGCTTCATACATATATAAAATCTTGTCTAGGTTTTCCATGCAAGATTCCAAGAAAGGTATGTTACCTTTCAGACATGGAATCAAACTTTTTAAGGAACAAGTTCTTAAGAATGAGCATGAAGAGCAATTCATAAGTAGGGTTCCATATGCTTCGGCAGTTGGAAGTCTCATGTTTGCAATGCTCTATACTAGACCAGATATTTGTTTACTGTGGGCATAGTTAGTAGGTTTCAATCGAAATCTGGTCCTGATCACTGTACGACAGTCAAGCATATTTTCTAATATCTCAGGAGAACGAGAGATTATATGCTTGTATACTGATTAACACTGAAAAGTGTATGTTTACTAAGGGATAATATCATCATTTTACACTTTCAATATGATTAATTCCCTAATTTAGACATAATTTTGTTCGCTCGCTTAAATAAATGTGTTGTGTAATAATCAATGTATTTTTATTTGTATTTCAGAGGTAATTCGATCAATTCAGAATTATGGAGAAGTCAGATGGCAAAACAAATATCGTTTTCAATTTCAAACGTCAAAAACCTTAGGAAGGCCACGTAGGGCATTTTTATAATTTTGACTATTCACTGTTCACAGTTAACTTTCACTGTTCCTGATGACATGGCACATTCCTATTGGACTGAACTGTGAGCACACGATACATGCGACTGTAGAGAATCACATTCTAGAAGTCGGTACACTGTTCATAGTTGACTTTCTAGAAGATTATTGACCGATGACGCGACACATTTCTATTGCCCTAAATTGTGAGTGCACCGTACACGTGGTGTAGAGAATCGTATTCTAGAAGCCGGTGCACTGTTCACTATTGACTTTCATGGATGTGTTTACTGTTCACTATTTCACTGATGATGTGGCAAATCTAGACGCTCCATTCTAAATTCATCCGATGGTCAATTTTCATCCATATTTTGTATAAATATGGGACCTCTTCCCCCTAATTTGGACATTCTGAATCCAAATATGATATTAGATTTGTGAAATTCTCTCTCTTTTGTTCTCTAATTCTCATTTTAAATAAAATAGCTTATTACTAGTTAAATTATGTCTGTCTAATTTTATATAGCTGGGGCCAGTGATTCTGTTGGTTTGAAAAATATGATCCAATTTTGGTAAGTTTATTATTTTTTTGCTTTCTCCCCTCTGATCTTTGTGGAGTTTTTGACTCATTGTAGACATACAGATATTGTCTAGAACAGTGAGTACTTTTACCCATATCCATCAGAGAGTGGTTTCTCCTCTTTGATCTTTGTAGAGTTTTGACTCACTGTAGACAGACAAATGTTGTCTAGCACAGTGGGTACTTTTACCCACATCTATCAGAGAGTTGTTAGTGGAGTGGAATACCCTACCATTAATCTGGACTAAATATTAATAATTGGATCATAACCGAATTACCAACAGTGGATCCCTTAGCCCTAGTTTTAATTTTAATTTTAATTGATTTACATTTTATAACAAGCTTAGTAATTAATCTAGATAATTAATTCTACAAGGACTAGTGAACAACCTCCCTGTGGTTCGACCCGGTCTTACCGGTTAATTTATTACTATGATACTCTTATACTTGGGAGTAGGAACACTTCTTTAGGACGTGTCAAGTTTTTGGCACCGTTGCTGGGGAGGTAAGTCCGCATTTTCTTTGTAGAAGTAATTTCTTTTTAATTTTATTTTAGTTTTGCTATTTTTTTTCTATCTTCTTTGTTCTTATTTTGTATTCAATTTTGCATCACTCATCTTATTCATAAACTTCATCCACTTAAAAAAAAAGCACTTGTAATCATTAATCACATTTTTACATTTTAGTCCTTTAACTTTTTATTTTCATTTTAGCTAAGATCTAGTTTGTATTTGCATATAGGTCATTTGTTTTTCAATTATATATATTAATCCCTGTAATTATCATATTTTCACATTAGTCCCTATATTTACAATTATTTGCACTTTTGCCCCAACACTTGTGTATATTTGCATTTACACCCCTAGAATTTTGCATCTTGTTATTTTTATCACTTTTTCTTTTATTTTCTTCATTTTTGTGTATTTCACCTCCATGAAATCTCATTAAATTTGCATGAGACGTTGGTCTCGAACATCTAGTGGTAGATTAATTAGGAGATCACAATCACCCACATTCACCAACAACATGGCTGAAAACGCACTTAGACATCCAATAGGAAACCAAGCCGAGAACTTTTTAGAATACCTTGACAACATATCTCAACACAGCAACTATCCGTCTTATGTTGACCATGACCAACACATTAACCCAAATCCACCTAGAACTCTTAGAGACTACATGAACCCCACACGCACTGGAGCACCTTCATACATAGCTTTCCTTCCAAATGCAACACACTTTAATTTTAAACCGGAAATCATTCAACTTTTACCCAATTTTCACGGTCTTGAATCTGAAAACCCATATTTGCATCTTAGGGAGTTTGAGGAAGTCTGTAACACTTGCACTGACCAAAATGTTAGCATGGATATAATCAGGCTTAAGTTTTTCCCTTTTTCCATAAAAGGTAAAGCTAAAACTTGGTTACAAAACCTTAGGTCAGGATCAATTCAAACTTGGAATGATATTCAACAACAGTTCTTAAAGAAATTTTTCCCACCTCATAGAACAAACTCGCTTAAGAGGCAAATCACTTCATTTGCCTAAAAAACCCAAGGAAACACTTTATCAATGTTGGGATAGGTTCAAAGAGTTGTTAAATGTTTATCCACATCACGGTTTTAAAACATGGAGGATAGTGTCATATTTCAATGAGGGTCTCACACCCCAAAGTAGATAAGTCATTAAAATGGTGTGTAATGGGGAGTTCAGTGATAAAAATCCTGAAGAAGCACTTAACTATCTTGACCACATCGCTAAAAATGCTCAAAATTGGGACACCATTAGTTCCTATGAGTCCATGAGCAAACCACAACCATATCCATCTAGTGGAGGCATTTACAATCTTAGGGAAGATCATGACCTTCAAGCTAGATTCGCATCCCTAGCTAGGAAAGTTGAAGCTTTAGAAACTAAAAAGAGTGAACATGTAAAATCTATACAAGAAATTGCATGCCATGTATGTGATTCTGATGATCATATCACTCATAGTTGCTCAACTTTACCAGCCATAAAAGATTGCCTTCATGAACAAGCCAATGTTTTGCACACTTTTAACAAGCCAAATTCCAACCTATACTCACAAACCTACAATCCTTGTTAGAGAAATCATCCAAACTTTAGTTGGAGGAACAACAATCAAGCCCAGTCGTCACAACCACCAGGTCCATCAAATCCACAAACACACCAGAATTTCCAAAACCCTCAAGGTTATATGCCTTATGTCCCACCATCTAGAAAAAACCTTGAAGACACTTTGCACTCTTTCATTGAGAAGCAAGAATCCATTAACACCCAAACAACACAAACCTTGACAGATGTTAAAGATACTTTGGCAAAGATTGCTTCTACACTCACCACACACGAAAAAGGTAAGTTTCCATCTCAACCAAACCAAATCCTAAGAGTCAGTCAAGTTCCTATGATAATAACCAACGCCCATATCAAGTCAAATCAATTATCACTCTTCGTAGTGGTAAGGTCATCGAAAAACCTATTCTTGAATCTGGTAAAAATGATGATGAGTCATTTTCCATGGGTAAGGAAGGGGTTTATGAAACCATTGTTGACGAAGAAATAATTGAATCCCCATCTACACTCCCATATCCTCGAGCTCTTAAAAATTCACAGAAATTGAAGCATCCTGTAGAGATTTTTGAAATTTTCAAACAGGTAAAGATAAATATCCCTTTGTTGGACGCAATCAAACAGGTACCTTCCTATGCCAAATTTTTGAAGGATCTATGAACTATGAAAAGTAAGCATCAGATAATAAAGAAAGCCTTTATGGCTGAACAGGTAAGTTCCATTCTTTCCATTAAAAATATTTTGAAATATAAAGATCCTGGCTATCCCACTATTTCCTGCATAATTGGTAACTGTAAAATTGAGCATGCTTTACTTGACCTAGGTGCTAGTGTAAATTTGAACCCTTACTCATTTTATCAGCGACTTAAACTTGGTGAGTTAAAACCGACTTCAACCACACTTTGACTTGCTGATAGGTCAATTAAAATACCAAAAGGAATAGTGGAAGATGTGTCAGTACAAGTCGATAAAATTATCTACCCAGTAGATTTTATAGTCTTGGAAACACAACCTATTGTTAATGAGCACAAATCAATTCCTGTTATATTGGGCCGATTTTTAGCTACTACTAATGCCTTGATTAATTGCAGGAATAGAATAATAAGCATGTCTTTTGGAAATATGGAATTTAAGCTTAATGTTTTCAACATGTCTAAGGAGCCATTTGATGATGAAGATGAAGATGAAGATGAAGATGAAGATGAAGATGGAGATGAAGATGAAGATGTAGACTTTATTGAAACCATTGTTGAAGATCATGTTCAAAAGGATTCTTTTAACTTATCTGAAGTTTGTTTGATCAATTCACCTAAGTCAAGCATGCATTCAAATCTTGATGATTGTTTATAGGTTGTCGAAGAAGAATGAGACACTTCCGAGTTTGAAGAATTGGAACAGAAAGATGAAGTGCCAGCAGAAAAAACACCTCAACTGGATTTAAAGCCCTTACCAAAAGAACTTAAATATGCTTACCTTAGAGATGACCAGATCTATCCAGTGGTAATCTCTTCTAACCTCATAGAAGAGCAAGAAGGAATGATGCCACTCGATTGGAATTCACAGGACAGAAAGAAATTTTTGACCGAGGTAAAACATTTGTATTGGGATGGCCCGTACTTATTCAAGTATTGTCCTGATCAAATTGTTTAACGGTGTATTCCAGGCAATGAGGTAAGTAGTGTCATTGAATTTTGTCATTCTGAAGCATGTGGTGGTCATTTTTAGTAAAAAAAATGGTTGCAAAAATCTTGCAGTGTGGATTTTATTGGCCCACCTTATTTAAAGATGCACATGTATTTTATAAAACCTGTGAAAATTGTCAAAAGTTAGGATCCATTTCCAAGCGAAACATGATGCCTTTAAACCCCATTTTTGTCATTGAAATATTTGATTGTTGGGGAATTGATTTTATGGGTCCATTTCCACCGTTATTTAGATTTCTGTACATTTTGGTTGCCGTTGATTATGTGTCAAAATGGGTTGAGGCAATTCCTTGTCGAAATAATGATCACAAAACAGTGATTAAATTTTTAAAGGAAAATCTTTTGAGTCGATTTGGAATCCCTAGAGCCATTATCAGTGATGGAGGCAAACACTTTTGTAACAAACCTTTTGAGTCTTTAATGAAGAAATATAGAGTCACACATAAAATTGCCACACCATACCACCCTCAAACAAGTGGTCAATTTGAGTTAGCAAATAGGGAGATAAAACATATCTTGCAAAAAACAGTTAACCCTGATCGAAAAGATTGGTCTCTTAGACTAAATGATGCACTTTCTGCTTACCGAACTGCATTCAAAACATCTTTGGGCATGTCTTCTTATCGTTTAGTTTATGGAAAACCTTACCACTTACCTGTTGAACTTCAGAAAAAAGCATATTGGGCCATTAAAGTTTTCAATTCTAACCTAAATAATGCTGGTGAATTGTGCAAGTTGCAAATAAATGAACTTGAAGAATTAAGAAATGATGCATATGAAAATGCAAAAATTCTTATAGTAAAATCTAAAACCTTTCACGACAGACGAATTTTAAGACGATCATTTGAAGTTGGTCAAAAGGTTTTGCTTTATAATTCTCGACTTCATTTATTTCTTGGCAAATTAAAATCAAAATGGAGTGGTCCATTTGTTATGAAACACGTGTATCCATATGGTGCCCTTAACATTGAGAATCCTAGGAATGGTAATATGTTTAAAGTTAATGGACAAAGTGTGAAACCTTTCTTAGAAAATATAGATTTTCAAAAAGCCGCTGTTCTTTTTTACCCTTGTTAAAAAGGTGAGTAAACAAACCTGTTGCTTTTGACTTTATCTGTATTTACAATTATTATTTTTGTTTTTGTTCACTTTTACGTTTTGAATTTTTGCAGGGTTAATTTCTATGTTCAATTTTTGCTTGGTGTGTTTTGCTATATAACCTCGGTTAAGTGGTAGATAACGGTACTCCGTGACAACTCGACCAGGTTGCTGTAGTCAGTGAATAGGAATTCCCAAATTGTTTCCTGAGACCTTAAAGCCCGAGGGAGATTCAGATAACAACATCCAAGACAAGGATGAGGTAGAAGAAGACCGAGAATGGGCCAGTGGCCACCCCGAGGATGAGTTAGAGGAGATCCCTATCATAAGTGACGACCCATCAGAGGTAGTCAAGGTTAGGGTTACCCTGAAGCCGAGGGTGAATGAAGGACTGATCAGGCTACTTAGGGAATTCAACGACATATTTTCATGGAGTCATGATGTGATGCCATGAATCCTATTGATCTTGGCTTCCCATCAATTGACTGTTGATCCAACGATTAAGTCGGTTAAGCAGAAAAGGCGTTACTTTAATGCTGAGAGAAACACTGCTGTCTAAGAGGAAGTTGACAAACTGATCAAAGCAAGGTTTATCAGTGAGGCCCAAATCCATGATTGGATCGTGAATGTGGTTATTGTCACCAAAGTGAATGGAAATTGGTGCATGTTCATCGATTACACTGACCTCAACCGCACCTGCCCCAAGAACAGTTTCCCACTGCCTAAAATCGACCAGTTAGTCAATTCCACCGCAGAGGACAAGGTGGATGCTTTTTCGAGGTATAACCAGATCATGATGCGTCCCGTTGATCAAGACAATAGTTGTTTTATCACCGGAAAGGGCCTTTCGACCTCAAGATCATGCCATTCAACCTCAGGAATGCAGGTGCTACATACTAACGACTGGTAAACTGACTGTTCAAGTTCGTGATTGGAAGGGCAATGGAGGTGTATATAGACGACATAATCACCAAGTCCCACATAGCAGAAGAGCACCAAGATCACCTTCGTAAGACCTAACAAATATTAAGGGGTAACCAAATATGGTTAAACCCAGCCAAGGGCATTCGGGGTAACTTTGGGCAAGTTCCCCGGCTTCATGGTCCATAAGAGGGGTATAGAGGCCAATCCGGATAAGATCCAAGCTATACTGGACCTAGAATCCCCTACCACACTAAAACAGTTCAGGCGTTGGCCGGTCAGGTGATAGCGCTCAATCGTTTCATATCGAGGTCAACAGATAAGTGCCTTTCTTTATTCAAAATGATTAGCTAGGGAAGGAACGTGAAATGGGACTAGGATAGCGAGTAGGCTTTCCAATCTCTTCAGGCTTACCATGCCAGCCTGCCATTACTGAGTAAGCTAGACCTCATAAAAGAGTTACAGATTTATTTGGTCGTGTCTGAAACGGCTGTGAGCGGGGCCTAGTAAAAGAGTGTAAAGATGAGGTCCAACGGCCCATCCACTACGTGAGCCATGCATTGACCAAGTCTGAGAAAAACTACCTCTCTTTGGAAAAGCTCACCCTCACCCTGATTACCTCGACAAGGAAAATCCGCCCCTGCCTCCAAGCACATACGGTTGAAATAGTGACAGATCAACCCCTCTGCCAGTTCTTACAGTAGCCAGAAATGTTTAAAAGGTTAGTCCTTTGGGCCCTATAACTCACCTAGTATGATTTGAAATATAAAGCAAGAGCAACAATAAAGGCGTAAGCACTAGCAGACTTTGTGGTCGAGTTCTTGGCTCCCCCGAATCAGGAGGCCTCAACCGAATCAAGTCTGGCTTTCTAAAAGTCTCTGCAGTTAGATAGCTGGCTAGTTGATAGCCCTCTACATAGATGGAGCGTCCGAACAAGGAAAAGGTGGAGCTGGCGTAGTCCTGATCGACCCTGAGAAAGTAGAGTGCTACCACTGTTTCAAGTTGTAATTCAGGACCACCAATAACGAAGCGGAGTACGAGGCTCTTTTAGCAGGACTGAGGGTCACCTTCGAGTTTTGAACCGATTAATTACATGTCAAAAGTGATTAACAACTTATTGTTAACTAGGTCATGGGGTTCTAACAGGCTAAAGGTTACAACATGATTGCTTATCTCAAGCAAATTCAACAGCTCAGAAATAGGATCAAGGGATTCAAAATCGAACAGATTCCTCGTTAACAGAACCACCAAGCAGATGTTTTGGCAAAGATAGCTACTAACGGGGGGCAAGCTCTACCCAATAGAGTACCTCTCAAGGTGATATCTTAACCCAGCACTGCAGCAGGTAAATAAATCTACCAAGTTGACCGATTCCCATGCTGGATAGACCCCATGTCCACCTACCTCTAAGGAGAGCTTCCGAATGATCCCAACCAAGCTCGTAAAGTCAAAAGGATTTCTGTTCGTTATTGCCTATTAGACGGACACCACTACATGCAAGGAAAATCTCTCTCTACTCTTATGCCTATACCCCGATGATGCTGGTTGGGTGCTGAGAGAGGTCCATTCTAGGGACTGTGGAAGTCACACCAGTGGAGAAGTATTAGCATACTGGGTGCATCGCATGGGATACTACTAGCCAACGATACACCAATATGCAAAATCATTAGTACAATCATACAGACCGTGCCAAAGAACTTTGAACTTGAACCACCTCCCCCCTCCGAACGCCTTTCGACAATTAACTCCCCTTACCCATTCATGATTTGGTGAATCAATTTGATCTGACCTCACCCTACCACTCTAGTACAGGCCAAACACATAAATGTTGCAATAGACTACTTCACCCGACGGGTAGAAGCGGGGCCACTAACCTTGATTACATAGGAGAACACCATCAGGTTCGTTAAAAAAAATTTGGTATGTAGGTTTGGTACCTTGGTTGTCATCATCACCGACCTTAGGAAACAGTTTGACAATGCACAGTTTATAAACTTCTGTGAGGAATTGGGAATTGACCACCGCTTTGCCTTACTTACCCATCCCCAAACCAATGGCATGGTGGAGGCTACCAACATAACAATCAAGAAGCTCTTGAAAAAGAGACTCCAGTAGAAGAAGGATAAGTGGGCAGAGGAGTTCCCCGAGGTACTTTGGCCCTACCAAACCACCAAAAGGACTGTGACCAGGGAAACACCCTACTTCTTAGCTTTTGGGGTAGAAGCAGTTTTACCCATCAAACACAAGCTAACCTCGTTTTAGGTCCAGTAATTTGAGCTGGAGAGTAATGAAGTTAAACTCAGCGCCGCACTGGATCTCTTGGAATAAAATAGGACAAAGAGTAGAAAAAATAGCTATCTACCAAAACCGGATTATGAGGTACTACAACAGAAATATGGGAACCCGGAGCTTCAAAGAAGGGGACTTAGTGCTCCGAAAGGTGACACAAAACACTAGGTTAGATTAGATGGGGTTCTGAGACCAAACTGGGAAGGTCTCTATTTGATAAAAGTAGTAGTCTAGAGTGGAACCTAAAAGCTCGATGATATGAACGGATGCCCCATTGACCACACATGGAACACAAATCACCTGAAGGTGTTCTAGCCCTAAGTCGAGGACTCCAAGAAATTCATTTATACCTATAAGTCAACTTTAGCTACCTTAAAACTTATATGTACTCCATCATTGATCACCAATAAAGTCTCCGACTAGGTTTTCTTCACCACTGGTTGTGTTTTTTTTCCTCCACAAGTGAATTCGCCATGATTGCCATAAACCAAGGAATAAAAAGACGGCATCCTTTATGCCTTGGCCAGGTGCCACCCTCCGCCAAGAAGGGTCTGAGCGTAAAAGCATAATTACTATCCAGATCTCAAGACCTAGATAGCTAGATAACATTCCTGATGCCTAGGTCGGGCTATCACCCCTAAGAAGGGTCCGAGTGTCAGTGCATAGTTGCCATTTAAATATAAAGACGAGGATAGCTAGATAGCATTTTTGATTCCTTGGTCTGGCTATCATCCCCAAGAAGGGTCTAAGTGTAAGTGCATAGTTTCCATCCAGATCTCGAGACCAGGATAGCTAGATAGCATTCCTGATGCCTTGGTCGGGCTATCACCCCCAAGAAGGGTCTGAGTGTAAGTGCATATTTTCCATCTAGATCTCTAGACTAGGATAGCTAGATAGCATTCCTGATGCCTTGGTCGAGCTATAACTCTCCAAGAGGGGTCTTAATGTAAGTACATAGCTGCCTAACGGATCGAGATCGCCATGAAAAGGCGATCAACTTTGAAGAGATCCAGTGCGGATCAGTTCAACTACACACCTGATAATCTAAAGCTCGACAAAGATATATCGAGTTCCCCAATCAAGAAACAATCAAGGCCATAAGACGTCACGCAAGGGGACTGCGTATCAAAATTAGCAAGGATTGGTACCAAGTGTCGAGAGCTACCCATCAAAGTCTTGTCTATCTTGTTCTAAAACCTCTATTTACTAAGTTTGATTAAAAGGAAGGCATGTTGGGGACTATGACTGAATCGAAGTTATGAATGAAGGAGGGTTAACCACTCAATCTATGCCTAATAGAATTTACAATTTTCTTGCATTACCAGATTCAGACTTAAGTCATGTATGCTCAAAGTCAATCAAGATAGGAATCAATCAAGGCAAGTATGGAGGGTATCAGAATAAATTCCATTAATTATGAAAAAGGAGCCTACCCCCTCCCCTTCAAGCAGGCTACATCAGTTAGAAAGGAAGTCTATTCCCCCATTAGGCCACATCAAACCAGGCGGGGAGCCTATCCCCTGGTTCTAGGCTATTGATCGGTCATTATTTTTATAAGTTTTTAATCCGCTTTCCTCCTATCAATTGTTTGTTTCTTGAGCCTTTTTAGGTATTTAATGTGTTTGTTTGAGTATTTTTTAGGAAATTGGATATTAATGCTATGTTTGGAAGTTTTGAAGCAAAAAGGGCAATTTTGTCAATTACCTTTACGGAGGTCGCTGCCCAAGCAAAGCATCCACCACGGTCTAAAGAGCGGAGAACCACGGCCGAGCTATCATCCATAACCACAGTCTATACTGTGGTCCATGTAGTGTCTCCATCACGGTTTACACAGCGAAACTTCACGGAGAGTGCATCGCTTCATGTACAGCAGTCTGAGCAAGTTGTCCGTGCCTTGGTCGTGCGTATTCCTTGTTGTCTCTGGAATTTCAAACCCTGTTTTGAAGAGAACCTATATATACATATTTATCAATTTTTCCAAGAGGGGAATCAGCAAATATCACCTCTCCATATCATTCAAAACACATATAAATTCTTTTATTCATCGTTACACATTCGAAGATTCGAAGACGAAGAAGAATTCATCATTGAAGATTTGAAGAATCCGTTTGAGGCCTCAATTGGTTTAATATTTTCTTTCTCATCTCTTTCTATTTTCGTCATGTGTAACTAATTCCCTAACTAGGGAATCAATGTGAACCTTTTGTGAATGCTCATGTTTGGATTAATAATATTATTTCATCAACTCAAATCTTGATTTGTTCATTGTTCTTAATTGCTTAACCCTCATTAGTTGTAATACTTATTCACACCATATACCAAGGGTGGATAATTATTTTGCATGATTTTAGGGTCAAGACTATTAGAGAATTAGGGTTAGAGTATAAACCAAACCTAACCTTGATTAATGCTCTTTTGAATGAATTAATTTTATCTTTAGCATAGACCAAGCAAAGAATAGAATTTGGTTCTTAATTCTTACGCTTAACGGGTTTTCGATCATTGTTCACACCATAGACCATGGGTGAATAGTGGTTGGGAATACTTTACTCATCACGCGATCATACAACAATAGTCATATTAAACACAAAGAATGAACCCTTAAATTGATTGAATTTTGTTTACAAATTAATTCGTGCATTGAGTGTTCACAATTAAGGATCATTGATGACCTAGTGCTTTCTCACCCTTGATCACAACCAAATCTTTTCAATTGCTTTCTTTACTTTAATTTAATTTAGTTTTAGTTTTAAATCAATCATCATCAATATTTGGTTACTTTAATTTAGCTTTAATTTGAAATAGTTTTGATTTAATAAATCTGTAGTCCTTGTGAGAACGATCCTTACTTGCCATTGTACTTATCTTCACGATTCCTGCACTTGCGAGTATTGTTTTTATTAAACACGATTTTACATCAATTATGTTTTTGGAACCGTTGCCGGGGACTAGTTAAATTTATTGGTTAATTCTAGTTTTAGTTTTAGTAATAGATTTAGTTAGTTAGGTAGTAGAGTTATTAATTTTAGATTTTTAGTTAATATTTTACTTTATTTTATTTTTGTGGTTTACTGTGTGTCTGCCTTTTGTTTCAGGTTTCAATGGTGAATGCAAGGTAGAAGCTCATTGCAATGAGAATTACTACCGTTGAATGACAACATTGATCGTATTAGACAAAGAACAATGGAAGGCAATGGAAATCGCAACACCCAAGAGGTTTCGGAACCACCAGCTGTACCTATCAAGACCATGAAGGATTATAACAGGCCTATAGTTGATTATCACCGTCTATGCATTGCACTAAATGAGGCAGCTAGAAACTATGAACTGAAAATTTTCCATTACATTATGTTACCTACTTTCTATGGACTTTCGAATGAAGATGTGCTTAAATTCCTCAGAGAGTTCTATGCAACAATTCAAGCTTTTCCAAACATCAGGGTGACAGAAAACCAGCTGGGTATGAGATTTATTCCACATGCTCTCAAGAAAAAGGCGAAGACATGGCTTTTGAATTTGCCTTCAGCTTCACTGATAACATGGGAAGAGGTTGTATATAGACTCACTGATCAGTTTTATTCTCCTCAGAAGACCAGTGAGATCAGGTCCAAGGTTACAAATTTCTTTCAAGGGGACCAAGAATCATTCTATGATGCATGGGAACGTTACAAGATGCTTCTGTTTGATTGTCCTCAATATGGATTTCAAATGCACCAACTCTGGCAGTGGTTTTATGATGAACTAAATGACGTTTCAACTATCTCAGTGAATAATGCATGTGGAGGATCCATGACAGACAAGACTCTAGAAGAATTGCAAACTATCTTCGAAAAACTTGCTAGAAATTCCCGAGAGAAGAACTCTAGGAGAAGGAAGAGAGTTTATGAAGTAGATACTAGTGTCGGGAACTCAATGCAAATGTCACAAATGCAGAAAACTATGGAAGTACTTGTCAATCAGGTGAGACAACAGAGATAGAACAACACAAGGGATATGAGCAACCAGGGTAAGGTGCGGAAGTTTTTCAAGCAAAAGGTCATGGACCTAATGATGAGGAAGAAGTACAAGCTATGAACAATTTCAACTCTCGACCTCAGAATGATCCTTTTTCAAACACATACAATCTTGGGTGGAAAATCATCCAAACTTCTCTTGGAGAGATAATCAAGGCCTTGAGAACCAGTGGAGAAATAACAACAATTATGGCCAGAGACAGTATAATACTGGTACCCTACAGAATCCTGTATCTCAACCCATAAATCTATCATTGGAAGATACAATGAAGCAACTTATACAAACTATGGACCAGAGGATGAGTCAGCATGATCAAAGATTCCAAGACACTGATATGAGATTTCAAAATTTTGATGCTTCATTATGGAAAATGGAAAAACAAATTGGGAAACTAGCTGAAGCTAATCAAAAGAATGAATCAGGAAGATTTCAAGTTATGCTAAGCAATCAAAGGCAATTACAGCTCATTGGAATGGTAAAGATTTAAATTATGATAAACCAGCTGAACTATTTAATGCTTCTATTAATGTTTCAAGTTTTTAAAAGAAGAATAATGAACTAGGAGAAGAGGAAGAGCTTAAGGTAGAAAAGTCCAAGGATACATCAAAAATTCACAAATCGCCTATTCCTTTTCCATCCAGAGTTCAAAGGAACAAGCTCAACCAATCATTCAAGAAGATCTATAATATCCTGTCAAATGACAATGTTAGTCTGCAAACCAGGGAAGAGATTCATAAGATGGCAGCCTATGCAAAGTATTTCAAAGAACTCAACTCAAGAAGTAGGAAGACTGATTCACACGAGATAGTGCCAATTCCAGATGGAGCTAGTGCAATACTCCAAAAGAAGTTACCCCCGAAACTTAAGGATCCTGGAAGTTTCGACATCACCATCATAGTGGGAGAAACAGGGAAAGAGAGAGCCACACTGGATCTAAGGGCGAGCATTAATTTAATGCAGTATGCTGTAAAAAAAGATATGGGGCTGAGTAATCTAAAACCAATCAATATTGAGCTTTCACTTGCCAATCGATCTATTAGGTATCCTCATGGAATTATGGAAGATGTTCTAGTCCAAGTTGGCAAGCTCATTATACCTGCAAATTTTATCATACTAGATATGGAGGAAGAAGGCACTAATAAAATTGACTTCCCTATCTTACTTGGTAGACCATTAATGGGAAGGTTTCCATGACTGTTTGATGAGACAATCAATGTTGATGTTTTTAAATATTTGAAACATCTGGTAGGTGTTGCTGATCGTTTCAATGTGGAAGTAGTAGATCCAAGAGTTTGTCTAGAATCAACTTTGGCATTAAAAGAATCTTGAATGGAAAAAGAAGCAAAATTTCACATGCCCAATATGTTGTGCAAGATATGAGAACATGATTGAGCAGTTAAAAGAAGACAAATGGACGATTGTAGCTCTTAACTCTGAATTGACAACAAGGATCAATGAATTACTAGAAGAAAAAAATCTCCATTACGAAGGTATACAGTACTTTCTCAAGAGGTTGAAGAGCTCAAGAAAGAGTATAATCACCGGATGAAGCTAATGAAGGCTGAGATTGAACAAAGAGATAAAACATTAGAGATTATAAAGATTAAGGAGCTTGAAGGCATTCCAAAGCTTAAAAGGGCGGACCAAGAGATCAAGTCAATGGTCATGGATAAGAAGAAGCAATTGGATGAAGTCAAAATAAATGAGGTGCATAATGATAATTCAAGTGATTCTATCACCAAAAAGAAAGATACAATTCCAAAATGAAGAAGGAGAAACAGAAGGAATCAAGATCGATCATTGAATAACAACCACTAGAGAGGTAACATTTATAGATTTATTCCCGTTTGTCACTTTTGTAATAGGAAGGGTCATATTCGACTAAGATGCAACGAGTATATAAGACAATATAAATAAGGGAGAATGAATCAATGAATGTGAAGAAAGTATGGATCAAAAAGGCTGAGATAAGAAACATTGAGAGTGGGGGAACTTTCAAGTTGAAGAAAATTGGTAATGAATATGTGATTGTTTCTTCACCACTAGAGCCGTAGCACTCTCACCTGCCTCGCCTAGACGTTAAATAAAGCGTTTGGTGGGAGGCAACCCACCCAGGTTTAATTCTTTTGTTTTTATTTTTATTTGTATTTTTCTTTCTTTTTGAGTCATATTTAGTGTGTCGCAAGAACCTTTATAGCCAGAATTGAATATTGTAAAATGTTTAATCTTATGCTTAATTCAGAGACATTGTTTAAATCAGGTTTAGGGGTATCTTGTAATTTTAAATGACAAGAACAGGTGCTTCTAATGTGTATTTGAATTGTGCATACGAAGTTTGGGAACAATTTTGTTTATTCACCGCTGGCCATATCGCTCTCTAAACACTTGTCTAGACCGTGGTATGCAAAGAATGAAGGCACTGCCAATTTTTAACTGCTGACCGCTCTCGAGGAGTATGTCTACACCGCGGCCCAGGAAGCAGGTACCCGCTGGACTTTCTCACGGCACAGACCGCTCCATAGACAAGGTGTCTGCGCCGCGGCATGCAAAACGATGATCCTTTGTGAATCATCGCGATCCACACCACTTGAGAAGCAATGCCTGAACCGCGGTCTACACTACAGTACATTAAGTACAACGGTGCAATTCATAGCTTCAGGTAAGCAAAAGTAAGGCATAACTGCGGCCAAGACCGCCTTTCAAACATATGCCTAGACCGCGATAGGGCACGAATTCACGCACCTATATAACTCCACTGTCTGGGATATTTTCCCTCTTATTTCTTCTTTGTTGAGCATGCTTCTTTCTCCCTCCACTTCTCTTATTGTTTCATTTTTCAATTCTTCTTCACTCAACTTTCTTCCAATCTTCACTCATCCTCTTCAAGGGTCAAAGGCATGTCTCTCTTTTACTTTTCTCAAGAATTTATTTTAGTTTTAGGCTTGATTTCCGAGAATGCTTTGTAGTGATTGAGTGTTCTGACAAAAATTTTATTCGTTCTTGGCTAGTGGGCTTTGTTTATATTGGTACATGATTAAGTCTATTGGATGAAATTTCTATTTGGTTATTCTTGAAAGTCCGAATTTTGATTTATTGGGAGAAAAGTTTTATTTTTGTCTAATGAGTGTTTAATATGTTGCCATTGTGTTGAATTAAATTTATTTCGTTTATATGATGCCTTTGGATTATGTTATTGAAGAATGTTGTGTTTATTAAAAAATTTGGATCCATATTCAAGCTGGAGTGCTGCCAAAACATATATAAACTCTACATAATTTAGGTTGTTTGTAAATTTTTTGTGTACAGATGGCAAGAACAAATATGGGTAAAAGGCCTCTGGTTAGCAGCACTTCCAGAGGAAAAGGGTCGCTTCTTCACGCTCAGCTCAGAACAAGGATTTTAGGGACCGAGTGTCAAAATTCTAGAGGCGACCTTGGATTGTAAAGAAAGGTATTGAGGTGCCCAATTTTGGAGAGACTTCTGTGCCAGAGGTTATGGCTACTCGTAGATGGGTAGGATTTGTTCAGAGGCCTCCGAAACCAAATATGAGTATCGTGGCCGAATTTTATGCTACCACGATTCCGGAGAGATTTTTCAGTGGAGGGGCAGTTCTGGTCCAATGAGTTGAAGTCCATATTTTACTGGATTCAATCAACCAGTATTTTGATACTTTAGAGGTACGAGTCAACAGTAATAGTTGAATAGATGCGATTGACAATATTGGTCCGTACCTGGCAAGGTTGTTGGAAGTATTTAGGATGGATGACAGGGCGGAGTGGAACCAGATGGTTTGCCTGTATCAGAGGGATTTGAGAGTGGATGATGCATTTTGGAACATCTTCATCTCGTACTTCTTGAGACCGACACAGCATCACACCGAGCTATTCTTTGAGCCTGCCCGACTGTTACATCGACTTGTGACTAGCCGGCCAATTAATATTGGTCAAGTGATTTTTAGGGCAAAATACAACAGTGGTTGTAAAGATGGGTCCTCTATGGTATTCCCCTGTTTAATTATAGCTTTTTCATGACAACGGGTATTAAGGTGGATGCAGGATTAGAGAAGCATGCTCCTAGTATGTTACTATTAACAGTGTGGAAAAAGCTATGTCACGATAGAAGGGTAGCTACAATAGGACAGTATGGAGAGCGGCGACAACGCTGTCAGGAGTGAGAGGCTCAGGAAGCCTAGGAGATAGAGGCACAATTACTGATGGAGGTTGTAGATCCTATACCTGATGATCATACAGATGTTCCACCGGTTGCTTAGCCAGAGGCCACTTAACCGGGAAATGCATATTTTGATTCTTTGTTTCAAGAAATGCGGGAGCATATTGAATGTCAATTTAGAGGATTGGAGGAGCGGATGAACACACACTTTGACACTGTAAAAGAGAGTATCAGTGAGTTATGCACAATGGTTAGATGGTTTTCTGTGGCTGACGATGGTAGTGTGCATTTCCAGCCTCCAGTTCCTCCACCTAAGTTTCAGGGGAGAGGCAGTTCTTGGTACGATCCGCCTAGTTTCGGATTGGGTGACCCTATGGAGCAGTAGCATCATGATCGTGATTCTGATCAGGGGACAGAGGTTCTGCATATTTCAGATGAGGATGGAGAACTTTAGAGGATATGCATATTTCTTTCTTTCTTTTTCTTATTTTATTTTTCTTTTTGAATAATCGTTATATTTATTTTGATTTCTATTTGTTTTCTTTATGTGTTTGGATTTAATTTGGATTTAGAGTTTACCAGTATTTTTCTTTAATTCTTTTTCTACTCCTTTCTTTTCTCGCTTATCACCATTGGTGGCAATGTTGAGTTTAGGTTTGGGGGTTGTGATCCATGATATTATGTTTTGATCTGTGCCCTAGATATAATATGCATTAATCACTGAGTTTACACTAACTTCTTGCCACTTAGAGTAGTGCATTGCATTTTTCAAAATTTTAAGACATACTCTTGATGTGATAGTGGATAGGAAGCTTAGTTGAATTGCTATGATTAATTGTGGAGACTACCTTTATGAGTTAACCAAACCAAAAAGCGTACATAGATGATAAATTATGAGGGATATTTTTTTTATACTCTTAAACACTCAGTAGGTTCTTAGCCTTTAGATTTGATCTCTATAGGTTATATACATTAACCATTATAGAACTTCCATCTTTGAAAGATGTCACATGTTTATTTTGATTTTGAGTAAGTTGAACCAGTGGAAGTGATGATTAGACTATGTGTGCTTGAACTACTTAAAATGCCGTAAATATTTCCTATCCTGTGTTGTGTGCTCTATAGCCATGTTTGAAGCCAAACACTATAAGCTTTTTTTTTCTTTCTTCACCAAATAAACCGTAACCAAATAAGCCATAAATTAGCCATACCTTATAGCTTGGGATCATACTTTGAGAATGTGAAGAAGATGTTATATTCTTGCACGTGATTTTTGTATATTTCGACCAGAGGCCAATGAAAGAAAAGAGCTGCATTCAATCCAAAAAGTAAGTTTGATAATTATGATTTCCATATAATCCATTGATTCTCAATTAAAAAAAAATGTGTATTAAGAGTCAAAATGTAGAGTTTAATGAGTGCATTTAAGTCAATTAGATCACAAAGTTGTAACAACTTAAGTGGAGTTGTCAACATAAAGAGAATGGTGAATTTTTATAGACTAGGACATTGGAGAGTGTTGTTATCTCACCTGCAATAAAGTAAGAGAAATGTGTGCGAAGTTATAAAGGTTATTGAGGACTCTCATGGTATAGTCCTAGGTTTTTGAATCCCTAATTTCCCATTCTTTCTTAACCTTCACCCATGACCACATTACAACCTTAATTAAAGTCTAACTGATCTGCTAGTTATCCTTGCTATGAAAGTAGAAGTGAATAATGTGACTAACTTGTTCATAGAGCTTAATTCTTTCGTGAGATCTTTTGCATAAAATCAAGTGTTCTTTATACTATATATTCATATGCAATTATATCTTGAAATTTCTCATGCATAACTTCTTTTGCATATGCTTGTTGAGTGTATTTGCCTAGGTTTTGTGTGAAATTAATGAGTGATATCTTGTAAGGATTAGAGTCAAGGAGAATTACATATATGGTGTTTAGCGAATGTGACATTGGAACTTGAACGTCTTGAGAATGGGCTTTTCGTTAAAAAATTGAGCAATGCATTCGGTTTTGTGACTTAACTTTAGTCTTTACTTATTGACTTTTGCATACATTGTTTCAATTTGGGCACAGTTCAAATGTGTTTAAATGATTGGTATATTTCTTTTACGGTTTGTAGCATACGCTCAATTCTATCGTGTTCCCCACGATAGTGGCTTAGTTTATTTTTATTCTACTTTTAGATTTTTGTTAGTTTTTAGTTTTTGTTTTTATTCTAGTTTTGCTCGAGGACTAGCAAAAGTTTGATTTGTAGGCATTTGATCGGTCATTATTTGTATTTGTTTTTAATCCCCTTTCCTCATATCAATTGCTTGTTTCTTGAGCCTTTTTAGGTATTTAATTTGTGTGTTTGAGCATTTTTCAGGATATTGGATCTTAATGCTATGTTTGGAAGTTTGGAAGCAAAAAGGGGCAATTTTATCAATTATCGATGCGGAGGTTGCTGCCCATGCAAAGCATCCACCGTGGTATAAAGAGCGGAGAACAATAAGCAAGCTATCTTCCATAACCGCACTCTGTACTTCGGTCCTGGTAGTGTCTCCACCGCGGTCTACACAACGAAACTTCACAGAGAGTGAATTGCTTCATGCACCATGGTCTGAGCAAGTTGTCTGTGCTGCGGTCTAGGGAGTGGTTGTGCGTACTCCATATTGTCTTGGAAATTTTGAACCCTATTTTGAAGAGAACTTATATATACATATTTATCAATTTTCCAAGGGGGAATCAACGAATATCACCTCTCCATATCTTTCAAAACACATATCAATTCTTTCATTCATCGTTACACATTCGAAGATTCGAAGACGAAGAATAATTCATCATTGAAGATTTAAAGAATCCGTTTGAGGCCCCAATAAGTTTATTCTATCCTTTCTCTTCTCTTTCTATTTTTGCCATGTGTAACTAACTCCATAACTAGGGAAACAATGTGAACCTTTTGTAAATGCTCATGTTTGGATTAATAATATTATTTCATCAACTCAATTCTTGTTTTGTTCATTGTTCTAAATTGCTTAACCCTCATTAGTTAAAATACTTATTCACACCATATACCAAGGGTGGATAATTATTTGGCATGATTTTAGGGTCAAGACTATTAGAGAATTAGGGTTAGAGTATAGACCAAACCTAACCTTGATTAATGCTCTTTTGAATGAATGAATTTTATCTTTAGCATAGACCAAGCAAAGAATAGAATTTGGTTATTATTTCTTACGCTTTACGGTTTTCCGATCATTTTTACACCATAGACCAAGGATGAATAGTGGTTGGGAATACCTTACTCATCCCGCGATCATACGGTAATAATCGTATTAAAGTCAAAGAATGAACCCTTGAATTGATTGAATTTTGTTTACAAGTTAATACAATCATTGAGTGTTCATAATTGGGGATCATTGATGACCTTATGCTTTCTCACCCTTGATCACAACCAAATCTTTTCAATTGCTTTCTTTAGTTTAATTTAATTTAGCTTTAGTATTAAATAAATCATCATCAATATTTGGTTACTTTAATTTAGCTTTAATTATAACTAGTTTTGAATCAATAAATCTCTAGTCTTCATGGGAATGTTCCTTACTTGCCGATGTACTTATCTTCACGCTTCGTGCACTTGCTAGTATTGTTTTTATTAAACCCAATTTTACAACAATCAGCTATAAAGAAAAAAGAGAAAGCTGTAAATTGATTTGTCTGGTTCATGGTAAAATAGGGTGCTCACCCCTCTTTCTGGGCAATATAGACATAATCAAGATCAAGGCCATGAACCGGCCTCTACTTGGTGATTTCCTCTTACCTACTCTTCGATCTGTTCTGTGATAAGCACCTGAGTAACCTAAACCGGGATCTCAGGAGGAACTATCTCTGTCCGAAAAGTCGAGGTCACCACAACCTCAGATTTCTCCTTCACTGAATTAGCCACGACTCTTACTAGATCTTGATTAGTTTGTCCATCTACCACCTCCATAGAGGCTGACTGATCTTCCATCGCATCTTGAGCAGCTGACAGTATTTCTTCTACAACCTTAGGATCATGTGGGACAACTGCGACCCTAGACTGTTGTTCTTCACTATCTGTATTTTTTTTAGCGCCAGCAGTCTTACATAGCCCTACCCTATCCGTAAGTTCCACAATTTTTTGATTGGCTCATTTTGTTGACAACCACATTTTATGGATAAATATGTAAGGGTAGCTTAGGTCTTCATTACTCAAGTCCTTTCTCAAGCATCAAAGGTAAAATCAATTGCTTAACTTTATTAAAGAGATTTAGTGCACACACACTCACTCTCATGCATGTTTTTGATCACTTTGCATTTGTTCTTAATTATCTTGATTGTGTGCCTAATGTTGTTATCTCTTGCTTGTTGAATTGATTGCATCTTTTGATTAAAATGTCATGTCATGTTAGGCATTATGATGCATTCCCTTCACCTCCATTCTCTTGCATGTATTATGTGTGTGTCGCTGGTGGTGCGCTGGTCGTCATGCGTACCTCACCAGCGTAACTTGTCCAGTGAGTTGTCGCTGGTGGTGCACTGGTCATCATACGCACCTCACCAGTGCAACTTGTCCAATGAGCTGTTGCTGGTCGTGCGCTACTTGACCAGCGCACAGACACCAGCGCACATTGCTTCTTTTGGCCTGTTTTTACAAAAACGACGTAGCTTCACTTTGGGCTTTGTATAAATATACCATCTTCTTCCCAATTCAATTTTAGAGCTTCCAAACCTATTTTTGGGAGAGAGAGATAAGGTTCTTTAGAGAGAGAAGTTCGAAGAAGCCATTTTTTCTCAATCATCCTTAAAATCCAAATCATCAAGCATCTTCCAAGCATGGGTTTCTTGTGTGTGCATGACTAGGTATTCTCTACATGTTCTAAACTTTATGTTTTCATTACAAAGACATGTATGCCTAGGGTTTTAGTCTTTATTGCGTATTAAATGCTTGTTTGAATGTTTAATTGCTTTTATGACATGCTTGTGTATTGATTGGTGGTTGAGATGCATTAATTTGTGATAGCTAGTATTTATCATGATTTTACCCTTCTAGCTAATTCTTCTTGCCTTTGCATTTAGAACATTGATATCTAGGATTTGCTTTAATTGTCATTATTAATCCTAGATAAGCATGAATGTCATGACCTAGCATTTTTGCATATTGAATATTCTCGCATTTCACTTAGGTTGCTATTATCTCTTCATTGTTGAGTTAGCTTGTGGCTAAGTGGTTAGTGCACAAGGCTAGTGATCCAAAATCACTATTAAGGCCTATTGGGTAGAGTGAAAGGGTTAGTAACTGGAGGGTTAGACGGGAGGCCAACCTGGGTTGTAAACTTTTACTCAATAGTGGATTTTGAGGATCAAGGGTGGCACTCTAAATAGCCCATGGTTTTTCCCATTTGAAGGGTTTCCACGTATACATTGTGTGTTTTTATTGTTTTATGTTTGTAGTTATTTTTAATTGAGCACTTAGTAGAATGGGTAAATTTGATAACATTGACTAATTCGCCAAATCGGTAATCTATCGAATTAAAACCTATTCACCCCCCCTCTAGGTTATAGACACATTCTTTCTAGAGAATTTCACTATCATTAATCGAGGTAGACAATTTATTTAACCTTTCCAGGATCTCTTCCCTGTTCCAATCAGCGATGGTGGACAGGTCAAAGAGAAAAGGCAACGCATGCGCAGCTTGGAAGGCAGCGTAGAAACAACCATCACAAAACGAGGAGTCCACC
Organism: Dipteronia dyeriana; assembly: GCA_032871835.1. Taxonomy (NCBI): domain Eukaryota; kingdom Viridiplantae; phylum Streptophyta; class Magnoliopsida; order Sapindales; family Sapindaceae; genus Dipteronia; species Dipteronia dyeriana. Next base: position 89,811,271 of record CM065300.1, on the reverse strand, counting down.
TCAGCCTCTAAGCTAGCTACTCAAGCATGTAGAGCTTTAATCTCCTTTGTCTACTCCCTTGCTTTTTTCTTCCAGGAGTTCCTCTCAATAGCCTGATGCTCTGACTCAAGAGTCTCAGTATCAAGAGAGCGCTTTGTTCTCTCTAGGTCATGACGAGTTTCATCCAATTTCTTCTTGACCTTATCTAAAGTCAAGCCCAGTGCCTGCATCATAGCCTGAGTATGAGCGAGCTCCCCTCTGACCTTCTCAACATCAGACTCGACGTTTTCAGCACGAGTTCTTAACTAGGCCATCTGGTGACCCACCGTTACATTATATTTGAAAGTCTGAAACATTCAACAATCAAGTTAGTTAACACCCATTTACTAGGTATATGAGTGCATGAATAACAATAGAGCAAGATAAGACTACACTCTTACCTCGGCTATAAGGGCGGAAGCCTTGGTGATCAGAGCTTCGGAAGGTAGGGAGGTCATGTGAGCTAGACACCCGTCCGGGCAGGAAAGAGCAAACTGATCTAGGACCTCACTTTGTTCAGAGAACCTCAATCGAGGTGTGGGAGCTATGAAATTGGTATCAGCAAACGTCTCAGGATCCCTCTTATCTCAAGAAGGCACTGAAGCAAGGGGAGGAGGTGGAATGAGAGCCATAACAGTAGAAGCTGATGCAATAACAGAAGAATGGGGAGCAGTAGCTGGGGCAGCAGAACCTTAATTTCTCAACTTGGACAGATGAGAAGCAAACATTTCCATCTGAGTAGAAGAGCTAGGGAGGCTGGTTAAAGGTGTCCTACGGATCCCAGTAAGGATGCGCCTACAATTCTTCAACATCACTGCAGGAGGAGGAATCTTGGTAGCTTAGATGACGGGATGCCTAGGTGGGATAGAACATAGGAGCGGAAGAGCATCATTTAGCAAGTAGGGCTTCTACTGTGCTGGTAGAAGAACTATTAAAACTGTATAAGCCAACAATGAGTTAAAATAAACGAGTGACAATCAAAGGAGTCGAGGTAACAAAAAACGAAAAATATTGACACACTAGGGGAAACAACAGAAATATACATATACCGGTTCACCCGGATGGGGTCGTAAGCATCCGAGGTCGGATACTCTAGATTAACAAAGTTTCATGCAACGATCGCCTCTGGAATCGCTCAGGATTCAATGGTAAGGGACACTTTTTCCTAGACTGGCTTGCCACTGAACCGGGTTAGAACTTGGTACTCAATGATACCGATGAAGACAGAGCTCCACCATTTTCCATTCAGCACCACCCATTCTTCCTTCCAAGGGTTGTCCTTCTTGGTAGCACCAAGGACTATGAATTTCAGGTGGTTCTTCACCCGGAAGTAGAATTGCCCCATTAGACCAGGGGAGTTAGCAGTAACTTGGAAAAGAGACCCCAGTTCATCTGGTTATGGCTCCCGAACGACACCATCCCTCTCGTACTGTTCCTTCCATAGCACGAGAAAGCCTACAAGGTGTCTCCAGAATCCAAGCATCAATTGAAGGGGAGCAAGCTGTTGGGAAAAGAAGTCTCGACGAAGAGAATGATGAAGAGGCAACCTGACCCTACTATCAAAAGTAGCAGTGTGGATAGGAAACACACCAGACGAAGGAGTGAATATGTCATAGTTCTTACGGGGGAGAGTAATCGAGACACTGTCGGGGATGCCAAACCTCTCTCTCAGGTGATAAATTTATTCGACAGTTGCGGTGGAGTTAGAAATGATCCTAAAGTTGTACGGAAGAGTGAGCACCCCTCCTACTGCGATGATGGCAGCTTCAGCCTGACCTTCTGTAACCTCAAACTCGCCTGACTCGCTATCAAATTCTCCTTCAACAATTTCAAGTGGGGCATCTGGATTGTTTAAAAAACCGTCATTGATAGCGATGTCCCAGCTAGAGTGGCGGTGCGTTTGTAGAGAAGAGGTACCACTTTCCCCACTATCTTCTTCTTTAGCTCGTTTTTTTCCTGGCTAGATTCGGGGACTCGCCCTCCACTAACCTTTCGATACTGTCTCTACCAAAATGTGACATGGTTCAGACGGAGAATTCAGTTTGAAGCTTGAAAAGAAAATGAGAGGCTTGGAAATTGAGAGAAGAGGTTGATAAGAAAGTTAAGGTCTTTTGAAATTTAAAAGAAGATATTTTGGAAGCGTGCGATAAACAAAGCGGAAGCTTGATTTATATAGGCATTGTAGGGAAGATAAAGATGACGACGACGTGAGCGAGGATATCACCACGATGACTGTGTGCCACCAAAAATATCATCTTTTTTCAAATTAAAAGCTACTCCCTCGCTCGACACGTGGTCACTGCATTTACGAAGAAGATTTCTTTTAGATTCTGGTAACCAAATTGAAAACGGGAAATTTCCCAGGTGAAGTAGGAATCTGACTCCAACCCCGACTCAATCACCAGTGTTCAAGTCAGAGGGGACTTCTGTTAATAGCCAAATTTGGCTATGGACCAAATGAAAATTTTCCACTTCCTATCCTTCTTGCAGGGGTCCAAATTCGGGCTTATGTCATGAGGTACCAAGGTTCCCGAGGACGAGCTACCACGCGATTCCGTGGGAGCAAGGTGAGGTTGCTAGTACCATCTAAACATCTTGCATGCATCCAGACACACCAATTAAAGCCCGGCGTGACCGCATCAAGCTCCTTATACCATAACAGGAGCTTGAATTAGGTCGACGATGGGGAGGTCGAGGTATCTCAAGACCTCCCTTGGAATATGCTACCATCTCAACTTTCACCAAGAGACCTTCAGAGTCTCGAACTTGATTTAGAATGCCCTTCTACTTTGTCGAGGTATATGTTGGAACCCCGTTCACCGGTTACGCAACGGAAATAGGTTTTAAATTTTTTGATACAGATCATAATCTGGATCTATGACTAGTGAACTTGGGATCGTAAGTATTTTTTGAAACTAATACATACAATATGTAATCACAGGAAATTGAAATCGATATAATCAGAAGAACATACCAACATTTGGAGGCTCATTCACTTTACGTTATGCTCATGTCTGAACCAATCTTACCAATGTTTGGAAGCTCCTGTCTGAACCACTCGATCTTTCTCGCTATCTCCCAAGATTGGTACCTGTGTGTGAATGCATCACGATCTCGGGAACTTGAATAGAGGATGTATAAAGAATTGAAGAAACTCTTTCTTCTATGTGTGTCAAAAACACACAAAACATGAAACAATATATACCTATGTCTCTTTTCTCACTACACTTCTTTTGCGCAAATATATATATATATATATATATATATATATATATGTTTCTCAAACCAGATCTTTTCACAATTATATATATATATATATATATTGTTTGCACTACACAGTGCACCAACATCTTGTTCTTGGTTATATATATATATATATATATATATATATATATATCACACCTGCTCTTTTTCACAAATCTATATATTTTTCTCTCACCTGCCTAGCTTTTTCACAAATATATATATATATATAGCCTTTGTGTATTTAATATTTGCATCCTATGCAAATTCTTCTTTTGACTATTATTTCATGTGTACACACCAATTTGCATCCAATGCAATCTCTTGTGTTATTACTTGATATATATCTTTTAATTATTCTTTTCAAATATATCTAATATATTATGAGTGATAATAAGTATTTTAAATTTAAACTTAAATTCAAATACTTAGATAAATGATTTAGTAAAATAAAATAATCCTATTATTTTATCATTACCTAAATCCATATACCAACTAACACTCTCAAATTAATAGTAAATTAATAATTCATAATTATCATATAATTAAATAATATAATTATTTAATTAATTAAACTATTAACATTCATTAATTAAATAATCTCATTATTCAATTAATTCCCGAATATATACGTGTCACTTTTGTAACACAATTAATTGGACAATCCAATTAATTAACCGTGACCTTGTTACCTAAATCGATCGGGCTAGCAAGGAGACCTAATGGACCCACAGTATTTTGAGCTCCAATAATCCTTGGAATTATTAATTAATATTCCTTGATTATTAACTCCGGTGTTATTCCACTAAAAACCCAAAGCTGTACTCTCTCAACTGTAGACGCTTTTACACAGACCGATACAACTCGGTGCCATCGATATAGCTATTACACATGGTGTGATCCTCTATAGTAGTTCATAATTAGAGCTGGGTCATAATATCCGTTATACCCCTTTAATTACATATATCCTTTAAGTACCATTGATTCTATGATGAATAATAAATCCTATTTCCTCACAGAATTAAGAGAGTGCTCATATTGTCCAAGCCCCTAATCAACGAACTACCATCTACTTCTCACAAGAAGGAGTGGATTCCACTATTGTGTACAAACCTTCCCAGCCACAAACCAAACCGCAATCCCAAAATACGGAGTATATTGATAAGGAAATACATCTTACCTCACCCATGGTATATCAAAAACTACGATTTAACCTGAAGGAGTCGATAAGACACTCAGGATTAAGATCACCCACATATAGCCATCATTAGTTGATATATATGAATCTCATCGGTAAACGGATCTTGGTGAGAGATTCATATAGATCATGGCCCAGTCCTATATTATCTCATCATACAAGGTACCTCCATTCCCATATCTCATATGAATGATTCAGGGTAGAATGACCGTACATTAAGGAATGGACCATAGCTATAGATTAACCACAAATAAAGTACCAAACTTTATTTGCTATCTATGGACTCTTTAGATTGCATGTATCTTACTGTATCCATCCATATATGACACTCATATACACAGTTCGAGATTGCATCTTGCAATCTTGGATGTTCAAATATATGCACAAGTTTATAAAATAAATAACATAACAAGAAGAATTGAACTTTTCTTTTTATTTAATTCATAAATCCATTTACAAATTACATCTTTGGGGCATAAAACCAACAGTATAATCTCAACCTATCAGAGCAGGCAAAGAGGAAGCCTGTAAAACCCCTGTGGGGAAAATCGCACAGCGGAAGCAAGAAATTAGGGTTTGACATATTTTTTTAAAAAACCCTTTAATAGAAAGAACCTTAACCCTAGATTAATTGACATATATTAAAAGTGTCGTACCTTTTTCTCGTGACGATTGAACTAGCATCGAATTGAATCGGTAAGATCTTTCAATCGAATCATGAACGTGAATCACATAGGAATCACCTAGAAGTGTGGGCTCCCTTTCATTAAATTGTATACCTGAGGTTGGAAACAAAAAAAAAATCTTCTTCTTTATTAGTCACAAGAATCCTCTAAGAGAAAAACCAAGAACGTCCAGTCACTTGTGAATTATCAATCAATTTGATTGAAACTCACGTGAACCTTGATTTACACAAAAACCTTTTGATGCAAAGGATACTAGTGTACTATCGAAAACAAAAACGTTCCCACTTTTCTTTATGCTTGGTCGAGTTATTCACAGAATGAGTTGGATGAGGGTTTTTATTATAACACTAAAAAACAACTTCTCACACAAAAAATTAGGGCTTTGTCGAAATTGTATAAATGAGTATAAATAGGTGGCCGAAAATCCTCATATAAAGAGGATTTCTACTTCTCCAAGACTTTTATCAAAACTTGGATTCAATCCTATTTAAAAGATGATTTCTTTTACACACCAAGACTCCTAATGTATTTAGTTTAGGAGACCTAATCCTCTCCTAATAAGGATTTACTTGGTGGGCAACAATCATATCCTTAGGTGGATTTACTTGGTGACCAAGAATCCTTTTCCAAAAAGAATTCTTTTCTACAACAAGACTCTTAATCCAACTCAAACAGTGTATTTACTCAATAACCATTTATTGAATATAATTAAATTGTGACTAAATTAAAACTTCCTAATTTGACCAATTGTCAATTAGAGTTTTAATAACAATCAAATACTTCCTAATTTGACTAGATAAATAAATTCATATTATTTATCTACCTATAAAATATAGTTTTTGTTACTTATCATATTACCAACAATAACATGACAATAGGAGACCTACCCCTACTTGGAAAAAGATTTTAACTTTTAATTAAACAATTAATTAATTAATTTCCATTTAATTAAATAATAAAATAAAAAACAACATATTAAGCTAATATATTTAGCCTTTCTGCCCAAGACCACACATGGGCATATATATATATATATATATTTAATTTATTGAATCCATTGGACCTAAATAAAAAGTCCACATGTGAAGTAGACCCATTCTTACTAAAATAAACAAGTCCACATGCCTTAACACAATTCTAGATGGACCCATATATTGGTCCGGTAGAATATATCAAGTGATCCATGCAAGTTTGTGTAGATTAGGGATATTGGCGGGCTATCTAAATTTAAGATCCAATCGACAAAACCCAATCACAATCAACAAATTTTTCACTTAGGTCTTATCTATTAATATTAGTTCATTCCACTAAAGAACTAAAATTGAACTCTTAAATAACGATAGAATGCATTAATATTGCTCAATCATAACCTAGACAACTTTAATGGAGATAGTGTATCCTCGTAAAGAATACCAGTAATCGCCAAGAGCTCATAGACCACCTATAGCTCTCCAAGTTACCATATTTACTCATATGAAAACATTTTGAACTTGGATATTTTGACTTGTCCATAAGTCATGTTTCAATAGACACTATTGAAAACTTAATGTTAAGATTTAATATCCAATACCTTAAAATATCCCTATGATGGTATTCTACTCACATTTAATAAATGGAGCCACGATGTCCATATCTACAAAATGAAGTCCTCTATCGATTAACAAATGAATACCACCAAACTATCGAGGATAGACTATGCTATATAATCGTACTCATTGATAGCTCAAATGATAACCCTTGCAACCATAAGTCAATCATTTATCTTAGGATTGAGATAGACTCTCCGATTGTCTTCAGGTGAAAACTTTTATCTATTGACTGTTCTAGATAAAGTATTTCATTGTGATCCAATTCAATGCACCCAATGCACTAGATTCTTTTACCCAAAAACACCACACTCAGATGATTTTAGACTCATCATAACACATTTGATCCCGCGCAAATGCTAGCAAAAGAATCTACAACTTTGTCAAGATAAAGGCGCCCAACCTTTTTCTTAAGTTGTGAATATTATTCAAGACTAACTAAAGAGTTATGTCTACCTCATACATATCTAGATGTATGAACAATTCTTCTTTTCTCATAGTCTTTTGACCATATGATTATTTATTTTTGACAATTATAATAATTTAACTATAAATGCTCTAGGATTTGTTAAACTAGAAATAACTTTAATCATATGAAAAGATTGTAAAATACATTATTATACTCTTGATATCGAGCATAATCCTAACAATCTTCCACTTCCTCCATAGCAAATGTGTCATATCTCTCATCTCCATGTTCTCCAGATGCCTATCAAAACGCTTTTATGGAAAAGCCTATGTAAAAGGATCCCCTAGATTATCTGCTGACGCGAACTTGGTAATTACCACGTTACCCCTATGCATTATTTTCCTTAGAAGGTGATACTTTCTTTCAATGTATTTCTCTCTCTTATGACTTATTGGTTCTCTCAAATTAGTCACTGCTCAACTATGGTCATAATAGATAGTGATCTGCTTATTAGCATTAGGAACCACTTTCAAGTCAATCAAGAATTGGCGGAGCCAGACAACCTCTTTAGCAGCCTCGCATGTGGCAACATACTCAGCTTTCTTGGTGGAATCAACATTACAAGATTGCTTGATACTCCTCTATAGAGTATACAAGCATATACTCTATACTGATGTTGATCTCCTGGAGTCAGAATCTGACTGAAAATCAAAATATGTATACCCAACGGGAATTAGATCCCCTCTAGAGTATACAAGCATATAATCTCTCATTCTCCTGAGATACTTGAAAATATGCTTGACTGTCGTCTAATGACCAGGACCAAGTTTCGATTGAAACCTGCAAACTATGCCAACAACAAAACAAATATCTGGTCTAGTACAGAGCATTGCATACATGAGACTTCCAACTGTCGATGCATATGGAACCCTACTCATGAATTGCTCTTCATTCTCATTATTAGGAACTTATTCCTTAAAAAGTTTGATTCCATGTCTGAAAGGTAACATACTTTTCTTGGAATCTTGCATGGAAAACCTAGACAAGATTTTATCTATGTATGAAGCTTGGGTAAGGCATTTGTTCTATTCTTTCTATCCCTTATGACTTGGATACCAAGAATATAACTTATTTATCCTAAGTCCTTCATATCAAATTGTTTTGCTAACCATTCTTTTACTGATGTCAATAAACCTACATAATTTCCAATGAGTAGTATATCGCCAACGTAAAGAACTAGAAGAACCGACTTGTCACCTTTAATTCTTCTGCATGCATAGGGTTTGTCAAGGTTTTAGAATAAATCCAAAAAAAATTATGGCTTGATCGAACCTTATGTTCCAGGATCTGGATGCTTGCTTCAATCCATATATGGATCTTTACAACTTGCATACCCCTTTCCTCTTGGCCTTTTTCAATGAATCATTCTGGCTGCATCATATTGTTGTTTTCATCAAGACTTCTAATATGGAAATCAGTCTTGACGTCTATTTTCCAAATCTCTAGGTGTAGAGATGCCGTAATGGATAAGAGTATCCTAATGAATTTTAGCATGGCCATAGGAGATAAGGTTTCCTCAAAATCGATACCTTCCTTCTACGTTTAACCTTTAGCTACCAATCTAGCTTTAAAGGTTTCCACCTTTCCATCCATTCCTCTTTTCCTCTTGTATACCCACTTGCCTTTTGCCAATGGTGACAATCAACATCTTCCATTGCTTTCTTATACGTATAGGGATCATAATCGTTTGGGAGATTCTCTACAGATTCTCCTGGACCGATGTGTCTCTCAGGTTGTTTACTAACCCTCCCACTACGATGAGGTATGGTAGATTGTTGATCTTGTGTTAGTGTGGAACTTACAATTGGGGTAGGTTGTGAAACCACTTATGGAATTGTATCTCCTGAAAGCTCATTCAGGACAATTCAAATTTTAGGCACAAAATTATTCATATAGTCTTCTAGAAATTTAGCATTTGTTGAAACAAACACTTTAAGATCTGAAGGACTATAGAAATAATATCCTTTGGTTCCTTTTGGATACCCTACAATTATGCATGTTTCCGAACAAGACTCCATCTGTTCTGTCTTTACTTTTACCACATGCCTAGGACATCTAAATATCCTTAAGTGTTGTAATATGGGCTTTCGCTCGGTCCACAACTCGTACGGTGTTTTAGGAACTGACTTAGATGGTACATCATTTAGAATGTACATGGCAGTTTGTAAAGCATATCCCCAAAAAGAATTAGGAAGCGTTGAATAAATCAACATAAACCTAACCTTGAGGTGTACCTGGTTCAGAAAACTAAGAAATAATCCCATTATCAATAAGGTATTACAGAAACTCATTAGATAGATATTCTCCACCACGATCAGACCTCAAGATTTTTATGTGTTTCTCAAGCTGATTTTCTATTTCAGCTTTAAATGCTTTGAACATGTCAAAAGCCCCCGACTTATGTCTCATGAGATACCATAGTCAAATCTTGAGTATGTTGGGATTTATGCCCTAAAGATGTAATTAGTAAATGGATTTATGAAATAAATAAAAGGAAAAGTTCAATTTATTCTTGGTTTGTTGTTTATTTTATAACTTGTGCATATATTTAACATTCAAGATTGCCGGATGTAATCTCGAACTATGTATATATGTGTCATATACGGATGGATACAGTAAGAGACGTGCAATCTAAAGAGTCCATAGATAGCAAATAAAGCTAGGTACTTTATTTGTGGTTAATCTATAAATGCGCTCCATTCCGTAATGTATGATGGTTCTATCCTGAATAATTCATATGAGATATAGGAATGGAGGCACCTTGTATGATGTGATCATATGGGACTGGGCCATGATCTATATGAATCTCTCACCAAGATCCATTTACCGATGAGATTCATATATATCAACTAGTGATGGCTATATGTGAGTGATCTTAATCCTGAGTGTCTTATCGACTCCTTCAGGTTAGATTGTGGTCTTTGATATACCATGGGTGAGGTCGGATGCTGTTCCCGATCAATATGCTCAGCATGTTGGGATTACGGTTTGGCTTGTGGCTGGGAAAGTTTGTACACAATAGTTGAATCTTCTCCTTCTTGTGACAAGTAGATGGTAGTTCCATTAAGGGTTGATTCGGGGCTTGGGCAATATGAACGCTCTCCTTGTTTCGTAAGGAAATAGGATTTATTGATCATTATAGAATCAACGGTACTTAAAGGATATATATAATTAGAGGGGTATAACATACATTATGACCCAGCTCTGATTATGAAATACTGTGGAGGATCATACCATGTGTAATAGTTATATCGATGGACACCGAGTTGTATCAGTCTGTGTAAAAGCATCTGCAGTTGAGAGAGTGCAGTTTCGGGTTTTTAGTAGAATAACACAGGAGTTAATAATCAAGAAATATTAATTAATGAGTTAAATTAATGATTTCGAGGATTATTGGAGCTTAAAATACTGTAGGTCCATTAGGTCCCCTTGATAGCTCGATCGATTTAGGTAACAAGGGTCACGGTTAATTAATTGGATTGTCTAATTTATTGTGTTACAAAAGTGACACGTATATATTCGGGAATTAATTGAATAATGAGATTATTTAATTAATGAATTTTAATAGTTAAATTAATTAAATAATTAGATTATTTAATTGTACTGATAATTATGAATTATTAATTAACTATTAATTGGAGGTTGTTAGTTGATCTATGGATTTAGGTGAATATAAAATAATAGGATTATTTTATTTTACTAAATCATTTATCTAAGCATTTGAATTTAAGTTTAAATTTAAAATACTTATTATCACTTTTAATATATTAGATATATTTGAAAAGGATAATTAAAAGATATATATCAATTATAACACAAGAGATTGCATTGGATGCAAATTGGCGTGTGCACATATATAAGTATTTGTATAGGATACAAACAAGCATTTATATATAAATATATATAAAAAAAATTGCGTTGATTTTTTATCAAAAGTAAAACGCACAACAAAGTTTTGATATATATATATTTGGCAGAGACATATTTGTGATATCTCTATATATATTTGTGAAAAAAAAGAAGGGCATGCGTTTTATATATATATGTGTGTGTGTGTGTGTGTGTGTGTGTGTGTGTGTGCAGGCGTGATTGTTTTTAAGAAAAAGTTTTTTTTTGGTCTTTATCTGATACACACGCAAAAAAGAAAAAAAAAAGTTTTGCATGAGAAGCAATTTATCTGTGCGTGAAATCAATACACCAAATTGAGAAGAAAGAGTTTCTTCAAGTGTTTTTCTCTACATCCTCCATTCAAGTTCCTGAGACCATGACGCACCTACACACAGTTACAAGTCCTTGGAGATAGTGAGGAAGATCGAGTGGTTCAGACAGGAGCACATCGTATAGTGAAGTAATCTCCAAACGTTGGCAAGATTGGTTCAGACAGGAGCATATCGTAAAGTAAAGGAGCCTCCAAACGTTGGTAAGTTTTTCTTCTTCTGATTATATCGATTTCAATTTCATGTGTTTACATATTGTTTGTATTAGTTCCGAAAAAAAACTACGATCCAAAGTTCACTGGTCCCAGATACATATTTGATCTGTATAAAAATTTTAAAACCTAGTTCCGCTACGTAACCGGTGAATAGGGTTACAACAATTGGTATCAGAGCCAGGAAATTGTTTTCGATGCTCTTATATGTATATTGTGTAGGCACCATCTTTATGATTGTATGAATGTTTATAATTAAAATTGTTTAATTTAAACATGGTTGATCGTAAATTTTTATGGTACTGTGGATTTAGGGTTTGTGGGTTGTATAATTTTTTTTTATTACTATATTTTTATTTTACTTTTATTGTATTGTAAATAAAAAAAAGTAACCTCAATGGGTACTGTTCACGGCCGACACTTCTCAATGGGTACTGTTCACGACTGGCACTGTTCACCGAACACTGTTCACTGGTACTGTTGTTCACACGGTACTGTTCATGCCAGGTTCAGTTGGCAAGTGTTGCTTAGTGTGTTTCGTGCCGATTTCTAGTTTCGGATTCATGAGATGAATCGGAGTGACCTGAAGAGACTGGAAGATATCTGAAGTTACTAGAAGACCAAGGAATGCCTTGGCAAATTTATTCTAATTTTAGATTTCAATTTTTTAGGTTAAATAATCCACAGTACTCGTTCAATTCATGTATGCTTTATATTATGTAATGATAAAAGCATTGCCATGCATACAAATGTCATTTAGATTAGATGTGCCTACACAAATATATTTGATATGTCATACATGCATCATAGCCTGATATTTTATGTTTTTTTTAATGTGATTAAAATGGGTAAATACATAAATTGGCAATGAATAATGAGATTAGTTTTTTTTTTAATGGTTAGAAAACTTGGTAATTCTCATTAATATTAATCTAGTTATTAAAGAGTTTAATAAGTTAGATTTTTATGGTCATTTATTGTAATTAGGATTAATATGATTAATAACCTAATAATAAATGAACCGGATAAAGTGTTAGAGTTTTAATTTTTAAAACTTAGTAAACACTATCATAATAATCTGACCTTAGTAAATAGTTTACTGAATCTTAGATTGTTCACTAATCGATTATATTTTTAATTGTTAAAAATCATTAATAATTTATTAGTTAATTATAATTTGGTTCTAATTAGTTAATGCGCTAGATATTTTTTTGATTAAAGTTAGCCGTTTAATCCTGTAGAGTCTAGGTTCATTAACAGTTAAAAGAAAACCCTAATTTTAAAATGGTAAGTGGGAGAGGGATATATGACATATATATCCCACGATCTCCTTCATTATTTCAACACCTTGAGATCCACGTGACGGCTTTGCTTTCATCCTCCCTATGGAGGGTTTCCACAAATGTCAATACCAAGGTTGACTTCCTAATGGATAGGATTTCTGAGGGTATTTCGGGATTGACCAACCCTAAGTCGGCAATTCTCGAGTTAAGCTGGTAGATCTTAAATTGTGGGTTACACTCACGAAGGTTTTGATTAAGTTTGTTAATTAAAAATCTAACTGAATGAACGATGGTTTAATGATATGGAATAAGAGTTATTCCAGAATATCATTTGATTGAGAATGTCTCGGTCTAACAAGCAAAGACTTGACCGACCCTAAGGCGGTACTTCTTAGTGGTATGTTGGATTGTCATGGTATATCAACTAGTTTAAGGGTAGTTCTAGTTCTTTAAACATGTTCATACATCATGTTTAAATTTATGCGAAAGAACTCGCACTTGTTTTAAATAAATGACTGAATGAATGTTTTATTTATTTCAGTAATAATGTCTTCTGCATCACTTCAAATTCTGGTAAACGACAAATTAAATGGTGATAACTACATTAAGTGGAAACTTAACATTAACACAATATTGGTCACCAAAGACATCAAGTTTGTGCTCAAGGAGGAATGTCCTCCAACGCTTGCTGCCAATGCCACACGAACTGTTTATAAGGCCTACTAGCGATGGGTCTCATCTGATGAGAAGGCCCGAACATATCTGTTGGCTTCAATGACAGATGTGCTTGTCACAATGCACGAAGCAATGACTTCAGCATTCAAAATCATGGAGTCATTGCAAGCTATGTTCGGGGCAACCCTTCGAGCAAAAGCGACATGAAGTTGTTCGTTCCGCTATACTCACTCGTATAAAGGAAGGTACGTCAGTTCGGTAACATGTCCTGAGCATGATGTCCTAATTCAATAAGGAAGAAGTCAATGGCGGGGCCATTGACGAACCCAGTCAAGTTAGCATATACTGATGACTTTTTTGAAGAGTTTCGATCAGTTTAAGAGCAACTACGGGATGAGCAAATTAAGGTTCAATCTCACATAGTTGCTTAATGAGCTCACTACTTTTGAGTCCTTGACTAAGGACAACAAGGGTAAGACCAGTGAGGAAAATGTTGTTAAACCATCTTCCTGCTCTAATAACAAGAAGAGAAAGAGGTCTACTGGGAAAGTGAAGGGTAAGCCCAAACCCAAGAAAGCCCAAAGCAAGAAGAAGTCCAAGAAAAGTAAATATGATTTACTTGTTCTTGAGTCGTGTTTAGTAAAAGATGATTCTTCACCGTAGATAGTTGATTCGGGGGCTACTAACCATGTTTGTTCTTCTTTACAATGGACTGATTCTTAGACACAGCTAGAGGAGCAAGCATGCATGTGGGGTTAGGGGGTGTCGTGTCAGCACGAGCAGTGAGCGTAATTAGATTACATTTTTGTAATAATTATATATTGTTAGACAATGTATTTTATATTCCTAGATTTACATGGAATTTTATTTATGTTTTTAAGTTGTTAGAACAAAAATATTATGTTTCTTTTAATAATAAGTCTGTTATTATTAGAAAGAATGGTTTGAAAATTTGTTCAGGAATTAATGAAAACAATTTGTATGTTTTAAGACCGTTAATACATACTACACTACTCAACACCGAAATGTTTAAGGTTGAAAAACAAAAACTAAACGACATAAGATTTCTCCAGATAATGACACGTATCTCTGGCATCTAAGGCTTGGTCATATCAACCTTGACCGGATAGACAGACTAGTAAAAAGTGGACCTTTAAGTAAGTTAAAGGTTGGCACTTTACCTATCTGCGAATCTTATTTGGAAGGTAAGATGACTAAGAGACCTTTTACTCGAAAAGGGCTTAGAGCTAAAGAACCGCTAGAGCTTATACATACAGACGTCTACGGACAGATGAATGTTAAAGCTAGGGGTGGTTATAAGTAATATGTCACCTTTATATATGACTACTCAAGATACGGATACGTCTACCTAATGTAACGAAAGTCAGAAACATTTGAAATGTGTAAAGAATTCAGAGCTGAAGTTGAGAATCAATTAGGTAGGACTATCAAGTCACTACGATCGGATCGTAGAGGTGAGTACCTTGACCAAGAGTTTGAAGACTTGTTGGTCGAGCATGGGATAATTTCCCAACTCATAGCTCCCGGTACACTTCTATAGTTTTGAAGACAACAAAGTATTTGTATCGACAAATGCAACGTTTCTTGAGGACAATTATATTAGTGACCATAAACCTCGTTCCAAGATTGTATTAAATTAGTTGGAGCTTGGTTAGACTAGTGCTTCATCATCAAGAGTTGTTGATCCAAAAACATCTGAGAGTCTGATAGTTCCTGATCAGGATACACTACCACCTAGACGTAGTGGGAGGCTTGTGAGATAACTTGAACGCTATATAGGTATAGGTGAGGGACAAGGTGTTGTCTCTGCTGATAGTGTGGATGATCCATTGACATTTAAGAATGCAATGGAAGATCCTGATAAAGAGGAATGGCTTAAAGGCATGAATATCGAGATGGAGTCCGTATACTCTAATTCAGTCAAGGATCTTAAAGACTTACCGGATGGGGTAAAACCCAAAGGGTGTAAGTGGATCTACAAGAGAAAGAGAGGAGTAGACGGGAAGGTAGAGACCTTCAAGGCAAGGCTACTGTCCAAGGGTTATACCTAGAAAGAGGGGGTCGATTATGAAGAGACCTTCTCGCCAGTAGCAATGTTTAAGTCTATTAGGATTTTCTTATCCATTGCTGCCTATTTCAATTATGAAATTTGGCAAATGGACGTCAAGACTGCATTCTTGAATGGCAATCTTAATGAGAGCATCTATATGATACAACCAGAGGGATTCATGTCTCCAGATCAAGAGCAAAAGGTTTGCAAGCTGCAAAGGTCTATCTATGGACTTAAACAAGCATCTAGATCTTGGAACATTAGGTTTGATGATGTGATCAAAACCTATGGCTTCGAGCAGAACACGATGAGCCTTGTGTCTACAAGCGCATCATTGATAAGAAAGTAGTTTTCTTGGTCCTATACGTAGATGATATCCTACTCATTGAGAATGATATGGGAGTGTTGTCTGATGTAAAGGGCTGGCTGACTAGCCAATTCCAAATGAAAGATTTGGGAGAGGCGAGTTATGTTCTAGGGATCCAACTTATAAGGGATCGTAAGCACAAACTCATAGCACTCTCTCAGGCATCATATATCGATAAGATTCTTGTGCGATTTTCAATGCAAAACTCCAAGAAAGGTAATTTACCTTCTACACATGGAGTTCACTTGTCTAAGGAACAGTGTCCTAAGACACCTCAAGAAATTGAACATATGAGAAGTGTACCCTATGCATCGATAGTAGGTAGTCTCATGTATGCTAAGTTATGCACGAGACCGGACATATGCTATGTAGTAGGAGTAGTCAGCAGATACCAGTCCAACCCAGGATTGGATCATTGGGTTGCTGTCAAGAAAATTCTCAAGTATCTTCGGAGAACGAGAGACTATATGTAAGTGTATTCTGGGCAAGATTTGATGCTATTAGGATACACAGATTCTGATTTTCAGTCAGACTAAGATTCTAGGAAATCCACATCTGGATCAGTATTCAGCCTGGGTGGTGGAGCCATTGAGTGGAGAAGTATTAAGCAATCTTGCATTGCTGACTCCATCATAGAAGCCGAATATGTAGCTGCTTGGGAAGCTACTAAAGAGGTTGTTTGGCTCCATAAGTTCTTGAGTGATCTGAAAGTTGTTCCAGTTCTGGATAAGCCCATCATACTTTATTGTGATAACAGTGGTGCTGTGGCTAATTCCAAAGAACAAAGAAGCCATAAGCGAGGGAAGGATACAGAGAGAAAGTATCATCTCATTAGCGAGATAATGTAGAAAGGAGATGTGATCGTCACAAAGACAGCCTCACAAGACAATCATGATGATCCATTTACAAAGACCTTACCGGCTAAAGTATTTTCGGGTTACCTAGATGGTCTAGGGTTACGAGACATACCACACATGCTTCAGTGCAAGTAGGAGATTGTTAGGGTTTATGCCTTAAAGATGTAATTTGTATATGGATTTATGAAATAAATAAAAGGAAAAGTTCAATTCATTCTTGTTGTGTTGTTTATTTTATAACTTGTGCATATATTTAACATCCAAGATTACCGGATTTAATCTCAAACTATGTATATGAGTGTCATATACGGATGGATACAGTAAGAGACGTGCAATCTAAAGAGCCCATAGATAGCAAATAAAGCTGGATACTTTATTTGTGGTTAATCTATAGCTGTGGTCCATTCCGTAATGTACGATGGTTCTATCCTGAATCATTCATATAAGATATAGGAATGGAGGCACCTTGTATGATTTGATCATATGGGACTAGGCCATGATCTATGTGAATCTCTCACCAAGATCCATTTACCGATGAGATTCATATATATCAACTAGTGATGGCTATATGTGAGTGATCTTAATCCTGAGTGTCTTATCGACTCCTTCAGGTTAGATTGTGGTCTTTGATATACCATGGGTGAGGTCGGATGCTGTTCCCGATCAATATGCTCAGCATGTTGGGATTACGGTTTGGCTTGTGGCTGGGAAAGTTTGTACACAATAGTTGAATCTTCTCCTTCTTGTGACAAGTAGATGGTAGTTCCATTAAGGGTTGATTCGGGGCTTGGGCAATATGAACGCTCTCCTTGTTTCGTAAGAAAATAGGATTCTATTGTTCATTATAGAATCAACGGTACTTAAAGGATATATGTAATTAGAGGGGTATAACAGACATTATGACCCAACTCTAATTATGAACTACTGTGGAGGATCTTACCATGTGTAATAGTTATATCGATGGACACCGAGTTGTATCGGTCTGCGTAAAAGCATCTACAGTTTAGAGAGTGCAGCTTTGGGTTTTTAGTGGAATAACACCTGAGTTAATAATCAAAGAATATTAATTAAAGAGTTTAATTAATGATTTCATGGATTATTATAGCTTAAAATACTGTGGGTCCATTAGGTCCCCTTTCTAGCCCGATCGATTTAGGTAACAAGGGTCATGGTTAATTAATTGGATTTCCAACTAATTATGTTACAAAAGTGACACGTATATATTCGGGGAATTAATTGAATAATGAGATTATTTAATTAATAAATTTTAATAGTTAAATGAATTAAATAATTAGATTATATAATTATATTGATAATTATGAATTATGAATTAACTATTAATTTGATGGTGTTAGTTGATATATGGATTTAGGTGAATATAAAATAATAGGATTATTTTATTTAACTAAATCATTTATCTAAGTATTTGAATTTAAGTTTAAATTTAAAATACTTATTATCACTTTTAATATATTAGATATATTTGAAAAGGATAATTAAAAGATATACATCAATTATAATACAAGAGATTGCATTGGATGTAAATTGGTGTGTGCATATATGTAAGTGTTTGTATAGGATACAAACAAGGATATATATATAAAATAAAAAAAATTGCACTGATTTTTTATCAAAAGTAAAACGCAGAACAAAGTTTTGATATATATATATTTGGCAGAGGCAAAATAAAAAGTTTGAGATATAGATTTTTGTGAAAAGAGCAAGCCATGGTGTTTATATATATATACATATTTGTGATATCTCTATATATATTTCTGAAAACAAAGAAGGGCAGGCGTTATATATATATATATATATATATATATGTGTGTGTGTGTGTGTGTGTGTGTGTGTGTGTGTGTGTGCAGGCATGATTGTTTTTAAGAAAAAGTTTTTTTTGGTCTGTATCTGATACACACGCAAAAAAGAAAAAAAAGAAGTTTTGCATGAGATGCAATTTATCTGTGCGTGAAATCAATACACCAAATTGAGAAGAAAGAGTTTCTTCAAGTGTTTTTCTCTACATCCTCAATTCAAGTTCCTGAGACCGTGACGTGCCCACACGCAGTTACCAGTCTCTGGAGATAGCGAGGAAGATTGAGTGGTTCAGACAGGAGCACATCGTAAAGTGAAATAATCTTCAAACGTTGGTAAGATTGGTTCAGACAGGAGCATATCGTAAAGTGAAGAAGCCTCTAAACGTTGATAAATATTTTTTCTTCTGATTATATCGATTTCAATTTCCTGTGTTTACATATTGTATGTATTAGTTCCAAAAAATAATTATGATCCAAAGTTCACTGGTCCCAGATACAAATATGATCTATATAAAAATTTTAAAACCTAGTTCCGCTGCGTAACCGGTGAATGAGGTTCCAACAGAGTAATCATCTGTGAAAGTGATGAAGTACTCATATCCACCTCTAGCTGAATGCTCATAGGTCCACACACATTAGTGTCTATCAATCTTAAACATTCAGTGGCTCTTGTGCCTTTGGTAGTTAAAGATCTTTCGGTCATCTTACCTTCCATACAAGATTCACAAGTTGGTAGATCATCAACCTTTAAGTCACTTAAAGGTCCATCACTGTTAGGTTTTAGTTTGTATTGGCTTTAATTCCATATCAAAATGATGTTTACTTGTAATGATTTAGTTATTTAGATTCATGATGATTCAAGCTTCAAGGAAGAAGAAACAACAAGTCAAAGCAAGTTCAAAGTCTTCAAAGAGAAAGGATACAATTTGATTCTACAAAGGTATACTAAGACCTTATCTTTCTCTTACAAGGCTTATGCACACACACAAAATTCATTCATATGTGTCCCTGCATCGTTGTACACCATTATAGGCACACACACACAATTCATTCATATGTGTCCCTGCATCATTGTGCACCATGTATAACACATTCACACACTTAAAGATGAATGCTCATGCATTGGTTTGGAAATAACATGTTTTGGAATATGCATGATTGGAAACTATCTCTATGAAGTTTGCATTCTAGTGTGAATTGTGTTTGTGTGTATATTTTTTGTATAAGATAGATATTGAACTTGAATTTAGTATTAAATGATTCTTGATTGATTTTCGATCATTTCGGTTACTCATACTATTGATTTCAAGTTCTAAGTCAAAAGATACTACACTTTCAACTCATGTTGCATAAATTGTCTTCGTCTTTGTATGTCGAGTCGAATTATTATTTTCTGAGTTGATTAACTTATATTTCCATGTCCATGTGAGAGTTATGGTTTGTAATCCTCAAACGGATTAGAATTCCGAGTTTGGAGGCCGGAGAACGGTTGAAGAAAGCGAAGGAAGGTCGGAGGAGAAAGAAGCAAGCAAGGCACTTCTTTCCCGAGATGGCGTGTGGCCATCTCGGGGAAAAAGGCTTGCTGCCTCGAGATGCCCACGTGCCATCTCAGGCAGCAAGCTTGCTTGGCTTCATCTTGCCCCTCTTGGTCATTTCACATGTACAAGTTTCCCACTTCTTTATAAACTCTTTCCCTCTCACATTTCATTCTACGAAGAAATTTAAAACAAGTGTGCAGAAATTCTCTCTAAGTTTTCTCACCTTCCAAACACCATAACTTCTTCACTTGAACTCCGATTTGAGTGATCCAAAATTGAGAGTGTTCATCTATTCATCCGTCATCTTTTCTCTAAAGGTTTGAGTAAGTGTTGCTGCTGGTTTTGGTGTCTAATCATACAAAAACGGGACTGCACCTAAATCAACTAAGGTATTGATTTTCTCTCAAAGGTTTCTTTTAAAACTTGGTCAATTGCCTTGGGTTTTCTTCTTCAACATATATTTGTATATTGTGAGTGTTTTGATTTGTGTTTTCAATACTTTAAAAGCTAGGTTGAATTTCAATTAAAATCATTCATGTTGAGTTAGGTTTTGATTTTGCCTATGTTATCACATGTTTGGGATTGTATTATGCTAGCTTTGATTCTAGGACAATTTTATGATCTTTGATTGATTGATTTTGAGAAAAATAGTTCCTCGCATGTATTAGGCTCTCATGGCCGAAATTCTCACATAATACACGTGCTTATGTTCTTTTGAGCTATTCTTGAGTTTTGATGAATCTATGATTAGAAATATGCTCTAGAACTTTAGCCTAAATCTAATTGACTGTCATATGATTTTAGCATGTTTTTGGTTTGTGTGATTAAAACTTGATCTTGTGATTTATTGAACATATCTTGTGATTCAAGTTTAGATCTATGCATGTATCTAGGTTGTGATTAATATTGAACATATCTTACATAATCTGGATTGATTACACATGAATGATTATCTAGACTATATGTGATTTGTGCATTCATGCTCATGTATTGTACTTTTCATAGGATGTGTTGATCATAGCATTCTATGTTGCATGCTTGTTTGCATTTTACATTTATGATCACCTAGATGTCTTGTGAGAAGGAAGTCTTGACAATTGGTGTGAGACCTATGGTGTCGAGCAAGAAGTCTTGGCAAGAGGTGTGAAGCCTTTGGATTGTCGAGCAAGGAAGTCTTGGGTAGGGTCGGGAGGATCCGGATAGTCGAGCAAGAAGTCTTGCCTAGAGTTGGGAGAACTCGGATAGGTGAGCAAGGAAGTCTTGACTAGAGTCGTGAAGACTTAGTTGAGCAAGAAGTCTTGCCTTGGGTCGTGAGGATCCGGATAAGGTGAGCAAGGAAGTCTTGGCAAGATGTGTGAAGCCTCGGATTGTTGAGCATAGGGCAACAACTTCTAGAGTAGGATATGATAGTAGTTTCTAGGTGAAGAGGTCCTTAAGAGATTGTACTTGTCTTATCTACTAGTGGATTTTGTTTGCCGGTGGCTGCTATCCCATGGATGTTTCCTCTTCGGAGGTTTACCACGTTATATCTTGTGTCAACTTTTCTCTATCCCTATCTGTCTACTATTTGTATTGTGGATAGAACTCTTTATATATGTTGACTTCCTCTCTATAATATAGATTGTGTATGTGTTTCAATTACTTGTTTGTATCAGTCTTTTCGGCGAGTTCCGAGAAAGAAAAAAAGCCCTTGTGTTTATATATTGATTAATTGTCTTTAACTAATATATATATTGTGATACAAGCAATCTAGAGGGACATACTTTTGTTTGTTTCTAAGGGAGTCAAAAAAGGTGTCTAACCTATTCACCCCCCCTCTAGGTTAGCCTTGAGCATTTAACCGTGATTGTATTTTCAATCACTAACCAACCTTTTAATCCTATTAAGGTTAATATGACCTAGGCGCAAATGCCATAGGTAGGTTTCATCTTTTGATAATTTTACTCTTTTCTGATTAGGTTCCGTTGATTCCGTATCTAACAAGTGAGAGATATTACTATGAAAATAGAAAAACCATTTTCCAATGTACCTTTGCAAACAAATTTGTTATTCTTACTAAAAATAAAGCGTTTATTAAAAGTAACCTAATATGCAAATTTATTTAAACAAGAAACCAAAATTAAATTCCTCTTGAATTATGGTACATAATAAACGTTTATTAAATCAGAATGTCAACTAGAATCTAGATTGACTCTAATATCTCCCACTGGACTAGTAGACACCAACACTCTGTTGCATAAAACCAATTTGAATTCATTCTCATTTAGTCTTTTCTTTTTCGGAACCCCTTGTAGTTAGGCCTAAGTTGTTTTTTTTTTTCTGTTGTTTCTTAACCTTCTTACGGGTCATAACAGTAGTAACTTACCAACCATATGAATCTCTTAACCCTTGCCTTTCACAAGGATTTTCTTGGTGCTTTGAACATCTTGCATCAGGCCTTGCAAGGTGTATTCCTTATTGTTCAAGGTGTAGTCCAACTTGAACTGATCAAAGGAATCTGATAGTGAGTTAACGATCATGTCAATTTTGGTCTCACCATCTATCTCAGCACCATTTAGTTCAACAATATTGAGATGTGATATGACTTTCATCATGTGATCTTTCACAACCTGTCCAGGTTTCATCCTAAGATTCGTGAAAGCAGTAATTGACTCTCTATTAGTTGTCCTAGACCTCATAGCAATCATCTCCTCTAGAGACATCATTATATCGGTAGCAGTCTCCATTCCTTCTTATTATTGTTGCAACACGTAGGAGATGGTAGCAATAATGTAACGTACATTTAGCCATCTCATCTGAAGACTTCCACTACTAATACTCGTCTCTTGGCTCTTAAATTGATTCATTATTTTGGTGGTTAAGGAATAGACATAACAAACTTATGTTGGGATTATGCTCGATAGCAAGAGTATAATAATGTATTTGACAATCTTTTCATATTAATAAAGTTATTTATAGTTTAACAAATCTTATAGCATTTATAGTTTAATTATTATAATTGTCAAAAGTAAATAATCATAAGGTCAAAAGACTATGGGAAAAGAAGAATTGTTCATACATTTAGATATGTATGAGGTAGACACAATTCTTTAGTTAGTCTTGAATAATATTCACAACTTAAGAAAAAGGTTGGACACCTTTATCTTGTCAAAGTTGTAGATTCTTTCACGCTTTATCATGATTATTTACTTATATAATTTTTGTTATTAAAAAGAAATCATGACCCCATCCCTAATCAACATACTAAAATATAATACTTTAATTGATGATAATTATATCACATGGAAAAGGAAAATTGGGTTGTTATTGCAAGCTGAAAAACATAAATTCATTATGTCTATTCCTTAACCACCAAACTAATGAATCTACTCAGGAGCAAAAAGATGAGTATCAGTAGTGGAAGTCTTCAGATGAGATGGCTAAATGTACGTTACATTATGGCCATCATCTCCTACGTGTTGCAACAGCAACATGAAGGAATGGAGACTGCTACCGATATAATGATATCTCTATAGGAGATGTTAGCTCTGAGGTCTAGGATGACTAAGAGAGAGGCAATGACTGCTTTCACGAATCTTAGGATTAAACCTGGACAGGCTATGAAAGATCACATGATGAAATTTATAGCACATCTCAACATTGCTGAACTGAATGGTGCTGAGATAGATCATGATAAGAAAATTGACATGATCGTCAACTCACTGTCAGATTCCTTTGATCTGTTTAAGTTGGACTACACGTTGAACAATAAGGAATACACCTTGCAAGGCCTGATGCAAAATGTTCAGAGCACCAAGATAATCCTTGTGAAAGGCAAGGGTCCAGAGATTTATATGCTTGGTAAGTTGCTACTGTTAAAGACCCGTAAGAAGGTCAAGAGACAATAGAAGAAAAAGCAACTTGAGCCTTCTTAGAAAGAGACCAAGAAAGTAACCAAGATCAAAGGGAAGTGTTTCCTTTGTGGTGAAAAAGGTCAAAGGATTCGACTGAATAAGAATGAAATCAACTTGCATTTAGGCAATGAAGCGTTGGTGTCTACTAGTGTAGTGAGAGATATTAGAATCAATTTAGATTCTTATAGGCATTTGGCTTTAATAAACATTTATTATGTACCACAATTAAAGAGGAATTTAATTTTGTTCTCTTGTCTAAATAAATTTGCATATTCGGTTACTTTTAATAAAGGTGTTAATAGTAAAATTTGGGTAGGGGTCAAAGAGAAATTTTCCACTTACCCACTACAAGTCAAAGCCCATAATCGACGTTCATGAAGCCCGGATATACATAAAGCTACCCCACAGGAGCAGGGAAGGCCGGTCCGGCTTCAAAACTATCAGAAAACAAGCCATGAGCAACCAGGACGAGCCCTACACGAACACTGGAACCCAAGCTTCTCTATGCCACCTATCAGGGAACCTCGAATCCTAAGGATGAGCTCCTCAACCACCACATGAAAGACAGCGGGGGTCTCCAAGCTCAAGAGACATTCGAGAGTTGCCCGAAAAGCAAAGTGGGCTTCCTCCGGGATAAGACTTTTGGAGTGCAAACTTAACAGTAGTCTTAGACAGAAGCCCGCCAACCTCTCTAGAAGCCTGCTGTCCCTGCTGGGCATAAAGAGGGATCGCGCCTAAATCTACACTAACTCGGCTACCTCCTAGGAATGTCTGCAAGGACACCTCAAGGTCCCAACGATCAGGGAAAATCCATCCCGAGCTTCTAAGAACATAGTCGAAGCATGGATCTACCTCGCTCCATGAGACGACAGGCAGCTAGCTCGGTGACCTCCATGAAAAGTCATGCCGCGAAAATATACAAGATCATATCTTTAATTTCGTTTACGTGTGAGTCAAGAGTTTGATTCCTAAAACGAAACAAACTCATTTTTGTTAACAATATCATCGTTTCCACTATTTACTCGAGGTCAACAACATTTAAATAAAGGATCCCGCCCGATAAGGATGTAACAGATTCATAGGATCGTGGCGGGATATCAGCGAATTCAAACCTACTTGGAACAGATATAAATAGGGCCAAGCATGACATACAAAAGATATACAAAAATAGAAAAGAGAGAAGCAGGGATCAGATGAAAAACAGAAGGAGAACGACAGAGAAAAAGGAAGAAAGAAGAGGGGAATGCCTAAATTATGTACTCAAAACACAGCCGCCTCTGTTTCCATTATTCGACAAGCATATAGTTACCACCTTCCTAGACCTTAGAGAGACTGTGAGCATGTAAGAGAGTGATTTGTATTTCCAAACAAGTAATCAATAATTAAACCTCCCATTTACTGTTATTGCGATCCAGCCTCTCGTTTACCTTTTAACAGGTGAGGTACCAACGGTACCGACCCCGGCCACCACTTTCGTGGTAGTGGTCTTGAGGGTGTTAATAAGAATTTCTTATCTCAAGCAAATTTCCAGTTAACACTTTCTGGCGCCGTCTATGGGGAACCACGACCATCTTTATATTCAAAACTTTGTTATTTTATGGGAATTATGAGGCTCCGCTCATCACAAGGACAGTCGGGCGTATCGGGACAACCTTCTATTGCGTCAACACGAAAAGTCCAGAACAAAGGGAGGAAAGCCGGGTTCCATAGTCAGGTTACAGCCCAGTCGGCCACTATACGGGGTCTAGATCCTCCTTTGGGAAATTAGGTCTAGCTTGACCAGCAAGAGGCGGCCTTCGTAGAAACGTCTACCTTCGACTTAGCAATAGGGGGGAGTCAAGCAGGCCCAAGGCTAAGCAGCCAGTCTTTGATCGCCTTGGACCAACTCCTCGGGAACCAGCTCGTAATAGAACGGGACTCCCAAACTCAATCCGGGACAGGTTAGGACCCATGCCCCTAGTTCCCGAAGTGCTGCCACGCTACAAACCAAGGGAAGTCAAATCCGCGGCAGAAATCCATCCCCGAGAGCGGGGAGAGTTTCTCCACCCAAAGACTTCAAGGAGGAAAGCCCAGGGTAGGGAGGAAGAAAGTCAGCAAAGCCCTCAAGCAGACTCGCTCAGAAGAAGAAACCGGGTAGAGATTACCAGTTCGTTAGAAGGATCCGATGGTGATGAAACAGAAGTCAACTCAAGGAAATCCGAAAGTAAACGTCTAAAAGACTAGTTGGCAGAACTTCAGAAGGAGGTCCAATTAATGAAGAAGGGAAAGTACAAGGAGAACAATAAAGATCCTCTAAGTGAAATGAATGCTCCCTTTACCATGAGGATCCAGGAGGCAGAGCTCCTGCCTAAATTCAAAATGCCAACTGACAGATTCTCTAGGACTGAGGATCCCCTGAGCCACTTAGAAAGCTTCGTTAAACAAATGGAGGTCCAGAACATGACCATGGCCGCTATGTGTCGAATGTTCCCCACTACACTCACGGATTACGTAAAAACCTGGTTTAGAAAACTACCTGCTGTAAGTGTGGATTCCTTCACCTAGCTATCAACCGATTTCGGCTCATAATTCCAGAGAGTTAAGCCTTGGTTGAATGACCCAATCCACCTACAGTACGTGATCCAAGAGAGAAGGGAAACCTTCCGGGCTTATGTTGAGTGTTTTCATAAAGAAGTCATCCAGATGGGGGTCTTCACTGAGAAAGAAACCCTTGCCAACTTCAGAAGCAACCTGTGGGCGGGAAATTTTTTCTGATCTTTTGCCAAAAGACCTCCGGAAACCTACCAAAAAGCCTATGATCGGGCTCTAGAGCAGATTGAGGTTGACGAACAACTCAAGGTCACGATGGAACACGACGACATGATAGCCGTAAAGTGAAAAAAGAAGGAAGCTCTAAGACCCGAGCAAGCTCAGAAAAACCAGAACAAACCTCCTAATAAATCAACATACCGCTTCCCTCTTTCTCCACCTAGATCGGAAAGATATCTAGATAAACGAACTCCTCCTCAAGCTTCACTACCTCCCAGGACAGTAGCCCTTATATCTCGTGATGAGAGGGGGTATGATCATTACACTCCCTTAAATGCATCCCGTGAAATTATCTATCTATCTATTCAGGACAAGGGTTTGTTACAGAAGCTCGCCCCTATGAAAGCCCCGGTCGATAAGAGAAATCACTATAAATATTGTGACTTTCACTAGGACGTGGGGCACAACAATTCAGAATGCTACAATCTACGGAACCAGATCGAGGCTTTGATAAGGGAGGATGCCTGGTGGAATTCTTACTGCAAGTCAGGGAGAACATTCAGACCGGAAGGGAGGTACAAGCTGAGATCCTAGAGCATGCCAAGAAAAGAAAGAGGGAGCAGGCGGACTTGATGCAACAGATTCAGATAATACACACTATCAGCGGGGGGCCTACTCTGGTCGACATCTCCAACAGTTCCAGGAAAAACCATACAAGGAAAGTCCCTCATACGAACGAGGGGTGGGATATCTTTAAGGTGGACCAGAGACCAACCAACCCCTCCTAGCTATCACAAATCATTTTCACCGAAGTGGATGTCAACAACACCGTGAAACCCCATGATGACCCCATGGTGATCACGATACAGATTGCAAACTGCATGGTACACCGTGTGCTCGTCGACACAGGTAGCAGCATTGACGTCCTGTTTAAGGATACCTTGGAAAAACTAAACTTGAAATAGTGGTGTTACAATAGCTGCACTACTCTGTTATATAGGTTCACAGGGGACTTAATAACACCCGTGGGATCAAAATCCTACCAGTAATCATTGGAGCCGTGCCTCTCTAGCAGAATATCATGACCGACTGCTTGGTGGTGGATGCCCCATCGGCCTACAATACAATATTAGAAAGGCCATTTCTATCATCCTTGAAAGGGGTCATTTCTATTTACCACAATATCCTGAAGTTCCCAGCAGAAGACAATGTGTGGGAAGTTCGGGGTGATCAGCAAGCAGCCAGAAGTTGATACGCGGTATCTGGCAACCCATCAGCTCTTGCAAAACAACTCACCCAGGTGACAACGATCCAAGATAAGGCAATCCCTACACTAAGCCTCGAAGACGTAGAGTCCACCGATCACCCTGAAGATTACCTCATAATGCCCGACATGCAGGAACAAAGAAGAGAATTGACCAGCGACCATCCAATGGATAAGTTAGAAGAGATTCCTGTCTGAATAGGCCATCCTTGGAAGGTTGTCAAAATCGGAGCCACCCTTGAGCAAGGAATGAAAGAGGGCTTGATCAGGCTCCTCACAGAGTTTAATGACATTTTTGCTTGGTGTCATGCTGAGATGTCAAGGATCCCGATGACATTAGCTGCTCATCGATTGTTAGTGGATCGACCTTTAAACCCATCAAACAAAAAATGTGCCACTTTAACACCGAAAGAAATGTTGCTATTCATAAAGAGGTGGACAAACTGACCCAGGCGGGCTTGATTCGAGAAGCACGTTATCCTGAGTGGATTGCCAACATGGTCATGGTCACAAAGGAAAATGGAAAGTGGCACAAATGTGTTGATTACACCGACCTTAACCGGGCATGCTCAGAGGACAACTTCCCTCTACCAAAAATTGATCAGCTTGTCAATTCTACCACCGGAAACAAGCTCTTGAGATTCATGGATGCATTTTCAGGGTACAATCAGATTATGATGCACCCCGCGGACCAAGAAAAGACCAGTTTCATCATAGCACAAGGCTTGTATTGCTATAAGGTGATGCCTTTCAGGCTCAAGAACGTTGGAGCTACTTATCAACGGCTAGTCAATCGATTGTTTTAGCCCGAAATCGGAAGGTCAATGGAGGTGTATATCGATAACATGATCACCAAATCGTCAACCTCGTAAGGCCACAAGGATGACCTTTGTAGAACTTTCATGATCCTAAGAGAGAACCAGATGAGGTTGAACCCTTCCAATTGCATCTTTGGGGTAACTGCGGGGAAGTTTCTGGGCTTCATGGTTCATGAGAGAGGCATAGAGGCTAACCCGGAAAAGATCATGACTATACTGGATCTAGAATCCCCCACATCTCTTAAACAGGTTCAAGCCTTGACCGGATAGGTAGCAGCGCTCAATATGGGCCATGGAGCTTACCCAGTTTGATTTAAGGTACAAGCCTATGACCGCAATAAAAGCTCAGGCACTAGCGGACTTTGTAGCAGAGCTCTCTGTACCTTCAGGACAAACAACCCCCACGGTAGCATAAGAAACCCCTGAGAGGATTCCAGAATCTGATAACTGGCTGGAAGGTTGCAAGTCATTGATCCTCTACACTAATGGAGCTTTCTGGCAAGCCGGGGGAGGAACGAGCATAGTCCTAATCGACCCAGAAGGAACTGAGTGTTGCCACTATTTCAGATTTGAATTTAAAGTCACAAACAATGAGGCAGAGTACGAAGCCCTCGTAGCCTAAATAAAGGTAGCCATTGAGCTCGGGGTTGATTACCTGAATGTTAAAAACGGCTCTTCGCTCGTGGTCAACCAAGTCTCCGGGGACTATCAGGCAAAAGGGGGTAATATGATCGCTTACCTGAAATTGGTGCAACAACTCAATAGCAGATTTAAGGGATTCATACCTCGACAACTGAATCATCGAGCTGACGTACTTGCCAAGATAGCTGCATATGGTGGCCAGACCTTACCCCATGGAGTCCCTCTTCAAGTGATTCCCCTACCTAGCACAATGATAGGTAAGGAAGCTTATACCTTGGATCGACAACCGTGCTGGATGGACCCGATAGTGGATTACCTACAGGATGGGAAACTTCCCGGGGAGCTCGATCATGCTAAGAGAGTCAAAAGGTTCTCGGTCCGGTATTTTTTTATGGATGGGCATCTATACCGGAGGGGAAAATCCCTTCCCCTGCTCCGATGTCTACACCTAAAAGATGCCAAGTGGCCTTTGAGAGAGGTTCATTCCGGGGAATGCTGGAACCACATTGGTGGAGAGGCTTTGGCATATCAGGTTCTCTGTATGGGATATTATTGGCCATCCATCCATCCATCAAGACGAGAAGAGCTTGGTGCAAGCCTGTGAGGCATGCTAGAAGGCCATAAATTTGAGTCACCTCTCTCCGGAGCGATTGTCATCCCTTAGCTCGCCATACCCCTTTACTATGTGGGGAGTGGACTTGATTGGACCGCTTCCTACCGCTCCGGGTCAGGCCAAGCATGCTATCGTGGCAATTGATTATTTTACAAGATGGGTCGAAGCCGGACCGCTCTCCCAGATATCAAAAGAAAACATAATAAGGTTTATCAAGGCTAATGTTGTTTGTAGGTTCGGAACCCCTCTTGTCATTATAGCTGACCTCAGATAACAGTTGGATAATGGTTGATTCAAAGATTTTTTCGAAGGCTTAGGAATCTACCTTTGGTTTGATTCGGTAGCGCACCTCAGACCAACGGTCTGGTGGAATCCACGAACAAAACCATTAAGAATCTGTTGAAGAATAAACTACAGCAGAAGAAAGGCTGATGGGCAGAAGAGCTGCCCGAGGTCCTATGGGCTTACCGCACTACAAAGGGAACAACTTTTGGGGAAAAACCCTACTCGTTAGCCTTTTAGGTTGTAGCAGTCCTACCTATCGAGCATAAATTAATCTCCTTTAGAGTCCAACATTTTGAACCAAGGAGCAATAAAAGTAAGCTCTGAACTAGCTTGGATCTCCAGGAAGAGAAACAAGATCGAATAGCTGAGAAGGTAGCAATCTACCAAAGTAGGATTGCCAGGTACTTCAATAGAAGGGTTAAAGCCCGAAACTTCAAAGAAGAGGACCTAGTTCTCAGGAAAGTAATGTTGAATACCATAAAGAGGTCAGACAGGGTCTTAGGGCCCAACTGCGAAGGACCATACCTAATAAAGATGGCGATCTGTAATAGGGCATGCAAGCTCGAGGATATGAATGGCAGACTCATCGATCATACTTGGAATGCAGATCACTTAAGAAAATTCTACCCTTAAACAGGGGACCCATGAGCAGGTAGCCTCCGCTTAGTTTCTTTTTATCTCTAACAATAATGTACTCCATCCTTCATAACAATTAAGCCTATTTTTTCTTATTTTCTCCATCTTCAACTATGTTCTACAATGATTTGGGTCAACATGGGAAATTCGACATTATCATCACAAGACCAGAGGTAGCTTCTGATGCCTCGGTTAGGCACTACCCTCAGCCAATAAGGGTTTAAGTGTAAGAGCATTGTTACCATCCAGATCTCAAGACCAGGAAATAACTAGATAGCCCTCATGATGCCTTGGTCGGGCTACCACCCCCAAGATAGGTCTTAGTGTAAGAGCATAGTTGACATCCAGATCTCAAGACCAAGAAATTGCTAGATAGCCCTCATGATGCCTTGGTCAGGCTACCACCCCCAAGAAGGGTCTAAGTGTAAGAGCATAGTTGCCATCTAGATCTCAAGACCAGGAAATAGCTAGATAGCCCTCCTGATTCGGGCTACCGCCCCCAAGATAAGTCTGAGTGTAAGAGCATAGTTGCCATCCAGATCTCAAGACCAGGAAATAGCTAGATAGCCCTCCTGATTACTTGATCGGGCTACAACCCCATAGATAATTCTGAGTGTAAGAGCACCGTTGCCATCCAGATTTCAAGGCCAGGAAATAGCTAGATAGCCATTCTGATGCCTTGGTCGGGCTACCACCCCCAAGATAAGTCTGAGTGTAAGAGTATAGTTGCCATCCAGATTTCAAAACCAGGAAATAGCTAGATAATCCCTCTTGATGCATTGGTCTGGCTACCACCACCAAGAAGGATTCAAGTTTAAGAGCGCTGAAGCCCTCCTGATCCCTAGCCTAAGAGAGGGCTAAACAATTCTTTACTTGATGCCTCCCTCGGGCTACAACCCCTTAAAGGGGCTTAAAGATAGAGGGATCGATTTACTTAAACTATAAATACCCCAGTTATTATTGATTACTAATCTTCCTTGTATGATTGATTGCTCACTATAACAGGTCTACGATCAAACAGGGGACTATAGACTAAAGATATTAAGCTATAAGTCTTGGTAGTCAGAAAGCCCGAGCTAACTGTCTGCTTTTACGTTTACGCAATGTTCTTATTTAGTTTTTCTTCCCAAGCTAAGTCGATTTGCAACGAGGCTAAACCTAGAAGGAGATCAGGAAAGAAGCAAGTACATGTAAGTCAAAATGTGAACCAGATCTCAAGTTAAGCTTTATTAATAAATGGGGGAGCCTATTCCCCAATAAGGCTACATTAGGCAGGGAGCCAAATCCCTGATTCCGGGCTACAAAAAAGAATATGAAATGATAAAGAATCAAACACGGTTAAACATGGGATGCCCACCCCTTTTTCGGGCATTCAAAACTAATTACGAGAGTGAGAATTCAAACTTCTTCATCTTCTTGACGACATTCAGCCTCCTCTGCCACGGAATAAACCTCTCCCTTTGCTCCCCTATCTAGTGCTAGCTTATCCTGGTCAGCTACATCTACCGCCTCCGCCACCTTTTTATAGGGATTCACCTGTTACTTCAGGGTCAACAGGGTCCTCCTCCACTACTTCAACGATCACAACCATAACCTCAGGTGGTATGGCTGTATCAAGAAGGCTTGCTACTGACTCGGACATAATCCCACCTTCCTTTGACTCCATTCCTGAGAGCACCATGGAAGGATCTCGGGCTTCAGCAAGGTCTTCTTTCAGCTTCTCGGGTTGGACCCCTCTTAAGGATTCGCCAGGACAAAACGCTAAGAAAGTCGAAACAGGACGAGGCAGATCTGACACTTCAAACCGCTCCCTAGCTCCCTCCCAGTAGAAGAACCTGTTCCATCATTTTTGGGGTGAGACATCTCTGCAGCTCGTGACATAACCTCTTCTCTATCCAAGTCGATGATGCTGGAGAGATCAAATTGATGGGGGAGGGCTTCCGTAACCTGATAGAAGGCATAGAAATACCCCTCATTGAAAGAGGCTTCCACCTCGGCTTGAAGCTTGGTAACTTGGGCCTGCTGAGCTTGGTTCTCGACATCCAATGCCTGAGCCTCTCGATTCCAGTCATCCCGCTGGCTAGCTAATCACTTCGACCTGAGAGTTTCCTGATAAATGGCCCACTTCAACCTCTTGTGGTCGCACTGGAGCTTAGCCAGCTGTGTTTCCATTCCTTTCTGGCTAGAGGTCATCTCCTGGACTAGAGTTTAAGCCCGCGCTAGCAACCCCCATGGCTTGCTTAACCTTAGCCTTAGCCTCAGCTGCTCGGTCGTAGAGAGAAGCCACCTGATGTTCCATGGCTACTTGAAACTTGAAGGCCTACAAAGAGAACTCTTGTTAGGAAATGATAAATCAAGCTACTGAATGAGGAAGTAAAAGCGACGATTACCTCGGCTAGAAGGGCAGACCCTTTGGTAACAATGATGTCCACGGGCATCGAGGTCATCCTAGAAAGCCCGCCACCTGGACAAGACACAATGAATTGCTTCAGGACCTCATCTTGACCCGCCTAGCTCGACTGATGGTTAGGGAGAGAAGGGCGATCTCAGGAGCATCGGCCTAAGGATCCCGGGGAACCTGAACTACCCGGGAGGTACCTGAATCTGTAAAAGAATATGATATGATAGGCGAAGCATCAATTGCAGCAAAAAACACTGGTGAGGGGGCAAAAGTAGATTAAACGGTGGCTTAGGAAGCAGGCCCTCCTCGGTTTAGAGCCTTTGCTGCCCGAGACGCAAGAATAACCATCTTAGACTTCAACTAGGAAGGCAATGGAGCAGGAACGAGCAAGGTAGTACCCTTAATGGTTGACCCCCCATTCTTCGAAGCAACCGAGAAAGCTCCCGAGGGCGATTTGGAAGGAGGAGAAGGGGTCTGAGCTTGCCGAGCTTCGTAAGAAGCTGAAGCAATAACAAACACTATTAAGAAAAGAGTTTAGAGCATCATAACTGAACCATTCGATAACCCAAAAGCGTGATAGAGCAAGATACTTACTAGGAGAAACATCAGAGATCCGCATGTACTTGTTCACCCTACGGGGGTCGAAGGGGTCAGCTGTTGGAAACTTTAAATTCAAATAATTTCTGGCTAGGAAGGTCTTCAACACAGCCTCAGACTCAGCGGGCAATGAGTCCCGATCCCAAGAGGGTTTGTCACTGAAAGTAGTGGCGACCACGAGCTTATGCCCGCCGATGAAAACGGAGCTCCCCCAGTCTCCCTCCGCTAGTACCCACTCTTTTTTCCAAGCAAGGTCTTTCCTTGAAGCCACAGGGATGATAAAAATTAAATTTGTTCTTGGTTTTGGCGTAAAATTGACCTCGAGGGACCCCAACTAGGCTCTCATACTTGGTTATCTAGTTATAGAGGGACCCCAACTAAGCTTTCACCCTTGGCTATCTAGTTATACTTCTCATCTTGCATTGTTCCCTCCTTAGCACGAGGAAGCCGACTAGGTGCCTCCAGAAGCCGAACGTTAGTTGGAGCGGAGCCAGCTGAAGGACATTGAGAGACAGTCGAAGGGTAAGATGAAGAGGGAGCCTCACCCCACTCTCGAAGACTGTGACATGAATGGGAAGTATGCCTTTAGGCGGGCTAAAGAAGTCATAATTTCTGTGGGGAACTGTGAGAGAAACAGTGTCAAGGATGCCGTTTTTATCTCGAAGATGACTAATCGACTGAGGATCAACCGTGGAATCAGGAATGACCCTGGGTTTGAAGGGAAGAATCATCATTGAAGGAAGCTCCGCCACTGTAACCAGAGCCTTCCCGATAACGTCGACTCTCTCCTCAGCATCAGAATCCTCATCAACATAGTTTAGAGGGTTGTCGGGCTGGTTCGAGAAGCCAGAGCCAATAGAGACCTTCCTGATAGAACGACGGCGCTGGCGGACCTGGGAGGAGTCCTCATCACACAAATTTCCTCACACCCATTTTCGAGGAACCAGGTTAGAGCCTCCAGTGCCCTCGACCAAGGCTTCGATGCTATCTAAGGAATTCGACATTGATGGGTAAGGAGAATCTGAAAGAAAGTGAAAGATAAGGGAATATCGGCAGAGGGTAGCAAGAAAAAAGGAGTTTGAAAATTTGAAAATTGAGGAATTGTGAAGAATGTGATGGTAAGGCCGGGTTTAAATAGAAGTTAAGGATAATGATATCGGTGATATCCTCGGGAAGATCACCTAAGGTCACGGAGAGAGCCATTTTGCAGTCATTCTCTCCTCGAAGAAAACACAAGTTTAAATTCAATATTGGGCAATTAATGAGAAGATTTCGCTCTCACTGATTATTTCTATAACGGGAAAATTTCCCAATTAAACAAGAAATCTTACTTTAACCCTAACTGTACCTCTAGTGTTCAAGTCAGAGGGGACTTCTGTTAATAGTAAAATTTGGCCAGGGGTCAAAGAGAAATTTTCCACTTACCCACTACAAGTCAATGCCCGTAATCGATGTTCATGAAGCCCGGATAGACCATAAAGCTACCCCGCAAAAGTAAGAAAGGTCGGCCCAGCTTCAAAACTATCAGAAAACAAGCTAGGCGTGACCAGCACGAGCCCTTACACAACACTGGAACCTAGCATTCTATAGGCCACCTATCGAGGAACCTGGGTTCCTAAAGATGAGCTCCTCAACCACCCCATGAAAGCCAGCAGGGGTCTTCAAGCTCAAGAGACATTCAAGAGAAGCCCGACAAGCAAAATGGGCTTCCTCTGGGATTAGACTTTTGGAGGACAAACTTAACAGTAGTCTTAGACAAAAGCCCGTTGTCCCTACTGGCATGAAGAAGGATCACGCCTAAATCTAGACTACCTCGGCTACCTCCTAAGAATGTCTACAAGGACACCTCAAGGTCCCAAGGATCAGGGAAAATCAATCCCGAGCTTCTAAGAACAGAGTCGAAGCATGGATCTACCTCGCTCCATGAGACGACAGGCAGCTAGCTTGGTGACGTCTATGAAAAGCCATGCCGCGATAACATCCAAGATCATATCTTTAATTCTGTTTACGTGTGAGTCAAGAGTTTGAATCCTAAAAGGAAACAAACTCATTTTCATTAACAATATCATCATTTTCGCTATTTACTCGAGGTCAACAACTTTTAAATAAAGGATCTTGCCCGATAAGAAGGTAACAGATTCATAGGATCGTGGCGGGATATCAGCGAATTCAAACCTACTTGGACCAGATATAAATAGAGCCAAGCATGGCATACAAAAGATATACAAAAAAAAAGCAGGGATCAGACAAAAAATAGAAGGAGAACGGTCGAGAAAAATGAAGAAAGAAGAGGGGAAGGCCTAAATTTTTTACTCAGAACACGGCAGCCTCTGTTTCCACTATTCGACAAGTACAGAGTTACCACCTTTCTAGACCCTAGAGAGACTGTGAGCATGTAAGAGAGTTATTTGTGTTTGGAAACAAGTAATCAATAATTAAAGCTCCCATTTACTGTTATTGCGATCCAGCCTCTCATTTACCTCTTAACAGGTCAGGTACTAACTGTACCGACCCCAGCCACCACTTTCGTGGTAGTGGTCTTGAGGGTGTTAATAGGAATTTCTCATCCCAAGTCTATTTCCCGTTAACAAAAGGTTTTATTATTAGTATGAATAACAATTGTTTGTAAAGGTATACTGGAAAACGGTTTATTCTACTTTCTTAGAAATATCTCTCACTTGTTAGACATGGAATCAATGGAACCTAATCATAAAAGAGTAAAATTATCAAAAGATGAAACCTACCTATGGCATTTGCGCCTAGGTCATGTTAACCTTAATAGGATTAAAAGATTGGTTAGTGACGGACCTCTAAGTGACTTAAAGGTTGATGATCTACCAACTTTTGAATCTTGTTCGGAAGGTATAATAAACAAAAGGTAGTTTATGGCCAAAGGCATAAGAGCCATCGAATATTTAGGATTGATACACTGATGTGTGTGGACCTATGAGCATTCAAGCTAGAGGTGGATATGAGTACTTCATCACTTTCACGGATGATCACTTAAGATTTGGCTATTTGTATCTCATGAAACATAAGTAAGATGCTTTTGACATGTTCAAAACATTTAAAGCTGGAGTAGAAAATCAGTTTGAGAAACGCATAAAAATCTTAAGGTCCGACCATGGTGGAGTATATCTATCTGGTGAGTTTCAGCAATATCTTATTGATAATGAGATAATTCTCAGTTATCTTGCACCAAGTACACCTCAACTAAATTGGGTGGCAACAAGTAGAAATAGAACTCTTTTGGACATGGTCAGGTCTATATTGAGTTATTCAACGCTTCCTAATTCTTTTTGGGGATATGCTTACAAACTGCTGTGTACATTCTAAATGATGTACCATCTAAGTCAGTTCCTAAAACACTGCATGAGTTGTGGACCAGACGAAAGCCTAGTTTACAACACTCAAAGATATTTGGATGTCCTGCGCATGTGTTAAAAGAAAAGACAAAAGATGGAGTCTCGTTCAGAAATATGCATATTTGTAGGGTATCCAAAAGGAATAAAAAAATATCATTTCTATAGTCTTCAGATCTTAAGGTATTTGTGTCGACAAATGCTAAATTTCTGGAAGAGGACTATATGAATAATTTTGTGCCTAAAAGTAGAATTGTCCTGAATGAGATTTCAAGAAATACAATTCCACACGAGGTTTCAAAATCAATCCCAATTGCAAGTTCCGTACCAACACAAGATCAACTATCTACCATACCTTGTCATAGCGAGAGGGTTAGCAGACAACCCGAGTTATACATCGGTCTTGGAGAATCTGTAGAGAATCTTTCGGACGACGATGATCCCTATACGTACAAGGAAGCAATGAAAGATGTTCATTGTCGCCATTGGCAAAAGGCAACTCAATCCAAAATTGAATCCATGTTGAAAACAAAGTCTGGTCTCTTGTAGACTTACCTAGAGGGAAATAACTCATCGGGTGCAAGTGGGTATACAAGAGGATAAGAGGAATGGATGAAAAGGTGGAAATCTTTAAAGCTAGATTGGTAGCTAAAGGTTATACACAGAAGGAAGTTATAGATTATGAAGAAACCTTCTCTCCTGTTTCCATGCTTAAATTCGTTAGGATACTCTTATCTATTGTGGCATATATAGACCTAGAGATTTGGCAAATAGACATCAAGACATCTTTCCTTAACGAAAGTCTTGACAAAAGCATCTATATGATGAAACCATAAGAATTCATTGAAAAAGGCCAAAAGGAAAGGGTATGCAAGTTGCAAAGATCCATATCTGGATTAAAGCAAGCAGCAAGATCCTGAAATGTGAGGTTCGATCAAGTCGTGAAAAGTTTTGGATTTATTCAAAACCTTGATGAACCATGTGTATACAAAAGGATTAAAGGGGACAAGTTGGTTTTCCTAGTTCTTTACGTTGATGATATACTACTTATCGAAAACAATGTAGGTGTATTGACATCAGTAAAAGAATGGTTAGCAAAACAATTTGATATGAAGGACTCAGGAGAAGCAAGTTATATTCTTGGTATCGAAGTCATAAGGGATAGAAAGAATAGAACGATTACATTATCCCAAGCTTCATACATAGATAAAATCTTGTCTAGGTTTTCTATGCAAGATTCCAAGAAAGGTATGTTACCTTTCAGACATGGAATCAAAATTTAGGAACAAGTTCCTAAGAATGAGCATGAAGAGAAATTCCTGAGTAGGGTTCCATATGCATCGGCAGTTGGAAGTCTCATGTGTGCAATGCTCTGTACTAGACCAGATATTTGTTTAGCTGTGGGCATAGTTAGCAAGTTTCAATCGAAGCCTGGTCCTGATCACTAGACGCCAGTCAAGCATATTTTCAAGTATCTCAATAGAACAAGAGATTATATGCTTGTATACTCCAGAGGGGATTTAATTCCAGTTGAGTATACAGTTTCTAATTTTCAGTTAGATTCTAACTCTAGGAGATCAACATGAGGATCTGTGTTTACTATTAGAGGAGGGGCAGTTATATGGAGGAGTATCAAGCAATCTTGTATTTTTGATTCCACCAATTCTTTGCACCCAGTGCACTAGATTTTTTTGCCCAAAGACACAACACTTTGATGATTTTAGACTCATCATAACACATTTGATCCCACTCAAACGCTAGCAAAAGAATCTACAACTTTGTCAAGATAAAGAAGCCCAACCTTTATCTTAAGTTGTGAATATTATTTAAGACTAACAAAAGAATTGTGTCTACCTCATACATATCCAGATGTATGAACAATTCTTCTTTTCTCAGTCTTTTGACCTTATGATTATTTACTTTTGATAATTATAATAATTAAACTATAAATGCTATAAGATTTGTTAAACTATAAATCATTTTAATAATATGAAAAGATTGTCAAATACATTATTATACTCTTGTTGTCGAGCATAATCCCAATAATCTCTAATTGCTCTATAACAAATGTGTCATATCTCTCAACCCCATATTCTCTAGGTGCCTATCAAAACATTTTTTTGGAATAGCCTTTGTGAAGGGATCCACTAGATTTTTTGCTGACGCGATCTTGGTTATCGTCACGTCTCCCCTATGCATAATTTTCCTTAAAAAGTGATACTTTCTTTCAATGTGTTTCCATCTCTTATGACTTCTGGGTTCTCTTGAATTAGCCACTGCTCAACTATTGTCACAAAAGATAGTGATGTGCTTTTTCCCATTAGGACCCACTTCCAAGTCAATCAAAAATTGACGGAGCTAGACAGCCTCGTTAGCAGCTTCATGTGCAACTACATACTCAGCTTCCATGGTTTAATCCGCAATACAAGATTGCTTGATACTCCCTCATATGACTGCCCCTTCTTCAAGTGTAAACATAAATCCTGATGATCACCTTTTGGAGTCAGAATCCGATTGGAAATAAGATTCTGTATGCCCAACTGGAATTAAATCCCCTCCAGAGTATACAAACATATAATCTCTCGTTCTCATGAGATGCTTGAAAGTATGCTTGACTGCCATATAGTGATCATGACCAAGTTTCGATTGAAACCTGCTAAATATTCTAACAGTAAAATTAAATATCTGGTCTATTACAGAGAATTGCATGCATGAGGCTCCTAATTATCGAGGCATAGAACCCTACTCATTAATTGCTCTTCATGCTCATTTTTAGGAACTTGTTCCATAGAAATTTTGATTCCATGTTTGAAAGGTAACATACCTTTCTTGGAATCTTGCATGGAAAATCTAGACAAGATTTTATCTATATATGAAGCTTAGGATAATGCAATTGTTCTATTCATTCTATCCCTTATGACTTGGATACCAAGAATATAACTTACTTATTCTAAGTCCTTCATATCAAATTGTTTTGCTAACCATTATTTTACTGATGTTAATACACCTAAAACGTTTCCGATGAGTAGTATATCATTAACGTAAAGAAAAAGGAAAACCAACTTGTTGCCTTAAATCATTTTGCATACACAAGGTTCGTCAAGGTTTTGAATAAATCCAATACTTTTCACAGCTTGATCAAACCTTATGTTCCAGGATCTAGACACTTTCTTCAATCCATATATGGATCTTTGCAACTTGCATACCCTTTCCTCTTGGCCTTTTTCAATGAATCGTTCTGGTTTCATCATATAGATGGTTTTGTTAAGACTTCCATTAAGAAAAGCTGTCTTGACATCCATTTGCCAAATCTCTAGGTCTAGAGATACCACAATGGATAAGAGTATCCTAATCTATTGAAGCATGGCCAAATGAGCGAAGGTTTTTTCATAATCGATACCTTCCTTCTGTGTATAACCTTTAACTACCAATCTAGCTTTAAAGGTTTCCACCTTTCTATCCATTCCTCTTTTCCTCTTGTATACCCACTTGCACCCGATGAGTTTTATCCGTTTAGGCAAGTCCACAAGAGACCAGACTCTATTTTTGAACATATATTCAATTTCGGATTGCATTGCTTTTCCTAATGGCGACAATCAACATCTTCCGTGGCTTCCTTGTATGTGTAGGGATTATTATCGTTTAGGAGATTCTCTACTGATTCTCCCAGATCGATATATCTCTCGGGTTATCTATTAACCATCCCACTATAATGAGGAATGGTTGACTATTGATCTTGTGTTTGTACAGAATTTATAATTGGACTAGGGTGTGAAACCTCTTGTGGAATTGTATCTCCTGAAAGCTCATTCAAGACAACTCTACTTTTAGGCACAAAATTAATCATATAGTCCTCTTCCAGAAATTTAGCTTTTGTCTAAACAAATACTTTAAGATCTGAAGGACTATAAAACTAATATCCTTTGGTTCTTTTTGGATACCCTACAAATATGCATATTTCTGAACGGGACTCCATCTTTTCTGCCTTTCCTTTTAACACATGTGCAGGACATCCAAATACCCTTATGTGTTGTAAACTAGGCTTTCGCCCAGTTCACAACTCATGCGGTGTTTTAGGAACTGACTTAGATGGTACATCGTTTAGAATGTACATAGCGATTTGTAAAGCATATCCCCAAGCATGAACCTAACCATGTCCAAAAGAGTTTTATTGCTCATTTTTGCCAGCACATTTTGTTGAGGTGTACTTGACGTAGAAAATTGAGAAATTATCCTGTTATCAATAAGATATTGCTGAAACTCACTAGATACATATTCTCCACCACAATCAGACCTCAAGGTTTTTACGTGTTTCTCAAGCTGATTTTCAACTTCAACTTTAAATGCTTTGAACATGTCAAAAACATATGACTTATATCTCATGAGATACATATAGCCATATCTTGAGTAATCATTCGTTAAAGTGATGAAGTACTCATATCCACCTTTAGCTTGAATGTTCACAGGACCACACACATCAACGTGTATTAGTTCTAAACATTCAGTGGCTCTAGTGCCTTTGGTCGTGAATGACCTTTTGGTCATCTTATCTTCCAAACAAGACTTACAAGTTGGTAGATCATCGACCTTTAAGTCACTTATAAGTTCATCACTAACCAATCTTTTTATCCTATCAAGGTTAATATGACATAGGCGCAAATGCCATAGGTTGGTTTCATCTTTTGATAATTTTTCTCTTTTATGAATAGGTTGTATTGATTCCGTGCCTAACAAGTGAGAGATATTGTTATGCAAATACAATTAACCATTTTCCAATGTACCTTTGTAAACAAATTTGTTGTTCCTAGTAATAATAAAACTTTTTTTAAAAGTAACTGAATATCCAAATTTATTTATACAAGAAACTGAAATTAAATTCCTCTTGAATTGAGGTACATAATAAACATCTAATATATCTAAATGCCTATAGGAATCTTAACAGATTCTAATATCTTCCACTGCACTAGAACATACCAACGCTCTGTTGCCTAAACACAAGTTGAATTCATTTCATTCAGTCTTTTCCTTTCCCGAACCCCTTCTAGTTAGGCCCAAGTTGCTTTTTCTTCTATTGTTTCTTGACCTTCTTACGGGTCTTGACAGTAGCAACTTTACTAACCGTATAAATCTCTTAACCCTTGCCTTTCACAAGGATTTTCTCGGTGCTTTGATAATCTTACAGCAGGCCTTTCAAGGTACATTCCTTACTGTTCAAGGTGTAGTCCAACTTGAACTGATCAAATCAATCCGATAGTAAGTTGACAATCATGTCAATTTTTATCTCACTATTTATCTCAGCACCATTGAGCTCAGCAATGTTGAGATGAGCTATGACTTTCATCATCTGATCTTTTACATCCTGTCTAGGTTTCATCCTAAGATTCATGAAAGCAGTCACTGCCTCTCTCTTAGTCATCCTGAACTTCATAGCAAACATCTCTTTTAGAGACATCATTATATCGGCAGCAGTCTCCATTTCTTCTTGCTGCAGTTGCAACATGTCGAAGATGGTACCAATAATGTAACATTTAGCCATCTCATCTGAAGAATTCCATTGCTGATACTCGCCTCTTTACTCCACAGTAGATTCATTAGTATGAGTCGGTGGTTTAGGAGTACACAGAGTGAACTTATGCTTTTCAGCTTGCAACAACAACCCAATATTCCTTTTCCATGTAACATAATTATCACCAGTTAAAGTATTATCTTTTAGGATGTTGATTAGGGATGGGGTCAAGATTTCTTTATAATAACAAAATTTATATAAGTAAACAATCATGATATAGCACTTTTGAATATTTATCTTGAAAAAAATAAAATAATTCAATCGTAAAATTCAACAGTGATACAACACCCATAAATGTCACACCTCCTTTGAGAGTTCGCACCATTTACTAGTTGGACTAGGTCCCACCTAATTGTTAACATAAAAACCAACGTTTCAATTTTAGCCTTGCCATTTTATTAACAAGAACTCTTGGGAGGATATTAATAAAATTACATTAAGTGTGTTACAAAGTTATCGACCATCAATACATTCCCTCGCAAATATCCCTTCCTTGGGAGTAGATATCGTTTGGGCTAATTGTCTAGTCTATCATTGTACGGAAGTATCTTGATAAATTCCATTCATGAATACCTCTTGGGGGGTTACTATATGAAACATAAAGCTTAACTAAACTTGGAGGCCGTAGGTGTTCCAAAACACCTTCTCCCACTCAATTATTTAAGACGTGTGATTGAATTCCATAGAATGATTTACCAAGTTATCTAGATGCCAATTAGATACCTAAACCATTCAATGCATGTACATACCAAAAGAGAAATATGAGTGACACTCCTATTTTATATGACATGTTATCATACAATAACAAATATTGTAATATTTACGAAAATATAAATAGCTACAATTTTGGTCCATCCTAGAAAAGCAAGTGAATTACATCAGTCTTGGAATACAAAAACTCATTTCTTAGCGAACAAGTCTTCATGCGACCATCATCCGTTTGGACCCCTTGGCTGCCTCCCATGGGCATGCACACCCCTTGGCTTCGTAAAGGGCTGTCATGGGCAGCCCATGAGATCCATGGGGATGCCATATGCAACCAATAACACAACAATCATGGCCGCGTGCTCATTCACATGCATGATTGTTGCTATGGTTCGCACGGTACCAAACTTGTTTCGGTTGATCCCAATTTTTCAAATCTTCGAATCTTTGATACTTAAAAATATTACAACAATATCTTAAGTAATAAAATACTGC
Organism: Dipteronia dyeriana; assembly: GCA_032871835.1. NCBI lineage: Eukaryota > Viridiplantae > Streptophyta > Magnoliopsida > Sapindales > Sapindaceae > Dipteronia > Dipteronia dyeriana. Next base: position 89,767,009 of record CM065300.1, on the reverse strand, counting down.
AGTTTTTTTTTTTATTACAACAATAAAATTTAAAAAAACTTAGCAACTACCATGAAGGAACTTACGATGATGATAGGCCACCCTTCTTGTTACAATCCCAAAATAAAAATACAATGAAATTTTAGGACCAAAGTTTAGCAACAACAAATCACATTATAAAAATATATATATATCCTTACATTCCATTGTAAATATATATGTGAATACCGAGAGTGCCATCTCTTTCTAAAAACAAGCATATTAATAATAAAAAGAAGTAGATTCACATACATATACATCAATTAATCTAGGGTACAACCAGACTCTGATACCAATTGTAGGGAAAAATCGATTAAAAAACGTCGCAGAAGCATAAAATTAGGGTTTGGAATATTTTAAAAAACTTTCCTTTAAAAGAAAGAACCTTAACCCTAGATTAATTTACGTATATTAAAAGTATAGTACTTTTTTTCTCGTGATGATTGAACTAGCATTGAATTAAATCTGTAAGATCTTCCAATCCAATCACGAACGTGAATCACCTAGGAGTGTGGGCTCTCTTTCTTTACTTTGTATAGCTGAGAATGGAAATAAACAAAATCATTTTCTTTAGTTAGTCACAATAGTCCTCCAAGAGAAAACCCAAGAACATTCTGTCACTAGTGAATTATTAATCTATTTGATTGACAATCACGTGAACCCGATTCGATTTTTGTACACAAAACCCTTTCGATGTAAAGGATACTAGTGCACTATCAAAAACAAAATGTTCCCCTTTTCTCTTCTCCATGGCCGAATTCTGTACACAATAACTATGAGTTGGTCGAATATTGTCTACTGCAAAAACTAGATTTTCTCCTCTCAAAATTCAACCTCTTGGCCGAATTCACTTTCATAATAACCTTAGCCTTGGCTGAAATGTCACTTAGAAATTAGCCTTAGGAAAAATTTGTGGGAGGATATATATAAGTTCCCAGGCAAGAATCATAACTCTAGGTGGATTTACTTGGTGACAAAGAATCCTTTTTAAAAAAAGATTTCTTTTCCACACCAAGACTCCTAATCCAACTCAAATAGTGTATTTAATTATTAACCAAATATTGAATATAATTAAATTGTGACTAAATCAAAAACTTCCTATTAACCAAAAATTCCCATTGGGTGAAAAATATCTATTAACACCCTAAACCCGCTACCCTGGAAGGCTGTGGGGAAGGTACCTTGTACCTTGGCGATCTGGATAGATAAAGAAGTATGGAGCGATAGGTAGGAGATGAGCCATCTCGTTCGTCGGGCTTGGTGTATATGGAGGAGATATGGAGAGCTCGAGGTTCTCTTGCTGGGGTAAAGGGGTTGATCTGTGTCCCTGGTCCATGGTATCCAGTCTCCTCTCGAGGTGTCCTTGATCCTAATAGTGAACAATGAGGTAGGATTGGTCCTCGACGGTGATGTAGATTTGCTCGTTAAATAGTGGACCACCCGATAGTGATTCTTCACCTCTAGGTGCATTCGGTCAGTTTCAGAACCTGTCCTAGTACCCAGAGCTCTATCCTGGACCCTGATTTCTTTCAGTAGTTTCCAGACCTATACAGTGAGTAAGAAGGGGGGCTTGCCTGGCTTTTTAGTCGGATCCTTGTCTGCTTCCGTAGGGAGGGTGCAAGAGAGCTTATCGACTCCCTTTAGATGGGTCTGGCTGGTTTCTCCCCATCTTGATATATGACTTTGGCATGTAGATGAGAGGATAAGAGCGCTAGATCCAACGGGGTAGGAATCTAGCTCACACACTTACATACATGTATAATACAATAGCTAAATAGGAGAAAGACAAGTCTTTTATAGAGGGACGTGGACTTACCAAGGGGAAAAAGTATCACGAATGATCACATGCTGAAAATCCTCGATGCAGTATCCAGAGGAAGGAGAAAGACCCTTCTTTGTATATATATCAAGCGGTGATCCTAGGAGCTTACAACAATGGAGAAATACTATAACCATAGTGCTCCATAGAGTATACAATAGTAATCTAGTGTTATCCAATACCGGTACGTTCCTAGTAAAGGTACACAGACAATGATCATATATTGAGAACTTAAACGAAGTATGTAAACTTGCCTCAAGCTTGTCGATTTTGGGATTAGACAAGAGATGCGTGTTCTCCCCCCCCCCCCCCCCCCCCCCCCCCCACCTCCCTAAGTCGATGCTATTACAAGTGTATTTATACATGCTGTAACTAGGTTTCCTTCTTAGTGTGTAAGTTGAAAATTAATGGATTGAGCTTCCTTCCTTGATATAAAGGATTTTCTGTTGTAGTTTAGCCCAAATAATCGGTTATCGAGGATATCTTAGAGGTAAAGGTGTATGTTTCCTATTTGGACTCTCTCAATAACGATGTCCATTAAAGAGTTGACTAATCTTCCCTTAATGGCTTTGATTATATCTTTAATAGGGTTAACTACCTCAATTAGTGTGGTTGACCTCATTAATAGGCTTGATTACCTCAATTAATATGGTTGACCTCATTAATGGTATCGGAAATGTCATAAAAGTCAATCCTCTCTTCGTACGCTGTTTGGAGGAGAACTCTGGTCTTGTATATCACTTTGGCGAGGTACTGTATAGAGGTTACCTGAGGTGACTCTAGTTTTGAGGGACACTCAAGTACTACTTTTGCTAATGGAGACTGGATTTAACCACGACGGGATCTACATTGGATCTTACCCTAATCGTGTTGGCACTTTTTAATGATGGTAGGGCTTTACGGGCTTCTTCCTTTTCTATTGAAACAGGTTGAGATTGTATCTCGACAAGGTAGGAGGGCATTTGTAAGACAAGTTCATTACCCTGGAGGTCTCTTGGTGAAAGAAGAGATGGTAGAATGCTTCAAGAAAAAGTCATGGGATACCTTGACCTCGGGGAGCCCAGGTCCTCCCATGTCGACCTAGCTTCAAGCTTCTATCCTGGTATAGGGAGCTTGACATGGTCACGTCTGGCTTTATTTGGTGAGTCTGGATGTGAGCAAGATGCTCAGATGGTATAGTCGGTTTTACCTTACTCATAGATGATCGCGTTGTAGCTCGACCTCGGGGACCTTGATATAAGCCTGAACTTGGACCCTTACATGAAGGCTGGGAAGTGGAAAATTCTTCTTTGGTCCCTAGCCATATTTGGCTATTAACACAAGTCCTCTCTGAATTTAACACCAGTACATAGTGAGGGTTGGATTCAGGATATGTAACACTTAAAGAATTTTCCTATTTCGTCTTACAGGTCGCCATTACATGAAATGCCCCGTTATCAGCATGCTTGGCTTAGGCGAATTGTGGTACTAGCATTCCTGGTTTAGGAATTCCGGTATTTAGGCAAAAAGATCTTGGTAGGAAACTAGGGCCACTTTCACTCCAGGTCTTTATACGTAGTCAAATTATAGGTGAATTCGGGCTTGTAAAATAAATGTGCTGTGGCGGACCAAAAATGAGGATATTCACTTGGTGGAATTTTTGACGCTCTAGTCAGTGTAAAATTTGATAAGTAAGAGAGGTAAGATATGACAAACCGTAATGTTCGATCATGTGGGATGAAGCTCCTATGGCTAGTCTTGGTACCTAGCGTTCCTTTTCCATGAATCACGGTACTTAGGAAAACTAGCGAAATGATCCTAGTAGGCAACTATGCCATCCAGATCCTTCCTGGCGGGGTTGGCTCGGCTAAGGCATCAGGATGACCATTTGGTTGTCCTGGTCTTGTGATCTAGCAGGCAACTATGCTTTTACGCTCGGATCTTTCTTGAGGGTGGTAGCCCGACCATAACATCAAGAATGATGGCTAGCTATCCTGATCTGGCAATCTGAATTGAAACTATGCTCTTATACTCAGACCCTTCTTGGGGGTGGTAGCCCATCCAAGGTATCAAGAATGCTTGCTAGCTATCACGGTCTCGAGATCTGGACGACATCTATGCACATACACATAGGCCCTTCTTAAGTGTGGTAGCCCGACCAAGGCATCAGAAATGCTAGATAGCTATCCTGGTCTCGAGATCTAGACGACAACTATGCTCTTACACTCAGACCCTTCTTGGGGTTGGTAGCCCTGACCAAGGCATCAGGAATGCTAGCTATCAATCATGGTCTTGAGATCTGGATGACAACTATGCACTTACACTCAAACACTTCCTAGCGGGGGTGGTGCCCAGCCAAGTCATCAGGGGTAGAGAGGGTGCTCGCCCGACCAATCCTTGGTCTTGAGGTGATCATTGTCCAAATGCCATAGTGATCCTCTTATAGGGAATAATCCGGTCAAGGGCATCAGGAGTGTTGTGTAACTCTCCTGGTAATGGCGATCCTCTTGGAGGGATTTGATCCGGTCTAGGGTATCTTGATCATAGGAGAATAGTGATCACATGAGAACTATAACGAGGATCGAAATCAAAGAGATATAAACTCATGGCGTTACCAATACGAAATTGTATCGATGCAAGGTTGTACCGATTGGTAACCAGTCTTGCACTAGGAGCTTTTTCACGAGTAGAATCTCTTTAAACGATCTGAGTTATGGGTGTAGATGAAAGATTGACCTTCCCTAAAAGGCATTTTTAATTGTGAACCGGTCACTAGCAGAAATCGTCCCACGTTAGGGTCACTGCCCCTTCCATATGAGTACTAGAGATAATAATGAGCTCCTAGTCCGCAAGTGATGTAACTGGTTTATTGGCCTGTTTGGGTTACAAAAGAATCTTCAATAATTATAATGGAGCTCAAGACCTCGCGATGAGTGAATCGGGGCCTTTAGGTGCTCTTCGAATAAATCGGGACATCGATGGCTCACTAGGGCATTAAACGACCCGGTACAAATAGAGATGAGCCATTAGTATGATAATCTTCAGGAGCAAGCTGATGCTGCTAAGGCATAGTTCATGCAAGCCAATCGGGATGGCTATTTCTTTGCAACCTATCAAATGGATCAGGCTATACCTCTCTCCTTAAGTGTCATTGTTTAATGAAAAATGGAGGGGATTAAGCAGAAAGCTATTGAGATGGTTGTGTATGCTCCCACATTAGCTAGCAAATCTTAGGCCGCTGAAGCATACTCTGGTTCGAACTCCTATGTTGTAGTAGAGGATCAATCCAAAAAGAGAGCTTCAAAACATTTTACCTCTCTACCTAGTCTTGCTAAAAAGGTACTGGACCAGACCGAAACTACCAATGAAGGGGTGGTTCAGACTAGTTTGGTTGAAGAGAGAGATACCCAGGTTAACCCAGCCATGATGAGGGTAGTCGTCTCTACTAGCGTAGCGGAGGTAGAGGATATCCCTATTGGCTCTACTCAAATAAGGCCACAGCTGAGGTGGTCCGGATTTTCTCCCTTTCCTCTAGACCTTTCATGTCAATGTAGTATAAGGTTGTCCCGAGGTGCCCTACAGCCCTTGTAAGGAGCGGAGCCTCATGATGGCTTTGAAATAACAAACTTTTTGAATGTAAAAAGATGGTGGTGTGAGAGGTTAACCACATACGGTGCTAGAAAGTGTTGACGGAAAATTTACTCGGGATGAGAAATTTCTGTTAACACCTTCGAGACCACTGCCATGAGAGCGGTGGTCGGGGTCGATACCGTTGGTTCCCGACCTGTTTAAAAGAGAGGCGAGTGGTTGGAATAGTAAATGAGAACTTTATTATTGATATATTGCTTTAAAGTACAAATCGCTCTCTTGTATGCTCACAGTCTCTCGAAGGTGTAGGGGGGGTGGCAACTCTGAGCCTGTCGAATAGTGGAGATGAAGGTGACCGTGTTCTGAATCCTGAATCCATAATTTGAATTGTTACAGAATTTGATGATATCGTTGACGGAGATAAGTTTAATCCCTTATTTGAATCAAACTCTTGACGTACATGTAAATATTAAGTGGACACAATCCAGTGTGCACTCGTGCCATGAATCTTCATAGAGGTCACCTTGCCAGCTGCCTGTTGCCCCGTATAGCGAGGTAGATTCTTGCTCTGGCTCTATTCTTAGAAGCTTAAGATGGATTTTCCCTGAATCTTCTGGACTTGACGTGCTCTTGTAGACCCTCTTAGGAGGTAGCTGGGGTAGTGTATATTTAGGCGTGATTCTTCCTATATGTCCAGCAAGGACAGCGAACTTCTGGAGAGGTTGGTAGGCTTCTTTATAAGTTCTCTTGAGCTTGGAGACTTCCCCTAGCATTTATGGGGCGGTTGTAGAGCTCGACCTCAGAGCCGAGGTTCCCCGATAGATGGCCTGGAGAAGCCCGACTTCCAGTACTCTTATAGGGGCTCATCTCGGTCGCTCATGGCTTATCTTCTGGTAGCTTTGAAGCTGAACCGGCCTTCCCAACTCCTATGAGGTGGCATTACGGACTTTCTGGGCTTCATGATTGTGGATTATACGTGGAAAATTTCTCTTGGAGGAGAACTCTTGTTCAATATTCTGGTGGCACAGCACCTTACTGATATCATTCTTCCTACCTTTTAGAGGAGGCATACCTCGGATGGGTCTTAAAGCTGGTATCCCAGTACTTGGGTATCGATCTGATGGCGAGATACCTTAAGGCACCAGTCTGATTGTATGGAGATTGATTCGACCTTACAAGGCTTTCGGTGAAGCTCGATTTGACAGTGCTGGAATCTGACGGGTAGCGAAGCTTGGCTGGCAAGCCCTGGTAAGGTGTTTGTTATAAACAGACGGCCTTGGCTTGCTTGTGGAAGGGTTGAGAGGTACGCTCGAGTAATGCTTTTTTTACTTTATTTAACCATGTTAGGATCTACAGTGGATCTTGGCGCTTTTGGTGATGATGAGGCTTTACGAGCTTCTTCCTTTTATGCTCGGACAGGTCGAGATTATACCTTGACGAGACAGAAGCAACTTTGCCAGACAAGTTCGGCACCTTGAAGGTCTCCTAGTGAAAGTAGATATAGTAGCAAGCTCTAGGAGAGTGTCAAGAGATACCTTGATGTCAGGGGACCCATGTCCTTTCACGTCGACCTAGCTTTGGGATTTTATCCTGGTATAAGAAGCTTGACGCAGTCTCGTCAGACTTTATTTGGTAAGCCTCGACATGTGCGAGATGCTCAGATGGTATGGGCGGCCTCGTCTTGCTCCTGTAGGATCACGTGGTAGCTCGACCTCGGGGACCTTGATACCCAGTCATATAAGCCCGAATTTGGACCCTTGCAGGAAGGCTGGGAAGTGGAAAATTCGTCTTTGGTCCCTAGCCAAATTTTTCTATAAACAAAAAGGTTGGGCGCCTCTATCTTGTCAAAGTTGTAGATTCTTTTTCTAGCATTTGAGTGGGATCAAATGTGTTATGATGAGTCTAAAATCATTAAAGTGTGGTGTCTTTGGGCAAAATAAACTAGTGCACTGGGTGCATTGAATAGGATCAAAATGAAATACTTTAATCTAGAATCGTCAATGGATAAAAGTTTTCATTTAAAGACAATCGGAGAGTCTATCTCAATCCTGAGATAAATGATGGACTTATGTGAATCTTTATTTAAGAGTTCAATTTTAGTTCTTTAGTGGAATGAACTAAAATTAAATATATTGGACCTAAGTGAATCGTTTGTTGATTGTGATTGGATTGTGTCTATTGGAGCTTAAATTTAGATAAACCGCCAAGATCCCCAATCCACACAAACTTGTATGGATCACTTGATATAATTTACCAGACCAATTTAAGGGTCCATCTAGAATTGTATTATGGCATGTGAACTTGTTTCTTTGTGTAAGAACGGGTCTAGTTCACATGTAGACTTTTTTATTAAGGTCCAAAGAATTTAAAAAATAAGAAAAAATTATATATGGCCTATATACATGTGTTGGGCGGTAAGGCTATTAAGAATAGCTTAAATTATATTATTTTTATTTTATTATTTAATTAAAAAAAATTAATTAATTTGTTGATTTATTAATTATTTAATTAAAAGTCAAAATCTTTTTCCTAATAGGAGTTGGTCTCCTAAAATTATACTATTGTTGGTAGTATAATTATTATTAAACACTATATTCGATAAGTTGATAAATAAAAAGAATTATTTATCTAATCAAATTAGGAAGTCTTTAATATGGTTACAAATACACTATTGAGTTGGATTAGGAGTCTTGGTGTAGTATAGAAATCATTAAAAAAGGATTCTTAACCACCAAGTAAATCTACCTAAGGAAAGGATTCTTAACTACCAAGTAAATCCTTCTTAGGAAATGATTTGTGATCCTAATATATATCAAATGAAATTTCGGCCAACCTAAGTTTTTCTATGAGATGAATTTCAGCCATGCTAAGTAATTTTCAAGAACAGAATTTGGCCTAGCAAGAGAGAATTTTGAGGGAGAAAAAATTGTTTTCTACTCTAGACAATATTCGACCAACTCATAGAGATAATGTGAATTCGGCCAAGAAGAGAAAAAGGGGAACGTTTTTGTTTTCGATAGTACACTAGTATCCTTTGCATTAAAAGGGTTTTGTGTACAACATCAAATCAAGGTTCACGCGAGTTTCAATTAAATTGATTGATAATTCAAAAGTGACCGGACGTTCTTAGTTTTTCTCTTGGAGGATTATTGTGACTAACAATGAAGAAGATTTTGTTTGTTTCCATCCTCAGGTATACAATTTAAAGAAAGGGAGCCCACTGATTCACATAAGTGATTGGATTGGAAGATCTTACGGATTTAATTTGACACTAGTTCAATTGTCACAAAAAAAAAGGTACGATACTTTTTATATACATAAATTAATCTAGGGTTAAGGTTCTTGTTATTTAAAGGGAATTTTTTTATTTATACGCAAACCCTAATTTTTGTTTTATCACACTTCTGTTGCGTTTTGAACCGTCTTTTTCCCCTATAATAGGCACGGCTGCCATCCTCCGTGCATAACGTGTACATCACCTGTGTGTTGTGCCAAGCGCAAGCAGTAGCCGTTGCTTACGCGAAGCACTCGTAGCTGCTGCTGCATGCACGAAGTGCACATAGTTGCTGCCACTTGTGCCTTTAGTGCATACGCGCTACTGCTTAACACGAATCCTTGTTGTTTCCGTTTGCGCGTCCGATACATGCCTGGCTTCTACATCTTCTTTATATGTCTTATTATTACAATATAACATTAATATATTATAACAAAAAAATTGATTTATAAAGAACAAATTAACGATGGAAAATTTAATTATTACAACCCAATAAATTATAATCCTTAGACTCATCGTACCATATAATTAACGATCAACCATGTTTATAAAAGAAAATATAAACATCATACAACCCTAGATCGTGCCAACACGTATCATACATATCCAAAAGAAATAGAAAACAATCTTAAAATATTTGTGTATATAAGCTCTGATTACAATTGTAAGTCACACAATGGAAAATAATTATTGTTTTTAAAATTATCTTGGACCTTCTTGGTATACACAAATATAAGGAGGGATTTGTTTACATACCTTCGAAGATCTCTTCTTTGTTTCTTTTCGATCCTTCACAACTAAGCCTTCTGAGCTATGACCTGCGATCTTGCAACTGTGTGCCTGCAAGTCACGGATTCCAAGAGTTCTTTAATAGAGGTTTGTGAGATGGAGAAGACAACTCCATGTTTTTTTTTCCAGGGTTAGGCCAACTCAAGCAAATATATATATATATATATATTCTTTTTCTCTAGGGTTTCCAGACCTCTCTCCCTCCCTTTTGGATCCTTTTGGATTCTGTTAGTTTCCAGATATGTATATCTTATATATGTATATATGGTCATTCTTCGATACAACATTACACGATGCAATAGTATGTGATCAGATATGATTGTATGTGATCGTAAATATATATAATGTTATCGTATAAGAATTGCATGTGATCATACAATTAAATTGTTGTGATCGCATATTAGAACATGCAATCACATATTAGTTGTTGAGGTTGTACTAAAGAAGACATGATCATAGTCAAAACTTTTTATGTTGCACCATGTAACGTTGCATCAAAGGGCAGGCCTTACATATATATATATTCTAGGATCCTAGGGTTTAGTTAATCAAATTAAAATAGGATTATAAATCCATTTTTAATTCGGTCACCACTAGGACTCAAACCTTTCACCTCTTTAAAGTAAATAAAATAATCTCTATTATTTTATTCCTTTAGCTTTTGTTAATGTTCGAATCTATAACCTCCAAATAACAATTAATAATTTTTAATTATTAATATACCATTTAAATAATCATATTATTTAATTATATTTTGTTTATAGTGAAATTTGGTCAGGGGTAAAAGAGAAATTTTCCACCCATAATCGACAATCATGAAGCCGGGAAAGACCGTAAAGCCACCTCGCAGGAGCAGGGAAGACCGGTTCGGCTTCAAAACTACCAGAAGACAAGCCAGACGCCACCAGGACGAGCCCCCACAAGAGGACCGGAAGTCGGGCTTCTCAAGACCATCTATCGGGGAACCTCGGCTCTGAGATCAAGCTCCACAACCGCCCCGTAAATGCTGTGGGAAGTCTCCAAGCTCAAGATAACTTTGAAAGAAGCCCTCAAACCTCTCCAGAAGCCCGCTGTCCTTGCTGGGCATAAAGGAAGAATCACAACTAAATCTACACTACCCCAGCTACCTCCCAAGACGGTTTACAAGAGCACCTCAAGCCCCCAAGGGTCAGGGAAAATCCATCTTAAGCTTCTAAGAACAGAGCCAGATCAGGGATCTACCTCGCTCTACGGTGAAACAGGCAGCTGGCAGTGTGACCTCCATGAAGATTCATGGCACGAGTACACACAAGATCGTCTCCACGTAATATTTACATGCACGTCAAGAGTTTGATTCAAATAAGGGATTAAACCTATCTCCGTCAACGATATCATCAAATCCCGTAACAATTCAAATTCAAATAATGAATCCCGCCCGATAATGAGGGAACGGATTCATGGGACCACGGTAACGTATTTGTGGATTAAAAACCTACTTGGACGATATAAATAGGGGAAGCCAAGCAGAGATAAAGAGGGACAAAGAAATCAGGGACAATGACAAATACAAAAATACAATAACATAAGATAGAAAGAAGAGGGGAACGCCTAAATTCTGGATTCAGAACATGGTTACCTTCATCTCCACTATTTGACAGGCACTGAGTTGCCACCGCCCTACACCTTCGAGAGACTGTGAGCAAACAAGAGAGCTATTTGTATCTTAAAGCAATATATCAAAAATAAAGCTTCCATTTACTGTTATTACGTTCCAGCAACTCATCCCTCTCTTAAGCAGGTCGGGAACAAACGGTACCGACCCTGGCCACCACTTTCGTGGTAGTGGTCTCGAGGGTGTTAATAGGAATTTCTCATCTCGAGCAAATTTCTTGACGACACTTTCTGGCGCCGTCTGTGGGAAGCCTCTCACACCACTATCTTTTTACATTCAAAAAGATTGTTATTTCAATGTCATCATGAGGCTCCGCTCCTCAAAAGGGCAGCAGGGCACCTCGGGACAACCTTCTGCTACATCCACAAGAAAGGTCCTGAGGAAAAGGAGAAAATCCAGGCTCCATAGCCAGATTCCCACCTAGCCATCTACTGTGCGGGCTCTGGATCCCCCTCTGGGAAGCCAGGTCGAGCTTGACCAACAAGCGGCGGCCTTCGTAGAGAACGTCTGCTTTCGACTACTCGCTGAGGGTATCGCTATCCAACAAACGGGTCTCTGCAATCAAGGGGAATCAAGCAGGCCTGCAGCTAGGCAACCCGCCTTTGATCACCTAGGACCTGTCCCTCTGGAATCAACTTGTAACAGAACGGGGCTCCCGACCTTGATCCGGGATAGGCTAGGCCTGTGCCCCATGTTCCAGAAATGCTGCCACGCTACCAACCCATACAAGTTAGATCCGCGGCAGATGTCCTTCCTAGGGGAGTGGAAGAGCTCTTCCACCCAACGACTACAATGAGGGAAGCCAAGGGTAGAGAAGAAGAAAGTCAGCAAAGCCCAGAGCGATCCCCCTCTGAAGAAGGAACCGGGTAGAGGTCGCCAATTCATCAGAGGGATCTGATGGTAAAGGATCCGAGTTCGACTCAAAAAAATCAGAAAGCAAGCGAATAAGGGACCAGTTGGCAGAGCTACAGAAAGAGGTTCAATTGATGAAGAAGGGGAAGTACAAGGAGGACAAGAAAGATCCTCTAAGTGAAATGAACGCCCCCTTCACCAGAAGGATCTAGGAGGCAGAGCTCCCGCCTAAGTTCAAAATGCCAGCTGACAGGTTCTCTGGGACTGAAGATCCTCTGAGCCACTTAGAGAGCTTTGTTCAACAAATGGAGGTCCAGAACACAACCAGGACCGCTATGTGTCGAATGTTCCCCACTACACTCACAGATTATGCTAAGATCTGGTTTAGAAAAATACCCGCTGGGAGCGTGGATTCCTTCACCAAGTTATAAACCGATTTCTGCTCACAATTCCAGGGAGTTAAGCCCCGACTGAAGGACCTGATCCATCTACAATACGTGATCCAGGAGATAGGGGAAACCCTCCGGGCTTATGTCTAGTGTTTCCATAAGGTAGTCATCCCGATGGGCTTCTTCACCGAGAGAGAAACCCTCGCCAACTTGAGAATAAACTTAAGGGCGGGAAAAATGTTTCGTGTTTTGCCATGAGACCTTCGAAAACCTACCAGGAAGCCTACGATCGGGTTCTGGAACATATTGAGGTCGACGAACAGCTCAAGGTCAAGATGGAGCATGACGACATGATAGTCTTGAAGTGACAAAAGAAGGAAGCTCCCAGATCTGAGCACGCTTAGAAAAGCCAAAACAAACCCCCTAATAAATCAACATATGGCTTCCCTCTTCCTTAGCCCAAATCGGAAAGGTATCCGGATAAACGGGCTCCTTCTCATGCTTTACCACTTCCTTGGACAGTGGCCCCTATGGCCCGCTTTGAGAGGGGGTATGACCATTACACTCCCTTAAATGCATCTCGAGAGACAGTCTACGTCACCATTAGGGACAAGGGCTTGTTACAGAAGCCCACCTCCATGAAAGTTTCGGCCGATAAAGAAATCGTTATAAATATTACGACTTTCATAAAGACGTAGGGCACAACACTTTAGAATGCTACAACCTGCGGAACCAGATTGAGGCTTTGATAAGGGAGGATGCTTGTTAGGGAGAACATTCAGACTGGAAGTGAGGTACAAGCCGAGATCCGAGAACATGTTTAGAAGAGGAAGGGAGAGCAGGCGGACCTGATGCAACAGATTCAGGTAATACATAATATCAGCAAAGGTCCTACTCTAGCTGGCACTTCCAACAATTCCAGAAAAAACCATGCGAGAAAGGTCCCTCGTACGGACTAGGGGCGGGAAGAAAAAACCATGCGAGGAAGGTCCCTTGTACGAACGAGGGGCGGGATATCTTAAAGGTCGACAAGAGACCGACCAACCCCTCCCCGCTGTCTCAGATCATCTTCACCAAAGCAGATGTCTTTAACACCATGTAGCCACATGATGACCCCATGGTCATCACAGTACAAAATGCCAACTTCATGGTGCACCGCGTGCTCATCGACACAGGTAGCAGCGTCGATGTTCTGTTCAAAGACACTTTGGAAAAACTAAACTTGAAGGAATAATGCTACAACAGTTGTATTTCTCCATTATATGGGTTCTCTGGGGACTCCATCACACCCGTAGGATCAAAAATCCTACCGGTGATCATCGGATCCGCACCTCTCTAGCAAAACATCATGATCGACTTCATGGTGGTGGACACCCTATCGGCCTAAAATGCAGTATTATGGAGGCAATTCCTGTTATCCTTGAAAGGGGTCCTCTCTATTTACCATAATGTACTAAAATTCCCGGTAGGAGACAAGGTGGGGGAAGTTTGGGGTGATCAGCAAGCAGCTAGGAAATGCTACGCAGTGTCAGCCAACCCAGCAGCTCTAGCTAAACAACTCGCCAAAGTGACGACTATCCAAGGTGGAATAACTCCAGCACTAAACCTGGGAGACGCGGGCTCCATCGATTGTCCTGAAGAAGGCCTTATGGTGCCCAATATGAAAGAACAGAGAATGGAATGGGCCAGCGGCCATCCAGTAAATAAGTTAGAGGAGATTCCTGTTCGACTAAGCGATCCCTCAAAGGTCGTCAAGATCCGAGCTACCTATGAGCCAGGAATGAAAGAGGGTTTGATTAGGCTCCTCCCAGAATTCAACGATATTTTTGCCTGGAGTCATACGGAGATACTGGGGATCCCGATGACATTAGCTGCACATCGACTGGCGGTGGATTCGACCTTCAAGCCCGTTAAACAGAAAATGTGCCACTTTAACACTGAAAGAAATGTGGCGGTTCAAGAAGAGGTGGACAAACTCACCCAGTCAGGCTTCATTCGAGAAGCCTGCTACCCCGAATAGCTCACCAACGTGGTCATGGTCACGAAGGCGAATGGGAAGTGCTGCATGTGCGTAGACTACACTGACATCAACCGGGCATGCCCGAATGACAGTTTCACTCTACCAAAAATTGATCAGCTGGTCGATTCCACCTCCGGGAATAAGCTCCTGAGCTTCATGGATGTGTTTTCCGGCTACAATCGGATTATGATGCATCCCACGAACGAAGAAAAGACCAGCTTCATCACCGTGCAAGGCCTGTACTGTTGCAAGGTGATGCTCTTCGGGCTAAAAAATGCTGGAGCTACTTACCAGCGGTTAGTTAACCGTTTGTTCAAACCCGAAATTGAAAGGTCGATGGAGGTGTATATCAATGTTATGATCACTAAATCTTCAACCTCGGAAGGCCACCTAGATGACATTCGTATGACTAAAGGAAAACCAGATGAGGTTGAACCCTTCCAAATGCGCATTTGGGGTAACTGCGGGGAAGTTTCTGGGCTTCATGGTTTATGAGAGAGGCATAAAGGCTAACCCATAAAAAATCATGGCTATCCTGGATCTAGAATCCCCCACATCTCTTAAACAGGTTCAAGACTTGACACGTCAGGTAACAGCGCTCAACAGGTTCATCTCCTGGTCTACCGATAAGTGCTTACCATTCTTCAAAGCTATCAAGTAGGGAAGAAACATGAAGTGGGATCAAGAGAGCGGATAGGCATTCCAAGCTTTGAAAAGATACCTAACAAGCCCTCCACTGCTGGTCAAGTCAAATCCTTGAGAAGAGCTCCAAATATACTTGGTCTTTTCAGAAACCGCCGTGAGTAGGGCCTTGGTCAAGGAATGCGGGGATAAGATCCAATGACCTATCTACTATGTGAGTCACGCTCTAACCAAGCCCGAAAAGAACTATTCTTTGTTGCAGAAGCTCATTTATGCCTCAGTGACCTCGGTAAGGAAACTCCATCCTTTCTTCCATGCTCATTCAATAGCAGTGGTGACGGACCAACCCCTCCGTCAGTTCATGCAAATGTCGGATGTTTCTGGATTGCTGGTTCTATGGGCCCTAGAGCTTACCCAGTTTGATTTAAAGTATAAGCCTAGGACCGAGATAAAAGCTCAAGCACTAGCGCACTTTGTAGCCGAACTTTCAGTACCTTCAGATCCGGCAACCTCCCCTGTAATATATGTCACCTTTGAGAGGATTCCAGAATCTGACAACTGGTCGGAAGGCTACGAGTCATGGACTCTATACACTGACGGAGCATCAGGGCAGTCAGGGGGAGGAGCAGGCATAGTCCTCATCGATCTAGAAGGAACTGAGTGTTGCCACTGTTTCAGGTTTGAATTTAAAGCCACAAACAATGAAGTGGAATACGAACCCCTACTAGCTGGGATAAAAGCTGCCACAGAGCTCGGGGTTGATTACATTAATATCAAGAGCGACTCTTCACTCGTGGTCAACCAAGTTTCCGAGGATTATCAGGCTAAAGGGGATAACATGATCGCTTACCTGAAACTGGTGCAACAACTCAAGACCGAATTTATGGGATTTAGAATCGAGCAAATACCTCAACAGCTAAATCATCGGGCTGACGTCCTAGCCAAGATAGCTGCCTATGGTGGCCAAACCCTACCTTACGGAGTCTCTCTTCAAGTAATCCACATACCTAGCATTATGACTGGTAAGGAAGCTTATACCCTAGACCGATAGCCATGCTGGATGGATCCAATAGCAGAATATCTACAGGACGGGAAACTCCCCAAGGAGCCCGACAAAGCTAGGATGGTTAAAAGGCTCTCGGTCCAATATTGTATGTTGGATGGGCATTTATACCAAAGGGGGAAATCCCTTACCTTGCTCCGATGTCTACACCCTGAAGATGCCAAATGGGCTTTGAGAGAGGTTCATTCCGGGGAATGCGGGAACCATATAGGTGGAGAGGCCTTCACATATCAGGTTCTCCGCATGGGGTATTACTGGCTGACTATCCATCAAGATGCTAAGAACTTGGTGCAAACATGTGAGGCGTGCCAGAAGGCCGCCAACTTGAGTCACCTCCCTCCGGAGCGCTTGTCGTCCCTTAGGTCACCATACCCCTTTGTTATGTGGGGAGTCTATTTGATTGGACTGTTTCCAACAGCTCTGGGACTGGCCAAGCATGCTATCGTATCAATTGACAACTTCACAAGATCGGTTGAAGCCGGACCACTCTCTCATATATCGGAAGAGAACACAACAAGGTTCATCAAGACCAATGTAGTTTGCAGGTTCGGAACCCCTCTTGCCATCATAATCGACCTCGAAAAATAGTTCGATAATGGCCGATTCAGAGATTTCTACAAAGGTTTGGGAATCGACCTTTGGTTTGCTTCGGTAGCCCACCCTCAGACCAATGGTTTGGTGGAATCCATGAACAAAACCATCAAGAAATTGTTGATGAAAAAGCTACAATAAAAGAAAGGCAGATGGGTAGAGGATCTTCTCGAGGTCCTCTTGGCTTACCGCACTACAAAGAGAATAGCTACCAGGGAAACGCCCTACTCGCTGGCCTTCGAGGTTGAAGCGGTCCTACCTATAGAGCACAAGTTGACCTCCTTTAGAGTCCAACGATTTGAACCGGGGAGTAATGAAAGCAAGCACCGAGCAAGCTTGGATCTCATGGAGGAAAAGCAAGATCGAATAGCTGATAAGGTAGCGATCTACCAAGGCAGGATTTCCAGGTACTTCAACAGGAGGGTTAGAGCCCGAAGGTTCAAAGAAGGGGATCTAGTCCTCAGGAAAGTGATGTTGAACACCAGGAAGAGGTCAGACAAGGTCCTAGGGCCCAACTGGGAAATACCCTACCTAATAAAGATGGTGATCCGTAATGGGGCGTACAAGCTCGAGGATATGTATGGCCGACTCATCGACCATACTTGGAATGGGGATCACCTAAGGAAATTCTACCCTCGAACAGGGGCAGGCGACCACCGACTAGTTTCTTTTATTTTTTCTTCTAACAGTAGTGTACTTCATCTTCCATATCAATAAAGCTTGCTTTTCTTGCTTACTCTTTCTTCAACTATGTCCTACAATAATTTGGGCCTACATGGAAAGTTTTGACATTATCTCCTCAAGACCGGGGGTAAGCCAGGGAAGCCCCCTCGCTACTCCTGATGCCTCGATAGGGCACAACCCCCCGCCAAGAAGGGTATGAGTATAAGAGCATAGTTGCCATCCAGATCTCAAAACCAGGAAATAGCTAGATAGTGCTCATGATGCCTTGGTTGGGCTACCACCCCCAAGAAGGATCTGAGTGTAGGAGCGTAGTTGCTATCCAGATCTCAATACCAGGAAATAGCTAGATAGCGCTCCTGATGCCTTGGCTGGGTTACCACCCCCAAGAAGGATCTGAAAGTAAAAGCATAGTTGCCATCTAGATCTCAAAACCAGGAAATAGCTAGATAGCGCTCCAAATGCCTTGGTCGGGCTACTACCCCCAAGAAGGATCTGAGTGTAAGAGCATAGTTGCCATCTAGATCTCAAAACCAGGAAATAGCTAGATAGCCCTCTTGATGCCTTGGTCGGGCTACCACCCCCAAGAAGGATCTAAGTGTAAGAGCATAGTTGCCATCCAGATCTCAAAACCAGGAAATAGCTAGATAGCCCTTCTAATGCCTTGGTCGGACTACCACTCCCAAGAAAGATTTGAGTGTAAAAGCATAGTTGCCATCCAGATCTCGAAACCAGGAAATAGCTAGATATCCCTCTTCATGCCTTGGTCGGGCTACCACCCCCAAGAAGGATCTGAGTGTAAGAGCATAGTTGTTATCCAGATCTCAAGACGAGGAAATAGCTAGATAGCCGTCCTGATGCCTTGGTCGGGCTACCGTTCCCCCCAAGAAGGAATCGAGTTTGAAAGCGCAGAAGCCTTCCTGATCCAGAGCCTAAGAAGGGGGCTAAATAGGTCTTTACTTATTGTTCTACACGGGCTACAGCCCCCCAAAGGAGCTCGGAGATAGGGGGCTCGATTTACTTAAACTATAAATGCTCCTGTTATTTCACTATTTTTCCCTTGATACGTGGTCACTTACTACAGCAGACCTACAACGAAATAAGGGCACTGTCAGCTAAAGAAGTTATGCCAAGAGTTTCATTAGTATTGGGGCTCAATGTTAACTAATTTTTCTTATCTTGTTTTTTCCCCCAAAGATAGCTCGTTTTTTTGTAAAAACAGGACCTAGAGGAAGACCAAGCAAGTACATGCAAGAGAGGTAGATCTAAAATTGAAACTTTATTATTAAAAGGGGGAGCATATTCCTCAAATAGGCTACAACAAGCAAGGGGAGCCCAATCCCTGGTTCCGGGCTA
The DNA here is from genome assembly GCA_032871835.1 of Dipteronia dyeriana. Taxonomy (NCBI): domain Eukaryota; kingdom Viridiplantae; phylum Streptophyta; class Magnoliopsida; order Sapindales; family Sapindaceae; genus Dipteronia; species Dipteronia dyeriana. Next base: position 89,748,297 of record CM065300.1, on the reverse strand, counting down.
CAAAAGCAATGATAAAATGGCATACAAAGTTGAAAATAGGATGCCCACCCCCTTTTCCGGGAATTCAAAATAGATCACATGGTAGAGAACTCAAGCTTCTTCATCTTCCTGAGGGCCTTCAGTTTTCTCCTCAACAGAATGGACCTCGCCCCCTGCTCCCCTCTCCAGTCGTGACTCATCCTGATCAGCTGCATCTACCTCCTCCGCCATTTTCTCATAGGGATCAGCCCTGGCTGCCTCGGGGTCAGCAGGATCTTCCTCCACGATTTCATTAATTATCGCCATAACTTCAGGCGGTAGGGCTGCATCAAGTAGGCTGGCCACTGTCTCAGAGCACTAGGGGGAGGCCTCGGGCTTCAGTAAGGCCTCCATCTAGCTCCCTGGTTTGAGCCCTCCTTAAAGATTCTTCAGGACCAGGTGCTGGAAAGGTTGGAACAAGAGGAGGCAAATCTGTCACCTCTAACTGTTTCTCAACTCCATCTCTGAAAGGACCAGCTCTATCATTTTCGGGGTGAGACATCTCCGCAGCCCGCGACATGACCTCTTCTCTATCCCAGCCAGCGATGTTAGACAGATTAAATAGGGGAGGAAGAGCCTCTGCCACCTGATAAGAGGCATAGAAGTACCTTTCGTTAAAAGAGGCTTCCACCTCGGCCTAGAGCTGGGTAATTTGAGCCTGCAAGATTTGGTTCTCAACATCCAGGGCCTTCGCCTCTCCCCTCCAGTCACCCCGCTGGCTAGCCAGCCGCATCGTTCGGAAGGTCTCCTAATCAAAAGCCCGTTTCAACCTCTCATGGTCGCATTGAAGCTCAGCTAGCTGCATCTCCATTTCTTGTTTGCTGGAGGTCATCTCCTGGACCAAGGTCTAAGCCCACGCAAGCAACCCTATGGCTCGCTCAGCTTCAACCTCAGCCTTGGCTGCCCGATTACAGAGGAAGGCTACCTGATGCCCTATGGCCATCTGGAAATTGAAAGCCTACAAAGGAAAATCATGTTAGAAAATGGCAAATCAAAATGCTGAATGAAGAAGTGAAAGCGACGGTTATCTCAGCTAGAAGGGTGGACCCTTTGGTAATCATGATGTCTACGGGCATCGCGGTTATCCAAGAAAGCCCGCCACCTGGACAGGGTGCAACAAATTGCTTCAGGACCTCGTTCTGACCCATAGAGCTCGATTGCAGGTGGGGGCAAAAAGGGGCCACCTCAGGGATATTGGCATCCAGCTCCCTGGAACCTCGACTGCCCAGGTTACAACTGGATCATCAGAGAGGGATAATGTAACTCAGGGAGCATCGACTGAAGCAGAGACTACTGGTAAGGGGGCAGAAATGGACTTATTAACAACTTGGGAGGCAGACCCTTCTCGGTTTAGAGCCTTCGCAGCCCGAGATGCAAGAAAAGCCATCTTAAACTTCACCTGGGAAGGAGAGGGGGAAGGAGATGGGGAAGGAACGAATGAGGTAGCTACCTTAGTGGTTGACCCACCCCCTTATAGGAACATTCGAGAGAGCTCCCGGGGACGGTTTGGAAGGAGGATAAGGGATCCCAGCTTACCGGGCTTTGTGAGAAGCTAGAGCAACAACAAACACTTTTAGATAAAGAAGTCAATACTTACGAGGGGTAGCACCGGATATCCATAGGTACTTGTTTACCCTGCGGGGATCAAAGGGATCAGCGAATGGAAACTTCAGATTCAGCTAGTTCCGAGTAAGAATGGTCTTCAGCACGGCTTCAGAATCAGCAGGCAAAAAATCCCGACCCCAGGTGGGTTTGTCACTAAAGGCGGTGGGAACCTCGAGCTCATGCCCGCCGATGAAAACAGAGCTCCCCCAGTCTCCCCCTGCCAGTACCCATTCTTCTTTCCAAGCGGGGTCCTTCTTTGAAGCTTCGGGGATGATAAAGTTGAGCCTATTCTTGGCCTTGGCATAGAATTGGCCTCGTGGAACCCAGCTAGGCTACCGATCTGGAAAGAGAAGGCGTGCTCTTCAGCCCCAGACATCAGAGTCTTCGTCAACTAGGTTCAGAGGATTGTCAGGTTGGTTAGAAAAGCTTGAGCCGATAGATACGTTCCTGCTAGAACGACGGCGCTAGTGGAGCAGGGAAGATTCCTCATCGCTTGTAATCCCTCGCACCCGCTTGTAAAAAGCTAGGTTAGGGCCCTTGGAGCCCTCAACCAAGGCATCAACACTATCTGTGGAAGTCAACATTGATGGGTAAAGAAGATTTGGAAGTAAGCGGAGGCAAGCAGGGATTTCGGAAGAGAAAACAGGGAAGAAGAAATTTGAAAGTTTGAAGATTTGAGGAAGTATTGAGAAAGTGACAGTCAAGTCGGGCTTAAATAGAGGTTTATTGGCGATATCATCGGGAAGATCACCTAGAGCCGTATTGCAACCATTTTTTCTTCGAATAACACTCAGTTTCAAATTCAAAATATTCGGTAATTAATGAGAAAATTTCGCTCTCACTATTTATCTTTATGGCGAAAAAAATTCTCAATTAAACAAGGAATCTGACTTCAACCCCAACTCTACCACCGGTGTTTAAGCCAGAGGGGACTTCTGTTAATAGTGAAATTTGGCCAACGGTCAAAGAGAAATTTTCCACCCATAATCGACAATCATGATGCCCGAAAAGACCGTAAAGCCACCCCGCAGGAGCAAGGAAGGCCGGTTCGGTTTCAAAACTACCAGAAGACAAGCAAGGCAAGACCGGGACGAGCCCCCACAAGAGTACTGGAAGTCAGGCTTCTCCAGGCCATCAATCGGGGAACCTCGGGCTATGAGGTCAAGCTCCACAACCGCCATATAAATGGCAAAGGAAGCCTCCAAGCTCAAGAAAACTTCGAAAGAAGCCCGCCAACCTCTCTAGACACCCGTTGTCCTTGTTGGACATAAAGGAAGAATAACGCCTAAATCTACACTACCCCAGCTACCTCCTAGGAAGGTCTACAAGAGCACCCTAAGCCCCTAAGGGTCAGGGAAAATCCATCTTGAGCTTCTAAGAACAGAGCCAGAGCAGGGATCTACCTCGCTCTACGGGGCAACAGGCAGCTGGCAGGGTGACCTCCATGAAGATTCATGGCATGAGTGCACACAGGATCGTCTTCACGTAATATTTACATGCACGTCAAGAGTTTGATTCAAATAAAGGATTAAACTTATCTCTTTCAACGATATCATCAAATCCCGTAACAATTCAAATTCAAATAACGAATCCCGCCCGATAATGAGGGAACAGATTCATGGGATCACGGTAACGTATTTGTGGATTAAAAACCTACTTGGACGATATAAATAAGGGAAGCTAAGCAGAGAGAAAGAGGGACAAAAAAAACAAGGACAACGAAAAATACAAAAATACAATAACATAAGATAGAAAGAAGAGGGGAAAAGCCTAAATTCTGGATTCAGAACACGGTCATCTTTATCTCCACAATTCGAAAGGCACTGAGTTGCCACCACCCTACACCTTCGAGAGACTGTGAGCAAACAAGAGAGCTATTTGTATCTTAAAGCAATATATCAATAATAAAGCTTCCATTTACTGTTATTACGTTTCCAGCCACTCGTCCCTCTCTTAAACAGGTCGGGAACCAACGGTACCGACCCCGGCCACCACTTTCATGGTAGTGGTCTCAAAGGGGGTTAATAGGAATTTCTTATCTCGAGCAAATTTCCCGTCAACATATTTAATTAATCAATTAAAAAATTTATTAATTAAATTATCATATCATTTAATTAATTCCCATAATATATCCAAGTTATTTTCGTAACATAATTAGTTAGACCACCAAATTCATCATGAGCCTTGTTACCAATTGTTAATAGCCAAATTTGGCTAGAGACCAAAGAGAAATTTTACAATCTCCTAACCTTGGTCCAAATCCGGGATTACCTACCCTCGTACCACGATTCTGGGGTCGAGATATTTTGCCATCCTGCTAAAGCAGGGAAAGGTCGTCACACCCTGGGGACACCCCAAGTGAAGCCCAACACAATCAGATAGAGCTTTTTACACCGAAACTAGAGCCCAGAGCACACCTGGTACATGACGAGTCAGACTTCCTGAGGTCGAAATTACCTCGCATCCTCCCAGAAGCCTGTCTTCCTCTCCAGAGGTAAAAAAAGGGACCTAAATGGACATCAAACTCATACTACAATATAGCTCCATCAGGCCAAGGGAAAAATCAAAATTATATAAGCAGGTGAGAAGAAGCTTACAGAACCCCGCCATCGTTAACAGGCTCCAACATGATCATTCCAAGCTTCAAAAGCAACCTGGAAAGGTAAGACCAAGGTTCTGGAACCAAGACCATAACATAAGTACACCTCACTCTTTGAGGAAGCAAACACCATACTCAATGACATCCATGAGGCGCCACACCATGAAGGCACACATGAACATATATACTCTCCAACAAGAACTAAATCACCGTGCATGTGCAAGGCAAGTGATTGTGTCCAAAGGCAAAACAAACTTATCTCCACCTACGATACTCTCGAATCTGTTATTAATCAAAGTCAATGACATTTAAAGTAAAGGATCCCGCCCGATAATGGTGGATCTGATTGGGAGAATAATGGCAAAAGAACCATGAGTTTTACCTAATTGGACAGTGTGTAAATAAGCCTGATCATGCATAGGGAAAGATTGAGGCGAAAAGAGAGATGAACTTTAGCCTAAATTTTATGACCAGAACACGGCTACTATTGTTATCTACTTTTTCGACAAGCACGAAACCACCTTCCCACCATACCCTAGAGAGATTGAGAGCATTTGAGGGATTATTTATGATATACATAATTGATAATAAAAACGTTATATTCTCTTTCTCATTGTATTAACATCTGTTTTAAACATCCACCATTGTTCGATTAAACTAGGTACCAAAGGTACCATCCCGGGCCATCACTTTCGTGGAAGTGGTCTTAAGGGTGTTAACTGGAATTCATTAGCCCGAGTAAATTTTTCATTAACACTTTCTAGCGCAGTCTATGGGAAAAAACCCACACCTAACTAACCAAATTAAAGTTTAAGTGTTCGTTGTTTTACAGGAATTATGAGGCTCCGATCCTCTTAAGGGTAGCCCAGGGCATCAGGACAACCCTCTCCTGCATCAACACGAAATGCCCCAAGAAAAGGTAAGAAATGTGGGCACCATAGCCAGGCTCCGTTCCTACCTACCATAGCACGAGCTTCTAGCCCCCCTATGATAAGCCAAGCCATGCTCAACTAACAAGCAGCGACCTTTGTGGAGAACTTCTGCCTTCGCCTGCTAACTGAGGGCATCAAAACCCAATCATTGAATCCCAACACTCAGGGAGAGACAAGCAAGCTCGAAACCAGACAACCCGCCTTGATCGATTGGGACCACCCTTACTAGAGCCAGCCTGCGACAAAGCAGTACCTTGGCACTCAATCCGGTATAGGTTAAGGCCCAGGCCTCCTGTGCCTAGCAGACCCTCATGTTATCAACCTAAGCAGGTCAAATCTGCAGCAGATGCCTTACCGCGGGAGCAGCGAGAAGCCTCTCATCCGATAGCTTCCAGGAGAGAAGCCCGGGCTAGAGAAGAAGGTAGCCAATAAAGCCCATTGGCAGATCCCACTTGTGAAGAAGCCCAAATCGAAGTCTCCAGTTCATACGAAGGATTTGATAGTAAGTGATCCGAGGTTTATTCTAAAAAGCATGAGATCAAGCCCCTGAGGGATCAACTTGCAAAGCTGCAGAAAGAGATCCAGCAGATAAATAAGGGAAAGCACAAGGAGGTCAATAAGAATCCCTTGAGCAAAATGAATGCTCCCATAACCAGAAGGATCAAGAGGATGAGCTTCCATCGAAATTCAAAATGTCAGCAGATAAATTTCCTAACACAGATGACCCCTTGAGCCACCTGGAAAGCTTCAGCCAGTAAATGGAAGTCTTAAATGCAACCAGAATCTCCATGTGTAGGATGTTCCCAACCACCCTGACTGACTACTTAAAGACATGGTTCAGGAAATTGCCCGCTGGCAGCATAGATTTATTCTCAAATCTATCAACCGACTTCTGTTCACAATTCCAAGGGGTCAAACCGCGTCTAAAGGATCCCATACACCTTCAATATGGGATTTAGGAATAAGGTGAAACACTCCGATCATATGTGGAGCATTTTCATAAGGAATTCATCCAGATGGGAGTCTTCACAGAGAAAGAGACTCTCGCCAACTTTTGACGGAACCTATAGGTAGGCAAGCTATTTCGATCATTCGCCAAGCGACCTCGAGAGACCTACCTAGAGGCCTAAGATCGGTCTCTTTAGCAGGTCAAGATTGATGAACAACTTAAGGTTAAATGGAGCATGATGACATGAGAATGTCAAAGCGCTAGAGAAAGGAAGCTCCTAGACCTGAGTCATCTCCAAAAAATTAGAACAAACCTCCCAAACAGGTGGACTTACCGGTTACCTGCCTCCTAACCTAGGCAAGAGAGGGATCTTACGAGACGAACCTCTTCGCAAGCTTTACCTACCCCAGGACGGTAGCCCCCGTTACAAAAGATGAAATAGGATATGATCACTACACCCCTTTAAACGTATCCCGAGAAATAATCTACCTGACCATTCGGGATAAGGGGCTACTCAAGAAGCCCACACCTATGAAAGCTGCAGCAGACAGGAGAAATAGGTACAAGTACTATAACTTTCATAATGGCGTAGGGCATAACACTTCGGAGTACAATAACCTGTATAATCAGATTAAGGCTCTGATTAGGGGAGGTTGTTTGATAGAATCCTTACAGCAGGTCAGGGACAACATATAGACTGGAAGAGAGGTACAAGCAGAGATCCGTGACCATATCAAGAAAAGGAAGGGGGAACAGAAGGATTTAATGCAACAAATCCAGGTGAAACACACCATCAGAGAGGGACCTACCCTGGCTGGAACCTTCAATAACTCCAGGAAAAATCATGCGAGAAAGGTCCCCTAGGTTGATGAAGGCCAGGTATCTTCAGGGTCGACACGAGCCCCTAGCCCATCTTAGACAGCCAAGATTGTATTCACTGAAGCGGATGTATACAACACCGTACAACCTCACGATGACCCTATGGTGATCACGGTACAAATTTCCAATTTTGTGGTCCACCGCGTACTCATTGACACGTAGGCAACAGCGTAGACAACCTCTTTACAGATACCTTAAAAAAGCTAAATTTGAAACATTGGTGCTACAATAGCTGCTCTACCCCGCTATATGGTTTCACTGGGGATTCAATCATACCTGTAGGGTCAAAGATCTTTCTTGTGATCATCGAAAGTGCACCCCTTTAACATAATACTATGACAGATATCGTTGTGGTTGACACCACATCGTCCTACAACGCGATACTAGAAAGACCTTTCCTATCATCCTTGAAAGGGTCATGTCCATCTATCACAACGTTTTAAAGTTTCCAATAGAGGACAAGGTAGACGAGGTGCGTGGTGACCAGCAAGCAGCCAGAAAATGCTACAAAGTGTTTGCCAATCCAGCAACTTTGACGAAATAGTTCACACAAGTTAAGACAATCCAAGATATGGAAACACCAGCGATGACCCTAGGAGATATATAGCTCGCCTATCATGCAGAGGATAACCCCTTTGTTTTGGAGAAGGAAGAACCAAGCAGAGAATGGGCGAGCGGGCACCCACAGGACAAATTAGAGAAAGTACATGTCAAAAGTTACGATCCCTCCAAGGTAGTTAAGGTTAATGAAGGTGTGATTGAGCTTCCCTAAGACTTCATCAATATCTTCGCTTGGAGTCATGACAAGATGTCCGAGATCCCAATATTATTTGCTGCTCACCAATTAGAGATAGATCCGACCTTCAGTCCCGTCAAACAAAAAAGACGTCACTTTAACGTGGAAAGGAGCACTACGGTTCAAGAGGAAGTGGATACGTTGATCAAAGTAGCTTTATCAGAGAAACACGCTACCCCGAATGGATTGCCAACTTCGTTATGGTCACGAAGGCGAATGGGAAGTGACGTTTGTGTGTTGACTACAAAACTTTGACCAACAGGTGGACTCCACTACTGGAAACAAGCTACTCAGCTTTATGGATGCATTCTTAGGGTACAAAAAGATTATGATGCCCCCTGCCGACCAAGATAAGACCAGCTTCATCACGAGGCAGGGTTTTTATTGCTACAAGGTAATGTCTTCCGGCCTAAAAAATGCGGGAGCCACCTACCAGCATTTAGTTAATCGATTGTTCAAACCGGAGATAGGGAGAACACTGGAGGTGTACATAGATGATATGATCACCAAACCCCGGGAAGTAGAAAAACACCACAAATATCTCTATAGGATTTTCTAGATAGTGAGGAAGAACCAAATGTGTTTGAATCTAGCCAAGTGTGCTTTCAGGGTAACAGCGGGAAAGTTCCTAGGCTTCATGGTGAATGAGAAGGGAATCGAGGTGAACCCCAAAAAGATCAAAGCTATCCTGAACCTAGACTCCCCTACTACTCTTAAACAAGTCCAAGTTTTGACAGGGCACGTAGCAACGCTTAATAGGTTCATCTTGCGTTCCACAAATATGTGTCTTCCCTTTTTTAAATCCATCAAACAGTGGAGAAATATGAAGTGGGACAAAGATAATGAGCAAGCTTTCCAGGACTTAAAAGAGTACCTTGCTAACCCACAGTTGCTAGTCAAGCCAGTGCCAGGAGAAGAATTACAGATATACTTGGTAGTATCAGAAAAGGCAATCAACGGGGCTTTGGTTAAGGAGTGGGGGATGAGGTTCAGAGACTTATCTACTATCTCATCCAAGCGCTATCCAAGCCCGAGGAGAATTACCTCCTCTTTGAAAAGCTCGCCCTTGCCCTGGTTACCTCAGCCAAGAAGCTCACGTCCTTATTTTCAAGCTTATACAGTGGCAGTGGTAACGGACCAACCTCTTCGCCAATTCTTACAGAGGCTGGATATATCTGGACGGCTTATCCTGTGGGCTTTGAAGCTCACTCAGTTTGACCTGAAGTACAAGTCTTGAACAACATTCAAGGGTCAGGCTTTGGCAGACTTCATAGCTGAGTTCTTAGGCCTCTCGAGTGTAGAGACGCCGGCAACACTAGATCCAGCTCCTAAGTCCTTCATATCAAATTGTTTTGCTAACCATTCTTTTATTGATGTCAATACACCTACATCGTTTCCGATGAGTAGTATATCATCAACGTAAAGAACCAGAAAAACCAACTTGTTGCCTTTAATCCTTTTGTATACACAAGGTTCATCAAGGTTTTGAATAAATCCAAAACCTTTAACGACTTGATCGAACCTTATGTTCCAGGATCTGGATGCTTGCTTCAATCCATATATGGATCTTTGCAACTTGCATACCCTTTCCTCTTGGCCATTTTCAATGAATCCTTCTGGTTGCATCATATAGATGATTTCGTCAAGACTTCCATTAAGGAAAGCTGTCTTGATGCCCATTTGCCAAATCTCTAGGTCTAGAGATGTCGCAATGGATAAGAGTATCCTAATGGATATAAGCATGGCCACAGGAGAGAAGCTTTCTTCATAATCGATACCTTCCTTTTGTGTATAATCTTTAGCTACCAATCTAGCTTTATAGGTTTCCACCTTTCCATCCATTCCTCTTTTCCTCTTGTATACCCACTTGCACTTGATGGGTTTTATCCCTTTAGGCAAGTCTACAAGAGACCAGACTTTGTTTTTGAACGTAGATTCAATTTCGGATTACATTGCCTTTTGCCAATGGCGACTATCAACATCTTCCATTGCTTCCTTGTACGCATAGGGATAATCGTCGTCGGAAAGATTCTCTACAGATTCTCCTAGACCGATGTATCTCTCGAGTTGTCTAATAACCCTTCCACTACGACGAGGTATGGTAGATTGTTGATCTTGTGTTGGTACGGAACTTACAATTGGGCTTGGTTGCGAAACCTCTTGTGGAATTGTATCTCCTAAAAGCTCATTTAGGACAATTCTACTTTTAGGCACAAAATTATTCTTATAGTCCTTTTCTAGAAATTTGGCATTTGTCGAAACAAATACTTTAAGGTTTGAAGGACTATAATAATAATATCCTTTTGTTCCTTTTGGATACCCTACAAATATGCATGTTTCTGAACGGGACTCCATCTTATCTGTCTTTCCTTTTAACACGTGCGCAGGACATCCAAATATCCTTAAGTGTTGTAAACTAGGCTTTCGTCTAGTCCACAACTCATGCGGTGTTTTAGGAACCGACTTAGATGGTACATCGTTTAGAATATACATGGCCGTTTGTAAAGCATATCCCTAAAAAGAACTAGGGAGCGTTGAATAACTCAACATAGACCTAACCATATCCAAAAGAGTTCTATTTCTCCTTTCTGCCACCCTATTTTGTTGAGGTGTGCCTGGTGTAGAAAACTGAGAAATTATTCCATTATCAATAAGATATTGCTGAAACTCACCAGATAGATATTCTCCACCACGATCAGACCTCAAGATTTTTATACGTTTCTCAAACTGATTTTCCACTTCAGCTTTAAATGCTTTGAACATATCAAAAGCATCCTACTTATGTCTCATGAGATACACATAGCCAAATCTTTAGTGATCATCCATGAAATTGATGAAGTACTCATATCCACCTCTAGCTTGAATGCTCATAGGTCCACACACATCAGTGTGTATCAATCCTAAACATTCAATGGCTCTTGTGCCTTTTGTCGTAAACGACCTTTTGGTCATTTTACCTTCCAAACAAGATTCACAAGTTTGTAGATCATCAACCTTTAAGTCACTTAGAGGTCCGTCACATACCAATCTTTTAATCCTATTAAGGTTAATATGACCTAGGCGCAAATGCATAGGTAGGTTTCATCTTTTGGTAATTTTACTCTTTTATGATTGGGTTCCGTTGATTCCGTGTCTAACAAGTGAGAGATATTTCCATACAAATAAAATAAACCATTTTCCAATGTACTTTTGCAAATAAATTTGTTATTCTTACTAATAATAAAACCTTTATTAAAAGTAACCGAATATCCAAATATATTTAGACAAGAGACCGAAATAAAATCCCTCTTGAATATTGGTACACAATAAACGTTTATTAAATCTAATTGCCTATAAGAATCAAAATTGATTCTAATATCTCCCACTACACTAGTAGACACCAACTCTCTATTGCCTAAATGTAAGTTGAATTCATTCTAATCCAGTCTATTCCTTTGACCCTTTTCACCACAAAAGAAACACTTTCCTTTGATCTTGGTTACTTTCTTGGTATCCTTCTAAGAAGGCTCAAGTTGCTTTTTCTTCTGTTATCTCTTAACATTCTAACGGGTCTTAACAGTAGCAACTTTACCAACCATATGAATCCTTTTCTAGAGACATCATAATATCGGCAGCAGTCTCCATTCCTTCATGTTGCCGTTGCAACACGTTGGAGATGATGGCCATAATGTAATGTACATTTAGCCATCTCATCTGAAGACTTCCACTACTGATACTCATCTCTTTGCTTCCTGAGTTAGATTCATTAGTTTGGTGGTTAATGAATATACATAATAAACTTATACTTTTCAGCATGCAACAACAACATAATATTCCTTTTCCATGTGACATAATTATCACCAGTTAAAGTATTATCTTTTAGGATATTGATTAGGGATGGGGTCATGATTTCTTTTTAATAACAAAAATTATATAAGTAAACAATCATGGTATAGCACTTTTGAATATTTATCTTGAATTAAATGAAATAATTCAATCGTAAAAATTCAACGGTGATCCAACACCCATAAATGTTACGCCTCCTTTAGGAGTACGTACCATTTACTAGTTGGACTAGGTCCCATCTAATTGTTAACATAACAACCAACGTTTTATTTTTAGCCTTGTGATTTTATTAACAAGAACTCTTGGGTGGATATTAATAAACTCACATTGAGTGTGTTACCAAGTTATCGACCTTCAATAGAATCCCTCACGAATATCCCTCCATTGGGAGTAGATATCGTTTGGGCGAATTGTCTAGTGTATCCTTGTAAGGAAGTATCTTGCTAAATTCCATTCATGAATACCTATTGGGAGGTTATTCAATAAACATACAGATCAACTAAACTTGGAGGCCGTGGGTGTTCTAAAACACCTGCTCCCACTCAATTGTTTAAGGCGTGTGATCAAATTCCAAAGAATGATTTACCAAGTTATCTAGATGCCAATTTAGATACTTAAACCATTCAATGCATGTTCATACAAAAAGAGATATATGAGTGGCACTTCTATTCTATATGACATGTTATCAAACAATGACAAACATTGCAATATTTATAAAAATATAAATAGCTACAATTTTGGTCCATCCTAGAAAAACAAGTAAATTACATTTATCTTGGAATACAAGAACTCTTTCTTGGCGAACAAGTCTTCACGTGACCTTCGTCTTTCGGACTCCCTCGGCTACCTCCCATGGGCGTACGCACCCATTGCCCTTACCAATTGGCGTGGGCATGTCAAAACACCCATATGATGGTATTCTACTCTCATTCAATAAATGGAGCCACGATGTCCATATCTATAAATGAAGTCCTCTATCGATTAACAAATGAACACCACCAAACTATCGAGGATAGACTATGCTATATAATCGTACTCATTGATAGCTCAAATGACAACACTTGCAACCATAAGTCTATCATTTATCTCAGGATTGAGATAGACTCTCCGATTGTCTTCAAATAAAAAAATTTATCCATTGATGGTTCTAGATAAAGTATTTCATTTTGATCCTATTCAATGCACCCAGTGCAGTAGATTCTTTTGCCCAAAGACACCTTACTTTGATGATTTTAGACTCATCATAACACATTTGATCCCACTCAAATGCTAGTAAAAGAATCTACAACTTTAACAAGATAAAGGCGCCCAACCTTCTATCTTAAGTTGTTAATATTATTCAAGAATAACTAAAGAATTGTGTCTACCTCATACATATCTAGATGTATGAACAATTCTTCTTTTCTCATAGTCTTTTAACCTCATGATTATTTACTTTTGATAATTATAATAATTAAACTATAAATGCTATAAGATTTGTTAAACTAGAAATCACTTTATTCATATGAAAAAAAAATTAATTACAATATTACACTCTTGCTATCGAGCATAATCCTAACAAATGCTCCCTTCACCCGAAGGATCTGGGAGGCACAACTCCCACCAAAATTCAAAATGCTGACTCATAGATTCTCCAGGACAGAGGATCCCTTGAGCCACTTGGAGAGCTTCGCCCAACAGATAGAGGTACAGAACGTGACCACGGCCACCATGGACCGGATGTTCCCAGCTACGCTGACGGATTATGCTTAGACCTGGTTCAGAAAGCTACCCGCTGGTAGTGTGGATTTTTTCACGAAACTGTCAACTAATTTCTGCTAGCGATTCCAGGGAGTTAAACCTCGATTGAAGGATCCAATCCATCTACAGTACGTGATCCAGAAGAGAGGGGAAATCCTTCAGGCTTATATTGAGCGTTTCCTTAAGGAAGTCATCTAGATGAGGGTATTCACTGAGAAAGAAACCCTTGTCAATTTAAGGAGAAACCTGTGGGCGTGCAAGCTTTTCTGGTATTTTACATATGACATCCAGAGACCTACTAGGAATCCAATGATCGGGCTCTGGAGCCAATTAAAGTCAACGAACAACTCAAGGTCAAGATGGAACACGACAACATGATAGCCATAAAGCGACAGAAGGAGGAAGCTCCCAAACCAGAGCAAGCACAAAAGAACCAGAACAAACCCCCTAATAGATCGACGTATCGCTTCCCGATTTCTCAATCCAGATCGGAAAGGTATCCAGCAAAACAAACTCCTCCGCGGGCTTCACCTTCTCCTAGGACAATGGCCTCAATAGCTCGAGATGAGAGTGGATATGATCATTACACCCCCTTAAATGTATCCCGTGAAACAATCTATCTCGCCATTCTGGATAAGGGGTTACTATAGAAGCCCGCACCCATGAAAGCCCCCGTTGACAAGAGGAATCGTTATAAGTATTGTGACTTTCATGAAGACGTGGGACACAACACTTTAGAGTGCTATACCCTGTGAAATCCTATCGAGGACTTGATAAGGGGAGGATTTTTGGTAGAATTCTTACAGCAGGTCAAGGATAACATTTAAACTGGAAGGGAAGTGTAACCCGAGATCTGCGAGCACATTGAGAAGAGAAAGGGGGAACAGGCAGATCTGATGCAACAAATCTAGATAATACATACCATCAGTGGAGGGCATACTCTGGCTGGCACCTCTAATAATTTCAGGAAAAACCACGCGAGGAAAATCCTTCGTGTGGACGAAGGGCGGGGTATCTTCAAGGTTGACCAGAGCCTGACCAACCCTTTCTAGATGTCACAGATCATTTTTAACGAAACGGATGTTTACAAAACCGTGCAGCCTCATGAAGATCCCATGGTGATCATGGTAAAGATTGCCAACTATATGGTACTCCGTATGCTTATCGACACCGACAGCAGCATCGGCGTTCCATTTAAAGACACCATGGAAAAGTTAAACTTGAGACATTTGTGTCACCATAGTTGCACTACCCCGCTATATGGGTTCACTAGGGACTCAATCATACCCGTGGGATCAAAAATCATGCCAGCAATCATTGGAGCCACACCTCTCCGACAGAATGTCATGAGAGACTTCGTGGTGGTGGATACCCCATCGGCCTACACTGCAATATTAGGAAGACCATTTTTATCATTCTTGAAAGGGGTCGTATCCATCTACCACAATGTCCTGAAGTTCCCAGTAGAAGACAATGTGGGGAAGTACGGGGTGACCAGCAAGCAGCAATGAGATGCTATGCAGTATCTGCCAACCCAACAGCTCTAGCAAAACAACTTGCCCAGGTAACAATGATCCAGGATGGGGCAACACCTGTATTGACCCTAGAAGATGTAAGACACATAAATCACCCAGAGGTTGACCCCGTGGTGCCAGGAAAGGAGGAGCAAAGAAGGGATTGGGCCAGCGGCCATCCAGTGGATAAGCTAGAAGAGATTCCCGTACGAATGGGCGCTTCCTCGAAGGTCATCAAAGTCGGAGCCACCCTTGAGCTGGAAGTGAATGAGGGTTTGATCGGGCTCCGCAAAGAATGTAATGACATCTTCACTTGGAGTCACGATGAGATGCCCGGAATCCCCATGTATTTGACTACTCATCGATTGACAGTGGATCCGACCTTCAATTACGTCAAATAGAAAAAGCGTCACTTTAACGCCGAAATAAATGCTACGGTTCAGGAAAAAGTGAACAAATTGACCTAAGCAGGCTTCATTAGAGAAGCATGTTACCCCGAATGGATCACCAACGTGGTCACGGTCATAAAGGCGAATGGTAAGTGGCGTATGTGCATTGATTATACCAACCTCAACCGGGCATGCCCGAAAGACAGTTTCCCTCTACCAAAAATTGATCAGTTGGTTGACTCTACCTCTGGAAACAAGCTCCTGAGCTTCATAGATGCATTTTTAGGATACAATCAGATTATGATGCACCCCGCCGACGAAGAAATGACCAATTTCATCACCGGACTGGGTCTATATTGCTACAAGGTGATGCCGTTCGATCTTAAGAACGCGGGGGCTACATATCAACGGTTGGTCAATAGGCTGTTCAAACCAAAAATTAGAAGATCAATGGAAGTGTACATCGACAATATGATCACCAAGTCCTCAACTGTTGAAAGCCATCTGGACGACCTTTGCAAAACTTTCGTGATCATAGGGGAGAACCAAATAAAATTTGGCCCATCTAAATGCGTCTTTGAGGTAACAGTGGAGAAGTTTTTAGGCTTCATGTATCATGAGAAAGGCATAGAGGCTAGCCTGAAAAAGATTAAGGCTAAGGCTATCCTGGATCTAGAGTCCCCCACGTCACTTAATCAGGTTCAAGTCTTGACCAGGCAGCTAGCAGCGCTCAACAGGTTCATTTCTTGGTCTACTGACAAATGTCTCTCATTCTTCAAAGCCATCAAGTTGGGAAGAAACATGAAATGGAACCAGGAGAGTGAACAATCTTTTCAAGCATTGAAGAAATATCTGTCAAGCCCTCCGGTACTGGTCAAGCCAATTCCTAGAGAAGAGTTGCAAGTCTACCTGGTCGTTTTAGAGACTGCAGTAAGTGGGGCCCTAGGTAAAGAATGTGGAGATAGGGTCCAGTGACTTATCTACTAAGTGAGTCATGCTCTAACCACACCAGAAAAGAATTATACCCTTTTGGGGAAGCTCGCATATGCCTTTGTGACCTCGGTAAGGAAGCTTAATCCCTACTTTCAAGCTCACTCAATAGCGGTAGTGACAGACCAACCCCCTCTATCAATTCTTGCAAAGGTCGGATGTGTCCGAAAGGCTAGTTTTATAGGCCATGTAGCTTACCCAGTTTGATTTAATGTACAAGCCCAGGACCGTAATTAAAGTCCAGGCTTTGACAGACTTTGTAGCAGAACTCTCTGTACCCCCATGCCAAGCGAGCTCCGCAGCGACAAACTTAACCCCTGAGATGATTCCAAAATCTGATAGTTGACCAAAAGGTTGCAAGTTATGGATCCTCTACACTTATGGAGCATCCGGGAAAGCCGAGGGAGGAGCAGGCATAGTTCTAATTGACCTAGAGGGGACTGAGTGCTGCCACTACTTCAGATTTGAATTTAAAGCCACTAACAATGAGGCAAAGTATGAAGCCCTCTTAGCCTGAATAAGGGCGGCCGCGGAGCTCGGAGTCGATTACCTGTAGATTAGAAGTGACTTGTTGCTGATAATCAACCAAGTCTTTGGGATTATCAGGCAAAAGAGGATAACATGATTGCCTACCTGAAGCTAGTTCAATAGCTTAAGAGCAAGTTTAAAGGACTTAAGATTGAGCAGGTACCTCGACAACAGGACCGTGGAGCTGACGTCCTAGCCAAGATAGTTGCGAATGGTGGCAAGACCTTACCCTAGGAGGTTCCTCTCCAAGTGATCCCCCTACCCAACATAGTAGAAGGTAAGGAGACTTATACCTTGCATCGGCAGCTATGATGGATGGACCCAATAGTGGATTATCTTTAAGAAGGAGGCTTCCCTGGGAGCCCGACCAAGCTAGAAAAATCAAGAGGCTCTCAGTCCGGTATTGCTTGGTAGATGGGTACTTATACCGGAGGGGAAAATCCCTTCCTCTGCTTCGATGTTTATATCATGACGATGACAAATGGGCATTGAGAGAGGTTCACTCCGGGGAGTACGGAAACCACATTAGTGAGGAAGCTCTGGCATATTAAGTACTCCGTATGGGGTACTATTAGCCAACCATCCATCAAGATGCAAAGAAGTTAGTATGGTCATGTGAAGCATGCTAGAAGACAGCAAATTTGAATCACCTCCCGTCGAAGCGATTGTCATCCCATAGCTCACTTTACCCCTTTGCTATGTAGGGAGTCGACTTGATCGGACCACTTCCAATTGCTCCTGGTCAAGCCAAGCATGATATCGTGGCGATTGAATATTTCACAAGATGGGTCGAAGCCAAACTATTCTCCCAGATATTGGAAGAAAACATAACAAGGATCATCAAGAATAATGTAATTTTCTTGTTCGGGACCTCTCTTATCATTGTAGATGACCTCGACAAGAAGTTTGATAACGGACGGTTCAAGGACTTTTGCGAGGACTTGGGAATCAACCTTAGATTCGCTTCAGTAGACCACCCTTAGACTAATGGGCTGGTGGAATCCACCAATAAGACTATTAAGAAGCTGATGAAAAAGAAGTTGTAATAGAAAAAGGGCAGATGGGAAAAGAAGCTTCCCGAGGTCCTATGAGTTTACCGCACTACGAGGAGAACGGCCACCAGAGAAACGCATTACTCTTTGGCCTTCGAGGTTGAAGCGATTCTTCCCATTGAGCACAAACTGACCTCCTTTAGAGTTCAACATTGTGAACAGGGTAGCAATAAGGATAAACTCCGAGCTAGCTTAGATCTCTTGGAAGAAAAACAAGGTCGAGTAGTTGAGAATGTAGCAATTTACCAGAGCAAGATTGCTAGATACGTTAACAGGAGGTTTAAAGCCGGAACTTTAAGGAAGGGGACCTAGTTCTCAGGAAAATGACATTGAATACCAGGAAGAGGTCAAACGGGGTCTTGGGACCAAACTGGGAAGGACCTTATTTGGTAAAAGTGGTGGTCCGCAACGGGGTGTACAAGCTCGAGGACATGAATGGTCGACTCATCGATCATACTTGGAATGCAGATAACCTGAGAAAATTCTACCCTTAAACAGGGGACTCGTGAGCAGACTACCTCCGCCTAGTTTTTAGTCACTAACAATAAAGCCTGTTTTCTTCATCTTCAATTATGTTCTACAGTGATTTTGTTTTACATGGGAAAATTTGACATTATCATCCCAAGACCAGGGATTAGCCAGGGAAGCCCCCTTTTTATCCTTGATGCCTCAGTCGGGCACTACCCCCTGCTAAAAAGAGTCTGGGTGTAATAGCATAGTCACCATCCAGATCTCAATACCAAGAAATAGCTAGATAGCCTTTCTGATGCCTTGGTCGGGCTACAACCCCCAAGAAGGATCTGAGTGTAAGAGCATAGTTGCCATCCAGATCTCAAGACCAGGAAATAGTTAGATAGCCCTCCTAATGCCTTGGCCGGGCTATAACACCCAAGAAGGATCTGAGTGTAAGAGCATAGTTGCCATCCAGATCTCAAGACCAGGAAACAGCTAGATAGCCCTCTTGATGCCTTGGTCGGGCTTCAAACCCCAAGAAGAATTTGAGTGTAAGAGCACAGTTGCCATCCAGATCTCAAGACCAGGAAATAGCTAGATAGCTTTCCTGATGCCTTAGTCGGGCTACAACCCCCAAGAAGGATCTGAGTGTAAGAGCATTGTTGCCATCCAGATCTCAATACCAGGACATAGCTGGATAGCCCTTCTGATGCCTTGGTCGAGCTACAACCCCCAAGAAGGATCTGAGTGTAAGAGCATAGTTGCCATTCAGATCTCAAGACCAGGAAATAGCTAGATAGCCCTCCTGATGCCTTGGCCGGGCTACAACTCCTAAGAAGGATCTGAGTGTAAGAGCATAGTTGCCATCCAGATCTCAAGACCAGGAAATAGCTAGATAGCTCTCCTGATGCCTTAGTCGGGCTACAACCCCCAAGAAGGATCTGAGTGTAAGAGCATAGTTGCCATCCAGATCTCAATACCAAGACATAGCTAGATAGCCCTCCTGATGCCTTGGTCGAGCTACAACCCCCAAGAAGGATCTAAGTATAAGAGCATAATTGCCAACTAGATCTTGAGTCCAATATATAGCTCGATAGCCCTTTAGACACTTTTGTTGGGCTACCATCCCCAAGAAGGACTCGAGTTTAAGAGTACGATTGCCATCCCAATCTCAAGGTTAGGAAATGGCTAGATTGCCCTCCCTGATGCCTCACTCGGGCTATAACCCCCTATGAGGGCTCGAGAATCGAAAGATCTTTTACTTAAAGCCCCAATGTCCTAGTTATTACTGGTCGCTAATTCTCCATGTATTCGTGGCTGCTTACTGTGAAATGTGCGAACCAGACTGCTATCACGCAAAGGGGATTATTTACTTAAAGCACTAAGATACAAGTTTCTGTTGAGAGTTGAAAGCTCAAGCTAGCTGTCTACTTTCACACTTAAGCATTTTTTCTATCTTGTTACTTATCCCAAGACGGGTTAAGTCAAGCTATTTTGGAGGCTACATCTAGATCGGGATCAGAAATGAAGCAAGTATACGTCGATCAAATCAAAATTCGATGGATGAAATCTAAGGTCAGTTATCATTAATGAAATGGGTGCTTATCCCCCAAAAAGGCTACAATTATCAAACAGGGAGCCCAAACGCCAGTTTCGGGCTACATAAAAAGAAAAAAAAAAGCTAGTCAAACATGATACGAATATAGCGGGGTGCCCACCCCTCCCCTCCTTCGAGGCTGCCAAAGCGAATCGGAATAAATCATATAAGGTTTTTGCCTCTTCTTAGCTCCCTTCGACTATTCTCCCTTCCTGAGGAGCCTCTCCCCAAGGTCCTCTTTCCTGAGGTGGATCATCTTGGAAAGCCATCTCTGCCACCCCTACCACCAGAGGGTTGCCAACTGCTTACTGCTCAGTAGGATCTTCCTCCAAGACCTCGTTAACCACCTCAATGACCTCAGGTGGGATGGCCGTATCGAGAAGGTCTGCCATTGACTCTGACATGCTCTCTTCCACCACTGGTTCTTCCCTTGAAGCCACACCAGAGGGGTCTCGGGTTCCTGTAAGGCCTTCTTTAGTTTCCACCGGTTGAACCCCCTTGAGGATTATCCAGGACCTGACACAGAGAAGACGAGAGGATGGGGAGGAATGTCTGACACAACTGGCTGCTTCCCAACTTCAGCCATATTAGAGGGACCCGATTCATCACCTAAGGGACGATACATCTCTGCGGCCTTGGCCAATATCTCCTCCTTATCAAAGTTGGTAATAACCGATAGGTTAAAGGGAGAGGGGAGGGCTTCAGCGACCTGGTAACAAGCATAGAAGTATCCTTCGTTGAAGGATGCATCCACCTCGGCCTGGAGCTTGGCAATCTAGGCATGCATATCTTGATTCTCGGTATCCAGCTTATTGGCTTCAGCTTTCCAAGAGTCTCTCTTCCTAACCCGTCGCTCTGACTTGAGGGTTTCCTGGTCAAAGGATAGCTTTATCCTCTCATGAGCACAACAAAGCTCACTTAGTTCATCCTTCATCTCTTTTTGGTTGGAGGTCATCTCTTCTATAAGAGACTGAGCTTACGCAAGAAGCCATTTGACTCTTTCAGCTTCAGCTTCAGCTTGGGCACCCCGATCATGGAGATAGGATACCTGGTGACTCATCGCTACATTAATCTTGAAAGCCTGTAAAGTATGAAACAAAGGTTAGAGAGCAATTAAAGCTCGCAATCACAGAAAAGTATAAAGAAGAATAGCTACCTCAGCCAGGACCGCAGACCCTTTGGTAACCAGGACCTCAACGGGCATTGAAGCCATCCTGGAAAGACTACCTCCTAGGCAAAAGGCAAAGAACTGCTCCAAACTACCTCCTGGTTCGGTTGGCATTGGGGGTAGGTAGGGGAAGCCTCAGAGACACCTTCCTCTAAGCCCGTCAAAGCTCAAGAAGTTAGAAGCTTATACAGAAGGGGTAAGGCCTCTGGTAAGGAAATTGAAGGACCAGCAACAATAGTAGAGGTAACTTGTAAAGAGGTAAAGATAGTTGGATTAGCAGCCTGGTAAGTAGGGCCTCATTTGGTTAGCGTCTGGGAAGCCCGTGACGCAAGAATAGCCATCCTGGACCTAACTTTGGATGAAAATGGAGCTAGAGTAGGAAAAACTGCAGCTGGAATGGTTGGCCCCCTTTTCTTTGAGGTAACCGTGAAAACTCCCTGGGAAGATCTAGTAGAAAGGGAAGGGGTCTAAGCTCGCCGGGCTTCATGGGAAGCTGGAGCAATAATAAAATGTTAAAAAAGAGATAAGGATGTCAGAAGCAAGCCACCTAACGAAATGAAACGTAATAACTTAATAATACTTATGAGGGGTAGCATCAAAGGTCCGCAGATATTGGTTCACCCTGCGGGAATCGAAGGGATCAACAGTTGGATACTTCATATTCAGGTAGTTCCTGGCGAAGATAATCCTCAACACCATTTCAGATTCGACAGGCAAGAAGTCCCGATCCTATGATGGTTTGTCGTTGAAAGTCGTAGGGACAGTAAACTTGTGCCCACCTATGAAGATCAAGCTTCCTTAATCATCTCCAGTCAATATCCACTTCTCTTTCCAGGCTGGGTTCTTTCTTGAAGCTCCAGGGATGATGAAATTAAGCTTGTTCTTGGCCTTGGCATAGAACTGACCTCGGGGAGCCCCGGCTTGGCTCCCAATTTGGAAGAGAAAAGCCAGCTCCTCTGCTCCGGGCTCTCTGGTTATCATACTGAGCTCGCATTGCTCCCTCTACAGCACAAGGAAGCCATTTAGGTGCCTCCAAAAGCTGAGTGTCAACTGGAGAGAAGCTAGTTGAATGGCATTGAGAGCCCGCCGTACGGTAGGATTGAGGGGTAGCATGACCCCACTCTCGAGGGCCGCCACCTAAATTGGGAGGATGCCTTTAGAGGGATTAAAAACTTCGTAGTCTCTATAATGGATAGTGATGGAAATGCTATCAGGAATACCATACTTGGATCTTAAATGATTGAGAGAGTCGGGATCAACAGTGGAACTGGGAATGACCCTAAAGTCTTAAGGCGGAAGCTCTGCCGGAAAAGGACCTGCTACCGTGACTTGATCCCTCCTAGCGACGTCCTCCTTCTCTCCTACGTCAGAATCTTCATCAACCAAGTTCAGATGGTTGTCGGGTTGATTGGAGAAGCCAGAGCCGGTTGAGACATTTCTACCAGAGCGGCGGTGCTGATGGACCGGGGAAAAATCCGTATCGCTCGAGATTCCTCCCACCCGTTTCGGAGGAACCAAATTGGGGCCAGCAATGCTCTCGCCATGGCTTCAATGATGTTAGAAGAGTTCGACATTGATGAATGAATAGGGCTTGGAGGTGGAGGAAAAGAGCCTGAAGGTGGATGAAAAACAATGATGTAGCCGGAGAAGATAGCGAGAGAAAGGAAGCCTGAAAATTTGAAATTGAAAGAATGCGTGAGGAAGCGGCATTGAGTTTGAATTCAAATAGATGTTAGGATGGTAGCGACGTCGGTGAAATCCTCGGGAAGATTACCTCAAACCACGAAAAGGGTCGTAACACAGCCGGATTTCTTCATGGAGTGTACCAATCAACTCTCGACAATTTACCTGAGCAGTTAATGAGATGATTTCATTCAAGATCCTCTGTAATTATTTCGTAACGGTCCCAATTAAAATATTAGGAATCTGACTCCAACCCCAACTCTACCGCAGGTGTTCAAGTCAGAGGAGACTTTTGTTTATAGTAAAATTTGGCTAGAGGACCAAAGAGAAATTTTCCGCTCTCCTAGCTTGAATCAAAGCCCAAATTCGCCATTCATGGCAACCCGGGCAAGCCATAAAGCTGCCCTACAGAAGCATGGAAGGATCATCTGGCTTCAAAACTATCAAGGATGAATCTAGGCACGACCAGGTAGAGCTCACACGTGAACACTAGAATCCGGGCTTCTCGAGATCACCTATCCCGGAACCTCGGTTCCTAGGGTTGGGCTCTAAAACCACCCCGCAAAAGCGAGGAAAAGATCACCGAGCTCAGAAAGCTTTCAAAGTGAAGCCCAACACAAACAAGAGCGAGCTTCTTCCATATCAAGGCTTCCCGAGGTCAGATTTAACTCGAAACCTAAGCTAGAAGCCCACCGTCCCTGCCAGATACGAAGAGAGAGCCTTTATGTGGATTGGATTCATGCTATAGCTAATGCTCTAATTTACTAAGGGAAGCCTGTAACTAACCTAAAAGCGAAAGAAGGATCTTGACTAATCTACACTACCCCCAGTAAGTTCCCACAAGGCTATCCCAAGCTTCTGAGACCTAACTAAAGCATGGATCTACCTCTCTCTACGAAACGAGCGGCTAACTCGAAGACTTCCATGAAGAATCATGCTTTGAATACACACAAGATCATATATGTATCATAACAAACATTAAATTCTACGTACGTGTACTGAAAAAGATTGATTCTAAAGAAGGAACAAACTTATCTCCTCCTACGATAATCTTGAGTATGTTATTTGCTCGAAGTCAACGACTTTTAAATAAAGGATCCCACCCGATAAGGAGGGAACAGGTTCAGAGAATCAAGGCAGGAGATACAACCGTTCAATTTATTTCATCCATTTGTAAACATACCCAAGCATTCCCACGAAAAGAAGATAGGGAAAAAACACGGAGAAAAAAAGAAGGAAGAAGGCCTAAATTCTGTAATCGGAACACGACTGCCATTGTTTCTACTATTCGACTGGCACGAGGTTGCCACCCTTCTATGCCTAGAAAGATTGTGAGTTTATGTGAGAGATTTCTATATACCACGAGTAATCAATAAAAAAGCTCTCATTTGTTATCACATTATCATTCAAATATTCGTTTATATCTTAATAGGCCAGATATCTGAGGTACTGACCCCGGCTACCACCTCCGCAGTAGTGGTCTTGAGAGTGTTAGTTGGAATTTCTCATCTTGAGCAAATTTCTTGTTAACGTATTATATAAACGTATGAGTCTTATCTATTGAAAGAAATAACTACTTCTTTTATTAACGGATTTATAATATTTGCAAATTACAAGTTTTAGGGCATAAATCCCAACAACCCAGCCCTGCACAAGTGGTTCTCCGTAAGGAGTCTATTCAACCAAAGACGCCACGTCAAAGCTGAACGGGAAGAAGGAATAAAAAGAGACCAAACATCCCTCTATAATGAGACATGAGGGAAAACACAAATCATCCAAGAATAAGTAGCCTTGCAAGAAACTATACTATCCCAGGATTAAGCCTACATCATAAAGTCCGCAACAAGAGAAATCGTAATCATAACAATCTGATAACAAAGATCCGGTAAACAGGCTCAAAAAAAATCATTAAGAACCCATATGCCATCCTGAATAAAATCATAAACCCTCGCTCGATGAGGGTTATCCAAATATTCAAGAATCTGCAGAAGCTCCAAATTGGCACCCCCAGGCAATTGTCACAACAAAAGTCTCTTCGAGAATTCTTGCCAATAAGCCAAATACACTCCTTAAGAACCTCAGAATATTGAGCCCAAAAATAAGACCAAATCGAAGAAGTGATATGTCCCTCATGCGGCTTCTGAAGTGGCTTGATATATTCCTCCCTGATAAACGAATCGGTAAAACCCTCAGAAGTCATAAACTTCCAATTCAGCTTCCTTAAAAGTGAATCATCCAATCACCCAAGATATGTCAAACCAAGACCACCTTAAGAGTAAGGACTACAACAACGATTTAAAACAACCCAAATCAGCTTAGTCTCCTCACAAGAACCTGTCCATAAAAAAAATTCTCAATTTGTAATTAACAAACCGCAACAATGAAGCAGACCACTTCTAGATCATGAATGAATACCCAAAGGGTGCTTTTGGCACGGATATGGGACGGAACAGGACAAAGCAGGACGGGACAGAACAGGATAGGACAAGACAAGTTGTTCTATATTGTGTTTGGAATGTTTGAGATAGAACAGTTAACTGTGTTGTTATGCGTTTGGTATGAGTGGAATAGGACGGGACAAGGGGTTCAAAGGACCATAATGCTCTTATTGTGTTATCTAATGTTTGTTACCACATAATAGTGATAAATGGGACCGAACAAGTTAGTAGGTATTTAATAATGTGATCGAAATTCATTCATAATTAATAATTTTATAGGATTGTTTATTACAATTTCCTAATTTTATTTTGTAAAAAACAAATCCATCTACTTATATTAACTAATTTCATTTTCCCACGTACTAAAAATAATAATGAAGAGAGATTCGGTTCATATTTTTTTTTTCAATAAGCTAATATCACATTTTTTATCCAACATAAATAAATTTTCATTTGAGCTATTTAGAAACATAAAAGGTGAATAATAAAACGAAAATTTGGGTGCTCAAAATCATTAAAATACATGAAAAGCAATGCTATCATACTACAACATGAAAACCTCATTGATAAAAGTAGTAAGGCATGTAGTTTTCTTTCTACTAAATAAACATTTGATTGAAAATTTAAAACCACAAAAACAACTGCAAATATTTTGTCTCACTAATAAAAAAAGACTTGTTCAAAAATGCCTACAAAGGCTTATACTGATCTAGTGCTCAACAAAAAGTTCACAGCATGTAGTTTTCACTATTATAGGTTCTTGCAAACTGATTCTTTGCCAATAAAGCCTTGTTCTGCCAGTGATCTGCATTGACGAAGTAGAAATTCTTATTGGCCTTCATGAAGACATTCATATCCCGAGTTGTCTTGAAGGTTATGACCGGGCCTAAATATACAGAAAGGTAGCATGTCGAAAGAGAGAGAACTTCACTTTATTGATGGTCGATGAAATTGGACCATAATAGACAATGCCAGTATCCTTTTCATCTTCCACAGCATCTCCCCCTCGACGTGGCCACGTGCTGATCTTATTGTCATCTGCTACAGCTAATTTTGAGAAGCCCATCTTTTTTGAACCTTTGCTAGCTTGTTAACAGAGTATAAATTGGATCTAACATTTTCGACAGGTGACCTTTTCCCAAATCTACATAGATGATAACCTAAAAGCCAGGAGAAAATTAGTACCAGTGACAACAATACCAATACCACACCAACAACCAGAATTGGCTTCATAAATCTTTAGCTAGTGCGAAAATAAAGTGAAAGAGTCATAAAGAAATCACTGGTGTACTGGGTTTAAGAACATTTTCATATAAGTAACGTAGTCACAAATGATAACTACTACAGTGAATATCAACATAAGAAATACATTTGCATTGAGATGCATAAAAAATAGCCCTAATTGTGATCAACTACTATTTGAAGACTTTCTAAACCGTGACAACAAGTATTATCACAAAACTCCAGATTCATCATAACATTGAAGACTCAACGAGCAAACTAGAAAATATTTTCACATAGCAAAACTAAAAATTAACTAAAATTTTACATAGCAATCAAACAATAAAAAACAAAACATCAGTAGATATCATTATATACTCTACTTGCCTAGCTTATTTCCTTGAATGTGTGAAATGAATTTAAAAAAAAAAACAAATCACCAAATTCAAAAGAGAAAAGCAATACTCTTTGCTCAACCCAATTTTTTTTCAACATATTCCATAATGGGTTAGTTTCAAAACTTACATGATGTGTAATTTTGTGATCTAATTCTGGTGTACCGGACAATTATTATCATTTTTTCTTTTTCTTTTTTTGTAGAAACCAAACCATAAAATACACATAGGCAAACCTGCCTCCACAACCAAAATAGGACCCCAAATACCAAAAAAATAAGAAATAGATCTTTCAAGCTAAACCAAAAATACATATGAGATTGACATTTGTGCAAAATAGAGGATTTGGAGATGAATTTCAAGCTAAATACACATATAAATCAATTAAGAACACATGCAATCATCAATTCAAACCATCCAAACCAATTTCTCCAAACAAACAAAAAAAAACCTAACCTTAACCCCAGCAAATTCGATCTAAATAGAGAAAGAAGAAAGAGATTTTTGTTAAGTCAAATCCAGAAATTTGATTGAGAGTAGATTACATACCTGTTCTTAAATATTTGAGTGTATCCAATTAGAAGATGAAGAAGATTTGAGTGATTCCAAGCATGGCAGTAGAGATAGTTTGTTTGTAATTTTCGGAATGAGAGCAAGACGGATGAGGGAATCAGAGAAAGAGAGAGAAATCTGATTTAGGATTTTGAACTATAACAAACGTAATTGTTGGAAATTTTAAATGATAAAATAGTCATTTTTGGACTTGTCCCATGCCATACTTTTATGACTTTTGTCCCACCTTATACCATGTTGTCCAACACTGATTTCGTGACAAACGCGTGACAAGGACAAACTGTCCTACATTGTCCTGTCCTGTCTCGCGTACCAAATGCACCAGAAGAAACTAGTAATGACCAACAAAATCAAAGTAGCACGACCGGCCAAAGAAAGAGCTTCCCCCTTCAACTTAACGAACTTAGACATAATTTTATCTGTGATAGGCTACAACACAGACTTCTTGGGCTTACCAATATGTAAGAGAAAAACAATTGCCCAATTTGTATACCAACTAAAAACTAAAATATTATGGTTTGATTCGGAGAAACAAAAGAGACAAAATAGATGGAAGACTTACTCCAGTTAACCAGCTGATCTGAATTGTTGCCAAAAACCTCAAAAGCATGCATGATATTCTATAGATTTTGAATTGTACCTCTGTAAAAAACCAATACATTATTTGTATAAAGCAATTGTGTAGGTGCTGAAAACCCCATCGGTGAAAAAATAGGCAGTAACTGAGAAGAAACCACCATCATAATATAGTCTCCTTGACAAAAAAAGGGATAAAGGGTCTCCTTGACAAACCCCTCTATGGCAGTGAAAATAACCCTATGGAGTCAAAATATAGGCATCAACAACCTTGAAGAACATAGGATGTTGTTCATCAAATCCCTGAAAATACGAGAAAACCCAAAGCCTAGAGCACACTATAAAGAGAAGACCAAACCAAAGTATAAAAAGCTCTACGGATATCAATCTTCATCGCCAAATTACCTCATAGCACTTCTTCTGCAACATATTCACACAATCAAAAGCTAAAGCAATACAATCCTCTACATGATAATCCCGAATAAAACTGAACTGATGTGAAGAGAATCCCAGCAGCAATCCAAACCAATCAATCTGCTAAAATCTTGGAAAACATTTTGAAAAGGAAGTTACTAGCACAATCAGATGAAACTGATCAATTGTTAGGTTTTAGATTAGTGTTGACTTGATTCGATAACAAAATGCTCGTTGTTTGTATTGCTTAGTTGCTTAGGTTGTTCAAGATTGGATCGAGCTTCAAAGAATGAAAGCAACTTCGTCTGCAAAGTTGCTCCTCAAGAGGATATCTGCTTACTTGCAAGGCGTAGGTGTACACACACACACATATTACATTCATATGTTTCCCTACATCATTGTGCTCAATTGGTATCAAAACGGGTGTCTAGAAGTAATTAGATAGATCCATATGATAGTGTTTGTGTTGTTTTTGTGAAAATATCATATTGATACTATTGGTGATTCAATGCTGGAAAGTGTTTCTAGTGCTTTTTGAAAAGTATGATGAAATCTTACAATAGATCCATGAGTGATGTAGAAGAGGAAGAGGAGTCCTCGGTTGATCAAGAATATACTAGCAATTACATTGCCCACCCGGCTATATATGAAGGAAGATTTGAGGATAGTAATGAAGACTCCTCAAGTAGTGAGGAAAGCGAAAACTCTTCAAGTAATGAAGATAGTGAAGTCTCCTCTAATCATGAAGAGATCGAAGCTTTCTCAAATCATGATGAGACAAGCTTCAATGACAAGATCCTGTTGGAACCCCGTTCACCGGTCATGCAGTGGAAGTAAGGTTTTTGAAATTCTTAATACATATCATAATCTGTATCTGGGACCAGTGAACTTGGGATCGTAATTATTTTTTGAAACTAATACATACAATATGTAAACACAGGAAATTGTAATCAATACAATCAGAAGAAGAAAATCTTACCAACGTTTAGAGGCTCCTTCACTTTATGATATGCTCCTGTCTGAACCAATCTTACCAACGTTTGGAGGCTCCTTCACTTTACAATGTGCTCCTGTCTGAATCACTCGATCTTCCTCGCTATCTCCCGGGACTAGTAACTGCGTGTGAGCGCATCACGGTCTCAGGAACTTGAATGGAGGATGTGGGAAAAAGACTTAAAGAAACTCTTTCTTCTTCGATATCAATACACAAAATCACGCATACACTTGCTTGATCAACATCAAGCATACCCCGTTTGTATAAAATTATGCACACAATACTTTTTTTTCTTCACTACACAATGGACGAACCTTTTTAATTTGTTTTCCCAAAAAAAAAACATTTTTTTTTTGTGTCTATGTGTACGTTTGACTTTTCTGTATTGATTAACACAGCAAAACTTACATTGGATGTAAATTGAATAATTGATCATGTGTGTGATCAGTTTTTTTTATCTAATATATATCATATATATATATATATATATATATATATATATATGTAACCTAAACCCTTTTATTGATATCGAATGTCTTAATTAAAATATAGTATATATATATATATAACTAATCACTTTAAATCTTTTAAGATATCACATATCTTTAAAGATATAAATTAATTTGATTTGAATTCAAACTCTTTAAATTCAAAAATAAATATCTAAATGAATAAAAATTAAATATTCAAATTATTTTCTCTTTAAAAATTAAATCTCAATCAACACCCTCCAACTAATGATTAATTACACAATTAAATAATCTAATTATTTAATTAACTTAATCATTATCATTCATTAATTAAATAATCTCGTTATTCAATTAATTCATGACTAAATACGTATCACTTTCATAACACAATTAATTGGATAATGCAATTAATTTACCGTGACTCTTGTTACCTAAATCGATCGGGCTAGTAAGGGGACCTAATGAACCCACGGTATTCTGAGCTCCAATAATCCTCGGAATCATTAACTAAACTCTTTAATTAATATTCCTTGATTATTAACTCCGGTGTTATTCTACTAAAAACCCGAAGCTACACTCTTTTCAGCTGTAGACGTTTTTACACAGACCGATACAACTCGGTGTCCATCAATATTGCTATTACATATAGTGTGATCCTCCACAGTAGTTCATAATTAGAGCTGGGTCATAATATCCGTTATACCCCTCTAATTACATATATCCTTTAAGTACGGTTGATTCTATAATGAACAATAAATCCTATTTCCTCACGGAACTAAGAGAGCGCTCATATTGTCAAAGCCCCGAATAAACCCTTAAGGGAACTACCATCTACTTCTCACAAGAAGGAGTGGATTCCACTACAGTGTACAAACCTTGCCAGCCACAAGCCAAACCGCAATCCCAACATACGGAGCATATTGATCGGGAATCGCTTCCGACCTCAACCATGGTATATCAAAGACCACGATCTAAAATGAAGGAGTCGATAAGACACTCAGGATTAAGATCACCCACATATAGCCTTCATTAGTTGATATATATGAATCTCATCGGTAAACGGATCTTGGTGAGAGATTCATATAGATCATGGCCCAGTCCTATATGATCATATCATACAAGGTGTCTCCATTGCCATATCTCATATGAATGATTCAAGATAGAATCATTGTACATTACGGAATGGACCGCGGCTATAGATTAACCACAAATAAAGTACCCAGCTTTATTTGTTATCCATGGACTCTTTAGATTGCACGTCTCTTACTATACCCATCTATATATGACACTCATATACATAGTTCAAGATTACATCTGACAATCTTGGATGTTAAATATATATGCATAAGTTATAAAATAAACAGCACAATAAGAATGAATTGAACTTTTCCTTTTATTTGTTTCATAAATCCATTTACAAATTACATCTTTAGGGCATAAACCCCAACAATCTCCCACTTGCACTAAAGCATGTGAGGCATGTCTCGTAACCATAGACCATCTAGGTAACCTGAAAAAACTTTAGCTGGTAAGGTCTTTGTAAATTGATCAGCATGATTGTCTTGTGAGGCTATCTTTGTGATGATCACATCTCCTCTTTACATTATCTCTCTAATGAGATGATACTTTCTCTCTATATGCTTCCCTCTTTTGTGGCTTCTTAGTTCTTTGGAATTAGCCACATCACCACTTTTATTACAATAAAATATGATGGGCATATCAAAATCTAGAATAACTTCCAGATCACTCAAGAACTAACGGAGAAAAATAGCCTCTTTAGCAGCTTCACAAGTGGCTACATATTTGGCTTCCATGGTAGAGTCAGCAATACAAGATTACTTGATACTTCTCAACACAATGGCTCCACCATCTAGGGTGAATACTGATCCAGACGTGGATTTCCTAGAATACCTATTTGACTAAAAATCAGAATCCGTGTATCCTAACGGGATCAATTCCTATCCGAAATACACTAGCATATAACTTCTCGTTCTCCGAAGATACTTGAGAATAGCCTTGACAGCAACCCAATGATCCAATCTCGGGTTGGACTTGTATCTACTGACTACTCCCACTATATAGTAGATGTCTGGTCTCAGGCATAACATAGCATACATGAGACCACCTACTGACGATGCATAGGGTACACGTCTCATATCCTCAACTTCTTGAGGTGTCTTAGGACATTGTTCCTTAAATAAGTGAACTCCATGCCTGGAAGGTATATTACCTTTCTTAGAGTTTTGCATCAAAAATCGCTCAAGAATGTTATCAATATATGATGCCTGTGATACTGCTATGAGTTTGTTCTTACGATCCCTTATAAGTTAGATCCCTATAACATAACTTGCCTCTCCCAAATCTTTCTTTTGGAATTGGCTAGCTAGTTACCCCTTTACATCAGAAAATACTCCCACATCATTCCCAATGAGTAGGATATCATCTATGTATAGGATCAAGAAAACTACTTTCTTGTCAATGATGCACTTGTAGACACAAGGCTCATCGACGTTCTGCTTGAAGCCATAGGTTTTGATCACATCATCAAACCATATGTTCCAAGATCTAGATGCTTGCTTAAGTCCATAGATGGACCTTTACAGCTTGCAAACCTTTTGCTCTTGATCTGGAGACATGAATCCCTCTGGTTGCATCATATAAATGCTCTCATCAAGATTGCCATTCAAGAATGCAGTCTTGACATCCATTTGCCAATTTTTATAATTGAAATAGGTAGTAATGGATAAGAGAATCCTAATAGATTTAAACATGGCTACGTGCGAGAAGGTCTCTTCATAATCGACCCCCTCTTTCTGGGTATAACTCTTGGCCACTAGCTTTGCTTTGAAGGTCTCTACCTTCCGTCTACTCCTCTCTTTCTCTTGTAGATCCACTGACACCCTCTGGGTTTTACCCCATCTGGTAAGTCTACAAAATCCCAGACTTAGTTAGAGTACATTGACTCATCTCGAGATTCATGGCTTTAAGCCATTCCTCTTTATAAGGATCTTCCATTGCATTCTTTAATGTCAATGGATCATCCGTACTATCAACAGAGACAACACCTTGTCCCTCACCTATACCTAAATAGCATTCAGGTTGTCTCACAACCCTCTCACTACATCTAGATGGTAGTGTATCCTTATCAGGAACCTTCTGACTCTCAGATGTTTGTGGATCAACAACTATTGTTGATGAACCACTAGTCTCACCAGGCTCCAACTCATTAAATACAATCTTAGAACGAGGTTTATGGTCACTAATATAATTATCCTCAAGAAACATTGCATTTGTAGATACAAATACTTTGTTATCTCCAGGATTATAGAAGTGTCCACCTCTAGTCTCCTTGGAGTATCCTACAAACAGACAGACTACAGACTTGGATTATAGCTTTCCATTTTTGTTCTTTAGCACGTGTGCTAGACACCCCCATATATGGAAATGTCTTAAACTAGCTTTACGACTATTCCACAGCTCTAGAGGAGTCTTAAGAACAGATTTGGATGGCACTACATTTAAAATCTATAACGTTATTTGTAACACATATCCCACCATTTGGTAATAATGAGAAACTAATCATGGATCTCACCAATTCCATCAAGGTTCTATTTCTCCTCTCCTCTACACCATTTTGTTGCGGTATACCGAGAGCTGTGAGTTGGAAAAATATCTCATGCTCGAACAAGAAGTCTTCAAACTCTTGGTCAAGGTACTCACCTCCACGATCTGATCGTAGTGACTTGATAGTCCTACCTAATCGAATCTCAATTTCAGCTTGGAATTCATTAAACTTTTCAAATGTTTTCAACTTTCGTTGTATTAGGTAGACGTATCTGTATCTTGTGTAGTCATCTATAAAGGTGACATAATACTTATAACCACCCTAGCTTTAACATTCATTGATCCGCAGATGTCTGTATGTATAAGCTCTAGCGATTCTTTAGCTCTAAGCCCTTTTTCCAGTAAAAGGTCTCTTAGTTATCTTACCTACCAAATAAGATTTGCAGACATGTAAGATGCCAACCTTTAACTCACTTAAAGGTCCGCTTTTTACTAGTCTGTCTATCCGGTCAAGGTTGATATGACCAAGCCTTAGATGCCAGTGATACATGTCATTATCTGGAGAAATTTTATGTCGTTTAGCTTTTGGTTTTTCAACCTTAAACATTTCGGTGTTGAGCAGTGTAGTATGTATTAACGGTCTTAACACATACAAATTGTTTTCATTAATTCTTGAACCAATATTCAGACCATTCTTTCTAATAATAACAGACTTATTATTAAAGAAACAGAATATTTTTATTATGATAACTTAGAAACGAAAATCAAATTCCGTGTTAATCCAGATATATAAAAAACATCATTTAACAATATATAATTACTATAAAAACATAATCCAATTACGCTCACTGCTCGTGTCGACACGACATCCCCTGACCCCACATGCATTGAAAAGGCTTGCTCTTCTAGCTGTGTCCAAGAATCAGTCGATTGTAAAGAAGAACAAGCATGGTTAGTGACCCCGAATAAAATATTCAGGGTGAAGAATCATCTTCCACTAAACAGGACTCAAGAACAAGTAAATCATATTTACTTTTCTTGGACTTCTTCTTGTTTTAGGCTTTCTTGGGTTTGGGCTTACCCTTCGCTTTCCCAATCGACCTCTTCCTTTTCTTATTATTAGAGGAAGATGGTTCGACAAAATTTGCCTCACCGATCTTGCTCTTGTTGTCCTTAGTCAAGGACTCAAAGGTAGTGAGCTCATTGAGCAACTATGTGAGATTGAACATTAACTTGTTCATTTCGTTGTTACTCTTAAACTGATTGAAACTCTTTGAAAGAGTCGTTAGTATAATGCTCACTTGACTGGGTTCATCAATGGCCCCACCATTGACTTTTGCCTTGTTAAAGTAGAACATCATGCTCAGGACATGTTCCCGAACTGACATACCTTCCTTCATACGAGCGAGCATAGCGGAACGAACAACTTCGTATCGCTTTTGCTCGGAGGGCTGCTTGAACATAGCTTGCAATAACTCCATGATTTCAAATGTTGAAGTCATTGCTTTGTGCTTTGTGACAAGCACGTCTGTCATTGAAGCCAACAGATATGTTCGGGTCTTCTCATTAGATGAGACCCATCGTTGGTATCCCTCATGAACAGATCTTGTGACATTGGCAGCAAGCGCTGGAGGACATTCCTCCGTAAGCACAAACTTCAGGCCTTTGGTGACCAATATTGCATTAATGTTAAGTTTCCACTTTGTGTAGTTATCACCAGCTAATTTGTCGTTTGCGAGAATTTGAAGTATTGCAGAAGACATTTTTGCTTAAATAAATAAAACATTCATTCAGTCATTTATATAAAACAAGTACAAGTGCTTTGGCATAAATTTAAACATGATGCATGCACATGTTTAACAAACTAGAATTACCCCAAAACTAGTTACTATGCAACGACAATCCAATATACCACAAAGAAGTGCCACCTTAGGGTCGGTCAAGTCTTTGCATGTTGGACCGAGACACTCTCAATCAAATGATATTCTAGAATTAACTCTTATTCCATATCATTCAACCATCGTTTATTCAATCAGGTTTTTAATTAACAAACTTAATCAAAACCTTCGTGAGTGTAAACCACCATTTCAGATCTCACGAGCTTAACTCGAGAATTGCCGCCTTAGGGTCGGTCAATCCCGAAATACCCTCAGAAATCCTATTTGTTAGGAAGTCAACCTTGGTATTGACCTTTGTGGAAACCCTCCTCAGGGAGGACGCAAGCAAAGCCGTCATGAAACCCCACTAGGATCTCACAGTGTTGAACTAATGATGGAGACCGCGGGATATATATGTCATATATCCCTCTCCCACTCACTATTTTAAATTTAGAGTTTTCTGTTAACTGTTAATGCACCTAGACCCTTCAGGATTAAATGACTAACTTTAATCAAGCTATCTAGCGCATTAACTAATTAGAACTAAATTCTAATTAACTAATAATTTATCAATGATTTTTAACAATTAAAAATCTAATCTATTAGTGAATAATCTAAGCCTTTGTAAACTATTTACTAAGGTTGAATTATTATGTTATTGTTTCCTAAGTTTTAATTATTAAAACCCTAATACTTTATTCGGACCATTTATTATTACGTTATTAATCAAATTAATCCTATTAAATGACCCTATTAATATTGTTTATTAAACACTTTAATAACTAGACTAATACTAATGAGATATACCAAGTTTTCTAACTATTAAAAAAAAAACTAATCTCATCATTCATAGCCATTTATGTATATTGTCCATTTTAATCACATTAAAAAAATACATAAAAAAATCAGGCTATGATGCATGCATGACATATCAAATATATTTGTGTAGGCACATCTAATTTAAATGACATACGTATGCATGTCCATGCTTTTATCATCATATAATTTAAAGCATACATGAATTGACCGGGTATTGTGGATTATTTAACCTAAAACATTGGAATCTAAAATTACAAAAAAATTCCCAAGGCATTCCTTGGTCTTCTAGTAACTTCAGATATCTTCAAGTCTCTTCAGGTCATTCTGATTCATCTCTTGAATCAAAAACGGGGAATCCGCACGGAACACACTAGGCAAAACTTGCCAACAGAACCGTGTGTGAACAGTACCACATGAATAGTATCGCATGAACAGTACCCTCTGTGAACAATGCCACATGAACAGTACCGTCGGTGAATAGTACCGCCGTTGTGCGCTTTTCCAGTTCTTCGTTTACAGGTTACAATTTTTTTATTTATTTACACTACAATAACAGTAAAAAATATATATTAATAAAAAAAAATTATACAAACCGAAACCTTAAATCTACAGTACCATAAAAATTTACAATCAACCATGATTAAATTAAACAATTTAATTATAAACATTCATACAATCATAAGGATGGTGCCTACACATTCATACATACAGGAATATAGAAAACAATTTCCTGTTCCGAAAAATAAATTGTCTCTGATACCAACTGTTGAAACCCAGTTCACCAGTCACGCAGCGGAAGTAAGGTTTTAATTTTTTTAATACATATCATAATCTATATCTGGGACCAGTGAACTTAGGATCGTAATTATTTTTCGGAACTAATACATTCAATATGTAAACAAAGGAAATTGTAATAAATATAATCAGTAGAAAAAAATCTTTCCAACGTTTAGAGGCTTCTTCACTTTACGATGTGCTCCTGTCTGAATCACTCGATCTTCCTTTCTATCTCCCAGGACTAGTAACTGTGTGTGGGAGCATCATGGTCTCAGGAACTTGAATGGAGGATGTTGGGAAAAGACTTAAAAAAACTCTTTCTTCTTCGATATCAATATACAAAATCACGCACACACTTGCTTGATCAATATCAAGCAAACCTAGTTTGTACAAAATTACGCACACAATACTTTTCATTCCTTTTTTTTCATTCACTACACAGTGGATGAACCTTTTTAATTTGTTTTCCCAAAAAAAAACTCTTCTTTTTTTTGTCTTTTTGTACGTTTGACTTTTCTGTATTGATTAACACACCACAATTTACATCGGATGTAAATTGAATAATTGATCATGCGTGTGATCAGTTTTTTTTTTATCTAATATATATATATATATATATATATATATATATATATATATATGTAAACCCTTTTAC
Organism: Dipteronia dyeriana; assembly: GCA_032871835.1. NCBI lineage: Eukaryota > Viridiplantae > Streptophyta > Magnoliopsida > Sapindales > Sapindaceae > Dipteronia > Dipteronia dyeriana. Next base: position 89,710,807 of record CM065300.1, on the reverse strand, counting down.
TGATATCGAATGTCTTATTTAAAATAATATATATATATATATATATATAACTAATCACTTTAAATCTGTTAAGATATCTCATATATTTAAAGATATTAATTATTATTTTTTGAATTCAAACTCTTTAAATTCAAAAATAAATATCTAATTTAATAAAAATAAAATAATCAAATTATTTTATCTTTAAAAATGAAATATCAATCAACACCCTCCAACTATTGACTAGTTACACAATTAAATAATCTAATTATTTAATTAACATAATCATTATCATTCATTAATTAAATAATCTCATTATTCAATTAATTCCAGAATAAATACGTGTCACATTCGTAACACAATTAATTGGACAATCCAATTAATTTACTGTGACGCTTGTTACCTAAATCAATCAGGCTAGTAAGGGGACCTAATGAACCCACAGTATTTTGAGCTCCAATAATCCTCAGAATCATTAACTAAACTCTTTAATTAATATTCCTTGATTATTAACTCCGGTGCTATTCCACTAAAAACCCGAAGCTGCACTCTCTAAATTGTATACACTTTTACACAGACCGATACAACTCGGTGTCCATCGATATAGCTATTACATATGGTGTGATCCTCCACGGTAAATCATAATTAGAGCTGGGTCATAATGTCCGTTATACCCCTCTAATTACATATATCCTTTAAGTACCGTTGATTCTATAATGAACAATAAATCCTATTTCCTCACGAAACTACGAGAGCGTTCATATTGTCCAAGCCCCGAATCAACCTTTAAGGGAACTACCGTCTACTTCTCACAAGAAGGAGTGGATTCCACTATTGTGTACAAACCTTCCTAACCACAAGCCAAACAGCAATCCTAACATACGGAGCATATTGGTCCGAAACTACATCCGACCTCACCCACGGTATATCAAAGACCACGATCTAACCTGAAGGAGTCGATAAGACACTCAGGATTAAGATCACCCATATATAGCCATCATTAGTTGATATATATGAATCTCATCGGTAAACGGATTTTGGTGAGAGATTCATATAGATCATGGCCCAGTCCTATATGATCACATCATACGAGGTGCCTCAATTCTCATATCTTATATGAACGATTCAGGATAGAATTATTGTATATTACGGAATGGACCACAGCTATAGATTAACCACAAATAAAGTACCCAACTTTATTTGTTATCTATGGACTCTTTAGATTGCACGTCTCTTACTGTATCCATCCGTATATAACACTTATATACACAGTTCGAGATTATATCCGGCAATCTTGGATGTTAAATATATGAACAAGTTATAAAATAAACAGCACAACAAGAATGAATTGAACTTTTCCTTTTATTTATTTCATAATTTTTTTTACAAATTATATCTTTAGGGTAGAAACCCCAACAGATCCTTCAACTAACTAGTGAAAATGTCAAGAAGAATGATGAGAACAACAAGTTGAAGTTTATTAATGCCAATTTAGTTGTGATAATCAAAGATCTAGAAAATGAGAAGAAGACATCTTTGGAGAAAATAAGTAAGCAAAGTGAAATCATTAAGGAGTATTGAGAGACCATTGAAAAGTATTTTTCAAAGATGGAGGAAAGTGCTCAAGAGCTAGATGATTTAAAAGAAGAATTTACTATGAAGTTATTTATCATGGAAGGAGAGAATAAGCAAAAAGAGAATAAAAAGCTTAAAGACCAAATCCTTTGTCAAGAGAATAACTGGAAAGATAGTAATAAAAGACTAGGAATTTTGAAACAAGAAGTTGAGGAAAGTGTTGAATCTCCTGATCATGCTAAATGACATGAAAATGTGCTTAGAGTCAAAATTAGTAAGCATGAGTGTCAAGAGAATATGTTTAGTGATAAGCTTGATGAGGCTAACAAGATGATAGGTAAGATGTCATCTAGTGCTAGTAAAGTAGAAACTCTCATTAAGAGTGGTAAGCATCCTAGTGACAAAAGAGGATTATTTTATGTAAATGAAAAGGTTAAACCTTCATCTAACAACTCTGCTTTTGTAAAAGCAAGTGGTAAAGTGAATGTAGGCACTCTCTCTAATGGTAAAGCCATGGATGCAACCGGAGGTGCCTCAACATCAACAAGGAGCAACAAAGGAAAATCTCAACAAGGTCAAAGACGACAATCATCTTTTTCTCACGCAAAAGACAAAGCATTAAGGATTGGACATCAAAGAGGTAGTAATGTGAGAAGGTATACTACTTTAAATGCTCAAGCTATTGGTAACCCTCTCAAATTTGTACCTATTTGCCATTTTTGTAACATGGTAAGAAATATAAGGCCTAGATGCTATGAATATTTTCATAAATGCAAATATGAGAATGATTTGTATGATATGTCTTCGATGAATGGTCCTAAGCAATCATACATGTATGGATCTAGATCTAGACCTAGGAAGACCTTGGAAAAGCAAGTTGAGAAAAATATTGTTGATGACTTGCTTGTAAAAACATATGTTGTGCCTCTTACTAATATACATAAAAATGTTGATAATGCTTTGTTTTACTTTCTTTGAAAATGTGACCAATAAAGTCAATGTGCATGATAGTAAATCCAAGAATAAGTCAAAGTATGTTGTTAATAGTAATGAGAAGCATGTTGTTAAGAAAATTTGGATTAGAAAAGACTCAACTACTATTCCTTCCAAAATCAAAGACAAGACAAAAAGAGCTATGGAACTTCTCAACCAACGTCTCAACCAAAGCATGTACGCCAAAAAGGTAATTTTTCTAAATTAATTCTGATTTGTCATTATTGTAATGTGATTGGTCACATTAGACCTAGGTGTTATGAATATATTAGACAATTCATACGAGTGAATAATGTGCATGCTAGTGAGTTAAACCAATCTTCTTTGAAAGATTCTAAACATGATATTTGTTTTGGAGCTTTAAAAAATGTGCATATTGATCATGATCATGTGAAGAAACTTACTAGAAAAGTTTGGATAAAGAAGCATGATGTGATACTGGCACAACATTGAATGTTGTGCACAATAATGATAAACATATGAAGAAGATTGTCAAGAAGATTTGTGTGGATGAGAATGTGAAAAAGCAAGATGGTCATATACCTTGTCTTGATGAAATATTTGTGCATGACAATAATAATGAGTTTAATATGAGTGATATTTTCATGAAGAAGATAGTTTATGATTTATCTTCTAGATTTCTTATTGCCATGTGTAATGAACATGATGTTGTTTGTGTTGGTTCACGCAAGACCAATGGTCAAAGGTGAGTGCTCTCATACTTGAATAAGTAGCACATATGAGAATATTATTTTTTGTTCTTGTTTGATAAGAGTTCTAAGTTTGATGCTTGACTAAACCATGTGTAATATGCTCAATCTACTATCCAGACTTGGTGTCGCTAGTCAATACATGAACTTAATACCCTTATACTTTCTCTATGATGGTCAAAATTTGTTGATTGACTTTAGAGAAGTCTATTTTTGAATTCTTTTTGGTGTAATTTGTTAAGACTTTTGGAGAAAGTAATTTAGTATGTTTGTTTGAGTTGAGATGTTTTGTCTTTATTCACTTGGGAAGACACACAATTAACTTGTTGTCATGAGGAAAAACTAGCCAAGAGAGATCATAAAAAGGGTGAAGACTTTACATTGATGAAAATACTTGCAAAGGTATATCTATACTCTAATACTACTTTCTTCTTCATCTTTTCAACTCTATATGTGCATAACATCATGTGGCATGTTATTTTGGAGAACTTTGTTTAGGATACATATATTTCTCTTTAAATAATTGACATCTAGAGATCATTTACTGAAATTGTTCATAAAGATCTTTTACATGATGTATGTGTTATATATTATACTTGTTTGATTGATGAGTGACATAATTTCTTTTTTGAAAAATTTGAGCTTCATATTCACTGAAAGCTACTCTATTGAGAAAAAATGATCTTAAGTAAGCCTATTTATATTGCTTTTAGATCATGTGCTTGTAAGCCTTAAAATTTGGTTTAAAAAGTGCACACTTTGCTTCTCTCATATATTTAGTTTGAGTAAGTTGAGTTTGAAAATATATGAGTTATGGATGCACCTTAAAGTTTTTTGACTAGTACATTGAAGATGACTTATGGTTAGTATCTATTTTGCTTCAGTAACTATAAAAACTCAACGAGCACCTTCAAGAAAATGGCTACATATTTTGGTTATGCAGTTGTCTAATGTAGGAAAAGGTTACACCATTATGATGATTAAAAGTCGGCATGAAGTGTATATATTTATGTTAATTAAAAATAAAAGAAGTGTTGAAAAAGAATCAATAAAAAAATTCTTTGATTCAACGCCAAAAAAAGGGCTAAAATTTTGATTGCTCGGTTGAAAAATAGAAATGGAATGATGAGCCACATGCACACAATGTAGGGAAAAACCCATGCAGTGGAAGCGTGAGAAAAAACAAAAATATGGGTTTGCGTATGAATAAAAAATTTCCCTTTATAATAACAAGAACCTTAACCCTAGATTAATTGATGTATATAAAAAGTGTCGTACCTTTTTCTCGTGACGATTGAACAAGCGCCAATTGATTTCGCAAGATCTTCCAATCCAATCACGAACGTGAATCACCTAGAAGTGTGGGTTCCCTTTCTTTATCTTGTATACCTGAGGATGGAAACAGACAAAATATTGTTCTTTGTTAGTCACAATAATCCTTCAAGAGAAAAATCAAGAACGTTCGGCCACTTGTGAATTATCAATCAATTTGACTGAAACTCGCATGAACCTTGATTCGATGTTGTACACAAAACCCTTTTGATGTAAAGGATACTAGTGTACTATCAAAAACAAAAACGTTCCCCTTTTTTCTCTTGTTGGCCGAATTCTCACTATCTCTATGAGTTGGTCGAATTTTGTCCATAGCAAAAACAAAATTTTTTCTCCCTCAAAATTCTCTCTTGCTTGGCCGAATTCTCTCTTTAGAAAGTCCCAACCTTGGCCAAAATTAATTCTTTCAATTAATTAGAGCTGGCCAAAATTTCCAAACCTATATATATAGGATCATAAGTCCTCTTCTAAGAAGGATTTACATGGTTGGCAAGAAACATCTCCTTAGGTGGATTTATTTGGTAGTTAAGAATCCTTTTCTAAAAGGAATTCTACCCTCCACTTATATACACCAAAATTTCATAGAATATAATTAGGAGACTTAATTTTTTTCCTAAGAAGGATTTACTTGGTAGTTAAGAATCCTTTCCTTAGGTAGATTTACTTGATGGTTAAGAATCCTTTTCGAAAAAGAATTCTATCCTACACCAAGACTCCTAATCAAACTCAATAGTGTATTTGAAACCATATTAAAGACTTCCTAATTTGATTAGATAAATAATTCCTTTTATTTATCTACTTATCAAATATAGTCTTTAATATTAATTATACTACCAATAATAATATAATTTTAGGAGACCATCTCCTCCTAGGAAAAAGATTTTGACTTTTAATTAAATAATTAATTATTCAACAAATTAATTAATTCCAATTTAATTAAATAATAAAATAAAAATAATATAATTAAGATATTCTAAATAGCCTTGTCGCCCAACATATATATATATATATATATATATATATATGGGCCTGTTAGGTTTTAGTTTGTGTTGGCATTAATTCCATATCAAAATGATGTTTACTTGTAATGATTTAGTTGTTTAGATTCATGATGATTCAAGCTTCAAGGAAGAAGAAACAACAAGTCAAAGCAAGTTCTAAGTCTTCAAGAGAAAGGATGCAATATGGTTCTCAAAGGTATACTAAGACCTTATCTTTCTCTTACAAGGCTTAGGCACACACACACATATCATACATTTGTGTCCCTGCATCGTTGTGCACCATTATAGGCACACACATACAATTCATTCATATATGTCCCTGCGTCATTGTGTACCATGTATAACACATTCACACACTTGAAGATGAATGCTCATGCATTGGTATGAAAATAACATATTTTGGAATATGTGTGATTGGAAACTATCTTTATGTTTTTTGTATTCTAGTGTGAATTGTGTTTGTGTGTGTATATGTTTGTACAACATGGATATTGAACTTGCTGTGAGTACAACATTAAAACTTGACAAAGATGAAAAAGGAAAAAATGTTGATCAAAGTCTCTATAGGAGCATGATAGGTAGTCTTCTCTACCTAACGGCTAGTAGGCCGAATATTTGTTTTAGTGTAGAAGCATGATAGCACACACACAAAATTCATTCATATGTGTCCTTGCTTAGTTGTGCATCATTATATGCGCACATACACACAATTCATTCATATGTGTCCCTGCTTAGTTGTGCATCATTATATGTGCACACACACAATTCATACATTTGTGTCCCTGCATCATAGCGCATCATTTGGTATAACACATTCACACACTTGAAGTTGAATGCTCATGCATTGGTATGAAAGTAGCATGTTTTGGAAAATGCATGATTGGAGACTATCTTTATGTAGTTTGCATTCTTGTGTGAAATGTGTTTGTTTTTTTATATGTTTGTATAACATGGATCTTGAACTTGATTTTAGTCTTAGATTGTTCATGATTTAGTTCTGTTCTTTTCAGTTACTCATACTATTGATTTCAAATTCTAAGTCAACAGATACTACACTTTCAACTCATGTTGCATACATTATCTTCATCTTCATATATCGAGTCAAATTTCTATTTTTTGGGTTAAGTATATTATATTTACATATCCATGAGGGAGTCCTGGTTTTTAATCTTCAAACAGATTCGAATTCGGAGTTTGGAGGCCAAAGAACGGTCGAAGAACGTGAGGGGAGCACAAGGGGTGAGGTGCGATTGCTTAAGCCATCACCAAGCACCATCCCGAGATGGCACGTGGCCATCTCTGCCACAAGAGTGCTCTGCCCCGAGATGTCCATGTGCTATCTCGGGGAGAAACTAATGAAAGAAGGGTAAAATGGTCCTTTGGCTTTTCACTCTTTAAAACCTCTCATTCCCTCTCATTTCAATAGATAAGAACAAGTTGAGAAATTGAAGAACAAGTGCATAATTTTTCTCTCAACATTTTGATTTTTGTTTTTGTGATAACTTCTTCGTTTCTACTCCGAATCACTTGATTCAAAAACAGATTTCAAGTATCTTGAAATGTTATACAAACCCCAAGCATTTCCAGAACCAAATGATGTCTAGATGTTTTGTTGTGATCTGATCTTCAGTTCGTGATTGCATCTTTGTTGGTAAAATCATCTTCTTCTTAGTTTTCTGTTTAGATCTTCTTATTAATTGATGTTATTTGATTAAGAAGCATGACTAGGATGATTTTGATATCATTTTGTGGTTTGTTGATTTGATTTTCAATTTTAGCTAGATTTGTGATATATTGAATGATTTATGCTAAACTTGATAAACATGAAATTGTTTCTAGAAATCCTTTGTCATTACGCTTGATTGATTGTTTCTAGATCTAATTTCATTTTTCTAAGAACTAGGTTTTGTTTCAATTGATGTCCATATTTTCATATCTATGTTCTTAGTTGATAACATGCTTAAATTGTCTAGATGCATTTGTGATTGATCTTTGAAAGCATAATCTAGTCATCTAATTGCATGTCCGTAGAATTTGTTGATCATCATTTTCTATGTTGAGTGCTTGTTCGCGATTTGCATTCATAATCCCTTAGATGCCTTGTGAAGAGGTTGAAAGTCTCATATCTTAGAGTGATTCTTTGATTTGAGCAATTGTAAGTATTAGCTAGAGTCGGGAGGACTTGGATAGCTAAGCAAGAGGAAGTCTTGGCAAGAGGTGTGAAGCCTTGGATTGTCGAGCAAAGAAGTCTTAGCTAGAGGTGTGAAGCCTTGGATAGTAAAGCAAGAAGTATTGCCTAGGATTGGGAGGATCCGGATAGGTGAGCAAGAAATTTTCCTAGAGACATAGGGTATTGGATAGGAAGTCGGCTTAGTAGATCACTAGGTTAAAGATAGAGTGAGAGTGAGAGCTTGTAGAGCATGTGTGATTGCTTGAGTGTATAACTCTATTTGAAATAGTGGATTTGCTTTTACCGGTGGTTGTGGTATCAACCCGTGGGTGTTTTCTCTTTAGAGGTTTTACCACGTAAATATTGTGTGTCTTTTTTTGCAATTTTCATTAAGCATTGTTAGAATTGCATTGTTTTTAAAATGAAGATAAAAATTGGAGCATATACCTATTCACCCCTCTCTAGGTATATTCACACTATATAGATAAAGGGAATTTCATATCCCACCAGTGATACTGGAGAGGTCAAATGGAAGGGGAAGGGATTCCGTGACCTGGAATGAGGCATAGAAATACCCCTCGCTAAAAGAGGCTTCCACTTCAGCCTGAAGCTTGGAAACTTGGGCCTGTAGATATTGGTTCTCAACATCCAATGCCTTCGCTTCTTCATTCTAATCATCCCACTGACTGGCTCAACATTGAGACCGAAGGGTTTCTTGATCGAAAGATCGCTTCAACCTCTCATGGTCTCACTGAAGCTCGCCCAGTTGTGCCTCCATTCCCCTATGGCTAGTGTTCATCTCTTGTACCAAGGCTTCAGTCCATGCCAACAATTCCATGGCCCGCTCAGCTTCAGCTTCAGCCCTGGTTACCCAGTCATAGAGAGAAGCTACCTGGTGACCCATGGCTACTTGGAACTTGAAGGCCTACAAAGGGAATTCAAGTTAGGAAATGACGTATCAAATTATTACATAAGAAAATAAAAGGTTATGACTACCTCGGCCATGAGGGCGGAACCCTTGGTAAGCAAGATATCCACGGGCATTAAAGCCATCCTGGAAAGCCCGCCACTCGGGCAAGATGCAATGAACTGCTTCAAAACCTCGTCCTGACCAACCGAGCCAGACTAATGGTGAGGGCAAGCAGAGGAAACCTCAGGGATACCAACCTCAGGATCCCTTAAAGCCTGAACTGCTTGGGGCACAAATGGAACAGTTGAGGTAATGGGTAATGTGATTGAAGGAGCAGTAACTATAGCAGGAGCCACCAATGAAGGGGCGGAGATGGTCAGATTAGCGGCTTAAGAAGTAGGCCCTCCTTGATTTAGCGCTCTAGCAACCTGTGATGCAAGAATAGCCATCTTAGAGCTCACTAGGGAAGGCGATGGAGCCGAAACAGGCAAAACCCTAGCTGGATCAGTAGGCCCACTTTTCTCCAAGGTACCCAAGGGGGCCTCCCGGGGAATTCTAACGTGAGGTGAAGGGGTACGAGTCTGCTAAGCTTTATGGGAAGCTGGAGCAACAACAAAACTGTTATAAAAAAAGGAAAATAAAAAGAAAAAAGAGGTAAAGCCATCAAAACTGAACCATTCAACGACACAAAGCTTGATGGTTCAAGGTACTTACGAGGAGTAGTGTCAGATATTCATAGATAGCGGTTTACCAGATAAGGATCAAAAGGGTCAACAGTCAGGAACTTCAGGTTTAAGTAGTTCCTGACAAGGATAGCCTTCAGCACCGCCTCAGATTCTGTGGGCAAGGAATCTTGGCCCCACGAGGGCCTACCATTGAAAGCGGTTGGAACCGTAAACTCATGCCCGCTTATGAAGGTCGAGCTCCCCCAATCCTTGCCCGCTAGTATCCACTCCTCTTTCAAAGCATGATCTTTTCTCGAGGCACCGGGGACAATTCTCGATTAGAAAACCCAGTCACGATTGCCACATTCCTGTTCGATCGGCGACGTTGTAGGGAGGAAGGAGAATTGTCCCCATATGGGTCTCATCAAGCCCTCTTCCTTTGGGCAAGACTAGAAACCTCTGTACCGTCAATGAGGGAGTCAACGGAATCATGGCTAACTTTCTACATAATTAACAGGGCTAGAAGGTGAAGTGAAAGAGCTTGAAGGTGAACGAAAAACAATTACGTAGCAGGAGAATATAGCGAGAGAGAGGTCAAAAGTGAAAGAACGCGTGAGGAAGAGGCAATGAGTTCGAATTTAATTAGAGGTTAGAATGGTAGTGACGTCGACGAAACCCTTGGAAAGATTACCTCGAACAACGGGGAGAGTCATAACACAGTCGAATTTCTTCGAGGAGTACACCTGTCCATTCTCGCCACGTCACTTGAGCAATTAATGAGAAGATTTCATTCAAAATCCTCAATAATGATTAGTAACGGAAAATTTCCCACTTCAAAAATAAGGAGTCTGACTCCAACCCCAACTCTACCACCGGTGTTCAAGTCAGAGTGGGCTTTTGTTAATAGCAAAATTTGGCTAGGGGATCAAAGGGAAATTTTCCACTTTTCGAGCATGAAGCAAAGCCCGAATTCGCTATTCATGGGACCCTCGGTGAACCATAAAACTACCCCATAGAAGTAGGGAAGGATCTACGTTTTAACGAACATTAAATTATGCATATGTGTAAGACGAGTGTTTGAATCTAAAGAGGAAACAAACTTATCTCCTCCAACGATAACCTTGAGTCTGTAATTTAATGGAAGTCAACGACTTTCAAATAGAGGATCCCGCCCGATAAGAAGGGAACGGATTCATAAAATCGTTACGGGATATTCACAATTTTAAACCTACTTGGATCATGTATAAATAGGTCCAAGCATGATGTAGAAATATAAGCACAAATAGAGTAAAAAAAGAGAGAAGGAAGAAAAGAGAATTATGTCGGGCCTAAATTCTGTGATAAGAACATGACCATCATTGTATCTACTGCTCAACAAGCATGAAGTTTCCACCCTCTCATGGCCTAGAGAGATTGTGAGGGTTTGAGAGAGATTTCTGTATACCAAGAGTGATCAATAATAAAGCTTTCATTCGCATTATCATTCAAATATTTGTTTCTATCTTAACAGGTCAGATATCTGAGGTACTGACCCTGGCCGTCACCTCTGTGGTAGTGATCTCATTGGTGTTAATTGGAATTTCTCCTCTTGAGCAAATTTCCCATTAACAAAAGTATTCTAAAAAATATGTTAATTTGGGATATACATGCAATTATCATGGGGTGGAAATATCGCCACTCTAGGCTTATATATGTTTTTTTTATTATTATTATACTGGTACATAAATTCGTGGTTTTTTTTTGAGAGACTCTCTTTTCGTACTTTAAATTTATGCTATCGTGTTCTTGTTTATTTTAATAATTTAATAACAATAAATAAATACATTATAATAATTAATATGGACAAAACCTTTGATGCAGTGTGATTAAGAATTTAAGAATTTGCATAATTTTGAATGAAAAGAGTGAAAAAAACAAAAATGGGGTGGTTGTTGTTTGTGTTGGTAATGAAATAAAACTTTAAAGGAAAAACATTTTAAAAAAAAATGTTCCAACTACATCGTTGGTGGAGTCTCCACCAGTGATAGAGATGGAGCATGTTGACGTCGATTTCTGAATATGTGAGAAAGTCAATAAGATTTGGATTTCAGCTGTGATCTCAAAGAGAAATAGAAGGAGAAAGTAATCGGACACAAGTTTTTACGTGGTAAAACTTTGATGACCGGAGAAACGTCCACTGGTGGTTGAGTGATCAACCAAGCCAAAATCCACTATAAATTGAATAATTACAATTCTCGATCTCCCTTTTTCTCTCTGTATTTTTCTATGAGTTCTGTATATTCTGTCTCTATTTTGTGATGAGATTATGGGTCTATTTATATGTCCATAGAACCCTAATCCTCTTTGTACAAGTAATAAAAGATCTTTGTATTTAATTATGATTGTTTGCATGTTCGAAGTAGTTTGTCTTCTTTCCTGTTTCGGAGACTTGTATTGAAATCGAATGGACTCTACTAATGTAATCCAGTTAGGAATTATTTCCTTATAATAGCATAGTCTTTTTGAAGAAATAAAATTGTTGCCTGATAAGGAACCCTTTCTGCTTGATATTCTGTTCTTCTTGAAATTTCTCTTTGATATGGATATCTTCACGTATTTTAATGACTCGATTCGTGTGAGCTACGCGTTGGGCATTTTATTCGGTTTTCTTCATGTTTATCCCGAGTAAAACACGATATTAGCTGGTCTCGAGTGACGTCATCTGATCCGGAGTAGAAAATCTCATCAACTAGCCCCGAGTATCTTTAACTGACCCCGAGTAGTATATGACGTCAGTTGACCCCGAGTAGGTTTTTTTCAATACTTGTTTACTCGGGCTTTCTCTTCTTTGGCGGTGTCTTGCAGGATATTTTCTGAATGCCTATTTGGACGACCACCTGGCAATTTTATCCTCTTTGTCGATGACGTGTACGCCTGGTAAATTTTACATACGATAATACCCCCTTAAAATATTTTTGTCTAACAGGATTTCATTTTGGGCAAAAGTAGTTTAATCAATTCTTCAATTTTTATATCTCTTTAATGCTAGGGTAAATGTCTTGTCATAATGGCGTGTTTTAATGGTGACCCTGTAAATTCGATTTGCCTCCTCACACGAGATCTCAATAATGGCGACGTTTTGGAGTTCTGACGGCGAAAGCCAGTTCTTCACTTAGCACGTGTCCTGTGCCGCTTCATTTTTTGATAGCATTAATGAGAAAGGACCTACATGTCTCCCCGTGCGTCGCTTACATCATCAAATCTCGTCATAGATTTTTACTACCTTGAGACCCTAGAGTTTCATGCTATTGCCCCTTTCAATTCTTCACTGAGGGGTTACGCTGGTTCATTCTCAAAAACTCATACCATAAAATTTACCTAGCCCATATTTCGTCACACAGAAAATCGCCATTCTCTATCGAAGGTCTTTGCATCAGATTTCATTCAAGGTTAGTTTTAATGGAACCAACTTCCCATCTTTGACTATGTACTATAGCTCTTGAACCGCTCGATCATGGGGATTTTTAGTTGGTTTTATGCGTTCGAAGATTACTGAGGGAAATCCCCCCTGATGAACCTCTTTTTTTAGAAGTCGACGTTTCTAGGCTTCACCCTAACGTCCATTTTTCTTTATCCAGTTCTGATTCTTCATCTAGTTCTGAATCTGTCATTTCTAATCACAGGGTACCACTTTGGTCAAGGATGGGAAAGCATCAAAGCAAAAGCTAAGTCCATAAGCACAACTCAGGCAGCGTTCGAATCAGGGAACAAATTGTTAACGAGAACGATGTTGATGAGGCGTTCAGAGTATCTCATCTTTCTTTCTCTGCTGGTCGCCCGAGTGGGTTTGACACCGAGCCGAATGTGGTCCGGGCAGATGAGATTGGGAAATATCTGGCCTGATTTGATCTGGACAATTCGGTTACTTTAATTTCTGCGGGTGATAGAGCTGCGTGGAATCCTTGCCCGGGCACGGTGGCAATCAATGAATCCATGCTCTGCTGCGGCGTCACTTTTTCTCTTCAGCCATTCATTGCCTGGTTTCTGGCTGAAGCAGAGATTGCTCTGGCTCAACTGGCCCCGAACAACTACAAAATCTTGATGTGCATGTGGCACATGTACTCCCCGAGTGAAATCAGGTACTTCTTCATACTGAGGCAGTCTGGTAAGACAGGGACTTATTTCCTCTTGTCAAACCCACCAGATTGCTGAGTCTCCAAGGGGACAAATGTAAATCGGGGAGTAGATACCTCTTATAACCCCAAAAAGAGGGATTTTGTATGGGGATTCCCTTCATCCAAAAAATTCATGAAGAACAGTTGGTTTTTCACCAGAGGCAATCTCTGTCTTAAAGTCACTCTCTCGGCTAGGGAAACTCGGAGAGTGTTGAAAGTTCCCCGCTTTTTCTATTCCCCCGAGGTATGAAACAAGAAAAAGCTTGAATTCAGCGATACTAAGCTGACCAGACTTGCTCGGGTAGCAGTTCGCACTCTTGAGAAGAGAAACAGGATATCTTTTTAATGAAATGAAATGAAAATGATAGAGCTTGGCTTCTTCAGCCAAATTTCAGGCTACCGCAAGTGATGTAAATGATCTTTGTAACCCTCTTTTTTCTTTTCATTGTTATTTTTTTGGCTTTTTATATTATGATGCAATTCCCCTTTTTTCTTATAAGTGTATAACACGTACATCGTCTGCGACCTTCAAGCTCGCCAAGTGAAGTCAATTCTTCAGGTGAGCCGAAAAGAAGCTTATCTTCAGAGCAATGATGGTATTGCCCCACCTGAGTCTGACGAGGAACCTGATGTAGCCGAGGAGCAGGTTCCTGAGAGTGTCCCCAAGGAAGTCATCTTGTCGATTGTAGGGGAGTCTAGTGGTCCGAGTGGCCATACTCAGGAGCTGCCTGAAGATGGATGGAGGTACGGTGATGGCTTAGGTGAAAGGCTTGGTGAACCGAGCTTCCCGATCGTAGTCCCTACTGAGCGGACGGACGCCAGTGATTAGAGTAAAACCCCCAAGGGACAAATACATATAAATCCTGGTTTTTTTGTATCCTTCAGTGATGATGCTCAGGAAGATCCCGCAGCTGATCTCAGCTTCCACCATTCTCGGGCCTAGAAATGGAAAGAGATCGACTCTCCTACTCGTCCTCTCAAGGTTCATAACATAGTTTCATTTGTTGAATCAAGTGATGAAGACAATGAGGATGAGATTCCCAGAGTGTTAAAGAATCGGCGGGTGCAGAGACTTCTGACCCGAACATGGGCTCTTTTCCCCTCGAGGTTGAAGATGCTAGAGCTGAACCCTTGGGAGGTCCTTCATATCCTTCTTCTCAGGATATGCTACGGGCGATGTCATCCAGTCAAACTTTCATCGGGGATGACCGCTGGAGCTGTTTTAGGGATGGCTCTTTAGCAGACCGTCTTTAGAATGTTTTTATCGGTGCATCTTATGTAAGTTATCCCTAACTTCTTTAATTGTCTTGGTTGTTCGCCAGATTTTTAATTAAATTCCTTTGTCGATGGTGGCCGAGTTTGCTGAGCTGGTTCAGACGCAGCAACATCAAGCTGATCAAATAAGGCGTCTTGAGGCTTAGCTGAAGGAAAGTGAGGATAGCCGTGCTCAGGTCGAATCGACTTATCAACAAGAGGTTGACTCTGCCCAAGTGTTTGCTGACCACAGTTTGGCGAAGCAGGTGGAGGCCGAGGAACGGGCTTCTTTGGCAGAAGAGAAGACTATATCTCTTCAAAACTTATTATCTTCTGCCCAAGAATCAATGCTTAAGGCCGAGCAGGAAGCGGAGCAGTCCAAGTTGGCATATGAACAGAAGATCGAGGACTTGGAACGCCAAGCTTTGACAGTCGAGTCCCTATCCAAAGAGGCCAGGCTGGAACTCGAAGTCCAAGGAGTAGACCATTTCAAAAGATCCCCTACTTATGATGCCCTTCTCCTACGATGTCCAAGGGGTAGACCGTTTCTGACCTTTGGTCACTTAAATGACCATAACTTTTTCAGACATCCAAATCATGTTTTGAAAGTTGGAGTAGAAAGTAGACTTCCATATCTTTCCAACAATATATTATATGAAAGGTTTGGAGTAGAAAGTGAACCAATGATGGAGACCGCGGGATATATATGTCATATATCTAGACATGACCACGGTTCCAGGTCAGGTTTGGTTCTTGTTCTAAACCATTGGTTCTGGTTCTAAACCATTGGTTCTGGTTTTGAAGAGACCTAGAACCGGAACTGGAAGCGTTTGGAAGCCGATTTCAGTTTTGGTTCTGGTTTCGGTTCCAGTTCCAACTGTTTGGTCCTGTTCGGACAGTTCTGGCTGTTCAGTTTCTTAAAAAATAAATCTCCTCCATGTGTTCATAACTTCATCACTGATCACACATATTATTAGACATTCACACAGATCAAACCAATATAAAAAATCAAACCCTAAAATCTCTTTTACTTGTTTTATCACACAAATCAAACCCAAATAAAAATCAAAACCTAAAATCTAAATCATTCACCAGTCCACCACTACCAGTCACCAGTCACTAGTCACCAAGGATCGAAGAAAAGATATAAGGGACTCAAGGAGAGAGAGAGAGATCGAAGAGAGAGGGTTTTTAAGGAAAGATCATCGACGACAAAACGATTGAAGAAGAGGTCGCCGATGAGAGAACGATCAAAGAAGAGTTTGTTGTCGACGGGGCGAGAAATCATCGACGTTGGTGAGAGAAGAAAGAAATCATCTCCGAGAAGAAACAATCAATAAGAAAGAAGAAAGAAGAAAGAAGAAAAAAGAAAGAGATAGATCAGAGATGAGAGATTGTGAAAGGAAAGAAGAGAGAGAGAGAGAGAGAGAGAGAGAGATATCTGAGATTTAAAGAAAACAGGAGAGAAAGAAGAAAAGAGAGAGAGAAAGAAGTGCCCAGAAGATGGACATTTAAAAAGAAAGAAAAAATTAATAAAAAAGTCTGGAACCGCCGGTTCAGAATCAGAACAGAACCGACGGTTTCAAACATGTTTTTTTTTTAGGAACCCTAACCGAACCTTAAATCCTACGGTTTCGATTCTGGAACCGGTTTCACGGTTTCGATTACAATTACGGTTCATTTCACAGGGTTACGGTTCGGTTCAACAGTTCGAACAAACTCGTGGTCATGTCTGCATATATCCCTCTTCCACTCACTATTTTAAAATTAGGGTTTTCTAGTAACCGTTAATGCACCTAGACTCTACAGGATTAAACTACCAACTTTAATCAAGTTATATAACGCATTAACTAATTAGAAAAAGATTCTAATTACTAGTAAATTATTAATGATTTTTAACAATTAAAAATCTAATCTATTAGTGAATAATCTAAGCCTTTGTAAACTATTTACTAAGGTCAGATTATTATGATATTGTTTATCAAGTTTTAACTATTAAAACTCTAACACTTTATTCGGTTCATTTATTATTAGGTTATTAATCATATTAATCCTAATTACAATAAATGACCTTATTAATATAACTTATTAAAGTCTTTAATAATTAGATTAATATTAATGAGAATTACCAAGTTTTCTAACCATTAAAAAATGAATCTCATTATTCATAGCCATTTATGTATATTGCCTGTTTTAGTCAAATTAAAAAAATACATAAAATATCAGGCTACAATGCATATATGACATATTTGTTAATAGTAAAATTTGGCTAGGGGTCAAGGAGAATTTTTTCACTCTCTTAGCCCAAATTGAGGCCCGAAGTCGACATTCATGAAACCCTGGATGTACCATAAAACTACCCCGCGGAAGTGCGGAGGGATCGCTTGGCTTCAAAACTATCAGGGAAGAAGCTAGGCACGACCAGGACGAGCCCCCACGCTAACACTGGAATCCGGGCTTCTCGAGGCCACCTATTTGGGTACCTCGGTTCCTGGGGTCGGGCTCCTCAACCACCCTGTGAAAGCTAGGGGGTCGCCAAGCTCAAGAAACATTCTAACGAAGCCCGACAAGTAAAGTAAGCCTCCTCCAGGTTAAGACTTTCAGAGGTCAAACGTAATTCATAGCCTGAACGAGAAGCCTACCAACCTCTCTAGAAGCCTACCAACCTCTCTAGAATCCTGTTGTCCCCTCCGTGATACGAGGAGGAAGAGGGCCTTTAAGAGAATCAGATCCATGTTACCCATCAGGAATGCCTACCAGGACATCCATTCCAAGCTTCAGAGAATAGAGCCAAAGCATAGATCTGCCTTGCTCTACGAAGACTACGAGCAGCTAGTCCAGTGACCTCCATGAAGAATCATGCCATGAGTACACATATGACCATATTCATGTAATAACTAACATTTACGTACAAGTCAAGAGTTTGATCATAGAAAAGAAACAAACTTAACTTCGTCAATAGTTTCATCGTTTCCGCTATTTACTGGGAGTCAACAACTTTTAAATAAAGGATCCCGCCAGATAAGGGAGGAACGGATTCATAGAATCGTGGCAGGATATTTGTGAATTCAAACCTACTTGGACAAGATATAAGTAGGACCAAGCATGGTAAAGAAAAAAGGAAAAGAGGGACGAGAGAACCAATGGGAGAGATCGGCAAACATAAATAGATGGGGGCCTAAATTATATGAACAGAACACGGCCTCCATGATAACCGCTATTCGACTAGCACGAAGTTACCACCTTCCTACGTTGTACAGAGATAGTGAGTGTACGAGAGGGAATTCTGTGTACCAGGAGTAGCCAATACTACAATCCCCACTTGCTATTGTTATACAAATATTTATTTTTATCTAAGCAGGTTAGGTATCACAGGTACTGACCCTGACCACCATCTCCGTGGTAGTGGTCTTGAGGGTGTTAATTGTGATTCCTTACCCTAAGCGAATTTTTGGTTAACACTTTCTGGCGCCGCTTGTGGGAACTTTCACACCACCATCTTTATATTAACAAGTTTATTATCCTATAGGAGTCATGAGGCTTCGCTCCTCCCAACAACAACTAGGCGCATCGGGGACAACCTTCTACCGCGTCGACATGAAATGTCCAGAAGAAAGGGAGAAAATTCAAGCTCCGTAGCCAGGTTCCAAACCAGTTTCATCACTGGGCAGGGACTGTATTGCTACAAGGTGATACATTTCGGGCTTAAGAACGCAGAACCTATATATCAACGGTTAGTCAATCGGTTGTTCAAGACCGAAATTGGAAGATCAATGAAGGTATATATCGACAACATGATCTCCAAATCATCAACCTCTGAAGGCCATCTGGCCGACCTTTGCAGAACCTTTATGATCTTAAGGGAAAACAAGATGAGATTTAACCCCTCCAAATGTGCCTTTGGGGTGACCACGGGAAAGTTTCTGGGCTTCATGGTCCATGAAAGAGGCATAGAAGCTAACCAATAAAAGATTAAGGCTATCCTAAATCTAGAGTCCCCCACGTCACTTAAACAGGTTCATGTCTTGACCGAGCAAGTAGCAGCGCTCAACAGGTTCATTTTTCGGTCCACCGATTAACTTTCTCCTCTTTTTCAAAGCCATTAAACAGGGAAGAAACATGAAATGGGACCAGGAGAATGAACAAGCTTTTAAAGCATTAAAAAAATTACCTGTCAAGCCCCCCGCTACTGGTTAAACCAAGCCCTGGAGAAATGCTACAGATTTACTTGGCCGTTTCCGAAACTGCGGATAGCGGGGCTTTAGTCAAGGAATGTAAAGATAGGGTCCAACGGCCTATCTACTATGTGAGTCATGCTTTAACCAAGCCCGAGAAGAACTATACCCTTTTGGAAAAGCTCGCTTATGCCTTGGTAACCTCGGTGAGGAATCTTCGACCCTACTTCCAAGCTCATTCGATAGCAGTGGTGACGGATCAACCCCTTCGTCAATTTCTACAACCGCCGGATGTTTCTAAAAGATTGGTTTTATGGGCCCTGGAACTCATCCTGTTTAATTTGAGGTATAAGCCTAGGACCACAATTAAAGCCCAGGCTCTAGCAGACTTTGTAGCAGAGCTCTCGATGCCCCCAGGCCAAGCGACCTCGGCAGCAACAGACGTAGCCCCTGATAAGGTCCCAGGGTTCGAGAGTTGGCCGGAAGGTTGCAAGTCATGGATCCTCTACACCGATGAAGCCTCTGGGCATAATTCTAATCAACCCTAAAGGAACTGAGTGGGCATAATTCTAATCAACCCTAAAGGAACTGAGTGCTGTCACTGCTTCAAATTTGAATTTAAAACCATTAACAATGAGGTAGAGTATGAAGCCCTTCTAGCCGGAATAAGGGCAGCCATAGAGCTCGGGTTTGATTACCTAAATGTTAAAAGTGATTAATCCCTCGTAGTCAACCAAGTCTTCGGGGATTATCTGGCAAAAGAAGATAACATGATCGCTTACCTGAAACTGGTTCAACAACTAAAGAGCAAGTTTAAAGGTTTCAAAACCGAGCAGGTACCTCTACAACAGAATCGTCGAGCTGACGTCCTTGCCAAGATAGCTGCAAATGGTGGCCAGACCTTACCCCACAGGGTCCCTCTTCAAGTGATACCCTTACCTAGCACAGTGGTAGGTAGGGAAACTTATACCTTGGATCAACAACCATGCTTGATGGATCGAATAGCTGATTATCTACCGGATGGGAAACTTCCCAGGGAGCCCGACCAAGCTAGGACAGTCAAAAAGTTCTCGGTCTGGTATTGTTCGGTGAATAGGCACTTGTACAGGAGGGGAAGATCCCTTTCTCTGCTCCAATATTTACACTCTGAAGATGCCAAGCGGGCATTAGGAGAGGTAATTTTTGGGGAATGTAGAAACCACATTGGTGGGTAGGCTCTGGCATATCAGGTACTCCGCATAGGGTATTATTAGCTGACCATCCATCAAGATGCAAAGAGCTTAGTGCGCACCTGAGAGGCATGCTAGAAGGCCACAAACTTGAGTCACCTCCCCCTAGAGTGGTTGTTGTCCCTTAGCTCACCATACCCCTTTGCTATGTGGGGAGTCAACTTGATCGGACCGCTTCCTACTGCTCCTGGTCAAGCCAAACATGCTATCGTGGCAATTGATTATTTCACAAAAAAGGTCAAAGCCAGACCGCTCCCCTAGATATTAGAAGAAAACACAACATGGTTCATCAAAACTAATATAGTTCGTAGGTTCGGAACCCCTTTTGCTATTATAGCGGACCTTGGAAAGCATATTGACAATGGCTGATTCAAAGATTTTTACGAAGGCTTAGGAATCGACCTTTGGTTCACTTCGGTATCCCACCCCCAGACTAACGGGTTGGTGGAATCCACTAATAAAACCATTAAAAGGCTGTTGAAGAAAAAGCTGCAGCTGAAAAAAGGTAGATGGGTTAAAGAGCTTCCCGAGGTTCTCTGGGCTTACCGTACCACGAGAAGAACAGCCACCTGGGAAACCCCTTATTCTCTAGCCTTCGGGGTTGAAGCAGTCCTACCTATCAAGCACAAACTGACTTCCATTAGAGTCTAACATTTTGAACCAGGGAGCAATGAGGGTGAGCTCCGAGCTAGCTTGGATCTTCCTGAAGAAAAACAATATCGAATAACTGAGAAGGTAGCAGATTACCAGAGCAGGATCGCCAGATACTTTAATCAAAGAGTTAAAGCCCGAAACTTTTAGGAAGGGGACCTAGTTCTCAGGAAAGTGACGTTGAATACTAGGAAAAGGTTGGACGAGGTCCTGGGGCCCAGCTGGAAAAAGCCGTACTTGGTAAAAGTGGTGATTCACAATGGGGCATACAAGCTCGAAGACATGAATGGCCGACTCATCGATCATACTTGGAATGCGGATCACTTGAGAAAATTCTACCTCTGAACAGGGGACTCATAAGCGGGCTATGCCCACCTAGTTTTTAGTCTCCAGTAATAATGTACTCCTTTCTTTTTATCAATAAAGCCTGTTTTTTTCTCCATCTTCAACTATGTTCTACAATGATTTGGGTCTACATGGAAAATTCAACATTATCGTCCCAAGACCAGGGGAAAGCCGGGGAAGCCCCCTCGCCACCCCTGATGCCTCGGCCGGGCACTACCCCCGCCAAGAAGAGTCTTAGTATAAGAGCATAGTTTCCATCCAGATCTCGAGACTAGGGAATAGCTAGATAGCCCTCCTGATGCCTTGGTCGGGCTACCAACCTCAAGAAGGGTCTGAATATAAGAGCATAGTTTCCATCCAGATATCAAGACCAAAAAATAGCTAGATAGCCTTTTTGATTCCTTGGTCGGGCTTTCACCCCTAAGAAGGGTCTAAGTATAAGAGCATAGTTGCCATCCAGATCTCGAGATCAGGAAATAGCTAGAAAAGCCCTCCTGATTCCTTGGAGAGGTTACAACCCCTAAGAAGGACTCAAGCTTAAGAGCACAGTAACCATCCTGATCTCCAGTCTTTGAGAGGGCTAGGCAATTCTCATTGATACCTGACTCTGGGTATCACCCCCTGGAAGAGCTCGAGGATGAAGGGTTCTTCTACTTAAACTCTAATGTCCCAGTTACTACTTGTGTCTAAATTTTCCATGAGCATTAGGTTGCTTACTAGGGATGGCAATTATACCCGGACCCGCGAGTACTGAACCGAACCCGAACTCGAACCGTATGGGTCGGGTCTGGGTCCTCACATTTGGGTCATTGGTCGGGTCTGGATCCAAAATAATAGATCCGATTCGGGTTCAGGTCGGGTCTGGGTCTGAGTTAAAGACCAAGACCCGGACCCGGACCCGGACCCATGGACCCGATTAGTACAAAACATAATTGTTATTTCAATTTGTATGGTTATTTCAATTCTCAACCTAATAATCAATCATCTTTGTTATTTTGTTTTATTTCAATTCAAGTTAATTATTAATTTATTGAACAAGTTTTACCGGTTAAAAATTGAATAGGTAAAATTAAAAATAGAAAGGAAAAATGAAAAAAATGAGTTTTATTAAAGGTTTTGCGGGTCCGTGGATCTAAACCAAGACCTATGATTTTTCATGGGTCCTCGGGGTGGGTCTGGGTCCGCTGAAGACCCGAGGGTCCAGACCCAAACCCGAACCCAAAAATTTTTAAAGGTCTAGGTTTGGGTCTGGGTCTAATTTTTTTTATGGGTCTTGGTCTGGGTCTGGTAGGACCCGACCCATTTCCATCCCTATTGCTTACAATGACAGGTACGGACTGGCCTACGAGTAAGCAAGGGGACTACCGACTGAAATCATTGAGCTACAAGTCCCTGTCGATTCAGAAAGCCGGAGCTAGCTATTTGCTTTCACACTTAAGCAATTTTCCTATCTTGTTACTTTTCCAAGGCTAAGGCAGGTTGCTATAGGGGCTGAACCCAGATGGAAATAAAAATTGAAACAAGTACTTGCAAGACAAGATTTGAACCAGGTCTAAAAGCTAAATTTCATTGATGAATTGGGAGCCTATCCCTCGGTAAGGCTGCAGCAATCAAACAGGGAACCCAACCCCCGGTTCTGGGCTACAAGCAAAAAGAAAAAAAATGATAATGATCAAGCATGAGTAAAGATGGGGTGCCCACCCCCCTTTCCAGGCATTTAGAACAAGCTACAGGAAAATGTACTCAAGCTACAAGATGATGTACTCAAGCTTCTGCATCCTCCCGATCTCCTTCAGTTTCTTCCCATTCCGGATGAACCTTGCCTTCTATTCCTTCTTCGAGTGATCGCCCATCCCGGATAGCCGCCTCCTCCACCTCTTCTTGAGGATGCCTCTCGGTTGCCTGATGCTCAGTGGGATACTCCTCCATGACCTCATTGACCACCGCCATGACCTCAAGAGGTATGGCTGCATCAAAAAGGTTGGCCATTGACTCTTGCATATTTTCCCCTTCTGATGGCTCCTCTCTAGAAGGCACCTTAGAGGGACCTCGAGCTTCTGCAAGATCTCCTTCTGGCACCATGGATAAAACCCCCCTCGAGGATTCTACGGGACCTGATATTGGGAAAACAGGAGGAGGAAGAGGAATGTCTGACCTAGCTGGTTGCTTCCCGGCTTCGACTACCTTAGAGGAATCCAGATCATCAACTATGGGCGAGACATCTCAGAGACCTTGGCCAGTGTCACCTCCCTATCCCAGTTAGCAATAATTGACAGGTCGAAAGGGGAGGGACGGGCCTCAGTAACTTGGTAGGAGGCATAGAAGTATCCCTTACTGAAAGAGGAATCCACCTCAGCCTGAAGTCCGACGATTTGGGCTTGAAGAGCATGATTCTCAGCATCTAGCGTCTTCTCTTTTTTCTTCCAGTCATCCCGCAGGCTGGCCCGTCGTTAAGATCTAAGATTTTCCTGGTCAAAAGATCGTTTCAGCCTATCGTGGTCGCACTGAAGCCCAACCAGTTGTGATTCCATTTCCCATTAGCTGGAAGTCATATCCCAAACCAAGAATTGAGCTTGCGCCAGTAATCCCATGGCCTGCTCAGCCTCAGCTTTAGCCCTAGCTGCACGATTCTGGAAAAAGGATACCCGGTGGCCCATTGCTACATTGAGCTTGAAAGCCTGCAAATCATGAGGCAAAGGTTAGAAAGCAGTCAAAGCTCACAATCACAGGAAATAAAGGCAGTGACTACCTGGGCCAGAAGGGCAGACCCCTTGGTAACCAAAAAATCCACGGGCATGAAAGCCATCCTAGAGAGCCCACCACCTGGGCATGAAGCAACGAACTGCTTCAAAACATCATCCTGGCCAACAAAGCCCGGCTGATGGTGGGGGCGAGAAGAGGGAATCTCAAGAATACCAGCTTCAGGATCCTCTGGAGCCTGAGTTGCCCAGGACGCAGTTGGATCAGCGGAAAGAGGGGGTAATGTAGCTGGGGAAGCAACAATTGTAACGTGAGCCACTGGCAGAGGTACGGCGGTGGACATATCAATTGCCTGGTGAGCGGGCCCTCCTCGATTTAGAGCCTTAGCTGTCCAAGATGCAAGAATAGTCATCTTAAATCTCATCTGAGAAGGCGATGGAGCAGGAGCAGGAGAAGCAACAGCCATAAGGATTGGCCCCCCTTTCTCTGAGGTACCCAAGAAAGATCCCGAGGACGTCTCTCAGGTAGCTAAGAAGGTTCCTAGAGATGATCTGGAACGAGGGGGAGGGGTCTGAGCTTGCCAGGCTTTTCGAGAAGCTGGAGCAACAACAAAAACTATTAAAAAAGGGGTTAAAACCATTAGAACTGAACCATTCAACAACCCTAAAGCTTGATGGTGCAAGATACTTACGAGGAGTAGCATCGGATATTCGAAGATAGCGGTTTACCCGATGAGGATCAAAAGGGTCAGCAGTCAGGAACTTTAGATTCAAGTAGTTCCTAGCAAGGATGACCTTCAGCACCATCTCAGATTCGGCAGGCAAGGAGTCTCGGTCCCATGAGGGCTTATCATTAAAGGTTGTCAGAACTGTGAACTCATGCCCACCTATAAAAATCGAGCTCCCCAATCATTGCCAACCAATACCTATTCTTCTTTCCAGGCCGGGTCCTTCCTTGAAGCCCAGGGATGATGAAATTAAACTTGTTCTTGGCCTTGGTGTAAAACTAACCTCTAGGGACCCCGACCAGGCTCCCAATCTGGAAAAGGAAAGCAAGCTCCTCTGCCTCGGGCTCTCTAGTTATCTTGCTTAGCTCGTACTGCTCCATCAATAGCACGAGGAAGCCGACTAGGTTTCTCTAGAAGCCGGGTGTTAGTTGGAGGGGAGCCAGCTGAAAGGGGTTCAGAAATCGCCGAAAGGTAGGATGAAGAAGGGCCTTACACCGCTCTAGAAGGCTGTAACATGTATAGGGAGTACTTCTTTGGGTGGACTGATGACATCATAATTTCTGTGGGGGACTGTGAGAGAGACGGTGTCGGGGATGCCATATTTGGTCCTTAGGTGACCGAGTGGCTTTGGGTCAACGACGAAATCTGGAATTACCCTGAAGTCATATAGAGGATGTCTCTCCAAGGAAAGAACGACGATTATGACCCGGTCCACTCCAGGGACACCAACCCTATTCTCTTCACCGAAGTCCTCATCGACCAAGTTCGGAGGATTATCCGGTAGGTTAGAAAACCTAGCCCCGATGGCTACATTCCGGTTCAATCGATGACGTTACAGGGATGGAGAGGAGTTATCCCTGCCTAGGTCTCATCGAGCCCTTTTCCAATGGGTGAGACTTGAGACCTCCGTGCCCTCGATAAGGGAGTTAATGGAGTCACGACTGGCCTTTGACAATGTAGAATAGGTTTTGGGGCTTGAGCAGAAAGGGAAATCGACAGAGGATAACAAGAGAGAAGAAATCTGTAACTTCATAATTGAGAGAAAGTGTGAAGAAACGGGTAAAGAGTTTGATTTTAAATAGAGGTTAGGGGTGTAATGACAACAGCGATATCCTCGAAAAGATCACCTTAAGCCATGGAGAGAGCCGTAACGCAACCGGTTTTCCATGAAGAACACACCAATTCAAGTTCGACACATCATTAGGTAATTACTGAGAATATTTCATTCGAGATTCTTTGTAATTATCTTGTAACTGAAAAATTTCGAAATTAAACAGGGAATCTGACTCCAACCCCAACTCTACCTCCGGTGTTCAAGTCAGACGGAACTTCTGTTAAAAGTATAATTTGGCTAGGGGTCAAAGAGAAATTTTCCACTCTCTCAGCCCAAATCGAGGCCCGAAGTCAACATTCATGAAACCCTGGATGTACAATAAAACTACCCTGCAGAAGTGCGAAGGGATCGCCGGGCATCAAAACTATTAGGGAAGAAGCTAGGCACGACTAGGATAAGCCCACGAACCTTGGAATCTGGGCTTGTCAAGGCCACCTATCTAAGAACCTTGGTTCCTGGGGTCAGGCTACTCAACCACCCCGAGAAAGCCAAGAGAGTCACCAAGCTCAAGAAACATTCGAAAGAAGTCCGACAAGCAAAGTAAGCCCCCTCCGGGTTAAGACTTTTAAAGGTCAAACTTAATTCATAACCTAAATGAGAAGCCTACCAACCTCTCTAGAAGCCCGCTGTCCCCTCCACGGTACGAGGAGGAATAGGGCCTCAAAGCGAATAAGATTCGTGTTACCTTCTAGGAATGCCTACCAGGACGTCCACTCCAAGCTTCCGAGAATAGAACCAAAGCATAGATCTGCCTCGCTCTACGAAGAATCATGCCATGAGTACACACAGGACCATATCCAAGTAATAACCAACATTCAAGAGTTTGATCCCAAAAAGGAAACAAACTTATCTTCGTCAACAGTATGATCGTTTACGCTATTTAGGAGTCAATAACTTTTAAATAAAGGATCCCACCCGATAAGGGGGGAACAGATTCATAGGATCGTGGCAGGATATCTGTGAATTCAAACCTACTTGGACAAGATATAATATGACCAAGCATGGTAAACAAAAAAGGAAAAGAGGGACGAGAGAACCAAAGGGAGAGATTGGCAAACAGAAATAGAAGGGGGCCTAAATTATGTGAACAGAACACGGCCACCGTGTTATCCACTATTCAACTAGCACGAAGTTACCACCTTCCTACGTTGTAGAAAGATAGTGAGTGTACAAGAGGGAATTATGTATACTAGGAGTAGCCAATACTACCGTCCCCACCTGTTATTGTTATACAATCATTCATTTTTATCTAAGCAGGTTAGGTATCACGGGTACCGACCCCGACCCTGACCACCATCTCTCGAGGGTGTTAGTTGAAAATACTTATCATAAGCGAATTTTTGGTTAACAATATTAAATATATTTTTGTAGGCACATCTAATCTAAATGACATACGTATGCATGACAATGCTTTTATCATCACATAATATAAAGCATACATGAATTGACCGAGTACTATGGATTATTTTACCTAAAAAATTGGAATCTAAAATTACAAAAAATTCCCCAAGACATTCCTTGGTCTTCTAGTAACTTCAGATATCTTTCAGTCTCTTCAGGTCACTTCGATTCATCTCATGAATCCGAAACGGGAAATCTGCACGGAACGCACTAAGAAACACTTGCCAATGGAACCATGCGTGAACAGTACCACATTAACAGTACCCAGTGAATAGTGTTTGGTGAACAGTATCCCGAGAACATTGCTGGTGAATAGTATACATGAACAGTGTCAGTGAACAGTACACACATGAACAGTACACACATGAACTGTACGTTTAACAGTGTTCGGCGTCGCGTATTTCCAGTTCTTCTTTTACAGGTTACAATTTTTTTTATTTGCAATACAATATCAGAAAAACAATAATATAAATAAATAAAAATATTATACAACCCATAAACCCTAAATTCACAGTACCATAAAAAATTACGATAAATCATGTTTAAATTAAACAATTTAATTATAAACATCCATACAATCATAAAGATGGTGCCTACATAATCATACATATAGGAGCATCGAAAACAATTTATTGTTCCGAAAAATAAATTGGCTCTGATACCAATTGTTGGAACCCCGTTCACCGGTTACGTAGCGGAACTATGTTTTAAAATTTTTAATACATATTATAATTTGTATCTGTGACCAGTGAACTTGGGATCGTAATTAATTTTTGGAAGTAATACATACAATATGTAAACACAGGAATTGTAAACAATATAATCAGAAGAAGAAAATCATACCAACATTTGGAGGCTCCTTCACTTTACGATATGCTCCTATCTGAACCAATCTTACCAACGTTTGGAGGCTCTTTCACTTTACGATGTGCTCCTGTCTGAACTACTCGATCTTTCTCGCTATTTCCCGGGATTAGTAACTGCGTGTGGATGCATCACGATCTCAGGAACTTGAATGGAGGATGTAGAGAAACACTTGAAGAAACTCTTTCTTCTTTAAGAGAAAACTACGTAGAACACTTCTTGTAGTTGAAGCAAAAATAATAATATTTATTTAGCTTCTTTGCAACGACTTGCTTCTCTTTTTTGTCAACACATGCACACATACAATTTTTTTAAAATCACGCAACACTTGCATGGATATATATACATTGATCACTTTTCATCACAGACCTTCTACTTTAAACATATATCACATATCTATTTAAAATAAAATTTAATTGATGATGTCGTCTTCCATACAAATTGTATGTTGTATGTTTTTTTTTAATATCTAAATATATAAAACATATATATCATACATATATATATATATATTGATAAAACTCATCAATTTAAATCTTTTAAGATATCTCATATCTTTTAAAGATATTAATCAATTTGTTTTTAATTCAAACTCTTTAAATTCGAAATCAATTATCTAATTTAATAAAAATAAAATAATAAAAATATTTTATCTTCATTCAAATTAAATATCAATCATCATCCTCCAACTAATGATTAATTAAACAATTATATAATCTAATTATTTAATTTATATAATCATTAATATTTTTTAATTAAATAATCTCATTATTTAATTAATT
The DNA here is from genome assembly GCA_032871835.1 of Dipteronia dyeriana. Taxonomy (NCBI): domain Eukaryota; kingdom Viridiplantae; phylum Streptophyta; class Magnoliopsida; order Sapindales; family Sapindaceae; genus Dipteronia; species Dipteronia dyeriana. The sequence continues at coordinate 89,682,076 of CM065300.1, read as the reverse complement.
ATCGAATAAACATGTGTCACTTTCGTAACACAGTAATTGGACAATCCAATTAATTAACCGTGACCCTTGTTACCTAAATCAATCTGGCTAGCAAGGGGACCTAATGGACTAACAGTATTTTGAGCTCCAATAATCCTCGGAATCATTAATTAAACTCTTTAATTAATATTCCTTGATTATTAACTCCGGTGTTATTCCACTAAAAAACCCGAAGTTGCACTCTCTCAACTGTAGACGTTTTACATTGACCGATACAACTCGACGTCCATCGATATAACTATTACATATGGTGTGATCCTCCACAGTAGTTCATAATTAGAGCTGGGTCATAATATCCGTTATACCCCTCTAATTACATATATCCTTTAAGTACCGTTGATTCTCTAATGGACAATAAACCCTATTTCCTCACGGAATTAGGAGAGCGCTCATACTGTCCAAGCCTCGAATCAACCCTTAAGGTAACTACCATCTACTTCTCACAAGAAGGAGTGGATTCCACTATTGTGTACAAACCTTCCCAACCACAAGCCAAACCGCAATCCCAACATACGGAGTATATTGATCAGGAAATGCATCAGACCTCACCCACGGTATATCAAAGACTACAATTTAACCTGAAAGAGTCGATAAGACACTCAGGATTAAGATCACCCACATATAGCCATCATTAGTTGATATATACGAATCTCATTGGTAAACGGATCTTGGTGAGAGATTCATATAGATCATGACCCAGTCCTATATGATCACATCATACAAGGTGCCTCCATTCCCATATCTCATATGAATGATTCAGGACAGAATCATTGTATATTATGAAATGGACCGGAGCTATAGATTAACCACAAATAAAGTACCCAGCTTTATTTTCTATCTATGGACTCTTTAGATTGCACGTCTCTTACTATATCCATCCATATATGACACTCATATACACAATTCGAGATTACATCCGGCAATCTTGGATGTTAAATATATGCACAAGTTATAAAATAAACAATACAACAAGAATGAATTGAACTTTTCTTTTTATTTATTTCATAAATCCATTTACAAATTACATCTTTAGAGCATAAACCCCAACATCAACAACCAAAACGATAGAAAATCTAGGTCAACTAACCTCCATCAATTCAAGTCTTCTGTTCAACTCTCTAAGTTCCGGTTCTGTCGCCGTCGAATACGAAACCATCTATTCAACTCCGTACGGTTTCAAGCAATTTCACTTTTTCTCACTTTTTTTCTCTCTGCTCAAAACGACAAAGTAAATTTCAGGGTATTTTGGTGTCCACACTTTAATTGATGTCTTTTAACATGAATTATTAATGTGGTGATATTTACACAAATGACCCCAAAAAGGTGTCATTAAACCAAAAGCATTATATTTACCGTATATATTAATCTTAAGTCTTCATGAATTTTAATTTTATGAGTTCTTATAACTTTTAGATTTATAAAGATATACATATATCGGTATGAGAAAACTGTTTATTTTATTTTTATTTTAACCTCTTAGAAGCCTCAAAAGTCAAATTTTAAAGTAGGATGTTATTGTATTTACATTGCATGCATATTTCCTTTTTATTTTGTTGTATTTTTTCTTGGTTAGAATATGTATTTGAGTGTAAGACTTATTATGTCCCTCCATGGTAAACTTATTTATTTTAACTAATAAAAAATCTCTCATATTGTCGAGATTCGTCATTAAAATGATTTGTTTTATTATATAATATAATTTTTATTTATCTGAATTGTCCATAGCCCACCCATAAAAAAAAAATCTGGTTTCGCCCCTGACAAAAACGTATTACATAATTGTATGAGTATGTTTATTCTTCAAATTGTATGATTCGGCTTTACCAAACTCTTCTAACGAAATTATAGTGGCAGTTTATATTTTGTTTCCTTTATGTACCAGGCAATGGTAACAATTACTTGGGTCATTTATTAACGATTATTGTTACACACTCGAATTAAATCCAGTATTGTTGTAATTATTTTCTATAAACCATCAAACCAAACTAAATCAAAACGATTTTAATTGATTTTGTTTGGTTTGGTTAGGTTTTATGTTATAATTGGTTTGGTTTGAGTAGTAAACAGAGACGTAACTAGGATCGAATGTCAGGCTAGGCTAGAATTTCAAACTAATAATGAAAAAAAAAATCAAATTAATATAATTTATAATAACATATTAACATGCGTAATTTGAAAGCCAATTTTTTATGATGGCAAAGAAAGTGAACCCAATTTTGATAAAAATAAGTATTTGAAAATGATGTTTTTAAGATTGAGATGGGACGTCTTATATTAATCTGCCAAGTATTTTGCAGGTAGGGATGACCAATGGGGAAATGGGGGCGGATGTAGGTCCCCCCATCCCCAATCCCATTTTTCAAACCCTCCCCCAATTTCCCCATTTGGGAAAAATGGGGTTGGGGTAATTTTGGGGAGAGGTCATCCCATCCACATTCCCATCCCTATTTTCCCATTTTCCTCATTTTTTTCCGTTTTCGTCCGTTTTTCCATTTCCCCGAAGTTTCTCATTCCCTCATTCTTCCATTTTTCTTGTATCAGTAAAAATTACATATTAAAGACACACATTATTTCACAATCAAATAAATTTAAATACAAAATAGCATCCCATACAAATTGAAATGAAAGTTAAGTTAATATGTATATATAGTTATTAAAATATGTTAATAAATTATATGGAATTTGCTTGGTGTGTGATTTAACATGAAAATCAATATGTCTATATAGTTAGATTGTTTGGTTTATAATTTAAGTTATAGTTTATAAGTATGTATATATAGTTAGTAAAATAAAAATATTAAAAATATTAAAAAAATAATAAAAAAATATATTAATATATTTTTTATATAATATTATAATATTTGGGGGAAATAGGGAAATGGGATGGGGGCACCTAACCCCAACCCCATCCCCATTTCAAGGAATTTGTGGGGGAAATAGGAAAATGGGGATAGGGACGGGTCCCCCCATCCCCAACCCCATTTAAATTTGGGGTTAAAAGCCATCCCCATACCCCCCCTCCATTTCCCCATTTTACCCAAAAACAAATTCCCCCAAATGGGGACAGGGGAGCTAGGGTTTGGAGCCCTGGGGTAAATGACAATCTCTAGTTGCAAGGATTATTTGGTTTGGAAAAAGAAAATGTAAATGCAATTGGAATTTTGATAATATTCAATACACATGTATATATTTTTTAACACTTTTAAAAAAATATACATGTGTAAAAAAATCAAGATTTATGAAAATATATATATTGGCTAAGGTGGGCTTGAGTCTACCCTAACCCATACATAGGTACATCACTGGTTGTAAAGAACTAACTTGATTAAATAATTATTTGGTTTCGGTGTAGTCAAAACCAACCCAAACCAACCCATGTAATTACAGGATTGGAAATTTGAAGGGTATTATCAATTGAATCCTTAAATTTTGGTGAAATATCACTTTTTTAAACGCGTTTAGAATTTGTGGTCCCCAACTTTTCATAAATACATTAAATAGGTCCATTTGACCAAAGATTTAACATTCAAATGTGATAGATTATATAAATTGACCATTTACCCTTAACTTTGACTAAAGGATTTAAATGTACAATTATACCCTCTAACCTTTTAAAGTTTTACAATTTAATCTTAACTTGTAATCCAATTATAATTTAACAATTGTCGCAGACTTTAAAAGATGAAAAATAAAACAAAATTGTAAAAAAAAATCTATTTTTTTATATCTAATTTGTTCAAATACTAAAAATAAAAAATTGTAAAGGAAGACATGGATGTGGAGATCTTTTTTTTTCTTAAAAAGTCAAATTGATTGAATCTTAACCAGATCCATCAAGAATATGTCAATATTATTTTTTCGTTGGTCAATGAAAAAAAATAATTTAATTTTAGTTTTATCTTATAAATTTTCATATGGGTTCTTTATTCATTCTTCATTTGTATTTCATCGGGGTGAAAGAGGCAAACGTAATTAGTATAACCCATTTGTCGAATTGTGCAGTAAAAAACCCGAACAAATCAAAACTTTGAATTCAAACAGAAAAATCTGTTAACCCAAATAATTTATTCACATACCCGTTAAAGTTGGACAAGAACTCATCACAAATATCACATTCAACAAATAATACTGTAAAAAAAAAAACCAGACAAAAAAAATTCATATATCACTAGTGGGTTTCTATCAATCCATCACCAAATCACAAGTGAGTTTCTTACGGAGCAGCCAATCGATGGAGACCTATCACAGATCTCCTTCAATGAGAACCAGTTCCATCACCTGGAGATGGAGATTGGATACCCAACTCGATTTACGTATCTGATGTTGGGTCTCCTTGTCGATGAGCGATCTAAGTAAGATAGGTGAGGGACTAACGGTAGAGCTCTACTAGGTGGCGAGATGGAGTGGTTGTTCTGGGTTTCATTGTTTATGAGATGGGAAGTTGTTCACGCAGAGCCGACCCTAGGGGTAGGCCCATGAGGCAATAGCCTAAGGGACCCGTTTTTAAAGAGCCCATATTTTAGTTTTAAAATAAACATTGTGTATTTCAGTTTGAAAATAAATCTAGAGGTCCACGTATAGTGTTTTTAAGCAAACAACCCATATATCACATTATCACTTCAAGGCCCATAGTTTATGTATGTTTTTAATTTACAGAAGGCCGACCAAAGACACACAATTATAATACTTGTCACATTCACAACACATCAAATCATATATATTGCTGGCAAATTCTAGATGGTGCGACACATCAGCAAAAGATTAGGGTCGAGGGTGCCACGTCACTAGAAGACGATCAGCTTAAGTCAACCCAAGTAGGGCGGAGAAACCCCGACCAGTCCCCTGACTAAGATAACACACATGATTGGGTTAGTAAATCCTATCAGGTCGTCAAGATGGTTGATCACTAATCAGGGGGAAACAAGAATGGTCGAGAAAATGAGCGATCAGACACGTGACATGTGGACAACACCTAGATTCGATGGAATTACAACTCGAACACGCTGAAAAAGAGTCTGATTTGAACAAAGCTTTTGAAAGTACACCCTGATAAGGAAACAAACTTCCTTATAGATATCAGAGTCTAGATTAGGAAAGAGATTTAAAGACAATTGAAATACAAATCAACTCCAAACAGGAAAGAAAGAGAGCACGATTCTAAGAAGTCCGAATTTCATTAAATGACAAAGACTTTCCTTACGTGTACATTAAGAATTAGAGTTCTATGTATGTATAAATAGACCCTAAAAATACCCATAAAGAGGTTAACACAATTTGACTAGCAAGAAGGCGAGGGAGATTGAATGTGTAACCTTCTCTTAACATAGTGAATTCTTGTTGCCGCTATTGGCAACCATGGATGTTTCCCCACAATAGGGTTTTACCACGTAAAAAAACTGTCTTATTTATATTCCTTTCACTTTGGCTTTCAATTGGTTATCATTCTGCATTAATTGTATGACAGGAGGTTAATCCAAAAATCACCATCAACAACTGGTGCTAGAAATAGGGGGTGAACTACCGATAGTATTTGGTTTACTTGATTAATTTTGAAAGAAGTTAGCTAAGGTCGATGCCATGGACACCGGTAGAGACAGAAATTTATCTCCTCACAACGTTGATGCTTCATGTGATGCCAATGACTCTGATCAAGTTGATGTCACTGCTATAGGAGATGATCCATCCTTAAGGACCCTGCCATCCACCAAACCTGACGCTGTTACATCCATAGGCACAACAGTTGGGATCTCCCCCAAAACGTTCAAGTAGATCCAGAAATCCTTACAAAAAGTCATCGAAGTTGCTGCTAAGCAGGGGAATAGTCAACTACGGCTAACTTAAGTTCACCCTATCAACTTTTCACACTGATCGTGGCCCAAGATCCTAAGGTGCCCTTCGAGATATTAGCGATCACTCCAGGAGCACCCAAGAAATCTGAAAGAGATAAGGTGAAACATTATAAATAAAAAGGGGCGTTCGCATAGAAGAGGTGACCGAGAAGATCGGGAAGCAAGGGAACATTGGGAATCTATTTTACTGGAATATGTAGAGAGGTACAATGGAGTAAAAACCTACAATAAACAAGCTCACAGATATGATGGCCAACAAAAAAGGTCCTAGAAGATGTAGGGAGCTAACCCCTACAGTTAGGTGCCACCCCATCGGTGCTCGGATCAGCAGGCGGGTCCCCCTGGACCTATATGGGCTCACTATATGTCAGAGGTTTGACTAGCATGGGGTGCCAGAAAGGGAGCAAGAGAATCTATTTAGAAGGATAAAAGCCTTTGAATGAAGGCAGAACTTGGGAAACCCATTGGTCGGGAACTACGGGAGCCCGTTTGTTGATTCTATAAGGCGGGACCATTTTTTAGAGAAATTCTGAATGCTGCATGTGGAGCAATTCAAGGCCAATACTGACCCGTAGGAGCATGTAAGGAGATACCAGAGCGCAACGACGCAGTATGATTATGATGTCGCCCTTTTGTTTCGCATGGTCCCACTAACGTTAGGAGATCAGAGATCTCGATGGTTTGAAGGGCTGTCCGAAGGCTCTATTAGGAATTTTAAAGAGTTAGTACAAGCATTTACCAGGCAATTCATGGGAAATATCCAACGAAAAAAATCCATATCGGCCTTGTCGACCCTAAAGCAAAGGATATACGAGAAGCTGAAAGACTACATGGCTAGATTCTTAGAAGAGGTATCAAAAGTGTAAGATCCCAATGATGATGCAGTAGTATCCGTGTTCATCCACAATTTACAACACAACCATCTAACCCTAAGCCTAAGGCAAAGGGAGCAGACCACGCACGCGATCATGGTAAACCATATCGGTGGATACATCATGGCAGAGGAGGAACAACTAGCCCATGGTGAAGAACTCATACACGGGGGCCGCCCTGAAACTAGCCAAAAATAAAAAGATGGTAACCCAAAGAATAACGGTAAAGGGAAGCAGAAAGGTAGTGGAGGAAAAATGTAAGGATGGACGAAAGGACGATGACAAAGGTGGTAGGCAAATCAGCCGGCAATACACTAATTACACTTCGTTGGCCAGAAGGCAGGAAGAAATCTTGAATGTGATAGAAGATAAGAATTCATACAAGAAACCCTCAAAGCAGTCAAGTTTTGCTAGACGAGACATTTAAATTCCCAAGAAAGTGTGTGACTATAACCTAGAGGGGGGGAGGGGGGAATAGGTTTTAATTCGATAAATTATCGATTTTGCGAATTAGTCAATGTTATCAAATTTACCCCATTCTAATAAGTGATCAATTAAAAGATAACAAGCATAAATAATAAAGACACACAATGTATACGTGGAAACCCTCCAAATGGGAAAAATCATGGGCTGTTTAGAGCGCCACCCTTGATCCACAAAATCCACTATTGAGTAAAAGTTTACAACCTAGGTTGACCTCCCATCTAACCCTCCAGTTACTAACATTTTTACTCTACCCAACGGGCCTTAATAGTGATTTTTGATCCCTAGCCTCGTGCACTAGCCACTTAGCCACAAGCTAACTCAATAATGAAGAGATAATGGCAACCTAAGTGAATATGCAAGAATATTCAATATGCAAAAATGCTAGGTCAAGACATTCATGCTTATGTAGGATTAATAATGACAATTAAAACAAATCCTAGATATCAATGTTCTAAATGCAAAGGCAAGAAGAATTAGTTAGAAGGGTAAAATCGTCCTAAATGCTAGATATCACAAATTAATGCATCTCAACCAATAATCAATACACAAACATGTCATAAAAGCGATTAAACATTCAAACAAGCATTTAATATGCAATAAAGACTAAAACCCTAGGCATACATGTCTTTGTAATGAAAACATAAAGCTTAGAACACGTAGAGAATACCTAGTCATGCACACACAAGAAACCCATGCTTGGAAGATGCTTGATGATTTGGATTTTAAGGATGGTTTTGTAAAAATGGTTTCTTGGAGCTTCTCTCTCTAAAGAACCTTATCTCTCTCAAAAATAGGTTAGGAAGCTCTAAAAACGAATTAGGAAGAAGATGGTGTATTTATATGAAGCCCAAAGTGAAGCTACATTGTTTTGGCAAAAACAGGCCAAAAGACGCAATGTGCGCTGGTGTCTGTGCGCTGGTCGAGTAGCGCACGACCAACGACAACCCACTAGACAAGTTAGGCTGGTGCCTGTGCGCTGGTCAAGTAGTGCACGACCAGCGACAACCTACTGGACAGGTTACGCTGGTGCCTGTGCGCTGGTCGAGTAGCGCACGACCAACGACAACCCACTGGACAAGTTGCACTGGTGCCTGTGCGCATGACGACCATCACACCACCAGTGACAAGCTACTAGAAAGCTGCACTGGTGTTGGTGCCGGTGAGGGTACTGCTCGAGTAGCGGTTCAATCCTTACCACCTTCACACACACACACAATTCATGCAAGAGAAATGAGGTGAAAGGAATGCATCCTAATGTCTAACATGACATGACATTTTAATTACAAGATGCAATCAATTCAAACAAGCAAGAGATAATAAAATTAGAGACACAATCAAGACAATAAAGCACAAATGCATAGTGATCAAAAAACATGCATGAGAGTGAGTGTGTGCACTAAATCTCTTCAATAAAGTTAAGCAAGTGATTTTACCTTTGATGCTTGAGAAGGGACTTGAGCAATGAAGACCTGAACTACCCCTACATATTGATCCCAAAATGTGGTTGTCAACGAAAAAAGCCAATCAAAAACCGAGGAACTTACAATCTCTCTCTTTGGCTATTTCGTGACAAAACCACTCACTCACAAGGTATCCTCACAACAAATAACAAGAAACAACAAGAGGTCAACAAACAAACATTCTACGTTACAAGAGATACCTAAAGCTAAATCTTCAAATCTTTCATCTCTTGTAGCATGATCATCCTTACAAAACAAAGAACTACACTTTCCAAGACAAGTGTATGAGAGAGATCAAGAAAAATAAAACCAAGTGCAATTTGCATGAAATATAAACAAGTAATATGCAATCAACAATGCACAAAGCAAATGCTCCCCCTAAATAGGTCAACTCCCTCACAATAGGTCAATCTCCCCTTAAAACATGCCAAATCCAACACTACTCCCCTTTTTTGTCACAAGATAGGCAAATGAGCATTCCCCAACTGGGATGCTGTAGCAAAGAGAGATATTTACAACATAAATGCATAATCATATACAACAACTTTATGTAGGTTAATTAAGAGAGATAAATTCATGGAAGTTTATTGATTTGAATATGTGCGAAAGAATGCTTTGAATGAAATACATGCAACATCAACTTCCAAAAGCATGGTATTTGGCAAGGAAAAAGCACATAAGGTTTCAAGAGAAGTCAAACCAATTTGCACCAAAATTTCAATGGAAAACAAGATGTAGTTTAACCAAAAAAAATAAGAGCAACTATCAAACTTTACAAGTTAAACAAGACATGAGCGACTATTGCGCCCTATTAGATTTTTCCGGGGAAGATGCCCATATGATAGTAGCCTTGTTCAATAAGTAAAGAGAGAAAGAGACTATTGGATTGTGAAATCCTTGAAATGGATACAATATCCTTATCGAATGAAGTCTCAAAAGTCATTTGCACGCATATTTGCAAGAAAATTGAAGCATTCAATAAATTCATCATGCATAACACTTTAAGCATGTCAAGATCAAGTTTTTCATAAACATGGAGATAAATTTTGGTCAATCAAATGTACTTCCCAATCAAATTTTCTAGTCCAAAAATACATGTTTGAACACAGATGAGACATGCATTTCAAATAAGGCAAAAACACACTTATTCAATAAAAAGACATATAATTATATATGCAACAAAGAAACTCAAGCAATTAATTAAAGAGCATACAATTGAATAGTTATTTGCTTATTAAGATGCAAGTTCCTTCTCTTTGCTTGAGCTCCCTATATGGGGTCAACCACCGAAACCCATCAATGCATATGACAAATACCAATAGACCTACTAAGAGATTTAAACTTAGTTGAATCTAATGACTTAGTAAATAAATCCGTTAGTTGATCATTTGTGCCCACATGTTCAAGTGCAATGCATTTCCTCTCAACTAGCTCCCTAATGAAATGATGTCTAATGTCAATATGCTTGGTTCTAGAATGTTGGATAGGATTTTTTTAAATATTGATAGCACTCATGTTATCACCATAAAGGGTTAGAGTACCTTGCTAAAAGCCATAATCCACATACATTTGCTTCATCCAAAGGAGTTGTGTGTAAGCACTCCCAGCTGCTATATACTCGGCCTCGGCTGTGGATAATGAGATGGAATTTTGCTTCTTGCAAAACCATGACACAAGATTGTTCCCTAGGAAGAAGCAACCGCCCGATATACTTTTCCTATCATCACAATTACTTGGCCAAGTTGTTGGTGGAACCAAAAATGATCTCATCAACATAAATTTGAGCTATGAACAGCTCATCTTTAGTGCATTTGATGAACAAAGTATTGTCAACACTACCTCTAGAGTAGCCATTGTTAACAAGATAAAGAGTGTGGCGCTCATACCAAGCCCTCGGTGCTTATTTCAACCCATATAGCGCCTTCTTGAGGCGATAAATATGATTGGGGTGGTGTGGATCCACAAACCCCTTAGGTTGCTCAACAAACACTTTCTCTTGCAATAAGCCATTGAGAAAGGCACTCTTAACATCCATTTGATGTAATTTGAACTTGTGCACACAAGAAATGGATAAGAGAAGCCTAATGGACTCTAAACGGGCAACTAGAGCAAAAATCTCCTCAAAGTCGATACCCTCAATTTGAGAGTATCCTTGTGCAAAAAGTCTAGATTTGTTCCGCACAATGTTGCCATCCTCATCAGATTTGTTCCTATAAACCCACTTTGTGCCTATAACATTAGTGTTCTTAGGCCTAGGAACTAGAGTCCAAACCTCATTTCTTTCAAATTGGTTTAGCTCTTCTTGCATAGCAATAACCCAAAATTCATCACTTAAAGCTTCATCAACCTTTTTGGGTTCAATTTGAGAGGTGTAGCAAGTGTAACTAATTTGATTTGCTAATTATGTCTAGTTCTCACACCCTCATTCACGTTTCCAAGAATGTCACTCTTGTTGTGGAGATGCCTAACCCAAGGAGCGGGTTCCTTAGAGTCCAAAGTAGGATCTCTATCAAGAGATTGAGTGAACTCTTTGTCAAGCTTAGATTTTTCATCACTAGAAATATCAATCAATCCTCACCAATGGAGTATCATCAATCACACTAATCTCCTCATCATGGTTACTAACCTTAGGCCTACAATCATCTATGACCACATTAGATGATTCCATAACACTTCTTGTCTTCAAATTAAAAACTCTATAGGCCTTACTATTTAGGGCATAGCCAATGAAAATCCTCTAATCACTCTTAGCATCAAACTTGCCAAGTTGATCACGGTCATTTAGAATGTAGCACTTGCTTCCAAATCAGTGGAAGTTGCTCACATTTGGCTTCCTACCCTTCCATAATTCATAGGAGGTTTGCCTAGCCTCGGGCCTAAGAAACACCCTATTGACTTTATAACAAGCCGTATTGACAGCTTCAGCCCAAAGATTCCTAGGCACATTGTTGCTATGCAACATCACATGGGCCATCTTTTGGATGACTCTATTCTTTCTCTCTACTACCCCATTTTGTTAAGTAGTTCGAGGAGCTGAGAACTCATGGGAAATACCAAGATTAACCCAAAAGTTTTCAAAGCAAACATTTTCAAATTCTCTCCCATGATCACTCTTAATTCTCTTGATGCATTTTATATGAGAATCCTTCTCATTTTGAATTTTAGTGCAAAACATTTTAAAAGTTTCAAATGTTTCAGATTTCTCTCTAAGAAGGTAAGTCCAAGTAAATCTAGAAAAATCAACCACACACAAAAAAATGTACCTCTTGCCACCGAGACTCTCGGTTTGCATAGGACCCATAAGGTCCATATGAAGAATCTCTAATGGCTCCTTAGTGGAAAGATACTTACCCTTCGTATGCACACTCTTAGTTTGCTTTCCCTGTTGACAAAGTCCACAAACTCCCTCAATCCTATTTCTAAACTTAGGAAGACCTCTCGCAACTTTCAACCTCTCAAGAACTTTCAAGTCTTTGAAATTCATATGACCTAACCTTTGATGCCATAATTAAACTTGATCACAACTAGATAAATTGCAGGAGATGCCATTAGAATCAAGACAATAACAATTGTCACTTGATCTCTTGCCTTTCACTAGGATTTGTCCATCCTCTCTCAAAATAGAACAATCAACTTTACCAAACATGACCGAAAAACCTTCATCACTTAAATGTGATATGCTAATAAGATTTGCTTGTAAGCCATCTAGATAGAGAGCATTAGGTAAGGAGGGAAAACCAGGGAAGGAAATGTTTCCTTTTCTTAGAACCTTCTTACGTGAACCATCACCAAATGTGACAAGCCCACCATCCTCCATCACAAGAATTTCAAAGAAACTCTTGTTTCTGGTCATGTGCCTAGAACATCCACTATCATGGTACCAAGTGTTAGAAGCTTTCGCCTTCAATGCCACTTGGGCCACATGGCAAACATACGCATTAGTTCTAGTCCACCTAGTAGCAACATTGTCATTCCTAGTAGCCTTGGGTTGGCTCTAAAATTCCTTGGTGCATGCATTTTGGCTCTTCTAAGCATATTCTTCTCAATCATGCTTTTAAAATGACACAAATTAATAAATTTAAAACAATTCGGCCTTATGTGACCTTCAACACCACAATAATGAAAAATGGGAGTAAAGTAAGAATTCATACCATATCCTTGTGAAAGTATGGAATACTTCCTTCTCCTTTGAGTTGTCCTTTGGTGTTGAGCCGAATCTCTTCTTTGAAACATCTTTTGTAATAGAGCCACATTAGCTTTCCTTCTTGATTGTGGGGGAAAATTTCTTTGTTGAATTTAAGGGCTCCTTGGAAGTTAAGGTCTTGTATGATGTGTTCTAGCTTTTGGTGGATGAGCTTTAGCTTGAGAATTTGTTTGAACCTTCATTTGAGCTTTCTTTGATGATTCTCCAACTTCGTTCGATCTCATTTCTTGGTGTGAACCTTGAGTCTCTTTGACCTCTTGACTTTTGACAAAGATGGTCTTCTTCAAGGAAGTGGCATCCTTACCTTCCATATATCCTAGGACAGTTTTATCGCTAGGACTCTTCCCACATGATAACATCTTGTCAAGTCTCTCGGTTCTGGATGTCATCTTGGCAACCAATTCTTTGGATTCTTTAAGCTCAATCTTCAAATTTTCTTCACTCTTCTTAGTGATCACAAGCTCCAACTTTAAACTCTCTTCTAACTCTTTTCCACTCTTTACCTTCTCACTCAAGTTGGTAATGTTGAAAGTCAACTCTAGATTTTTCTTTTTCAACTCTTGAACCTCCTTCTTCTTTTTCAATATAGACTTTTCAAAAAAATTCATGAAGTCTACATAGTCCATTTCCTCATCAATCTTAAACCTAGAGTTAGAAGAGGTACTATTATCACTAGAGTCATCTACTTCTTCCTTGTCACTCACAACTTCCTTGCCATTATGAGATGTTGTTATGGTAATGAAGTTTGCAACTCGATTTTCATCATCTGAAGACTCTTCTTCCTCTTCTAAATCTTCACTACCACTCCAAGTAGTTGCCATTGCTTTCCCCTTTTTCTTTTTCTTCAAATTTGTACATTCTGGAGCAATGTGACCAAAGCCACTGCATTCATAGCATTGAATGCCTTTCTTGGAGTCACTTTTTTGAAACTGTTCAATCTTCTTGAAGGGAGTTTTCCTTTTCACTTCCTTCATCTTTGACCCAAGACCTTTCCTCTCAAACTTCACGAATTTCTTGAATCTTTTAACAATGAGGGCTATTTCTTCATATGTGTCCTTTTCTTCTTCTTCAACCTTAGTGGTCTTCAAGAAAATGCTCTTTTGCTTCTTCAAAGGTGCGGGTGAGGTGTTCCATCTAGACTCATAAGCTAGAAGTCTTCCAATGACTTCACATGGCTTCATATTCTTATACTCACTATTCTCTTCAAGTGCAATCACTTTTGATTCGAACCTTGACGGTAGTTACCTCATAATCTTTTGTTTGACTCTCCTATCTGAATAGGGATCACCAAGTTGATGGCTTTGGTTGACAATATCCATCAACTTCACTTGGAAGTCATTGAAGCATTCATGCTCCTCCATTCTAATCATCTCAAACTACATTTGGAGGACTTAGAGCTTTGAGTCCTTGACTACCTCGGTTCCCTCATGTGTCGTTTGAAGAATGTCCCAAGCCTCCTAAGCAATCCTAGTGTTTTGGACCAGCTTATACTGATTATCATCCACGACACAAAGAATGGCATACATAGCCTTTTTGTTCCTCTTGGATGCTTCAAACACTTGAGTACTCCAACTAGACTTGGGCTTAGGAGCTTCTACACCATCATCAATGGTCATTGTTGGAGGAGTACAACCATCTTTAATAGCCATCCAAGCACGGTCATCTATTTGGCAACGATAGGCTTCCATCTTGCCCTTCCAAGTAGCATAATTCACCCCATTGAGCAAAGGTGGTCTTGTGCTTGAGGCTCCCTCATGACTATTTTCGTTTTCACCCATTATGTTTGAGGGTAAACAATGATATGAAGATGCAAATGTAATGCAACACACAAAATGCAAACAACCAAAATGCACAAGGTAAGACACACACAATGCACGGATCACCTAAGTATATCTAGGCACCGGCTCTGATACCAATTTAAATTCCCTAGAAAGTGTATGACTATAACCTAGAGGAATGGGGGTAAATAGGTTTTAATTCGATAAATTACCGATTTTGCGAATTAGTCAATGTTATCAAATTTACCCCATTCTAATAAGTGATCAATTAAAAGATAACAAGCATAAAACAATGAAGACATGCAATGTACATGTGGAAACCCTCCAAATGGGAAAAACTACGGGCTGTTTAGAGCCCCACCCTTGATCCACAAAATCCACAATTGAGTAAAAGTTTACAACCTAGGTTGACCTCCAGTGTAACCCTCCGGTTACTAACCCTTTCACTCTACCCAAGGTGCCTTAATAGTGATTTTGGATCCCTAGTCTTGTGCACTAACCACTTAGCCACAAGCTAACTTAACAATGAAGAGATAATGACAACCTAAGTGAATATGCAAGAATATTCAATATGCAAAAATGCTAAGTCAAGACATTGATGCTTATCTAGGATTAATAATGACAATTAAAACAAATCCTATATATCAATGTTCTAAATACAAAAGCAAAAAGAATTAGCTAGAAGGGTAAAATCGTCCTAAATGCTAGCTATCACAAATTAATGCATCTCAACCAACAATCAATAAACAAGCATGTAAAAAAAGCAATTAAAACAATCAAACAAGCATTTAATATGCAATAAAGTCTAAAACCCTAGGCATACATGTGTTTGTAATGAAAATAAAAAGCTTAGAACATGTAGAGAATACCTAGTCATGCACATATAAGAAACCCATACTTGGAAGATGCTTGATGATTTGGATTTTATGGTTGGGTTAGTAAAAATGGTTTCTTGGAGCTTCTCTCTCTAAAGAACCTTATCTCTTTCTCAAAAATAGGTTAGGAAGCTCTAAAAATGAATTGGGAAGAAGATGGTGTATTTATATGAATCCCAAAGTGAAGCCACGTCGTTTTGGCAAAAACAGGCCAAAAGACGCAATGTGCGCTGGTGTCTGTGAGCTGGTCGAGTAGCACACGACAAACGACAACCCACTGGACAAGTTGTGTTGGTGCCTGTGCGATGGTCGAGTAGCGCACGACCAGCGACAACCCACTGGACAAGTTACGCTGGTGCCTGTGCGCTGGTCGAGTAGCGCACGACCAACGATAACCCACTGGACAAGTTGCGCTGGTGCCTGTGGGCATGACGACCAGCGCACTACCAGTGATAAGCTACTGGAAAGTTACACTAGTGTTGGCACTAGTGAGGGCACTGTTCGAGTAGCGCAATGCTCACCACCTTCACACACACAAATTCATTCATGCGAAATGAGGTGAAGGGAATGCATCCTAATGTCAAACATGACATGACATTTTAATCACAAGATGCAATCAATTCAAACAAGCAAGAGATAACAAAATTAGACACACAATCACGACAATAAAGCACAAATGGAAAGTGAATAAAAAATATGCATGAGAGTGAGTGTGTGCACTAAATCTCTTCAATGAAGTTAAGCAAGTGATTTTACCTTTGATGCTTAAGAAAGGACTTGAGCAATGAAGACCTAAACTACCCTTATATATTGATCCCAAAATATGGTTGTCAACGAAATAAGCCAATCAAAAACTGAGGAACTTACAACCACCTAGTACTGCAGGTTCCACCAGGAGCACGACCATGAAACCTTCAAGTGTTATTTGTTTAGGGATTACATCGAAAAGCTAATAAGAGAAGGACACCTCAAAGACGTGATCCTTAATAATGGGAATGACCGGTGCAAGAACACCTCAGTAGAGAAGCAAGATAGAAGTAAGAAGAGCCAAGGAGAGATCCAGGTAATGGGGCAATCAATACCATCTTTGGTGGACCATACACCAGGAGTAGTAGTCGAGAGAGGATGTTCGAAGTTATAGAAGCTATAGATGGTCAGAGAAACCTAGAGATGAATCTGTTAGAGCCCAATCGAAAGAAATCCAAACAAGGTTGGTACCCTATAATTTTCACCGAAGCAGACTCATATGCATCGAAAGTAAGGTCGAATGATACGATTGTGGTGTCAGTTCGCGTAGGCTATAGAGAAGTAAGAAGGGTACTGATCGACAATGGAAGCTCGATAAATATTCTAAGTGTGGAAGTGTTTCACCAACTTGAGCTGTAAAGAAGAGACCTCCAACCACTTAAAGTCCCACTTAGAGGCTTTAAAGGAGTGAAGGTAAGGTCGCTATGAACGGTGAAGCTGCCTGTGGAGATCGGTTGCTTTCCTTGTACCAAGACAGTGTTACTGGATTTTGTGGTCGTAAGTGTAGAGAAGTGGCCATACAATGCCTTATTGGGCCGATTTTTCATGAACAAGATGAAAGTCGTGACCGCCACCTATGCTTTAATGGTGAAGTTTAATACGGAAGTAGGAGTGGGAGTCATGAAAAATTCACAAGAGTGGGCAAGAACGGAAAATCTAGGGTCGTACAGGGAGAAAGTTGGGTCGGGGGTAATGCAAGTGTACACCCTTGAGGAGTATGAAGACAAGAAAATAGATGACGTGGAAATAGGAGTGGAAACTCCAACACAATTCGACCTTGACCCGAGGGTGACATCTCCGTAAGATGGGAAAAGCCAAGAAGATAAACCGACTATAGAGGTTACAGTTGATGACCATATTCCCTGAAAAGACTGTAAGGCTAGGGGCTCGGCTGACTAAACAAGTGCAGCAGATGGTTAGACTATTGAAAAAATATAAGGATATGTTTGCTTGGAAATATAAGGATATGTCGGGAATCGATCCAAAGAAAATCTCACACTATTTAGCAGTCAACCCAGAACGTAAGTCGGTTATCCAAAAAAGGAGACGGTTTAACCCAGAGAGAAGTAAGGTGATCAAAGAGGAAGTAGATAAGCTGTTGGTAGCAGGATTTGTAAGGGAAGTAAAGTACCCTGAATGGGTGGCCAACTTGGTGCTAGTCAAAAAAAGGAATGGCAAGTAGAGGATGTGCGTGGATTTCACCAACCTCAACAAAGTATGTCTGAAGAATAGCTTCCCTCTGCCTCGGATTGACCAGTTAGTGGAAATGGTCGATCATGAGTTGTTAAGCTTCATGGATGCATACTAGAGATATAACCAGATCCGTATGTTTGAATCTGACAAGGATAAGATGTCATTTACTGCTGACCATGGGCTATATTGCTACAAAGTCATGCCCTTTGGTCTCAAAAATGCCAAGGCAACTTACCAAAGATTGGGGAACAAGATGTTTGCTCGATAGATAGGTAGAAACATAGAAGTATATGTGGACGATATGTTGACAAAAAGCATAACGTCAGGAGAACATGCAAGAGATCTCAGGAAAACATTCGGAGTGCTACGCAGGTACGGTATGAAGCTTAACCCAAAAAAGTGTCTTAGGAGTACATTCAGGGAGGTTCCTATGGTTCCAGGTTCACCAGACGGGAATTGAAGTTAACCTAGACAAAATAAAGATGAGGGACAAGCTGGAGGCATTGCTTCTTCTATTGCCTTAGTTGATTCAGATGGGACAATAGAAGACGTTGGACCAACTGATCACCCATTTGCTTTGACCGATGTTCCCTTAGAATCAACTAAGTTAAGGAACCTTGACCGTCCTCTATTTCCTCATCCAAAATAATGGGGGCAACTTCCGACCGAGATGATAACGGATCAGTGTCTCCAGGGTCTCTGCCTTTTTACAGATGGCCTCGAGGGCAGAAGAGCCCCCACTATTTTTGCCGCATTGTTATTAGGGACATTGTCATCAGATTCGACTCTATAAGATTTAACCTTACATGGCTCCTTCCAACTTTACCTGTACCTAGTGGGTCTGTCTCTACTCGATATTTCCATACAGGACCTTTCATGATCAGATCTCTCTATAGAAGGTTGAAACCCACCGGACCTATCTCTATATGATCCCCTCTGATTGTTTTGAGGGAGAGTGGCATCATGACTACTTGTTACAGCGTTGTCAACAGAAACCTTCAGGATATCATGACCAGACACGTATATATGTTCCACCAAGTCATGTTCTGGAGGAGCAATACCTTGAGCCACTTGGTCAACAACTGTTTTCTTTCTCACCCGATCAAGGTTCTTAGCCTTTCCGGCTTGCTCACCACCGATGATGTCTAGTTTATATACTGAAAAGAAAGATACCACGGGAAATAATGAGCAAAAATGTAAGCAACAACCAAGAAGCTTGAAGATAGAGACTTACGATGCCTGCGTCGAGCGAATATCGTAGGAAAGAGACCCATTTCAATCAGCTTCTTCTCCGAGAACAAGATGTGGCGGTCTCTGACCTCCCAAGGAATCTTGGCTTCCTAAACGATTGCATAAGCTTGTTCCCTGATCATAAAGGGTGTAGCCTTGTTCCATAGATTGAGGTTACCGAAATGCCTCAAGACACTACTTCAGTTTAGCAGATGGGATAGATCGGCCACTGAGACCTCACCCCAGTCTCCGCTGACAAAGAACCAGCTGTTTTTCCAGTACTTGTTGGAAGAAGGAAACCCCAAGATGAAATCTTTATGGTCTTTATGAGTTGGAGAGGTAGGTTTTTTCTTATAACCATGGGGAATCCAGCTGCTCAGTGATGTCGACTAGAGATAGAAAGTCCCTCCTGTATCGGACCGACCCAAAGTATAAAATGTAAGGACCTCAATTTTACGATTGGCTTATTTCATGACAAACTACACTACATTGGAGATGATTGTGTAATGGGTAGCTTAGGACCTCATTGGCAAGCTTCAAAGCATTTCCATGACTTCAAGAGCAAAAGGTATATTCACTTGACATTGTCTCTTGAAGAGTTTAGGTGCACACACACACACCTCATGCATACTTTGTTGATCTTTCATTTGTGTTGATATTGTTTATATGTGTGCATCTCTTCACAATCACATTTGCACTTCATTTATAGATTTAAATGTGGTATTGTGTTATATTCGCGCTTGCATGATGGTGTGCTTGTTTTAGCGCATTGAGTGACCATATGAGAAGGTCTCATTCTTCTCTTGGTTTGGTTATATGGAGTAAGGTGTCTAGTTTCAAAAGAGTGTATTTCAAATATTTAAATGTTTTTTAAAACTGAACTTTGTATGGTCTTGTGACCATATCTTTTTATGAAATGATTAGAAATGATTAAAAATGATTTTTGAAATTTTTTGTACAAACTAGACAACCATACATTTCCAACGGTATATTATTCGTAATATTTCATGACCGTTTGGATTGGTTTTGAAATCTCCAAAGTGACCATAAAAACAAGGCATCTCTGTTGTTGTCCATTTCTGACCTTTGGTCACTTAAATAACCATAACATTTTCTTCAAATATCCAAATCATGTTTTTTAAATTGTAGTAGAAATTATACTTCAATACCTTTCCAATGGTATATTATACAAAAGGTTTGGATGTTGCTTGGTCATGTTTTGGGTCACTCGAATCTCGGGCTGTTGCATTGTTATGGTTGTGCCAGTCCACAAGCACCCTCACCAGCACCTCTTGGACAGTAGGTGTGCACTGGTGTGGCACTTGTTGACTAGCGCACTGAGTAAATTTTGGGAATTTTTTAAAATGACAAAGTTTTGCTCTCGGGCTCATATATACATGCCATCTTCTTCCTCACTCATTTTTCAGAGCTTCCAAACCATTTTTTAGTGTGAGAAAGTATTTTATTTGAGAGAGAAGCTCCAAGAGTGGTTCCTTAACTCTCCAAACCCAAAACCCATGCATCCATTTTATTAATCACACATGGGTCATCATCAATCTTGACTTGGTAAGTAAGAACAAACATCTCATCTTCATTTATTGTTCTTATTGTTCAAGAATTCATTTTTATGCATATGTTTTGTTAAAATCTTGTGTTGAAAGCATTTATTGATGAGTTATAACATGATTGGGTTTTTTTGTTTATAGCTAGCATTTAGGACATATTTGCCCTCTAGCTAATTAGGTCATATTAATTGCATTTTGATGATTGCATTATTGACCATGCCATGCTTAATGACAACATATGTTGAAATGACTTTGTTTGATAACTAGGATATAATATTGCATAACTATATCTAGTTAAGTCTTTACGCATTACATTTATACATTATTGTTTATGCCTCATTGATTGCATTTATTGATTGCAAAATTGCCCTTGATTATTTGTTGTGACAACTTGTGTTGGTTGGACTTTTATTGACATGTAGGTTGTTATATTTTATCTACACATCTAATTGAGTCCTTGGTATGGGCATGTAGGCATTGTTTGATAACTAGGATGTTTAATTGCATATCTATATCTAGTTAAGCATTTTGTGTTTGGTCTTACACATAATTGCATTTGAGCATAGTGTCATATATACACTTAGACCATATACTTTTCATTGAGTCAAAGTCTTGCGGCTTCGATGTAAATGTTGCACAAGCAATAGAAGCCTTGCAACCAAGTGTGGGTTGGCAAGCAATTGGTCAGGTATCCACTGTAAAAGGCACGAGGGGTAGAGTAGGAGGTGCTCACGCCAAGAGTAGTGGATCAGGGGATATCACTAGGGATTGAACCAAGAGTGGTGAGTGGTAGTGGCCATAGCCTAAGGTTGTCAAGTGTGAGAGTCCGAGTATCACTTGAGGATGTAACTTTTTACAAATATAATGGATTTCTGCAATCGAGTGTGGCGCACTTAGCAGCCCGTGATTTTTCCCATTTGGAGGGTTTCCATGTATACATCTTGTGTTGTTTACATTTTCGCACCTTACACTTTATGTTGTATGTTTGTTTTGTTGGATGAATTTTGAGTATTGACTAATCAAGAAAAATTGGCAATTGACTTGATTAAAACCTATTCACCCCGCTCTAGGTTTATAGACACACACTTTCTTATGGAAATTTCATAAAATTTATGTATCTCTTGGGGGGCCGGGGGATACTTTGCCCCAATCAGCTTCCACAAATGCACAAGCTGATGAATACCCGGTACGAGTTGAGGGTCAGCTGAGCAGGGACAACACTGTATCTACCAAAAAATGGTTGATGAAAGGTTGCAAGGGGAAATTTAACCCAGAAGATAGCATGGCCCCATAAATCATAACTGCACCAAGGGATGGGTTCCACACTGTATGATCACCGCTACAAGAAAGATTCAACTAGCGAGGGTGGTCAAGCCAATCCCTAAACTTTGTATGTTCTTTGTCCGTCACTACATTTATCCCGAGGTCGAAGGCACAAGGATGGTCTATCGTAAATCTTAGCATGCGAGCTCACCGTTCCCTCGGGACATCCTTCATCTTCAATGTCTAGGAATCTATCTTTAAGTCGTTCGCCAGGCGGGCGGTCTCTTTAGGAGAAGCCCTAGAAGTCGGCCTTATTGTCTTCGACATATATGAATAAACATCAACAGAAGTGGAACCAAGAGGGTTAGAAGAAGAAGGAATAAACCTGAGACTGACCATTGAATAATCTACTTTTAAAGTGATGGGTTGGGAGGAAGGAAAACAACCTCAAAAACTAGATTCAAGCCTAGCAATATTCTTGTTATCGCCAGCCTCAATGGCATGTATGAGAAGTTTAAAATATCTAAAATGAAGAGTTGGATCCATACCTGGAGTAGAAGCAAGTGCGGGGGAGACATATAAGTTTAGAAGCAAAGAAAAGCAAGAATCTGAAGAAGGAGAAATGCTAGGGTTTTTTTTTTACAAAGAAGCATTATGAAGTCATGAGGGAAAAATGAAAAGTCCTTAATCTATATATCGGAATAGATGATGTCATAAGAACGCGTTCACGTCACTAGGCGTGAAGGAAGATAGGTGGACATGAAACGAAAAACAAACGCTGTTTGAAATTCAAAAAAAATGGTTGAATGTTTGCATCAGCCGAAACGAGCATAATCGATGTTAACATTCAGTTGCAAAGCATTAAATGCGCATTTATTAACACCACGACAAAAATAATAATAGGTTAAACATACTTCACCGAGTGAGTTTCATTCCGAACGAGGTACTCGATCTTGTATATTTTAGGGGCTGTTGTTATTGGCAAATTTTAGATGATGTGACACGTCAACAAAAGACTAGGGTCGGGGGTACCACGTCACTAGAAGACGATCGGATTAATTCAACCCAAGTAGGGCAGAGAAAATCCAACCAGTCCCCCGACTAAGATAACACAGATGATCGGGTAAGTAAATCCGATCAGGTCGTCAAGATGGGCAGGCCCAGGGTCAGGTTGAATCGCTGATCATGGGAAAATAAGAAGGTCGAGAAAATAAGTGATTGGATGCGTGACACATGGACAACACACATATTCGAAGAAATCATAACTCGAATACATTGAAAAAGAGTCTGATTTGAACAAGGCTTCTGGAAGTAGACTATGATAAGGAAACAAACTTCCTTATAGATATCAAAGTATAGATTAGGAAAGAGATTTATAGACAATTGAAATACAAATCAACTCCAAACAAGAAGAAAGAGAGCACGATTCTAAGAAGTCAGAATTTCATTAAATGACAAAGACTTTCCTTACGTGTACATAAAGAATTAGTTTTCTATGCATGTATAAATAGACACTAAAAACACCTTTAAATGGGTTAACGCAATTTGACTAGAAAGAAGGCGAGGGAGATTGAGTGTGTAACCTTCTCTTAACGTAGTGAATTCTTGTTGTCGTTGTTGGCAGCCGTGGACATTTCCCCACATTGGGATTTTACCATATAAAAAACTTTGTGTGTTATTTATATTCCTTTCACTTTGGCTTTCAATTGGTTATCATTCTACATTAATTGTGTGATGGGAGGTTAATCCAAAAATCACTATCAATAGCATGATAGACATTTTAGGTTTTTTAGTCATGGTGACATAATTCCATAGCAAAACAATATTTCTTTTGTATTGATTAGTGGTCTAGGTTTGATATCATTCAAGCTTCAAAGAAGAATGACAACTTATCAAGCAAGAAGAAGTCTTCAAGAGGAACAAGTTATATTGCACATCAATGGTATATCTAGACTTTATTCCTCTTACAAGGTATTTAGACACACAAATTGCATAACATTTGTATCCCTACATAATTGTGCACATTTGTTATAACACATACACACATAATATTGTATGCATATGCACTAGATTTAAGTTTACAACTTTTCTAAAAATGCATATTCTAGAACTATCTCTAGAAAATGACATACTTGAATGTTCTTGTATTTATTTATTTTTATTTTTATAATAATGGACTTGAATATATTCTTGTATTGTTCCTTATTGAGTTTTGAATGTTTCGGTTACCCACTCATAAGTTTTCGAGTTCCGAGTTGGATTTTATGAAGCTTTATATGTGTTTATCGTGCATGATTTTCATTCTTGTGTATCGAGTCGAATTCCAAATTTTGAGTTAAAATTTCATAGACTATGAGACAGTTCTGGTTCATAATTCAAAAATAGATTTGAAATCAGAGTTCGAAAGTTGAAATACAGTCGAAGAACGTGAGAGGTACATAAAGGAAGAGTGGTGTGGCACCAGTCACAACCTCACCTTACCCGTGGAGGCCACGTGCTTCCATGGGAATAAGGGGGATCGGCCCTCGTAGAGACCACGTGCCTCCACAGGGTGCCTATATGGAATGTCCTATATCACTTCTAATCATGCCAAAATTGTTATATATTTTGGTCCTCAAATCCTTATCATTTTGTCTCAATTTCAGGTGTTTTTGTGTGTGTCTTATGGCTCTTTATTGTGATTGCAGGCATTAGGTGAAAATCAAGAATTGGAATCAAATGGGACCAATTGGTGCAAAAAGAAAGGAATCGAAGTCCATAGTATGTAAGCATTGTACGGAGAGCATACCCATGCACATGAACAGACCAGAGAAGTAGAACATGGGTATCAGGTCCATGAGCGTGTAAATGCACGGGTCTCCACCAACGCACAACTTGCACATTTCACCAAACCCAAAGAAAAAAATTAGAAGCATAAGGTCATTATGCAGGTGTTGTGCGAGTTCCAACACACGCTATACCCGCGCATCTCGTGCATAATGATCAACCACACTAGCATTTTCAGACCAAATTTTGGAAACCCTATATATACATCCTTTTTAATTTCAAAACTCTTCTCTCCACTTTTCCAACCACGAAATAAATCATTTTATCTCTATTTTCTGCCCCTTACATCCGTGGTCATTGATATACCATGGGTGAGGTCGGATGCATTTCCTGATCAATATACTCCGTATGTTTGGATTGCAGTTTGGGTTGTGGTTAGGAAGGTTTGTACACAATAGTTGAATCTACTCCTACTTGTGAGAAGTATGAAATTCCCTAGAAAGTGTGTGTCTATAAACCTAGAGGTGGGGGGGGGGGGGGGGGGGGTGAATAGGTTTTAATTCAATTGATTACCAATTTCGCTAATTAATCAAAATTATAAAATCTACCCCATTCTACCAAGTGTTGAAATAAATTACAATAAACATAAAGCAATAACAACACGCAATATATACGTGGAAACCCTCCAAATGGGAAAAACCACGAGCTGTTCAGTGCGCCACACTTGATCCTCAAAATCCACTATTGAATGAAAGTTTACAACCTAGGTTGAACTCCCATCACACCCAATACGGTTACTAACCCTTTCACTCTACCCGATGGGCCTTTTATAGTGATTTAGGATCACCAACCTTTGTACTAACCACTTAGCCACAAGCTTAATCAACAATGAAGAGTTAATGGCAACCTAAGTGAATATGCAAGAATATTTTATATGCAAAAATGCTAGGTCAAAACATTCATGCTTATCTAGGATTAATAATGATAAGAAAAGCAAATCATAGATATCAATGTTCTAAATGCAAAGGCAAGAAGAATTAGTTAGAAGGGTAAAACCGTCATAAATTCTAGCTATCACTAATCAATACTCTCAACCAACAACCAATACCACAAGCATGTCATAAAAGCTATTAAGCAAACAAGCATGCATTTAATTTGCAATAAAAGTTAAAACCTAGGTATACATGTCATAAAAATGAAACTATAAAGTCTAGAGCATGTAGAGAATACCTCGTCATGAACAAACAAGAGACCCATGCTTGAAAGATGTTTGATGATGCTTGATAATTGTGATTTGAAGTTTGGTTGGGTAAAAATAAATTCTTGGAGCTCTTTCTCTAGGATTCAATTTCTCTTTCTTAGGGATTCAATTTTAGAGCTCTAGGTCTGATTTGGGAAGAAGATGATACATATAGCGTGTAAAAACAAGTTGCACAGGAAAAGACGATTAGGGTGTGTTTGGTACGTGGGACGGGACGGGACAGGACGGGATAACATTTTGTTGTCCCACGTTTGTTACGCCATTAACATGGGACAGAACGGGGCAGGACAAGGTGGGACAAAAACCATGAAAACTTGTCCTACCTCACACCGTAGGCCAGACTTGTCCCATGCATGGTACAAGTCTAGAAAAGACAATTTTATCCTCATATGTTTTTAAATTTACAAAACTATCATCTATAAAAAAAAATACCCTATTGGCTTCTTCTGTCTCTCTCAAACCCCTCATCAGCCCATTCGTTTCTCTCTCTCGCTGGTCTCTCTGTCAAACCCACCGGTTGTAGATCCATCTTCTTCGGTGTCACACGAGCTCGCCATTTTCTGGGTCACGCGAACTAGCTATCGTCGAGGTTACGCATCCTCTCTTCACACAAAGACAGCCGTCGACCGCTTTTGTCTGTCTCTCAGACCCACAGGCTGCAGATCCATCTCCGTCAGCGTCATGAGAAGTCACCGTCGTCAGAGTCACGCGAAGTCACCGTCGTCAAGGTCACGCAAATTCACAGTCGTCGGGCTCACGCATCCTCTGTTCACACCAGAACAGCCGTCAGCACCTACCATTTCTCACCTCTCAACGCCATTCACTTCTTCTCCAGTTCAGTCTCCGTTGCTGCCGCCGTCCGACCAAAATCAGTTTCTCTCTCACCTCTCATTATCTTGAGTGGGTTACTTGGTAATATTATTTTCCATTTCATTATCATTTTCAGTTAATACTGTGATTTTTGTTTACAAATCCATAATTAGTAAAGCCTAATGTTTTCATTTAATAATGTGAATTATACGTTTTTGGTGATTATTTTGCTTTTTTGAGGTTTTGTCATTTAGGTATGTCGATTTTGGCTGGTTTATTGGGTGCTTGTATATGAATTGGCTGGTTTATTGTGTATGTAGATTCTGTATTAGTTGTGCTTTAGAGTTGTTTGCTGAGTTTGGACTGGTCTGGTGTTGAGTTGTGCTTTATTGTGTATGTCGATTATGTATTAGTTATGCTTTAGAGTTGTTTGCCGGTTAAGTATGTCGGGACTGGCCTGGTGTCGAGTTTGTTGTAGCTCTTTTCACTTCAATTCGTTTCTAATAATCATATTTTCGGTGTTGAGTTTGTCGGGACTGATATAGTGTCATTTTTGGTTGTCCTGTTATGATATGTTTTGGTGGCTTTGGGTTTTTTTGTTTCTGTGTGATGTGTGGATTGATTCGGTCTATATTGATTCATGTTTTGAGGTGTGGATTGTTCTGATACATTTTTTGTTTGTCTGAGGTGTGGATTGTTCTGATATGTTATTGATGGCTTTGGGTGTTTTTTGTTTCTGTCTGATTACTTACTTCATCTGCAATGAAAACAAGAGTCCTTATTGTGGCAAATTTTGATATGTAGCGATAACAAGCCAGTAGCCATTTAGATGCTTTATTGAGATAACAAGCTAGAGTGATCATATGCTTTATTGAATTAATTTACAACATATACTCTAATGTTTCTTCTGTAAGAAAATTTACATAAATGCTTTGTTGACATACATGTTGATTAATCAATAAGGAGTTGGCTGTTATTTTATTCCAATTTCATTGCTGCAAATGCAAATCTGTTATGTTCTCACTATTTAATCTCATTTGCAGTGGTTGTGTTAAGCTTTCACAGTTTTTTAGGGTTCTACGACTCAAGCCTTGTACTCTTTATGAGGAGTTGTGTCTCATGCAATTCTTGCTCCCTTTTCTGTGACTACAATTTTTGCAACTCTAATTAGAAGAATTTGTATGCATATTTATCTTTTAGTTAATCACTCTTTTAGACTAAGTGTGAGAAATTGTATTGTGCTTAGATATTAGGTACTTTATTATGTAATTAGCGACTAATTTATTTGTTTATAATTATGACACTCCTTGTATTATTGAATTAGCTTTATTTGTTTGAATATGAGAGAATGCGTATATATATATATATATATATATATATATATATATATTCTTCTTTTAGTTAATCACTCTTTTAGACTAAGTGTGGAAAGTTGTATTGTGCTTAGATATTAGGTACTTTATTATGTAATTAGAGACTAATTTATTTGTTTAAAATTATGACACTCCTTGTATTGTTGAATTAGCTTTATTTGTTTGAATATGAGAGAATGCATATATATATATATATATATATATATATATATATATATATATATATATATATTCTTCTTTTAGTTGATCACTCTTTTAAACTAAGTGTGGGAAATTGTATTGTGCTTAGATATTATGTACTTTATTATGTAATTAGCGACTATTTTATTTATTTAAAATTATAACACTCCTTGTATTGTTGAATTAGCTTTTGCATGATATATGGATTAACTTGACTGAATATATGCTTGTTTTTTTTATTTGTAAAATTTGAAGGTATGGATGAACGTGAGAATCACTTGATTTTACTCATTAAAGCGTGGAGGCTTTACGTACATATGATGATGTGTTTTGCTGCATTACATGTTTATTTGTTTGAATATGAGAGAATGCAACCTGAAAGGAGAAATTTAGGTCAAAGGACATTTTATAGGCTTCAAATTAGGTCAACAGAAATACAACATATTACACGTGTAAGTGATACTCACTGCATATGGGAGTTGCGAATGGATATAAATGCCTTTGCAATGTTGTGTGAGTTGCTAAAAACTCGTGATGGGTTATTAGATGATGGAAATGTCACCATAGAGGAGCAAGTTGCGACTTTTGTAAACATATTAGCACACCACACCAAAAATAGAAGTGTTCAAGTTAGATTTTATAGGTCCGGTGAAACAATTAGTAGTCGGTATGTCCACCGAGTTTTGTGTGATTTGTTGCATTTGGAAAACGTGCTATTTGTCAAACCAACTCCCGTCCCAGATGATTGTACGGATTCAAGGTGGAGATGGTTTAAGCTAACCATTGTAACATTATCATTATATACATGACATAATAATTTATATTATCCAACAAAAACATGAGTTCTGTTTTTCTTTAAGGGTTTCCTAGGAGCATTAGATGGAACATACATAGAAGTGACTGTACCTGAATCCGATAAACCAAGGTATCGAACAAGAAAAGGACATATTGCAACCAATGTATTAGGTGTATGCACTCGTGAATTGAAGTTCGTATATGTCTTATTTGGTTGGGAGGGATCATCTACCGATTCTAGAGTTCTTCGGGATGCAATTGCTAGACATAATGGATTGAAGATCCCATTTGGTAAGATAATAATTACTATAGATACTATTTAAAATTATAACAATTTACTAAACTTATTTACTCCAGTGACAACTAATATGTGCAGTTATTATAGGTAGTTATTATTTAGCCGATGCGGGGTATACCAACGGTCAAGGTTTTCTTGCACCATACAGAGGTACCAGGTATCATTTACAGGAGTGGGAAGACTTTGATCGTGCACCTAGGAATCATGAGGAATATTTTAATATGAAGCACTCATAAGCTAGGAACATTATTGAGAGGTTTTTTGGTCTATTGAAGAAATGTTGGGCTATACTACGCCGTCCTTCGTTATACCCAATTAGATTTCAAGGGCGAATGATCATAGCTTGTGCTTTGCTGCATAATTTTATTAGGATGTATATGGATGTTGATCCTGAGGAATACACACCAATCACACTTGATGAGCTGTCTATTGGGGAAGACATACCAGATGAGTTAGAATCTATTGATGTCGTTGAAGCAAGCGATGAATGGAGTCAATTGAGAGATGATCTAGCCGGAGAGATGTTTGACACTTGGATGTCTAGGAGAACTTGAGAGATTTATGTTTTTTTTCATTATTGTTGTACTTGAGAGATTTATGTTATTTTTTTCAATATTGTTGTACTTGAGATATTTATGTTTTTTTTTCCAGTATTGTTAAACTTGAAAGACTTATTTCTTTTTTTTTTGTTATTTTTGAACATTTCTATTGTCTATTGAATTTGTGTTGTTGTTGTTGTTATTCTTTTTGTTGATCTATGCATTTGTTTTTGTTTATGGTATAAACTTTATTAAATGACAGAAAAATTCAATATGTCTGATAGACGTAATTGGACCTGAAGAAGAAGATGTATTGATAACCATCCTTGAAGGGATTGTTGCTAATGGTGGTAGATGTGATACTGGTAGCTTTAGGCCTGGTACATATGAGCTTGTCGCTTCAAAGATGCATGATAAAATTGAAAATATTACCATCACAAGAAAACATGTGCAAAATGAAATGAAACAACTGAAAGATAAATATTCAGCGGCCTATGATATGCTCAACACGAGTGGGTTTGGTTGGAATGACACTCACAAATGTGTTACTGTTATTCCTGAAATCTTAGAGGAATATTTGAAGGTTAGTGGTTATATTAATTCTCTTTATATATGTAATCGATTAATAGTTTTATTGTTATAACATATATGTAATAGTTTCAATGTCCTAATATATATATTTGTTTGTTTTGATAGAAACATCCCAATAAGAATTATACAGCTAATAGGCCATTCCCACACTATGAACGACTGGTACCAGTGTTTGGGAAAGATCAAGCAACAAGGAATATGGCTGAATCTGCAGCAGATGCTTTGGATAACATGGGACTGGAAACTAAAGAGTCGGACACAGCTGGTTTCACTCAGCCTTCCACAACTCCCTCAAATGTGGCCTCTGCTTCCTCTGACCCAAATACAGGAGAAACATCAAAGCGGAAGAAAAAAAGGAATGTCAATTCAACAACAGAAGAAATCACCAAGGTCTTTGAAAAAAGCATGGAAAGAGAATCTGCGGATATTGCTAAGTTAACTGAGGCAATTACGGGAGGGGATGCAATGACCCGTTTAGGTGTTGAGCTAGAGGGTATGGGTCTTGATCGTATGCAAGTGATATGGGTTGCTATGTATTTTGGAAATAAGCCAAACCAGTTACGCATTTGGAATGGCTTGAATGACTCTTACAAGCCGGATTTCGTGAAGGCAGTTCTAGAGGAGTGAACATGTTTGATATTGTAAACATGTTTGAAACTTATGTTTTGTTGGAATTGTGAACATATTTGAAACATGTTTGAAACATGTTTGAAACTTATATTTTGTTGGAATTGTGAACATGTTTGAAACTTATATTTTGATGGAATTGTGAACATGTTTGTGTTATGGATTTTGTTATTAGGTTCGTGAACAAATATATTACATTAACTTTTTTGTTGGATCATGTTATTAAGTATTATCCGTAATTTACTATTATGTGAAAAGAAAAGATATGTGGTTGAATAAGTAAAACTTATAAAATATATTTTCCTTTTCTATTATTCACAATTACGTGCATGTAAAATTGAATAATAAATTTAATTAAAAAAATTGAGGAAATAATTTTATTAATTGATATTATTATTAAAAAATGAGGGAATTACCATAATAATAACGTTATTATTATTTGAAAAAATATCACATGTCTTCCAAAAAGTTATTAATTAAACTATTTTTTAATTACAATATTATTTTTTTTATGAAATATGATATATAAACAATATTTTTTTAATAAAAAAAAATATTGACTTGTCTTGTCCCAAATATGATATATAGAATATTTATCACTATTATGTGCTAACAAACATTTGATAGGATAAGAAGGACATTTTGGTCATTTGAACCTCTTGTCTCATCCTGTTCCAGTTATACCAAACATACAACAGTACAATTAACAGTTCTATCCCAGACCTACCAAACACAATATAGAACAGTCTGTCATGTCTTGTCCTGTCTCGTCTCGTCCCACCTTGTCCTGTCCCATGTTCGCACCAAACGCACCCTTAAGCCCAAAACAGGTTTTTTCGCTTCATGTTTCGCACCAGGAGGGGGCGAAAAGCTGAGAAGCAAAAATCACTGTCACCATTTTTGCTACTTGTTTCGCATCAGTAGGGGGCAAAAAGTTGAGTGAAATCTGCTCTCAACACTCCACCTTCAATTTCAAGCATATCAAAACGTAACCAACGAATTTGAAATCTTTCGTATAGTATACCGTTGGAAAGGTATGGAAGTCTAATTTTTATTCTAATTAACAAAATGTGATTTGGATGACTTCAGAAAAAGATATGGTCAAACGAGTGACAAAAGGTCAGAAATGGGCAACAACAGAGATGCCCTGTTTTTATGGTCACTTTGGAGATTTCAAAACCAATCCAAATAGTCATGAAATATTACGAATAATATACCGTTGGAAAGGTATCGGTGTCTAGTTTGTACAAAAATTTTGAAAACTTATTTTAAAGGAATGTAAAAATGTTAGAGTAACAAGAACATACAAATGTCAGTAATGAAAAATACTTAAATCATTGAAAACAATTCTTTCGAAACTAGACACATTACTCAAAATAACCAAACCAAATCTAACTCAATGCGAACAACAAGTAATCATATGATTAAAAGCAATGAATGATCATGGAAACATAAATGCAATCATAGAAATGCAATAAAAAAAATACATGAAGTGCAAGTGTGATTTTGAAGGAATGCACAAATGAGCTTTGAGAAACAAGGAATAAATGCATGTCAATACAAATGCATGTAAGTGTGTGTGTGCAACTAAATCTCTTCAATGAGTTAAACAAGTGATATACCTTTTAAGCTTAAACTTGATCATGAGTAAAGCCGACCTAAACTCCTACTACATAATTATCCCCAAATGTGGTTTGTCAATCGAAATATGCCAAGAAAAAATAGATGAACTAACAATCTCCCCCTTTGGCTATTTCGTGACAAAACCACTCACTCACAAAAATAAAAACAACAAGAGGTCAACAAACACATTATATATTACAAAGAGATACGTAAAGCTAAATCTTCAAATCTTTTATCTCTTGTAGAATGATTATCTGTTAGGTTTTAGTTTGTGTTGACATTAATTCCATATCAAAATGATGTTTACTTATAATGACTTAGTTGCTTAGGTTCATGATGATTTCAAGCTTCAAGAAAGAAGAAACAAGTTAAAGCAAGTTATAAGTCTTCAAAGAGAAAGGATGCAATATAGTTCTACAAAGGTATACTAAGACCTTATCTTTCTCTTACAAGGCTAAGGCACACACACACATATCATACATTTGTGTCCCTGCATAATTGTGCACCATTATAGGCACACACACACATATCATACATTTGTGTCCCTGCATCATTGTGCACCATTATAGACACACATATACAATTCATTCATATGTGTCCCTACATCATTGTGCACCATGTATAACACATTCACACACTTGAAGATGAATGCTCATGCATTTGTTTGGAAATAACATGTTTTGGAATATGCATGATTGGAGACTATCTCTATGTAGTTTGCATTCTAGTGTGAATTGTGTTTGTGTGTGTATATGTTTGAATAACATGGATATTGAACTTGGATTTATTCTTAAATCATTCTTGATTGAGTTCCGGTCATTTCGGTTACTCATACTACTGATTTCAAGTTCTAAGTCAAAAGATACTACACTTTCAACTCATGTTTCATACATTGTCTTCGTCTTCGTATATTAAGTTGAATTATTATTTTCTGGGTTGAGTATCATATATGCCCATGTCCATGTGAGAGTTACGGTTCATAATCTACAAACGGATTCGAATTCCGAGTTCAGAGACCGGAGAGCGAGAGGAAAAGAAGTGCATCCAAGCACTCTTTCCCGAGATGGCTCGTGGCCATCTCTGGACAGAATGCTTGCTGCCCCGAGATGCCCATGTGCCATCTTGGGCAGCATGCATTCTTGGGCTCTTAAGGGTAGTTTGGTCTTTTCATCTTTGATTCTTATCTCTCTCCTTTACAATCCCTTTCCCACTCACATTTCATTCTAAGAAGAAATTCAAATCAAGTGTGCAGAAATTTTCTCTCTAAATTTTCTCACCTTCCAAAAACCATAACTTCTTCATTTGAACTCTGATTTGAGTGATTCAAAGTTGAGAGTGTTAATCTATTCATCCTTCATCCTTTCTCTAAAGGTTGGAGTTAATTTTTCTGCTGTTTTTGGTGTCTAATTATACAAAAACGGGACTGCACCTAAATCAACTAAGGTATTGATTTTCTCTCAAAGTTTTCTTTTAAAACTTGGTCAATTGCCTTGGGTTTTCTTCTTCTACATATATTTGTATATTGTGAGTGTTTTGAACAATTTCAAAGCTAGATTGAGTTTCAATTGAAATCATACATGTTGAGTTAGGTTTTGATTTTGCCTATGTTATCACATGTTTGGGATTGTATTGTGCTAGCTTTGATTCGATGACTATTTTATGATCTTTGATTGTTTGATTTTGTGAAAAATAGTTTCTCACATGTATTAGGCTCTCTTGGCCGAATTTCTCACATAATACATGTGCTTATGTTCTTTTAAGCTATTCATGTGATTTGTTGAATCTATGATTAGGAATATGCTCTAGAACTTTTGCTTAAATCTATTTAACTTTGTCATATGATTATGGCATGTTTTAGCTTTTTGTGATTTAAACTTGATCTTGTGATTTGTTGAACATATCTTGTGATTCAAGTTTAGATATATGCATGTATTTAGGATGTGATTAATATTGAACATATCTTACATGATCTAGATTTGATTACACATGCATGACTAACTAGACTATATGTGATTTGTGCATTCATGCTCATGTCTAGTATTTTCCATAGGATGTGTTTATCATAGCATTCTATGTTGCGTGCTTGTTTGCGTTTTGCATTCATGATCACCTAGATGCCTTGCGAGAAGGAAATCTTGACAATAGGTGTGAGACTTATGGTGTTGAGCAAGAAGTCTTGGCAAGAGGTGTGAAGCCTTGGATTGTCAAGCAAGGAATTCTTGGCTAGAGGTGTGAAGCCTTGGATAGTCAAGCAACAAGTCTTGCCTAGAGTTGGGAGAACTCAGATAGGTAAGCGAAGAAGTCTTGACTAGAGTCGTGAGGACTTAGTTGAGCAAGAATTCTTGCCTTAGGTCGTGAGGATCCGAATAAGGTGAGCAAGGAAGTCTTGACAAGAGGTGTGAAGCCTCAGATTGTTGAGCATAGGGCGACAACTTCTAGAGTAGGATAGGAGGGTAGTTTCTTGGTGAAGAGGTCACTTGAGAGATTGTACTTGTCTTATCTACTAGTGGATTTTGTTTGCCTGTGGCTGCTAGCCCATGGATGTTTCCTCTTCGGAGGTTTACCATGTTATATCTTGTGTCAACTTTTCTCTATCCCTATCTCTCTAATATTTGTATTGTGGATAGAACTCTCTATGTATGTTGACTTCCTTTCTATAGAATAGATTGTGCATGTGTTACAATTACTTGTTTGTATCACACTTTACTTGTGTTTATATATTGATTAACTATCTTTAATTAATACATATATTGTGATACAAGCAATCTAGAGGGATAAATTTTTGTTTGTTTCTAAGGGAGTCGAAAAAAGTGTCTAACCTATTCACCCCCCCCCCCCCCCTCTAGGTTAGCCTTGAGCATTTAATCGTGATTGTATTTTCATCATCCCTACAAATCAAAAAACTGCACTTTCCAAGACAAGTGTATGTGAGGTGATCAAGATAAATAATAACAAGCGTAACTTGCATGAAATAGAAACAAGTGACATGCGATCAACATTGCACATGCAAAAGCTCCCCCTAAAAGAGTCAACTCCCCCTAAAAAAGGCATTCTCCCCTTATATGCAAAAGCAACACAAACTACCCCTAAATCTAACATTACTTCCTCTTTTTGTCACAAGATAGCTAAATGAGTATTCCCCAACCAGGACGCTTTATACAATTTAATTAAGAGAGAGAGAAATTCAAGGAAGTTTGATTTTTGAACATGTGTGAAAAGATTGCCTTGAATGAAATACGTGCAACATCAACTTCCAAAAGCATGATATTTGGCAAAGGAAAAAAGCACATGAGGTTCCAAGAGAAGTCAAACCAATTTGCATAAATTTGTCAATGGAAAACAAGATATAGTTTAACAAAAGATAAGAGCAACTATCAAGCTTTACAAGCTAAGCAAGACATGAGCGACTATTGCGCCCTTTTAGATTTTTTCGGGTGAAATGCCCTTATGATAGTATCCTTGTTCAACAAGTAAAGAGAGAGGGACTATTGGATTGTGAAATCCTTAAAATGGATACAAGATCCTTATTGATTGAAGTCTCAAAAGTCACTCTCACGCAAATTTGCAATCATTTGAAATCATTCAATAAATTCATCATTCATATCAATTTAAGCATGTCAAGATCAAGTTTCATAAACATGGAGATAAACTTTGGGTCAATCAAATGTACTTCCCAATAAAATTTTCTAGTCCAAAAATACATGTTTGAACACAAATGGGACATTCTTTTCAAATAAGGCAAATGCACACTTATAAAAAAAATCATATAATAATATATGCACCTAAGATACTCAAGCAATTAATTAAAGAGCATAAAAGAACAATTATTTGCTTATTGAAATGCAAGTTCACTCTCTTTGCTTGAGCTCCCCATATGGGGTCAAACACCAAAACTCATCAATGCATATGTCAAATCCCAAAAGACCTACTAAGAGATTTAAACTTAGTTGAATCTAATGGTTTAGTAAACAAGTCTGCTAGTTGATCATTTCTGCCCACATGTTCAAGTGCAATGCATTTGCTCTCATGTAGCTATCTATTGAAGTGATGTCTAATTTAAATATGCATTTGTGCCCCCTTGGGTTGCTCAACAAACACTTCCTCTTATAATAAGTCATTGAGGAAGGCACTCTCAACATCCATTTGATGCAATTTAAACTTGTGCACATAAGATATGGATAAGAGAAGCCTAATGTACTCAAATTGGGCAACGGGAGCAAAAGTCTTCTCAAAGTCGATACCTTCAACTTGAGAGTACTCTTGTGCTACAAGTCTAGCCATGTTTTGTACAATGTTGCCATCCTCATTGGATTTGTTCCTATAGACCCACTTGATGCCTATCACGTTAGTGTTCTTAGGCTTAAGAACTAGAGTCCAAACCTTATTTCTTTCAAATTAGTTTAGCTCTTCTTGCATAGCAAGAACCCAAAACATATCACTTAAGGCTTTATCAACATTTTTGGGTTCAATTTGAGAGGTGTAGCAAGTATAGCTAATTTGATTGGCTAATTGCGCCTAGTCATAACACCCTCTTTCGAATTTCCAAGAATGTCACTCTTGTTATGGAGATGTCTAACACAAGAAGCGGGTTTCTTATAGTCCAAAGTAAGATCTCTATCAAGAGATTGAGATACTTCTTTTTCAAGATTTGACTCTTTATCACTTAAAATCTCACCAAACTTCTCCAAGGGAGAATCATCAAACACACTAACCTCCTCATCATGATTACTAACCTTAGGCCTACAATCATCTATGACCACATAAGATGATTCCATGACACTTTGAGTCTTTAAATTAAGAACTCTATAGGCCTTACTTTTAAAGGTATAGCCAATGAAAATCCCCCCATCACTCTTAGCGTCAAACTTGCCAAGTTGATCACGGTCATTTAGAATGTAGTACTTGCTTCCAAATGAGCGGAAGTAGCTCACATTTGGCTTCCTACCCTTCCACAATTCATAGGAGGTTTGCCTAGTCCCGGGCCTAAGAAACACCCTATTGCCTTTATAACAAGCCGTATTGACAGCTTCAGCCCAAAGATTCCTAGGCACATTATTGATATGCAACATCACACGGGCCATCTTTTGGAGGACTCTATTCTTTTTCTCTACTATCCCATTTTGTTGAGGAGTTCGAGGAGCTGAGAACTCATGGGAAATACCATGATTATCACAAAAGTTTTCAAAGCTAACATTTTTAAATTCTCTCCCATGATCACTCTTAATTCTCTTGATGCATTTTATGTGAGAATCCTTCTCATTTTGAATTTTAGTGCAAAGCATTTTAAAAGTTTCAAATGTTTCAGATTTCACTCTAAGAAAGTAAGTCCAAGCAAATCTAGAAAAATCATCCACACACAAAAAAATGTACCTCTTGCCACCGAGACTCACGGTTTGCATGGGACCCATAAGGTCCATATGTAGATGCTCTAATGGCTCCTTAGTGGCAAGATACTTACCCTTTGTATACACACTCTTAGTTTGCTTTCCTTGTTAACAAGGTCCACAAACTCCCTCAATCCTATTTCCAAACTTAGGAAGACCTCTCACAACTTTTAACCTCTCAAGAACTTTCAAGTCTTTGAAATTCATATGACCTAACCTTTGATGCCATAATTAAACTTGATCACAACTAGACAAATTTCAAGAGATGCCATTAGAATCAAGACAATAATAATTGTCACTTGATCTCTTGCCTTTCACTAGGATTTGTCCATCCTCTCTCAAAATAGAACAATCAACTTTACCAAACATGACCGAAATACCTTCATCACTTAAATGTGATATGCTAATAAGTTTTGCTTGCAATCCATCTGCATAGAGAGCATTAGGTACGGAGGGCAAACCGGGGATGTAAGTGTTTCATTTTCCTAGAAACCTTCTTACGTGAACCATCACCAAAGGTGACAAGCCCACCATCCTCCATCACAAGAGTTTCAAAGAAACTCTTTTTTCCGGTCATGTGTCTAGAACATCCACTATCAAGGTACCAAGTGTTAGAAGCTTTCACCTTCAATGCCACTTGGGCCACATGGCAAACATAGTCATTAGTTCTAGTCCACCTAGTAGCAATATTGTCATTCCTAGGAGACTTGGGTTGGCTCTAAAATTCCTAAGTGCATGAATTTTGGCTCTTCGAAGCATATTCTTTTCAATCATGCTTTCAAAATGACACAAATTAATAAATTTACAACAATTCGGCCTTATGTGACCTTAAAACCACAATAATGACAAATGTGAGTAAAGTAAGAATTCATACCACATCCTTGTGAAAGTATAGAAGACTTCCCTCTCCTTTGAGTTGTCCTTTGGTGTTGAGCCGAATCTCTTCTTTGAAACATCCTTTGTAATTGAGCCACATTAGCTTTCCTTCTTGATTGTGGGTGAAAATTTCTTTGTTGAATTTGAGGGTTCCTTGGAAGTTGAGGTCTTGTATGATGTGTTCTAGCTTTTGGTGGATGAGCTTTAGCTTGAGAATTTGTTTGAGCCTTTATTTGAGCTTTCTTTAATGATTCTCCAACATTATTCGATCTCATTTGTTTGTGTGAACCTTGAGTCTCTTTGACCTCTTGACTTTTGACAAAGATGGTCTTCTTCAAGGAAGTGGCATCCTTGCCTTCCACATATCCTAGGCCTATTTTATCGCTAGGACTCTTCCCGTATGATAACATCTTGTCAAGTCTCTCGATTCCGGATGACATCTTGGCAACTAATTCTTTGGATTCTTTAAGCTCAATCTTCAAGTTTTCTTCACTCTTCTTAGTGATCTCAAGCTTCAACTTTAAACTCTCTTCTAACTCTTTTCCACTCTTTACCTTCTCACTCAAGTTGGTAATCTTGAAAGTCAACTCTAGATTCTTCTTTTTCAACTCTTGAACCTCCTTCTTCTTTTTCAATCTAGACTTTTCAAAAAACTTCATGAAATCTACATAGTCCATTTCCTCATCAATCTCAAACCTAGAGTTAGAAGAGGTACTCTCATCACTAGAGTCATCTACTTCTTCCTTGTCACTCACAACTTCCTTGCCATTATGAGATGTTGTGAAGGTAATAAAGTTTGCAACTCGATCTTCATCATCTGAAGACTTTTCTTCCTCTTCTAAATCTTCACTATCACTCCAAGTAGTTGCCATTGCCTTCCCTTTTTTCCTTTTCTTCAAATTTGCACATTATGGAGCAATGTGACCAAAGCCACTGCATTCATAGCATTGAATGCCTTTCTTGGAGTCACTTTCTTGAAACTGTTCAATCTTCTAAAAGGGAGTTTTCCTTTTCACTTCCTTCCTCTTTGGCCCAAAACCTTTCCTCTCAAACTTCATGAATTTCTTGAATCTTTTAACCATGAGGGCCATTTCTTCATCTGAGTCCTCCTCCTCTTCTTCGACCTTAGTGGTCTTCAAGGCAATGCTCTTTTGCTTCTACGAAGGTGGGGGTGAGGTGTTCCATCTAGACTCATAAGCTAGAATTCTTCCAATGACTTCACTCGGCTTCATATTCGTGTACTCACTATTCTCTTCAAGTGCCGTCACTTTTGATTCGAACCTTGACGGAAGTAACCTCATAATCTTTTGCTTGAC
Source organism: Dipteronia dyeriana (assembly GCA_032871835.1). Taxonomy (NCBI): domain Eukaryota; kingdom Viridiplantae; phylum Streptophyta; class Magnoliopsida; order Sapindales; family Sapindaceae; genus Dipteronia; species Dipteronia dyeriana. Next base: position 89,641,796 of record CM065300.1, on the reverse strand, counting down.
TCTCCTATCTGAATAGGGATCACCAAGTTGATGGCATTGGTTGATAATATCCATCAACTTCACTTGGAAGTCAATGAAGCATTCATGCTCCTCCCTTCTAATCATCTCAAACTGCAATTGGAGAACTTAGAGCATTGAGTCCTTGACTACCTCTGTTCCCTCATGTGCCATTTGAAGAATGTCCCAAGCCTCCTTAGCAATCCTAGTGTTTTGGACCAGCTTGTACTAATTATCATCAACGGCACAAAGAATAGCATGCATAGCCTTGTTGTTCCACTTGGATGCTTCAAACTCTTGAGTACGGCTTAGGAGCTTCTACACCATCATCAGTGGTCATTGTTGAAGGAGTATAACCGTCTTCAATAGCCATCCAAGCACGGTCATCTACTTGGCAAAGATAGGCTTACATCTTGCCCTTCCAAGTAGCATAATTCACCCTATTGAGCAAATTGAGTCTTGTGCTTGAGGCTCCCTCATGACTATTTACGTTTCCACTCATTGTGTTTGAGGGTAATAAATGATATGAAGATGCAAATGTAATGCAACACACAAAATGCAAACAACCAAAATGCACAAGGTAAGACACACACAATGCACGGATCACCTAAGTATATCTAGGCACCGGCTCTGATACCAAATTAAATTCCCTAGAAAGTATGTGACTACAACCTAGAGGAGGGGGGGTGAATAGGTTTTAATTAGATAAATTACCGATTGCGAATTAGTCAATGTTATCAAATTTACCCCATTCTATTAAGTGATCAATTAAAAGATAACAAGCATAAAACAATAAAGACACACAATGTATACGTGGAAACCCTTCAAATGGTAAAAACCATGGGCTGTTTAGAGCCCCATCCTTGATCCACAAAATCCACTATTGAGTAAAAGTTTACAACCTAGTTTGACCTCCAGTCTAACCCTTTGATTACTAACCCTTTCACTCTACCCAACGGGTCTTAATAGTGATTTTGGATCCCTAGCCTTGTGCACTAACCACTTAGCCACAAGCTAACTCAACAATGAATAGATAATGGCAACCTAAGTGAATATGCAAGAATATTCAATATGAAAAAATGCTAGGTCAAGACATTCATGCTTATCTAGGATTAATAATGACAATTAAAACGAATCCTAGATATCATTGTTCTAAATGCAAAGGCAAGAAGAATTAGCTAGAAGGGTAAAATCATCCTAAATGCTAGCTATCACAAATTAATGCATCTCAACCAACAATCAATACACAAGCATGTAGAAAAAGCAATTAAAACATTCAAACAAGCATTTAATATGCAATAAAGACTAAAACGCTAGACATACATGTCTTTGTAATGAAAACATAAAGCTTAGAACATGTAGAGAATACCTAGTCATGCACACACAAGAAACTCATACTTGGAAGGTGCTTGATAATTTGGATTTTAAGGTTGGTTGAGTAAAAATGGTTTGATGGAGCTTCTCTCTCTAAAGAACCTTATCTCTTTCTCAAAAATAGGTTAAGAAGCTCTAAAAATGAATCGGGAAGAAGATTGTGTATTTATATGAAGCCCAAATTGAAGCTACGTCGTTTTGGCAAAAACAGGCCAAAAGATGCAATATGCGCTGGTGTCTGTGCGCTAGTCGAGTAGTGCATGACCAGCGACAACCCACTGGACAAGTTGTGATGGTGCCTGTGCGCAGTTCGAGTAGCGCACGACCAATGACAACCTACTGGAAAAGTTACACTGGTGCCTGTGCGCATGACGACCAGCGTACCACCAGTGACAAGCTACTAGAAAGTTGCACTGGTGTTGGCGTTGGTGAGGGCACTGCTCGAGTAGCGTAATGCTCACCACCTTCACACACACAATTCATTCATGCGAAATAAGGTAAAGGGAATGCATCCTAATGTCTAACATGACATGACATTTTATTCACAAAATGCAATCCATTCAAACAAGCAAGAGATAACAAAATTAGACACACAATCACGACAATAAAGTACAAATGCAAAGTGATCAAAAAACATGCATGAGAGTGAGTGTGTGCACTAAATATCTTCAATGAAGTTAAGCAAGTGATTTTACATTTGATGCCTGAGAAGGGACTTGAGCAATGAAGACCTGAACTACCCTTATATATTAATCCCAAAATGTGGTTGTCAATGAAATAAGCCAATCAAAAACCGAGGAACTTACAACCACCTAGTACTACAGGTTCCGCCAGGAGCACGACCATGAAACCTTTAAGTGTTATTTGTTTAGGGATTACATCGAAAAGCTATTCAGTGAAAGATACCTCAAAGATGTGATCCTCAGGAATGGGGATGACCGGTGCAAGAACACCTCAGTAGAGAAGCAAGATAGAAGTCAGAAGAGCCCTAGAAGAGATCTAGGTAATGGGGCAATCAATACCATCTTTGGTGGACCATACACCGGGAGTAGTAGTCGAGAGAGGATGTACGAAGTTATAGAAGCTATAGATGGTCAGAGAAACCTGGAGATGAATCTGTTAGAGCCCAATCGAAAGAAATCCAAATAAGGTTGGTACCCTATAATTTTAACCGAAGCAGACTCATATGCATCGAAAGTAAGGTTGAATGATGCGATTGTGGTGTCAGTTTGCGTAGGCTATAGGGAAGTAAGAAGGGTACTGATCGACAATGGAAGCTCGACAAATATTCTAGGTGTGGAAGTGTTTGACCAACTTGGGCTGCAAAGAAGAGACCTCCAACCACTTAAAGTCCCACTTATAGGCTTCAAAGGAGTGAAGGTAATGTCGTTATGAATGGTGAAGCTGTCTGTTGAGATCGGTAGCTTTCCTTGTACCAAGACAATGTTACTGGATTTTATGGTCGTAAGTGTAGAGAATTTTCCATACAATGCCTTACTAGGCTGATTTTTCTTGAACAAGATGAAAGTCGTGACCGCCACCTATGAAATAATGGTGAGGTTTCCTATGGAAGCAGGAGTTGGAGTCATGAAAAGCTCACAATAGTGGGCAGAAACGGAAAATCTAGGGACTTACAGGGAGAAAGCAGAGTCTGGGGTAATGCAAGTGTACACCCTTGAGGAGTATGAAGACAAGAAAATAGATGATTTGGAAATTGGAGCGAAAAGTCTGACACAATTCGACCTTCACCTGAGGGTGACATCTCCGTAAGATAGGAAAAGCCAAGAAGATAAACCGACTATAGAGGTTGCAGTTGATGACCATAGTCCCTGAAAAGACCGTAAGGCTCGGGGCTCGGGGCTCGGCTGACAAAACAAGTGCAACATGAGATGGTTAGACTATTGAAGGAATATAAGGATATGTTTGCTTGGAAACATAAGGATATGTCGGGAATCGATCCAAAAATAATCTCACACTATTTAGCAATCAACCCCGAACGCAAGCCAGTTATTCAGAAAAAGAGACGGTTTAACGCAGAGAGAAGTAAGGTGATCAAAGAGGAAATAGATAAGTTGTTGGTAACAGGATCTGTAAGGGAAGTAAAGTACCCTGAATGGGTGGCCAACTTGGTGCTAGTTAAAAAGAAGAATGGCAAGTGAAGGATGTGCACGGATTTCACCAACCTCAACAAAACATGTCTGAAGGATAGCTTCCCTCTGCCTCGGATTGACCAGTTAGTGGAAATGGTCGATCATGAGTTGTTAAGCTTCATGGATGCATACTCGGAATATAACCAGATCCGAATGTTTGAACCTGATGAGGACAAGACGTCATTTACCACCGACCATGGGCTATATTGCTACAAAGTCATGCCATTTGGTCTCAAAAATGCCAAGGCAACTTACCAAAGATTGGTGAACAAGATGTTCGCTCGATAGATTGGTAGAAACATAGAAGTATATGTGGACGATATGTTGACAAAAAGCATAACGTCAGGAGAACATGCAGGAGATCTCAGGAAACATTCGGAGTGCTACCAGGTACGGTATGAAGCTCAACCCAAAAAAGTGTCTTAGAAGTACCTTCAGGGGGGGTTCCTAGGGTTCAAGGTTCACCAGAGGGGAATTGAAGTTAACCCAAACAAAATAAAGGCGAGGGACAAGCTGAAGGTTTTGCTTCTTCGATGGCCTTAGTTGATTCAGATGGGACAATAGAAGACGTTGAACCAAATGATCACCCATTTTCTTTGAATGATGTTCCCTTAGAATCAACTAAGTTAAGGAACCTTGATCGTCCTCCTCATCCTCATCCAAAATAATGAGGGCAACTTCCGACCGAGATGATAACGGATCAGTGTCTTCAGGGTCTCTGCCTTTTTACAGATGGCCTCGAGGGCAGAAGAACCATCACTATCTTTGCCATATTGTTACTAGGGACATTGTCATCAGACCCGGCTCTATAAGATTTAACCTTACATGGCTCCTCCCGACTTTGCCTGTACCTAGTGGGCCTGTCTCGACTCGATATTTCCATACAGGACCTTTCATGATCAGATCTCTCTATGGAAGGTTGAACCCGACCGGACCTATCTCTATATGATCCCTTCTGATTGTATCGAGGGGGAGCGGCATTATGACTACTTGTTACAGCGTGGTCAACAGAAACCTTCAGGATATCATGACCGGACACATACACATGTTCCACCAAGTCATGTTCTGGAGGCGCAATACCTTGAGCCAATTGGTCAACAACTGTTTTCCTTCTCACCCGATCAAGGTTCTTAGCCTTTCCGGCCTGCTCGCCACCGACGATGTCCTATTTATATACTGAAAAGAAAGAAACCAAGGGAAATAATGAGCAAAAATGTAAGCAACAACCAAGAAGTTTAAAGACAGAGACTTACGATGCCTGTGTCGAGCGGATATCGTGGGAAAGAGACCCATTTCAATCAGCTCATTCTCCGAGTACAAGATACGGCATTCCCTGACCTCCCAATGAATCTTGGCTGCCTAAACGATTGCATAAGCTTGCTCCCTGATCATAAAGAGTGTAGCCTTGTTCCATAGATTGAGGCTACAGAAATTCCTCAAGACACTACTTCAGTTTAGCAGATGGGATAGATCGGCCACTGCGACCTCACCCCAGTCTCTGTTGACAAAGAACCAGTAGTTTTTCCAGTACTTGTTGGAAGAAGGAAAACCCAAGATAAAACCTTTATGGTCTTTATGAGTTGGAGGGGTAGGTTTTTCCTTATAACCATGGGGAATCCAGCTGCTCAGTGATGTCTACTGGAGATAGAAAGTCCCTCCTGTATCGGACCGACCCAAAGTATAAAATGTAAGGACCTCAATTTTATGATTGGCTTATTTCATGACAAACTACACTACATTGGGGATGATTGTGTAATGGGTAGCTTAGGACCTCATTGGCAAGCTTCCAAGCATTTCCATGACTTCAAGAGCAAAAGGTATATTCACTTGACATTGTATCTTGAAGAGTTTAGGTGCACACACACACACACCTCATGCATGCTTTGTTGATCTTGCATTTGTGTTGATATTGTTTATATGTGTGCATCTCTTCACAATCACACTTGCACTTCATTTATAGATTTAAGTGTGGTATTGTGTTGTGTTCGCGCTTGCATGATGGTGTGCTTGTTTTAGCGCATTAAGTGACCATATGAGAAGGTCTTATTCTTCTATTGGTTTTGTTACATGGAGTAAGGTGTCTAGTTTCAAAAGAGTGTATTTTAATTATTTAAATGTTTTTCAAAACTGACCTTTGTATGGTCTTATGACCATATCTTTTTATTAAATGATTAAAAATGAGTTTTGAAATTTGTTTTACAAACTAGACACCCATATGTTTCCAACGGTATATTATTCGTAATATTTCATGACCGTTTGGATTGGTTTTGAAATCTCCAAAGTGAACACAAAAAAATGGCATCTATGTTATTGTCCGTTTCTGACCTTTGGTCACTTAAATAACCATAACGTTTTCTACAAGTATCCAAATCATATTTTTAAAATTTTAGTAGAAATTATACTTCCAGACCTTTCAACGGTATGTTATACGAAATGTTTGGATGTCGTTTGGTCATGTTTTGGGTCACTCGAATCTCGGGCTGTTGCGATGTTAAGGTTGTGCCAGTCCACAAGCGCCCTCACCAGCACCTCTTGGACAGTAGGTGTGCGCTGGTGTGGTGCTTGTCGACCAGCGCAGATCACCAACGCACTGAGTAAATTTTGGGCATTTTTTAAAACAGCAAAGTTTTTCTCTAGGGCTCATATATACATGCCATCTTCTTCCTTACTCGTTTTTCAGAGCTTCCAAACCATTTTTTAGTGTGAGAAAGTATTTTCTTTGAGAGAGAAGCTCCAAAAGTGGTTCCTTTACTCTCCAAAAATAAAACCCATGCATCCATTTCATTAATCACACATGGGTCATCATCAATCTTGACTTGGTAAGTAAGAACAAACATCTCATCTTCATTTATTGTTCTTATTGTTCAGGAATTCATTTTTATGCATATGATTTGTTAAAATCTTGTGTTGAATGCATTTATTGATGAGTTATAACATGATTGGGTTTGTTTGTTGATAGCTAGCATTTAGGACATATTTTCCCTCTAGCTAATTAGGTCATATTAATTGCATTTTGATGATTTCATTAATGACCATGCCATGCTTAATGACAACATATGTTGAAATGACTTTGTTTGATAACTAGGATATAATGTTGCATAACTATATCTAGTTAAGTCTTTACGCATTACATTTATACATTATTGTTTATGCCTTATTGATTGCATTTATTGATTGCAAAATTGCCCTTGATTATTTGTTGTGACAACTTGTGTTGGTTGGACTTTTATTGACAAGTAGGTTGTTAGATTTTATCTACACATCTAATTGAGTCCTTGATATGGGCATGTAGGCATTGTTTGATAACTAGGATGTTTAATCAGAGTTCGGAAGTCGAAATACAGTCGAAGAACGTGAGAGGTACATAAAGGAAGAGTGGTGTGGCACTAGTCACAACCTCACCCTTCCCGTGGAGGCCACGTGCTTCCATGGGAATAAGGGGGATCGGCCCTCGTAGAGACCACATACCTCCATAGGGTGCGTATGTGGCATGTCCTATATCACTTCTAATCACGCCAAAATTGTTATATATTTTGGCCCTTAAATCCTTATCATTTTGTCTCATTTTTGGGTGTTTTTATGTGTGTCTTATGGCTCTTTATTGTGATTGCGGGCATTAGGTGAAAATCAAGAATTGGAATCAAATGGGACCAACTGGTGCAAAAAGAAAGGAATCGAAAGCCATAGTATGCAGGTACTGTACGGATAGCATACCCGTGCACATGAACAGACCAGAAAAGTAGAACAGGGGTATCAGGTCCATGAGCGTGTAAATGCGTGGGTGTCCACCAGCGCACAACCTGCACATCTCACCAAACCCAAAGAAAAAAAATTAGAAGCATTAGGTCATTACGCAGGTGTTGTGCAAGTTCCAACACACGCTATACCCCCGTATCTCGTGCATAAGGATCAACCACACCAGCATTTTCACACCAAATTTTGGAAACCCTTTATATACATCCTTTTTTTATTTTAAAACTCTTCTCTCCACTTTTCCAACCATGAAATAAATCATTTTATCTCTCTTTTCTCCCCCTTACATCTGTGGTCATTGGTATACCATGGGCGAGGTCAGATGCGTTTCCTGATCAATATACTCCGTATGTTGGGATTACAGTTTGGCTTGTGGTTAGGAAGGTTTGTACACAATAGTGGAATCTACTCCTACTTGTGAGAAGTATGAAATTCCCTAGAAAGTGTGTGTCTATAAACCTAGAGGGGGGTGAATAGGTTTTAATTCAATTGATTACCAATTTCACCAATTAATCAATATTATAAAATCTACCCCATTCTACCAAGTGTTCAAATAAATTACAGTAAACATAAAGCAATAACAACACGCAATATATACTTGGAAACCCTCCAAATGGAAAAAACCACGAGCTGCTCAGTGCGCCACACTTGATCCTCAAAATCCACTATTGAATAAAAGTTTACAACCTAGGTTGAACTCCCGTCACACCCAATATGGTTACTAACCCTTTCACTCTACCTTGATTTAGGATCACCAACCTTGTGTACTAACCACTTAGCCTCAAGCTTAATCAACAATGAAGAGATAATGGCAACCTAAGTGAATATGCAAGAATATTCTATATGTTAAAATGCTAGGTCAAAACATTCATGCTTATCTAGGATTAATAATGATAAGAAAAGCAAATCCTAGATATCAATGTTCTAAATTCAAAGGCAAGAAGAATCATCTATAAGGGTAAAACCGTCATAAATTCTAGCTATCACTAATCATTACTCTCAACCAACAACCAATACCACAAGCATATCATAAAAGCTATTAAGCACACAAGCATGCATTTAATTTGCAATAAAAGTTAAAACCTAGGTATACATGTAATAGTAATGAAACTATAAAGTCTATAGCATGTAGAGAATACCTAGTAATGAACAAAGAAGAGACCCATACTTGAAAGATGTTTGATGATGCTTGATGATTGTGATTTGAAGTTTGGTTGAGTAAAAATAAGTTCTTGGAGCTCTCTCTAGGATTCAATTTCTCTCTCTTAGGGATTCAATTTTAGAGCTCTATGTCTGATTTGGGAAGAAGATGATACATATAGGGTGTAAAAACAAGCTGCATAAGAAAAGACGATTAGGGTGAGTTTGGTACTCGGGATGGGATGGGACAGGACGGGACAACTTTTTGTTGTCCCACGTTTGGTGCGCCATGAACATGGGACGGGACTGGACAGGACAGGGTGGGACAAAAACCATGAAAACTTGTCCCACCTCACACCATAGGCAAGACTTGTCCCACCTCACACCATAGGCAAGACTTGTCCCATTCATGGGACAAGTCTAGAAAAGACAATTTTACCCTCAAATGTTTTTAAATTTACAAAACTATTAACTATAGAAAAAATTACCCTATTGGCCGCTTATGTCTCTCTCAAACCCTCATCAGCCCGCTCGTCTCTCTCTCCCGCTCGTCTCTCTGTCAAACCCACCAGCTGTAGATCTATCTTCGTCTCTGTCATGGGAGCTCACCGTTGTCTGGGTCATGCGAACTCACTGTCGTCGAGTTCACGCACCCTTTCTTCACACAAAGACAGCCGTCGACCACTTTTATTTGTCTCTCAGACCCACCGGCTGCAGATCCATCTTCGTCGGCGTAAAGTGAAGTCGGTGATGTCAGGGTCACATGAACCCATCGTCGTTGGGGTCACGCATCCTCTGTTCACACAAGAACAATCGTCGGTACCTACCATTTCTCACCTCTCAACTCGATTCACTTCTTCTCCAGTTGAGTCACCGCCGCTGCCACCGTCTGACCGAAATTAGTTTCTCTCTCACCTCTCATTATCTTGAGTGGGTTACTCGGTAATATTCTTTTTCATTTCATTATCATTTTCAGTTAATATTGTGATTTTTTCTTTACAAATCCATGATTAGAAAAGCCTAATGTTTTCAATTAATATTGTGAATTATACATTGTTGGTGATTATTTTGCTTTTTTGAGGTTTTGTCAGTTGGGTATGTCGGTTTTGGCTGGTTTATTGGGTGATTGTATATGAATTGGCTGGTTTATTATGTATGTAGATTCTGTATTAGTTGAGCTTAAGAGTTGTTTGCTGAGTTTGGACTGGTCTTGTGTCAAGTTGTGCTTTATTGTGTATGTCGATTATGTATTAGTTGTACTTTAGAGTTGTTTGCTGGTTTAGTATGTCGGGACTGGTCTAGTGTCGAGTTTGTTGTAGTTCTTTTGATGGCTTTGGGTGTTTTTGTTTGTGTGAGGTGTGGATTGATTTGGTCTAGATTGATTCATGTTTTGAGGTGTGGATTGTTCTGATATGTTTTTTGTTTGTCTAAGGTGTGGATTGTTCTGATATGTTGTTGGTGGCTTTGGGTGTTTTTTATTTCTGTTTGACTACTTGCTTCATCTGCAATGAAAACAAGAGTCCTTATTGTGGCAAATTTTGATATGTAGAGATAACAAGCCAGTAGCCATTTAGATGCTTTATTGAGATAACAAGCTAGAGTGATCATATGCTTTATTGAATTAATTTACAACATATACTCTAATGTTTCTTCTGCAAGACAATTTACATAAATGCTTGTTGACATACATGTTGATTAATCAATAAGGAGTTGGCTGTTATTTTATTCCAATTTCATTGCTGCAAATGCAAATATGTTATGCTCTCACTATTTAATCCCATTTGCATTGGTTCTGTTAAGCTTTCACAGTTTTTTAGGGTTCTACGACTCAAGCCTTGTACTCTTTCTGAGGAGGTGTGTCTCATGCAATTCTTGCTCCATTTTCTGTGACTACAATTTTTGCAAGGCTAATTAGAAGAATTTGTACGCATATTCTTCTTTTAGTTAATCACTCTTTTAGACTAAGAGTGGGAAGTTATATTGTGCTTAGATATTAGGTACTTTATTATGTAATTAGTGACTAATTTATTTGTTTAAAATTATGACACTCCTTGTATTGTTGAATTAGCTTTATTTGTTTGAATATGAGAGAATGCGTATATATATATATATATATATATATATATATATTCTTATTTTAGTTAATCACTCTTTTAGACTAAGTGTGGGAAGTTGTATTGTGCTTAGATATTAGGTACTTTAATATGTAATAAGCTACTAATTTATTTTTTTAAAATTATGACACTTCTTGTATTGTTGAATTAGCTTTATTTGTTTGAATATGAGAGAATAAGTATATATATATTCTTCTTTTAGTTAATCACTCTTTTAGACTAAGTGTGGGAAGTTGTACTGCGCTAAGATATTAGGTACTTTATTATGTAATTAGCGACTATTTTATTTGTTTAAAATTATGACACTCCTCTTATTGTTGAATTAGCTTTCGCATGATATATGGATTAATTTGACTGAATATATGCTTGTTTTTTTTATTTGTAAAATTGGAAGGTATGGATTAACGTGAGAATCACTTGATTTTACTCATTAAAGCGTGGAGGCTTTACGTACATATGATGATGTGTTTTGCTGCATTACGTGTTTATTTGTTTGAATATGAGAGAATGCGATCTGAAAGGATAAATTTAGGTCAAAGGACATTTTGTAGGCTTCAAATTAGGTCAACAGAAATACAACGTATTACATGTGTAAGTGATACTGACTGCATATGGGAGTTACGAATGGATAGAAATGCCTTTGCAATGTTGTGTGAGTTGCTAAAAACTCGTGGTGGGTTGTTAGATGATGGAAATGTCACCATAGAGAAGCAAGTTGCAACTTTTGTAAACATATTAGCACACCATACCAAATATAGAAGTGTTCAAGTTAGATTTTATAGGTCCGGTGAAACAATTAGTTTGTATGTCCTCCGAGTTTTGTGTGATTTGTTATATTTCGAAAACGTGCTATTTGTCAAACCAACTCCCGTCCGAGATGATTGTACGGACTCAAGGTGGAGATGGTTTAAGCTAACCTTTGTAACATTATCATTATATACATGACATAATAATTTATATTATCCAACAAAAACATGAGTTCTGTTTTGCTTTTAGGATTGCCTAGGAGCATTAGATGGAACATACATAGAAGTGATTGAACCTGAATCCGATAAACCAAGGTATCGAACAAGAAAAGGACATATTGCAACCAATGTATTAGGTGTATGCACTCGTGAATTGAAGTTCTTATATGTCTTATCTGGTTAGGAGGGATCAGCTACCGATTCTAGAGTTCTTCGGGATACAATTACTAGACATAATGGATTGAAAATCCCATTTGGTTAGATAATAATTATTATAGATACTATTTAAAATTACAACAATTTACTCAACTTATTTACTCCAGTGACAACTAATATGTATAGTTATTATAGGTAATTATTATTTAGCCGATGCGGGGTATACCAACGGTCAAGGTTTTCTTGCACCATACAGAGGTACTAGGTATCATTTACAGGAGTGGGAAGACTTTGATCGTGCACCTAGGAATCATAAGGAATATTTTAATACGAAGCACTCATAATCTAGGAACATTATTGAGAGGTTTTTTGGTCTATTGGAGAAATGTTGGGCTATACTACGCAGTCCTTTGTTCTACCCAATTAGATTTCAAGGGCGAATGATCATAGCTTGTGCTTTGCTGCATAATTTTATTAGGATGTACATGGATGTTGATCCTGAGGAATACACACCAATCACACTTAATGAGTTGCCTATTGGGGAAGACATACCAGATGATTTAGAATTTATTGATGTCATTGAAGTAAGCGATGAATGGAGTCAATGGAGAGATGATCTAGCCGGAGAGGTGTTTGACACTTGGATGTCTAGGAGAACTTGAGAGATTTATGTTTTTTTTCATTATTGTTGTACTTGAGAGATTTATGTTATTTTTTTCAATATTGTTGTACTTGAGATATTTATGTTTTTTTTTCCAGTATTGTTAAACTTGAAAGACTTATTTCTTTTTCTTTTGTTATTTTTGAACATTTCTATTGTCTATTGAATTTGTGTTGTTGTTGTTGTTATTCTTTTTGCTGATCTATGCATTTATTTTTGTTTATGGTATAAACTTTATTAAATGACAGAAAAATTCAATATGTCTGATAGACGTAATTGGACACCTGAAGAAAAAGATGTAATGATAACCATCCTTGAAGGGATTGTTGCTAATGGTGGTAGATGTGATACTGGTAGCTTTAGGCCTGGTACATATGAGCTTGTCGCTTCAAAGATGCATGAAAAAATTGAAAATATTACCATCACAGGAAAACATGTGCAAAACAAAATGAAACGACTGAAAGATAAATATCCAGCGGCCTATGATATGCTCAACACGAGTTGATTTGGTTGGAATGAGACTCACAAATGTGTTACTGTTAGTCCTGAAATCTTAGAGGAATATTTGAAGGTTAGTGGTTATTTTAATTCTCTTTATATATGTAATCGATTAATAGTTTTATTGTGATAACATACATGTAATAGTTTCAATGTCCTAATATATATATTTGTTTGTTTTGATAGAAACATCCCAATAAGAATTATATGGCTAATAGGCCATTCCCACACTATGAACGACTGGTACCAGTGTTTGGGAAAGATTGAGCAACAGGGAATATGGCTGAATCTGCAGCAGATGCTTTGGATAACATGGGACTGGAAACTTAAGAGTCAGACACAACTGGTTTCACTCAGCCTTCCACAACTCCCTCAAATGTGGCCTCTGCTTCCTCTAACCCAAATACAGGAGAAACATCAAAGCGGAAGAGAAAAAGGAATGTCAATTCAACAACAGAAGAAATCACCAAGGTCTTTGAAAAAAGCAAGGAAAGAGCATTTGCGGATATTGCTAAGTTGACTGAGGCAATTATGGGAGGGGATGCAATGACCCGTTTAGGTGTTGAGCTAGAGGGTATGGGTCTTGATCGTATGCAAGTGATATGGGTTGCTTTGTATTTTGGAAATAAGCCAAACCAATTACGCATTTGGAATGGCTTGAATGACTCTTACAAGCCGGATTTCGTGAAGGCAATTCTAGAGGAGTGAACATGTTTGATATTGTAAACATGTTTGAAACTTATGTTTTGTTGGAATTGTGAACATATTTGAAACATGTTTGAAACATGATTGAAACTTATATTTTGTTGGAATTGTGAACATGTTTGAAACTTATATTTTGATGGAATTGTGAACATGTTTGTGTTATGGATTTTTTTATTGGGTTCGTGAACAAATATATTACATTAACTTTTTTGCTGGATCATGTTATTAAGTATTATCTGTAATTTACTGTTATGTGAAAAGAAAAGATGTGTAGTTGAATAAGTAAAACTTATAAAATATATTTTCCTTTTCTATTATTCACAATTACGAGCATGTAAAATTGAATAATAAATTTAATTAAAAAAATTGAGGAAATAATTTTGTTAATTGATATTATTATTAAAAAAATGAGGGAATGACCATAATAATAATATTATTATTTGAAAAAAAAAATCACATGTGTTCCAAAACATTATTAATTAAACTATATTTTAATTACAATATTATTATTTTTATGGAATATGATATATAAATAATATTTTATTAATAAAAAAAAATATTGACTTGTCTTGTACTAAATATGATATATAAAAATATTTATCACTATTATGTGCTAACAAACATTTGATAGGAAAAGAAGTACATTCTGGTCATTAGAACCTCTTGTCTCGTCCTATCCCAGTCATACCAAACATACAATAGTATAGTGAACAGTTCTGTCACAGACCTACCAAACACAATATAGAACAGTTTGTCCTGTCATGTCCTGTCATGTCCCGTCCCCGTCCCACCTTGTCCTGTCCCATGTCCGCACCAAACGCCCTTAAGCCTAAAACAGGTTTTTTCGCTACATGTTTCGCACCAGGAGGGGGCGAAAAGCTGGGAAGTGAAAATCACTGTCATAATTTTTGCTACTTGTTTCGCACCAGTAAGGGACGAAAAGTTGAGTGAAATCTGCTCTCAACACTCCACCTTGAAATTCAAGCATATCAAAACATAACCAACGAATTCGAAACCTTTCGTATAGTATACCGTTGGAAAGGCATGGAAGTCTACTTTGTATTCTAATAAACAAAATGTGATTTAGATGACTTCAGAAAAATATATGGTCAAATGAGTGACCAAAGGTAAGAAACGGACAACAACAGAGATGCCCTGTTTTTATGGTCACTATGGAGATTTCAAAACCAATCAAAATAGTCATAAAATACTACGAATAATATACCGTTGGAAAGGTACCGGTGTCTAGTTTGTACAAAAAGTTTCAAAACTCATTTTAAAGTAATGTATAAAATGTTATAGTAACAAGATCATACAAATGTCAGTTTGGAAAAATACTTAAATCATTGAAAACAATTTTTTTTTCGAAATTAGACACATTACTCAAAATAACCAAACCAAATCTAACTCAATGCACACAACAAGTAATCATATGATTAAAAGCAATGCATGATGATGGAAACATAAATGCAATCATAGAAATGCAATAAATAAAATACATGAAGTGCAAGTGTGATTGTGAAGGAATGCACACATGAGCTTTGAGAAACAAGGAATAAATGCACGTCAATTCTAATGCATTTAAGTGTGTGTGTGCAACTAAATCTCTTCAATGAGTTAAACAAGTGATATACCTTTGAAGCTTGAACTTGATCATGAGCAATGCCGACCTAAACTCCCTTTACATAATTATCCCCTAAAAGAATGTGTACAATGTTATACTAAACAACCTAGAGGGGGGGGGGGGGGGGGTGAATAGGTTGTCTCTCAATTATGACAAATCTTTCGAGACTAGTAACAAAACCTTGATAAGCATGCAAATTAACATTCAACATTATTGCTATGAGAAAACAATATAATCATGTATGCTCAAATCTCCACTCTTAGTCTAAAAACATACAACAAGAATTAATGTATCTTATGAACAAATATATTCAATGTAGATAACATTCCATAAGTTGTACTTAGAGTATTACAATGTGATACTTTACAACTTGAATGAAATATCACAAGATACAAAGTTATCTAACATACACAAACAATATTGTATAAGGAAGTCACCTTACATATAAAGTTCTATCCACATTATTCAAATAACAATTAGCAATATAAGAGAGATAGGGATAGAGAAAAGTTGACACAAGATATAACGTGGTAAACCTCCAAAGAGGAAACATCCACGGGCTAGCAGTCACCGAAAAAAAAAATCCACTAGTAGATAAGACAAGTACAATCTCTCAAGTGACCCCTTCACCTAGAAACTACCTTCCTATCCTACTCTAGAAGTTGTCGCCCTATGCTCAACGAGGCTTCACAGCTCTTGTCAAGACTTCCTTGCTGACCTTATCCGGATCCTCACGACCCAAGGCAAGACTTCTTGCACAACTATCTGAGTCTTCGTAACTCTAGTCAAGACTTCCTTGCTCACCTATCCAGATCTTCACGACCCTAGGCAAGACTTCTTGCTCAACTATCGAAGGCCTCACGCCTCTAGCCAAGACTTCCTTGCTCGACAATCCGAGGCTCCATACCTCTTGCCAAAACTTCTTACTCAACACCATAGGTCTCACACCTATTGTCAAGACTTCCTTCTCACAAGGCATCTAGGTGATCATGAATGCAAAACACAAACAAGCACGCAACATAGAATGCTATGATCAAAACATCCTATGGAAACTAGAATTAATCAATGAGCACGCAAAGTATATTTCTCTAGTTTATAATCCAAAAGTAACACCACACAAGATTATGCTTGAGCATATGAAATGTATGGATTATGTACACTCCATGAAGATCTAGACATAGACAATAAAGTTCACAAAACAAGATTGTCTAGATCTTATACATGAACAAAAATCTAGAGCATGCCAAATTTCCAAACACACACTTTAAACCTAGATTTTATTCATGTTGCTAAAGCTTGAAATAAACACGTTCATGAAGTACATAATCAAGACTTTAGTACAAACACAAAAATGCTAGAAACACAAGATATGATCAATCAAATCTCTAGCAATCATTTAGAGCATATATTCACAAAAATACTCAATTAAACTCTAATAGACTCTAAATATAAAATCAAATGTGCTAATCCTAGATCTATTCAACAAATGAGTTCTTAGCACATGATAAGACTCTTAATCATGAAAATAAAGTCAATCAAAGCACAAATAGTTAGGATTATGATCGATAGCAAGAGTGTAATAGTGTAATTAACAATCTTTTTCATATGAATAAAGTGATTTCTAGTTTAACAAATCTTATAGCATTTATAGTTTCATTATTATAATTGTCAAAAATAAATAATCATAAGGTCAAAAGACTATGAGAAAAGAAGAATTGTTCATACATCTAGATATGTATGAGGTAGACACAATTCTTTAGTTAGTCTTGAATAATATTCACAACTTAAGATAGAAGGTTGGGTGCCTTTATCTTGTTAAAGTTGTAGATTCTTTTGCTAGCATTTGAGTGGGATCAAATGTGTTATGATGAGTCTAAAATCATCAAAGTGTGGTGTCTTTGGGCAAAAGAATCTAGCGCACTGGGTGCATTGAATAGGATCAAAGTGAAATAATTTATCTAGAACTGTCAATGGATACAAGTTTTCATTTGAAGACAATCGGAGAGTCTATCTCAATACTGAGATAAATGATGGACTTATGGTTGCAAGCGTTATCATTTGAGCTATCAATGAGTACGATTATATAGCGTAGTCTATCCTCGATAGTTTGGTGGTATTCATTTGTTAATCGATAGAGGACTTCATTTATAGATATGGACATCGTGGCTCTATTTATTCAATGAGAGTAGAAGACCATCATATGGATGTTTTGAGGTATTGGATATTAAATCTTAACGTTAAGTTTTCAATAGTGTCAATTGAAACATGGCTTCTGGACAAGTCAAAATATCCAAGTTCAAAATGTGGTCATATGGGTAAATATGGTAACTTGGAGAGCTATAGGCGGTCTATGAGCTCTTGACGATTACCGGTATTCTTCACGTGGATACACTTTCTCCAATAAGGTTGTCTAGGGTACGAATGAGTAACATTAACTTATTCTATCTTTATTTAAGAGTTCAATTTTAGTTCTTTAGTGGAATGAACTAAAATTAAATAGATCGGACCTAAGTGAATCATTTGTTGATTGTGATTAGGTTGTGTCTATTGGAGCTTAAATTTAGATAGCCCGTCAAGATCCTCAATCCACACGAACTTGCATCGATCACTTGATATATTCTACCGGACTAATAGGGTTCCAACTAGAATTGTAATAAGGCATGTGAACTTGTTTCTTTTTGTAAGAATAGGTCTAGTTCACATGTGGACTTTTTTATTAAGGTCTAATGGATTTAATAAAATGAGAAAAATAATATATGGCCTTAATACTATGTATGGGCGGCAGTGATTATGGATAATAGCTTTAATTTATTATTTTATTTTATTATTTAATTAAATGGAAATTAATTAATTGTTTGATTAATTAATTATTTATTTAATTAAAAGTCAAAATATTTTCCTATTAGGAGATGGTATCCTAAAACTATACTATTGTTGGTAGTATAGTTAATTTTAAAGACTATATTTGATAGGTACATAAATAAAAGGAGTTATTTATCTAATCAAATTAGGAAGTCTTTAATATGGTTACAAACACACTATTGAGTAGGATTAGGAGTCTTGGTGTAGGAAAGAATTATTTTTGGAAAGGGATTCTTGGTCACCAAGTAAAACTACTTAGTGGTAGAATTCTTATTTGAAAAGGATTCATAACCACCAAGTTAATCTACCTAAGGATAGAATTCTTGTTTATCAAGTAATCCTTCTTAGGAAAGATTGAACTCTCCTAACCTATATAAAAGACCAAAATTTCGTCCAACACAATATAGTTATAGGAGTAGTTAGTTTTCTTTTTAGATAAGGATTCTAACTACCAAATAAATCCACCTAAGGAAAGGATTCTTGCCAACCAAGTGAATCCTTCTTAGGAAAGGATTTATGAACCTATATATATGTGTGAATAATTTCGGTCATGACTAAGGTATTAAAGAGGAATTTCGGCCAAGCTTTATTTGAGAAAGAAAAAGTTTCGGCCATCATAGGAATTTTGAGGGAGAAAAATATGTTTTTACTCTAGACAAAATTCGATCATCTCTAATCAATAGTGTGTGAATTCGGCCAAGTAGAGAAAAAAGGGGAACGTTTTTGTATTCGATAGTATACTAATATCCTTTACATCAAAAGGGTTTTGTGTACAACATCGAATCAAGGTTCACGCGAGTTACAATAAAATTGCTTGATAATTTACAAGTGACCGAACGTTCTTGGATTTTTCTCTTGGAGGATATTTGTAACTAACAAAGAAAAGATATTTGCTTTGTCTCCATCCTCATGAATACAATTTAAAGAAAGGGAGCCCACACTCCTAGGTGATTCACATTCTTGATTGGATTGGAAGATCTTACGGAATCAATTCGGCGCTTGTTCAATCGTCACGCGAAAAAGGTACGATACTTTTATATACATCAATTAATCTAGGGTTAAGGTTCTCATTGCATAAAAGGGATTTTTTTTTATATATGCAAACCCTAATCTCATTTTTTCTCATGCTTCCGTTGCGTTTCTAAACCGATTTTCCCTACAATTTGTATCAGAGGCAGGTTGTACCCTTGATTAATTGATGTATGTGTTCGTGAATCTTTTTCTTTTATTGTATATATGCATGTTTTAGAAAGAGATGGCACTCTAGGTATTCACATATATATTTACATTGGAATGTATGGATATATATATGTTTTATATGTGGATTGTTATTGTTCAATTTTGGTCCTAGAATTTCAATGTAATTTTGTTTTGGGATTGTAACAAGAAGAGTGGTCTATTATCTCCATAATTTCCTTCTTTGTAGTTACTAAGTTTTTTTTATTGTGTTGTTGTAAAAAAAAAAAAAAACTGCAGTATTTTGTTATGTAAATTCTTTTGTAATACATTCAAGTTTCGAAGACTCGAAGGTTTGAAGAATTAGGTGTAACCGGAAAAAGTTTGGGACCGTGCGAGCCATAACAATGAACGTGCATGCGAAGAGCGCGCAGCCATGCTTGTTGTGGCATGGGCTGTGCACGGCAGCCCTTGTGGTAACCATGGACTGTGAATGGCAGCCCTTTATGGGCTTGTGACATGCGCATGCCCATTGGTAAGGGCAAGGGGTGCGCACGCCCATGGGAGGTAGCCGAGGGAGTCCGAACGACGAAGGTCGCGTGAAGACTTGTTCGCGAAGAAAGATGTTCTTGTATTCCAAGATATATGTAATTTACTTGTTTTTCTAGGATGGACCAAAATTGTAGCTATTTATATTTTTGTAAATATTGCAATGTTTGTCATTGTTTGATAACATGTCATATAGAATAGGAGTGCCACTCATATATCTCTTTTGGTATGAACATGCATTGAATGGTTTAAGTATCTAAATTGGCATCTAGATAACTTGGTAAATCATTCTTTGGAATTCGATCACACGCCTTAAACAATTGAGTGGGAGAAGGTGTTTTGAAACACCTACGGCCTCCAAGTTTAGTTGAGCTTTATGTTTCGTGAATGACCTCCTAAGAGGTATTCATGAATGAATTTAGCAAGATACTTCCTTACAAGGATAGACTAGACAATTAGCCCAAACGATATCTACTCCCAAATAAGGGATATTCGTGAAGGACTATATTGAAGGTCGATAACTTGGTAACAGACTCAATGTGAGTTTATTAATATCCTCCCAAGAGTTCTTGTTAATAAAATCACAAGGCTAAACTTGAAAACGCTGGTTGTTATGTTAACAATTAGGTGGGACCTAGTCCAACTAGTAAATGGTGCGTACTCCCAAAGGAGGCGTGACATTTATGGGTGTTGGATCACCGTTGAATTTTTACGATTGAATTATTTCATTTAATTCAAGATAAATATTCAAAAGTGATTTATCATGATTATTTACTTATATAATTTTTGTTAATATAAAGAAATCATAACCCCATCCCTAATCAATATCCTAAAAAGATAATACTTTAAACTAATGATAATTATGTCACATGGAAAAGGAATATTGGGTTGTTGTTGCAAATTGAAAAGTATAAGTTCATTCTGTATATTCCTTAACCACCAAAACTAATGAATCTACTCAGGAGCAAAGAGATGAGTATCAGTAGTGGAAGTCTTTAGAAAAGATGGCTAAATGTACGTTACATTATGGCCATCATCTCCAACGTGTTGCAACAGCAACATGAAGGAATGGAGACTGCTGCCGATATTATGATGTCTCTAGACAAAGATTCATATGGTATGTAAAGAGTCTACTGTTAAGACCCGTTAGAAGGTCAAGAGAAAACAGAAGAAAAAGCAACTTGAGCCTTTTTAGAAGGAGACCAAGAAAGTAACCAAGATCAAAGGAAAGTGTTTCTGTTGTGGTGAAAGGGGTCAAAGGAATAGACTGGATAAGAATGAATTCAACTTGCATTTAGGCAATGGAACGTTGGTGTCTACTAGTGTAGTGGGAGATATTAGAATCAATTATGATCCTTATAGGCATTTAGATTTAATAAAACGTTTATTATGTACCACAATACAAGAGGAATTTAATTTCAGTCTCTTGTCTAAATAAATTTGGATATTCGGTTACTTTTTATAAAGGTTTTATTATTAGTAAGAATGACAAAATTATTTGCAAAGGTACATTGGAAAACGGTTTATTCTATTTGCATGGAAATATCTCTCACTTGTTAGACACGGAATCAATGGAACCTAATCATAAAAGAGTAAAATAATCAAAACATGAAACTTACCTATGGCATTTGCGCTTAGGTCATATTAACCTTAATAGGATTAAAAGATTGGTATGTGACGGACCTCTAAATGACTTAAAGGTTCATGATCTACCAACTTGTGAATCTTGTTTGGAACGTAAAATGACCAAAAGGTCGTTTACGACCAAAGGCACAGAAGCCATTGAATGTTTAGGATTGATACACACTGATGTGTGTGGACCTATGAGCATTCAAGCTAGAGGTGGATATGAGTACTTTATCACTTTCTCGGATGATCACTCAAGATTTGGCTATGTGTATCTCATGAGACATAAGTAGGATGCTTTTGATATGTTCAAAGAATTTAAAGCTGAAGTGGAAAATCAGCTTGAGAAACGTATAAAAATCTTGAGGTCTGATCGTGGTGGAGAATATCTATATGGTGAGTTTCAGCAATATCTTATTGATAATGGAATAATTTCTCAGTTTTCTGCACCAGGCACACCTCACCAAAATGGGGTGGCAAAAAGGAGAAATAGAACTCGTTTGGATATGGTTAGGTCTATGTTGAGTTATTCAACGCTCCCTTGTTCTTTTTGGGGATATGGTTTACAAACTGCCATGTATATTTTAAACGATGTACCATCTAAGTCGGTTCCTAAAACACCGCATGAGTTGTGGACTGAGCGAAAGCCTAGTTTACAACACTTAAGGATATTTGGATGTCATGCGCACATGTTAAAAAGAAAGACAGAAGATGAAGTCCCGTTCAGAAACATGCATATTTGTAGGGTATCCAAAAGGAACAAAATGATATTATTTTTATAGTCCTTCAGATCTTAAAGTATTTGTTTCGACAAATGCTAAATTTCTAGAAGAGGACTATATGAATAATTTTGTGCCTAAAAGTATAATTGCCCCAAATGAACTTTTAGGAGATACAATTCCACAAGAGGTTTCGCAACCAAGCCCAATTGTAAATTCCGTACCAACACAAGATCAACAATCCACCATACCTCGTCGTAGTGGGAGGGTTGTTAGACAACCCGAAAGATACATCGGTCTAGGAGAATCTGAGGAGAATCTTCTAGATGACGATGATCCCTATACGTACAAGGAAGCAATGGAAGATGTTGATTGTCGCCATTGGCAAAAGGCAATGCAATCCGAAATTGAATCTTTGTTCAAAAATAAAGTCTGGTCTCTTGTAGACTTGCCTAAAGGGATAAAACCCATCAGGTGCAAGTGGGTATACAAGAGGAAAAGAGGAATGGATGGAAATGTGGAAACCTATAAAGCTAGATTGGTAGCTAAAGGTTATACACAGAAGGAAGGTATCGATTATGAAGAAACCTTCTCTCCTATAGCCATGCTTATATCCATTAGGATACTCTTATCCATTGCGGCATCTCTAGATCTAGAGATTTGGCAAATGGATGTCAAGACAGCTTTCCTTAATGGAAGTCTTGACGAAAGCATCTATATGATGCAACCAGAAGGATTCATTGAAAAGGGCCAAGAGGAAAGGGTATGCAAGTTGCAAAGATCCATTTATGGATTGAAGCAAGCATCCAGATCCTGGAACATAAGGTTCGATCAAGCCGTTAATGGTTTTGGATTTATTCAAAACCTTGATGAACCTTATGTATACAAAAGGATTAAAGGTGACAATTTGGTTTTCCTAGTTCTTTACGTTGATGATATACTACTCATCGGAAACGATGTAGGTGTATTGACATCAATAAAAGAATGGTTAGCAAAACAATTTGATATGAAGGACTTGGGAGAAGCAAGTTATATTCTTGGTATCCAAGTCATAAGGGATAGAAAGAATAGAACGATTACATTATCCCAAGCTTCATACGTAGATAAAATATTGTCTAGGTTTTCCATGCAAGATTCCAAGAAAGGTATGTTACCTTTCAGGCATGGAATCAAACTTTCTAAGGAACAAGTTCCTAAGAATGAGTATGAAGAGCAATTCATGAGTAGGGTTCCATATGCATCGGCAGTTGGAAGTCTTATGTATGTAGTGCTCTACACTACACCAGATATTTTTTTTGCTGTAGGTATAGTTAACAGGTTTCAATCGAAACCTGGTCCTGATTACTAAACGGCAGTCAAGCATATTTTCAAGTATCTTAGGAGAACGAAAGATTATATGCTTGTATATCCTTAAGGGGATTTAATTCCCGTTGGGTATACAGATTCTGACTCTAGGAGATCAACATCAGGATCTGTGTTTACTATTGGAGAAAGGGCAGTCATATGGAAGCCGAGTATGTTGCCGCATGTGAGGCTGCTAAAGAGGCTGTCTGGCTGCGCCAATTTTTGATTGACTTGGAAGTGGTTCCTGATGCGAATAAGCAGATCACTAGCTATTGTGACAATAGTGGATCAGTGGCTAATTCGAGAGAACCAAGAAGTCATAAGAGAGGGAAACACATTGAAAGAAAGTATCATCTTCTAAGGGAAATTGTGCATAGGGGTGACGTGACGATTACCAAGATCGTATCAGTAGAAAATCTAGCGGATCCTTTTACAAAGGCTCTTCCTCAAAAGAGTTTTGATGGGTATCTAGAGAACATGTGGATGAGAGATATGACACATTTGCTATAGAGCAAGTGGGAGATTGTTGGGATTATGCTCGATAGCAAGAGTGTAATGGTGTAACTAACAATCTTTTTCATATGAATAAAGTGATTTCTAGTTTAACAAATCTTATAGCATTTATAGTTTCATTATTATAATTGTCAAAAGTAAATAATAATAAGATCAAAAAACTATAAGAAAAGAAGAATTGTTCATACATCTAGATATGAATGAGGTAGACACAATTCTTTAGTTAGTCTTGAATAATATTCAAAACTTAAGATAGAAGGATGGGCGTCTTTATCTTGTTAAAGTTGTAGATTCTTTTGCTAGCATTTGAGTGGGATCAAATGTGTTATGATGAGTCTAAAATCATCAAAGCATGGTGTCTTTGGGCAAAAAAATCTAGTGCACTGGGTGCATTGAATATGATCAAAATGAAATACTTTATCTAGAACCGTCAATGGATAAAAGTTTTCATTTGAAGACAATCGGAGAGTCTATCTCAATCCTGAGATAAATGATGGACTTATGGTTGCAAGTGTTATCATTTGAGCTATCAATGAGTACGATTATATAGCATAGTCTATCCTCGATAGTTTTGTGGTATTCATTTGTTAATCGATAGAGGACTTCATTTATAGATATGGACATCGTGGCTCTATTTATTCAATGAGAGTAGAATACCATCATATGGATGTTTTGAGGTATTGGATATTAAATCTTAACGTTAAGTTTTCAATAGTGTCTATTGAAACATGGCTTCTGGACAAGTCAAAATATCCAAGTTCAAAATGCGGTCATATGAGTAAATATGGTAACTTGGAGAGCTATAGGCGGTCTATGAGCTTATGGCGATTACCGGTATTCTTCACGAGGATACACTTTCTCCAATAAGGTTGTCTAGGGTACGAATGAGTAACATCAACTTATTATATCTTTATTTAAGTGTTCAATTTAGTTCTTTAGTGGAATTAACTAAAATTAAATAGATCGGACCTAAGTGAATCATTTGTTGATTGTGATTAGGTTGTGTCTATTGGAGCTTAAATTTAGATAGCCCGCCAAGATCCCCAATCCACACGAACTTGCATGGATCACTTGATATATTCTACCGGACTAATAGGGGTATATCTAGAATTGTAATAAGGCATGTGGACTTGTTTCTTTTTGTAAGAATAGGTCTAGTTCACATGTGGACTTTTTTATTAAGGTCCAATGGATTTAATAAAATGAGAAAAATAATATATGGCCTTAATACTATGTATGGGCGGCAATGGCCATGGATAATAGCTTTAATATATTATTTTATTTTATTATTTAATTAAATGGCAATTAATTAATTGTTTGATTAATTAATTATTTAATTAAAAGTCAAAATCTTTTCCTATTAGGAGATGGTCTCCTAAAACTATACTATTGTTGGTAGTATAGTTAATGTCAAAGACTATATTTGATAAGTAGAAAAATAAAATGAGTTATTTATCTAATCAAATTAGGAAGTCTTTAATATGGTTACAAATACACTATTGAGTAGGATTAGGAGTCTTGGTGTAGGAAAGAATTCTTTTTGGAAAATGATTCTTGGTCACCAAGTAAAACTACTTAATGGTAGAATTCTTATTTGAAAAGGATTCATAACCACCAAGTTAATCTACCTAAGGATAGGATTCTTGTTTATGAAGTAATCCTTCTAAGGAAAGATTGAACTCTCCTAACCTATATAAAAGACCAAAATTTTGTCCAACACAATATAGTTATAGGAGTAGTTAGTTTTCTTTTTAGATAAGGATTCTAACTACCAAATAAATCCACCTAAGGAAAGGATTCTAACTACCAAATAAATCCACCTAAGGAAAGGATTCTTGCCAACCAAGTGAATCCTTCTTAGGAAAGGATTTACAAGAAGGATTCACGAGCCTATATATATGTGTGAATAATTTCGGTCATGACTAAGGTATTAGAGAGGAATTTCGGCCAAGCTTTATTTGATAAAGAAAAAGTTTCGTCCATCATAGGAATTTTGAGGGAGAAAAATATGTTTTTACTCTAGACAAAATTCGATAATCTCTAATCAATAGTGTGTGAATTCGGCCAAGTAGAGAAAAAAGGGGAACGTTTTTGTATTCGATAGTATATAATATCCTTTACATCAAAAGGGTTTTGTGTACAACATAGAATCAAGGTTCACGTGAGTTACAATCAAATTGATTAATAATTCACAAGTGACCGAACGTTCTTGGATTTTTCTCTTGGAGGATATTTGTAACTAACAAAGAAAAGATATTTACTTTGTCTCCATCCTCAGGATTACAATTTAAAGAAAGGGAGCCCACACTCCTAGGTGATTCATGTTCGTGATTGGATTGGAAGATCTTGCGGAATCAATTCGGTGCTTGTTCAATCGTCACGCGAAAAACGTACGATACTTTTATATACATCAATTAATCTAGGGTTAAGGTTCTCGTTGCATAAAAGGGAATTATTTTTTTATACCAAAATCTTGTTTTTTCTCACACTTCCGTTGCGTTTCTAAACCGTTTTTTCCTACACAAATAGTCTTAGATTCAAAGCTAGCACAATACAATCCCAAACATATGAAAACATAGGTAAAATCAAAACCTAACTCAACATGTGAGATTTCAACTTAAACTCAATCTAGCTTTTAAATGAAGATCTATCACTCATCAACATTTTTTCAAGTCAAATACACAACAATATGAAGAAGACCCAAGGTAATTGAACATTAGAATCAAGGAATAAAAAGATAAACAACTACCTTGACAATTTCGAGTGCAGTCACGAAAATGGTGCGATCCACCAGTAAAACTTGAACAAATGACTTCAAGGCTGCTTGGAGATGATAGAGGACTTCAATACGAAACTTCTCCGACTTGAATCACTCAAATCGGTTAAGAAATGAGAGAGATATGGTGATTCAAAGTTGAGAAAAAAACCTGGAAATTTTCTGCACTACATTTTCTTCTTGCTTAGAATGAAATGTGAGAGGGAGGGAGTTTATAAAGGAGAGGGAAAGAAAGGAGATAAAAGACCAATTTGCCCACCTTCTGAAGTACTCCCCGGAGATGGCGTGTGGGAATCTCAGGGCACAAGGTTGTGCGGCCGAGATGGCCACGTGCCATCTCGGGCATGCACACCTCCATGGCCTTTGGCCTTAGTGCATTCTCCTCGCGCTTCCATCGCGTTCTTCGACCGTTCTCCGGCCTCCGAACTCCGAATTCAAACTTGTTTGCGGATTACAAACCGTAACTCTCACACAGACATGGACATATAAGATACTTTACCCAGAAAATAATAATTCGACTCGATATATGAAGACAAAGACAATGTATGAAACATGAGTTGAAAGTGTAGTATCTTTTGACTTAGAACTTGAAATCAATAGTACGAGTAACCGAAATGACCGGGACTCAATAAAGAATGATTTAAGACTAAATCCAAGTTCAATATCCATGTTTTACAACATATACACACATAAACACAATTCACACTAGAATGCAAACTACATAGAGGTAGTTTCCAATCATGTATATTCCAAAACATGTTAATTCCAAAACAATGCATGAGCATTCATCTCCAAGTGTTTGAATGTGTTATACATGGTGCACAACGATGCAGGGACACATATTAATGAATTGTATGTGTGTGCCTATAAAGGTGCACAATGACGCAGGGACACAAATGTATGATATGTGTGTGTGTGTGCCTAAGCCTTGAAAGAGAAAAGAAAGGTCTTAATATACCTTTATAAAATCATGAAGAACTTTTCCCTTTGAAGACTTGAACTTGCTTGAATAGTTGTCATTTTCTCTTTGAAGCTTGAATCATCATGAATCCTAGACAGCTAAACAATACAAAGGAAATGTTGTTTTGATATAGAATAATACCAACACAACTCACAGACCTAACAATCTCCCCCTTTGGTAAATTCTATGTCAAAACACCTATACAAAATACTAAAACACATAAAATGAAGATTGGTCACAAAATCACACCCTCACATTACAATGAGTTAGTTTCTTAAGACTAATCTTCCACAAGTCTTGAACTTCTTCTTGATCTTCTCTTGTAACCACCTAAAATTAACTTAAAGCACAAAGCATAACCAAGAGAAAGACACATATGGCAATATACAATTATGGCAAGAATTAAACATTTAAATCCAAAATGAATCATGTATCTCCCCCTTAATACATGCTATCTCAAAGATATTCTTAACCAAATGAAATCACAATATTAAATGCCATAAGAAGTTCAATACTTGAGAAATATTCAAAGAAGATATGCTAAAAACAATATCATATTTCTCCCCCTTTTTGACATAAAATTATGCCAAAGAAAAAAATGATATCTTGAGATCAAATAATGAAACAATTGGTGATCTCACATAATGTTCGGAGATGGATGCCTTACTTGAAGAATTCATTTATTTCAAGCATCTAGCACCCATATCTTCTCCCTTGATTCTAGTTTGATTTTCCATGTTAACCTATCAAAGGTTATTCAATTCTATACACCACAACAAACTCATCAAGGTACAGTGAATCACAAATGCATAAATTTTTACTCTTAAGCATACAGGTCATTTCTACCAAGTTCAACAATTGCATAAACAATCATATTAACCCCAAATATGAAGGAATTGGTATCAACGACAATCATATCAACCTCAAACAAGAAAAGATTTGATTACAACCACAACTACTATCATTCAAAGTAAGAAGGAATTTTCTGCAATTACAATCAATTAAATTGATTAAAATCACAATTACTATCACCCTATGCAAGGATGAATTTTCTGCAACTATAACCAATTGGATTGATTACAACTACAATTACTATCGACCCCAAACAAAGAGGAATTCACTGTAACTACAATCAATAGAATTAAATACAATTACAATTACTATCGACTTCAAAACAAAGAAGAATTCATTGCAACTATTCTCATTTCAATTTCAAGAATGAGGGAATTGAATGCAATCTCAACTACTATACTACCCCAAATAAGGAGAAGTTGATCGCAAAGACAATCATACAATTATTACAAAAAATGTTTCATGCATTATTTGTGATCACACATACAAAGGCATAAGTTAATACAAAGAATCATCATGCAAATAAAGAAACATGAAATAGCATCTACAAGATTCATTATATCAACCAAAGAATATGCCAACAAATATCAACTTGAAACATGTGAACATATCATAAAAGAGAACAAAGTCTAGCATACTATGCTCCCCCTTGATAAGTGCTCTATCTAAGATCAAGATAGAATAATGTTAACAATAAATCCATACAGTCCCACATTCAAGCAATTTTAAAGCAATTCAACAAGATAAGCTCCACACACTATGAGAGATACACCAAGATTTTCAATCTCTCTCACAATTATTCTAAAAATTGCTAGAATATCAAAATACTCTATAAGCAAAAAGTGTGTGTGTGAATTTTGCTTCAAGTATATATAAAAGGAGTGATTGTGAAATCAACATGCAAACCATTTCAACACCTATCCATCTAAAGCTTTTCCAAACAAGGTCAAACCGATTATCATCCGGATTTTTGCTTTAAAGAGAATAGATTTCAACATGTGAGCGTGTGTGTGCATGTGGCTCGTCATTCCATTTCTGTTTTTCAACCCGAGCAATCACAATTTTCAACTAAACTCCATTTTAAGCCTTCCTCCATTTCTTTTTAGGCTTTGAATCAAAGATTTTCTTTTATCGATTCTTTTTCAACACTTCTTTGATTTTGCATACATAAACATAAATTCTTCATGACGGCTTTCAATCATCACAATGGTGTAGCCCTTTCCTACATTGGATGGCTTCACAACCAAAGTGTGTAGCCCCTTTCCTTGAAGATGCTTGTTGAGTTATATGTAGTTACCGAAGCAAAATGGATACTAACCATAGGTCAACTATCATGTACTAAGCAATAAAATTTTAGATGCATCCATAATCTACACATTTTCAAACTTAACTACTCAAACTTAAACATAAAAGAGAAGTAAAGTGCAATTTTTGAAAATCAAGTTTTTATGGCTCATAAGCACATGATGTAAAAGAAATAAGTAAAGATTTATTCAAGATCATTAATTTTCTAATGAGTAGCTTTCAAAGAATATGAAGCTCGTATTTTTAAAAAGTATGCCACTCATCATTCAAGCAAGCATTTCAAGCATCATAAGTAAGATATTTGTGAACACATCAGAAAAAGATCTTTAGAGAGGAAATGTCAATAAGGACCATATAAATACTATACTAGTTCTCTAATATGACATGCTATATGATGCAATGCAAGCATAGAAATGACTTTCTCCAAAAGTCTTAACAAGATAATCACCAAATATATTTCATAAGAGTAACTTCTCAAAAGTTAATCAATGGATTTTGACTGTCAAAACAAAGTTAAGTGAGATAGCTAAGTTCGTGTCTAAACATGGTGTATTCCAAGCTAGCTAGGTAGAATTCTCAACACGCTTGACACTTAGCCTTAAAGCTATCTCACATGTGCTTCTTACACTAGAGGTAAGAGCACTCACCCTTGAACTATTTGTTCTTGGGTGAACTTTCACACAAAAATAATGATCATTTCTCATGGTAAAAATATATCTAGAAGATAAATCATCAACTATCTTCTCTATAAAGATATTACTCATGTAAAAAACATCATTATTGCCATCAACAAAGATATCATTAAGACTATACATATGATCATGTGAATCACTCATTTTCACCCAAATCTTCTCAATTATTTTCTTCACACGATTATCATTATCACACACAAGATTAGAAGAATTATCATGCAAGAAACATTCATAGAAGATTTTCACATCTCATTAGCATGCATCACATTCCCTAGTTTGCATCATCTAATATACTCACGGTAAAATAGCAAAATTAGCAAACCGGAATAAATTTCAAGATGTTACTATTTAGGTGAGAATGTACCGATAGTGAAGACTCCTTAAGTTCCTTGATTTTGCACTTGACCTTGGAAGACATGGCCTTTAAAATCATCTTGTTCCTTAGTGACTTGCCTTTTAGTTGTAGAAGACTTCACTTGCTCATCTACAATTCTTAAGTCACTTGAATCTCCATGAAGATTACCAAAACTCTTTGGCCTTCATGATTGCCAATTCCTCTTTCTTGCCTTTGATCATTACCTTCAAGAAACAAAAGCAAATTATTATCAAAATCATATGTTAATCTATCTACCATACGAGCCTCTTCAACCATCTTCTTTTCTAGGCGTTTGATCACTTCATTCTTCACTTCAACTTTCTTTAACGCTTCATCTCTTTTCTTGTAAAGAGTTTGAACTCTTGCCATCAAGTAGAAGTTGGTAGTCTTTGACATGCAATTCTCTTCATTGAGTTGCAAAGACAAGTAATCATGTCTAGGTCGATCATCCTCCGAAAAAAGCTTCTTCATGTTTGCTTTTGTCACTAACTTTCTTTTTAAGCTTATCAACAAAATTGTTAGTAGACAAATGAAATATAAAACAAGAAGAACCTTTTTCACAACCAACAAAGAGGACAACCAAAAATAAACAATTGTATACTAGAGGTTGATATCCATGATTAGTAAATAACCTTGTAGATCCCGAATCACATTAACTACTTTAAGTGACCCGCTCTGATACCAATTGAAAGAATGTGTACAAGGTTATACTAAACAACCTAGAGGGGGGAGGGGGGGGGGGTGAATAGGTTGTCTCTCAATTTTGACAAATCTTTCGAGACTAGTGACCAAACCTTGATAAGCATAAAAATTAACATTCAAAATGATTGTTATGAGAAAACAATATAATCATGTATGCTCAAATCTCCACTCTTAGTCTACAAAACATACAACAATAATCAATGTATCTTATGAACAAATATATTCAATGTAGATAACATTCCATAAGTTGTACTTAGAATATTACAATGTGATACTTTACAACTTGAATGAAATATCACATGATACAAAGTTATCTAACATACACAAACAATATTGTATAAGGAAGTCAACTTACATATAAAGTTATATCCACATTATTCAAATAACAATTAGCAATATAAAAGAGATAGAGATAGAGAAAAGTAGATACAAGATATAACGTGGTAAACCTCCGAAGAGGAAACATCCATGGGCTAGCAGCCATCGATAAACAAAATCCACTAGTAGATAAGACAAGTAGAATCTCTCAAGTGACCCCTTCACCTAGAAACTACCCTCATATCCTACTCTAGAAGTTGTCGCCCTATGCTCAACAATCCGAGGCTTCACTTCTCTTGTCAAGACTTCCTTGCTCACCTTATCCGGATCCTCATGACCCAAGGCAAGACTTCTTGCTCAACTATCCGAGTCTTCACGACTCTAGTCAAGACTTCCTTGCTCACCTATCCGGATCTTCACGACCCTAGGCAAGACTTCTTACTAGACTCTCTAAGGCCTTACGCCTCTAGCCAAGACTTTCTTGCTCGACAATCCGAGGCTTCACACCTATTGCCAAGACTTCTTGCTAAACACCATAGGTCTCACACCTATTGTCAAGACTTCCTTCTCACAAGGCATCTAGGTGTTCATGAATGCAAAACGCAAACAAGCACGCAACATAGAATGCTATGATCAAAACATCCTATGGAAACTAGAATTAATCAATGAGCACACAAAGTATATTTTTCTAGTTTATAATCCAAAAGTGACACCACACAAGATGATGCATAAGCATATGAAATGTATGAATTAGGTACACTCCATGAAGATCTAGACATAGACAATAAAGTTCAAAAAACAAGATTGTCTAGATCTTATACATGAACAAAAATCTAGAGCATGCCAAATTTCCAAACACACACTTTAAACCTAGATTTTATTCATGTTGCTAAAGCTTGAAATAAACATGTTCATGAAGTACATATTCAAGACTTTAGTACAAACACAAAAATGCTAGAAACACAAGATATGATCAATCAAATCTCTAGCAATTATTTAGAGCATATATTCACAAAAATAGTAAATTAAACTCTAATAGACTCTAAATATAAAATCAAATGTGCTAATCCTAGATCTATTCAACAAATGAGTTCTTAGCACATGATAAGACTATTAATCATGAAAATAAAGTCAATCAAAGCACAAATAGTCTTAGATTCAAAGCTAGCACAATACAATCCCAAACATGTGGAAACATAGGTAAAATCAAAACCTAACTCAACATGTGAGATTTCAATTGAAACTCGATCTAGCTTTTAAATGAAGACCTATCACTCATCAACATTTGTTCAAGTCATATACACAACAATAGGAAGAAGACCCAAGGTAATTGAACATTAGAATCAAGGAATAAAAAGATAAACAACTACCTTGATAATTTCGAGTGCAGTCAAGAAAATGGTGCGATCCACCAGTAAAAATTGAACAAATGACTTCAAGGTTGCTTGGAGATGATAGAGGACTTCAATACGAAACTTCTCCAACTTGAATCACTCAAATCGGATAAGAAATAAGAGAGATATGGTTATTCAAAGTTGAGAGAAAAACCTGGAACTTTTCTGCACTACATTTTCTTTTTTCTTAGAATGAAATGTGAGAGGGAGGGAGTTTATAAATAAGAAGGAAAGAAAGGAGCTAAAAGACCAATTTGCCCTCCTTTTGAAGTGCTCCCCTGAGATTGCGCATGGGCATCTTGGGGAAACAAGGTTGTGCGGCCGAGATGGCCATGCGCCATCTAGGGCATGCACACCTCCATGGCCTTTGGCCATGGTGCATTCCCCTCGCGCTTCCCTCGTGTTCTTCAACCGTTCTCCAGTCTCCAAACTCAGAATTCGAATCCATTTCCGGATTACAAACCGTAACTCTCACACAGTCATGGACATATAAGATACTCAACCCATAAAATAATAATTTTGCTCGATATATGAAGACGAAGACAAGGTATGAAACATGAGTTGAAAGTGTAGTATCTTTTGACTTAGAACTTGAAATCAATAGTATGAGTAACCGAAATGACCGGAAATCAGTCAAGAATGATTTAAGACTAAATCCAAGTTCAATATCCATGTTATACAAACATATACACACACAAACACAATTCACACTAGAATGCAAACTACATAGAGATAGTTTCCAATCATGCATATTCCAAAACATGTTATTTCCAAACCAATGCATGAGCATTCATCTCCAAGTGTGTGAATGTGTTATACATGGTGCACAATGATGTAGGGACACATATGAATGAATTGTATATGTGTGCCTATAAAGGTGCACAACGATGCAGGGACACGAATGTATGATATGTGTGTGTGTGCCTAAGCCTTGAAAGAGAAAAGAAAGGTCTTAATATACCTTTGTAGAATCATGAAGCACTTTTCCCTTTGAAAACTTGAACTTGCTTGAATAGTTGTCATTTCCTCTTTGAAGCTTGAATCATCATGAATCCTAGACAGCTAAATAATACAAAGAAATGTTGTTTTGATATAGAATAATGCCAACAAAACTCACAGACCTAACATCCCCAAATGTGGTTTGTCAATCGAAATAAGCCAAGAAAAAACAGATGAACTAACAATCTCCCCCTTTGACTATTTCGTGACAAAACCACTCACTCACAAAATATCCTCACAAAAACAAAAAAAAACAAGAGGTCAACAAACACATTATATATTACAAAGAGATACCTAAAGCTAAATCTTCAAATCTTCTATCTCTTGTAGAATGATCATTTGTTAGGTTTTAGTTTGTGTTGGCATTATGTCCATATGAAAATGATGTTTACTTGTAATGACTTAGTTGTTTAGGTTCATGATGATTCAAGCTTCAAGGAAGAAGAAACAACAAGTCAAAGCAAGTTCTAAGTCTTCAAAGAGAAAGGATGCAATATGGTTCTACAAAGGTATACTAAGACCTTATCTTTCTCTTACAAGGCTAAGGCACACACACACATATTATACATTTGTGTCTCTGCATAGTTGTGCACCATTATAGGCACACACACACATATCATACATTTGTGTCCCTACATCGTTGTGCACCATTATAGGTACACACATATAATTCATTCATATGTGTCCCTGCATCATTGTGCACCATGTATAACACATTCACACACTTGAAGATGAATGCTCATGAATTGGTATGGAAATAACATGTTTTGGAATATGCATGATTGGAGACTATCTCTATGTAGTTTGCATTCTAGTGTGAATTGTGTTTGTGTGTGTATATGTTTTTATAACATGGATATTGAACTTGGATTTATTCTTAAATCATTCTTGATTGAGTTCTGGTCATTTCGGTTACTCATACTATTGATTTCAAGTTCTCAGTCAAAAGATACTACACTTTCAACTCATGTTTCATACATTGTCTTCGTCTTCGTATATTGAGTCGAATTATTATTTTCTGGGTTGAGTATCTTATATTTCCATATCTGTGTGAAAGTTACGGTTCATAATCCACTAGCAGATTCTAATTCTGAGTTAGGAGGCCGGAGAACGGTCGAAGAACGCGAAGGGAACGCGAAGGGAACGCGAGAGGAAAAGAAGTGCATCCAAGCACTCTTTCCTGAGATGGCGCGTGGCCATCTCGGGACAGAATGCTTGCTGCCCCGAGATTCCCATGTGCCATCTTGGGAAGCATGCATTCTTGGGCTCTTAAGGGTAGTTTGGTCTTTTCATCTTTCATTCTTATCTCTCTCCTTTATAATCCCTTTCCCTCTCACATTTCATTCTAAGATGAAATTCAAATCAAGTGTGCAGAAATTTTCTCTCTAAATTTTCTCACCTTCCAAACACCATAACTTCTTCATTTGAACTCTGATTTGAGTGATTCAAAGTTGAGAGTGTTCATCTGTTCATTTTCCATCTTTCCTCTGAAGGTTGGAGTTAATTTTGCTGCTTTTTTTGGTGTCTAATTATACAAAACGGGACTGCACCTAAATCAACTAAGGTATTGATTTTCTCTTAAAGTTTTCTTTTAAAACTTGGTCAATTGCCTTGGGTTTTATTCTTCTACATATATTTGTATATTGTGAGTGTTTTGATTTGTGTTTTGAACACTTTCAAAGCTAGATTGAGTTTCAATTAAAATCATACATGTTGAGTTAGGTTTTGATTTTGTCTGTGTTATCACATGTTTGGGATTATATTGTGCTAGCTTTGATTCTAGGACTATTTTATAATCTTTGATTGTTTGATTTTGTGAAAAATAGTTCCTCACATGTATTAGGCTCTCTTGGCCGAATTTCTCACATAATACATGTGCTTATGTTCTTTTGAGCTATTCATGTGATTTGTTGAATCTATGATTAGGAATATGCTCTAGAACTTTTACTTAAATCTATTTGACTTTGTCATATGATTTCAGCATGTTTTAGGTTTTTGTGATTTAAACTTGATCTTGTGATTTGTTGATCATATCTTGTGATTCAAGTTTAGATATATGCATGTATCTAGTTTGTGATTATTGTTGAGCATATCTTACATAATCTAGATTAATTACACATGCATGATAAACTAGACTATATGTGATTTGTGCATTCATGCTCATGTCTAGTATTTTCCATAGGATGTGTTGATCATAGCATTCTATGTTGCGTGCTTGTTTGCGTTTTGCATTCATGATCACCTAGATGCCTTGTGAGAAGGAAGTCTTGACAATAAGTGTGAGACCTTTGGTGTTGAGCAAGAAGTCTTGGTAAGAGGTGTGAAGCCTTGGATTGTCAAGCAAGGAATTCTTGGCTAGAGGTGTTAAGCCTTGGATAGTCGAGCAACAAGTCTTGCCTAGAGTTGGGAGAACTCGGATAGGTGAGTGAGAAAGTCATGAATAGAGTCGTGAGGACTTAGTTGAGCAAGAAGTCTTGCCTTGGGTTGTAAGGATCTGGATAAGGTGAGCAAGGAAGTCTTGACAAGAGGTGTGAAGCCTCAGATTGTTGAGCATAGGGCGACAACTTCTAGAGTAGGATAGGAGGGTAGTCTCTAGGTGAAGAGGTCACTTGAGAGATTGTACTTGTCTTATCTACTAGTGGATTTTTTTTACCGGTGGCTGCTAGCCCGTGGATGTTTCCTCTTCGGAGGTTTACCACATTATAACTTGTGTCAACTTTTCTCTATCCCTATCTCTCTAATATATTGTATTGTGGATAGAACTGTCTATGTATGTTGACTTCCTTTCTATATAATAGATTGTGTATGTGTTACAATTACTTGTTTGTATCACACTTTACTTGTGTTTATATATTGATTAATTGTCTTTAATTAATATATATATATTGTGATACAAGCAATCTAGAGGGACAAACTTTTGTTTGTTTCTAGGGGAGTCGAAAAAGGTGTCTAACCTATTCACCCCCCCCCCCCCCCATCTAGGTTAGCCTTGAGAATTTAACCGTGATTGTATTTTCATCATCCCTACAAAACAAAAAAATGCACTTTCCAAGACAAGTGTATGTGAGGTGATCAAGATAAATAAAAACAAGCTCAATTTGCATGAAATAGAAACAAGTGACATGCAATCAACAATGCACATGCAAAAGCTCCCCCTTAAAGAGTCAACTACCCCCAAAAAAGGCATTCTTCCCTTAAATGTAAAAGCAACACAAACTCCCCCTAAATCTAAGATTACTTCCTCTTTTTGTCACAAGATAGGTAAAAGAGTATTCCCCAACCAGGACGTTTTAACAAAGAGAGATATTTGCAATGTAAATGCATAATCACATACAACAACTTTATACAATTTAATTAAGAGATAGAGAAATTCAAGGAAGTTTGATTTTTGAACATGTGTGAAAAGATTGCCTTGAATGAAATACGTGCAACATCAAGTTCCAAAAGCATGATATTTGGCAAAGGAAAAAAGAACATGAGGTTCCAAGAGAAGTCAAACCAATTTGCACCAATTTGTCAATGGAAAACAAGATATAGTTTAACAAAAGATAAGAGCAACTATCAAGCTTTACAAGCAAAACAAGACATGAGTGACTATTGCGCCCTTTTAGATTTTTTCGGGTGAAATGCCCTTATGATAGTAGCCTTGTTCAACAAGTAGAGAGAGAGAGAGTATTGGATTGTGAAATCCTTAAAATGGATACAAGATCCTTATTGATTGAAGTCTCAAAAGTCACTCTCATGCAAATTTGCAATCATTTGAAATCATTCAATACATTCATCATGCATATCAATTTAAGCATGTCAATATCAAGTTTCATAAACATGGAGATAAACTTTGGGTCAATCAAATGTACTTCCGAATCAAATTTTCTAGTCCAAAAATGCATGTTCGAACATAAATGGGACATGCTTTTCAAATAAGGCAAAGGTACACTTATTAAAAAAAATCATATAATAATATATGCACTCAAGATACTCAAGCAATTAATTAAATAGCATAAAAGAACGATTATTTGCTTATTGAAATGCAAGTTCACTCTCTTTGCTTGAGCTCCTCATATGGGGTCAAACACCAAAACTCATTAATGCATATATCAAATCCCAAAAGACCTACTAAGAGATTTAAATTTAGTTGAATCTAATGGTTTAGTAAACAAGTCTGCTAGTTGATCATTTGTGCCCACATGTTCAAGTGCAATGCATTTGCTCTCATGTAGCTCTCTAATGAAGTGATGTCTAATTTAAATATACTTGGTTCTAGAATGTTGGACAGGATTTTTTGAAATATTAATGGCACTCATGTTACCATAATAAAGGGTTAGAGTACCTTGTTCAAAGCCATAATCCATAAGCATTTGCCTCATCCATACGAGTTGTGTGCAAGCACTCCCGGCGGCTATATACTCTGCCTCGGCTGTGGATAAGGATATGGAGTTTTGCTTCTTGTAAAACAATGACACAAGATTATTCCCTAGAAAGAAGCAATCACCCAATGTACTCTTCCTATCACCACAATTACCTGCCCAATCTGCATCACTAAAGCCAACCAAGCTAGCATTAGTGTCAAAAGAGTACCATATCCCATAGTTGGATGTCTCATTCACATATCGAATGATTCTCTTCATGGAAGAGAGATGGGATTCCTTAGGATTGGTTTGGTACCTAGCACACATACCAGCACTAAAGGCTATATCGGGCCTACTAACCATCAAGTATAGCAAGCTCCCTATCATGCCCCGATATAGGCTTTGATCCACACTTTTCCCACTAACATCCTTGTTAAGTTTCAATGTGGTACTCATAAGTGTGTCACAATGCTTGGCATTCTCAAGGCCAAATTTCTTTACTAGGTTCTTGCCATGTTTAGGTTGGGATATGCAGATCACATCATGCATTTGCTTGATTTGCAAGCCTAGGAAGTAATTTAGTTCACCAACCATGCTCATTTCAAACTCATGAGTCATGACATCGACAAATTGTTGAACTTTCAAATTGTTGGTGGAACCAAAAATGATGTCATCAACCTAAATTTGAGTTGTGAATAGCTCATCGTTAGTGCACTTGATGAACAAAGTCTTGTCAACAGTACCTCTAGAGTAGCCACTATCAACAAGATAAAGAGTGAAGCGCTCATACCAAGCTGTTGGTGCTTGTTTCAACCCATGTAGTGCCTTCTTGAGGCGATAAACATGATTGGGGTGGTATGGATCCATAAACCTCTTACAAGAAGCCATTGAGAAAGGCACTCTTAACATCCATTTGATGCAATTTAAACTTGTGCACATAAGATATGGATAAGAGAAGCCTAATGGACTCTAATTGGGCAAAAGAAGCAAAAGTCTCCTTAAAGTCGATACTTTCAATTTGAGAGTACTCTTGTGCTACATATCTAGCCTTGTTTTGCACAATGTTGCCATTCTTATTGGATTTGTTTCTATAGACCCACTTGGTGCCTATCACATTAGTGTTCTTAGGTGTAAGAACTAGAATCCAAACCTTATTTCTTTCAAATTAGTTTAGCTCTTCTTGCATAGCAAGAACCCAAAACTTATCACTTAAGGCTTTTATCAACCTTTTTGGGTTCAATTTTAAAGGTGAAGCAAGTATAGCTAATTTGATTGGCTAATTGCGCCTAGTCCTAACACCCTCTTTTGAATTTCCAAGAATGTCACTTAGAGTCCAAAGTAGGATCTCTATCAAGAGATTGAGAAACTTCTTTTTCAAGATTTGACTCTTCATCACTTGAAATCTCACAAAACTTCTCCAAGGGAGAATCATCAAACACACTAACCTCCTCATCATGATTACTAACCTTTGGCCTAAAATCATCTATAACCACATTAGATGATTCCATGACACTTTGAGTCTTCAAATTAAGTACTCTATAGGCTTTACTATTCAAGGCATAGCCAATGAAAATCCCCTCATCACTCTTAGCATCAAACTTGCCAAGTTGATCACGGTCATTTAGATTGTAACACTTGCTTCCAAATGACTGGAAGCAGCTAAAATTTGGATTCTTACCTTTCCACAATTCATAGGAAGTTTGCTTAGTGCCGGGCCTAAGAAAAACTCTATTGCCTATATAACAAGCTGTATTGACAGCCTCAGCCCAATGATTCATAGGCACATTGTTGCTAAGCAACATCACACGGGCAATCTCTTGGAGGACCCTATTCTTCCTCTCAACTACCCCATTTTGTTGAGGAGTTCGAGGAGCCGAGAACTCATGGGAGATACCAAGACTATCACAAAAAATTTCAGAGCAGACATTGTCAAATTCTCTCCCATGATCACTCAAAATTCTCTTAATGCATTTTATGTGAGAATCCTTCTCATTTTGAATTTTAGTGCAAAGCATTTTAGAAATTTCAAAAGTTTCAGATTTTTCTCTAAGAAAGTAGGTCCATGTAAATCTAGAAAAATCATCAACACACATAAAGATGTACTTCTCGCCACCGAGACTCTCGATTTGCATGGGACCCATAAGGTCCATATGAAGAAGCTCTAGTGGCTCCTTGGTGGCGAGATACTTACCCTTCTTATGCATACTCTTAGTTTGCTTTCCTTGTTGACAATGTCCACAAACTCCCTCAATCCTCTTCCCAAACTTGGGAAGGCCTCTCTCAACATTCAATCTTTCAAGCACTTTCAAGTCTTTGAAATTCGTGTGGCCAAGACTTTGATGCATCAATTCAACTTGATCACAATTAGACAAGTTACAAGAGATATCATTAGATAAAGACAATAACAATTGTCACTTGATCTCTTGCCTTTCAAAAAGACTTGCCCATCTTCTTTAAGAATAGAGCAACCAACCTTGCCAAACACAACCGAAAATCCTTCATCACTTAAATGTGAAATACTAATTAAATTTGCTTTCAAGCCATCAAAATAACGGGCATTGGACAAAGAGGGTAAACCAAGAATGGATATATTTCCTTTCCCTATAACCTTCTTTCGTGAACCATCATCAAAGGTGACAAATCCACCATCCACCATCACAAGAGTCTAGAGCATGTAGAGAATACCTAGTCATGAACAAACAAGAGACCCATGCATGAAAGATGCTTGATGATGCTTGATGATTGTGATTTGAAGTTTGGTTGAGTAAAAATAAGTTCTCGGAGCTCTCTCTCTCTAGGATTCAATTTCTCTCTCTTAGGGATTCAATTTCAGAGCTTTATGTCTGATTTGGGAAGAAAATGATATATATAGGGTGTAAAAACGAGTTGTATAGTAAAAGACGATTTAGCCCAAAATCGGATTTTTCGCTACATGTCTAATATTATACTATTGTTGGTAGTATAATTAATATTAAAGACTATATTTGAGAAGTAGATAAATAAAAGGAATTATTTATCTAAACAAATTAGGAAGTCTTTAATGTGGTTACAAATACACTATTGAGTTGGATTAGGAGTCTTGGTGTAGGATAGAATTCCTTTTAGAAAAGAATTCTTAACCACCAAGTAATTCCACCTAAGGAAAGGATTCTCGCCAACCAAGTAAATCCTTCTTGGGAGAGGATTTGGTCTCCTATATATATATACTTGTAAATTTCGACCAAGCATGAATTTTTGGGGTGAGAAGTTGTTTTTTATTTGTTTTTTATTGTTATAAAAAAAAACTTCGTCCAACTCATCGTGTGAAGAATTCAGCCAAGCATAGAGAAAAGAGGGAATGTTTTTGTTTTTGATAGTACACTAGTATCCTTTGCATCAAAAGGGTTTTGTGTACAACATCGAATCAGGTTCACGTGAGTTTCAATCAAATTGATTGATAATTCACAAGTGACCGAACGTTCTTGGTTTTTTCTCTTGGAGGATTATTGTGACTAACAAAGAAGAAGATTTTGTTTGTTTCCATTCTCAAGTATACAATTTAAAGAAAGGGAGCCCACACTCCTAGGTGATTCACGTTCGTGATTGGATTGGAAGATCTTGCGGATTCAATTCGATACTAGTTCAATCGTCATGAAAAAAAAAGGTACGATACTTTTTATATACATAAATTAATCTAGGGTTAAGGTTCTTGTTATTAAAAGGGAGATTTTTTATTTATACGCAAACCCTAACATTCTTATTTCTCACGCTTCTGTTGCATTTTGAACCGTATTTTTTCCCTTCAATTGGTATCAGAGCCTGGTTGTATCCTTGATTAATTGATGTATGTGTTCGTGAATCTTTTTCTTTTTATTGTATATATGCATGTTTTAGAAAGAGATGACACTCTAGGTATTCGCATATATATTTACATTGGAATGTATGGATATATATATGTTTTATATGTGGTTTGTTATTGCTCAATTTTGATCATAGAATTTCAATGTATTTTTGTTTTGGGATTGTAACAAGAAGGGTGGTCTATTATCGCCAAAATTACCTTCTTGGTAGTTGCTAAGTTATTTTTATTTTGTTGTTGTAATTAAAAAAAAAGCACTTGATGTAATAAAAAAAACTGCAGTATTTTTTTATTTTAAATTCTTCTGTAATACATTCAAGTACCGAAGACTCAAAGGTTTGAAGAATTGGGAGCAACCGGAACAAGTTTGGGATCGTGCAAGCAGTAGCAACAAACGTGTGTGCGAAGAGCACGCGGCCACATTTGTTGTGGCATAGGCTGCGCACGGCAGCCCTATGGAAGCCGTGGGCTGCGCATGGCAGCCCTATATGGGGTTGTGGCATGCGCACGCCTATGGGTAGGAGCCAAGGGTGTGCATGCCCATGGGAGGCAGCCGAGAGAGTCCAAATGACGAAGGTCACGTGAAGACTTGTTTGCCAAGAAATGAGTTTTTTGTATTCCAAGACATGTAATTTACTTGTTTTTCTAGGATGGACCAAAATTGTAGCTATTTGTATTTTTTGTAAATATTGCAATGTTTGTCATTGTTTGATAACATGTCATATAGAATAGGAGTGCCACTCGCTTATCTCTTTTGGTATGAACATGCATAGAATGGTTTTGATATCTAAATTGGCATCTAGATAACTTGGTAAATCATTCTTTGGACTTCGATCACACACCTTAAATAATTGAGTGTGAGAAGGTGTTTTGGAACAACTACGGCCTCCAAGTTTAGTTGAGCTTTATGTTTCGTGTAATAACCTCCCAAGAGGTATTCATGAATGGAATTTAGCAAGATACTTCCTTACAAAAATAGACTAGACAATTAGCCCAAACGATATCTACTCCCAAAGGAGGGATATTCGTGAGGGATTATATTGAAGGTCGATAACTTGGTAACACACTCAATTTGAGTTTATTAATATCCTCCCAAGAGTTCTTGTTAATAAAATCACAAGGCTAAAATTGAAAATGTTGGTTGTTATGTTAACAATTAGGTGGGACCTAGTCCAACTAGTAAATGTTGCGAACTCCCAAAGGAGGCTTGACATTTATGGGTGTTGGATCACAGTTGAATTTTTACGATTGAATTATTTTATTTAATTCAAGATAAATATTCGAAAGTGCTTCATCGTGATTATTTACTTATATAATTTTTTTTACTATAAAGAAATCATGACCCCATCCCTAATCAACATCCTAAAAGATAATACTTTAACTGATGATAATTATGTCACACGAAAAAGGAAAATTGGGTTGTTATTGCAAGTTGAAAAACATAAATTCGTTATTTCTATTCCATAACCATCAAACTATTGAATCTACTCAGGAGTAAAGAGATGAGTATTAGTAGTGGAAGTCTTCAGATGAGATGGCTAAATGTACGTTACATTATGGCCACATCTCCTACGTGTTGCAGCAATATGAAGGAATGGAGATTGCTGCCGATATAATGGTGTCTCTAAAGGAGATGTTTGCTATGAGGTCTAGA
Source organism: Dipteronia dyeriana (assembly GCA_032871835.1). Classification (NCBI taxonomy): domain Eukaryota; kingdom Viridiplantae; phylum Streptophyta; class Magnoliopsida; order Sapindales; family Sapindaceae; genus Dipteronia; species Dipteronia dyeriana. The sequence goes on along the minus strand of CM065300.1, from coordinate 89,597,654 downwards.
ACGACTAAAAGAGAGGCAATGACTGCTTTTATGAATCTTAGGATGAAACCTTGACAGGGTGTGAAAGATCACATGATGAAAGTCATAGCACATCTTAACATTGCTGAACTAACTGGTGCTGAGATAGATAGTGAGACCAAAATTGACATGATTGTCAACTCGCTGTCGGATTCCTTTGATCAATTCAAGTTGGACTACACCTTGAATAATAAGGAATACATCTTGCAAGGCCTGATGCAAGATGTTCAAAGCGCAGAAAAAATCCTCGTGAAAGGCAATGGTCAAGAGATTCATATGCTTTGTAAGTTGCTACTGTTAAAGGCCTATAAGAAGGTCAAGAGACAACAGAAGAAAAAGCAACTTGAGCCTTCTTAGAAAGAGACCAAGATAGTAACCAAGATCAAAGGGATGTGTTTCTTTTGTGGTGAAAAGGGTCAAAGGAATAAACTGAATAAGAATGAATTCAACTTGTATTTAGGCAATAGAGCAATTGTGTCTACTAGTGTAGTGGGAGATATTAGAATCAATTTAGATTCTTATAGGCATTTAGATTTAATAAACGTTTATTATGTACCACAATTCAAGAAGAATTTAATTTCGGTATCTTGTTTAAATAAATTTGGATATTCGGTTACTTTAAATAAAATGTTTTATTATTAGTAAGAATAAATTATTTGCAAAGGTACATTGGAAACGGTTTATTCTATTTGCATAGAAATATCTCTCACTTGTTAGACATAGAATCATCGGAACCTAATCATAAAAGAGTAAAATTATCAAAATATGAAACTTACTTATGGCATTTGCACCTAGGTCATATTAACCTTAATAGGATTAAAAGATTGGTAAGTGAAGGACCTCTAAATGACATAAAGATTAATGATCTACCAAATTGTGAAATCTTGTTTGGAAGGTAAAATGACCAAAAGGTCATTTACAACCAAAAGGTCATTTACGACCAAAGGCACAAGAGCCATCGAATGTTTAGGATTGATACACACTGATGTGTGTGAACCTATGAGCATTCAAGCTAGAGGTAAATATGAGTACTTTATCACTTTCATGGATGATCACTCAAGATTTGGTTATGTGTATCTCATGAGACATAAGTCAGATGCTTTTGACATGTTCAAAGCATTTAAAGTTGAAGTGGAAAATCAGCTTGAGAAATGCATAAAAATCTTTAGGTCTGATCGTGGTGGAGAATATCTATCTGGTGAGTTTCAGCAATATCTTAATGATAATGGGATAATTTCTCATTTTTCTGCACTAGGCATACCACAACAGAATGGGGTGGCAGAAAGAAGAAATAGAACTCTTTTGGACATGGTTAGGTCTATGTTGAGTTATTCAACACTCCCTAATTCTTTTTGGGGATATGTTTTACAAACCCAATGTACCATCTTGGTCGGTTCCTAAAACACCGCATGAGTTATGGACCGGGCGAAAGCCTAGTTTACAACACTTCAGGATATTTGGTTGTCCTGTGCACGTGTTAAAAGGAAAGATAGAAAAGATGGAGTCATGTTCAGAAACATGCATATTTGTAGGGTAGCCAAAAGGAACAAAAGGATATTATTTTTATAGTCCTTCAGATCTTAAAGTATTTGTTTCGACAAATGCTAAAACTATATGAATAATTTTATTCCTAAAAGAAGAATTATCTTGAATGAGCTATTAGTAGATACAATTCCACAAAAGGTTTCGCAACCAAGCCCAATTGTAAGTTCTGTACCAACACAAGATCAATAATCTACCATACCTCATCGTAGTGGGAGGGTTGTTAGACAACCCGAGAGATATATCGATCTGGGAGAATCTATAGTGAATCTTTTGGATGATGGTGATCCTTATACTTACAAGGAAGCAATGGAAGATGTTGATTGTCGCCATTGGCAAAAGGCAATGCAATCCGAAATTGAATCTATGTTCAAAAATAAAGTATAGTCTCTTGTAGACTTGTCTAAAGGGACAAAACCCATCGGGTGCAAGTGGGTATAAAAGATGAAAAGAGGAATGGATTGAAAGGTGGAAACCTTTAAGGTTAGATTGGTAGCTAAAGGTTACACACAGAAGGAAGGTATCGATTATGAAGAAACCTTCTCTCTTGTGGCCATGCTTAAATCCATTAGGATACTCTTATCCATTGCGGTATCTCTAGACCTAGAGATTTGGCAAATGGACGTCAAGACAACTTTCCTTAATGGAAGTCTTGACAAAAGCATCTATATGATGCAACCAGAAGGATTCATTGAAAAGGGTCAAGAGGAAAGGGTATGCAAGTTTCAAAGATCCATATATGGATTGAAGCAAGCTTCCAGATCCTGGAACATAAGGTTCGATCAAGCTGTTAAAGGTTTTGGATTTATTCAAGACCTTGATGAACCATGAGTATACAAAAGGATTAAAGGCGACACATTTGTTTTCCTAGTTCTTTACGTTGATGATATACTACTCATCGAAAACGATGTAGGTGTATTGACATCAATAAAAGAATGGCTAGCAAAACAATTTGATATGAAGAACTTGGGAGAAGCAAGTTATATTCTTGGTATCCAAGTCATAAGGGACAGAAAGAATAGAACGATTGCATTATCCCAAGCTTCATACATAGATAAAATCTTGTCTATGTTTTCCATGCAAGATTCCAAGAAAGGTATGTTACCTTTCAGGCGTGGAATCAAACTTCTAAGGAACAAGTTCCTAAGAATGAGCATGAAGAGCAATTCATGAGTAGGGTTCCATATGCCTCGACAGTTGGAAGTCTCATGTATGCAATGCTTTGTACTAGACCAGATATTTATTTTGTTGTGGGCATAGTTAGAAACCTAGTCCTGATCACTGGACGGCAGTCAAGCATATTTTCAAGTATATCAGGAGAACAAGAGATTATATGCTTGTATACTCTGGAGGGGATTTGATTCCCATTGGGTATACATATTCTGATTTTTAGTCAGATTTTGACTCCAAGAGATCAACATCAGGATCTGTGTTTACTATTGGAGGAGGGGCAGTCATATGGAGGAGTACCAAGCAAATGAAAGTAGAATATCATCATATGGATGTTTTGAGGTATTGGATATTAAATCTTAACGTTAAATTTTCAATAGTGTCTATTGAAACATGGCTTATGGACAAGTCAAAATATCCAAGTTCAAAATGTGGTCATTTGTGTAAATATGGTAACTTGGAGAGCTATAGGCAGTCTATGAGCTCTTGGCGATTACTGATATTCTTCATAAGGATACACTTTCTCCAATAAGGTTGTCTAGGGTATGAATGAGTAACATCAACTTATTCTATCTTTATTTAAGAGTTCAATTTTAGTTCTATAGTGGAATGAACTAAAATTAAATATATAGAACCTAAGTGAATCATTTCTTGATTGTGATTGGGTTGTGTCTATTAGAGCTTAAATTTAGATAGCCCGCCAAGATCACCAATCCATACGAACTTGCATGGATCACTTGATATATTCTACCAGACCAATTTAGGGGTCCATTTACAATTGTATTAAGGCATGTGAACTTGTTTCTTTTTGTAAGAATTCACATGTGGACTTTTTATTAAGGTCCAATGGATTTAATAAAATAAGAAAAATAATATATGGCCCATATATATGTATTGGGTGGCTAGGCTATTTAGAATTACTTAATTATATTATTTTAATTTTATTATTTATTTAAATGGAAATTAATTAATTTGTTGATTAATTAATTATTTAATTAAAACTCAAAATCTTTTTCTATTAGGAGATGGTCTCCTAATATTATACTATTGTTGGTAATATAATTAATATTAAAGACTATATTTGATAAGTAGATAAATAAAAGGAATTATTTATCTAATCAAATTAGGAAGTCTTTAATATGTTTACAAATACACTATTGAGTTGGATTAGGAGTCTTGGTGTAGGATAGAATTCCTTTTAGAAAAGAATTCTTGCCCACCAAGTAAATCCACCTAAGGAAAGGATTCTTGCCCACCAAGTAAATCCTTCTTGGGAGAGGATTTGGTCTCCTATATATATATATACTTGTAAATTTCGACCAAGCATGAATTTTTTGGGTGAGAAGTTTTTTTTTATTTGTTGTGTATTGTTATAAAAAAAATCTTCGTCCAACTCATCGTGTGAAGAATTCGGCCAAGCATAGAGAAAAGAGGGAACGTTTTTGTTTTCGATAGTACACTAGTATCCTTTGCATCAAAAGGGTTTTGTGTCTTTGCATCAAAAGGGTTTTGGGTACAACATCAAATCAAGGTTCACACGAGTTTCAATCAAATTGATTGATAATTCACAAGTGACCGAACGTTCTTGGTTTTTTCTCTTGGAGGATTATTGTGACTAACAAAAAAGAAGATTTTGTTTGTTTCCATCCTTATGTATACAATTTAAAGAAAGGGAGCCCACACTCCTAGGTGATTCACTTTCGTGATTGGATTGGAGGATCTTGCGGATTCAATTCGACGCTAGTTCAATCGTCACAAAAAAAAAGGTACGATACTTTTTATATACATCAATTAATCTAGGGTTAAGGTTCTTGTTATTAAAAGGGAATTTTTTTATTTATACGCAAACCCTAATTTTCTTATTTCTCACGCTTCCTTTGCATTTTGAACCCTTTTTTTTTCCTTTAGAACCCTTAGTGATCAGCATGTCCAGTGGCATGGAAGTCATAACTCCTAACCCACCCCCCCCCCCCCCCCCAACCCCCCTCTCCCACCCCTACCAAGTCAGGAAGCTATGAACCAACCTAAGACCACAACTTTTCCACTAATTCTTGGTCTGGATTGGGGTTGGTCCTGAGGATTAACAACAACAGCAGTTACAGTCGGATCAACACCACCCCTTGAATTAGTAGGAGTGGTAGTAGGTGGGGGTGGGGGAACAACAACAGGAGCAGTAGAAACAGCGTGAAGGTAGAAGCAGCAGTAGTGGAATCAGTAGAGGTAATAGAATCTTGACCCCTCAGCCTCACCAATCTGGATGCAAACACATCCATCTAGGATCTGGATCTAGAGTTAGAGGGAGGGGGAATGGGTTCCCCTGGTACCTCTACTAGGAAAGATCCACGTCTGTCTTGCCCTACTATGGTAGAGGGAGGAGTACTTCTTACAGTTCTGGTAAGTAGAGGAGGAGTTCTAGCAATCTAACTGATAGGGGATTCAGGAGGCTTAGGATATTGAGAGAATGATAGGTCGTTAGAAGGTTTATGCACTCTCTGAATCGGTAGAGGAATCGTGGAAACCGTAAGAAACGTGAAAAAGTTAAAATCAACCATAGTCAACTAAGAGATACAATGAAGTAGAAACATAAGATTTCATCTACTTGGAGAAGTGATGAAGATAAGCAAGTAGTTGTCTACCCTACCAATATCAAAGGGATCTGAAGTAGGATACTGCAAGTTGATGAAGGACCGGGTAACGATGGTGTTCAGGATAGCCTTTGATTCTACGAAGAGGGTAGCTTTCTCACAAACTAGTTTGCCACTGAACTGGGTAGGGACTTGGAACTCCCTCCTTTCGATGCAGATTGAGTTTCCCCAGTTGCCACTAACCACTACCCATTTCTCTTTCTATGAGGTGTCCTTCTTTATGGCACCATATGAATTTCAAGTTATTCTTTGCTCAGGCATAAAATTACCCCCTAAGACCAAGTGAGTTGGCAGTAACTTGGAAGATGTACCTCAACTCGTTCGACCCCGATTCCCTTTTGAGGTCGTCCTTCTTGGACTGCTCCTTCTAAAATACGAGAAACCTTACTAGATGCCTCTAGAATCATGGGGTTAGCTGAAGGGGAGCAAGCTGTAATTGCATGAAACGTCCTATGAAGAGTTGGGTGGAGGGGCAGTCTGACTCCACTATCAAAAATAGCAGCATGAATCGGGAGCTCCTTCGGAGAAGAGTATACACATCGTACCCAGTGTAGGATGGTGATCGTGATACTATTAGGAATCAAAAACTTCATCCTCAAGTGCCGAATTATGTCGGTCGTAGCGGTGTAATCAAGGATATCACGGAAGTCATATGGAGGAGTAAGCGACACCTCTGATAACCTCGAAATAGCTGTAGCTAGGTCCCTGCTAGCCCTTACCTCACCGGACTCCTCGCTTAAGTCCTCCTCTATAATCTCGACTAGAGTATTAGGATTATTCGAGAAACCAACACCAATGGAGATATTCCGGTCGGAGCGGCGGCGCTGGAGTAAAGGAGCATCGCTATCACCACTATACTTTTCGTGGGCCCTCTTCGCCTAAACAGTCTTGAAGGAATCGCCCTCAATGAACCTGTTAACATTATCTCTTTCTAGGAAAGACATGGTAGCAGTAGAAGAAGTGATAGAAGATTGAAGGATAGAGGTTCGAAGAAGACGAAGAAAGCAGAGGGTCAACAAAATAGGGTTTTTGAAATTCAAAAAGAGGGACTTTGAGGTAGAAGTGGAAGTGAGACGCGTGTTTAAATAGAGGGAAAGGAATAGTAATCGGTGATGGGAGTGTGATCTGGGAAATGAGATTCACGACTGATGGGAAAGTCAATTTTGATATTTGTGCAAGCTGTTTCATTTTTCAAACATGAAAGGTTTTCCATGCCCGGCATGTGGACCGTCGCATTTAATGTGAAGATTTCCACCCAGATTATGGTAACTGGTAAAAAGTGGAAAATTCCTGAAGCGGTGCAAGAAACCTGACTCCAACCCCAACAAGTCACAGGTGTTAAAGTCATAGGGGACTTCTGTTAATTGCCATTTTTGGCAGGGGATCAAAGAGAAAATTTCCATATGTTTTTACCTAGTAGGATGCACCTTCCGATACTGTGTAATATCTACATGCTATGACCTACCTCAAGATACCAGGTTCTACGCCTCCTAAGCTTCTTGACGTCAAATTTTGGAAAAGGATCGACGTTTACATCCTAAGAGGCTATCGGGTACCAGGACAAGCTCGCGTTGTAGTATTTCTTGTTTAGCATCTTGGAACAATGATCTTCGACTGGTACCCGAGTACCTCGATACTACCACCTGGGAAACATCAACGTCTATAGATAGTGCCACATAACCGATTGAACAAGTACCATGATACTTCTTACTTAGCGCCTAGCACAAGGACGTCTGTCTGGTACCTGAGTACCTCAAAGCTATCTCACTACCTTTTCTAGGTACGTATCTTGCCCATCAACCTAGAAGGAAGAAATTCAGAAAGCTTCAAACGATCGATCAAGCGCCAAGCCACCAAACTGGTACCACGAGGTACCTCGCCATCGACATGTAGACTAATGATTCTCCTTCAAGCTACACAGTTGACTTCTTTACCATTAAATCATCATAATGTGACCACATAGGTCAACGGATTCACCATTCATATGAATTTAAACTTGAATGGAACCTGACACAATCAATAGGAGCAATTCCAGCATAATTCGATTCCCCCCCTCCATCAACGCCAATCATTTCTAACAACACAAACAATTAATTGGTCTAAATTACAGGGATTTGATTGACTATGAAGAGGGGTTAAAATGGGACATCAGGATCCAGACAAGGTATCAAAAAATTAGGAGAAAAAGGGTAGAGCATCTTCGCCATTTTTCTCACCTCAGAGGATTTATCAATCTATCGACACACACGAGTTCGCCACCTCCAATTTTTGTAAACGATAGAGATTGAGTGATTTTTAAGATCATTGTACAAGTCCTTCAATAAAAAAATCTCATATTACATTTATGTATATTTGTCCAGTTAGCAAGCCATTTATATATCCATCTTCTTGTGACCACTTTGTCACCTAGATACGAATTATCTACTCTGACTGCAACCTACTGGATAGTAATCTTTAGGGTGTTGATTGAAATTCCTCACCTTGAGCGAATTCTCGATTAACAACAAGTATACTCAATTCACCACCCTTAGTCTACAAAAAATATAACAAGAAACAATGTCTCTTATAAACAAATATATTCAAAGCTGAATTCTGTTGTGTTACCAGCGAACAAGGTTCTAACAAAAGAAAGTCTGCTTTCACATATCCAAAAATTACCAGGTATAAGAACAAGCTAGTAACGCGGTACCTTCTACTTAGTACCCCGATACTAGGTTGTCCAACGGATACACAAGTACCTCGATGTTGTCTCGTTGCCCCTCCAAGGTACATATCTTACCCATCTAGCTGGGAGGAAGTTAACCGGAAAGCTTCAGCATGATTGGTCAAGCACCGTGCCATTAGACTAGTACCTCGAAGTACCTCGCCATCAGTACGCAGAACAAGAATTCTTCTCCAAGCTACACAAAATGAAGGGTTGACCCTTATTACCATTAAAGTTCCATAAAAGAGATTACAAATGTCAATGGTATCCCTTTTCATCCATATTTAAACTTAAACGAAAAATTGACTTAATCAACGGAAGCAATTCCTGCATGATTTGATTCACTCTATCAACGTAAATCACTTTCGGTAACATGACTAATCAATTGGCCTAAATTACCGTGATTTGATAAACAAATGGAGAGGATTTAAAAGGGGAAGTTAGGATCGATGTAAAGCGTCAAAGATCGAAATATTAAGTCCCGAAAGGTGTACTAGAGATTTTGGCCTGAGCACTCAATCATGCACCTAGAATTGATTAAGATTATCTCCATTGTTGAGGGTATTTTCCACTTATTGACACGCACGAGTTCACCACCGCCAATCCTTATAAACGAGAGAGTTTAAGTGACTTTTATTGACATCGTTGTATAATTCTTCAATAAAATAGCATCCCATATTATAATTCTCCAAATATTTCATGTTTAAGAGTTATTTACATAATCCTACTTCTGTGATTATGTTATCACCTACGTATGAGGTACCTACAACGATTGCAACCTTATAGGTAGCGGTCTTGAGTGTGTTGGTTGAAATTCCTCACCCTGAGCGAGTTTTCAATCAACATTTTTTTTGGCACCGTCTATGGAAAGTTTCCATACCCTATTTGAAAGCATGTGAAATCACGTGTTTCTTTTAACAATATATGACAGAATGAGACTTTAATCCTCCTAAGGGTTGCTCGAGGCATCAGGGCACCAGTCTATCTCATCCACCGTAAGGCACAAAAGAGAGGGAAGAAAACGAAGTAGCATAACCTTGCTCAAGCACAACCGGCTATCGTGCAAATCGTACCCTAGGTTCTAGCCACCCCGGTAGTAGGTCAAACTATTTAGGAGCAGCAAGACACGGCATTCGTATAGAATATTCACCTTAGGTTAGCCGCGGAAGGTAAAACTCCCTAGCTTGTAGCACTAAAGGCTAGAGGAGATACATGTAGTCTAGGTACCAGGGCTCCCACCTTTGACAAATTGGGACCACTACCACCGGTATCGGTCAACTATAAGTTAGGCCCCCTACCCTCAGTTCTAGATAGGCTAGGGCCCATGGCCCTAGTACCTGACAGGCCAACGACTTATCAACCCTAATAGGTAAAGTCAACTCTTGACCTCCCACTTAGAATGCCTCATCAACCGTTACAATTGGTAGTCATTGGAAGGTAACCTCGATCTACTATGGAAGGAAGCAATAGGAGTGCACAAGAGAACCCAACTCAAGAGGAGAGCCCAAGAAAACCCCCCTTAGAAGGAGAACTGGGATGAAATCTCTATAGCATTAGATGAGTTTGTAAACAAAGATTCTGAGGTCGAATCCAAGAATGCTAGGAACAAGCGTCTACTAGACTAGGTATCCCGGATTGTAAAGGAAATTCAAGAACTAAAAAAGGGAAAGCACCCTAAAAACCGAAAGAATCCTTTTGGCGAGGTGAATTCCCCTTTCTCTTAAAGGATCAGAGAGACAGAGCTCTCTCCAAAATTCAAGATGCTTGCTTGATAATTACTTCGGCACAAATGATCCCTTGAGTTACCTAGAGAGCTTCGTACAGCAAATGAAGGTCCAAAATGCTATCCGAGCCGCCATGTGCAGGATCTCCCTAACCATGCTAACTGACTACACCAAGATGTAATTATAGAAGTTGTCGTCAGGTAGTATTGATTCATTTACTAAGCTATCTAGTAATTTTTGTTCTCAATTCTAGGGTATTAGACTACGTCCCAAGGATCCCGTCCACCTACAGTACATGATCTAGGAGCGGATTGAGTCACTCAGATCTTACATGGAAAGATTCCATAAATAAGTAATCTAGATGGGGGTCTTTGTAAAGAAAGAGATCTTGGCAAATTTCAGAAGAAACCTATAGGCTGGAAGGTTGTTTCGATCATTTGCCAATCATCCACCAAGGATATACTTGGAGGCCTACTATAGGGCTCTTAAGCAGGTAGAGATAGATGAGCAGCTACGGGTCAACATAAAGCACGATGACCTGAGGACTAGCAAACGCTAGAAGAAAAAAGCACTCAAACCTGCATCAGTCCAAAGAACCCAGAATAGACCTCTCAGCCGGTTTACCTACTGCCCCCTATCTTTTCAACCTCAGCGGAGTGGTACCCAATAATGAGAACCCAACCTCGAGCTTCGCCACCTTCTAGAGATGAAGCATCGATAGTCTAGGAAGGAAGGGGTACAACCATTACACCATTCTCAATGTTGGGGTTTATGCCTTAAAGATGTAATTTGTTAATGGATTTATGAAATAAATAAAAGGAAAAGTTCAATTCAATCATGTTGTGTTGTTTATTTTATAACTTGTGCATATATTTAACATCCAAGATTGTCGGATGTAATCTGGAACTGTGTATATGAGTGTCATATACGGATGGATATACAGTAAGAGACATCTAATCTAAAGAGTCCATAGATAGCAAATAAAGCTGGGTACTTTATTTATGGTTAATCTATAGCTGAGGTCCATTCCGTAATGTACGATGATTCTATCTTGAACCATTCATATGAGATATGGGAATGGAGGCACCTTGTATGATGTGATCATATAGAACTGGGCCATGATCTATATGAATTTCTCACCAAGATCCGTTTACCGATGAGATTCATATATATCAACTAATAATGGCTATATGTGGGTAATCTTTATCCTGAGTGTTTTATTGACTCCTTCAGGTTAGATCGTGGTATTTGATATACCATGGGTGAGGTCGGATGCAGTTTCCAATCAATATACTGTTTTTGTTGGGATTGCGGTTTGGCTTGTGGCTGGGAAGGTTTGTACACAATAGTGGAATCCACTCCTTCTTGTGAGAAGTAGATGGTAGTTCCCTTAAGGGTTGATTTGGGGCTTAGACAATATGAGTGCTCTCCTAATTCTGTAAGGAATAGGATTTATTTTCCATTAGAGAACCAATGGTACTTAAAGGATATATGTAATTAGAGGGGTATAACGTACATTATGACCCAGCTCTAATTATGAACTATTGTAGAGGATCACAACATGTGTAATAGCTATATCGATGGACACCGAGTTGTATCGGTCTGTGTAAAAACGTTTACAGTTGAGAGAGTGTAGCTTCAGGTTTTTAGTGGAATAACACCGGAGTTAATAATCAAGGAATATTAATTAAAGAGTTTAATTAATGATTCCGAGAATTATTGGAGCTCAAAATACTATGGTCCATTAGGTCCCCTTGCTAGTCCGATCGATTTAGGTAATAAAGGTCACGGTTAACTAATTGGATTGTCCAATTAGTTGTGTTACGAAAGTGGCACGTGTTTATTTGGGAATTAATTGAATAATGAGATTATTTAATTAATGAATGTTAATAGTTAAATTAAGTAAATAATTAGATTATTTAATTATACTGATAATTATGAATTTTTAACTAACTATTAATTGGAGGGTGTTAGTTGATATATGGATTTAGGTGAAGATAAAAAAATAGGATTATTTTATTTTTACTAAATCATTTATCTAAGTATTTGAATTTAAGTTTAAATTTAAAATACTTATTATCATTTTTAATATATTAGATATATTTGAAAAGGATAATTAAAAGATATATATCAATTAATAACACAAGAGATTGCATTGGATGCAAATTGGTGTGTGCACATGAAACATTAGTCAAAACAATAATTTACATAGGATGCAAATACTTGATACACACATAATATATATATATATATATATATATATATATATATATATAAACGGAAGTGCAGGTGTGATATATAGAGATTTGTGAAAGAAAAAAAAAGGTTTTTGGCTTGGTGCATGAAACAAGACGAAAAAAAAAGGTGTTTCGTGTGCAATGAATATATATATATATATATAAGAAAGAGTTTCACGTTTCAGGTTTATAGATATATATTTATATATATCGTGTTTCATGTTTTGTGTGTTTTTGAAACATATAGAAGAAAGAGTTTCTTCCATTCTCTCTACATTCTTCATTCACGTTCTTGAGATCGTGACGCGTCCACGCGTAGTTACCATTCCCGGGAGATAGCGAGGAAGATCGAGTGGTTCAGATAGGAGCAGATCGCAAAGTGAAAGAGCCTCCAAACGTTGGTAAGATTTTCTTCCTGATTATATCAATTTCAATTTCCTATGTTTACATATTGTATGTATTAGTTTCAAAAAATAATTACGATCTCAAGATCACTGGTCCCAGATACAGATTATGATATGTATAAAAATTTTAAAACCTAGTTCCGATGTGTAACCGGTGAACGGGGTTCCAACAATTGGTATCAGCGCCAAGTTATTTTTAGGAACAAATATTTTTTTTTCGATGCTCCTGTATGTATGAATGTGTAGGCACCATCTTTATGATTGTGTGAATGTTTATAATTAAATTGTTTAATTTAAACATGGTTGATCGTAAATTTTTATGGTATTGTAGATTTAGGGTTTATGGGTTGTATAATTGTATTATTATTATTATTATTATTTTATTTTACTGTTATTGTATTGTAAAAAAAAAATTTGTAACCTGTAAACGAAGAATTGGAAACGCGTGTGACGGCTGTACTGTTCACGGGGGGCGGTACTGTTCACCGAACACTGTTCACGCATGATTCCGTTGGCAAGTGTTGCCTAGTGTGTTCCGCACAGATTTCCCGTTTCGAATTCATGAGATGAATCAGAGTGACCTAGAGAACCTGGAAGATTTTTGAAGTTACAAGAAGACCAAGGAATGCCTTGGGGAATTTTTTGTAATTTTAGATTCCAATTTTTTTGGTTAAATAATATATAGTACTCGGTCAATTCATGTATGCTTTATATTATGTGATGATAAAAGCATTGTCATGCATACGTATGTCATTTAGATTAGATGTGCCTACACAAATATATTTGATATGTCATACATGCATCATATCCTGATACTTTATGTATTTTTTTTAATGTGATTAAAATGGGTAAATACATAAATGGCTATGAAAAAATGAGATTAGTTTTTTAATGGTTAGAAAACTTGGTAATTCTCATTAATATTAATCTAGTTATTAAAGTGTTTAAAAATTAGATTAATAGGGTCATTTATTAGGATTAATTTGATTTATAACCTAATAATAAATGATCCGCTTAAAGAGTTAGGGTTTTAATAGTTAAAACTTGGTAAACACTGACATAATAATCTGACCTTAGTAAATAGTTTACAAAAACTTAGATTATTCAGTAATAGATTAGATTTTGAATTGTTAAAAATCATTAATAATTTATTAGTTAATTAGAATTTGTTTCTAATTAGTTAATGCGCTAGATAACTTGATTAAAGTTAGTCATTTAATCATGTAGAGTCTAGGTGCATTAATAGTTAATAGAAAACCCTAATTTTAAAATAGTGAGTGGGAGAGGGATACATGACATATATATCCCGCGGTCTCCATCATTAGTTCAACACCTTGAGATCCGAGTGGGGCCTCTTGACGGCTTTGCTTTCGTCCTTCCTAAGGAGGGTTTCCACATAGGTCAATACCAAGGTTGACTTCCTAACGGGTAGGATTTCTGAGGGTATTTCGGGATTGACCAACCCTAAGGCAGCAATTCACAAGTTAAGCTCGTGAGATCTGAAATGGTGGGTTACACTCACGAAGGTTTTGATTAAGTTTGTTAATTAAAAACCTGACTGAATAAACGATGGTTGAATGATATGGAATAAGAGTTATTCTAGAATATCATTTGATTGAGAATGTCTCGGTCCAACATGTAAAGACTTGACCGACCCTAAGGCGGCACTTATTTGTGGTATGTTGGATTGTCGTGGTATAGTAACTAGTTTTAGGGTAGTTCTAGTTTGTTAAACATGTTCATGCATTATCTTTAAATTTATGCCAAAGCACTCGCACTTGTTTTAAATAAATGACTGAATGAATGTTTTATTTATTTTAGCAACAATGTCTTCTGCATTACTTCAAATTCTCACAAACGACAAGTTAACAGGTGATAACTACACTAAGTGGAAATTTAACATTAATTCAATATTGGTCACCAAGGCCTCAAGTTTGTGCTTACGGAGGAATGTCCTCCAGTGCCTGTTGTCAATCCCACACAAACTGTTCGTGAGGCATATGAGCAATGGATCTCAGTTGATGAGAAGGCCCGAACATATCTGTTGGCTTCTATGACAGATGTGTTTGTCACAAAGCATGAAGCAATGACTTCAGCATTAGAAATCATGGAGTCATTGCAAGCTATGTTCGGGCAGCCCTTCTAGCAAAAGTGACATGAAGCCATTGCTATGCTTGCTCGGACGAAGGAAGGTAATTCAGTTCAGGAACATGTCCTGAGCATGATATCCTACTTCAACATGGCAGAAGTCAATGGCGGGGCCATTGACAAACCCAGTCAAGTGAGCATCATACTGATGACTCTTTCGAAGAGTTTCGATCAGTTTAAGAGCAACCATAGGATGAACAAGTTAAAGTTTAGTACTACACATTTGCTCAATGAGCTTGCTATCTTTGAGTCTTTAATTAAGAACAATAAGGGTAAGACCAGCGAGGAAAATGTTGCCGAACCATCTTCCTCCTCAAATAATAAAAAGAGGAAGAGGTCTGTTGGGAAGGCAAAGGATAAGCCCAAACCCAAGAAAGCCCAAAGCAAAAGGAATGGCGCCTCCACCGACCAAGGCAAAGGGAAATGTTTCCATTGCGACAAGGTCGGGCACTGGAAGAGGAACTATCCTTAATACCCGGAGGAGGTAGCCAAGAAGAAAAAGAAAAAAGGTAAATATGATTTACTTGTTCTCGAATCTTGTTTAGTGGAAGATGATTCTTCATCCTGGATAGTTGATTCGGGGGCCACTAACCATGTTTGTTCTTCTTTGCAGTGGACTGATTCTTAGACACAGCTAGAGGATAGAGCCTTCTCAATGTGTGTGGGGTCGGGGCATATCGTATCGAAAAAAGCAGTGGGAGCGATAAGATTGCAATTTTGTAATAATAATAGTTTTTTTTTACTGAAAAATGTTTTTTATATTCCTGGATTTACACGGAATTTGATTTCTGTTTCTAAATTGTTAGAACAATCGTATTCTATTTCTTTTAATAATAAGTATGTTAATATTGGAAAGAATGGTCTGAATATTTGTTCAGGAAATAATGAAAACAAATTGTATGTGTTAAGATCGTTAATACATACTACACTGCTCAACACCGAAATGTTTAAGGTTGAAAAACCAAAAACTAAACGACATAATATTTCTCCAGATAATGAAACGTATCTCTGGCATCTAAGGTTTGGTCATATCAACCTTGGCCGGATAGACAGACTAGTTAAAAATGGACCTTTAAGTGAGTTAAAGGTTGGCACATTTCCTTTCTATGAATCTTGTTTGGAAGATAAAATGACTAAGAGACCTTTTACTGGAAAAGGGTTTAGAGCTAAAGAACCACAAGAGCTTATACATACATATGTCTGTGGATCGATGAATGTTAAAGCTAGAGGTGGTTATTAGTATTATGTCACATTTATAGATGACTACTCAAGATACGGATATGTCTACCTAATGCAACGGTAGTCAGAAACATTTGAAATGTTCAAAAAATTCTGAGCTGAAGTTGACAATCAATTAGGTAGAACTATCAGGTCACTACAATCAGATCGTGAAGGTAAGTACCTTGACAAAGAGTTTGAAGACTTCATGGTCAAGCATGGGATAGTTTCCTAACTCAAAGCTCCCGATACACCTTAGCAAAATGGTGTAGCGGAAAGGAGAAATATAACCTTGATGGAAATGGTGAGATCTATGATTAGTTTCTCATCATTACCAAATTCCTTTTGGGGATATGCGTTACAAACAGCGGCATACATTTTAAATGTAGTGCCATCCAAATCTGTTCCTAAGACTCCCTTAGAGTTGTGGAATGGTCGTAAAGCTAGTTTGTGACATTTTTGCATATGGGGGTGTCCAGCACATGTGCTGAAGAACAAAACTAGAAAGCTAGACTCCAAGTATGTTGTCTGCCTATTTGTAGGATACTCCAAGGAGACCAGAGGTGGACACTTCTATAGTCCTGAAGACAACAACGTATTTGTATCGACAAATGCAACGCTTCTTGAGGACAATTACATTAGTGACCATAAACCTAGTTCCAAGATTGTATTAAATGAGTTGGAGCATGGTGAGACTAGTGCTTCATCAACAAGAGTTATTGATCCATAAACATCTGAGAGTCAGATGGTTACTAATCAGGATGCATTACCACCAAGACGTAGTGAGAGGATTGTGAGATAACCTGAACGCTATTTAGGTATAGGTGAGGGACAAGGTGTTGTCTCTGCTGATAGTGTAGATGATCCATTGACATTTAAGAATGTAATGGAAGATCATGATAAAGAGGAATGGCTTAAAGCCATGAATCACGAGATGGAGTCTATGTACTCTAACTCAGTCTGAGATCTTACAGACTTACCGGATGGGGTAAAACCCATAAGGTGTAAAAGGATCTATAAGAGAAAGAGAGGAGTAGATGAGAAGGTAGAGACCATCAAGGCAAGGCTAGGGGCCAAGGGTTATACCTAGAAAGAGGGGGTCGATTATGAAGAGACCTTCTCACCAGTAGCCATGTTTAAATATATTAGGATTCTCTTATCCATTACATCCTATTTTGATTATGAAATTTGGCAAATGGACGTCAAGACTGCATTCTTGAATGGCAATCTTAATGAGAGCATCTATATGATGCAACTAGAGGGATTCGTGTCTCCAGATCAAGAGCAAAAGGTTTGCAAGCTGCAAAGGTCCATCTATGGACTTAAGTAAGCATCTAGATCTTGAATCATTAGGTTTGATGATGTGATCAAAACCTATGGCTTCGAGTAGAACGTCGATAAGCCTTGTGTCTACAAGCGCATCATTGATAAGAAAGTAGTTTTATTGGTCCTATACGTAGATGATATCCTGCTTATTGGGAATTTTGTGGGAGTGTTGTCTGATGTAAAGAGATGGCTGGCTAGCCATTTCCAAAAGAAAGATTGGGAAGAGGCGAGTTATGTTCTAGGGATCCAACTTATAAGGGAGATAGTAAGAACAAACTCATAGCACTGCCTCAGGCATCATATATCGATAAGATTCTTGTGTGATTTTCGATGCAAAACTCCAAGAAATGTAATTTACCTTCTAGGCATGGAGTTCACTTTTCTAAGGAACAGTGTCATAAGACACCTCAAGAAGTTGAGGATATGATATGTGTACCCTATGCATCAACAGTAGGTAATCTCATGTATGCTATGTTATGCACGAGACCAGACATCTGCTATGTTGTGGGAGTAGTCAGTAGATGCCCATCCAACCTAGGATTGGATCATTGGGTTATTGTCAAGAAAATTCTCAAGTATCTTCAGAGAATGAGAGACTATATGCTAGTGTATTCCGGGCAGGATTTGATCCCGTTACGATACACGGATTTTGATTTTCAGTCAGACAGGGATTCTAGGAAATCGACGTCTGAATCAGTATTCACCCTGGGTGGTGGAGCCATTGTGTAGAGAATGATCAAGCAATCTTGCATTGCTAACTCCACCATGGAAGCCAAATATGTAGCCGCTTGTGAAGCTGCTAAAGAGGCTGTTTGGCTCCGTAAGTTCTTGAGTGATCTGAAAGTTGTTCCAGATCTGGATAGGCCCATCACACTCTATTGTGATAACAGTGGTGTTGTGGTTAATTCCAAAGAACCAATAAGACACAAGAAAGGGAAGCATATAGAGAGATAGTGCAGAGAGGAGATGTGATCGTCACCAAGATAGCCTCAGAAGACAATCATGTTGATCCATTTAGGAAGACTTTACCGACTAAAGTGTTTTCTGGTTACTTAGATTGTCTAGGGTTATGAGACATGCTTCACATGCTTCACATGCTTTAGTGCAAGTGGGAGATAGTCGGGGTTTATGCCCTAAATATGTAATATGTAAATGGATTTATGAAATAAATAAAAGGAAAAGTTCAATTCATTCATGTTGTGTTGTTTGTTTTATAACTTGTGCATATATTTAAAATCTAAGATTGCCATATGTAATCTTAAACTGTGTATATGAGTGTCATAAATGGATGGATACAGTAAGAGACATACAATCTAAAAAGTCCATAGATAGTAAATAAAGCTGGGTACTTTATTTGTGGTTAATCTATAGCTGCGGTCCATTCCCTAATATACGATGATTCTATCCTGAATCATTTATATGAGATATAGGAATCGAGGCACCTTGTATGATGTGATCATATAAGACTGGGCTATGATCTATATGAATCTCTCACCAAGATCCGTTTATCGATGAGATTCATATACATCAACAAATGATGGCTATATGTGGGTGATCTTAATCCTAAGTGTCTTATCGACTCTTTCAGGTTAGATCGTGGTCTTTGATATACCATGGTTGAGGTCGGATGCAGTTCCTAATCAATATACTCTTTGATATACCATGGTAGCAGCATGGATATCCTCTTGAAAGATATCGTAAAGAGTTTCAATTTGAAGCAATGCTTCCACAACAGCTACACCACACCACTGTATGGTTTCACCCAGGACTCGCTAATATTAGTTAGATCGAAAATTCTACTGTTGATAGTAGAAGATACCTCACTCCAGCAAAATATCATGATCAATTTTATGGTGGAAGATACTCCCTCTACTTACAATGTCATCCTTGGGAGGCTCTTTCTATTAGTTCGCAAGGGGGTTTTGTCCATCTACCATAACGTCCAAAAATTTCCAGTAAGGGATAAGGTGGGTGAGGTACATAGGGATCAACAGGCAGCACGAAAGTGTTATGTAGTCTCCACCAATCCAACAGCTCTAGCCAAACAATATGCATAGATAGATGTTGTACAAGAACAGTGATCGTCGTTGAGAAACCTTGAAATACATGATACCACGAGAGAAGTCGAGGAAGAACCCGAGGTAGAAGTTTTTGTCACAGAAGAGATATAATAGGAAGACAGGAGGTAGGCCAGTGGCCACTAGGCCAATGAATTAGAAGAGATGCCTATTAGAGAGGATGATCCCACCAAGATAGACAAGGTAAGAGCTACGCTAGATGCAAGAGTGAATGAGGGACTGGTAAAACTCCTTCAAGAATACAATTAAATCTTCACTAGGGAAAAACGGTTCAAAACGCATCGGAAGCGTGAGAAAATTAGAAAATTAGGGTTTGCGTATAAATAAAAAAAATCTCATTGACTAACAAGAACCTTAACCTTAGATTAATTAATGTATATAAAAATGTCGTACCTTTTTCTCGTGAAGATTTAACAAGCGCCGAATTGATTCCGCAAGATCTTCAAATCCAATCATGAACGTTCAATTAGGGAGCTTTGAATAACTCAACATAGACCTAACCATGTCCAAAAGAGTTTTATTTCTCCTTTCTGCCACCCTATTTTGTTGAGGTGTGCCTGGTGCAGAAAACTGAGAAACTATCCCATTATCAATAAGATATCGCTGAAACTCACGGGATAGATATTCTCCACCACGATCAGGTCTCGAGATTTTCATGTGTTTCTCAAGCTGATTTTCAACCTCAGCTTTAAATGCTTTGAACATATCAAAAGCATCCGACTTATGTCTCAGGAGATACACATAGCCAAATCTTGAGTGATCATCCATGAAAGTGATGGAGTACTCATATCCACCTCTAGCTTGAATGCTCATAGGTCCACACACATCAATGTGAATCAATCCTAAACATTCGATGGCTCTTGCGCCTTTGGTCGTGAATGATCTTTTGGTCATTTTACCTTCCAAACAAGATTCACAAGTTGGTAGATCATCAACCTTTAAGTCACTTAGAGGTCCGTCACTAACCAATCTTTTAATCCTATAGGTTAATATGACCTAAGCGTAAATGTCATAGGTAGGTTTCATCTTTTGATAATTTTAATCTTTTATGATTAGGTTCCGTTGATTCCTTGTCTAACAAGTGAGAGATATTTCTATGCAAGTAGAATAAACCGTTTTCCAATGTATATTTAAAAACAAATTTGTTATTCTTACTAATAATAAAACCTTTATTAAAAGTAACCGAATATCCAAATTTATTTTGACAAGAGACCGAAATTAAATTCCTCTTGAATTGTGGTACATAATAAACATTTATTAAAACTAAAGGCCTATAAGAATCTAAATTGATTCTAATATCTCCCACTACACTAGTGGACACCAACGCTCCATTGCCTAAATGCAAGTTGAATTCATTCTTATTCAGTTTATTCCTTTGACCCTTTTCACCATAAAGGAAACACTTCCCTTTGATCTTGGATACTTTCTTGGTCTTTTTCTAAGACCTAAGTTTCTTTTTCGTCTGTTGTTTCTTGACCTTCTAATGGGTCTTAACAGTAGCAACTTTACCAACCATATGAATCTCTTAACCCTTATCTTTCACAAGGATCTTATCGATGCTATGATCATTTTGTAACAGGCATTGCAAGATGTTTTCCTTATTGTTCAAGGTGTAATCCAACTTGAACTCATCAAAGGAATTTGATAGTGAGTTGACAATTAGGGGTGGGCGTGGTTTGATAGTGAGTTGACAAAAACCGAACTGAACCGAAAATATTTCGGTTTACCCAAAAGTGAACATGTTTAAACCGAATAAGAAATGGTAACCAAACTGAACTGAACTGAACTGATTTGAATCGGTTCGGTTTGGTTCGGTTCATTTCGGTTTTGGGCCTAATGGGCCTTTTTTAATTGATGGGCTAAATGAGTTTTTTTAATAATTTTTTACCTTTAATGAACTGTTGTTAGTTGTTACCTTGTTAGGTTCTAATTTTGGTTACAAGTTTGATAAATTTTACTAGTCCAAACCCAAATCAAACATAACTAATAATATTTAAGTTATACTTCATTAAAAAAATCACAAATTAAATAAACATAAAATTACATACTACAAACATATCTCCATACAAGACATACATCACTTCACAAGTGACATACAAGTAAAATGTCCAATATAAAAAGTAAAAACTTTAAATCATAAATTCAAACTCCAAATAAAAATTACAATCCAAATACAAACTCCAAATACAAACTCCAAATAAATACTACAGTCCAAATACAAAATCCAAAGAAATACTACAATCCAAATCCAAACTTAAAATCAAAATTATAAAATAAATCCAAATCCAAACTTAAAATCAAAATTATAAAATAAGCAAGACTGCATGGCTGCATTCATAAATAAAATAATAATTAGTAATGTCAGTTAAATAAGCAAGTTGCATCCATGCTATCAAACAATTATATGCATATACAAACAATTAAAGGCCTACCTTCATAACTTCATTAATCATCCTTCCTTATTTTTATCCTCCATAGAAACATTTGTCACTCCACTTTCATACTCTACATTTAAGATTAAAACAAAAACAATAAACAATAAACTTTCATAGTAATATATAACATTAATAAAATATAAACAAATTTGATAATTCAACCTAAATATTAAATGTTTACCGGTTTCAACATTAATATAATATTCTAATAAATGAACCGATTCATTTTGATTTTAAGCATGCTCTTGAACAACACGCGGTTCAGCAATAGGGCAAGTTGCTTGCAACCAATTTCCGGTCAAAATTAACCCCTCAACTATTTTAGGAGTCAAAGAACTCCTAAATGGATCAAGAATGCGACCACCAGTGCTGAATGCGGACTCAGAAGCAACTGTTGAAACCGGCATTGCAACCACATCTCTTGCAACCATTGATAATATAGGAAACTTCAGTAAAGAATTCTTCCACCAAGCCAAAACATCAAACCTCTCATTCAATTTCTCAACAAGCTCCAACAAATACAAATCCACCTCACTTTTCCCTTTATTAATATCTTCTTCTTGTTGCTTCATTCCCCACAAACTATCCTCTTGATCAGTTGCCTTTAACCTACTGATTTGTAAGTCATCATTAGGTCCACCACCAACTCCAAATGAGAACACATCATCTGTTTGCTTTGCACCCCCACCCGAACTACCATAAAATCTATTATACCATTCATAAAAGTCTAACAACATACCTTTCAACTTAGAAATCATGGATTCAGATTCTTCCACATCAAAAATGGAATCAAACCGAAACATCACATAACCCAATTTGTACCTTGGGTCAAGAACAACTGCCAAGATTAACAAGTTATTGGTTTTTTCTAAACCCCCCCCCCCCCAATACTTGTCGAATTTTTTATCCATACTCAAAGCAATTTTACTCACAAGCGGATCTCCTTCAGTGGTTAATGAATTTAGTTGATTACGAATTGTGCACCAACTCTTAAAATAAATGTTGGATGTCACACGTAAAGATGCACTAAAATCCAAGGTAATATCATAAAAAGTTGCTAAGAAATTGATAAATACCTTGGCATTATCCCAATCATCAAAATTCGGGGGTCCAATCCGCTTATGGTCATTTTCATCATCTCTAAAATAGTTCACATATTGAATATCTTCCTCTCCCAATCACTCAAATGCTTTTCTAAGCTTCACTGCACTTTTCAACATCAAGTAAGTTGAATTCCACCTAGTAGGAACATCTAGCACTACCAACCACTAGTCCCAATCTTCTCATGTGCAACAGCTTTTTTAAATCGTTCTAGTCTGCTGGGAGAAGATTTCACAAATTTCACTGCATTGCGAATTGCTACAATTGAGTCCTGCAAATCTTTCAACCGATCACCGACTATTAGATTTAGGATGTGTGCACAACACCTACATGCAAGTACTTTCCCCCTAAAACCGCTCCATCATCTTGCCAGCTATTTAATTTCCTAATCACATAACCAATGGCAGTGGTGTTTGCAGTTGCATTATCCACGGTTATTGTGAAAACTTTATCAATACCCCACTCAATCAAGACATTCTCAATACATTTTCCAATTGAATCTCCCTTATGATCAACTATTTGACTAAAGCTCAGAATCCTTTTCTGCAGCTGCCAATCATAATCAATAAAATGAGCAGTGACAACCATGTAGTTAATATTTTGTATTGATGTCCACGTGTCTGTGGTTAGACAAACCCTCACCTTACTCCGATTAAAATACTTCTTCAACTTAATCTTCTCATCAATGTATAACTGATACAACTCTCTAACAATGGTTCTCCTAGATGGGAGATCAAATAGAGGACAAAGTTCAAAGAAAAACCTACGTAATCCTCAATTCTCAACAAATCTAAATGGTAATTCATCAAGTATCAACATTTCTTCTAAGGCTCTCTTACATTTCAGCTGATCAAATTTTGACACCCCTAAACTACTCCCAAAACCTGATAAAAGTGGTTGTTTCACCAACACTTTCTGTGTTGGATCTACAGGCCGAAATTTTTTACACCGTTTAACAATATGTGTGTTCATATTTGTTGTGCTACAACCAGAGTCAAATGCATAAGAATCACCACAATACTTGTATCTAGCTCTTTTCTTCCCCTCTTGACTAACATATTCTTCAAAATGTACCCAACATTGTGACTTTTTTTTCCCTTTCCTACCACCTACCCGTATACCCTTTGAAATCTTCCCCTTTCCAATGGAGCTAGAATTCTCTAAGGTCTCAGGACCCGAGTCACTACTCCCCTCCATTGAATCAACATGATCAATCTCCATCTATCCATAATTTTATATACAAATAAAAACTAAAATAAGTAAAATAATTAAAACCAATAGAATAATCTATTTACTAATTGTGATTTGTGAGATAATGTAGTTAAGCATATATCAAATAGAATTCAAGCTACCACACATCACTACCACACATCAACAAGTTATCCACAACCCAATTTATACCATAATCCATATACACAGCCCACAACACATTTATATCAACAACTCAACAAGTTATCCACAAGGACCACAACCAATTTGTATTTTATACCATATCCACAACCTACATCACATATTACATATATATCAAATAGAATTCACTTTTAACAATTACCCATATCAAAGTATAATGTAATTAAACATATAACAAATAAAATCCACTTTTATCGATTATCCATATCAAAGTATATCTCAATCTCTCATTGTTAAAACAGAAAATCTGTCCAAAACAAATAAATATTCCACTATACTCAAGCATTTCAAGCTACCACACATCACTACCACACATCAACAAGTTATCCACAACCCACAACACATTTATATCAACAAATCAACAAGTTATCCACAAGGACCACAACCAATTTATATTTTATACCATATCCACAACCTACATCATATATTACATATATATCAAATAGTATTTACTTTTAACAATTACCCATATCAAAGTATAATGTAATTAAACATATAACAAATAAAATCCACTTTTATCGATTATTCATATCAAAGTATATCTCAATCTCTCACTGTGAAAACAGAAAATCTGCCCAAAACAAATAAATATTCCACTATACTCAAACATTTCAAGCTACCACACATCACTACCACACATCAACAAGTTATCCACAACCCAATTTATACCATAATCCATATCCACAGCCCACAACACATTTATATCAACAACTCAACAAGTTATCCACAAGGACCACAACCAATTTATATTTTATACCATATCCAACACCTACATCACATATTACATATATATCAAAAACTCAACAAGTTATCCAGAATCCATAGCACATATACATCCCACAGCACATATATATTTGTTTTCAAAAAAAAAAAACAGTATAACCAATTAACCAGCAACAACCAACACATCAGAGAAATGTAATGTCCAAATCGACAAGTCCAAAACACAAAATTATTCGGCTGAATCCAGAATAAATAAATGAAGAATAGCTGGAGAAGAAAACAACTAACCAAATAAGCAATGAGCGGCAATGAGCTTAAAGAATACAAACTTGAAACCTAAAACCAGTAATAGAAGAAAAAGATTCAATTTTTAATATTTTAAAATGGAGAGTATACACATCAGTTTCAACACTGATAATACATTAATAATACATTGAGTTATTTGCATAAGATTGTATTGCTAGTTTATGAAGTTTGTGAATAACTCTTTTCCTCCATTGTTGGCAATGAATAACTCTTATATAGCAGAAGTGTGCGGCAATGAGCTTAAAGAATGCAAACCAGCAATAGAAGAAAAAGATTCAATTTTTAATATTTTAAAATGGAGAGTATACACATCAGTTTCAACACTGATAATACATTAATAATACATTGAGATTGAGTTATTTGCATCAGTCAGTACAGAGTACCAAGTGAAGAATACTGGCATCGAATGTGCAAAAAAAATAAGACAAAAACAAAAGTTACAAAATTACTTGTTTGAAGAAGAAAACAATTAACAAAATAAGAAAACAAGAAGAGATTTGAGTCTAGTGAGTAGTGACAAACCTTCTTTGAGGTTTGAGTTGAGACGAGCAGAGAGTCAGCCGGTGAAGATGACCAGATCGGAGACGAATGGCTCTCCAATGGAGATGAGAAGCTGAGATGACAGGTGAAGAGTGGAGACGAGCAGCGGTCGACTGAAAGAGAGGTGATAAGCCGTTGTTGGTGAGCAGCGGTCGACTGAAAGAGAGGTGAGAATCGGTGAGAGGTGAGCAGCGGTCTACTGAAAGAGAGGTGAGCAGTGCCGCGGTGAGAGGCCAGAGGTGAGCAGCGGTCGAAAAAGATGAAGAATGAAAGTCTGAAAGAAATGAAATTGGCTAGGGTTAGGGATTTAGGTTTTTTTTTAACTTATACATATACGGTTCAGCGGTTCAATCCGGTTTTTGATGAACCAAACCGGTTTGAACCGAAATTTTTTCAGTTTTTTATTTTTTAAACCGGTTTGAATCGAATTAATTAAATGAACCGAACCGAACACCCATTTTTTGGTTCGGTTTCGAACCTAGTGCCCACCCCTATTGAAAATCATGTCAATTTTAATCTCACCATTCAATTCAGCATTGTTGAGATATGCTATGTTCATCATGTGATCTTTCACAGTCTGTCCAGGTTTCATCCTAAGATTCATGAAAGCAATCACTGCCTTTCTATTAATTGTCCTAGACCTCATAGCTAACACCTCCTATAGAGACATCATTATATCGGCAGCAGTCTCTATTCCTTCGTGTTACTGTTGCAACACGTCGGAGATGATGGCCATAATGTAACATACATTTAGCCATCTCATCTGAAGACTTCTACTACTGATACTCATCTCTTTGCTCCTGGGTAGATTCATTAGTAGGAGTAGGTGGTTTAAGAGTATACAGAATGAACTTATACTTTTCAGCTTGCAACAACAACCCAATATTCATTTTCCATGTGACTTAATTATCATCAGTTAAAGTATTATCTTTCAGGATATTGAGTAGGGATGGGGTCACGATTTCTTTTAAATAAAAAAAATTATATAAGTAAACAATCATGATAAAGCACTTTTAAATATTTAACTTGAATTAAATAAAATAATTCAATTGTGAAATTTCAACGGTGATCCAACAACCATAAATGTCACGCCTCCTTCAGGAGTTCGCAACATTTATTAATTGGACTAGGTCCCACCTAATTGTTAACATAACAACCAACGTTTTCTGTTTTAGCCTTGTTGTTTTATTAACAAGAACTCTTAGGAGGATATTAATAAAATCACATTGAGTGTGTTACCAAGTTATCGACCTTCAGTATAATCCCTCACGAATATCCCTCTTTTGGGAGTAGATATCGTTTGGGCTAATTGTCTAGTCTACCCTTGTAAGGAAGTATCTTGATAAATTCCATTCATGAATACCTCTTGGGAGGTTATTACACGAAACATAAAGCTCAACTAAACTTGGAGGCCGTAGGTGTTCCACAACACCTTCTCCCACTCAATGATTTAAGGCGTGTGATCGAATTTCAAAGAATAATTTACCAAGTTATCTAGATGCCAATTTAGATACCTAAACCATTCTATGCATGTTTATACCAAAAGAGATATATGAGTGGCACTTCTATTCTATATGACATGTTATCAAACAATGACAAACATTGCATTATTTACAAAAATATAAATAGCTACAATTTTGGTCCATCCTAGAAAAGCAAGTAAATTACATGTCTTGTAATACAAAAAACTTCTTTCTTGGCGAACAAGTCTTCATGCGACCTTCGTCATTTGGACTCCCTCGGCTGCCTCCCATGTGCATGCGCACCCTTGGCCCTACCCAAGGGCGTGCGAATGCCATAACCCTATAAAGGGCTGCCATGCGTAGCCCATGGCTTCCATAGGGCTGCTGTGTGCAGCCCATGCCATAACAAACGTGGTCGCGTGCTCTTCGCACACACGTTTGTTGCTACGGCTCGCACGGTCCCAAAATTGTTCGGTTGCTACCAATTCTTCAAACCATCGAATCTTTGAAACTTGAGTGTATTATAGAAGAATTATAAATAAAAATACTGCAGTTTCTTTTTTAATTACAACAACAAAATAAAAATAAACTTAGCAACTACCAAGAAGAAATTATGGTGATGATAGGCCACCCTTCTTGTTACAATCCCAAAACAAAAATACATTAAAATTCTATTACCAAAATTGAGCAATAACAAACCACATATAAAATATGTATATATATATATATCCATACATTCCAATGTAAATATATATGTGAATACCTAGAGTGCCATCTCTTTCTAAAACATGCATATGTACAATAAAAAGAAAAAAATTCACGACCACATATATCAGTTAATCAAGGGTACAACCAGACTTTGATACCAATTGTAGGGAAAAATGGTTCAAAAAACAATGGAAGCATGAGAGAATTAGAAAATTAGGGTTTGCGTATAAATACAAATTTTCTCTTTGATTAACAAGAACCTTAACCCTTGATTAATTGATGTTTTTAAAAGTGTCGTACCTTTTTCTCTTGACGATTGAACAAGCGCCGAATTGATTCCGCAAGATCTTCAAATCCAATCACGAACGTGAATTACCTAGGAGTGTGGGCTCCCTTTCTTTAAATCGTATACCTGAGGATGGAAACAAACAAAATCTTTTTCTTTGTTAGTTACAATTATCCTCTAAGAGAAAAATCCAAGAACGTCCGATCACTTGTGAATTATCAATCTAATTGATTGAAACTTGTGTGAACCCTATTTGATTTTGTACAAAAAACCTTTTTGATGTAAAGGATACTAGTGTACTATCAAAAACAAAAACGTTCTCTTTTTCTCCTTGGCCGAATTCTACACCCTATATCTATGAGTTGATCGAATTTTGTCTATAGCAAAAACTAAATATTTCTCCCTCAAAATTATCTCTTGCTAGGCCAAATTATCTTCTTGAAAATTGCTTAGCTTGGCTGAAATTCCTCTCATAGAAAACCTTAGGGCTGGCAGAATTTCCTAACACATATATATAGGATCATAAATCTTCTCCTAAGAAGGATTTACTTGGTTGGCAAGAATCCTTTCCTTAGGTGGATTTATTTGGTAGTTAAGAATCCTTATCTAAAAAGAATTCTATCCTCTTATATATATATATATATATATATATATATATACATGGGCTGGCCGCAATTCCTATAGAATTCAATTAGGGGACTTAATCTTTTCATAAGAAGGATTTACTTGGTAGTTAAGAATCCTTTCCTCAGGTGGATTTACTTGGTGGTTGAGAATTCTTTTCAAAAAGGAATTCTATCCTACACCAAGACTCCTAATCCAACTCAATTTGTAACCATATTAAAGACTTCCTAATTTGATTAGATAAATAATTCCTTTTATTTATCTACTTATCAAATATAGTCTTTAATATTAATTATACTACCAACAATAGTATAATTTTAAGAGATCATCTCCTACTAGGAAAAAAAATTAACTTTTAATTGAATAATTAATGAATCAACAAATTAATTAATTTCCATTTAATTAATAAATAAAATAATATAATATAATTAAGCTATTCTAAATAGCCTTGCCGCCCAACACATATATATATGGGCCATATATTAGTTTTCTTATTTTATTAAATCCATTGGACCTTAATAAAAAGTCCACATGTGAATTAGACATATTCTTACAAAAAGAAACAAGTTCACATGCATTAATACAATTCTAGATGGACCCCTAAATTGGTCCGATAGAATATATCAAGTGATCCATGCAAGTTTGTGTGGATTGGGGATCTTGGAGGGCTATCTAAATTTAAGCTCTAATAGACACAACCCAATCACAATCAACAAATGATTCACTTACATCTGATCTATTTAATTTTAGTTCATTCGACTAAAGAACTAAAATTGAACTCTTAAATAAAGATAGAATAAGTTGATGTTACTCAATCATACTCTAGACAACCTTATTGGAGAAAGTGTATCCTCGTGAAGAATACCAGTAATCGCCAAGAGCTCATAGGCCACCTATAGCTCTCCAAGTTACCATATTTACTCATATGACCACATTTTGAACTTGGATATTTTGACTTGTCCTGAAGCCATGTTTCAGTAGACACTATTGAAAACTTAACGTTAAGATTTAATATCTAATACCTCAAAACATCCATATGATGATATTTTACTCACATTTAAAAAATAGAGCCACGATGTCCATATCTATGAATGAAGACCTCTATCGATTAACAAATGAATACCACCAAACTATCGAGGATAGACTATGCTATATAATCGTAGTCTTTGATAGCTCAAATGATAACACTTGCAACTATAAATCCATCATTTATCTCAAGATTGAGATAGACTCTTCGATTGTCTTCAAATGAAAACTTTTATCCATTGATGGTTCTCGATAAAGTGTTTCATTGTGATCCTATTCAATACACCTAGTGCACTAGATTCTTTTGCCCAAAGACACCTCACTTTGATGATTTTAGACTCATCATAACACTTTTGATCCCATTCAAATGCTAGCAAAAGAATCTACAACTTTGACAAGATAAAGGTGCCCAACCTTTTATCTTAAGTTGTGAATATTATTCAAGACTAACTAAAGAATTGTGTCTACCTCATACATATCTAGATGTATGAACAATTATTCTTTTCTCATAGTCTTTTGACCTTGTTATTTTTTACTTTTGACAATTATAATAATTAATCTATAAATGCTATAAGATTTGTTAAAGTAGAAATCACTTTATTAATATGAAAAAATTGTCAATTACATTATTACACTCTTGGTGTCCAGCATAATCCTAACATTCACCTGGAGCCATGAAGCGATGTGAGGGATTCCCTTCTCCTTAACATCTCATAGACTAGTTGTTGACCCCACTGTTAATCAAAATTTCGCTCTAGGTGAGGAATCTCAATTAACACCCTCAGGACCATGACCATAGAGGATCGCAGTCGGGGTAGGTACCTTCGGTACCAGTTTAACGTGTAAAAATGGGTAAGACTAATGAAAGAATTGATGGTATATTATATGATATTATTGATCAAATGAAGCAATGAGTACAACAAAATGATAACAATATATTGGTGTGAAACCCTCAATCTCTGTCTCTCTTGCTTAACTAATTTTGAGGTGGTGGACTCGTATATGTCGATAAGTGGACACAACTCTCAACGATAATGGCTAGGTTGGTCCTAGATTTTAGAATCAAGTGATAGCTCACTCATTTTATGGACTGCCTCTCTTTTCTTTTTTATCTCTGTATCTATACCTGAAGCTGCTAGGGTTTTTCCTTAGTGTATAAATAGAAGATCACTGGATTGATTTTCTTCCCACATTTCATAAGATTTTCTGTTTAATATGATTGACCCTAGAGAAACGGTTAGTGGAGGATATCTTGTTGAGAAACCTGTTTGTTTCCATTTTAGACTCTGCCACTATAATTATGCATACGTGGAGTTTGCTTACACCTATGAGATTAATTTGACTTCCTCTGTTATCAGCATGGTACTTCAAAGTATCGACTCGGTGATGTCGTAGGGTATCTTGGAGTACAAGTATGATGGTGTGGTATCCTAAGGTACTATCCTTGTGAGGTGGTGCTTGACTGTTGGCGGTGGTGAGGAATCCCGAGGTACCAGCCTACTAGCTGGGTACCCAAGGGCATCATTTTGATGAATTATTGAAAGCTTGATTCATCTAAGAATCCTGATACCTAGAGTGGATAGCCTACGTGGTAATGGTTGCCAAAGATAATGGAAGTGGCGCATGTGCGTTGACTAGATGGATCTCAACCGTGCTTGCCCGATGGATAGTTTTACCCTACCCAAGATTGATCAGCTGGTAGATTCAATCAAGGGAAAAAAGCTCCTTAGCTTTATGGATATATTCTCGGGGTACAACCAAATTATGATGCACCCCACTAACCATGATAAGACTAGCTTCATTACCGAGCATGGCCTTTACTACTACAAGGAGATGCCCATCGGTCTCAAGAATGCAGGTGCCATATATCAACATTTGGTCAGACGGACATTCAAGCAGGAGAGAGGAAAAATGATGGAGGTCTACATTGATGATATGATCACCAAGTCCCAAGTGGCTGAGCAGCACCAAGACCATGACCGTAGCAATTTTTAATCGTTACAAATTGCTCGCCAAACAAAATTTATAAAAACCACAACAATGCCTAATATGTTTACAAAACAAGTACAGTGGCAAGTTGGGTATCATCCACAGAGAAAGGGAAATCGAATGGCTAAAACTAGTTAACTACTATTAAACTAAAACTAAGCATGTAAAGGAAAAGATAAATGGTTGGGGTTTTGAAAGGTTAATTGACTAAAATGCAAACTACAATTATGTTAATCAATCTAACATGCAATTAGTGTTAGTTAGAATGCAAATGGTGAGATGTGGTATGTGATGTGAATACGGGAGCCGATGCAATTCTTGCACGAATAGTGAGCAATCTATTCTTTAAGAACCGATTCAATTATTAAAGGCTAATCTATCTTTGAGGGTGACTTAGAGTAAATAACTCTCGCTCACGACTACTTGGTCAGATTTAGAAAGATAGAGACTCTTATCATAAAAATTCTCTACTATACAACTACTTGGTTAGTTTATGAGAGAATCACTCTTTGAGCCTAGATAGATTCTAATGATTAGGGATGCCTTGGAATGGCATGTTCACAAATCGTCCCTTTCCATTGAAGCATTGATGCATAGGAAGGGCATATCCACCACACATCCATTCCATTCAATTTAGCTAGTTTTAATCACCTAAAAGTGTGTACCTAACCTGGCTTGAGAGAGGTCATATCTACCCAATCCAAGAAGACATATATTCCAATTTAAAACTCAAAATAAATTAATAATCAATAAGAATCAAGAGAGGACATATCTAACTAATTCAAGAGATAATCAATTGCATTAAAAACCATTGAATGAAACTAAATTATCAAATACTAAGAATATGGTGGAACCCATAATCCATGAATTATTACATTAACTTCCATAAAGGGGTTAAGCAACCCATGACAATTAAAAAAATAACAAGAAGAAAAGATAAAGGGAAGACCCATGTGGAGTTTCTCCTTCCTTCAAGCTTGATTCCAATTCTCCAAGTGTCCTTGAGTAGATGAGGATAAAGAATGATTAGATTTAGTGGGGAATGATTCCTAAACCTAGGTTAATAATTAGAGATGAGAGAAAGTGTTTGGAAGAGAGAAGTTATGATTCTCAGATTCAGAATTCCCAGTTGAGATGATAAGAACAAGATATATTTATAGTGTCCCAAGATTAGGTCTGAAAACTGCTGATGTGGTTGTCTGAGGCACCAAATGCGCGGGTAGTGCACGGGTTTAAACCCATACAGGACCTGCGCAATGACTTGATTGCTAATTTCCATCTCTCGGGTCTTGGAAAAATGCACGGACAAATGCGAGGGTTGTGGACTGACACAGTGACCTGCACACTGGAGTATTTCTTCATCGATTTTGGCCTGTATTCGTCCAATATTTTTTCTTTTCATCCTTTCTTCCAACATGTACCTAATTTCAAGAAAACATAACAAATGAGCCATAAGATAAGCAAAAACACCTAAAAACAAGAAAAAGGTAATGGAATTAAGGGCCAAAATATATGACACTTTTGGTCCGATAAAATACCCCCAAACCAAACCTTTGCTCGTCTTCGAGCAAACCTTAAAACAAAACAAATAAGACTCAAATAAAAATGACTTGACCTAAGACTCACCTAGACTCAAAACAAATAATTTAATAAGTCGCATGTTCAACCGATGATGAGATGCAAGGATGTGTGATAGAGAGAAGTAGACATTTGCAAAGTAATCTAAAACAACTCAAAGGCACTTGAAGGAAACTCGCACTACCATGAATCCCATACCTAAGAGTTATCTCATATCGGGAGCTACTCACTCTCACACCTTGAGCATAATTCACTTCAACTCTAAACCTCACCTGGTTTCGCTCTTCTTTTTCCGCTCAGAGTCCTAAGCTCACACTCATTCGAGGTATGCATTTATGGACTTTATACATAGAAATCTAATGCATTGCATACAATGTATATTCAACAACTGATAATTTCTATGAACTAGTCTAGGAATGATTCACTATGCCATGAACATGGAAGATCAAGCTTCAACAAACATTCCCAATCAAGACATTATATGGACCAACTAGGACTTTCTCTTTGGTTGTAATGGGGCTATGGGATTAGATGTGGTGAACAAAGAAATAGGAAAACTTGAGTTTAGAGATCACCAATCATGTCTAAACATACTCACACACCCCATACAAAGCTCTATAACATATTGATTACACTTTAGCAACTAGGAATTTACAAATATACACACATTGTGTTTCAAAGTTTGTAATCTACATTGTGAGTACTTACATTTACTTTCAATGCCTTTTCTTTTCTTTTCTTTTCATTGCCTTTTTCTGTCTTTTTGATTATTCTTTTCTTATCTTTTCTTTTTATACACTTACACATTATATTTTGACAATTTAAGCTTATAAGTGCAATTTTGGCACTTCTACAAGTTGAGCCATTTCATACACAAATCATTATTGCCTATAAACATGTCTTTTTTTTTTGTTAGAGCTTACACCTTTCAAAAACTTCACATATCACACACACACCCCACATGATTGGCAATAAAGGTAGGCTTGTGTTTGGCTATGTCTATATGGTTACATTTTGGTTCCAAATGAAAGGTAAGTGTTTGGCCGTAAATTTGGCTATGATGATCACATAAGGGATAAAGGAATGTGCTTATGCATTTTAAGTATTTAATTACACACATTGCCTAAGATCATTTCCATAATTAGTCTCTCAAGGGAATGAATGCATCCAACAAGCAATCTATAATATATATGAGATGTCTGTTCTATGGCATGTGACACTTATGATGAGAAAAGTGTTTAAAGAATAGAAAGAATTTAACACTCATTGTGCAGTTTAATGGCTTGTGTTTGTGAACTAACGGGTGTCTCCACTCTTAGAACAAGGCGCAAGAGCACCGAGTTCCCTTAAATCAAGCGCACAAAGGATGAGACTAGCCCATGACAATGCAAATGTAACCCATGAGTGGCAAAGATTTGTTACACTAGCTCACAATGCATGTATAGTCTCGCCAAAAGCACACGCTCAAGGAATCACATCCAACCTAAATTTTAACCATTGCGACAAATCAAAAAAATTTAGCCAAAAAAGACAAATAAAAGAGTCACGAAAAATAAAAAGATGACTCAACAAAGGTGTCTACACCCCCAAACCAAAACCCAACATTGTCCTCAATGTTGAAGACAAGAGAGACCGGCTTAGCGGCGAGCACCTAACATGACTCAAACAAACCTAGGCACTAATCATGCATAATCAATGCCCAACAAAAATCAAAAACTCAAACATAGGCTCTAAATAAAGTAAGGCAATTAAGTGCAATATTGTCAGTTAATCATAAACCAACTTCAAGCATTAACAATTCACAAAATTGAATGGAATAGGGACATGATTACCCCTTAACCGATTTTCACAATATGCTTAAAACCAAACCAAATCAAGTATGTGTACATGTACTACCCCCTAACCAAACGGGGCAATATATGCACAATATGAACCTGTACACTCACATATGTATTCACAAGAGCCTTCGGCTCATCCATCTCAAAAATGCATATATCAATAAACGCAAAGTCAAAAGATCCTCGATAAGCACTAAAAATATTCATCCCTATTATAAGGTAAATCAATCAAATCAAATAAAAAAAAATATCATCATCTAAATCTTCCTAACCATATTTATTCCATCATTATTTAATGAAAGCTAGCAAAACAAAAAGACAAAAATAATGCAGAAATTTTAAAAGTGAGTGTAAGAAAATAAAACTGAAGTGGGGTGCCTCCTTGCAACTTCTCCTATCAATGTTAGGTTTTAGATTTGTGTTGGCTTGATTCCATAACAAAACCTCATTACTTTGTAATGCTTAGTTGCTTAAGTGGTTCATGATGATAAGAGCTTCAAGGAAGAAAAGCAACTTCTTATGATGCAAAGTTCATCTTCAAGAGGATTGATACTGTTCTTGGATGCTAAGGTATCGAGATTCTTCTTTCTCTTGCAAGACGTAAGTGCACACACACACAATTCATTCATATGTGTCCCTGCTTAGTTGTGCATCATTAAATGCGCACACACACACAATTCATTCATATGTGTCCCTGCATCATAGCGCATCATTTGGTATAACAAATTCACACACTTGGAGTTGAATGCTCATGCATTGGTATGAAAGGAACATGTTTTGGAAAATGCATGATTGGTGACTATCTCTACGTAGTTTGCATTCTTGTGTGAAATGTGTTTGTTTGTTTATATGTTTGTATAGCATAGATCTTGAACTTGGTTTTAGTCTTAGATTTTTCATGATTAAGTTTCGGTCATTTCGGTTGCTGATACTATTGATTTCGAGTTCTAAGTCAAAAGATACTATACTTTCAACTCATGTTGCATACATTGTCTTCGTCTTCATATATCGAGTCAAATTCTTATTTTCTGGGTTGAGTATCTTATATGTCCTTGTCTGTGAGGGAGTTCCAGTTTGAAATCTTCAAACGGATTCAAATTTGGAGTTTGGAGGCCAAAGAACGGTCGAAGAATGCGAAAGGACTGCAAGGGAAGAGGTGAGATGGCATAAGCCATCACTTGGCACCTTCCCGAGATGGCGCGTGGCCATCTCGGCCTCAAAGCCTTGCTGCCCTGAGATGCCCATGTGCCATCTCGGGGAGGCACTAAGGCATGAGGGCAAAATGGTCTTTTGGTTATTCTCTCCTTAAAACCTCTCCTTCCCTCTCATTCATTAGAAGTTGAGAAAAAACAAAATTGAAGAACTAGTGCAGAATTTTTCTCTCAGCATTTTGATTTTTTGTTTTTGTGATAACTTCTTCATTTCTACTCCGAAACACTTTATTCAAAAATCGATTTCGAGTGTATTGAATATTTCTACAAACCCCAAGCATTTCCAGAACCAAAGGATGTCTAGATATTTCATAGTGATCAGATCTTCAGTTCGTGATTTTCATCATTGTTGGTAAAATCATCTTCTTCTTAGTTTTCTTCTTAGATCTTCTTATTGATTGATGTTATTTGATTAAGAAGCATGACTAGGTTGATTTTGATATCATTTTGTGGTTTGTTGAATTTATTTTCAAGTTTAGCTAGATTTGTGATAAATTGAATGATTTATGCTAAACTTGATAAACATGAAATTACTTCTAGAAATCTTTTGCTCTTATGCTTGATTGACTATTTCTAGATCTAATTTCATTTTATAAGAACTAGGTTCTGTTTCAATTGGTATCTATATCTTCATATCTATGTTCTTAGTTGAAAACATGCTTAGGTTGTCTAGATACATTTTTTATTGCTCTTTGAAAGTATAATCTAGCTATCTAGTTGCATGTCCATAGAATTTGTTGATCATCATTTATGTTGAGTGCTTGTTTGTGTTTTGCATTCATGATCATTTAGATGCCTTTTGAAGAGGTAGGAAGTCTCATATCTTAGAGTGATTCTTTGATTTGAGCAATTGGAAGTCTTAGCTAGAGTCGGGAGGACTTGGATAGCTAAGCAAGTGAAAGTCTCGACAAGAGATGTGAGACCTCGGATTGTTGAGCAAGGAAGTCTCAACTAGAGTCAGGAGGACTCGGATAGTTGAGCAAGAAGTCTTGCCTAGGGTCGGGAAGATCCAAGTAGGTGAGCAAGGAATCTTCCTAGAGATAGAAGGTCTTGGATAGGAAGTCGACTTAGTAGATCACTAGGTTCAATGGTAGAGTAAGAGTGATAGCTTGGAGAGCATGTGTTGATTGCTTGAGTGTGTAACTGTTATTTGAAATAGTGGATTTACTTTCGCCGGTAGTTATGGTATTAACCCGTAGATGTTTCCTCTTCGGAGTTTTACCACGTAAATATTGTGTGTCATTGTTTGCAATTTTCATTAAGCATTAATAAAATTGCATTGTTTTTTAAAAGAATATAAAAATTGGAGCATATACCTATTCACCCCCTAGGTATATTTACACTATAAAGATAAAGGGAAATTTCAGTTGGTATCAGAGCAGGTGTCTAGACACACTTAGATATATCTTCTTCTTAGTGTTTGTTATCTTCTTTTATTTCATCATGATTAAGGAAATGTATTCTTTTGTGGCTTCTCTTGTTGAACGTGAATCTATTGACTTAGATGATCAAAAGATCAAAGATATTATTCAAGAAAATGCAAGGATCTCTAAGATCAATAAGTCTCTCACTAAGAAGTTAGAAAATCATGATTATAGCTCAAAATGTGTTATTGATCTTAATGACAAAATTCTTAATCTTGAGAAAAACTTGATTGATAGCAATGACAGATTAAGTATTTTGAAGCATGAAATTGAGCAAAGAGATGAATCTCTTGATCGTGCTAGGAGAATTGAAAATGTGCTTAAAGAAAACTTAATGAGCATGAGAATCAAGAGAAAGTGCTTAATGACAAACTTAATGAGGCTAAAGAGATGATTAACAAGATGTTATCTAGCTCTAATAAAGTGAAAGCTCTCATTAAGATTGGAAAGTCTTCAAGTGACAAAAGAGGTTTAGGATAGGTTAATGAAAAATCAACTCCTTCATCTAACAAATCTACTTTTGTCAAAGCTTGTAGCAATTTAATTGTAGGTACACTCTCTAACGGTAAAGCCATGAATGCTACCGGAGGTGCCTCAACATCAACAATGCCAAAGACAAGCTACATCCTCATCAAATGCAAAAGGCAAGACATCAGTGTTGCACGCCAAAGATGTAAAAATGTGAGAAGAAAAAATGAGTTAAATGCTCAAGCAAATGGTAAACTTCTCAAATTCATACCTATTTTTCATTATTGCAACATGGTAGGACACATAAGAAATAGATGTTATGAATACATTCTTAAATGCAGAATTGCCAATGATTTGCATGATATGTCTTTGAATGGCCCTAGGCAATCATCCATGTATGGATCTAGAATTAGACCTAAAAAGACCTTAAAAAGCATGTTGAGAATAACTGTGTTGATGATTTGTTTGTTAAATCTTGTGTTGTGCCTCGTTCTACTATGCATAAGAAAGTTGATAATGCTTTGTTTGATTTGTTTGAAAATATGACTAATGAAGTCAATGTGCCTAAAAACAAGTCAAAGCATGTTAATAAAAGTAGGAATGAGAAACTTGTCAAAAAAGTTTGGGTTAAGAAAAACACAACACAATGTTTGGTTGCACAATATGCTTTAAGAGCTGATTCATCCTATTGTTGGTACCTAGATAGCGGTTGCTCTAGAAATATGACCGGTAACAAGGAATTCTTTAAGAATCTTGTTATGAATGATGGTGGATGGGTTACATTTGGTGATTGCACTAAAAAGTAAGTTCTAGGTAAGGGAACAACTTGTATCCCCGGATTGCCTAAACTTCATGACACCTTGTATGTAGATGGTCTACAAGCTAATCTAATAAGCATCACTCACTTGTGTAAAATTTTTAAAGAAGTTAACTTTAACAAGGATGTGTGCACAATAATCGATAAAAAGGGCAAAATTGTTTTGAAAGTCAAAAGGTCTTCGGACAATTGCTATTGTTTAGAGGTTGATCCACTAACATGTAATATGGCACATGAGTGCAACAAGCTTGAATTATGGCATGAAAGATTGGGCCACATGAATTATAAAGATTTAAAGAAGCTTGAGAAATATAACATTGTTAGAGGTCTTCCTAGTATTGGTAAAAAGCTTGATGGTGTTTGTGAACCATGTCAATTAGGTAAACAAACCAAAGTGTCTCATAAAAAGAACACTAATTTTGCTACCAAGAAGCCCTTAGAACTTGTTCCATACCGAAAGCATAAATGGTAAAAAATACATTTTTTGTATGTGTTGGTTTTTCTCGGTTTGCTTGGGTATATTTTCTTGGAGACAAGACCGAAACTTTTGGTTACTTTAAGAAGTTTTGCAATCAAGTTCAAAATGAAAAAGGTCTTGGGATCAAGAAAATATGTCACATTAGGAGTGATCATGAGAGTGAATTTGAAAATGCTAGATTTAGTGAGTTTTGTGATGATTATGGGATTTCACATGAGTTCTCGGCTCCTAGAACTCCTCAACAAAAAGGTATTGTTGAGAGGAAGAATCATGTCTTGCAAGAGATGGCTAGGGTCATGATCAATAGCAAGAAATTCCCTAGAAATCTTTGGGTCGAAGCGGTCAATAACGCATGCTATGTCACTAATAGAGTTTTCAGAATGCCCGCCACAAAACAAACCTCTTATGAACTTTGGAAAGGCAAGAAGCCCAATGTGAGTTACTTCCACACTTTTGGGAGTAAGTGTTTTATTTTGAATGATAGAGATCATTTAGGAAAGTTTGATGCTAAAAGTGATATTGGTCTCTTTCTTGGGTATGCTAATAATAGTCATGCATATAGAGTGTTCAATTTGAAAACTAAGACTATTATGGAGTCTATTAATGTGAAAATAGATGATCTTTGCATGCTTGATATGTGTGATGATAATGGTGTCAATGAACCTAAAGAACGATTGTTAAATGACACTAAAGCACCTATTGATGTGACTAGTTGGATGAAAGTGAGTCTAGT
Organism: Dipteronia dyeriana; assembly: GCA_032871835.1. NCBI lineage: Eukaryota > Viridiplantae > Streptophyta > Magnoliopsida > Sapindales > Sapindaceae > Dipteronia > Dipteronia dyeriana. The sequence goes on along the minus strand of CM065300.1, from coordinate 89,557,282 downwards.
CATAATGATGATAATGGTAGTGTTGCTAGAGAAAAAAGTCAAGAGTTAGAAAATGGTTTGAATGATAACCAACAAGATGTTGAAAATTCTATTTCTAGACTTAGGAACATACATTACCAACAAGACATCATAGGTGATTTGAATGAAGGGATTAGAACTAGAAGGCAACTAGCTAACCAAATTTCATATGCTTTCTACACTTCTAAAATTGAGCCTAAAAATATTAATGAAGCAATTATTGATGAATATTGGGCTAATGTCATTCAAGAAGAACTAAATCAATTTGAGAGGAATGAAGTATGGTCCTTAGTTCCTAGACCAAAAGATGTCAATGTGATTGATACAAAATGGGTGTTTAGGAATAAGACCGATGAATGTGGCAAGATAGTGAGAAATAAAGCAAGACTAGTGGCTCAAGGATACACTCAAGTTTAGGGTGTAGACTTTGATGAGACTTTTTCACCCATTGCACGTCTTGAGTCCATTAGGCTTTTGTTGTCCATTGCATGTCTTAAAAAATTCAAATTGTTTATGGATGTCAAAAGTGCTTTTCTCAATGGATATCTTCAAGAGGAAGTGTATGTTGAACAACCTAAGGGTTTAATTATGTGTTTAAGTTGAAAAAGGCTCTTTATGGCCTTAAGCAAGCTCCTAGAGCTTGGTATGATATGTTGACTCAATATCTTATTGACAACCAATATAGAAGAGGTGGTATTGATAGAACTTTGTTTGTCAAGCATTATGACAATGAGATTTTTGTTGCACAAATATATGTTGATGACATTGTTTTTGGGTCTACATGTAAAACCAAGGTTGATGATTTTGTGAATGTTATGTCAAGAGAATTTGAAATGAGTATGGTAGGTGACTCAATTACTTTCTTGTCATGCAAGTGAAACAATCTAGCAATGGTATCATGTTGTCTCAATCTAAATATGCTAGAAATCTTGTTAAGAAATTTGACCTTGAAAGTGGAAAAGAATTTGAAACACCTATGAGTACTACTTTAAAACTTGACAAAGATGAAAAAGGAAAAAATGTTGATCAAAGTCTCTATAGGAGCATGATAGGTATCCTTCTCTACCTAACGGCTAGTACACAGGATATTTTTTTTACTGTTGGTTTGTGTGCTAGGTTTCAAGCTAATCCAAAAGAATCTCACTTGAAAGCCGTTAAAAGAATCATTAGGTATATAAAAGGAACATATAATCTTGGTTTATTCCATTCCTTTGATACTAATGATATTCTTGTTGGCTATTGTGATGCCGATTGGGCAGGAAACATGGATGATCGTAAGAGCACATCGGGCGGTTGCTTTTACTTGGGGAATAATTTGGTTGCTTGGCAATTCCGTCTCTCTTTCTTCATCTGAAGCCGAGTAAATTGCCGCCGGAAGTGCTTGCACACAACTTCTATGGATGAAACAAATTCTCAAGGATTATGAGATTGATCAAGGTAAAATGACTCTTTATTATGATAATATGAGTGCCATTAACATCTTTAAAAATCCGGTTCAACACTCACGCACAAAGCATATAGACATTAGGCATCATTTCATTAGAGAACTTGTTGAACATTCAATAGTAACACTTGAACATATGCCTACTAAAAATCAACTTGCAGACTTGTGCACAAAGCCCTTGGACAAAGAGAGATTTGTATCTCTTAGAAGATCCATTGGCATGATTTGTGTTGATTAATGCTTGTGTGCGGTTATAAGTGGCTTGATAAGCAAAACTATATTGTATATCTATTTCTTTTATAGCTACTCATGTGAGAAGTAATGATCTTGATAAAATAGCTTTTATTGCTTCTAGATTATGCACTTAAGTCTTTGTAAATCTTATTTTTAAAAGTGCACAAATGCTTCTCTTATATGTCTAAGTTTGAGTAATTGAGTTTGAAAGCATGTAGATTATGGATGCATCCTGAAGTTCATTGTCCAGTACCTTGGTTGTGAAGCCGCCCTATGTAGGAAAGGGCTACACCATTGTGATGAGTGAAAGCTGTCATGAAGAGTATATGTTTATGTTATAAAAATCAAAGAAGCGTTGAAAAAGAATCATTAAAAACAAAATCATTGATTCAAAGCCTAAATAGAAATAGAGGAAGGCTTAAAATGGAGTATAGTTGAAAATTGTGATTGCTCGGGTTGAAAACAGAAATGGGATGACGAGCCACATGCACACGCACGCTCATATGTTGAAATCTATTTGCTTCAAAGCAAAAATCCGGATGATAATCGGTTTGACCTTGATTGGAAAAGCTTTAGATGGATAGGTGTTGAAGTGGTTTGCATGTTGATATCATAATCACTCCTTTTATATATGCTAGAAGCATTTTCACACACACACACTTTTGCTTAATGTGCTTGATTCATAGCAAGAGAGATTATTTTTTAGAGAATAATGAAAATCTATGATTCTCATATTAATTTTGAAAAATAATGGTTTACTATCTTTTATTGCTTGAAATGTGTGATTGTGTGAGTCCCTTGTGAACAAGTTTACTTGCTTATTAATATGAGGAGCATATGTAAAGGGGGAGCTTAGTTTGTTAAACTTAGTTCTTTATACAACTTGTTTGCTCACTATCTCATGATTTTATTATGCATCCCTTATAACCTTGTAGGTATTTTCATTTGGCATTTATCTCTCTTTCTAGGTTGTGTAATATGTTTTTGTCTATTCCTTACCAAAAAGGGGGAGAAAGTGTTTTCTTCACCATGTTACTTACTTTTGATATAAAAAGGGAGACAATTCATTAAGGGGGAGAAATTTTTGTATTAAGGGGGAGAAAGAATTCTTGTTTGAATGAGATAAGAAGAGATAAGGGAATTTTTGTTTTGTTTAGTATATTGTTTGTTTATCTCACCTATCTTCTTTGTAGAAGATTTCTTTTTGTTTTTCTTGTCTCACAGGTGCTTTGAATGTGCGAAGATATTCTTGAAGATTCTTGAAGACATTTTAGTCTAGGAATATCTCTTTGTAATGTAAGGATGTGAGAATGCAATCAACATTGATTATGAGGGATCATTGTATGGTGAGGTAGAGGTTTTGTCATGGAATAGCAAAATGGGGAGATTGTTAGGTTTTAGATTTGTGTTGGCTTGGTTCCATAACAAAACCTCATTACTTTGTAATGCTTAGTTGCTTAAGTGGTTCATGATGATAAGAGCTTCAAGAAAGAAAAGCAACTTCTCATGATGCAAAATTCATCTTCAAGAGGATTGGTACCATTCTTGGATGCTAAGGTATCGAGATTCTTCTTCCTATTGCAAGGCGTAAGCGCACACACATACAATTCATTCATATGTGTCCCTGCTTAGTTGTGCATCATTAAATGCGCACACACACACAATTCATTCATATGTGTCCCTACTTAGTTATGCATCATTAAATGCGCACACATACACAGTTCATTCATATGTGTCCTTGTATCATAGCACATCATTTGGTATAACACATTCACACACTTGAAGTTGAATGCTCAAGCATTGGTCTGAAAGTAACATGTTTTGGAAAATGCATGATTGGAGACTATCTCTATGTAGTTTACATTCTTGTGTGAAATGTGTTTGTTTGTTTATATGTTTGTATAACATGGATCTTGAACTTGGTTTTAGTCTTAGATTGTTCATGATTGAGTTCCGGTCATTTCGGTTACTCATACTACTAATTTCGAGTTCTATGTCAAAAGATACTACACTTTCAACTCATGTTGCATACATTGTCTTCATCTTCATATATCAAATCTAATTATTATTTTATGGGTTGAGTATCTTATATTTCCATGTCTATGAGGGAGTCCCAGTTCGTAATCTTCAAACGGATTCGAATTCGGAGTTTGGAGGCCAAAGAACCGTCGAAGAACGCTAGAGGAACGCAAAGGAAGAGGTTCAATGGCATAAGCCATCACTTGGCACCTTCCCGAGATGGCGCGTGGCCATCTCGGCCCCAAAGCCTTGCTGCCCCGAGATGCCCATGCGCCATATCGGGGAGGCACTAAGTCATGAGGGCAAAATGGTCTTTTGGTTATTCTCTCCTTAAAACCTCTCCTTCCCTCTCATTCATTAGAAGTTGAGAAAAAACAAAATTGAAGAACTAGTGCAGAATTTTTCTCTCAGCATTTTGATTTTTTGTTTTTGTGATAACTTCTTCATTTCTACTCCGAAACACTTTATTCAAAAACCGATTTCGAGTGTATTGAATATTTCTACAAACCCCAAGCATTTCCAGAACCAAAGGATGTCTAGATATTTCATAGTGATCAGATCTTCAGTTCGTGATTTTCATCATTGTTGGTCAAATCATCTTCTTCTTAGTTTTCTTCTTAGATCTTCTTATTGATTGATGTTATTTGATTAAGATGCATGACTAGGTTGATTTTGATATCATTTTGTGGTTTGTTGAATTGATTTTCAAGTTTAGCTAGATTTGTGATAAATTGAATGATTTGTGCTAAACTTGATATACATGAAATTACTTCTAGAAATCTTTTGCTCTTATGCTTGATTGACTATTTTAGATCTAATTTCATTTTCTAAGAACTAGGTTGTGTTTTAATTGGTGTCTATATCTTCATATATATGTTCTTATTTGATAACATGCTTAGGTTGTCTAGATACATTTGTGATTGCTCTTTGAAAGTATAATCTAGCTATCTAGTTGCATGTCCATAGAATTTGTTGATAATCATTTTCTATGTTAAGTGCTTGTTTGCGTTTTGCATTCATGATCATTTAGATGCCTTTTGAAGAGGTAGGAAGTCTCATATCTTAGAGTTATTCTTTGATTTGAGCAATTGGAAGTCTTAGCTAGAGTCGGAAGGACTTGGATAGCTAAGCAACTACAAAAGATGTGAGACCTCAGATTGTTGAGCAAAGAAGTCTCAACTAGAGTCAGAAGGACTCGGATAGTTGAGAAAGAAGTCTTTCCTAGGGTCGGGAGGATCCGGATATGTGAGCAAGGAATCTTTCTAGAGACAGGAGATCTTGGATAGAAAGTCGGCTTAGTAGATCACTAGGTTCAATGGTAGAGTAAGAGTGATAGCTTGGAGAGCATGTGTTGATTGCTTGAGTGTGTAACTCTTATTTGAAATAGTGGATTTGCTTTCGCCGGTGGTTGTGGTATCAACCCGTGGATGTTTCCTCTTCGGAGGTTTACCACGTAAATATTGTGTGTCATTGTTTACAATTTTCATCAAGCATTATTAAAATTGCATTGTTTTTTAAAAGAAGACAAAAATTGGAGCATATACCTATTCATCCCCCCCCCCCCCCTATGTATATTTACACTATAAAGATAAAGGGAAATTTCAATTAAGGTAAGGCTCTCACCCTTTTTATGAGCGTTCTTGGCCTGCCTATTCCTCTCAGACTTAGAGATTGTTGTTATTTCCTACCAAGAGACAAAGAACCCCACTTGAATCACAAGCTGCAAAAATCTGCTTCTTTCGAAAACTATAGAAAATATGCACACTCATAAAGCTCACTAGAAAGTTCAAGCAAATAAGATTTACACAATACATGCAGTTGCCAACCCAAACTTGGAACACCACTTCTTATTGAAAAGAAACAAACTACTCAAACTAGATAAACAAAACAAGTCACATAATAAATTTTACCCCCAAAACAATTTCTTTCTCTCCTCTCACATATCAAGCACAATTTCACACATAAAAAGAAGAGAAATAATAGATTAAAGAAAGAAAAATTGATTGTGCAATTTAAAAACAAAATAAGGCGTCAAAATAAAATGTACAAAAGAATTTTCTAGATTATGTACTTGTGCTAGGGGTGTCATCAACTAAAGGAGGCTTCACTAAGTTTGGAAATTGATTGTTTTTCACAACCCAAACAAGTTGAGTTGATTTCCCCTTTTTCTTAGCATTACATCTAACATGGTCAACCAAGTCCTTCCTTACCAAAATTTTCTTAATCCTAGGTGTTTTCTTTCTATTCCTAGGCCTCTCAACCCATATCTTCCTAGCATCCCTACAAGTCTCTCTATGTTCAAAATTTTCTCGTTTGCTTTGCCTTACATATCCATGGCCTAATGGTCTAGTGTGACCAATCTTAGGACAGTGATGGCACATGGTTATAGAGTTAGGAATGGTTATTGGATCTTTGTTGGAGGTGGGATTAGAAGATGTTTCCTCTTCTTCTTAGCTTTCCTCCTTCTTGCTTTGCTAGGATTTGGCTTTTAATATTGGCACTTGGATCTCCTTGACTTATGGCAATCTTTTCTTCATTTGGAAGTCAAACTGCTTCATTGCCTTAATTTCTTGCTTAGCTTTTGTAAGTTCCATAAGGTGGTCAAGTTCGATCTTGTTCATTATCTCTAAAGCCTTGCCTCTTGTTTCAATTTTGGCTTGCATTAGCTGTATCCTCTTGGCAAAGTCCTCCTTGATTACTTCCAACTCTTTAAATGGTGAACTATTTTCGACTTCAAGGCTCTTCACTTGCATTTCTATCTCCTTATTCTTGTTAGAAACTTCTTCAATCTTCTTTCGAAGGGTTCCATTCTCTACCTTGACCGATTCAATCATGTATGTGAGCTTTTTGTTTCCTTCTTCAAGCTCATCAACTTTCACCCTTTATACTTTAAAGGCCTCCTCCTTTTTTCTAAGTTCATCTTTTACTTCTTTGAGGGCATCATCTTTAAATTCAAGATCCATCGTTTTCTTCATTGATAGCCTTGATAGATCTTCCAAAGCTTCACCACGGATTTCTTGTCCAGTTCAAGTCTCTCAATTTGTTCTTCCAAACCTTTGGTCTTATCAGAGGCTTCTCCATTCTTCTTCTTGAGTTAACTATTTTCTTCTCTTAGCGATTTCACCTCAAGTACGAGCTTCTTATTTAGCTCTTGGAGATTGTCTATCTTTGACACTCTCAAGGCATCCTTGCTTTCTATCTCCTTTTTCAAGAGTTTCACATTTTTCTCAAATTCATCCCTAATGTCTTATTTTTGTCATGAAGCTTCTACCATCTTCTCTTAAAGTGTTTCATTCTCTTTCTTCAATAGCCCTATCTCCGAAACTGCTTCTTTAAGGATGTCCAATAACTCATTGTTCATCTTTATCATCTTGTTTCGTTCCTCATCAAGGTCACATCGTTTGAGATCATCTAATGCAAAACAGCTCTTTTGATCATCTTTAAGTGATCAGGGTTGTTAAAGGCATTGTCATCACTATAAGTTCATGAGGAATCTTGGTGAGTTCGCCAATCTTGGTTGTGAGAGTTGTTGTATGGCTTGTAAATCGGCTCTGGGTTGTAGGAATCTCTTGATGTGCTCATAGGGTGTAGAAGATAAGGCTTTGATGTTCGAGCTTGCTCTCTACAAAACTCTAGAAATTTATCTCTTAACAGATAACTCTTTAAGTCATGTCCAACATCACCACATATTTTGCACTCAACGGCCTCCACTTGCTCATAAAATTCCATGGTATCTGAAACAAAGAAGAATAAAAATACCAAAATAAGTAAAACGATACAAAAGAAAACTAAAAAAAATGACTAAGACTCTTAACTATGCAATTAGAGAACTAAGATTAGCCATCTAATTAACTCCTTTCCCCGGCAACGGTGCCATTTTGATTGTAGCAATTTGTAGCTGTTATAAAATGCTCGTCAACCAAAATTTATGAAAACCATAACAACGCCTAATATATTTACAAAACAAGTACAATAGCAAGTCGGCTATCGTCCACAGGGAAAGGGAAATTGAATGGCCAAAACTAGTTAACTACTATTAAACTAAAACTAAGCATCTAAAGGTAAAGATAAATGGTTGGGGTTTTAAAAGATTAATTGACTAAAATGTAAACTACAATTATGTTAATTAATCTAACATGCAATTAGTGTTAGTTAGAATGCAAATGATGAGATGTGGTATGTGATGTGAATGCGGGAGCCGATGCAATTCAAACACAAATAGTGGACAATACATTCTTTAAGAACCGATTCGATTATTAAGGGCTAATCTATCTTTAAGGGTGACTTAGAGTAAATAACTTTCACTCACGACTTCTTTGTCGGATTCGAAAAGATAAAGACTCTTATCACAAAAATTCTCTACTACGTAACGACTTTGTTGGTTTATGAGAGAATCACTTTTTGAGCCTAGATAGATTCTAATGGTTAGGGATGCCTTGGAATGGCACGTTCACAAATCATCCATTTCCAATAAAGCCTAGATGCATAGGAAGGGCATATTCACCACACATCCATTCCATTCAGTTACGCTAGTTTTAATCAACTAAATGAGTGTACCTAACTTGGCTTGAGAGAGGTCATATCTACCCAATCCAAGAAGATATACATTCCAATTGAAAAACTCAAAATAAATTGATAATCAACAAGAATCTAAAGAGGGCATATCCACTTAATTCAAAAGATAATCAATTGCATTAAAAACCATTGAATGAAACTAAATAATCAAATACTAAGAATATGGTGGAAAACCCACAATCCATGAATTATTACATCTACTTCCACAAAGGGGTTTAGCTACCAATGACAATAAAAATAAAATAACAAGAAGAAAATATAAAGAGAAGACCTATGTGGATATTCTCCTTCTTTCAAGCTTGATTCCAATTCTCCAATTTTCCTTGAGTAGATGAGGATGAAGGACGGTTAGATTTGGTGGGGAAAGATTCCTAAACCTAGGTTAGTAATTAGAGATGGGAGAAAGTGTCTGGAAGAGAGAAGAAATGATTCTCAGATTTAAATTTCCCCGTTGAGATGATAAGAACAAGATATATTTATTGGGTCTAAGGATTAGGTCTAAAAACTGCTGATGTGACTGTCTGACACGCCAAATGTACGGGTTTGGACCTACGTAATGACTTAATTCCTGATTTCCATCTCTCGGGTTTTGACAAATGCGTGGACAAATGCGTGGACAAATGCACGAGTTGTGGACCCGTGTTATGACCTGCACATTGGAGCATTTCTTCATCGATTTCGATCTGTTTTTGCCCAATCTTTGTGTTTTTCATCCTTTCTTCCAACATGTACCTAATTGCCTGCAAACAAAACAAATTAGCCATAAGACAAGCAAAAACACCCAAAAACAAGACAAAGGTAATAGAATTAAGGGCCAAAATATATGACAATTTTGATTCAATCAGACCACCTCCGTCTAACTTTCCAAATAGTAAGAGAGAACCAGCTACGACTAAACCCCGCCAAGTGTGCCATCGAGGTAGCAGCAGGAAAGTTCCTCGGGTTCATAGAATCCAACTTAGATAAAATTAGAGTCATCTTAGACCTCGAATCTCCTAGCTCACTTAAGCAGGTATAGGTTTTAATTGGCCGGGTTAGTGCTCTCAACCGCTTTATATCACGATCCACTGATCACGGTCTCCCTTTCTTCAATGCTATCAAGCAGGGAAGAAACAAGAAATGGGACCAAGATAGTAAGCAGGCTTTCTAGTCCTTGGAAAAATACCTAGCTAGCCAACCTTTGCTAGTCAAGTCGGAACCCAAGAAAGAGTTGTTAATATACCTAGCCGTATCAGAGACAGTGGTAAGCGGGGCCTTGGTCAAGGAGTGTGGGGAAGAGGTTCAGTGACCTATATACTATGTGTGAAAATACCTACAAGGTTGTACTAAACAATCTAGAGTGGGGGAGAATAGGTTGTCTCTCAGTTTTAGAAACTCTTTCGAGACTTGTGACAAAACCTTGATGAGCATACAAATTAACATTTAACATGTTTGTTATGAGAAAACTATTTATTCATATATGCTCAAATCACCACCCTTAGTCTACAAAACATATAAAAAGAAATAATGTATCTTGTAAACAAAGATATTCAAAGTAAAGCAAATTACATAAGTTGTACATAGAGTATTACAGTGTGAAACTTTATAACTTGAAATGGAATATCACAAGATACAAAGTTCAAACACTTACAATTATACAATATATAAATGTACAAATAAAATGATACTTACAACTTTGATCATGTGAAGTGCTTGCATATCACATGTCACAACAATCTTTTTTACGAGAATATCTAGAAATGGAGCTTGTGAAAACAAGATACAAACATACACATACAAGTCTATAAGAGAGAAGGATAGAGAAAGTTGACACAAGATATTTACGTGGTAAACCTCCGAAGAGGAAACATCCATAGATTTATTCTACAACCACCAGCAAACAAAATCCACTAGTAGATAAAAAGATACAATCTCTCAAGTGATCCCTTCACTTAAAAACTACCATCCTATCCTTATCAATGACTTGATGCCACCTTGCTCACCTATTCGGATCCTCCCAACCCAAGGCATGACTTCTTGCTCAACTATCTGAGTCCTCCTGACACTAGTCAAGACGTCTTTGCTTAGCTATCCAAGGCTTCACACCTCTAGCCAAGACTTTCTTGCTCAACTATCCAAGGCTTCACACCTCTAGTCGAGATTTCCACTTGCTTAGCTATCTGAGTCTTCACAACTCTAGCTAAGACTTCCAAATGCTCAAATCAAAGAATCACTCTAAGATATGAGACTCCCAACCTCTTTACAAGGCAACTAGGTGATCATGAATGCAAAACACAAACAAGCTCGCTACATAGAAAATGATGATCAACAAATTCTATGGAAACTATAATTAATTAATGAGCACACAAAGTATGTTTTTCTAGTTTATAATCCAAAACATTGCAATCAAACAAATGATGCATGAATATATGTGTTAACCAAAAATTTACACGAGGTGAGAAATTCCAATTAACACCCTCGAGACCACTACCACGGAGGTGGTAGCCGGGTTGGTACCTTAGGTACCTAACCTGTTCGAACAGAGGTGGATGTTTGAATGTCAATACAATAAGAATAGGAATATAAATCTTTCTTATATATTACATATGTCATACAAAAAACTCTCAAATACTCTCAGTCTCGCTAGGGTACAGTAGGGTGGCAACCTCGTGTCTGTCGAAAAGTAGAATACTACAACGGCCATGTTCTGATAACAGAATTCAGTCCAAGAATCAACTCTCACTCTGTCTCTTTACTTCCTTTATCCGTTGCTCCTCTCTCTTTCTGGTGATCATGCTTGGACATTTAACACAGTCTTATTAGGTCAAATCTTATTGTTCTCCCACCATTATTCTCTTAATCAAACCCCCTCTTTATTGGGCAGGATCCTTCATTTAAACGTTATTGACTTTTGCTGAGTTACGGAATCGAGAATATACGGAAAAAGGATAAGTTTGTTTCCTCTTTGGACTAAATCACCCGCCTTGCACACACGTGGTGGTTTATGTTGGGATTATCCTCGATAGCAAGAGTATAATAATGTATTTGAAAATCTTTTCATATTAATAAAGTGATTTCTATTTTAACAAATGTTATAGCATTTACAGTTTAATTATTATAATTGTCAAAAGTAAATAATCATAAGATCAAAAGACTATGAGAAAAGAATTGTTCATACATCTAGATATGTATGAGGTAGACACAATTCTTTAGTTAGTCATGAATAATATTCACAACTTAAGATAAAGGTTAGGCGCCTTTATCTTGACAAAGTTTTAGATTCTTTTGCTAGCATTTGAATGAGATCAAATGTGTTATGATGAGTATAAAATCATCAAAGTGTGGTGTCTTTGGGAAAAAGAATCTGATGCACTAGGTGCATTGAAGTGGATCACAGTGAAATATTTTATCTAGAACCGTCAATGGATAAAAGTTTTCACTTTAAGACAATCGGAGAGTCTATCTCAATCCTGAGATAAACGATGGGCTTATGGTTGCAAGTGTTAACATTTGAGCTATCAATGAGTACGATTATATAGCATAGTTTATCCTCGATAGTTTGGTGGTATTCATTTGTTAATTGATAGGGGGCTTCATTTATAGATATGGATATCGTAGCTCCATTTATTAATTGTAAGTAGAATACCATCATATGGATATTTTGAGGTATTGGATATTAATTCTTAACGTTAAGTTTTCAATAGTGTCTATTGAAACATAGCTTCTAGGCAAGTCAAAATATCCAAGTTCAAAATGTGGTCATATGAGTAAATATGGTAACTTGGAGAGCTATAGGCCGTCTATGAGCTCTTGGCGATTACTGGTATTCTTCACGAGGATACACTATCTCCAATAAAGTTGTCTAGGGTATGAATGAGCAATATTAACTTATGTTATCTTTATTTAAGAGTTTAATTTTAGTTGTTTAGTGGAATGAACTAAAATTAATCGATCAGACCTAAGTGAATCATTTGTTGATTGTGATTGGGTTGTGTCTATTGGGGCTTAAATTTAGATAGCTCGCCAAGATCCCCAATCCACACGAACTTGCATGGATCACTTGATATATTCTACCGGACCAATATATGGGTCCATCTAGAATTGTATTAAGGCATGTGGACTTGTTTCTTTTAGTAAGAATGGATCTAGTTCACGTGTGAACTTTTTATTTAGGTCCAATGGATTTAATAAAATAAGAAAAATAATATATATATACATATATATATGCCCATATGTGGTCTTGGGCATCAAGGCTAAATATATTAGCTTAATATACAATTTTTTATTTTATTATTTAATTTAATGGAAATTAATTAATTAATTAATTAATTAATTAATTGTTTAATTAAAAGTCAAAATCGTTTTCCTAGTAAGAGTAGGTCTCTTATTGTCATATTATTCTTGGTAATATGATAAGTATCAAATACTATATTTGATAAGTAGACAAATAAAGATAAATATTATGAATCTATTTATCTAGTCAAATTAGTAAGTATTTGATTGCTATTAAAACTCTAATTGATAATTGGTCAAATTAGGAAGTATTTGTTTTTATTGTTATAAAAAAAAACTTCGTCTAACTCATTGTGTGAAGAATTCGGCCAAGCATAGAGAAAAGAGAAAACGTTTTTGTTTTTGATAGTACACTAGTATCCTTTACATCAAAATGGTTTTGTGTACAACATAGAATCAAGGTTCATGCCAGTTTCAATCAAATTGATTGATAATTTACAAGTGACGTTCTTGGTTTTTCTCATGGAGGATTATTGTTAGGTTTTAGTTTGTGTTGGCATGAATTCCATATCAAAATGATGTTTACTTGTAATGACTTAGTTGTTTAGGTTCATGATGATTCAAGCTTCAAGGAAGAAGAAACAACAAGTCAAAGCAAGTTCTAAGTCTTCAAAGAGAAAGGATGCAATTTGGTTCTACAAAGGTATACTAAAACCTTATCTTTCTCTTATAAGGCTTAGGCACACACACAAACGTATCATACATTTGTGTCCCTGCATCGTTGTGCACCGTTATAGGCATACATATACAATTCATTTATATGTGTCCCTGCATCGTTGTTCACCATGTATAACACATTCACACACTTTAAGATGAATGCTCATGCATTGGTTTGGAAATAACATGTTTTATAATATGCATGATTGGAAACTATCTCTATGTAGTTTGCATTCTAGTTTGAATTGTGTTTGTGTGTTTATATGTTTGTATAACATGGATATTGAACTTGAATTTAGTCTAAGATCATTCTTGATTGAGTTCCGGTCATTTAGGTTACTCATATTATTGATTTCAAGTTCAAAGTCAAAAGATACTACACTTTCAACTCATGTTTCATACATTGTCTTTGTCTTCGTATATCAAGTCGAATAAATATATTATGGGTTGAGTATCTTATATTTCCATGTCCATGTGAGAGTTACAGTTTGTAATCCGCAAACGGATTCAAATTCCGAGTTTGGAGGCCGGAGAATGGTAGAAGAACGCGAAGGAGGGTCGAAGGAGAAAGAAGCAAGCAATGTCTTCTTTCCCGAGATGGCACGTGGCCATCTCGGGGCAGAAGGCTTGCTGCCCCAAGATGCCCACGCACCATCTCGGGCAGCAACCTTGCTTGGCTTCATTTTTCCCCTCTTGGTCATTTCACATGTCCAAGTCTCCCACTCCTTTATAAACTCTCTCCCTCTCACATTTCATTCTAAGAAGAAATTCAAATCAAGTGTGCAGAATTTTCTCTCTAAATTTTCTCACCGTCCAAACACCATAACTTCTTCATTTGAACTCCGATTTGAGTGATTCAAAGTTGAGAGTGTTCATATATTCATCCTAAATCTTTTCTCTTAAGGTTTGAGTTAATTTTGCTGCTGTTTTTGGTGTCTAATCATACAAAAACGGGACTGCACCTTGATCAACTAAGGTATTGATATTCTCTCTAAGTTTTCTTTTAAAACTTGGTCAATTGCCTTGGGTTTTCTTCTTCTACATATATTTGTATATTGTGAGTGTTTTGATTTCTGTTTTGAACGCTTTCAAAGCTAGATTGAATTTCAATTGAAATCATTCATGTTGAGTTAGCTTTTGATTTTGCCTATGTTATCACATGTTTGGGATTGTATTGTGCTAGCTTTGATTCTAGGACTATTTTGTGATCTTTGATTGATTGATTTTGTGAAAAATAGTTCATCACATGTATTAGGCTCTCTTGGCTGAAATTCTCACATAATACATGTGCTTATGTTCTTTTGAGCCATTCATGTGATTTGTTGAATCTATGATTAGGAATATGCTCTAGAACTTATGCTTAGATCTATTTGACATTGTCATATGATTTTAGCATGTTTTAGGTTTTTGTGATTTAAACTTGATCTTCTGATTTTTTGATCATATATTGTGATTCAAGTTTAGATATATGCATGAATCTAGTTTATGATTAATGTTTATCATATCTTACATAATCTAGATTGACTACTCATGCATGATGAACTAGACTATATGTGATTTGTGCATTCGTGCTCATGTCTAGTATTTTCCATAGGATGTTTTGATCATAGCATTCTATGTTGAGTGCTTGTTTGTGTTTTGCATTCATGATCACCTAGATGCCTTGTGAGAAGGAAGTCTTGACAATAGTTGTGAGACCTATGGTGTTGTGGAAGAAGTCTTGGCAAGAGGTGTGAAACCTCGGATTGTTGAGCAAGGAAGTCTTGGCTAGAGGTGTGAAGTCTTGGATAGTCAAGCAAGAAGTCTTGCCTAGAGTTGGGAGAACTCGGATAGGTGAGCAAGGAAGTCTTGACTAGAGTCAGGAAGACTCGGATAGTTGAGCAAGAAGTTTTGCCTTGGGTTATGAAGATCCGGATAAGGTGAGCAAGGAAGTCTTGACAAGAGGTGTGAAGCCTCGGATTGTTGAGCATAGGGCGACAACTTCTAGAGTAGGATAGTAGAGTAGTTTCTAGGTGAAGAGGTCACTTGAGTACTTGTCTTATCTACTAGTGGATTTTATTTACCAGTGGCTGCTAGCCCATGGATGTTTCCTCTTCGAAGGTTTACCATGTTATATCTTGTGTCAACTTTTCTCTATCCCTATCTCTCTAATATTTGTATTGTGAATAGAACTCTTTATGTATGTTGACTTCCTCTTTATAATATAGATTGTGTACGTGTTACAATTACTTGTTTGTATCACACTTTACTTGTGTTTATATATTGATTAATTGTCCTTAATTAATTTATATATATATATATATATATATATATATATTGTGATACAAGCAATCTAGAGGGTCAAACTTTTGTTTGTTTCTAAGGGAGTCAAAAAAGGTGCGTAACCTATTCACCCCCCCCCCCCCCCCCTTCCCCCTCCCCCTCCCCCCTTTTAGGTTAGACTTGAGCATTTAACCGTGATTGTATTTTCAATTGGTATCAAAGAAGAACATTAGATTGCACTTAGTGTGAGTCTGGGGTGATACTTTCACTGTTTTTGTAAGGCTTTTGAAGTCATGGGCTTACAAGATGATGTAATAGCGGAATGAGCCTCAAATACTAGGCCACCATTACTTCATGGCACTAACTATGGGTATTAGAAGTTGAGGATGAAAGCCTACATCCGCTCTATTGATGAAACGGCTTGGATGGTAGTGGAAGAAGGTTATAGTCCTCTTACCAAGGTTTTAGAGGATGGAACCATGATACTCAAGCCAAGGAGTGAATGGACAACAAATGAGTTTGAGGTTGCAAAATGGCACCACAGTGCTATGAAAGCCATCTTTGGAGGAGTTGATAGGCATCAATTCTCCTACATCCAAAATCTTGAATCCAGAAAGAAAGCTTGGGATACTCTCCAAGTTACAAATGAAGGAACCTTAGCGGTGAAGAAATCGAGGCTTCAAATGTTGGCATCACAATTTGAAGGTTTAAGTATGGGTGAGGAAGAAAAGTTCGAAGACTTCCAATTCCGACTTCTTAACATAGCTAGCCAATGTCAAGCACTTGAAGTACCTATCTCAAAAGAGCGTTTAAATTGGAAAATCCTTAGGTCTCTTCCTAAGAGATTTAAATCAAAAGTGACGGCCATTGAGGAAAGCAAGGATATGGATAGTATGAAGATCGATGAGTTGATTGGGTCTCTCCAAACTTATGAGATGTGCTTGAAGCCAAAGATCAAGAGTAAGGGAATTGCTCTTAATGCTATTGAAAAGGAGAGTGATGATGAAAATGAAGAAATGGCACTCTTGGTTAGAAGGTTCAAGAAGTTTCTAAAGAAGAATGCCAAAACTAAAGGCAAGTCTTCTAAGGAAAAAGGAGTCAAGTGAACATCATCTCCAAGGATTGTGAAGAATAGTCAAGCCATGAACAAGAAAGAGGTTCAATGCTATAATTGTCAAGGTTTTGGTCACTTTGCTAGTAAGTGCACCAAGAAGCCATCTAAGAAAGACAAGAAAGGCAAAGTGTTGGCGGCTACTTGGATTGATGATAATTCTAGTGACAATGAGATCTCTAGTAGTGAGTCTTCAAGTGATGAAGAGTTGGTGAGCAACTTTGTAGCTCTAACGGCTTCTCATTCTTCACTAGATGTTGGTAGTACAATATCTTTGAACAAGAACCTTGATGCAAATCATGATGAAAGCTCTAGTTCCATTTCTACTAATCCTGAGTTGTTGAAAAAGATAGAAAAGCTTGAAGAAGCTAGAGACAATGCTCAAAGAGAAGTAGTTGAGAAGGATGATTTGATCAATAAGCAACTAGATGAGTTTATGGTTGTTACTCGTAGACTTCTTGGTGAAAAAGGTGATATTATGAAGAATTTTAGAGAACTTGAAATGATTAACCTTGAGAAGGATAATGTGATATCTTCTTTGAAGAAGAGAGAACAAGAATTGATGGAAGAAATAAACACGGCTAAAGAGGCTATCAAGGATTTAGTGAATGATTCGGTTAGTGTGTCTAGTGTTAGGAATCTTGTTAACTCTCATAGTGGTGAAGACGACTTGGTAGTTTAAAAAGAGCTCTTGGAAGCACCACTTCCTACACACTTTGATGAAGTCGTGATTGATAAGAAACCACACAAGAAGAGAAGATCAAAAACCAAGAATAAGTTGGCGAACAAGGTATCTTTGCAAACTCCTAGTGAAGCTAGTTCAACTCCAAAAGGTACAATCTCATCTTTTATTCCAATTTTCCATTATTGCAACACAATAGGTCACATTAAGCCTAGGTGTTATAAATATATTGAAAAAAACAAATTAGGAAATGAATATAGGGATAAGGAGATTAACGTTCAACTTGAACATGCTAAGGCCTTGAAAGTTGAGAAACATGATAATTTGCTAAGCATGAGAAAAAGTTATGGAGTAGAAAGAATTCTAATCTTGTTCAACTTGACAAAGCTTGTGTTGAAAATGTTAAGGAAGAGTGTGTTAATGATATTCTTGTTAATCAAGTCATTGAAGGACTTTACTCTAGATTTAACATTGTTGTCAAGGATGATATTGGAAATGTTTGTGTAGGTACACCCAAGAACAAGTGGTTCAAGGGTGAGTGCTCTTATCACTAATATAAGAAGCACATGTGAGCTAGCTTTGAGGCTATATATCAATTGTGTTGAGAATTCTTGCTTGCTTTTTTTTAATACTCTATGTATTGATATGAACTTGGTTTTCTCACATTATGATTGTTATGATGGTCAAAATTTGTTGATTAACTTTGAAGAAGTTCTTTTGTTATATGTGTTGATTGAGTTGAGATATTATGCTTTTTATACTCATGTTGTGAAACATCGTCAACTTGGTGTCATGAGGACATTCAAGGCAAGAGTGCTCATAAAAAGGGCGGAAGTATGATATTTGGTGAATATAATGTGCAAAAAAAAGGTATATTTATACTCTAATGCATATTCTCTTAGAATTCATCTTTTGACTCAATTTTTGACATACATCTCATAGCATGTCATATTAGAGAATTTTGTATAGTATACATATGGTTCTCATTGACATTTGCTATTTTAGGATCTAATAGTGATATTGTTCATATTGATATTAACTTTGATGATTGTGTGTGTTTGGTATATTGAGTGGCATTACTTTTGAAAATATGAGCTTCATATTCTTTGAAAGCTACTCCTTAGAGATGTAATGATCTTGAATAAGTCTCTACTTATTACTCTTAGATCATGTGCTTATGAGCCATAAAATCTTGGTTTTCTAAAAATTGCACCTTGCTTCTCTTATATGTTTTGCTAGTAGGTTGAGTTTACTAATATGTAAACATTGGATACATCTTGAAGTTTTTTGTGCTTAAGTACATTTAAAATGATCTATGGTTAGTATCCATTTTGCTTCGGCAATTACATAGAACTCAACGAGCACCTCCATGAAAAGGGCTACACACCTTGGTTGTGAAAGCTGCCCAATGTTGGAAAGAGCTACACCATTGTGATGGGTGAAATCCGTCATGAAGTGAATTTTTGTTTATGTAAAAAAAAATGGAAAAATCAAAGAAGTGTTGAAATGAAACCAATAAAAAAAAAATCTTCGATTCAAAGCCTAAAAAGAAAAGGTGGAAGGCTTAAAAAGGAGTTTAGTTGAATATCAAATGAGCTCGGGCTGAAAAACAGAAATGGGATGACTAGCCACATGCACACACACGCTTATATGTTGAAAATCTATTCTCTTAAAAGCAAAAAATTCTGGATGATAATTGGTTTGACTTTTTATGGAAAAAGCTTAAGATGAATAGTTGTTGGAAATTGTTTGCATGTTGATTATCAAACTACTTCTTGATATATATTTGAAGCATATCTCTCACACACACACTTTGTTTATGAGTATGATGATATCTTTGCAATTGTTGAAGAATTATAAGAGAAATTGAAAAATCTTTGTGTATCTCTCTTAGCATATGAAGCTTATTTTGTTTATATTTCTTTAAATTGCTTGAATGTGTGATTGTGTTAACTTCCTTGTGAACCTTATGCTATCATGAATCTTAGTCATGGCATTTATCAAGGGGGACCATTGTATGCTAGACATTGTTCTCTTTTATGATATGTTCACATGCTTCATTTTGTTACATGTTGGCATATTTTGACTTAATGATACTTGTAAGATATTACTAACTATCTTTGTCTTGCATGATGATTCATTCTTAAGTCATATGTCATTGTTTTATATATTTGTGACTAATAAGCTTGTTTTTTCTTTCACTCACTTTTGTATGTTTATAGCATCTTATTTCACAAGAACAAATGGGAAGAACTAAAGTTACCGAAAGTGGAAATCAATTGAATCCCATTGTGAAAGCCAAGTCAACCTCAAAGAGATCCAAAGCTTCAAGGTCAAAGGATTTAGGGATCTTTGCAACTAAGAAGATATTTCAAGAGAGAGGCATTGACTTAGGTAAATGTAAAGATTCTTATGTTCTTAAATGCATTAAGGATAGAAATTGAGAATCTTGGGTGAGCATGCTAGGAATAGTGAATGACACTATTGTTAGAGAATTTTATCATGAATATAGAGAGAGTGCCACCTTAATGGATGCTTTGATGGATGTTAAGGGTATTGTGCTTAGAGTTAACCCGGTAAACATTAACAAGTTTCTTGGGCTATCTAGTGATATTGATTCAAACTTTCTAGATGTTGATATCATTGAAAATCTTAATATCATGGGTAGAACTCTATGTGACAATGCTTCTTTTGAGTGGAAGGGTAGAGCATATATTAGTCAACATGAGTTAACTAAGGCAAGTGCATTTTGGCATCTTTTCATTTGCACAAATATTCTTGGATCTTCGAATTCAACCTAGTTGAATAAAGACAATATCAAAATAATATATGCCTTAGTGACTAATCAACCTATAAACCTTAGGGATTTGCTTATGTTTTATTTGGATAATGCGGCTTTCTTAACTAGAGGAGATAAGAAGCTTGCATTACCAGGGTTTATAACTTCTTTGTGTTTAGCTCGTGGTGTTCAGAGTAGTGGAGATGATATGTTGGTACAACCCTTGGAAAAGTATAGTGATAAACATGTGTCATACATGTCATATAAGGATAAGGGTAAGACATGTGATACTTTTGGACTTTTTAGTTCACAAGTTGATTTTCAAGAGACTAGCATAAACATTCTTCTGGATTGGGCTTTGCATTTGAAGAAGAAGGTTGATGAGCTTAGTGCTATAGTTGAAAAACAAGATGCTAGAATAAAAGAGTTGGAGGAGTGTATTGCATCAAGTTCAAGACCACCTCTCAAGCATTATGTTAGGTCAACTACACGCACATCTTTCTTTGGTGGATCTAGTAGCTAGTATTTGAGTCTCATGGTATGTTTCTTACCTTTTGGCATCATTTGATGTCAAAAAGGGGGAGAAAGAGTTGTTATGAATTGCTAGTTACTTAGTTTCCTTTTATGTTGTTTTTGTGAACTTTTGGACTTTCAATGGCTTGTAATAATTAGTCTTAAGATTTGGTTAAGAATTCTTGTATTTGGCATGTATTGAGGGGGAGATACATGTATTTGTGGATTTAATTGTATATTCTTATCCATATTATATATTGTCATTTGTTGCTTTTCTCTTGTATATGCATTGTGCTTTGAGATGATTTGTAGGTTGGTTCAAGAGAAGATCAATATGAAGTTCAAGAGTTGGTAAAGATTAGTTATAGGAATCTTACTCATTGTAATGTGAGGGAGTGATTTTGTGACCTATCTTCATTTTTATATTTGTAGTAAATGTATAGTTATTTTGACATGGAATTTGCCAAAGGGGGAGATTGTTAGGTTGTAGTTTGTGTTGGCATGAATTCCATATCAAAATGATGTTTACTTGTAATGACTTAGTTGTTTAGGTTCATGATGATTCAAGCTTCAAGGAAGAAGAAACAACAAGTCAAAGCAAGTTCTAAGTCTTCAAAGAGAAAGGATGCAATTTGGTTCTACAAAGGTATACTAAGACCTTATCTTTCTCTTATAAGGCTTAGGCACACACACAAACGTATCATACATTTGTGTCCCTGCATCGTTGTGCACCGTTATAGGCATACATATACAATTCATTTATATGTGTCCCTGCATCGTTGTTCACCATGTATAACACATTCACACACTTTAAGATGAATGCTCATGCATTGGTTTGGAAATAACATGTTTTATAATATGCATGATTGGAAACTATCTCTATGTAGTTTGCATTCTAGTTTGAATTGTGTTTGTGTGTTTATATGTTTGTATAACATGGATATTGAACTTGGATTTAGTCTAAGATCATTCTTGATTGAGTTCCGGTCATTTCGGTTACTCATATTATTGATTTCAAGTTCAAAGTCAAAAGATACTACACTTTCAACTCATGTTTCATTCATTGTCTTTGTCTTCGTATATCAAGTCGAATAAATATATTATGGGTTGAGTATCTTATATTTCCATGTCCGTGTGAGAGTTACAGTTTGTAATCCGCAAACGGATTCAAATTCCGAGTTCGGAGGCCGGAGAATGGTAGAAGAACGCGAAGGAGGGTCGAAGGAGAAAGAAGCAAGCAATGTCTTCTTTCCCGAGATGGCACGTGGCCATCTCGGGGCAGAAGGCTTGCTGCCCCAAGATGCCCACGCACCATCTCGGGCAGCAACCTTGCTTGGCTTCATTTTTCCCCTCTTGGTCATTTCACATGTCCAAGTCTCCCACTCCTTTATAAACTCTCTCCCTCTCACATTTCATTCTAAGAAGAAATTCAAATCAAGTGTGCAGAATTTTCTCTCTAAATTTTCTCACCGTCCAAACACCATAACTTCTTCATTTGAACTCCGATTTGAGTGAATCAAAGTTGAGAGTGTTCATATATTCATCCTCAATCTTTTCTCTTAAGGTTTGAGTTAATTTTGCTGCTGTTTTTGGTGTCTAATCATACAAAAACGGGACTGCACCTTGATCAACTAAGGTATTGATTTTCTCTCTAAGTTTTCTTTTAAAACTTGGTCAATTGCCTTGGGTTTTCTTCTTCTACATATATTTGTATATTGTGAGTGTTTTGATTTCTGTTTTGAATGCTTTCAAAGCTAGATTGAATTTCAATTGAAATCATTCATGTTGAGTTAGCTTTTGATTTTGCCTATGTTATCACATGTTTGGGATTGTATTGTGCTAGCTTTGATTCTAGGACTATTTTGTGATCTTTGATTGATTGATTTTGTGAAAAATAGTTCATCACATGTATTAGGCTCTCTTGGCTGAAATTCTCACATAATACATGTGCTTATGTTCTTTTGAGCCATTCATGTGATTTGTTGAATCTATGATTAGGAATATGCTCTAGAACTTATGCTTAGATCTATTTGACATTGTCATATGATTTTAGCATGTTTTAGGTTTTTGTGATTTAAACTTGATCTTGTGATTTGTTGATCATATATTGTGATTCAAGTTTAGATATATGCATGAATCTAGTTTGCGATTAATGTTGATCATATCTTACATAATCTAGATTGACTACTCATGCATAATCTACTAAGGAAGTCTTGGCTAGAGTTGTGAAGCCTTGGATAGTCGAGCAAGAAGTCTTGCCTATAGTTGGGAGAACTCGGATATAAGAGAAAGGAAGTCTTGACTAGAGTCAGGAAAACTCAGATAGTTGAGCAAGAAGTCTTGCCTTGGGTTGTGAAGATCCGGATAAGGTGAGCAAGGAAGTCTTGACAAGAGGTGTGAAGCCTTGAATTGTTGAGCATAGGGCGACAACTTCTAGAGTAGGATAGGAGGGTAGTTTCTAGGTGAAGAGGTCACTTGAGAGATTGTACTTGTCTTATCTACTAGTGGATTTTGTTTGCCAGTGGCTGCTAGCCCGTGGATGTTTCCTCTTCGGAGATTTACCACGTTATATCTTGTGTCAACTTTTCTCTAACCCCATCTCTCTAATATTTGTATTGTGAATAGAACTCTTTATGTATGTTGACTTCCTCTTTATAATATAGATTGTGTATGTGTTACAATTACTTGTTTGTATCACACTTTACTTGTGTTTATATATTGATTAATTGTCTTTAATTAATATATATATATATATATATATATATATATATATTGTGATACAAGCAATCTAGAGGGTCAAACTTTTGTTTATTTCTAAGGAAGTCGAAAAATGTACCTAACCTATTTACCCCCCCCCCCCCCCCCTCTAGGTTAGCCTTAAGCATTTAACCGTGATTGTATTTTCAATTATTGTGACTAACAAAGAAGAAGATCTAATAAAGTTAATTTTAAAAAAAATCTCAATCCCTATTTTCACGCTTCCGTTGCGCGAGTTTCCCCACAATTGGTATCAAAGCCTGGTTGTACCTGACACGTCCTAAAGAAGTGTTCCTACTCCCAAGTATAAGTGTGTCATAATAATAAATTAATCGGTAAGACTGGATCGAACCACAGGGAGGTTGTTCACTTGTCCTTGTAGAATTAATTATCTAGATTAATTAATAAGCTGGTTATAAAAATGTAAATCAATTAAAATTAAAACTGGGGCTAAGGGATCCACTGTTGGTAATTCGAATATGATCCAATAATTAATATTTAGTCCAGATTAAAGGAGGGAATTTCCACTTCCTTGTCCACTCTACTGATAGATATTATCTAAAGTACCCACTGTACCTGACAGCATCTGTCTGTCCACCGTGAGTCAAGACTCCACAAAGATCAGTGGGGATAAATCACTCTCTGATAAATATAGGTAAAAGTACTTACTGTGCTAGACAATATCTGTCTGACTAAAGTGAGTCAAAACTTCACAAAGATCAGAGGGGAGAAACCACTCTCTGATGGATATGGGTAAAAGTACCCTCTGTGCTAGACAATATCTGTCTATCTACAGTGAGTCAAAAACTCCACAAAGATCAAAGGGGAGAAAGCAAAAAAGTAATAAACTTAACATAATTGGATCATATTTTTCATACCAACAGTATCACATTTGACCCCAGCTATATAAAAATAGCCAGACATAATTTAACTATAAAATAGCAATTTTATTTCAACTGAGAATTTGAGAACAAAGAGAAAGAATTTCACAAATCTAATATCATATTTGGATTAGAATATGCAAATTAGGGGGGAAAGGTCCCCTATTTGTACAAAATACGGATGAAAATTGACCATCGGAAGAATTTATAATGGAGCATCCAAATTGCGCCACGTCATCAGTGAACAGTGATAGTGAACAATAAACGTATCCGTGAAAGTCAATAGTGAACAGTGCACCGACTTCTAAAATATTATTCTCTGCAGCACGTGTACGGTGCACTCACAATTTAGGCCAATAGAAATGTGTCGCGTCATCGGTCAATAATCTTCTAGAAAGTCAACTATGAACAGTGCACCGACTTCTAGAATGTGATTCTCTGCAGTCGCGTGTATGGTGCACTTGCATTTTGGTCCAATAGGAATGTGCCATATCATCAAGAACAGTGAAAGTCAACTGTGAACAGTGAAAGTCAACTATGAACAGTGAATAGTTAAAATTACAAAAATGTCCTTCGTGGCCTTCCTAAGATTTTTGACGTTCTAAACTTGAAAACGATGTTTGTTTTGCTATTTGACTTCTCCATAATTCTGAATTGATTGAATTACCTCTGAAATACAAAAAAAAAATACATTTATTACTACACAACACATTTATTTAAGCGAGCGAACGAAATTATGTCTAAATTGGGGAATTAATCATATTTGAAGTGTAAAATGATGATATTATCCCTTAGTAAACATACATTTTTCAGTGTTAATCACACCCCTTAACCAGCTTATTGCTAGTCCCTAGCAATTAAAGCGAAAATAGTAAAACCTCAAATTCAAATCTCTAAACTACCAAATAGACAAACTCTCTCATACATCTTTTCTCACCCTTTGACAACCAATCATCAATCGAGTTATCAATCAAACTTTCTTGTATTCAATAAAGATCAACACGATAACTATGAGATTCAATTGAAATCAAACAACATTTTCATTCCGAAATCTCATCAAGGCTTTTTCCTTAGGCAGTAGTTTTATTCTCTTTTTTTGGATTTTTTTTTAATATAACAAAATTGTAAACAAACATTCTTTCTTTAATCCATGTAGCGAGCTTTAGACCAATGACTCCCAAACCAGTTGGCTTTAGGGCATTAAGTGTTAAAGCACTCCTATGGACTTAATTACTCGGATTGCAGATGTTTTTATTTTTTAGTACAATTCCCTTGAGCTTTCTCTTTAACCCGTGTAAAGAGCTTTGGGTCAATGACTCCCAAACCAGTTAGTCTTAGAGCATTAGGTGTTAAAGCACCCCTCAGACTTAATTACTCGAGTTAAAGTGGCTACGAAACTGCACTTTATTCTTATCCAGACTCCACCATTTGCGTGAACACTCTATGCTTACTGAGGCATGAGGCATGAGGCCCGGCTGCTAAGTAAGAGTTTTGGTCAAAACACACAAATTTATTATTATTATTATTACTATATATTTTTTGAAACAAGACCACTTCCTTCAGTTGTTACCCTTGAATGATGTTTAAGAACTAAATATCGTAAAATCTCAACTTACTGCATATAATCACGTGTCAATGTACGTGTGTTTCTAGAATAGTTCGAAAAATTTCTCAAGATGACTTAATGAACAAAAGGATTAGTCAATGATATCACAATGGAGAGTTTATAAATTTGAATAGTCGGAAGAGAGGGAAAAAAATGCATAAGAACTACAAAGATGTGTCTCAAAAGTATCTAAAAGATCTTCTTACTCGGTCATCTTTACAAAAAAAAAATGGTCAGAAGTTAGTTTTAAAAAAAACAAAAGTTATTGAATCAATTATCTCATCCCCCCAACCAGAACTAGACATTGTCCCCAATGTCTTTAGAAAGAGTTAAGGTTTATAAGATATCACCTGAACAACTTGAAAGACAACAAAATCCTGCAAAACAACAAAAGAAATACAAAATAAAGGAAAATAAAATGCATAAAAACCATGGGACAATCACAAATTGAGATTCAGATCAATTCTACGTTTCTTGTTCTCTTCATCAATAGACCAATCAATTTTGGAGGTTAGGGATCTGGCTCATAATTAAAAGCTTGTAACTGGTCAATCACTTCATGAGGACTTGAAGCAGAGATAAAGATTTTTCGGATTGAAGATGGAATGTAATAAATTTTCTTAGCATGATCAAGAAATGAAAGCAAACCATCATAAAATTTATTAACATTCAACAAACCGATGGGTTTCTCATGGATGTGTAGTTGTGCCCAGGATGAAATTGTGAAGATTTCTTCTAAGGTTCCAAAACCACCTGGCAAAGCTATAAACGCATCAACATGATGTAACATAGTAGTCAATCTTTCAGGCATACCTAAAATAACTAGCTCTTCAACGTTTGTCTTTCTGATGATGTCTGCTGCGGCCATAGGTTTTGGGACAATACCCAGAACTTGACTACCTCCGTCTCGCACACCCCATTAATCCCAAGTTACCTCCTCCATACACTAGGTGTATTTTTGCTCTGCCAAAACCTTACCAAGTTGAGTTGCGGCATCAACAAACTCTCTGTATTTCCCATAATTGGTGCCACCAAACACATAAATGTTTGTGAATCGTTTAGTTAAAGGTGACGCCATTAATGCACTTTCTGAAATTTTCTTTTGAATATTTATAAGTGCTTGAAGCAAAAAGGAAAACAAATGTTCGTATTTATAGATCCCGAAAAGGTAACACAATGATAAACCTATATTTATAGGGCAACGAATTTGTCAATGATATTAGATCCAAATGGTTTAAAAAATCAAAAGTAAACAACAATAATTACAAAAGACATTAAATGTAGAAGGAAAAAGATAATAAAAACAAAAGGATATTTACTGGTAGTTGTGATTGTGGCTCACATCATCCTCTGGTTTTACGTCTAGAAATAGCTTCAACGCCCTCTAAGGGTCGGGGATATGCTTCCCATCCAATTTTCTTATAAATTGGAAAACATGGTCTTTTAAAGTCAGATTCCCAAGACTATATTAGCAATGTTCTTTTTGAAATTGTGGCCATAATCGGTCAATTGCCATTTGTACATTTCCACTAGGATGTGCATCAAGAGTCGTTATAATATTATCCAATGACTCCCTACGCAAACCATGCCTAATGAATAAAATTTTATCTTCCCGATTATTAGACACCATTCCTAAAGAACGACAACGTGTGTTGCAAGTTGTACGTGCACATTTGTGACAAGTAACCTTTAACTTCTTAGCTCTCATTTTCTTGCAAGGTTACTTCTTCCAAAACCAGGCATGTAAGATATAAATGAATCAGCAGGCTCACCTGCTAGACTTACCTTAGCTTCGATCAACCAGCGAATTTCAACAAGAATTTTGTTTATCATCAGTAAGCGTAATCTTTCAGAACGTGCTTTGTAAATCTTTTTCAGAGCATTTTGGGGCAACGATGGAAAATATTTTCGCAGGTTTGTGAAAATTTCGTCCATGCCTTGTTTTGGGGATCAGTTATTTGGGAAACTGAATTAAACCGACTTTAATTGTCACGGAGTACCGTTATCTGCCACTTAACCGGGGTTATATAACAAAACACACCAAGCAAAAATTGAACCTAGAAATTAATCCTGTAAAAATTCAAAACGTAAAAGTGAACAAAAACAAAAATAATAATTGCAAATACAAATAAAGTCAAAAGCAAAAGGTTTGTTTCATGTTGGATGTTTAAGTGGGTTTTTAACCACGTTGTTGGTGAATATGGGTGATTGTGATCTCTTAATTAATCTACCACTAGATGTTCGAGACCAACGTCTCATGCAAATTTAATGAGGGTTCATGGAGGTGAAATACACAAAAATGAAGAAAATAAAAGAAAAAGTGATAAAAATAACAAGATGCAAAATTCTAAGGGTGTAAATGTAAATATACACAAGTGTTGGGGTAAAAGTGAAAATAATTAAAAATATGGGGACTAAAGTGAAAATATGATAATTACAGGGATTGATATGCAAAAATAAAAAATAAAATGACCTATATGCAAATACAAACTAGATCTAAGCTAAAATGCAAATAAAAAGTTGAAGGACTAAAATGCAAAAAAACGATTAATGATTACAAGTGCTTTTTTTTTAAGTAGATGAAGTTTATGATTGAGATGAGTGATGCAAAATTGAATACAAAATAAGAACAAAGAAGATAGAAAAAAAAAAGCAAAACTAAAAAAAAATTAAAAAGAAAATACGGACTTACCTCCCCGGCAGCGGCGCCAAAAACTTAACACGTCCTAAAGAAGTGTTCCTACTCCCAAGTATAAGAGTGTCATAGTAATAAATTAACCGGTAAGACCGGGTAGAACCACAGGGAGGTTGTTCACTTGTCCTTGATGAATTAATTATCTAGATTAATTAATAAGCTTGTTATAAAAATGTAAATCAATTAAAATTAAAACTGGGGCTAAGGGATCCACTGTTGGTAATTCGAATATGGTCCTATAATTAATATTTAGTCTAGATTAAATGAGGGAATTTCCATTTTCTTGTCCACTCTACTGATAGATATGATGTAAAGTACCCATTATGCCTGATAGCATCTGTCTGTCCACAGTGAGTCAAGACTCCACAAAGATCAATGGGGATAAACCACTCTCTGATAAATATGGGTAAAAGTACTTACTGTGCTAGACAATATTTGTCTGACTACAGTGAGTCCAAACTCCACAAAGATCAGAGGGGAGAAACCACTCTCTGATGGATATGGGCAAAAGTACCCACTGTGCTAGACAATATCTGTCTGTCTACAGTGAGTCAAAAACTACACAAAGATCAGATGGTAGAAAACAAAATAATAATAAACTTGACAGAAAGGAGAAATAGAACTCTTTTGGACATGGTTAGGTCTATGTTGAGTTATTCAACGCTTCCTAATTCTTTTTGGGGATATGCTTTACAAACTGCCATGTATATTCTAAACGATGTACCATCTAAGTCCATTCCTAAAACACCGTATGAGTTATGGACCGGGCGAAAGCCTAATTTACAACACTTAAGTATATTTCGATGTCGTGCACATTTGTTAAAAGGAAATACAGAAAAGATGGAGTCCCGTTCGGAAACATGCATATTTGTAGGGTATCCAAAAGGAACCAAAGGATATTATTTCTATAGTCCTTCAGATCTTAAAGTGTTTGTTTCAACAAATGATAAATTTCTAGAAGAGGACTATATGAATAATTTTGTGCCTAAATTTTGAATTGTCCTGAACGAGCTTTCAGGAGATACAATTCCACAAGAGGTTTCACAACCTAACCCAATTGTAAGTTCTGTACCAACACAAGATCAACAATCTACCATACCTTGTCGTAGTGGGAGGGATAGTAGACAACCCGAGAGATAAATCAGTCTAGGAGAATCTGTAGAGAATCTCCTGGACGATGATGATCCATATATGTATAAGAAAGCAATAAAAGATGATGATTTTCGCCATTGGCAAAAGGCAATGCAATCCGAAAATGAATCTATGTTCAAAAGTAAAGTCTGGTCTCTTATAGACTTGCCTAAAGGGATAAAACCCATGGGGTGCAAGTGGGTATACAAGAGGAAAAGAAGAATGGATGGAATGGTGGAAACCTTTAAAGCTAGATTGGTAGCTAAAGGTTACACATATAAATAAGGTATCGATTTTGAAGAGACCTTATCTCTTATGACCATACTTTAATCCATTATGATACTCTTATCCATTACGGCATCTCTAGACCTAGAGATTTGGCAAATGGACGTCAGGACAGCTTTCCTTTAATGGAAGTCTTGACGAAAATACCTATATGATGCAACCAGAAGGATTCATTCAAAAAGGCCAATAGGAAAGGGTATGCAAGTTGCAAAGATCCATTTATGGATTAAAGCAAGCAACCAGATCATGGAACAAAAGGTTTGTTCAAGCCGTGAAATTTTTTAGATTTATTCAAAACCTTGACGAACCCTGTGTATACAGAAGGATTAAAGGTGACAAGTTAGTTTTCCTAGTTCTTTACGTTGATGATATACTACTCATCGGAAACGATGTAGGTTTATTGACATCAGTAGAAGAATGGTTAGCAAAACAATTTGATATGAAGGACTTAGGAGAAGCAAGTTATATTCTTGGTATCCAAGTCATAGGGGATAGAAAGAATAGAACGACTGCATTATCCCAAGCTTCATACATGGATAAAATCTTGTCTAGGTTTTCCATGCAAGATTCCAAGAAAGGTATGTTACCTTTCAGACATGAAATCAAACTTTGTAAGGAACAAGTTCATAAGAATGAGCATGAAGAGCAATTCACGAGTAGGGTTCCATATGCATCGGCAGTTGGAAGTCTCATGTATGCAATGCTTTGCACTAGACTAGATATTTGTTTTGTTGTTGGCATAGTTAGTAGGTTTCAATCGAAACCTGGTCCTGATCACTGGACGGCAGTCAAGCATATTTTCAAGTATCTCAAGAGAACGAGAGATTATATGCTTGTATACTCTAGAGGGGATCTAATTCCCGTTGGGTATATAGATTTTGATTTTCAGTTAGATTCTGACTCTAGAAGATCAACATCAGGATCTGTGTTTACTATTGGAGGAGATGCAGTCATATGGAGGAGTATCAAGCAATCTTGTATTGTTGATTCCACCATGAAAGCCGAGTATGTTGCCTCATACGAGGCTGCTAAAAAGGTTGTCTGGCTCCACCAATTCATGATTGACTTGGAAGTGGTTCCTGATGCGAATAAGTATATCACTATCTATTTTGACAATAGTGGAGCAGTGGCTAATTCGAGAGAACCAAGAAGTCATAAGAGAGGGAAACACATTGAAAGAAAGTATCGCCTTCAGAGGGGAATTGTGCATAGGGGTGACGTGATGATTACCAAGATTGCATCAACAGATAATCTAGCAGATCCCTTTACAAAGGCTCTTCCACAAAAGAGTTTTGATGGGCATCTAGAGAACATGGGGATGAGAGATATGACACATTTGCTATAGAGCAAGTGGGAGATTGTTGGGATTATGCTTGATAGCAAGAGTATAATAATTTATTTGACAATCTTTTCATGTTAATAAAGTGATTTATAGTTTAACAAATCTTATAGCATTTATAGTTTAATTATTACAATTGTTAAAAATAAATAATCATAAGATCAAAAGACTATAAGAAAAGAAGAATTGTTCATACATCTAGATATGTATGAGGTAGACAAAATTCTTTAGTTAGTCTTAAATAATATTCACAATTTAAGATAAAGGTTGGGCGCCTTTATCTTGAGCCTTTATCTTGACAAAGTTGCAGATTCTTTTGCTAGCATTTAAGTGGGATCAAATGTGTTATGATGAGTCTAAAATCGTCAAAGTATGGTGTCTTTGGGCAAAAGAATCTAGTGCACTAGGTACATTGAATTAGATCATAGTGAAATACTTTATCTAGAACCGTCAATGGATAAAAGTTTTCACTTGAAGACAAACGGAGAGTCTATCTCAATCCTGAAATAAATGATGGACTTATGGTTGCAAGTGCTATCATTTGAGCTATCAATGAGTACGATTATATAGCATAGTCTATCCTCGATAGTTTGGTGGTATTCATTTGTTAATCGATAGAGGACTTCATTTATAGATATGGATATCGTAGCTCCATTTATTAATTGTTAGTAGAATACCATCATATGGATATTTTGAGGTATTGGATATTAATTCTTAACGTTAAGTTTTCAATAGTGTCTATTGAAACATGGCTTCTGGACAAGTCAAAATATCCAAGTTCAAAATGTGGTCATATGAGTAAATATGGTAACTTGGAGAGCTATAGGCGGTCTATGAGCTTTTGCCTATTACTGGTATTCTTCACGAGGATACACTATCTCTATTAAAACTTTTTAGGGTATGAATGAGCAATATTAACTTATTCTATCTTTATTTAAAAGTTCAATTTTAGTTGTTTAGTGGAATGAACTAAAATTAATATATCGGACCTAAGTGAATCATTTGTTGATTGTGATTGGGTTGTGTCTATTGGAGCTTAAATTTAGATAGCTCGCCAAGATCCCCAATCCATATGAATATGCATGAATCACTTGATATATTCTACAGGACCAATATATGGGTCCATCTAGAATTGTATTAAGGCGTATGGACTTGTTTCTTTTAGTAAGAATGGGTCTAGTTCACATGTGGACTTTTTATTTAGGTCCAATGGATTTAATAAAATAAGAAAATTAATATATATGCCCATATGTGGTCTTGGGCATCAAGGCTAAATATATTAGCTTAATATATTATTATTATTTTTATTTAATTAAATGGAAATTAATTAATTAATTAATTAATTGTTTAATTAAAAGTCAAAATCTTTTTCTTAGTAAGAGTAGGTCTCTTATTGTCATATTATTTTTGGTAATATGATAAGTATCAAATACTATATTTGATAAGTAGATAAATAAAGATAAATAATATGAATTTATTTATCTAGTTAAATTATGAAGTATTTGATTGCTATTAAAACTCTAATTGACAATTGGTCAAATTAGGAAGTTTTAATTGGTCAAATTAGGAAGTTTCAAAGTGCCCACTGTAAAGTGACAGATATTGTCTAGCACAGTGGGCACTTTTACCCATATCTATCATAGAGTGATTTATCCCCTCTAATATTTGTGGAGTTTTGACTCACTGTAGACAGACAGATGTTGTCTAACACAATGAATACTTTTACCCATATCTATCAGAGAGTGGTCAGTGGAGTGGAATACCCTCCAATTAATCTGGACTAAATATTAATTATTGGATCATATTCGAATTACCAACAGTGGATCTCTTAGCTCCATTTTTTATTTTAATTGATTTACATTTTTATAACAAGTTTAGTAATTAATCTAGATTATTAATTCTACAAGGACAAGTGAACAACCTCCCTGTGGTTCGACCCGGTCTTACTAGTTAATTTATTACTTTGACACTTTTATACTTGGGAGTAGAAACACTTCTTTAGGACGTATCAAGTTTTTGGCGCCGCTACCGGGGAGGTAAGTCCGTCTTTTCTTTGTAGAAGTAATTTCTTTTTAATTTTTTTTTAGTTTTGCAATTTTTTTTCTATCTTCTTTGTTCTTATTTTGTATTCAATTTTGCATCACTCATCTCAATCATAAACTTCATCCACTTAAAAAAAAAACACTTGCAATCGTTAATCACATTTTTGCATTTTAGTCCTTCAACTTTATATTTGCATTTTAGCTTAGATCTAGTTTGTATTTGCATATGGGTCATTTTATTTTTCATTTTTGCATATCAGTCCCAGTAATTAACATATTTTCACTTTAATCCCTAAATTTATAATTATTTACATTTTTGCCCCAACACTTGTGTATATTTGCATTTACACCCCTAGAATTTTGCATCTTGTTATTCTTATCACTTTTTCTTTTATTTTCTTCATTTTTGTGTATTTCACCTCAATGAACCCTCATTAAATTTGCATGAGACATTGGTCTCGAACATCTAGTGTTAGATTAATTAGGTGATCACAATCACCCACATTCACCAACAACATGGCTGAAAACCCACTTAGACATCTAGCAGGAAACCAAGCCGAAAACCTTTTAGACAACCTTGACAACATATCTCAACACAACAACCATCCGCCTAATGTTGACCTTGACCAACACATTAACCCAAATCCACCTAGAACTCTTAGAGACTACATGAATCTCACACGTACTGAAGCACCTTCATGCATAGCTTTCCCACCAAATGCAACACACTTTAATTTTAAATCGGGAATCATTCAAATTTTACCCAATTTTCACGTTCTTGAATATGAAAACCCATATTTGCATCTTAGGGAGTTTGAGGAAGTCTGTAACACTTGCAATGAACAAAATGTTAGCGAGGATATAATCAGGCTTAAGTTTTTACCTTTTTCCTTAAAATATAAAGCTAAAACTTGGTTACAAAAAGACTCTTAGAAAATACAGATTTTCAAAAAGACTCTGCCGTCTTTTTTTACCATTGTTACAAAGGTGAGTAAACAAATCTTTTGCTTTTGACTTTATTTGTGTTTGCATTATTATTTTTGTTTTTGGTCGCTTTAATGTTTTGAATTTTTACAGGATTAATTTCTAGGTTCAGTTTTTGCTTGGTGTGTTTTGCTATATAACCCCGGTTAAGTGGCGAATAACAGTACTCCGTGACAATTCAAGTCGGTTTAATTCAGTTTCCCAAATAACTGATCCCCAAAACAAGGCATGGATGAAATTTTCAAAAACCTGGGAAAATATTTTCCATCGTTGCTCCAAAATGCTCTGAAAAATATTTACAAAGCATGTTCTGAAAGATTACGCTTACTGATGATAAACAACATTCCT
This sequence comes from Dipteronia dyeriana, assembly GCA_032871835.1. Lineage (NCBI taxonomy): Eukaryota > Viridiplantae > Streptophyta > Magnoliopsida > Sapindales > Sapindaceae > Dipteronia > Dipteronia dyeriana. The sequence goes on along the minus strand of CM065300.1, from coordinate 89,522,648 downwards.
GTTGAAATTCGCTGGTTGATCGAAGCTAAGGTACGTCTAGCAGGTGAGTCGGCTGATTCATTTATATCTTTCATGCCTGGTTTTGGAAGAAGTAACCTTGCAAAAAAACGAAGAGCTAAGAAGTTAGGGGTTACTTGTCACAAATGTGCACGTACAACTTGCAACACACGTTGTTGTTCTTTAGGAATGGTGTCTAATAATCGGGAAGATAATTTTTTTTTCATTAGGCATGGTTCGCATAGGGAGTCAATGGATAATATCCTAACGACTCTTGATGCACATCCTAGTGGATATGTGCAAATGGCAATTGACCAATTATGGCCACAATTTGAAAAAGAACATGCGCAATATAGTCTTGGGAATCTAACTTTAAAAGACCATGTTTGCCAATTTATAAGAAAATTGGATGGGAAGTATATCCCCAACCCATAGAGGGCGTTGAAGCCGTTTCTGGACGTAAACCAGAGGAAGATATGAGTCACAATCACAACTATCAGTAAATATCCTTTTGTTTTTATTATCTTTTTCCTTCCGCATTTAATGTCTTTTGTAATTATTGTTGTTTACTTTTGATTTTTGAACCAATTGGATATAATATCATTGACAAATTCGCCGCCCTATACATATAGGTGTATCATTGTGTTATCTTTTCGGGATCTATAAATACAAGCATTTGTTTTCCTTTTTGTTTCAAGCACTCTTAAACATTCAAAAGAAAATTTTAGAGAGTGCATTAATTGTTAGGATTATGCTCGATAGCAAGAGTGTAATATTGTAATTAACAATCTTTTCATATGAATAAAGTGATTTCTAATTTAACAAATCTTATAGCATTTATAGTTTAATTATTATAATTGTCAAAAGTAAATAATCATAAGGTCAAAAGACTATGAGAAAAGAAGAATTGTTCATACATCTAGATATATATGAGGTAGACACAATTCTTTAGTTAGTCTTGAATAATATTCACAACTTAAGATGGAAGGTTGGGCGCCTTTATCTTGTCAAAGTTGTAGATTCTTTTGCTAGCATTTGAGTGGGATCAAATGTGTTATGATGAGTCTAAAATCATCAAAGTGTGGTGTTTTTAGGCAAAAGAATCTAGTGCACTGGGTGCATTGAATAGGATCATAATGAAATACTTTATCAAGAACCGTCAATAGACAAAAGTTTTTCATTTGAAGACAATCGGAGAGTCTATCTCAATCCTGAGATAAATGATGGACTTATGGTTGCAAGTGTTATCATTTGAGCTATCAATGAGTACGATTATATAGTATAGTCTATCCTCGATAGTTTGGTGGTATTCATTTGTTAATCGATAGAGGACTTCATTGATAGATATGGACATCGTGGCTCCATTTATTGAATGAGAGTAGAATACCATCATATGGATGTTTTCAGGTATTGGAAATTAAATCTTAACGTTAAGTTTTCAATAGTGTCTATTGAAACTGGGCTTCTGGACAAGTCAAAATATCCAAGTACAAAATGTCGTCATATGAGTAAATATGGTAACTTGGAGAGCTATAGGCAGTCTATGAGCTCTTGGCGATTACCGGTATTCTTCACTAGGATACACTTTCTCCAATAAGGTTGTCTAGGGTACGAATGAGTAACATCAACTTATTCTATCTTTAGTTAAGAGTTTAGTTTTAGTTCTTTAGTGGAATGAACTAAAATTAAATAGATCGGACCTAAGTGAATCATTTGTTGATTGTGATTAGGTTGTGTCTATTGGAGCTTAAATTTAGATAGCCCGCCAAGATCCCCAATCCACACGAACTTGCATAGATCACTTGATATATTCTACCGGACCAATTTAGGGGTCCATCTAGAATTGTTATAAGGCATGTGAACTTGTTTCTTTTTGTAAGAATAGGTCTAGTTCACATGTAGACTTTTTATAAAGGTCCAATGGATTTAATAAAATAAGAAAAGTAATATATGGCCTTTATACTAGGTATGGGCGGCAATGGCTATGGTGAATAGGTTAAATATATTATTTTTATTTTATTATTATTTAATTAAATAGAAATTAATTAATTTGTTGATTAATTAATTATTTAATTAAAAGTCAAAATCTTTTCCTATTAGGAGTTGGTCTCCTAAAAACTGTACTATTGTTGGTAGTATAGTTAATGTTAAAGAGTATATTTGATAAGTAGATAAATAAAATGAGATATCTATCTAATCAAATTAGGAAGTCTTTAATATGGTTACAAATACACTTTTGAGTTGGATTAAGAGTCTTGGTGTTAGGATAGAATTCCTTTTTGAAAATGATTCTTAACCACCAAGTAAATCTACCTAAGGAAAGGATTCTTAACTACCAAGTAATCCTTCTTAGGAAAGGATTTGTGATCCTAATCTATATCATATAAAATTCAGCCAACCCATATATATATACAAAAGGATAGAATTTCTTTAAGATAAGGATTCTTAACTACCAAATAAATCCACCTAAGAAAAGGATTCTTGCCAACCAAGTAAATCCTTTTTAGGAAAGGATTTATGATCCTATATATATATATGTGTGTGTGATTTTCGGCCATCCCTATGAATTCTATGATGAAAATTTTGGTCATGCCTAGGTAATTTTCAAGAGAGAATTTGGCATAGCAAGAGAGAATTTTGAGGGAGAAAAATTAGTTTTTGCTCTAGACAAAATTCTATCAACTCATAGATAAAGGGTGTGTGATTTCGGCCTAGAAGAGAAAAAAAGGGAACGTTTTGGTATTTGATAGTATACTAATATCCTTTACATCAAAAGGGTTTTGTGTACAACATTGAATCAAGGCTCACGCGAGTTTCAATCAAATTGATTGATAATTCACAAGTGACCGGACGTTCTTGGATTTTTCTCTTGGAGGATATCTGTAACTAACAAATAAAAGATTTTTGTTTTTTCTCCATCCTCAGGAATACAATTTAAAGAAAGGGAGCCCACACTCCTAGGTGATTCACGTTCGTTATTGGATTGGAAGATCTTGCGTAATCAATTCGGCACTTGTTCAATCGTCACGCGAAAAAGGTACGATACTTATATATACATCAATTAATCTAGGGTTAAGGTTCTCGTTGCATAGAAGGAAATTTTTTTATTTATATGCAAACCCTAATTGTTTTTTCATTTTTTTTCTCACGCTTCCTTGTGTTTCTAAACCGTTTTTCCCTACATTAATGGCGTCACCTTCAACTAAACGATTCACAAACATTTGTGTGTTTGGTGGCACCAATTATGGGAAATACAGAGAATTTGTTGATGCTGCAACTCATCTTGGTAAGGTTTTGGCTGAGCAAAAAATACATCTAGTGTTAGGAGGAGGTAACTTGGGATTAATGAGGTGTGCTTCATGAGATGCACGAGATAGAGGTAGTCAAGTTCTGGGTATTGTCCCAAAACCTATGGCCACAGCAGACATCACCGGAAAGGCAAACGACGAAAAGCTAGTTGTTTCAGGTGTGCCTAAAAGATTGACTGTTATGTTACATCATGTTGATGCGTTTATAGCTTTGCCAGGTGGTTTTAGATACTTAGAAGAAATCTTTACAATGGCATCCTAGATGCAACTACACATTTATGATAAACCCATCGGTTTGTTGAATGTTAATAAATTTTATGATGGTTTGCTTTCATTTCTTGATCATGCTCAGAAAAATTAATACATTCAACCTTCAATCCAAAAAATCTTTACCTCTGCTCAAGTCCTCATGAGTTGATTGATCAGTTACAAGCTTTTTATTATGAGCCAGATCTCTCAACCTCCAAAATAGACTGGTCCATTGATGAAGAGAACAAGAAACGCATAATTGATCTGAATCTCAGTTTGTGATTGTCCCATGGTTTTTATGCATTTTATTTTCCTTTATTTTGTATTTCTTTTGGTGTTTTGTAGGATTTTATTGTCTTTCAAGTTGTTCATGTGATATCTTCTAAACCTTACCTATTTCTAAAAACATTGGGGACAATGCCTCGTTCTAGTTGGAGGGGAGGGGATAGTTGATTCAATAACTTTTGTTTTTCAAAAAAAAAAAACTAACTTCTGACCATTGTTTTTTGTAAATATGGTCAAGTAAGAAGATCTTTTAGATACTTCTGCGACGCATCTTTATAGTTATGATGCATTTTTTTCCTCTCTTCTAACTATTCAAATTTATAAACTCTCCATTGTGATATCATTGACTAATCCTTTTGTTCATTAAGTCATCTTGAGAAATTTTTTGAACTATTCTGGGCACAAACGCACATTGACACGTGATTATGTGCAGTAAGTTGAGATTTTGCGATATTTAGTTCTTAAACATCATTAACGGGTAACAACCGAAGGCAGTGGTCTTGTTTCAAAATATATATATTAATAATAATAATAATAAATTTGTGTGTTTTGACCAAAACTCTTACTTAGTAGTCGGGCCTCATGCCTCAGTAAGCTTAGAGTGTTTGCGTAAAATGGTGGAGTCTGGATAAGAATAAAGTGCAGTTTCGTAGCCTCTTTAACTCGCGCAATTAAGTCTGATGAGTGCTTTAACGTCTAATGCCCTAAGACCAACTGTTTGGGAGTCATTGACCTAAAACTCGTTACACGGGTCAAAAAGAAAGCTTAAGGGAATTGTACTAAAGAATAAAAAACATCTGCAATCCGAGTAATTAAGCCTGTAAGAGTGTTTTAACAATTAATGCCTTAAAGCCAACTGGTTTAGGAGTCATTGGCCTAAAACTCGCTACATGGATTAAAGATAGAATGTTTGTTTCCAATTTTGTTATATTAAAAAAAATCCAAAAAAAAAAGAATAAAACTGCTGCCTAAGGAAAAAGCCCTAATGAGATTTCGGAATGAAAATGTTGTTTGATTTCAATTGAATCTCATAGTTATCATGTTGATCTTTAGTGAGCACAAGAAAGTTTGATTGATAACTCGATTGATGACTGGTTGTCAAAGGGTGAGAAAAGAGGTATGGGAGAGTTTGTCTATTTGGTAGTTTAGATATTTGAATTTGAGTTTTTACTATTTTTGGTTTAATTGCTAGGGACTAGAAATAAGCTGGTTGGGGGGTGTGATTAACACTGAAAAGTGTATGTTTACTAAGGGATAATATCATCACTTTACACTTCCAATATGATTAATTTCCCAATCTAGACATAATTTCATTCACTCACTTAAATAAATGTATTGTGCAGTAATCAGTGTATTTTTCTTTGTATTTCAAAGGTAATTCGATCAATTCAGAATCATGGAGAAGTCAGATGGCAAAACAAACATCGTTTTCAAGTTTAGAATGTCAAAAACCTTAGGAAGGCCACGAAGAACATTTTTATAATTTTGAATGTTCACTATTCACAGTTGACTTTCATTGTTCATGATGACGTGGCACATTCCTATTAGCCCAAACTGCGAGTGCACCATACACGCGACAGCAGAGAATCACATTCTATAAGTCGGTGCACTGTTCATAGTTGACTTTCTAGAAGATTATTGACCGATGACGTGGCACATTTCTATTGGCCTAAACTGTGATTGCACCGTACACGTGCTGCAAAGAATCATATTCTAGAAGCTGGTGCACTGTTCACTATTGATTTTCATGGATATGTTTACTGTTCACGGACACTGTTCACTGTTCACTATTCACTAATGACGTGGTGAAATCTGGACGCTCCATTCTAAATTCATCCGATGGTTAATTTTTATCTGTATTTTGTATAAATAGAGGACTTTTCCCCTCTAATTTATGCATTCTGAATCCAAATCTGATATTAGATTTGTGAAATTCTCTCTATTTTGTTTTCAAATTCTCAGTTTAAATAAAATAGATATTTTCTAGTTAAATTATGTCTGGTTAATTTTATATAGCTGAGACCAAAGGTGATACTGTTGGTATGGAAAATATGATCCAATTATGGTAAGTTTATTATTTTTTTTCTTTCTCCCCTCAGATCTTTGTGGAGTTTTTGACTCACTGTAGTCAGACAGATATTGTCTAGCACAGTAAGTACTTTTACCCATATTTATCAGAGAGTGGTTTCTCCACTCTGATCTTTGTGGAGTTTTTGACTCACTATAGTCAGACAGATATTTTCTAGCATAGTGAGTACTTTTACCCATATCTATCAGAGAGTGGTTTCTCCCCTCAAATCTTTGTGGAGTTTTTGACTCACTGTAGGCAGACAGATATTGTCTGGCACAGTGGGTACTTTTACCCATATCTATCAAATAGTGGTCAGTGGAGTGGAATACCCTCCCATTAATCTGGACTAAATATTAATTATTGGATCATATTCGAATTACCAATAGTGGATCCCTTAGCCCCAGTTTTAATTTTAATTGATTTACATTTTTATAACAAGTTTAGTATTTAATCTAGATTATTAATTCTACAAGGACAAGTGAACAACCTCCATATGGTTCAACCCAGTCTTACCGGTTAATTTATTACTTTGACACTCTTATACTTGGGAGTATGAACACTTCTTTAGGACGTGTCAATTCCTAACTTCATTCCTACATGTCATTTTTGTTGTATTCATGGTCATATTAGACCAAATTGCTAGTGATATATTAAATTGTGTAGAATTGAAAACATGATAAAGAAGAAAATGGCCAAAGTCAAGATGCATGTCACGAGGAAAAATGAAACACCTTTGCATGATCCTAGAACATCTAGAGCCCATGTACCATTGACCACTAGGAAAGAAAATGTTTCAGCTAGGTGGATTAGAAGAGATGAACACTTTTTCCATGTTGCACAAATTGCCTTGAAAGCCAGTTCTTCTAATTTTTGGTATTTGGATAGTGGGTACTCTAGGCACATGACGGGTGATAAGAGTTTCTTTGAGACTCTTGTCATGGAGGATGGAAGAAATGTCACATTTGGTGATGGATTCAAGAAGAAAGTTGAAGGGAAATGAACCATATCAATTCCCGGATTACCCTCCTTGTATAATGTTTTGTTTTTTGATGGCCTTAAAGCCAATTTGATAAGCATTACACATCTTAGTGATGAAGGACTTTCGGTCTTGTTTAGCAAAATGATTGTTCTATTCTCTTACCCAATGGACAAACTTTGTTAAAAGGTATAAGATCTAGCGACAATTGCTATTGTATTGAAGCTAGAGTGGTCTCTTGCAATGTGTCCAAGGATTAGCAAATTAAGTTGTGGCATGAAAGACTTGGCCACATGAACTATCGGGATTTACGAATCTTAGAAAAGTTCAATGTTGTGCGAGGCCTGCCCAAGCTTGGGAAGAAAGCCAATGTTGTTTGTGGACCTTACCAACTAGGGAAACAAACCAAGAGCATGCACAAAAAAAACAAGTATATCTCTACCAAAGAGCCTCTAGAGCTTTTCCACATGTATCTGATGGGTCTCATACAAACCAAGAGTTTAGGTGGAAAGAGATACATTTTTGTTTGTGTACATGATTTCTCTAGGTACATATAGACATATTTCCGTAGAGAAAAATCCGAAACTTTTGACGAGTTTAAAATGCTTTATACTAAAATTCAAAATGAAATTAGCTCAAACATTAAAAGCATTAAAAGGATTAGGAGTGACCATGGGAAGGAGTTTGAGAATGCTCACTTTGAAAACTATTGCAATAGTTTAGGCATTTATCAAGAGTTTTCGGCTCCTAGAACACCCCAACAAAATGGAGTTATTGAGAGGAAGAATAAGGTCCTTCAAGAGATAGCTGGTGTGATGTTGCTTAGTAATAATGTCCCTAGGAACCTATAGGCCAAAAACATCAATACAACGTGCTATATAGGAAATAGAGTCTTTCTAAGGCCCTACACTAGGCAAACCTCCTATGAGTTATGGAAAGGTAGAAATTCAAATGTTAGCTACTTCCACACTTTAGGAAGTAAATGCTACATTTTAAATGACCGTGATCAACTTGGCGAATTCGATGCTAAGAGCGATGATGGTATCTTTATTGGTTATGCCTTGAATATTATAGCCTATAGAGTTTTCAATTTTAAGACTCGAACCGTCATGGAATCATCCAATGTTGGCATTGTTGATACAAGGCTCAAATCTAATGACCTTGAGGATGAGGTAACTATAGTTGATGACTCTCCCTTGGAAAATGTTGTGGAGACTCCTAATGGTGGAAAATCTAATCTTGACGATGATATCACACAATCTATTGATAGAGTTCCTCTCTTGAACTTTAATGAACCCGTTTCATGGGTTAGGAAACTACATGATAAATATGACATCATTGGAGAGGTTAATGAGGGTGTTAGAACTAGGCGTCAAATGGATAATTTGATTAGCTACACATGATACACCTCTCAAATAAAACCCAAAAAGGTTGATGAGGCCTTATATGATGAATTTTGGGTTCTTGCCCTACAAGAAGAGCTGAACCAATTCGAAAGGAATGAGGTTTGGACTCTAGTTCCTAGGCCTAAGAACACTAATGTGATAGACACCAAGTGGGTCTATAGGAACAAATCCGATGAGGATGGCAACATTGTGTGAAACAAGGTTAGGCTTGTAGCATAAGGATACTCTAAAATTGAGGGTATCGACTTTAAGGAGACGTTTGCTTCAGTTGCCCGTCTAGAGTCCATTGGGCTTCTTTTATTCGTATATTGTGTGCACAAGTTCAAATTGCATCAAATGGATGTCAAGAGTGTCTTCCTCAATGGCTTCTTGCAAGAGGAACTGTTTGTTGATCAACCCAAAGGGTTTGTGGATCCACACCACTCCTATCATGTCTATCGCCTCAAGAAGGCTTTATATGGGTCGAAACAATCACCGATGGCTTGGTTTGAGCGTCTCACTTTATATCTTGTTGACAATGGCTACTCATTGGGTAGTGTTGACAAGACTCTATTCATCAAGAGAGATAATGATGAGCTCTTAATAGCTCAAATCTATGTTGATGATATAGTCTTTGGCTCCACCAATAACACCAAAGTCCAACAATTTGTCGATGTCATGTCTCATGAATTTGAGATGAGTCTTATTGGTGAGCTAAGTTACTTCCTAGGGTTGCAAATTAATCAAATGGATGATGGGATCTTCATATCTCAATCTAACTATACCAAAAACCTAGTGAAGAAATTTGGTCTTGAAAATGCCAAACATTATGATACACCAATAAGTACCACTTTGAAGCTTAGCAAGGATGCTAGTGGTAAAAGTGTATACCAAACTTTGTATCGATGCATGATTGGTAGCTTGCTCTATTTGACCGCATGTAGGCTCGATATCTCTTTTAGTGTGGGTGTGTATGCTAGGTACCAATAGGATCCTAAGGAGTCCCATCTCTCTTCTGTTAAGAGAATCATTCGCTATGTGAATGGGACATCCAACTATGGGATTTGGTACTCTTTTGACACTAATGCTAGTCTTATAGGCTTTAGTGATACAGATTGGGCAGAAAATTATGATGATAGGAAAAGTACATCGGGCGATTGCTTTTTTTTTTATAACAACCTAGTCTCTTGGTTTTGCAAAAAGCAAAATTCAATTTCCTTATCTACTGCCAAGGCAAAATACATAGCCATGGGGAGTGGATACACACAACTCCTTTGGATGAAGCAAATGCTAATCGACTATGGATTCAATCAAGGTACTCTTACTCTCTTTTGTGATAACATGAGTGCTATTAATATTTCCAAGAATCCGGTTCAACATTCTAGAACTAAGCATATTGACATCCGTCATCATTTCATTAGAGAACTACTTGAAAATAAATGCATAGTGCTTGAGCATGTAGATACTAATGATCAACTAGTGGATCTATTTACTAAACCCTTAGATGCTACTGATTTAAAACTTTTAGTAGATCTATTGGGATTTGTCTCATGGAGTGATAAGTTTTTATATTTGACCCCATACGGGGAACTTAAGCAAAGAAAGCTATTGTATACTTGTTGCATGCAAAATTTTGGAAATTTTTATACTCCTTTATTAATTGCTTGAGTAGCTTGGTTGCACTTATATCATATTATATTATATTTTCTTCAATAAGTGTGAACTTTGCTTTGATTACAATCCATATTTATGTTCAAACATGCATTTTTGGACTAGGAGATCTACATAGGAAGTACATGTTGAATGACATATGGTTATCTACATGACATGATGATTCTTTAATGACATGCTAATAAAAAAATGAAAAAGCATGAATTGATGATTGCAAATGTTAAATGCAAAACTATGTGTGAAAATGCTAGTGAGTCTTAAATGGTTAATCAATGTCTCTCTTTCTTTATTAGTAGGACATTGCTACTATCATAAGGGAATCTTACCCGGAAAAATCGAATAGGGTGCAAAGTCGCTCATGCCATGTTTCGCTTATAAAGTTGGGTATAGTGCTCTTAAAACTTGACTTCTATGAAAACTCTATATCATTGCTTCTCTCATGACAAATGGTGAAATTGGTTTGAATTCTATTGGAAACCTTTGTTATTTTCTTTGCCAAATACCATTGTTTTTGGACTTGAATGCAACATGTCTTGTACGCAAAGCATTTTTGATTCACACATTTTCTTAAAATGAATCTCCTTGTTTCTTTCCTATTAATTGAGTTGCATAAATATGGCTTATATGATTATGCAAATATCTTGTATGCTCATTCTCTCTCGCCTTGAGTGACCCGGTTAGGGACTACTCATTTATATATCTCATGACAAAAAGGGGAATTAGTATATGGTAAGGGGGAGTTGGTGAGGTTGGATGTTGGGGAGATTATATATTGAGGGGGAGTAACCCTTAAGGGGAGCATTGCATTCACATACATTGCATGATGTAGTTCGTAGTTTCTTAAATGCAAATGCTTTTTATTTTCACTTGATCACCTCACATACACTTGATTTGGAAAGTGTAGTTGTTTATTGTTGTGTAGGGTTGATAGTTTTACAAGATATTGAAGATTGAAGAGTGGAATTTTTTTTGTCTCTTTGTAATATAGAATATCTTCCTGGTGCTTTATTTGTTTTTCTGTGAGGATCAATATGCGTGGTGGTTTTGTCATGAAATAGCCAAAGGGGGAGATTGTAAAGTCCTCATTTATTGATTGGCTTATTTTATGAACAAACCACATATTCGGTTTTTATGTAAAGGTAGCTTAGGCTCTCAAGACCTCAAGAGATGAAGCACCAATGGTAAAATTCTAAGTGCTTGCTTGCTTTGAAGAGATAGTTGCACACACTCACAACTCATGCATAATTCTGGTTAATATATGTTGTGTGTTTATATGTGTGCTTTTATGATTTGATAACTCTTCTTGCATGTTTATTTTTGTTAGGATTATGCTCGATAGCAAGAGTATAATATTGTATTTGACAATCTTTTCATATTAATAAAGTGATTTCTAGTTAAACAAATCTTATTGTATTTATAGTTTAATTATAATAATTGTCAAAAGTAAATAATCATGGTCAAAAGACTATGAGAAAAGAAGAATTGTTCATACATCTAGATATGTATGAGGTAGACACAATTCTTTAGTTAGTCTTGAATAATATTAACAACTTAAGATAAAAGGTTAGGCGCCTGTATCTTGTCAAAGTTGTAGATTCTTTTGCTAGCATTTTAGTGGGATCAAATGTGTTATGATAAGTCTAAAATCATCAAAGTGTGGTGTCTTTAGGCAAAAGAATCTAGTGCACTGGGTGCATTGAATAGGATCATAATGAAATACTTTATCTAGAACCGTCAATAGATAAAAGTTTTTCATTTGAAGACAATCAGAGAGTCTATCTCAATCCTAAGATAAATGATGGACTTATGGTTGCAAGTGTTATTATTTGAGCTATATTTGAGTACGATTATAGCATAGTCTATCTTCGATAGTTTGGTGGTTTTCATTTGTTAATCGATAGAGGACTTCATTTATAGATATGGACATCGTGGCTCCATTTATTAAATGAGAGTAGAATATCATCATATGGATGTTTTGAGGTATTGGATATCAAATCTTAACGTTAAGTTTTCAATAGTGTCTATTGAAACATGGCTTCTAGACAAGTTAAAATATCCAAGTTCAAAATCTGGTCATATGAGTAAATATGGTAACTTGGAGAGCTATAGACGGTCTATGAGCTCTTGGCGATTACTGGTATTCTTCACGAGGATACACTTTCTCCAATAAGGTTGTCTAGGGTATGAATGAGTAACATCAACTTATTCTATCTTTATTTAAGAGTCCAATTTTAGTTATTTAGTGGAATGAACTAAAATTAAATAGATCGGACCTAAGTGAATCATTTGTTGATTATGATTGGGTTGTGTCTATTGGAGCTTAAATTTATATAGCTCGCCAAGATCCTCAGTCCACACGAACTTGCATGCATCACTTGATATATTCTACCGGACCAATTTAGGGGTCCATCTAGAATTGTATTAAGGCATATGAACTTGTTTCTTTTTGTAAGAATAGGCCTAGTTCACATGTGGACATTTTATTATGGTCCAATGGATTTAATAAAATAAGAAAAATAATATATGGCCCATATACATGTGTTGGGCGGTAAGGCTATTAAGAATAGCTTAAATTATATTTTTTTATTATTATTTAATTAAATGGAAATTAATTAATTTGTTGATTAATCAATTATTTAATTAAAAGTCAAAAAAAATTCCTAATAGAAGATGGTCTCCTAAAATTATACTATTGTTAGCGGTATAATTAATTTTAATGACTATATTTGATAAGTAGATAAATAAAAGGAGTTATTTATCTAATCAAATTAGGAAGTCTTTAATATGGTTGCAAATACACTATTGAATTGGATTAGGAGTCTTGGTGTTAGGATAGAATTCTTTTTTGAAAAGGATTCTTAACCACTAAGTAAATCTACCTAAGAAAATGATTCTTAACTACCAAGTAATCCTTCTTAGGAAAAGAATTAAATCTCCTAATTATATTCATATGAATTTCGGCTAGCTTATAAATATATATATAAGAGGATAGAATTCCTTTTAGAAAAGGATTCTTAACTACCAAATAAATCCACCTAAGGAAAGGATTCTTGCCAACAAAGTAAATCCTTCTTAGGAAACGATTTGTGATCCTATATATATATATATATATCCTTGTGAATTTCAGCCAGCCCTATGATTTTTAGAGTAAAAATTTTGGCCAACCTAAGAGTTTTCTAATAGAGAATTTTGCTTGGCAAGAGAGAATTTTGAGAGAGAAAATTTGGTATTTTACTCAGGACAAACTTCAATCAACTCTAAGACATAGGGTGTGGAATTCGGCCAAGGAGAAAAGAGAAAAAGAGAACGTTTTTTTTTTCGATAGTTCACTAGTATCCTTTACATCAAAAGGGTTTTGTGTACAACATCGAATCAAGGTTCACGCGAGTTTCAATCAAATTGATTGATAATTCAAAAGTGGCCGGATGTTCTTGATTTTTCTCTTGGAGGATATTTGTAACTAACAAAGAAAAAGATTTTGTTTGTTTCCATCCTCAAGTATACAATTTAAAGAAAGAGAGCCCACACTCCAAGGTGATTCACGTTTGTGATTGGATTGGAAGATCTTACGGATTCAATTCGACGCTAGTTCAATCGTCACGAAAAAAAAAGTACGATACTTTTTATATACATCAATTAATCTAGGGTTAAGGTTCTTGTTATTAAGAGGGGAAAAAAATATTTATACGCAAACCCTAATTTTATAAAATTTTATCATGCTTCCGCTGCGCGTGGTTTTATTTTCCCTACAATTGGTATCTGAGCCTGGTTGTACCATTGATTAATTGATGTATGTGTTCGTGAATCTTTTTTGTTTTTATTGTATATATGCATGTTTTAGAAAGAGATGACACTCTAGGTATTCGCATATATATTTACCTTGGAATGTATATATGTTTTATATGTGGTTTATTATTGCTCAATTTTGGTCCTAGAATTTCAATGTATTTTGTTTTGGGATTGTAACAAGAAGGGTGGTCTATCATCGCCATAATTTCCTTCTTGGTAGTTGCTAAGTTTTTTTATTTTTTTTGTTGTAATAATAATAAAAAAAAACTGCAGTATTTTATTATTTAAATTCTTCTGTAATACATTCAAGTATTGAAGACTCGAAGGTTTGAAGAATTAGGAGCAACCGGAACAAGTTTGGGACTGTGCAAGTCGTAACAACAAACGTGCGTGCGAAGAGCACGCAACCACGTTTTGTTGTGGCAGGGCTGCGCACGGCAACTCTATGGAAGCCATGGGATGCGTATGGCAGCCCTTTATGGTTTTGTGGCATGCGCACGCCCATGGGTATGTGCTAAGGGTGCGCATGCTCATGGGAGGTAGCCAAGAGAGTACGGACGATGAAGGTCGCGTGAAGACTTGTTCGCCAAGAAAGGAGTTTTTTATTCCAAGACATGTAATTTACTTGTTTTTCTAGGATGGACCAAAATTGTAGCTATTTATATTTTTATAAATATTGCAATGTTTGTCATTGTTTGATAACATGTCATATAGAGTAGGAGTGCCACTCATATATCTCTTTTGGTATGAACATGCATTGAGTGGTTTAAGTATCTAAATTGGCATCTAGATAACTTGGTAAATCATTCTTTGGAATTCGATCATACGCATTAAAAAATTGAGCGAGAGAGGGTGTTTTGGAACACCTACGGCCTCCAAGTTTAGTTGAGCTTTATGTTTCGTGAATAAACTCCCAAGAGGTATTCATGAATGGAATTTAGCAAGATACTTCCTTACAAGGATAGACTAGACAATTAGCCCAAACGATATCTACTCCCAAAGGAGGGATATTCGTGAGGGATTATATTGAAGGTTGATAACTTGGTAACACACTCAATGTAATTTTATTAATATCCTCTCAAGAGTTCTTGTTAATAAAATTGCAAGGCTAAATAGAAAACGTTGGTTGTTATGTTAACAATTAGGTGGGACCTAGTCCAACTAGTAAATGGTGCGTACTCCCAAAGGAGGCGTAACATTTTAGGTGTTGGATCACCGTTGAATTTTCACGATTGAATTATTTTATTTTATTCAAGATAAATATTCAAAAGTGTTATATCATGATTGTTTACTTATATAATTTTTGTTATTAAAAAGAAATCATGACCCCATCCCTAATCAATATCCTAAAAGATAATAATTTAACTGATGATAATTATGTCACATGGAAAAGGAATATTGGGTTGCTGTTGCAAGTTGAAAAGTATAAGTTCATTCTGTATATTCCTTAACCACCAAACTATTGAATCTACTTAGGAGCAAAGAGATGAGTATCAGTAGTGAAAGTCTTTAGATGAGATGGCTAAATGTACGTTACATTATGGCCATCATCTCCAACGTGTTGCAACAACAACATGAAGGAATGGAGACTGTTGCCGATATTATGACGTCTCTAGATAAGGATTCATATGGTTAGTAATGTTGCTACTGTTAAGACCAGTTAAAAGGTCAAGAAACAATAGAGGAAAAAGCAACTTGGGCCTGTTTAGAAGGAGACCAAAATCAAAGGGAAGTGTTTCCTTTGTGGTGAAGAGGGTTAAAGGAATAGACTGAATAATAATGAATTCAACTTGCATTTTGGCAATGGAGCGTTGGTGTCTACTAGTGTAGTGTTAGATATTATAATCAATTTAGATTCTAGTAGGCATTTAGATTTAATAAACGTTTATTATGTACCTCAATTCAAGAGGAATTTAATTTTAGTTTCTTGTTTAAATAAATTTGGTTATTCAGTTACTTTTAATAAAACTTTTCTTATTAGTAAGAAAGACAAAATTATTTGCAAAGGTACATTGGAAAATGGTTTATTCTATTTGCCTGGAAATATCTCTCACTTGTTAGACACGGAATCAACGGAACCTAATCATAAAAAAGTAAAATTATCAAAGATGAAACCTACCTATGGCATTTGCGCTTAGGTCATATTAACCTTAATAGGATTAAAAGATTGGTAAGTGATGGACCTCATAGTGACTTAAAGGTTGATGATCTACCAACTTGTGAATCTTGTTTGGAAGGTAAAATGACCAAAAGGTTGTTTACGACCAAAGGCGCAAGAGCCATCGAATGTTTAGGATTGATACACACTGAAGTGTGTGGACCTATGAGCATTCAAGCTAGAGGTGGATATGAGTACTTCATCACTTTCACGGATGATCACTCAAGATTTGGCTATGTGTATCTCATGAGACATAAGTCGGATGCTTTTGATATGTTTAAAGCATTTAAAGTTGAAGTAGAAAATCAGCTTGAGAAACGTATAAAAATCTTGAGGTCCGATCGTGGTGGAGAATATCTATCTGGTGAGTTTCAGCAATATCTTATTGATAATGGAATAATTTCTTAGTTTTTTGCACCAGGCACACCTCAATAAAATGGGGTGGAAGAAAGGAGAAATAGAACTCTTTTGGATATGGTTAGGTCTATGTTGAGTTATTCAACGCTCCCTAATTTTTTTTGGGGATATGCTTTACAAACTGCAATGTACATTCTAAACGATGTACCATCTAAGTCAGTTCCTAAAACACTGCATGAGTTGTGGATAGGGTGAAAGCCTAGTTTACAACACTTAAGGATATTTGGATGTCCTGCGCACGTGTTAAAAGGAAAGACAAAAAAGATGGTGTCCCGTTCAATAACAAGTATATTTGTTGGGTATCCAAAAGGAGCAAAAGGATATTATTTTTATATTCCTTTAGATCTTAAAGTATTTGTTTCTACAAATGCTAAATTTTTGGAAAAGGACTATATGAATAATTTTGTGCCTAAAAGTAGAATTGTCCTGAATGAGCTTTTAGGAGATACAACTCCACAAGAGGTTTCGCAACCAAGCCCAATTGTAAGTTCTGTACCAACAAAACATCAACAATCTACCATACCTCGTCGTAGTGGGAGGGTTGTTAGACAACCCGAGAGATACATCGGTCTAGGAGAATCTGTAGAGAATCTGTAGAGAATCTTCCGGACGACGATTATCCCTATACGTACAGGGAAGCAATGGAAAATGTTGATTGTCGCCATTGGCAAAAGGCAATGCAATCTGAAATTGAATCTATGTTCATAAACAAAGTCTGGTCTCTTTTAGACTTGCTTAAAGAGATAAAACCCATCGGGTGCAAGTGGGTATACAAAAGGACAAGAGGAATGGATGGAAAGGTGGAAACCTTTAAATCTAAATTGGTAGTTAAAGGTTATACACAGAAGGAAGGTATCGATTATGAAGAAACCTTCTCTCCTATGGCCATGCTTAAATCTATTAGGATACTCTTATCCATTGCGGCATCTCAAGACCTAGAGATTTGGCAAATGGACGTCAAGACGGCTTTCCTTATTAGAAGTCTTGACGAAAGCATCTATATGATGCAACTAGAAGGATTCATTGAAAAGGGCCAAGAGGAAAGGGTATGCAAGTTGCAAAGATCCATATATGGATTAAAGCAATCATCCAAATCACTGGAACATAAGGTTCGATCAAGCCGTAAAAAGTTTGGATTTATTCAAAACCTTGATGAACCTTGTGTATACAAAATGATTAAAGGCGACAAGTTGGTTTTCCTAGTTCTTTACGTTGATGATATACTACTCATCGGAAACGATGTAGGTGTATTGACATTAATAAAAGAATGGTTAGCAAAACAATTTGATATGCAGAAATTATGAGAAGCAAGTTATATTCTTGGTATCCAAGTCATAAGGGATAGAAAGAATAGAACGATTGCATTATCCCAAGCTTCATACATAGATCAAATCTTGTCTAGGTTTTTCGTACAAGATTCCAAGAAAGGTATGTTACCTTTCAGACATGGAATCAAACTTTCTAACGAACAAGTTCCTAAGAATGAGCATGAAGAGCAATTCATGAGTAGGGTTACATATGCTTTGGCAGTTGAAAGTCTCATGTATGCAATGCTCTGTAATAGACCAGATATTTGTTTTGTTGTAGGCATAGTTAGCAGGTTTCAATCGAAGCCTGGTCTTGATCACTGGACGGCAGTCAAGAATATTTTCAAGTATCTTAGGAGAACGAGAGATTATATGCTTGTATACTCTAGAGGGGGTTTAATTCCCTTTGGGTATACTGATTCTGATTTTTAGTCAGATTCTGACTCTAGGATATCAACATCAGGATATGTGTTTACTATTGGAGGAGGGGCAGTCATATGGAGGAGTATCAAGCAATCTTGTATTATTGATTCCACCATGGAAGCCGAGTATGTAGCCGCATGCGAGGCTACTAAAGAGGCTGTCTGGCTCCGCCAATTCTTGATTGACTTGGACAAGGTTCCTGATGCGAATAAGCAGATCACTATCTATTATGATAATAGTGGAGCAGTGGCTAATTTGAGAGAGCAGTGGCTAATTTGAGAGAACCAAGAAGTTATTAGAGAGGGAAACACATTGAAAGAAAGTATCACCGTTTAGGGGAAATTGTGCATAGGGGTGACGCGACTATTACCAAGATCGCGTCAGTAGAAAATCTAGCGGATCCCCTTACAAAGGCGCTTCCATAAAAGAGTTTTGATGGGCAACTAGAGAACATGTGGATGAGATATATGACACATTCACTATAGAGCAAGTGGGAGATTGTTAGGATTATGCTCGATAGCAAGAGTATAATATTGTATTTGACAATCTTTTTATATTAATAAAGTGATTTCTAGTTTAACAAATCTTATGGCATTTATAGTTTAATTATTATTATTGTCAAAAGTAAATAATCATAAGGTCAAAAGACTATGAGAAAAGAAGAATTATTCATACATCTAGATATGTATGAGGTAGACACAATTCTTTAGTTAGTCTTGAATAATATTCACAACTTAAGATAAAAGGTTGAGCGTCTTTATCTTGTCAAAGTTGTAGATTCTTTTGCTAGCATTTGAGTTGGATCAAATGTGTTATGATGAGTCTAAAATCATTAAAGTATGGTGTCTTTGGGCAAAAGAATCTAGTGCACCGGGTGCATTGAATAAGATCATAATGAAATACTTTATCTAGAACCGTCAACAGATAAAAGTTTTTCATTTGAAGACAATCGTAGAGTCTACCTCAATCTTGAGATAAATGATGGACTTATGGTTGCAAGTGTTATCATTTGAGCTATATTTGAGTACGATTATAGCATAGTCTATCCTCGATAGTTTGGTGGTATTCATTTGTTAATCGATAGAGGACATTATTTATAGTTATGGACATCGTGGCTCCATTTATTAAATGATAGTAGAATATCATCATATGGATGTTTTGAGGTATTGGGTATTAAATCTTAATGTTAAGTTTTCAATAGTGTCTATTGAAACATGGCTTCTGGACAAAGTCAAAATATCCAAGTACAAAATGTGGTCATATGAGTAAATATGGTAACTTGGAGAGCTATAGACGGTCTATGAGCTCTTGGTGATTGTTGGTATTCTTCATGAGGGTACACTTTCTCCAATAAGGTTGTCTCGGGTATTAATGAGTAACATCAACTTATTCTATCTTTATTTAAGAGTTCAATTTTAGTTATTTAGTGGAATAAACTAAAATTAAATAGATCGGACCTAAGTGAATCATTTGTTGATTGTGATTGGGTTGTGTCTATTGGAGCTTAAATTTACATAGCCCGCCAAGATCCCCAATCCACACGAACTTGGAAGGATCACTTGATATATTCTACCGGACCAATTTAGGGGTCCATCTAGAATTGTATTCAGGCATATGAACTTGTTTCTTTTTGTAAGATAGGTCTAGTTCACATGTGGACTTTTTATTAAGATCCAATGGATTTAATAAAATAAGAAAAATAATTTATGGCCAATATACATGTGTTGGGCGGCAAGGCTATTAAGAATAGCTTAAATTATATTTTTTTTGTTTTATTATTTAATTAAATGGAAATTAATTAATTTGTTGATTAATTAATTATTTAATTTACAGTCAAAATCTTTTTCCTAATAGGAGATGGTTTCCTAAAATTATACTATTGTTAATAGTATAGTTAATTTTAAAGACTATATTTGATAAGTAGATAAATAAAAGGAGTTATTTATCTAATCAAATTAGAAAGTCTTTAATATGGTTACAAATACACTATTGAGTTGGATTAGGAGTCTTAGTGTTAGGATAGAATTCCTTTTTGAAAAGAATTCCTTTTTGAAAAGAATTCTTAACAACCAAGTAAATCTATCTAAGGAAAGGAATCTTAACTACTAAGTAATCCTTCTTAGGAAAAGAATTAAATCTCCTAATTATATTCATATGAATTTCGGCCAGCTCATAAATATATATAAGAGGATAGAATTCCTTTTAGACAATGATTCTTAACTGCCAAATAAATCCACCTAAGGAAATGATTCTTGCCAACCAAGTAAATCCTTCTTAGAAAACTATTTGTGATCCTATATATATCCTTGTGAATTTCAGCCAACCCTATGATTTTTAGAGTAAAAATTTCGGCCAACCTAAGAGTTTTCTAAGAGATAATTTTGCTTGGCAAGAGGGAATTTTGAGAGAGAAAATTTGGTATTTTACTCTAGACAAAATTCAATCAACTCTAAGACATAGGGTGTGGAATTCGGCCAAGGAGAAAAGAGAAAAAGAGAACGTTTTTGTTTTCGATAGTACACTAGTATCCTTTGCATCAAAAGGGTTTTGTGTACAACATCGAATCAAGGTTCAAGCGAGTTTCAATCAAATTGATTGATAATTCACAAGTGGCCGGACGTTCCTGATTTTTCTCTTGGAGGATATTTGTAATTAACAAATAATTTTTTTTTGTTTGTTTCTATCCTCAGGTATACAATTTAAAGAACGGGAGTCCACACTCCAAGGTGATTCACGTTCGTGATTGGATTGGAAGATCTTGCGGATTCAATTCAATGCTAGTTCAATCGTCCAGGAAAAAAAAGGTACGATACTTTTTATATACATCAATTAATCTAGGGTTAAGGTTCTTGTTATTAAAAGGGAACATTTTTATTTATACGCAAACCCTAATTTTATTAAATTTTCTCATGCCTTCGATGCGCATGGTTATATTGTCCCTACAATTTTTATCACATTTTTGCATTTGAAATGGCATGCTCTCTCTCTCTCACACACACACATTCTTCTAGCATTTGAATTATTATATTTGACTTGGTCTGCTTATGTGCTTCATTGTCTTACCTTGCTTGCATTGTGTGTTTTTGTGTGGTGGATTTTTCAAGTTAAAAAATCCATAATAGGGCAATGCGTAGGTCTATGCACAAGTAACCTACCCATGCACTACCCGCGTAGTGAGAAGATTGAGAATTTCAATCTCTCGGTGTCAGGTCAATACGCAGACACTTGCACGGGTCAGGACCCGCACAGTCCCGTGCATTTCACTGGGTGAGATTTTCATCTCTCTGGTTAAGGCCAATGTGCGGACATTTGCTTGGTAGAGCGCGAGTGTGCACGGGTCACTGGCGAGTCCAGACCAACACATAGACCCGCACACTACGTTGATCTAGCAGATTTTATTAAAATGACAGCACTTCATTTTTGTCTCATATAAATATGTCTATTCATATTTAGGTCGTTTTAAGAGTTCCATTTTTCATTCTTTTCTCGTAGAACATTTTTCAATCTTTTCTCTTAGAACATTTTTCAAGAGAAAACATCTTTCAAGAACTCACCTTTATACACTCAAAGCTTTTCCTTTAATCTTAAAAACATCATCTTGCATCATCTAAGTCTATTTAGAGTGCATCTATACATGGTTAAGCATCATCACATCTTGTTTGGTAAGTTTCTCACTATCTTCATATAAGTTAAGTGTTTTCCTTACCAAGCCATCTCTTTTATGATTTGTATGCACTTAGAATAAATCTAGATACAAATAGAGATTGTTTGTGATGAAATGATTGAGTGTTGTATTGTGTTAGCTTCATAGGATTGTTTGATCCATGTTTAGCTAAGCTTTATGAAACATGTCATTTAGCTCTTGATATCTAGGATTGTTTCTAATGTCATCTCATTATCCTAAAAAAGCATATAAAGTTCCCTAGCCTTGTTTGTTCTTTGAATATCTTCATATCTTTATATATTCATATAGGCCATTTTATCTCTTCATTGAGAAGTAAGTCTTGTGTTGCTTTCGGGAGTAGGTTGCTTCAAGCACAAGCAAATTGGACTAGGTTCACTCATACCAAGATTAGGTAGTGGTTGTGGGTTTATTTACCAGGATTAGGTTGTAACACCATTATCATCAGTGGATTCGATGTTCGAGTGTGGCTCACTTAACAGCCCGTGGTTTTTCCCGGTTGGAGGGTTTCCACATATACCTCATGTGTCTTTTAAATTTCGCACATATTACACTTGTTATATAATTGCGACTAGTTAGGGGTTTTTTTCGTCAACTTGGCCATCAATGAAAATTGGGTAAAATTGATTAAAATCGATTCACCCCCCCCCCCCCTCTAGATTAATATTAAACACACCATAATTTGTTTCAGGGTAAACAAGGCTGGTCGGGAAAAACAAACGATCGGACGAGCGACACGTGGATTAACACCCAGATTCAATAAGATCATGACTCAAACACAAAGAAAGAGAATCCAACTTGAACTAGGTTTCTAGAAGCCCACTCTGATAAGGAAATAAGCTTCCTTATAAACACAAAAGTGTGGAATAAATATGGGATTCAATACGACCAGGACACAATCAACGAGAAACAAGGAAAAGAGACAACACGACTTCAGTAAGTTAGAATTTCATTGAATTACTAGAACTTTCCTTGCTTGTAATGCATGTATAAATAGGCCCAAAAAACACCCAAACCAGGTGAACGTAACTCTTAGTAAGGAAGCAAGAGTGATTGAGTGTGTAATATTTTGTTTTTCATATAGTGGATCTTTGTTGTTGCAATTAGCAACCGTGGACGTTTCCCTGCATTGGGGTTTTACCACGTAAAATCTTGCATCTTGTATATTTTCTTATTCTATTTTGTTTGTGCTTAATTGTCACTTTGCTCTAATTGTATGGTGGTGGATTGAACTAAAAAATCACCGTCAACAAATGGTGCTATAGGAAGGGGTTGAACCTCCGACAATATTTTGTTTATGTGATTAATTAAGAAAAAACTTGGCTGAAAGCTGCATCATAAACACTGGTAGAGACATAAGTCAATCTCCCCACAGTGTCGACACAACACATGAGGCCAACCCCGATGATCAGAACCTTACGGATGTCGCCGCTACAGGAGAAGATCCACCTACCAAGACCCCGTTATCCGTTAACACAAGGAATAAGTATATTAGCCACAACCAACCTAAGTTTATTGTACCAGCTTTCCATGCCAATTGTGGCCATGGATCCAAAGATACGTTCTGAGATAGTAACGATCACCCTAGAAGCACCCCAGAAACCTAGAAGGGATGAGGCTGCATATCACGAAAGGATGAGGCATTCATGCTAGAGAAGTGACCGGAAAGATCTAAGAACAAGACAACACCAGGAGTCCAGTTTACGGGAAGATGTGGAGAGATACAACGGAGCAGAAACTTACCCTGAACGTGGGTATAAGTACGATGACAAAAAGAAAAGATCATGTTCACATTCAAGTGATGATGAAATGGCCCTCAAAAGGTATAGGGAGCCAACCCCTGTGGTCAGGTGTGACCCTTTTGGTGCTTCGGTCAGTGGGAGGGTTCCCAAGGATCCACATGGGCTAACGATCTATCAGAGATTCGACGAACGTGAAGAGCCAGAAGATGAGCGAGAAATCCTTCTTAGAAGGATAAAAGCCCTCGAACGTAGGCAAAGCTCAGGGAATCCCCTGAATGGGAACTTTAGGAGCCCGTTTACTAACTCAATAAGACAGGCTCGCTTCTCAGAGAAGTTACGAATGTCGCACGTGGAACTATTCAAGGCAAACACCGACCCACAAGAGCATGTGAGGAGGTATCAAAGTGCAATGGCGTAATATGACTATAATGATGCCCTCATGTGTCGTATGTTTCCACAAATGTTAGGAGATTAGGGGTCAAAACGGTTTGGAGAGTTGGCAGCTGGTTCCATTAGAAACTTTGAGGAGCTGGTACAAGCATTCACCAGACAGTTCATGGGGAATATCCAGTGAAGGAAATCTATATCGGTCATATCAACTTTGAAGCAAAGAAAGGATGAGAAGTTAAAAGACTACCTGACCAGATTCTCACAAGAGGTGTCAAAAGTTTAAGATCCCAACGATGACGCGCTGGTATCGACATTCATCAACAGTTTACAACATAACCATATGACCTTAGGCTTGGGGCAAAAGGGACCGACCACGTACACCAACACAGTGGACCATGTCGGAGGGTATGCCATGGCGGATGAAGAATAGTTGGCCTAGAGAGGAGAGCTTATACACAAGGGTTGGCCCGAAAATAGCTAGAAGAATAAAGATGGTAGCCCAAAGAGTGGCAACAAAGGGGAGCAAAAAGGTAATGATGCAAATGGAAAGTGGCAGCAAAGGGGAGCAAAAAGGTAATGATGCAAATGGAAAGGATGGGCGAAAGGATGGGCGAAAGGAGGACGATAAAGGTGCCAGGCAATTCAAAAGACAATATACTAATTACACTCCACTAGTTAGGAGACATGAACAAATCCTAAACATTATATAAGAAAAGAATATGTACAAGAAACCCTCAAAGCAGTCAAGTTTTGCAAGAAGAGATAACACCAAGTACTGCAGGTTTCACCAGGAAAACGATCATGAAACTTCAAAATGTTATCAGTTGAGGGATTATATCGAGAAGCTGATTAAAGAAGGACAGCTTAAGGATATGATCCTCAGGAATAGAGATGATCGGATTAAGAATACCGTGATGGATGAACGAGATAGAGGCCAGAGGAGTCCAATTAAGGATCCAGGTAATGGAGCAATCAACACCATCTTTGGCGGCCCACATACTGGGAGTAGTAGTCGGGAAACAATGTCTGAAGTTAGAGAAGCCATGGATGGCAAGGGAAACCTGGAAGTAAATCTATTAGGACTCGATCTAAAGAAGCTCAAACAAGATTGGGACCCTAAAATTTTCACCTAAGCAGAAGTCAGGTCATAGGGAAGCGAGAAGGGTTTTCATTGACATTGGATGCTCGGTAGATATTCTTAGTGTGGAAGTGTTTGACCAACTCGGGCTGTAAAGAAGAGACCTCTAACCACGTAAAGTCCCGCTTAGAGGCTTTGGAGGAGCAGAGGTGAGGTCGCTCGGGACGGTAAAGCTGTCTGTAGAGATTGGAAGCTCTCCTTGCACCAAGACAGTGTTACTAGATTTTTATAGTTGTGAGCGTTGAGAATTGGCCATATAACGCCTTGTTGGGCCGACTCTTCTTAAACAAGACAAAAGCTGTGACTACCATCTACACATTAATGGTTAAATTTCCAACAGAGGCGGGAGTGGGAGTCATGAAAAGTTCACAAGAGTGGGCACGAAAGGCGAATCTGGCCATATATAGGGAGAAAGCAAAGTCGGTAGTAATGCAAGTGTAGGATAGAGGTCTACACAGACTGCCCCCTGAAGCAAATTTTGTCCAAACCCAAAGTATCCGGAAGACTAACAAAATGGGCCGTGGAATTGAGCGAATTTGAGATAACATACTTACTAAGGGTTGCAATAAAGGGGCAAGTTATGGCTGACCTGATCAAGGAATTTACTAAACCAAATATCGAGGTAGTCAGGATGCTGAAATAGAACAATGAAATTGCATGGAAACAACATGTAGATGGGTTGTCAAACAAGCATGGCAGCGGGGCTAGGATAATCATATCCACCCAAAAAGAGATCAAGTATAGTGCGCCTTGCGTTTTGACTTCAAATCCACCAACAACATGGCCGAATATGAGGCCCTCTTGGCGGGACTTAGAGTCTACACAGCCTTGGGAGCAGATGAGCTATAAATTTTCAGTGACTCACAAGTGGTTGTGAATCAAATATTGGACAAATTTCAAGCAAAAGATGGTAATATGGCCGCATATTTAGGGATAGCTAAAGTATTGCTAGGAAGATTCAAGGCATATAGAATCACCCAAATCCCTAGAAAGAAGAATGAACAAGCAGACGCTCTGTCGAAATTAGCATCGGGCACCGTCGGTGTGCAGTCAAAAATCATCCCAGTCTCCAATCTCAAAAGGCTAAACATCGAGGACCAAGAAGAGGTGTTAGAAGTGGATGTGGTTGAAGGAGGTCGAGTCACCTGGATGACCCCAATCAGGGAATACCTAGAAAGTGGAACGCTTCCCACAGAAGTAACCAAAGCAAATCACTTCCGGTACAGAGCTACAAGGTATTTATTGGTCGGGGGGAGCTGTACAGGAGAGGATGCTAGAAAACCTTACAGAGATGTGTCTGCCCCACGAAAGGTAGATCGATATTAGAAAGCGTCCATGAGGGTGTTTGTGGAAATCACTCAAGAGACAAAATCTTAGCACATAAACCTCTCAAACAAGGCTTCTATTGGCCAACCTTATTTCAAGACGCTCAGGCCGTCGCCGAACAATGTGAGGGTTGTCAAAGGATATCCAATGACATCAAGAAACCTCCTAAACAATTAAGGAGCTTATCGTCACCTTGGTCTTTTGCTATGTGGGGGTTGGATCTGATCGGCCTAATGCCAGTTGTAACCAAAGGTGGGGCTAAGCACGTAATCATGGCTGTAGATTACTTCACCAAATGGGTTAAGGCAGAGGCGCTAGTACATATAATCAAAGCCAATACGATGAGTTCCATCAATAAGAACATTATCTACCAGTTTGGAATCCCAAATACGATAATTACAGATAATGGAACCCAATTTGATAGTGACAATTTCAGGAACATGTGTCAGATTTAGGCATAAGGAATTATTATGCAACACTGACTCACCCACAGACCAATGGTTAGACTAAAGCAGTGAACAAGATAATCAAGCACACCCTGAAGGCAAAATCAGACATAAAAAAGAAGAAGTTGGGCAGACAAGCTACAAGAGGTTTTGTGGGCCTATCAGACCCGGAAAGGACCCCAACAGGGGAGACCCCTTACTCATTGGCGTTCGGGCCAGAGGTGTTGGTGTTTATGCCCTAAACATGTAATTTGTAAATTTATTTATGAAATAAATAAATAAAAAGTTCAATTCATTCTTGTTGTGTTGTTTATTTTATAACTTGTGCATATTAACATTCTAGATTGTTGGATGTAATCTCGAACTATGTATATGAGTGTCATATGCAAATGGATAGAGTAAGAGACGTGCAATCTAAAGAGTCATAGATAGCAAATAAATTTGGGTACTTTATTTGCGGTTAATCTATAGCTACGGTCCATTCCATAATGTACAATGATTCTATCCTGAATCATTCATATAAGATATGTGAATGGGGGCACTTTGTACGATGTGATCATATAGGACTGGGCAATGATCTATATGAATCTTTCACCATGATCCGTTTATTGATGAGATTCATATATATCAACTAATGATGGCTATATGTGGGTGATCTTAATCCTGAGTGTCTTATCGACTCCTTCAAGTTAGATCGTGGTCTTTGATATACCATGGGTGAGGTCAGGTGCAGTTCCTAATCAATATACTCTGTATGTTGGGATTGCGGTTTTGTTGGGATTATGCTCGATAGCAAGAGTGTAATAATGTATTTGACAATATTTTCATATTAATAAAGTGATTTCTAGTTTAACAAATCTTATAGCATATATAATTTAATTATTATAATTGTCAAAGGTAAATAATCATAAGGTCAAAAGACTACGAGAAAAGAAGAATTGTCCATACATCTAGATATGTATGAGGTAGACACAATTCTTTAGTTAGTCTTGAATAATATTTACAACTTAAGATAAAGGTTGGGCACCTTTATCTTATTAAAGTTGTAGAATCTTTTGCTAGCATTTGAGTGGGATCAAATGTGTTATGATGAGTCTAAAATCATCAGAATGTGGCGTCTTTGGGCAAAAGAATCTAGTGCACTGGGTGCATTGAATTGGATCACAATGAAATACTTTATCTAGAACCGGCAATGGAAAAAAGTTTTTCATTTGAAGACAATCGGAGAGTCTATCTCAATCCTGAGATAAATGATGAACTTATGGTTGCAAGTGTTATCATTTGAGCTATCAATGAGTACGATTATATAACATAGTTTATCCTCGATAGTTTGGTGGTTTTCATTTGTTAGTCGATAGAGGACTTCAATTATAGATATAGACATCGTGGCTCCATTTGTTAAATTGAGAGTAGAATATCATCATATGGATGTTTTGAGGTATTGGATTTTAAATCTTAACGTTGAGTTTTCAATAGTGTCTATTGAAACATGGCTTCTGGATAAGTCAAAATATCCAAGTTCAAAATGTGATCATATGAGTAAATATGGTAACTTGGAGAGCTATAGGCGGTCTATGAGCTCTTGACGATTACTGGTATTCTTCACGAGGATACACTTTCTCCATTAAGATTATCTAGGGTATGAATGAGGAATATTAACTTATTCTATCTTTATTTAAGAGTTCAATATTAGTTATTTAGTGGAATGAACTAAAATTAATAGATCGGACCTAAGTGAATCATTTATTGATTGTGATTGGGTTGTGTCTATTGGAGCTTAAATTTAGATAGCCCACCAAGATCCCCAATCTACACGAAATTGTATGGACCACTTGATATATTCTATCAGACCAATTTAGGAGTCCATCTAGAATTATATTGAGGCATGTGGACTTGTTTCTTTTTGTAAAATTGGGTCTAGTTCACATGTGGACTTTTTATTAATGTCAAATGGATTTAATAAAATAAAAAAATAATATATATACCTATATATTGTTATAGGCGGCAAGGCAAATGCATAAAAGCTTAAATATATTATTTTTATTTAATTATTTAATTAAAAGTCAATTTTTTTTTTACTAGTAGAAGATGATCTCCTAATATTATACTATTGTCAGTAGTATAATTAATATTAAAGATTATATTTGAAAAGTAGATAAGTAATATGAATTATTTATCTAGTCAAATTAGGAAATCTTTAATTCGGTTACAAATACTCAAATGAATTGGATTAGGAGTCTTGGTGTAGAGTAGAATTCTTCTTTGAAAAGGATTCCTAACTGCCAAGTAAATTCACCTAAGGAAAGGATTCTTGCCAACCAAGTAAATCATTCTTAGGAAAGGATTTATGATCATATATATATCACCTCATAATTTTCGGCCAGCCCCATGATTTTATGAACAAAATTTCGGGCAAGCAAGGTGATTTTCTAAGAGAGAATTCGGCCTAACAAGAGAGAATTTTGAGGGAGAAAAATTTAGTTTTTTGCTCTAGATAAAATTCGATCAACTCATAAATAAAGGGTGTAGAATTCAGTTGAGGAGAAGAGAAAAAATGAACGTTTTTGTTTTTGATAGTACACTAGTATCTTTTACATCAAAATGGTTTTGTGTACAAAATCAAATCGGGTTTACGCTAGTTTCAATCAATTAGATTGATAATTCACAAGTGAGCGGACGTTCTTGGATTTTTCTCTTGGAGGATAATTGTAACTAACAAAGAAAAAGATTTTATTTATTTCCATCATCAGGTATACAATTTAAAGAAAGGGAGTCCACACTCCTAGATGATTCACGTTCGTGATTGAATTGGAAGATCTTACGGATTCAATTAAGTGATTGTTCAATCGTCACGAGAAAAAGGTATGACACTTTTTATATATATATATCAATTAATCTAGGGTTAAGGTTCTTCTTATTAAAAGGGGAATTTTTTTATTTATACGAAACCCTAATTTTAAAATTTTCAAGCTTCCACTGCGTGTATTTTCCCTACAAGTTTGACCTGTGGCTGTGAAGGTTTGTACACAATAGTGGAATCCACCCCTTCTTATGAGAGGTTGATGGTAGTTCCCTTAAGGGTTGGTTCCATGCTTGGACATTATCAACACTCTCCTAATTCCGTGAGGAAATAGGATTTTTTGTCAATTAGAGAATCAGTGGTACTTAAAGGATATATGTAATTAGAGGAATATAATGGACATTATGACCCAACTCTAGTTATGAACTACTGTGTAGGATCACACCATAAGTAATAACTATATTGATGAACACCGAGTTGTATCGGTTTGTGTAAAAGCGTCGGCAGTTGAGAAAGTGCAGCTTCAGGTTTTTAGTGGAATAACATCGGAGTTAATAATCAAGGAATATTAATAAAAGAGTTTAATTAATAATTCCGAGGATTATTGGAGCACAAAATACTGTGGGTCCGTTGGTCCCATTGCTAGCCCGATCGATTTAGGTAACAAGGGTCACGGTTAATTATTTGAATTGTTCCATTAACTGTGTTACGAAAGTAACACATATTTATTCAGGAACTAATTAAATAATGAGATTATTTTATTAATGAATATGCTGATTAAATAAATTAAGTAATGAGATATTTAATTATATTATTAATCACAAAAAAGAGGGTGTTAGTTGATATTTGATTTTAAATAGAATAAGATAACACGATTATTTTATTTTATTAAATTAAATATTTGAAATTAAATTTAAAATGTTTAAATTCAAAAACAAATATTTAATTATCTTTTAAAGATATGAGATATTTTTAAAAGATTTTAAAATAAAAAAATATATTATCAATTTTTCCAAAAGATATATTAGATATATTTTTATTTGAAAATCCGAATTATATATATATATATATATATATATATATATATATATATATATATATACACTGAAAACACATGAATACACATTAAAAGCAATTAGTGTGTGTGTAAAAAACTTAAAATCTCATTAACACGCATTAATGATATATAATGCACATAGTAGTGAGATTACATGCATTTTAAGTGCAAATGTGCATGAGTGATATCGGGAATGAAAAAAAAAAGAGATCAGAGTTGCACAACAAATTTTGGTGTTCGTGCACTTTGTAACTAAAGAGAAAAAGAAAATATAAGATATTTTTTTAACAATTAGAATGGTTCTAAGTTGTTTTCTTTAAGAAGAAATAATTTCTTCATTTTTTCTCTACATACTCCTTTCTAGTTCCTGAGACCGTGATGCGCCCACGCGCAGTTACCAGTCCTGGGATATAGCGAGGACGATCGAGTGGTACATACTAAGAGCATAGCATGAAGTGAAGGAGCCTCCAAATGTTGGTAAGGTTCTAATATCTTCTTCTGATTATATCGATTTCAATTTCCTGATTATACGTATATTTTATTATTGTAATAATTTTATATGTATAATTTTCGAAAAGTATTATGATCCCAAGTTCACTGGTTACAGATCGTTTACGATCTGTATAAAAATTTTAAAACCTATTTCCGCTACGTGACCGGTGAACACAATTCCAACAATTGGTATCAGAGACAATTTTCTTTTCGTAACAGGAAATTGTTTTCGATGCTCATGCATGTATGATTTTCTAGGCACTGTTTAAATTGACTGTATGTTGTTTTTGTATATATATAAAATTTGTTAATTTACAAAAACATGATTGACCGTTAATTATATGGTACTGTGGATTTAGGGTTCATGGGTTGTATATTTATTTTTATTTATTTTCATTATTATTGTATTGTAAGAAAAAAAAATTGTAACATATATTGGGAAGAAGGCATTCCTTGAGGGGAGCAAATATAACAATAACTGTATTGAAAACCGAACCTTTTGGGGTTTGTTCAATTTGGGCCCCACGTCGACCCGAGCCCGAAATGTCCAACCTGGGTCTAACAAATCAAGACCGCTGAATACCTTTGAATAGAGGTATGCGTTTTCGGTTTGGTTTGGTTTGGGCTGAAGTTCGATGTCAAATCAATCCAATATGGATCTATTTGGCTATCTTTCAACCCAACCCAACCCAATTTGATTTTTCAAACCGATTCAAACCAAACCAAAAATGGTCGGGTTGGTTTGGATTGGTTTATCGGTTTAGATTTGAACTAAAAAATATTTTATTTTTGTTATTATATTATAAAAAATATTTAAATACAATAATCATAACAGAAATATTAATTATATATATATATATATAAACCCACAGCAGAAGGCATTCTACCTAATAAAACGGATACCTCGGATCCCACTTGGACGAAACGATATATATATATATAAAGGAAGTACAAGAAAGTCAAATGAGAAATTACCAATTAAAGATATGTTTGACAGTATCTATGCTTTTGAAACCCTAATACATCAATCAATCAGAAGAATTGTATTAAAACAAATAAATAAACTATAAAAGCTTAAAGTAATCAGTAAAAGTTATAAAACATGCACTGAATAGAAAACATAGATGAATTTTTATATTTTAGTTTTTAAAATATTTGGTTTTGTTTGGGTTGAAAAATTATTTCACTCAACCCAAATCGAACCACCTTTAATAGGTTTGTCCAAAAGACAAACCGACCTACCCTTATTCGATTTGTCAAAGACAAACCAATCCACTTATTTTTTATATTTATAATCGAACATACCCAAACTTTATGGTTGGATCGGTTGGTTGGTTCGATTCGATTTGACGGTTTTTTACACACCCCTACTCTTGAATCGCTTTTACCGTAATTTTTTTTTTTTCATTTCCCTTATTCCATTTCTCATTTAGTTAATTTTAATATGGGAAGCCGCACGTTTCAAAAAGGTAAATAAAAACAAATAAAAAATGGGAAGCGGAAGCCGAGGAGTTTTGCCCTTTAAATCGTCATCCTCACTCCTCTCCCTCTCTTCGTCTCTAGCTTCAACTCAACTGAGTCGGCTCGGATTCAGCAAATCAATCGCAACCTCCAAAGCTTATCGAATGGCGGCCACAGAGGCTTCTTCTTCGTCGTCATCGTCCGTCAGCGGAGGTCATTGTATCAATCCTCGCGATTGCTCCTTGGCAAGTAACGGCACAACTTTCTCTTCCTCCGCTTCCTCCGCTATCGACTTTCTCTCCCTCTGCCACCGCCTTAAGGTGCGGACATGTTTCTGGTTTTGTTATTTTTCGTGTTCCTGTTTGGTTAGTAATAAAATGACTGAGCGAGTGTAGAGAAAAAGAAATTTAATATAATCTTTTGTTGGTTGCTGTCAAAGCTGAGAGACATTGAGCGGTTTCGTTTTCTGAGATATGTAAAAATTTAAACCGTTAAATTTAGTTATTTATGTTTAGCTTAGTTAAATGGAGGGTTCGTTTACTCAAATTATAAAATAAATATGAAGATTTTAGAAAAATTAATTTATAGCTTTCTTGGAAATTAAATGAAGTGAAGATTTTATTTGTTTGAACGTCAAACTATACAATTTAGTTCAGGATTTTTTTTATGGTTAATTTGTTTTTAATTTTCTGATTTGAATTAGACGACTAAAAGAGCTGGATGGGTGCTGAGAGATGTTAAGGATCCGGAATCGATATCGGATCACATGTACAGAATGGGGTTGATGGGGCTCATTATGGCTGATGTTCCGGGTGTCAATCGAGACAAGTAAAGGGATCAATTACTTTTACTTTGATCTTTTTCCAGGTTTTTGTTATTAAAATTAAATAGAAACGTGTAATGGATGGTTTTATTTGAGAACTCATTTTCCAGGTGCATAAAGATGGCAATTGTTCATGACATTGCTGAAGGTAATAAAAGTTTTCTCTTCAATTATTTCAAAGAAAATCTCAGGTTTCATTATTGACTTGGTTAGTGGTTGATCGTATTGATTTTATATGATATGAGATAGATACAATTATCCTATTATAGAGTTTTTGGTTTTCATTTTGTTAAAAGTATCACCGTACCAATTAGAGTTGCTAAATATAATATTATAATTGTAAGCTTAAGAATGGACATTGATGGGAGCATGTGGGGCTTTCGGAAATCCCATTTATACATGTTATGTATATTCTAAAAACTTGAATTAAAGTTTTGTGCTGGTCAATAGTGCAATGGATTTGAATTCATAATACCTCAATATGATAAAATCTATTTTCTTTTTAACTTTTCTATAATTGCTTCATTTAGGATTTTATGAACTCTTAATAAAATTCATAATTTATGACAATCATGTCAATAGACTTTATAAAATTTAGCTTTGAGTTGTTTTCTAAACTTTGCAATTGCTTAAATAGCAATTGTTGGAGACATTACTCCTTCGGATGGGATTCCAAAGGAAGAGAAGAGCCGACGAGAGCAAGAAGCATTAGACCACATGTGCAAACTACTTGGTGGGGATGCAAGAGGTATATCTCTCT
The DNA here is from genome assembly GCA_032871835.1 of Dipteronia dyeriana. Lineage (NCBI taxonomy): Eukaryota > Viridiplantae > Streptophyta > Magnoliopsida > Sapindales > Sapindaceae > Dipteronia > Dipteronia dyeriana. The sequence continues at coordinate 89,488,495 of CM065300.1, read as the reverse complement.
CTTTATCTCTCTCTTTATCTCTCTAATTTTAACAAATTGATTTTTTTGTTTGATAAGAATAGAATTTGGGAAAGAGAAAAGAAGAAAAGGAACAGAGGTTTGGAAGAGTGTTTGTATTTTTCTGATAATTTTATTCAATGAATAAAGTGAACCTAAATTGGCCACAACGTTACAAAATATCCCAACATAATAGGAACTACAATTAATGGAACCGAATACTAGGAGAGCTTTCAGCAACTCCTTTCTTTAACAACTATTTATTCATTGACTATTTCAATTGCAATTAATTCAAGCAAATGGAAATATCTGAGCTTTACTTCCCCGACCTTACGTGTGCAACTTTCTCATGCCATTGGGGATTCTTATCAATCCTTCCCCCTAAGAAGGTCCTTGTTCACAAGACCGGATTTTGGAAAAACGCCACAAGTTTTCCCATATAGCATCTTCTGGAGAAGCTCCATTCCACTGGACCAAAATTTCCGTTTTCGGACGGTATTTCCCCTTTTGAATAATACTACGATCCAAAATAAACTTAGGTTCTGGTAGCAAGGTTTCGTCTGACAATATAGGAGGAAGAGTTACAGTAATGGAATCGACGACGGGTCCCCATTTTTTCTTGAGCAAACTAACGTGGAAAACAGCGTGTATTCGTGCCTCTGTTGGAAGGTGATGACAAATCGTTGCAGTGTCATCAAAATATGAACATTTAAGTTGGCCTCGCAAGCGTGCGAGTCACAGAGACTAGCACAGTGGCAAGCAAGGATCGTTCCACAGGGAGGTGGGATTCATTGACCGTCTCTAATTCTAGCTATTATTACAACACTCTAAGCGGACTCGTGTGTTGAATATGGAAAGAATATGTCAAAAAATAAATGCTAAACTAACCTAACAAATTATAGAAATAAACAATATGTACAATGATAGGATGGAATGGAGCGACATGGAATGTTAAATGGTTACACTAAGCAAATGACTCCACCATAGCAATCACACAATTTCATACAACATGCATAGTCAATGCTGAATGCCGTGCTCACTTAATCCTCGTCAATTGCCCTCACTCCAGCGATAATCGACTATACCGAAATGCACCAACAACCTATTTCTCGATTGTTGCTCGAACTGCACTCGGTTCATTAAGAACAATGAGACACATGTAGCGACAATACATGCAAAACCAAGCACAGGCTCTACACGTAGTGGCCAATCTACTAAATGCACTTTGAGTGCTCCACCTTTCGGTCCATCACACAACCTAGGTTCAATGAAGGGGTGGCTAACCACTTAAGGCTTTAAGCATTTCGAAGGGCCACTCAACCAATAACAAGCATATGCAACGAAATAGACAACAATACTAGGTTTATATCAAATTCCTAATGAATGAAAGGACACATCGAAAAAGAGACAAGGATACAAGGAAAGAAATACATAATAGATAGAAAGGAGACCCCTCATCCGTAACCGGGAATTGAACACCGGGTCTTCTCGGGTGTCAATCTGAGATGTGCTCACCACTGGACGATTACGATGTTCTTCAATCTCTTGAATGCACAACCCCATCAACAAGAGAGCTTTCTCCTATCTCTCTAGACTCCCTAAGATGGATGAATACGAATGGAAAATATGTTCACCTAACACTAATGTGCATCAATGCAATTGCTAAGACATTAAGCACATTCAATAAGAAGTAAGAGTTCATCCTCTTGATTTGGGAATTATCCCTAAACCAATTCACCACCCAATCCGGCCAAGGAAAGACAATTGTGTCCTAAAAGGACCCATTAAGTGCAAGGAAATGAACCAAGGCCAATTTAGCACCTAAATGCATGAACTAGCCTTTTTCACTCTTTAGGGGAAAAAATCCCCTATCACGCAAATCATCAATACATGGCATTTTGGTCATCCATTAACATACAAACAATTATGGGAAGCTAAATTAATCTACTCCTACATTAAATTACTCTACTCCTAATCCCAATCATGCATACATATCAATTTCAAGCTATTCATACACATATATATCATAATAAGAGCATTAAAACATATAATTCCAAGAGCAAAACAAGACCCAAATGAATTTAAGTATAAAAATACATATATAGACATGTGAAAGGTTTACAAATTCCTAAATTCATGATACACAATTAAGAAAACAAGAATTACAAAGAGAATGAGTAAATAGAAACAACCCCTTGGAGAGAACTCCTCCTGGAGCTCTTTTCCATGCTTTGCTCGTTTTTGGTCAAAGACCTCTTCTATATCCTTGCAATCTACTCTCAATTGGGTGGATGAAGTGTACTAAGGGTTGGTAGAGGTGTATGGTGAGCACCCATGGAGGAAAAACCTCCATGGGAGCTTGAATCACTCACTTATTTGGTGAAGAATATGGAAGAGATGAAGAAGATGAAGAGAGGTTCGGTTTTAGGGTGAGGGGGCTGTGTACTCTCTTGAGAGGTGAGAAAATGGGGGTATATATAGTGTAGGGAGGTTAGGTCACGAAGTGGGGTGTGAAAGGGCAAGATTGCCCCTAAATTTCGGCCAAAAACTGCCCCTAGGACAAGCTGGAATCATGTTTCAGCATTTCTAGCTTCGCGCACCCCGTTACGGAAACGGCCATAACTTCCTCTAGAAAACCCGGAATCACGATCTATCAAGTGCATTGGAAAGTAGACATCCGAGGCTTTTTGAAAAGTGGTAATGGAAAATGTAGTTCGATCTGAGGAGGGAGATATGATCCCCGAAATTTAGGTGTTCTGCACGATCCATTTCCATTCCACCCCATCTAACCTCCAAAACTCTTCAATTAAGCCCAAATACATTCCATGGGGTACATGTACCTGCACAAGGCTCACAAACACATTAAATACCAAAATATGCTCGAAAACGAGAACAAAAGCTAGGTAAAGAGGTCCTCAAATAGGTATTTAAATCATTTCGATTAGAAGGTCTAATTTATAAGCCACTGCCCCTATTCGAGCAAGAACCTTGAAAAGTACAAAAAATCTAGGAGACAATTTCAACGAACTTCGGAAGGCCATTGATTTTTGGCGGTAAGGCTGCAGCCTTAAAAATACGTAATCGCCTACGTCGAAAGTGTCCTCGCATCGATGTAGGCCCGTCTGTGCCTTCATGCATACTTGTGCCTCTAACAAATTCTGCCGCAGTTCACGAAGTATAACCTCCCTTGTGAGCATCAAGTCGTCTACTGCTTGGACTTTTGTTGTTCTTGGAATGTAAGAAATCAAGGAGTTAGGAGGAACCTCGTAAACGACTTCTAAAGGAGACAATCTGGTAAAGGAATGGACGACAGTATTGTATCCATATTCTGCCAAACAGAGCCATTCCATCCATTTTTTGGGTTGGTCAAATGCGAAGCAACGTAAATATTGCTTAAGGGTGCAATTCGCCACATCGGTTCGGCCGTCAGATTGTGGGTGGTAATTGGAACTGAAACACAACGATGTTCCCTGTTATTTGAACAAAGATTTCCAAAAATTACTAAGTATTCTATCCCAATTGCTGACAATCGAAAGAGGCACACCATGTAAACGCATAATATTGTTGACAAAACTTTTAGCTGCTGATGTTGCTGTGTAAGGGTGCTTTAATGGCACAAAATGTGCATACTTCGACAGTCGATCAACAACAACCAGGATCACATTGTGGCCCTGTGACGTGGGCAAGCCTTCGACAAAATTCATGGAGATTTCGATCCAAATTTGCTGTGGAATTGGAAGGGGTTGAAGCAGACCAGTTGGACGAAGGGTCCATTCTTACATCGTTGACACATCACAATTCCGAATAAATTCCTTAACAGAGGGGCGGATGCCAGTCCAAACAAAGCTAGCAGAAATTCGGTTGAGAGTCTTTAGGCAGCCGAAATGACCATCGCCTGGAGAAGATTGGGCATCGCTCAAAACAGCTGGTAACATCGACGAAGTGGGACTCAATTGAATCTTTACATTTTGCATCCACACACTGTCCCTTTGAACACAATTTAAAGACCAGTTTTTAGACAAAGTAGCATAGTAAGGATGGTGTATACCTCTTGGTGAAGTGTTGCCCACCAGTCAACAATTGGTAATGGTAAGGCCTAGAATTGGGAAGCGGTAATGCAAGAGAGCGTCTGTGCCTTGATTCTCTGTACCATTTTTGTACTGAATCGAGTAATCGAATCCCATAATTTTCGGTAGCCATCTTGCTTGTGAAGGTGTGGTGATTCTCTGCTCTAAGAGATACTTCAGACTTAGATGATCCGTTTTGATTACAAACAGCTTGCCCAAGAGGTATGGTCGCCACTTTCGAACGGCATTCACCACAACCAACATTTCCTTGTCGTATGTTGACAGCAATTTGGCCTTCCCTTTCAAGGCTTCACTATAATAAGCTATTGGTTGGTTATGTCGAGACAATATGGCACCTAAACCATCTCCACATGCATCACATTCCACCACGAACTGCTGTGTAAAGTCGGGCAGCCGCAATACTAGAGGTGACGTGAGAGCATTCTTCAATTTGCTTAAGGCCAAGAGTGACTCTCCGGTCCAGTTAAACCCCTCTTTGGTTAGTAAGCCTGTTAATGGTGCAACAATCACACCAAAAGCCCTTACAAATTTGCAGTAGTACCTAGCCAAACCAAGGAAACCACAGACTCCTTTAGGTAATGAGCCGTTTTGATTACAAACGGCTTGCTCAAGAGGTATGGTCGCCACTTCCGAACTGCCTTCACCACAACCAACATTTCCTTAATCGTATGTTGACAGGAATTTGGCCTTTCCTTTGAAGGCTTCACTATAATAAGCTATTGGTTTGTTATGTTGAGACAATATGGCACCTAAACCATCTCCACATGCGTCACATTCCACCACGAACTGCTGTGTAAAGTCGGGCAGCCGCAATACTGGAGGTGACGTGAGAGCATTCTTCAATTTGCTAAAGGCCAAGAGTGACTCTCCGGTCTAGTTAAACCCCTCTTTGGTTAGTAAGCTTGTTAATGGTGTAGCAATCACACCAAAACCCCTTACAAATTTGCGGAGTACCTAGCCAAACCAAGGAAACAACGGACTTCTTTAGGTGTTGATCCGTTTTGATTACAAACGGCTTGCCCAAGAGGTATGGTCGCCACTTCCGAACGGCCTTCACCACAACCAACATTTCCTTGTCGTATGTTGACAGCAATTTGGCCTGCCCTTTCAAGGCTTCACTATAATAAGCTATTGGTTGGTTATGTTGAGACAACATGGCACCGAAACAATCTCCACATGCGTCACATTCCACCACGAACTGCTGAGTAAAGTCGGGCAGCCGCAATACTGGAGGTGACTTGAGAGCATTCTTCAATTTGCTAAAGGCAAAGAGTGACTCTCCGGTCCAGTTAAACCCCTCTTTGGTTAGTAAGCTTGTTAATGGTGCAGCAATCACACCAAAACCCCTTACAAATTTGCAGTAGTACCTAGCCAAACTAAGGAAACCACGGACTCTTTTAGGTGATGTCGCCACAGGCAAGTTTGGACAGAATGTATCTTAGCCAGATCCACTGCCACACCGTCGAAGGAAATAAGGTGGCCAAGATACCCCAAAATGATACTTGGAGAACTTGACAAACAACTGGTGCTCAGAAAGAATTCGAAGCACTTGTGTAAGGTGCTGCAGATAATCCGCCAATGACCTGCTATACACCAAGATATCATAAAAAGAAACAAGAATAAACCTTCTCAATTGTGGTCAAAAGATGTCATTCATAAGACTCTAAAAGGTGGCTATGGAATTTGTCAAACCAAATGGTATCACTAGGAGGTCATAGTGCCCGTCATGAGTCCGGAAGGCAGTTTAATTTGGTGCCATGTAACTCATCAAGCAGCTCGTCAATGATTGTTATCGGAAATTTATCCTTTACCGTGATCTCATTGAGAGCCCTGTAATCGACGCCAAAACGCTAAGAGCCATTTGACTTCTTGATCAACGAAACTGGTGATGAAAATGGGCTTCGACTGGGGCGTATGATTCCGGTTCTGAGGAATTCTTTGACCAGATTTTCGATCTCATTTTTTTAGTAATGCGGGTACCTATATGGTCTTGCATTAACTGGTGGCTGGTTTGGTAGCAACGGAATCCGATGGTCGTGGCTGCGTAAAGGTGGCAATTCGGTGGGTTCCTCAAACACGTGCAAATTCTAATAGTATTTTACTGAGGTCTGGCGGCATTTTTGTCTCTTGGGTTGGTGCCTCTTCTATAACCACATGAACAAAAACCCTATACCTGATAAGTGCATTCATTCTTTTTCACTCATGGGAGCAAGCTCGGAACTGCTTTTCCCTCACAATACATGAGTTCGGCCAAATTGTGTGAAAGACATACAAAGCTTCTTATAGTCAGTTTCAATTGGTCCTAATGCCTTCAACCATTGCACCCCCAAAACGGCTTGACAGGCGGCCACAGGGAGTACGTAAAAATCAGCACGTATTGTGAACCCTTGAATTGAGAGGGAGAGTCCCATGCAATGACTAGTGCACTCAATAATTTCTTTGTTTCCGACTGTTACCTAGAATGTCTTGCCACGGACTACCTGAAATCCCATTTTGGTCACCACAGACTGATCAATAAAATTGTGGGTGCTTCACCCATCGATGAGCATTGTCAATTCTATGTTTCTGACCTTTCAGATGACCTGAAAGGTTTGTGGATGTGTGGTTCCAGCCAAGGCATGGAATGATATTTCTAGCATGGTATCTTCGGAAGGCTCTATGTCCATGTCTACACATCTATCTCTTCTTCCGGTTGCACATCAACCATCATGAATAGCTGTGGTCGAGTACAACGATGTCTCGGCATGTACTTATCATAGCCCTTTTTCTTGTCTCTCTCTAGCCTCCTGTCCTCGTTAGACGCCAAGCAGAACCATTGAAATTTCCAATCGCCGGAGGTGCTTACTGGGGAGGGGAAGGGCCAAGTAGTCCCACCGTGGAAATCTGCTGTGGTCTGGGTTGATAGAAGGGTGTTGCTAGTCGAAATTGATTACCATATTTTTGTTGGAATTGGTTTTGCTCTTCAATTAGGTGAGATACATTGATTGTTTCAGACAGCGTTTTCAGTTGCTTATCGCGCACATCCAATCGAATTTCATCTTTCAACCCTGCAATAAAACAACCAACCAAGAAATTTTCCAAAAGATTATCTAGCTTGTGGGATAATTTTTCGAATGCCTCTTGATACGCATTAACTGTCGTCGTTTGTTTGAGGCGTGACAATGCTTCTGACGGATCGTCATAATCCGTTGGACCAAAACGGTGGAGGGCTTTGGTGAACTCGCTCCAAAGCAATGGACCCTTGTTTTTGGTATACCAACGATACCATTGAAGCATGACATTACCCAGGTGAAACGATGCCAACTGTACCTGTTGTGAGGAATCGATATTCTTAATTTTGAAGTTCTGCTCGGCCTTAAAAATCCAACCTGTGGGATCCTCACCCTTGCCTTCATAAGTTGGAAAATTCAACTTAAGGTTAGAGTGATTCCGATCAAGAATGAGGGTGGCTGACGCGGATGGCCTATTGTGGGAGGTCTCTCCAACTGCAAACGGATTAACTTCTCAGTCAAGTGTGCAGATGGATGACGAATTAACTTCTCTGTCAGGTGTGCGGCTGGATTGGGTAATTCACATTGCTTGTAATTCGGCCATGACTCCTTGTAGGGCGTTACTGACCCGACCAAAATTCTGGTTTAATTCATCGAAGTTGGTATCGTGATGGGCAATGACTTCATTGACCTCGTTACGAGACTCTGCGTTGGTTTTACTACATGTATCCCAGAACCGAGTAGGCACTGATACCACTGATAAGATTAGATTTTGGAAAAGAGAAAAGCAGAAGAGGAACAGAGGTTTGGAAGAGTGTTTTTATTTTTCTGATAATTTTATTCAATGAATAAAGTGAACCTAAATAGGTCACAACGTTAACATAATAGGAACTACAATTAATGGAACCGAATACTAGGAGAGCTTTCAGCATCTCCTTTCTTTAACAACTATTTATTCATTGACTATTTCAATTGCAATTAATTCAAACAAATAGAAATATCTAAGCTTTACTTCCCCGACCTTACGTGTGCAACTTTCCAGTCAGGACCAAAATTACTCATGCAAGTCATGCCATTTGGGATTCTTATCATTGATCTTACATGAAAATACTTTATTTTTTTGTGCCTGATGTGTAATTTAATTTTCAAATTGCAGCCAAGGAAATAGGTGAGTTATGGATGGAGTATGAAGAAAATTCTACACCAGAGGCCAAAATTGTCAAGGACTTTGACAAGGTATATAATGAGTGTATATCCCTCTTGTTTGACTTTGAAATATTCAATATCTATTTTTTTTTAAAGGTAGAAAGAAAAGCTAATTGCCTATTACATATTCATGCGAACTTCTTATGTGAAGAATATGTCAAAATTTGCTTTCTTTGTCATTGTTTAGTTTCTGTTGATAACTATTGATTTGTGGAATTGTTCTATATTCTTAAACAGTGGTGTTGATAACTATTATCTGTTGTTCAGAATGACTGGGTAATTTAGCATTTCATGTATGTTGCGTTGATGTTTATTATGGCAAGCAATATAAGGGAATCACAGAAACTCTTGAACTGTGGTACATCAGGTATCTTTGCAGTTTGGTAATAAATGGAAGCATGATTGATAGGTCATGTATATGTTTTAGCTGATAGTTAGTTGCTGGCTGGCTTATTTGCTAATTGCATTACCTGATTTTTGTTCGATTTATTTTTATCTAGGTGGAGATGATACTTCAAGCCTTAGAATACGAAAATGGTGAGGACTGCTATTCTAGACATTTTTATTTTTGTTTTGTAAAATGCTATTCTAGACTCCTTTTTTTAACAGCTGTTCTTGACTTTTTATTCACAACCTCGTATTGCTGCAAACTGCCTATCATATCTTGATTATAGTGTGAAATGTCTTTTAAGGAAGTGGAACATTTGGGATAAAACTAATTTCTTTGACTTGGTTCATGTTTACATGTCAAGAAATCTGATATTCTTAAGGGGCCGTTTGGTACGAGGTAATCAAAATAATGTGATTTCTGAGAAAGTTAAATACAGTATATGATTCTGGGGAAACCTGTATACATGTGTTTTGTTGTGTATGAAAATATTATGTCGGAATCTTGAGAAAACCAAGTAAAAGTTTTTAGTTGCACACGGGAATTTGTTTTTTTTTTAACATGTGAAAATCATTATTTAAAAAAAGTAATAATATTACTGTTTTAATTAAAAATCATCATTTAGAAAAAAATTAAAAAAAGTTTGAACAAATCTAGAGATTTCCAGATCTCTTTAAACAATTTTTTTTATAAAAAAAAGTTAAAAAGGCTAGTTACAGAGCTCTTCAAATTTAATTTTAATTATATAAATCCAGATCCAGATCTCTTCGAGCCATCAAAACTCATCTCTCTCATTCCCCAATTGCTTGCAACTTGTTCATAGAAATCAAAAGAGAAAAGTTTTGTTCATAGAGATCAAAAGAGAAAAATTTGGCCTGCTGCTCGAATTGAGATAAGGTAGTGAGCTAGGGTTTTGCTTGGGAAATTTGGGGATTTCTTGCTTGATTCTCGAAACAAGGGTTAGTTTGGGGTTAAAATTAGAAAAAGGAGAAGAAAATAGAAGAGTTGAAAAAATAGAAGAAAAAAAAAGAAAAAGAAAAGTAGGAGAAATTAGCAATCAAAGCCAAAGTTGCAGGTGAACATCAAATAAGCAATCAAAGCCAAAGTTAGGCTTTTTCTATTATAATCAACAGATAGGAAGTGACTTTCCCGTCCGGGATTGTGATATGGGAGTGAATTGAAGAGGAGAAGAATTGATCTAGGATTTGCGTGATTGAAAACTGAAGAAGAAGAGGTTAAGGATTAGGGATTTCAATGAAAAGAGATTGGAGAATTTCGGTGTTGCGTTTTAGAAGAGGAAGATCGAAAAGGAAGAAAATAATTTAAGAAATAATAATAATAATTTTTTTATGAGGGTGGGTCCCACTGTGAGAATTTGATGGAGGTAATGTAAAACCCACCTTTGAGGGTAATGTGATTCCCATGGGATTCACTTTTCCTGGAAACAAAAAACCCAAACCTGCTACCAAACATGAGAATGCTGTTAGATTCCCATTCCCATGTAAAGATTACCCCATACCAAACAGCCCCTAAGAGAGTTACACTTGTTCATGACTAGAATAATCATGTGTAAAGTTAAATAGTAATTACAAGCTATAACTTTTGAAGGAATATAAAAGTTAATTAGCAGCTGGCATGCAAGATGGCAAACAGATTTATAGTAATTGTACATGTAAGCAAGCTAAACAGCACAGCTGGATGCAATAGTGCTGCTATATATTATTGGTTGTTCTGTCGATCAAATGGATGGCATCTAATTTTGTAAACTACTGTGTAGGTGTGAAATTATCTTTATCATGTAAACTACTGTGTAGGTGTGAAATTATCTTTATCATTACTGATGACAGAATCAGTATCACCACTTTGGCATATATAAAATTGATGAAAGTGAGTCGATTCTGTTGGACCAATCATATCTCTTGCTGCAGAATCTTAAAAATATTTGTTAACAAAGATTACAAATTTTGGTGTTATTTCTAGCACAGGGCTTCTGACAAACCTTTCATTACATGTGAATCATACATTAAAAATCCCCAAATTCCTATTTGATTTTTAGCATATCCATGGAGTTGGTTCTCAATAAGTTGTCGGTATAAATCACAACCCTCTATCCCGGCCAGCATAAACAATAGCAAAAGAAAATTATCATATCACCTTATTTGAATTTTTTTATCTTTTCCTTTTAAAGTTGATACTAACTTTTTCTTGTATTAGTATGTGAAAATTTCTTGTGGAAACTAAAGTTGACTCTGGCTTTATGCAGGGCAAGGAAAGGATTTGGATGAGTTTTTCGAGTCAACTGCTGGTAAAGTTGTCCAAACTGTCTTATTACTTCTACTCTAGTTGGTCTTATATCTTTCCTCGTGAAATTTATGGCAGAAGCAGTCCATTTGAAGAAGTAAAACCTTATAAAATCACAGAAACTAATTCCAAAAAATCCTCATAAAGATATGCTGTCAATTTAACTTGCTGAAATCGGTATATGATGTGACTGAAAGTTTCTTTGTGGTATTCTTCTTTTAATCAGACTCGAACAATACTAGCAAGATCTGTAGATCTATAGCTAAATTTTACGAACAGAAGAGTTATTTTGTTCTGAGATGGTTTTCTGGGCTAAAAAAGAAAGGGGAAAACAAACAAATGCTTTTCCTTATGTCATTAGTCAATTGAACACAATCCTTTTGGTGTTTTGACAGTAGTGTTTTTTTTTTATTCCTTTTAAAATTTTAGCCCGCCTAAAACCAATTGTTACCTGAAATTGCAGGGAAATTCCAGACGGATTTGGGGAAAGCTTGGGCAGTGGAAATTGCGTCGAGGAGAAAAAAAGAACTAACTTTTTAGCTGTTGACCACAGTTGAGAAACTTTTAGATAACTTTTATCATGTTTGTCATTAGACAAGCTAATTATGTGCACGGTTTATTACCGTGATCCAATTGTTAATGTCATATGAGCAAAATCAATAAACTGCAAGATATTTTTATCATGTTTGTGTCATTAGACAAGCTAATTATGTGCACGGTTTATTACCTTGATCCAGTTGTTAATGTCACATGAGCAAAATCAGTAAACAGCAAGATATTTTATCATGTTTGTGTCATTAGACAAGCTAATTATGTGCACGGTTTATTACCTTGATCCAGTTGTTAATGCAATATGAGCAAAATCAATAAACTGCAAGATCCCAAGATTTTGATGGTCATACCTTATGTAACGATTATCTGTTCATAACATGTTGTCACTGATGAGGTTAGGGTGCGTTTGGTGTGTAGAATTGAATTGGATATTGGACTATTTTTATAAGAATAGATTGGATTTGGTTGGACGAAATTAGTATTTTGATGTGTTTGGTGTAGTTAAGATTGGATTAAAATAATAGTCTCTTGGAATAACATGAGATTATATAAAAAATAATTGAAAATAATTATTTACTTTTGTGAGGTAAGTATAAAATTATATTAAAATAAATAAAGGGCTACCTTTAGATGTAACATTGCACCATACAATTTTTTTTTTGTTAAAATCCATCGCACTTGCACGACAAATGACTGTTTAAGTCGATGTTGTGTCCACTTGCAGATCTATACAGTCGGTCACCATTGGTTATCTCCAATTTCGGTTTCAGCTACATCTTTTTGTTTCTCGAGGCAATAAATACAATCTTTTAAAATTGGAAATGTATCATTTTCCCTTCTGACTTTTGCCATGAAGCCTAGACAATTTGAGAACAATCTAGAATCTCTGTCAAAGGTTGCAAGCAAACTCGTGAAGAGGGAGCTAACATCAGCCTTATACCCAGAAGCCCGTATCAAAAGAGAAGGGTTTTAGCGAAGGACAGCAAGCAGGGAGGGCATTAATTGTGTCCAATTAACAAAGAAAAAGGAAATAAAGAAATAGCTGGCTACCGCTATGCCACGTCGATCTGTTTCAATGGTCCAGTAGCGGTTCAACTCAGCCTCTGCAAAGGTCAATTCCAATCATCACCAATGAGGGAACTTGAGTCCTAATAGACCAAAAGGATGCAAAAAACGCCTGAGCTGAATGTGGAAAACCTAAGAAAGAAGTGCTTGACAGTGGCAGCATGATAGACGTTATCATTGTCCCCTATCAGACCCCGACTATGAAATCAACCTCTGAAGCCAGGTCATGCACCCCTGGCCAACCAGAATTAGGGAAAATACCACTTAAACACCTACTTGGCACCCACGTGGGCACTAGGGCTTATGTGGGGCGATCCCCGCCATCTAAGACGTGTCGGTGAACCGTGCCCAGACAAACCCATGGTGGGGATCTCCTGAGTGTCGCCTGACTCAAAAATGGAGACATCCCGCCAGGCGAAGGGGCTGCAAGGTCAGCCTTACGCTCTAGCTACATCTATCCTAGCCGTACATGGTGCCTAGGACAATGGAGACCAAATGAAGGAACGGTGAGGATCTCTCAGGAGGCTCCCTCTAAGGATAAACTCCTTCACCAACCCCATGCATAAGGCCCTATAAATACTGTAAGTTCCTAAGTTTTTTATTGACTCATTTCGTTAACAACCACATTTGGGGATAAATGTGTAAGGGTAGTTTAGGCCATCATTGCTCAAGACCTAGCTCAAGCTTCAAAAGGTAAATCACTTGCTTAACCTTGTTTGAAGAGTTTTTAGTGCACACACTCTCTCATGAATGTTTTGATCATCTTGCATGCTAGCTTATATGTCAATTTAGGTGTCTTTTTTCCATAACTCTTGCTTGGGTGTTTGATGCATTTAGTTTGCCCTTAGAAGAGGATTTTCCTATTGACCGCGGTTGGGACCGCTCCTGGTGCATTGCCTCCGCCGTGGTATGCACAACGGTGTTCTCCAGACGTTGGACACTGCTTCTATTGCGGCCTGTGCACGTTGCATGCACATCGGTCTCCCAAGTGGAGGTTCTCAAGCGTGTACCGCAGTCTAGACCGCTTTTGGTGCACATGCCTAGCCAGTGACCTAGGAAACTGTAATGTCCAGCCGTGCCATGCTGTATGGACCGCGGTCTGGACACTTGCCTAGGCCGCGGCACGTACAGCGGTCATGACGGGAATTAGTTACCCTTAGTCCAAAACGATACAGTTTCGTGTAGGGTACACTATATATATATATGTTCTCTTCTCTTCTCTTTGGTTCAAGGGAGTCCAAGAAGCCATTTTTATTGTCCAAACTTTTCTTTGAGAGAGAAATTGACTCCTAGAGAGAGAGAGAACTCCCAAGAACACTTTTGTACTCAACCAAATCCCCATCCATGAACATCTAGCATCATTCTTCATCTTTCAAGCATGGGTGTTCATATGTTTCATGACTAGGTAATCTCTACATGCCCTAGAACTTGGTGTTTCATTACTAGGCCATGTTTACCTAGGAATAACATTTATTGCTTATTGAATGTATGCCTTTATGTTTAATTGCAATTATAACATGTTTGTATTGTTGATTGTTGGTTGCGATGTTTGTTTGTGATAGCTAGTGTTTAGGACGATTTTACCCTTCTAGCTAAATTTTTATGCTTTGCATTTAGATATTGTTTAGGTCTAATTGATTGCATTTGTTAATTGCAATGATTGTTCTTTGCCATGTTTCATGACAACTTTTGTTAATTGATTTTTGTTTGATAACTAGATATTAGAATCTCATAGCTATATCTAGTTAGGTCTTCTTGCACTTGCATTTAGACATTGATATTTAGGAATTGCATTTATTGACATCTTTGAATTCCTAGATAAGGATTTAGTGTAGCCTAGCACTACTTGCATGTTTGAATATTTCATCATATTCACTTAGGTTGTTTTGACTCTTCATTGAGGTTAAGTCTTGTGACTAATTGGTTAGTGCACAAACATGTTGATCAAGAATCACTATTAAGGCCTTCTTTGTAGAGTGAAAGGGTTAGTAACTAGGGGGTGTAACGGGAGGTCAATCTAGGTTGTAAACTTTCATTCAATAGTGAATTTGAGGATCGAGTGTGGCGCACATATCAGCCCATGGTTTTTCCCATTTAGAGGGTTTCCACGTAAATATTGTGTGTTGTTATTGTTTTAAGCATAATTGATTTTATTGAATGCTTATTTATTCGGGGTAATTTGTGTTAATATTGATTAATCGAAAAGTTGGAAATTATCTTGATTAAAACCTATTCACCGCCCCTTTAGGTTGTAGACACACACTTTCTAGGGAATTTCAATTGGTATCAGAACCGGTGCCTAGATATACTTAGGTGATTTGTGCCTTATGTGTGTCTTGCCTTGTGCATTTTGTTTGCTTGCATTTTTTTTATTGCATTTCATTTGCATCTCATTTATAACCCAAACACTATGAGTGACTTTAGGGTGAGTAAAGAGGGTGTCTCGGATGTGAGACCACCATTACTCATGGTGGATAATTACTATTCGTGGAAGAGAATGATGGAGTCCTTCCTTTTGGCGATAGATGATAGAGTTTGGATGGTGGTTGGGGATGGATACACACCACCAATCATGACCATGGAAGATGGAAGTAGTATGCCTAAGCCTAAGTCTCAATGGAGTTCCCAAGAGCTTGAAGCATTGAAGTGGAACGATAGGGCAATGAGTGCTCTTCTTAGTGCAATGGATGAGAACCACTACAAACTCATCCAAGTCACCAAAAATGCACAAGAAGCTTAGAATATCCTAGAGAAGGCACATGAGGGAACCAAAGTGATTGGAAGGCTATTGGCCTATGAATCTAGATGGAGTCCTACATCCGCATCGCCGAAAGGCATAGCATTGAAGACATCCAAGGTTGAGAAGGAGGATGATGACTCAGATGAAGACTTGACTCTAATGGTGAAGAGATTCAAGAAATTTGTGAATCTTCACAAGAATGACTCAAGAATAAGATTGAGCTAAGGCAAGAGAAGCCTACAAGAAAAGGAATTCAATGCTATGTGTGTAGCGGGATCGATCACATTGCTTCCAAGTGCACTAATTTAAAGAGAAATAAAGAAAAGGTGTTGGCCGCCTCATCAAGTGAAAGTGGGAGAAAAGAAGATTCTTAAAGTAATGAGGAGCTCACAAGTAACTACTTGGACTTTGGAGCCTCCCATGTGGAAGATGTAGAAAAAGGCAACAAGGCTTTATCTTGTGACCTTAAAGAAGGATGTGATGAAAAAGTAGCTAAAAGAGTGATTAGTGAAGCTACTTATGTTGATGATGCCATTATGGCAAAAAGTGAAATTATGATGACTTTAGTGTTGAGAGTTCTTTATCTTACTCTACAAATGGAAGTGTAGAGAGCTTGGACCTTGAAGGGTTCATTTTGAAGATGAAGAAAGAGGTTCAAAGATTAAAGGAAGAGAATCTCAAGCTATCAACCGAGGTGACTCACATGAGTGGAGAAGTGAAGATAGCTAAGAGAAATGAATCCTTGATGGAAAAGGAGCTTGAAGAAGCAAGAGAAACTATTGCTAAAATGACTTCAAGCACGAAGAAACTTGACCATATATTTGGAGTTGGCAAGAAGCCAAGTGACAAGAGAGGTCTAGTGTTTGAAGATGACAATGAGACCTCAATTCTTAGCAAGGCGGTGTTTGTCAAGAGTATGTACATCAAAGAGTCTCTTCCTTCAAAACATCTTAGGAAGAAAATTGAACTAGGAGAGTGCTCTAAAAATGCCCGTCAATATGGCACCAAGCAGTCAAGGTCAAGGTCAAGGTCAAGGTCAAGGTCAAGCTCAATCAAAGAAAGCACTTCAAGCAACCGTCCCTCAACATAAATGCCATCAAACCAAGAAGCAATCTTCTCCAACTCAACAACAAAGGAGAAGAGAACCAATACCACATAAAAGGAAAGCTCAAAGACATGGGAAATCACCTTTGTCCTCACAAGGGAATGGCATGACCCCTCATTTTATTCCTTCATGTCATTTTTATGGTGTTGATGGTCATATTAGACCAAATTGCTTCAAGTACATAAACAAGTGTAGAACTAAGAACATGATTGAAAGGAAAAGGGCCAGAGCCAATATGCATGTGCCTAGGAAAGCTAGAGTTAATGATCCTAGGAGTAATATGAAGATCTTGACCATTAGAAATGTCAATGTGACACCTAAGTGGATTAGAAAAGATTAACTCACATGCCATTGTGCTAAGGGTTCACCCATAGGTTCAACTGGGTCCAATGGACTTGGTAAGTCTATAGGGACTCATATCCCTTCTTGACTTGTTTTGATTAACCCTATATGGGGAGCTCAAGCAAAGAGAGCCAATTGGCATTGCATTGTACTCATGATAATATTTATGCTCCTTTATTAATTACTTGAGGCGATTGGTTGTACATATTTTTTTTAATAAGTGTGCAACTTTTCTTAACCTGCAATCCATGTCTTATTTATGACCAATCGAGCATTTTTGGACTACGAGAATTGATTGGGAAGTACATTTTGAATGACCTATAATTGATCTCCATGACATGTTGATTATTTCTATGACATGCATGATGAGATTTTCTGAATGCTCTAAAATGAATGCAAAAATTTGTGTGAAAGAAATTATGAGACTTCAATCAATAAGGATCTTGTATCCAATTCAAGGATTTTACAATCCAAAAGTCTCTCTCTCTTTACTTGTTGAACAAGGCTACTATCATACGGTCATTCCACCCGAAAAAATCGAAAACGGTGCAATATTCGCTAATGTCTTGTTTTGCTTGTAAATTTTGATATAGTTGCTCTTAAAATGAATTTATTTTACAATCTATATCTTGCTTATTCCGTGACAATGTTGAAATTGGTTTGAATTCTCTTGGAAACCCTTGTTATTTTGCTTTGCCAAATACCATGTTTTGATCTTGAATACAACTTGTCTTGTATGCAAAGCATTCGTTCACACATTTTATTTTTGTCCCTTGATTCTCTCTTCTTAATTGAGTTGCATAAATTTGTTTATATGATTATGCGTATGTCTTGTGCCATAAGCTGTCCTTGCTAATGTCTTCTTAAGAGGATACTCTTTGCTCTATCTCATGACAAAAAGGGGGAGTAGTGTGGATTTAGAGGGAGTTGAGAGTGGCATGACTTAAGGGGGAGTTAACCTATTTAAGGGGAGTTAACCTATTCAGGGGGAGCATTTACATTTGCATTTTGATGCATGTTGCTTGTTTCTATTGTATGCAAATTGCTCTTGTTTTTATTTCTTTGATCATCTCACATACACTTGTCTTGGAAAGTGTAGTTATTTTTTTTGTAGGGATGTTGATTCTACAAGAGACGGATGATTTGAAGATCTAGTTTATTAGGCATCTCTTTGTAATGTAGAAAAACTTTGTTGACCCCTGTCTTTTGTTTTTTTTATTTGTGAGGATGAATTGTGAGTGGTGGTTTTGTCACGAAATAGCCAAATGGGGAGATTGTAAGTTCCTCAGTTTTTGATTGGCTAATTTCATTGACAACCACATTTGGGGATAAATGTGTAAGGGTAGTTCAAACCATCATTGCTCAAGACCTAGCTCAAGCTTCAAAAGGTAAATCACTTGCTTAACCTTGTTTGAAGAGTTTTTAGTGCACACACACACTATCATGCATGTTTTGATCATCTTGCATGCTTGCTTATATGTCAATTTGTGTGTCTTTTTGCCATAACTCTTGCTTGAGTGTTTGATGCATTTAGTTTGCCCTAAGAAGAGGATTTTCCTCTTGACCGCGGTTGGGACCGCTCCCGGTGCATTGCCTCCGCTGCGGTATGCACAACGGTGTTCTCCAGGCATTGGACGCTGCTTCTACCTCAGTCTGTGCACGTTGCATGCACAACGGTCTCCCAAGCGGAGGTTCCAAGGCGTGTACAAAGGTCTAGACCGCTTTTGGTGCACATGCCTAGCTAGCAACCTAGGCAGCGGTAATGTCCAGCCGTGCCATGCTACATGGACCGCGGTCTGGACACTTGCCTAGGCCACGACACACAATGGTCATGACAAGAATTAGTTACCCTTAGTCCAAAACGATGCAGTTTCATGTAGGGTACAATATATATATATATATATATATATATATATATATATATATATATGTTCTCTTCTCTTCTCTTTGGTTCAAGGTAGTCCAAGAAACCATTTTTATTGTCCAAGCTTTTCTTTGAGAGAGAAATTGACTCCTAGAGAGAGAGAGAGCTCCCAAGAACACTTTTTTACTCAACCAAATCCCCATCCATGAACATCTAGCATCATTCTTCATCTTTCAAGCATGGGTGTTCATATGTTTCATGACTAGGTAATCTCTACATGCCCTAGAACTTGGTGTTTCATTTCTAGGCCATGTTTACCTAAGAATAACATTTATTGCTTATTGAATGTATGCTTTTATGTTTAATTGCAATTATAACATGTTTGAGTTTTTGATTGTTGGTTGAGATGTTTGTTTGTGATAGCTAGTGTTTAGGACGATTTTACCCTTCCAGCTAAATCTTTATGCTTTGGCTTTAGATATTATTTAGGTCTAATTTATTGCATTGTTAATTACAATGATTGTTCTTTGCCATGTTTCATGACAACTTTTATTGATTGTTTTTTTGATAACTAGATATTAGACTCTTATATCTATATCTAGTTAGGTCTTCTTGCACTTGCATTTAGACATTGATATTTAGGAATTGCATTTATTGACATCTTTGAATTCCTAGATAAGGATTTAGTGTATCCTAGCACTACTTGCATGATTGAATATTTCATCATATTCACTTAGGTTGTTTTGATTCTTCATTTAGGTTAAGTCTTGTGACTAATTGGTTAGTGCACAAGCATGTTGATCAAAAATCACTATTAAGGCCTTATGGGTAGAGTGAAAGGGTTAGTAACTGGAGGGTGTGATGGGAAGTCAACCTAGGTTGTAAACTTTCATTCAATAGTGGATTTGAGGATCGAGTGTGGCACAAATATCATCCCGTGGTTTTTCCCATTAGGAGGGTTTTCACGTAAATATTGTGTGTTGTTATTGTTTTAAGCATAGTTGGTTTTATTGAATGCTTGTTTATTCGGGGTAATTTGTGTTAATATTGATTCATCGAAGAGTTGGAAATTATCTTGATTAAAACCTATTCACCCCCTCTAAGTTATACACACACTTTTTAGGGAATTTCAAATACCCAAACTTTCAGAAGTTAAAAGGGTTGGATTCTAGAGAGGGAAATGTAAAGAATAGAGAGATAATACTACTATAGAATGACTGGCCTTCCTTCTTGAGTAATACTTGATACTATAGGACAAATAGCTCCCTTAGAGGAGACCAAAATAACTCCCCCCCCCCCCAATTGGAAAGGCACGAATCATTACACCCCAGAGATACCTTGTAGAAAGAATGGCAATGCCACAATGGTAATAAAAAATAGATTATTGATATATTTTTCTCTTGTTTAACTCTGATACTAATGTAAGCATAAAAAACCAGTGAGTCGTGTAGAACCACGACTGGTATCAGCATAGTTGGGAACCAGTCCTGCTAAATAGTTGGGACGACCCAATTAGCTGTTACTAGGGTCTCACCACTGCCCAGAACCTTGACCCAGGTACATCAGCCGTCGTTGACCATGGATTCGGCTCACCAGTCCACATTAGGGGCCCCTCCGACCGCTGAATGTACTCCGACTAGTCTAAGTGTAACCTGAAAATTCCTCGACCGATTTTAGGGATAGCAATAGTAATAATAACAATAATTGTTAATAGATATTTTTGATAAGGATCCAATGAGAAATTTTCCACCTTCTCGACACCTGGTAAAACATAATGCCTGTTAAAAACCTTTTTTGGCAGATATCCAAAGAAGAATTTTTCATTTGACTGGTACTTGGCAGGGCCTATGCAATAAAATCTAGATCAGGACCAGTATCTAGATACTGGGGATAGTCAATACCATGGATCGATAAGAAGTCAGCACCACCTTCCACATACTACTAGTTATCAAGCAGAACCGGTATCACGGTATCTCTTTCTTGGAACTTAGGTACCACGACACCAGTCCGGTACCTGAGGACCGCGATACCACTTTAGAACCCATCCGGGGTACGTATCCTACTTGCCCAGTAAGAAGAATGGTATCAGGGAGGTACCAACCTACTAGAACAAGGCCAACAAAAACAGACCGATTAGTAAGGTACCTTACCACTAGAATACATAGCCAGAACCATCGTTTCTCCTCTACCAACGAAGAAGAGAAAGTTGACTTCATCGGCCATTTACAATACCATTAATGGAGAAAGTCAACCTTAATTAATAGGGACATTCAACCCCATTAAAGGAAGATCAGTCAACTCTTTAATTGCCATTCACAAAGCCATTATTGAGTCAAATCAATCAGTACCAAATCAGTGTTCCTAAGATTATGAATTAAATGGCTAAATTAAAGGAGTTGGCAACAAGAATGAGTCCAAAGAGGAAACAAACACATCTTCTCCAAGATATCCTCCACAAACCGATTCTTTAGAGTCAATTGCATTAAAGGGATAATCACATTGAATAGGAAAGGGAGACCAATTGAGTAATCTTCGGCTTGCACGTCAAGAATTAACCCTAATTACAACGTGTATAAATACACTGGAAAAAGCTCATTAGTAAAGGAGGAATCGACGCTTGATTCGGCGATCTACTACACATAACAATTCTCACCAGAAATGTCTCGCCAACAGTGTAAAAGGCATCTTGTATTTACTTGTATCATCATTATGGTATCATCTCATTTACTTGTATTTACCTTTACCTGGAACATACCGGTATCAGTTAACAAATTACTTTTATAAGCTCTCTGGAGCGTCTACATTGTGCCATTTCGTCAAGCTCTTAGGAGCCCTGCTTGATATATATATATATATATATATATATATATATATATATATATATATATATATATATATATACAAGGAAGGGTATTTGAATTAACCCTAATTACAACGTGTATAAATACACTGGAAAAAGAACTTTAGTAAAGGAGGAATCGATGCTTGATTCGGCGATCTACTACACATAACAATTCTCACCAAAAATGTCTCACTTATAGTGTAAAATGCATATTGTATTTACTGGTATCATCATTATGGTTTAATCTCATTTACTTGTATTTACCTTTACCCGAAACATACCGGTATAAGTTAACAAATTACTATTATAAGCTCTCCGGAGCATTTACATTGTACCACTTCATCATTATTGTAAGCTCTTAGGATCCCTGCTTGAGATATATATATATATATATATATATATATACAAGGAAGGGTCTTTCTCCTTCCTCCAGATACTACCATGGGGGGTTTTTCAGCATATGATCATTCGTGATG
Organism: Dipteronia dyeriana; assembly: GCA_032871835.1. Classification (NCBI taxonomy): domain Eukaryota; kingdom Viridiplantae; phylum Streptophyta; class Magnoliopsida; order Sapindales; family Sapindaceae; genus Dipteronia; species Dipteronia dyeriana. The sequence goes on along the minus strand of CM065300.1, from coordinate 89,466,539 downwards.
TTTTCCCCCCTTGGATAGTCCACATCTACATAAGACTTTTCTTTCTCCGATTTATCTTCTGTATTGTGCATGTGTGAATGTGAGTTAGTCTCCGACCCCGCTGGTCTTAGCTACCTATATGTATGTCAAGTCACCACTCTAAAGAAGTTAGGAGAACCAAGATAGGTCCCTGCTCCGACCGAAAGTACTTTGAGGTGAGGAGTCACTAACGGGTGGTCTTATCTTTCACGACCATAACTAAATCAATCAGGTGCACCAATCGTACCTTCTTGCTTTTTATATGGGCTAGGAAACTACAGAGGAGTAGCGATCCTATCTTCTTACATGTTATTTGGATCGAGGTCACCTAGAGAGGAGACTGAGTACCAGAACTAGGCTACAAGGACTAGGGACCAGGACCTGCCCACCATTCCAGCAAAGGAACCTCAAGCGCCATGTTCTATCCATATGCCCAAAGCCCGAAGGGTGGGAGGACTTGTCTCCTACCTAGTTACATCATTCTTTTTTATTCTTACAAGATCACCAAGGTAAGAGGTACCTACCCCCCGCAGCCTACCGGGTAGTGAGTTGAGGGTGCTAAGTGAAATTCCTCACCCAAAGTGAATTTTCTGTTAACACTTTTTGGCACCGTCTATGGGAAGATCACTTGACCAACATGTCTTCCTTATCTATACAAGCTCAACTCTTTACTATCGAGGTAACAGTTTCGTTATTCATGGAATATCATTTACTGTTTATGATGTCCTTTCTCCATACTTGTCTATATCGCCTATGCACCACATATGGTGCTTATTTTTTCATTTGACGAGTTTTATTTGTTGTGGACCAAATATGGTAAGTGAGATTCTCAGTGTAACCACTCTACTATACTACTTCTATGGAGCAAAGCTGCTTATTTGTTAGTAGATCTCATCTACAGCAGCTCCGTGAATAAAAGGCTCATTCACAGCTGAACCGCCTCGATCCGTTGATTGCTCCTACACAGTAGAGATGCACCTCTCCAACTTCTTTACAGCATATTCACTCTGCTAGCAATATATCTCTTATCCAGCAGATCCACTGGATTTGTACCTGTTCATACGGATCTGCTCCTGTCATCGAATCCGATCATTAGAAGCTCCTAGGTAGCAGTAGTAGGTCATCAACCCACAAAGCTAAGAAGCCAACTCAGCTGTGTGGTCGTAGGAGGAGCAGCAACACCATTGCAAGGTCCAGTGGTTCATCACTTTTTATACCGGCCCGATCATTGCCCAAGTTAGCCACTGCGGTCCCGATTAATTCCAAGAGGGTTCAGAGCCTTATTTCAGTTATTAGAGACTTCTAGGATCCTAAACATTCCTCTAGACCAGTACCAGTCAGATGGCTTCTATCCATTTATACTGGGTAACTGAAAGACCTAGCGAGCCACTGACGTCCCGATTCGTTCGGGGAGATCCTAGAGACTTGCCATATTTGTTGAGGCCTTTTACATGCCTAAGCAAGCCTCTGGAGCAGCATGATCGGTAGAGGCTTGGTGGCTCCTCACTTTGTGTTCTGGGCCGGTCAACACCCAAGTGAGCCCTTGAGCTCCCGATTCATTCCATGAGGGTCCAGAGCTTCATTTCAGTTACTGAGGACTTATAGGATCCCAAGCATGCCTCTGGACCGGTATCATGCTAGTAGCTCCTCTCCACTCGTATTGGGCCAGAGCTACTGTTGTCCCGATTTACCATCCTGGTTAGTCTCCTCAACAGTAGCATCTCCTTTCTCTTGGTCCCGTTGTTTTGTTAGAGGAAGGGTCACCATCCACTAGCACTGCTACTTCGGAGCTAGCTTCCACCACTATGGTCGGATCAACCTGAATCAGCCTGGGCTACCAACTCCTCAGTTGGATCAATCTGGACTTTCTCTTCCTTAGTAAGATCGGTCTGGATCTCTACCTCATTTACAGATTCATATGAACAGGTATGCAGGTTTGAAGCTCATCCTACATCCTGAACTTCTGCATTAGTAGAGGACTTCGAGGCATTCTACCACAATACGACTTAGTATAAAGATAGAGATAGGCACTAAGTCCTCCATATCATTTACAACCCAACGACTCAAGAAGGACTGGCTTCAGTTGGAGCGGACCTAACTTACTCCTTAACTTTCTCCATGAACCCTTCCAGGTTCAATCCTCCAATGACGCTCAAGTCAAAAGGGGGTGAAAGAGCTTGAACTGTCTGGTAAAAAGCTTAGTAGAATCCTTCAGCAAAGGAAACATCCACTTTGGCACTTCAAAGGCAGCAACGCTGCTGCACAAAGTTGAGACCACCTCCTCTAGATTTTTCACCTCTTTGCAAGGCACAGTGCATGGACTTAAGTTTTTCAATCTCATATGCATGTTGCATTCGCTCCCGTCTAATTGCACCTCAGCCACAGTTGCCTCAGCTCTTATCAGGGATTTGTTTAGGACGATCGCTCCCCTCGTTGCTTTAATCATCTCTTTCTAAGTCTGAATAAGCTCCATCGTAGCAGCGCCAGCTTGCTCTCGAAGAGTATCAAACAAGTGGATCCTCTCCATCGGTACCAGGCCGCTCAATGCCCTAGCGAACCACCAATGTAGTGATTCAGTCGAGAAGAGCTCAGAGACTTTCCATATTTGTTGAGGCTTCATACATGCCTAAGCAAACCTCTAGGGGCAGCAGTGCAGCTGTAAGACCTGTGGTTTCCACACTTGTTATATTGGTGTTGGGGTTTATACCCTAAATATGTAATTTGTAAATGGATTTATGAAATAAATAAGCGGAAAAGTTCAATTCATTCTTGTTGTGTTGTTTATTTTATAAATTGTGCATATATTTAACATCCAAGATTGCCGGATGTAATCTCGAACTGTGTATATGAGTGTCATATACTGATGGATACAATAAAAGACATTCAATCTAAAGAGACCATAAATAGCAAATAAAGATGGGTACTTTATTTGTGGTTAATCTATAGCTGCGGTCCATTCTGTAATGTATGGTGATTCTATCATAAATCATTCATACGAGATATGGGAATTTAGACACCTTGTATGATGTGATCATATAGGACTAGACCATGATCTATATGAATCTCTCACCAAGATCCGTTTACCGATGAGATTCATATATATCAACTAATGATGGCTATATGTGGGTGATCTTAATCCTGAGTGTCTTATCGACTCATTCAGGATAAATCGTGGTCTTTGAATTACCATGGGTGAGGTCAGATGCATTTCCTGATCAATATACTCCGTATGTTGGGATTACGGTTTGGCTTGTGGATGGGACGGTTTGTATACAATAGTGGAATTCACTGCTTTTTGTGGGAAGTAGATGGTAGTTCCCTTAAGGGTTGATTCTGGGCTTTGACAATGTGAGCGCTCCCATAATTCTGTGAGGAAATATGATTTATTGTCCATTAGAGAATCAATGGTACTTAAAGGATATATATATAATTAGAGGGGTATAACGGACATTATGACCCAACTCTAACTATGAACTACTGTGGAGGATCACACCATATGTAATAGCTATATCGATGGACATCGAGTTGTATCGATCTGCCTAAAAGAGTCTACAGTTGAGAGAGTACAACTTCGGGTTTTTAGTGGAAAAACACCGGAGTTAATAATCAAGGAATATTTATTAAAGAGTTTAATTAATGATTCTGAGGAATATTGGAGCTCAAAATACTGTGGGTTCATTAGGTCCCTTGTTAGCCCGATAGATTTTTGTAACAAGGGTCACGGTTAATTAATTGGATTGTCCAATAATTGTGTTACAAAAGTGATACGTATTTATTCAGAAATTAATTGAATAATGAGATTATTTAATAATTAATGAATGTTAATAGTTAAATTAATTAAATAATTAGATTATTTAATTATATTGATAATTATGAATTATTAATTAACTGTTAATTGGAGGGTATTAGATGATATTTAGATTTAGGTGAAGATAAAATAATAGGATTATTTTATTTTTTACTAAATCATTTGTCTAAGTATTTGAATTTAAGTTTAAATTTAAAATACTTATTATCACTTTTAATAAAATATATATATTTGATATATTTGAAAGGATAATTAAAAGATATATATATATCAACTATTAACACAAGAGTTTGCATAGGATGCAAATTGGTGTGCACTTAAAACAATAGTCAAATGAAAAATTTGCTTATGATGCAAATACCTGATACACACATAATATATAAATAAACGCAGGTGGTTGAGTAAGAAGTAAAAAAAAAATCAAAAGAGATATATATATATATTAACGCATTATCACAACAGAGGCAGAAGCATATATATTTTTTAAAATAATTAAGTGCTTGCTCTATTATTAAAAAGGGTGCGTGAGAAATAATATATATATATATATATATATATATATATATATGTATATATATACATTTATATTTGATATTTATTGTTTTTAATTACGGAACCACATAGGTCATTATAAGTTTTGCATGAGATGCAATTTATGTGTGTGTGAAATCAATACACCAAATTAAGAAGAAAGTGTTTCTTCAAGTATTTCTCTACATCCTCCATTCAAGTTCCTAAGACCGTGGAACGTCCACACGCAGTTACCAATCCCGGGAGATAGCGAGGAAGATCTAGTGGTTAAAACAGGAGCATATCGTAAAGTGAAAGAGCCTCCAAACGTTGGTAAGATTGGTTCAGACAGGAGCATATCGTAAGGTGAAGGAGCCTCCAAACGTTGGTAAGAATTTTTTCTTCTGATTATATCGATTTCAATTTCTCATGTTTACGTATTTTACGTATTAGTTCTGAAAAATAATTATGATCTCAAGTTCACTGTTCCTAGATACAGATTATGATATGTATAAAAATTTTAAACCTAGTTCCGTTACGTAACCAGTGAACGGGATTCTAACAATTGGTATCAGAGCCATGTTATTTTTCGAAACAGGAAATTGTTTTCGATGCTCTTGTATGTATGAATGTGTATGCACCATCTATATGATTGTATGACCGTTTATAATTAAATTGTTTAATTTAAACATTGTTGATCATAATTTTTTATGGTATTGTGGATTTACGATTTATGGGTTGTATACTTTTTTATTTTTATTTTTATTATTTTACTATTGTTGTAAATATAAATAAAAAAAATTGTATTCTGTAAACGAAGAACTAGAAACACGCACGACGGCGATACTGTTCACCGGACACTGTTCATGAGGGGTTTTGTCCATTGACACTGTTCACCGGGTACTATTCACCGAACACTGTTCCGGTACTGTTCACACGGTACTGTTCACGCACGGTTCCGTTGGCAGGTGTTGTCTAGTGCATTCCGTGCAGATTTCCCTTTTCGGATTCATGAGATGAATCAAAGTGATTTAAAGAGAATGAGAGATATCTGAAGTTACTAGAAGACCAAGGAATGCCTTGCAGAAGTTTTTGTAATTTTAGATTCCAATTTTTAGGTTAAATAATCCATAGTACTCGGTCAATTCATGTATACTTTATATTATAAGATGATAAAAGTATTGTCATGCATACGTATGTCATTTAGAGCATATGTGCCTACACAAATATATTTGATATGTCATACATGCAACATAGTCTGATACTTTATGTATTTTTTTTAATGTGATTAAAGTGGGAAATATACATAAATGACTATTAATAATGAGATTAGTTTGTTAATGGTTAGAAAACTTGGTAATTCTCATTAATATTAATCTAGTTATTAAAGTGTTTAATAATTTAGATTAATAGGGTCATTTATTAGGATTAATTTTATTAATAGACTAATAATAAATTATCCGAATAAAGTGTTAGGTTTTTAATAGTTAAAACTTGGTAAACACTAACAGAAAGAGGGAGTCGATTACGAAGAGACCTTATTTTAAGCCCATTAGGATTCTCTTATCCATTGCTGTCTATTTCGATTATGAAATTTGGCAAATGGAAGTCAAGACTGCATTCTTGAATGACAATCTTGACGAGAGCATTTATATGATGCAACAAGAGGGATTCGTGTCTCCAGATCAAAAGCAAAAGGTTTGCGAGCTGCAAATTGTAGGGAAAAAACGGTTTAGAAACGCAGCGGAAGCGTGATATAAAAAAACGAGAATAGGGTTTCCGTATAAATAAAAAAATTTCCCTTTTATGCAACTAGAACCTTAACCCTAGATTAATTGATGTATATAAAAGTATCGTACCTTTTTTACATGACGATTGAACAAGTGCCGAATTGATTCCGCAAGATCTTCCAATCCAATCACGAACGTGAATCACCTTGGAGTGTGGGCTCCCTTTCTTTAAATTGTATTCCTAAGGATGGAGACAAAGCAAAAATCTTTTCTTTGTTAGTTACAAATATCCTCCAAGAGAAAAATCCAAGAACGTCCGGTCACTTGTGAATTATCAATCAATTTGATTGAAACTCGCGTGAACCTTGATTCAATGTTCAATGTTGTACACAAAACCCTTTTGATGTAAAGGATATTAGTATACTATCGAATACAAATATGTTCCCCTTTTTTCTCTTCTAGGCTAAATTCACACACACTCTTTATCTATGAGTTGATCGAATTTTGTCTAGAGAAAAAACTAATTTTTCTCCCTCAAAATTCTCTCTTGCTATGCCAAATTCTCTCTTGAAAATTACCTAGGCATGGCCGAAATTTTCATCATAAAATTCATAGGGCTGGCCGAAAATCACACACATATATATATATAGGATCATAAATCCTTTCCTAAGAAGGATTTACTTGGTTGACAAGAATCCTTTCCTTAGGTGGATTTATTTGGTAGTTAAGAATCCTTATCTTAAAGAAATTCTATCCTTTTGTATGTATATAAGGGCTGGCCGAATTTTATATGATATAGATTAGGATCACAAATCCTTTCCTAAGAAGGATTATTTGGTAGTTAAGAATCCTTTCCTTAGGTAGATTTACTAGGTGGTTAAGAATCCTTTTCAAAAAGGAATTCTATCCTAACAACAAGACTCCTAATCCAACTCAAAAGTGTATTTGTAACCATATTAAAGACTTCCTAATTTGATTAGATAAATAACTCCTTTTATTTATCTACTTATCGAATATAGTCTTTAACATTAACTATACTACCAACAATAGTATAGTTTTAGGAGACCATCTCCTAATAGGAAAAGATTTTGACTTTTAATTAAATAATTAATTAATCAACAAATTAATTAATTTCCATTTAATTAAATAATAATAAATTAAAAATAATATATTAAAGCTATTATCCATAGCCATTGTCGCCCATACCTATTATAAAGGCCATATATTATTTTTCTGATTTTATTAAATCCATTGGACCTTAATAAAAAAGTCCACATGTGAACTAGACCTATTCTTACAAAAAGAAACAAGTTCACATGCCTTATTACAATTCTAGATGGACACCTAAATTGATCTGGTAGAATATATCAAGTGATCCATGCAAGTTCGTGTGGATTGGTGATCTTGGCAGGCTATCTAAATTAAGCTCCAATAGACACAACCTAATCACAATCAACAAATGATTCACTTAGGTCCGATCCCACTAAAGAACTAAAATTAAACTCTTAAAGAAAGATAGAATAAGTTGATTTTACTCATTCGTACCGTAGACAACCTTATTGGAGAAAGTGTATCCTCGTGAAGAATACCAGTAATCGCCAAGAGCTCAAAGACCGCCTATACCTCTCCAAGTTACCATATTTACTCATATGACCACATTTTGAACTTGGATATTTTGACTTGTCCAGAAGCCATGTTTCAATAGACACTATTGAAAACTTAACGTTAAGATTTAATATCCAATACCTTAAAACATCCATATGATGGTATTCTACTCTCATTCAATAAATGGAGCCATGATGTCCATATCTATAAATGAAGTCCTCTATTGATTAACAAATGAATACCACCAAACTATCGAGGATAGACTATGCTATATAATTGTACTCATTGATAGCTCAAATGATAACACTTGCAACCATAAGTCCATCATTTATCTCAAGATTGAGATAGACTCTCCGATTGTCTTCAAATGAAAACTTTTATCCATTGACGGTTCTAGATTAAGTTTTTCATTTTGATCCTATTCAATGCACCCAGTACACTAGATTCTTTTGCCCAAAGACACCACACTTTGATGATTTTAGACTCATCATAACACATTTGATCCCACTCAAATGCTAGTAAAAGTATCTACAACTTTAACAAGATAAAGGCGCCCAACCTTCTATCTTAAGTTGTGAATATTATTCAAGACAAACTAAAGAATTGTGTCTACCTCATACTTATCTAGATTTATAAACAATTCTTCTTTTGTCATAGTCTTTTGATCTTATGATTATTTACTTTTGACAATTATAATAATGAAACTATAAATGCTATAAGATTTGTTAAACTAGAAATCACTTTATTCATATGAAAAAGATTGTTAATTACACTATTACACTCTTGCTATCGAGCATAATCCTAACAATCTCCCACTTTCTCTATAGCAAATGTTCCATATCTCTCATCCCCATGTTATCTAGATGCCCATCAAAACTCTTTTGAGAAAGAGCCTTTGTAAAGGGATCCGCTAGATTTTCTGCTGACGCGATCTTGGTAATTGTCACTTCACCCCTATGCACAATTTCCCTTAGAAGAAGATACTTTCTTTCAATGTGTTTCCCTCTCTTATGACTTCTTGGTTCTCTTGAATTAGCCACTGCTCCGCTATTATCACAATAGATAGTGATCTGCTTATTCGCATTAGGAACCACTTCCAAGTCAATCAAGATTTGGCGAAGCCAGACAGTCTCTTTAGCAGCCTCGCATGCTGCAACATACTCGGCTTCCATGGTGGAATCAGCAATACAAGATTGCTTGATGCTCCTCCATATGACTGCCCCTCCTCCAATGGTAAATACAGATCCTGATGTCGATCTCCTAGAGTCAGAATCTGACTGAAAATCAGAATCTGTATACCCAACGGGAATTAAATCCCCTCCAGAGTATACAAGCATATAATCACTCATTCTCCTTAGATACTTGAAAATATGCTTGACTGCCGTCCAGTGATAAGGACCAGGTTTCGATTGAAACCTACTAACTATGCCTACAACAAAACAAATATCTGGTCTAGTGTAGAGCATTGCATACATGAGACTTCCAACTGAAGATGAATATGGAACCCTACTCATGAATTGCTCTTCATGCTCATTCTTAGGAACTTGTTCCTTAGAAAGTTTCATTCCATGCCTGAAAGGTAACATACCTTTCTTGGAATTTTGCATGGAAAACCTAGACAAGATTTTATCTATGTATGAAGATTGGGATAATGCAATCGTTCTATTCTTTCTATCCCTTATGACTTGGATACCATGAATATAACTTGCTTCACCTAAGTCCTTCATATCAAATTGTTTTGCTAACCATTCTTTTATTGATGTCAATACACCTACATCGTTTCCGATGAGTAATATATCATCAACGTAAAGAATTAGGAAAACCAACTTGTTGCCTTTAATCCTTTTGTATACACAAGGTTCATTAAGGTTTAGAATAAATCCAAAACCTTTTACAGCTTGATCGAACCTTATGTTTCAGGATCTGGATGCTTGCTTCAATCCATATATGGATCTTTGCAACTTGCATACCCTTTCCTCTTGGCCCTTTTCAATGAATCCTTCTGGTTGCATCATATAGATGCTTTTATCAAGACTTCCATTAAGGAAAGCTATCTTGACGTCCATCTGCCAAATCTCTAGGTCTAGAGATGCCGCAATGGATAAGAGTATCCTAATGGATTTAAGCATGGCCACAGGAGAGAAGGTTTCTTCATAATTGATTCCTTCCTTCTGTGTATAACCTTTAGCTACCAATCTAGCATTATAGGTTTCCACCTTTCCATCCATTCCTCTTTTCCTCTTGTATACCCACTTGCACCCGATGGGTTTTATACCTTTAAGCAAGTCTACAAGAGACCAGACTTTGTTTTTGAACATAGATTCAATTTCGGATTGCATTGCCTTTTGCCAATGGCGACTATCAATATCTTCCATTGCTTCCTTGTACGTACAGGGATCATCATCGTCCAGAAGATTCTCTACAGATTCTCCTAGACCGATGTATCTCTCGGGTTGTCTAATAACCCTCCCACTACGACGAGGTATGGTAGATTGTTGATCTTGTGTTGGTACGGAATTTACAATTTGGCTTGGTTGGAATTGTATCTCCTAAAAGCTCATTTAGGACAATTTTACTTTTACGCACAAAATTATTCATATAGTCCTCTTCTAGAAATTTGGAATTTGTCGAAACAAATACTTTAAGATCTGAAGGACTATAAAAATAATATCCTTTTGTTCCTTTTGGATACCCTACAAATATGCATGTTTCTGAACGGGACTCCATCTTATCTGTCTTTCCTTTTAACACGTGCGCAGGACATCCAAATATCCTTAAGTGTTGTAAACTAGGCTTTCGCCCAGTCCACAACTCATGCGGTGTTTTAGGAACCGACTTAGATGGTACAACGTTTAGAATATACATGGCAGTTTGTAAAGCATATCCCCAAAAAGAACTAGGGAGCGTTGAATAACTCAACATACACCTAACCATATCCAAAAGAGTTCTATTTCTCCTTTCTGCCACCCCATTTTGTTGAGGTGTGCCTGGTGCAGAAAGCTGAGAAATTATTCCATTATCAATAAGATATTGCTGAAACTCACCATATAGATATTCTCCACCACTATCGGACCTCAAGATTTTTATGTGTTTCTCAATCTGATTTTCTACTTCAGCTTTTAAATGCTTTGAACATATCAAAAGCATCGGACTTATGTATCATGAGATACACATAGCCAAATCTTGAGTGATCATCCGTGAAAGTGATGAAGTACTCATATCCACCTCTAGCTGGAATGCTCATAGGTCCACACACATCAGTGTGTATCAATCCTAAACATTCAATGGCTCTTGTGCCTTTGGTCGTAAACGACCTTTTGGTCATTTTACCTTCCAAACAAGATTCAGAAGTTGGTAGATCATCAACCTTTAAGTCACTTAGAGGTCCGTCACATACCAATCTTTTAATCCTATTTAGGTTAATATGACCTAAGCGCAAATGCCATAGGTAAGTTTCATCTTTTGATAATTTTACTCTTTTATGATTAGGTTCCGTTGATTTCGTGTCTAACAAGTGAGAGATATTTCCATGCAAATAGAATAAACCATTTTCCAATGTACCTTTGCAAACAAATTTGTTATTCTTACTAATAATAAAACCTTTATTTAAAGTAACTGAATATCCAAATTTATTTAGACAAGAGACCGAAATTAAATTCCTCTTGAGTTGTGGTACATAATAAACGTTTATTAAAACTAATTGCCTATAAGAATCAAAATTGATTCTAATATCTCCCACTACACTAGTAGACACCAATGCTCCATTGCTTAAATGCAAGTTGAATTCATTCTTATTCAGTTTATTCCTTTAACCCTTTTCACCACAGAGGAAACACTTCTCTTTAACCTTGGTTACTTTCTTGGTCTCCTTCTAAGAAGGCCCAAGTTGCTTTTTCCTCTGTTGTAACTTGACCTTCTTACAGGTCTTAACAATAGCAACTTTACCAACCATATGAATCCTTGTCTAGAGACATCATAATATCGACAACAATCTCCATTCCTTCATGTTGCTGTTGTAACACGTTGGAAATGATGGCCATAATGTAACGTACATTTAGCCATCTTATCTAAAAGACTTCCATTACTGATACTCATCTCTTTGCTCCTGAGTAGATTCATTAGTTTTGGTGGTTAAGGAATATACAGAATGAACTTAAACTTTTCAATTTGCAACAACAACCCAATATTCCTTTTCCATGTGACATAATTATCATCAATTAAAGTATTATCTTTTAGGATATTGATTAGGGATGGGGTCATGATTTCTTTTTTAATAACAAAAATTATATAAGTAAACAATCATGATATAGCAATTTTGAATATTTGTCTTGAATTAAATAAAATAATTCAATCGTAAAAATTCAACGGTGATCCAACATCCATAGATGTTGACCATGATGGGACAGTTTGGTGAAATGCCCATCGAAGACCCAAATGCACATTTGAGGAATTTCAATCAAATATGCTCCACATTCAGAATTAATGGAGCTACTGAAAATGAAATCTGTTTGAGGATCTTCCAGTTTTCGTTAAAGGATCGAGCCAAGGCCTGGTATGATTCATTGGCTCCGACATCAATTGCATTATAGGATGTCTTGGCTCAAGCTTTTCTTAGCAAATGTTTCCCGCTGGGGCGTGCAACTCAATTAATGAATGAAATACATGAGTTTTCTCAATTCGAGTTGGAGTCACTGTATGAGGCATGAGAGAGATACAAGGAGTTGTTGAGGAAATGTCCTTGTCATGGGATGCCGAAATGGTCAGTTATACAAAAATTCCACCGAGGTATGAACTTAAACACTCGCCAATTTATGGATGCATCAACGGGTGGTTATTTGATGAACAAGCAAGTTGATGAGGCATATGATTTGAATGAAGAAATGTCGGTTACAGATAGCCTTTTGGGGGATGACCGAAAACCACCAATGAAAGCACCTGGTGTGCTGGCATTCGACCAAATGACTATACTGCAAGCTCAAATAGAAGCGCTATCCAACAAAGTTAGCAAGATGCAAGCTCTAGTGCAGCCTAAGTGAATATACTAAATTGTGATTTATGTTTAGGGCCTCATGAGAGTGTGGATTACCAAGTGGAAAACCCATTTGCATCTGGATCCACGGAGCAAGTTTCCTTTGTCAACTACAATCGAAATGTCCCTTACAACAACAATCAAATTCCTAACCCAAACAATAACCCTTACTCAAACACCTATAACCCAGGATGGAGAAATCACCCCAACTTCTCGTGGAAGGATAATCAACCCCAACCTCAACAAAATCTCAACCAATGACAACCACCAGAATTCCAACAACCCCAACAACAATAAAATTTCCATAACCAATCCCTTGGATTCCAAAACCAAGGAGAAAGGAAATCTACTTTAGAAGACCTTTTCTCTAAATACATGAACAAGCTTGATGTGAGAATGGAGTCTCATGACTTGGCCCTGAGAAAGCTGGACACTAAGATCGACCAAGCAGCCCAAAATTCCCATGCTTTAATTCAAAACTTGGAGATACAGATCAGTCAATTGGCTAGAGAACAACAAGGAAGATAACAAGGCTCTCTACCAAGTGACACAATAATAAACCCGAAAGAGCATTGTAAGCCATTACATTGAGAAGTGGAAGGGAGGTTGAATTACCTACGAGTTCTAGCAAGATTAAAGTAATAGGTGAAGGAGAAGAAGAAGAGGGTATAAAAGAAAGCAAGGTTAAGGAAGAGAAGGGGAAAGCAGTTACGAAATACATGCCCAATACAACTTATGAACTACCTCCACCATCTCAAGTTAAAGCCTATGTTCCTCCCATACCTTACCTATAAAGACTCAAGAAACACAAAGATGCTTATAACTTTGCCAAGTTCTTAGAGATATTTAAGAAACTTCACATCAACATCCCGTTTGCCGAAGCACTTTCCCAAATGCCTACTTATGTGAGATTCCTCAAGAAGTTACTTTATAATAAGAGAAAGTTGGAAAAATTTGAGACAACTGCTTTGACAGAAGAATACAGCGCAATCTTGCAAAACAAGCTCCCACCCAAGTTGAAGAATCCGAGGAAGTTCACCATTCTATGCACTATTGGCACATCAGACTTCGGGAAAGCGTTGATCGATTCAGGGGCAAGCATTAACTTAATGCCATACTCGGTTTTTCAGAAATTAGGTGTTGGAGAAGTAAAGCCCACACATGCACCCTACAGCTAGTGGATAGGTCAATCAAGTATCCGAAGGGAGTCATGGAAGATGTTTTAGTTAAGGTTGAAAATTTGTATTTTCAAATGGATTTCGTGGTACTCGAGATGGAGGAGGATGTAGAAATACCCTTACTTCTTGGTAGACCATTCTTGAAGACAGCAGGATCATTGATTGATGTATGGAATAACAAGATGACATTGAGGGTAGGCGATAAGCAAGTTGTTTTTGACAGGTCCAATACGGGAAAGAGGGCGCTAGAGGTGGAGAACTGTCTGAGGGTGAAGGTGTTTGAACCAATAGTGGAAGAGTTAGTTAGGAAGCAGAATTTTAAGGAGCAAATGGAAGCTTATGTCATTCTTAGAGCGACTGAAGAGGATGCCGACGTAGTGGTCGCTGAGTGTGCTGCACAATTGAACGCTTTATAGGTAGTAAACTTTTGGGGACGTAAGAAGTATAAAGATTTGGGAGAAAAGAATCCAAGAAGTCTACCATCTATCGAAGAACCTTCAAAGCTCGAATTAAAGCAATTACCGAAGCATTTGAGGTATGCTTTTTTAGGTGAATCAAAATCTCTTCCGGTTATAATTCAAGCTTCATTGTCTAAATTGGAAGAAGAGAAATTGTTCAGCGTATTGAGAGAGCATAAGAAGGCGATAGAATGGTCCCTCTCAGACATCAAGGGATTAAGCCTTTCACTTTGCATGCACAAGATCCTGATGAAGGATGAGTTCAGAGACATAGTGGATCATCAAAGAAGGTTGAATCCAAATATGAAAGAAGTAGTGAGAGCTGAGGTAATAAAGCTTTTAGATGTGGGTATAATCTACCTTATTTCAGATAGCTCTTGGGTGAGTCTGGTACAAGTTGTACCCAAGAAAAGTGGGATGACGGTCATCTCAAATGAGAACAATGAGCTAATTCCAACACGAACCGTCACATGGTGGAGAATGTGTATTGATTATAGGAAACTCAACAATGCAACAAGAAAATACCACTTTCCTTTGCCATTTATAGATCAAATGTTGGAGAGGTTAGCAGGGCACGATTACTATTGCTTCTTAGATAGTTACTTTGGATACAATCAAATACCAATAGACCTAGCGGATCAAGAGAAACAACTTTTACTTGCCCATATGGAACTTTTGCTTATAGGAGGATGCCGTTTGGGTTGTGTAACGCCCCGACCACATTTCAGAGATGTATGATGGTAATCTTTTTGGGCATGGTGGAACGTTTAATAGAAGTCTTCATGGATGACTTCTCCGTGTTTGGATCATCTTTTGATAGGTGTTTGAGCAACTTAGGGACGGTGCTTGAAAGATGCGAGGATACCAACCTAGTACTAAATTGGGAAAAATGTCATTTCATGGTGAATGAGGGGATTGTTCTAGGCCATAGAATATCTTCTCAAGGAATAGAGGTGGATAGAGCCAAAATAGAAGTGATTGAAAAGTTACCACCTCAGATTTCAGTGAAGGGAGTCCGTAGTTTTTTGGGACATGTAGATTTTTATAGAAGATGTATTAAGGACTTCTCAAAGATTACAAAGCCTTTATGTTCCCTTTTGATGAAGGATGTGAAGTTTGTGTTTAATGAAGAATGCAGGAGAGCATTCGAGTTGCTGAGGAAGGAACTCATCTCAGCCCCAATTATGAAGGCTCCAGATTGGGACCGACCTTTTGAATTGATGTGTGAAGCAAGTGACTATGCGGTGGGGGCAATATTGGGTCAAAGAAAGGAGAAGCGTCAACATGTCATCTACTATGCAAGTCAGACATTGAATGAGGCACAAGTTAATTATGCAACCACAGAAAAGGAATTGTTAGCGATTGTGTTTGCCTTTGACAAGTTCCGGTCTTATATAGTTGGGTCCAAAGTGATTGTCTACATGGACCATGCACCCATCAAATACCTTATGGCAAAGAAAGACGCCAAGCTGAGACTCATCAGATGGATACTACTTCAAGAGTTTGACCTCGAGATCAGAGATAAATAAGGGTCCGAGAATTTGGTAGCAGACCACCTTTCTAAATTGGAAAAAAATGATAGTAGGCGCATGGATGTACCCATAAGAGAAGAATTCCCAGATGAGCAACTCTTTGAACTATAAGATCATTTAGTGCCATTGTTTACGGATGTGGTGAACTACCTAGCAAGTGGGAAATTGATACCCAACATGAATGCACACCAAAAGAGAAAATTTTTCATTGAATTGAAGTTCTACTTTTGGGATGAGCCATTC
This sequence comes from Dipteronia dyeriana, assembly GCA_032871835.1. NCBI lineage: Eukaryota > Viridiplantae > Streptophyta > Magnoliopsida > Sapindales > Sapindaceae > Dipteronia > Dipteronia dyeriana. The sequence goes on along the minus strand of CM065300.1, from coordinate 89,450,428 downwards.
TTATTCAGAACATGTAGAGATGGAGTAATCTGTCGGTGCGTGCCCAATGAAGAGATGGTGGATATTCTGATGCATTGTCACTCTAAGGAGTGTGGTGGCCATTTAGGTGCTTCAATGACGGCAAAGAAAGTCCTCCATTCCGGTTTTTGGTGGCCAACATTATTCAAAGACTCGAGAAGTTTTGTAGAAGCATGTGATCGGTGTCAAGGGACCGGCACCATAACAAAGAGAGATGAAATGCCAATGAACATCATGCTAGAAGTAGAGCTTTGTGATGTTTGAGGTATAGACTTTATAGGGCCATTCTCAGTCTCATACAGGAATAGGTATATTTTAGTTACCGTGGACTACGTATCAAAGTGGATTGAGGCAATAGCTACCTAACATGTGAGGGCAAAGAAGTAACCAAGGTTTTGAAGAAGTATATTTTCAGTCGATTTGGTACACCTAGGGCTGTAGTGAGTGATGGAAGATCTCATTTCTGCAAAAAAATAAAATTAAAGCATTGTTGAAAAGATATGGCGTAAGGCATAAAGTCACCACCCATATCATCCTCAAGCCAACGGACAAGCCAAGGTATCTAATAGGGAAATCAAAAGCATATTGGAGAAAACAGTGGGAATCACAAGAAAGGATTGGTCTAAGAAGCTAGATGATGCATTATGGGCATATCGTACAACATATAAATCTCCTATTGGCATGTCTCCCTTCCGGCTAGTCTATGGAAAGTCTTTTCATCTGCCATTTGAGCTCGAGCATAAATCATGGTGTGCAATCCAGCAACTCGACATGAATATGACAGAAGCTGGAAAGAAGAGGTACCTCCAATTGAGTGAATAGGAAGAGTTGAGGATCGAATCCTTTGAAAATTGTAGAATTTTTAAGGAAAAGAGTAAGCGGTGGCATGATAGGAGATAGACATTCAAAGAAATTAAGGTTGGTCACAAAGTACTCCTTTTTAGCTCAAGACTGAAGTTATTCCCGGGTAAGCTCAAGAGCCGGTGGATAGGTCCTTTCACGGTCACAGAAGTTTTTCCTCATGGAGCTATTGAATTGGAAAATGAAAAGGGAGAGCGCTTCAAGGTAAATGGGCAAATGGTGAAGATTTATTGGGAGCATAACGAAGAAGAGTTCAAGGAAGTGTTTCGCTTCCAAGAACCAATCTAAGCCCGAATCATGGAAATGGAGGTACCATCTTTGTATATAGTAGAACTAAAATTTCTTTTATTTCATGTTTTTTTTTTCTTTTCAAATCCAATAATAGTGATCATTTTATCCTTTAGTTATTAAAGAGTTCATGTTCGCACACATAGCTGAGATTTAAATGTTAGTTCTAGGGGTATTTGATGTTGTGTGCAAGTTGTGAAGTTACAGGCTTCACCAAGAGGAAGACCACAAAACAAAGGAGAAAGCGACCCCAAAGCGACCATACCACAAGTCGCTTGGAAGTTGCAACTGCATCTGGAAAACCAAAACCCGAGAAGAATGCGACCTCAAGGAGACCTCAGTAAAACAAAGCTTAGCGACTTCCAGGTCGCTTTTATGTCTGTCCACTAAATAAAGCGTCGTCAGTTTGGTTAAAAGTGACTTGAATAAAGCAACCCCCAAGTCACCTGGAAGTTGCTTCTGTGCGAAATCAGGGTTAAAACCCTAGGTCGAGGAGAGTAGCCACATTCACCTCTTTACCCTCAAAGAAAACACTCTCAAGGGTTCAACAAAGGGTTTTCTCTCCTCCAAAGGTAATCCTAGCTCCATCTTCTCCATTCTTGTTTGATTGATCACCTAGGATATATAATCTTAGTTTCTCTTTAGATTTATTGTAATGAGAGGTTTATTTAAAACGTTTGAGGATTAGTTGTTGAGAAATTGTGTTTGTGGTCGAATTTGTTTGAATCATAGTGTTTAGGTGTAGTTCTAAGGGTATTAGTGTTTAAATTGTTATGCATTGCTAGAACTAAGGGTGGTTTGAGCTATGATTGATAAATCCTTGCTAAAAAAGTTAGTGGTGTGGACACTTTCGTTGGATTTTTTCTGTGGAGGTGTTAATTTGGTAAGTTTGGTTGAAAAAAAGAAAAAAAAAGACAAGAGAAATGGCTGGTGGGAGTAATGAAGGAAAAAAAATAGGCTAAGGATGGTGGTAGGCAATCCAAGAAGAGGAAACAGCCTTCAGCAATGCCGCCGGTAAATGGCAAGGGAAAAGGGGACACAATTACACATATCCCAAACCCGGAAAGGTGGGCACTCTTTGGGAGTAAGAGGATTTTGTCGGAAAAGGAATCAACCTGCCAGTGTTCAGTAATACGTTTGTCCTGGGAGCGGTAAACGTGATAAGAGGGAATAGATATGATAGGACTCCCAATATGGCAACACTTGAATTAGTTAGAGAATTTTACTATTTCATGGTCCCATTTCAGTTCTTTTAGGAGGCTCTAGTGATGGTTTAAGGGAGACCAGTCCAGAACACAGCCGAGTTAATTAATCACTGGTTCGACACTCCTAGGGACCTAGGTACTTTAGTTGATGGCTTCCAGGAGCATGAGCATTTTGAGCCATACAATACGATGTTGGCAGCCAATTTATGGATGAACAGTGACCCAGCTTGGAACGACTACCGGCACCCCCTAGAACACAACCAGCTTAATCTGGATGTAGGATTTTGGTGTGTATTCTTTTCATTCTCCTTCGTACCGACCATTTACCGTATAGATCTAGGGCATGACTCAGCACGATACCTTTATTGTGCAAGAAATGGCCTACGCATGGAGATAAGTCGGATGCTTTTGATATGTTCAAAGCATTTAAAGCTGAAGTAGAAAATCAGCTTGAGAAACGTATAAAATTCTTGAGGTCCGATTGTGGTGGAGAATATCTATCTGGTGAGTTTCAGCAATATCTTATTTATAATGGAATAATTTCACAGTTTTCTGCACCAGGCACACCTCAACAAAATGGGGTGGCAGAAAGGAGAAATAAAACTCTTTTGGATATGGTTAGGTCTATGTTTAGTTATTCAACGCTCCCTAGTTCTTTTTGGGGATATGCTTTACAAACTGCCATGTATATTCTAAACGATGTACCATATAAGTCGGTTCCTAAAACACCGTATGAGTTGTGGACTGGGCGAAAGCCTAGTTTACAAAACTTAAGAATATTTGGATGTCCTGCGCACGTGTTAAAAGGAAAGACAGATAAGATGGAGTCCCGTTCAGAAACATGCATATTTGTAGGGTATCCAAAAGGAACAAAAGGATATTATTTTTATAGTCCTTCAGATCTTAAAGCATTTGTTTCGACAAATGCCAAATTTTTAGAAAAGGACTATATGAATAATTTTGTGCCTAAAAGTAGAATTGTCCTAAATAAGCTTTTAGGAGATACAATTCCACAAGAGGTTTTGCAACCAAGCCCAATTGTAAGTTCCGTACCAACACAAGATCAACAATATACCTTACCTCGTCGTAGTGGGAGGGTTATTAGACACCTCGAGAGATACATCGGTCTAGAAGAATCTGTAAAGAATCTTCCGGATGACGATGATCCCTATACGTACAAGGAAGCAATGGAAGATGTTGATAGTCGCCATTAGCAAAAGGCAATGCATTCCAAAATTGAATCTATGTTCAAAAACAAAGTCTGGTCTCTTGAAGACTTGCCTAAAGGGATAAAACCTATCGGGTGCAAGTGGGTATGCAAGAGGAAAAGAGGAATGGATGGAAATGTGAAAACCTATAAAGCTATATTGGTAGCTAAAGGTTATACACAGAAGGAAGGTATCGATTATGAAGAAACCTTCTCTCCTGTGGCCATGCTTAAATCCATTATGATACTCTTATCCATTGCGGCATCTCTAGACCTAGAGATTTGGCAAATGGATGTCAAGACAGCTTTCCTTAATGGAAGTCTTGATGAAAGCATATATATGATACAACCAGAAGGATTCATTGAAAAGGGCCAAGAGGAAAGGGTATGCAAGTTGTAAAGATCCATATATGGATTGAAGCAAGCATCCAGATCCTGGAACATAAGGTTCGATCAAGCTGTAAAAGGTTTTGGATTTATTCAAAACCTTGATGAACCTTGTGTATACAAAAGGATTAAAGGCGACAAGTTGGTTTTCCTAATTCTTTACGTTGATGAGATACTACTCATCGAAAAAGATGTAGGTGTATTAACATCAATAAAAGAATGGTTAGAAAAACAATTTGATATGAAGGACTTAGGAGAAGCAAGTTATATTCTTTGTATCCAAGTCATAAGGGATAGAAAGAATAGAACGATTGCATTATCCCAAGCTTCATACATAGATAAAATCTTGTCTAGATTTTCCATTCAAAATTCCAAGAAAGGTATGTTACCTTTCAGGCATGGAATCAAACTTTCTAAGGAACAAGTTGCTAAGAATGAGCATGAAGAGCAATTCATGAGTAGGGTTCCATATGCATCGGCAGTTGGAAGTCTCATGTATGCAATGCTCTGCACTAGACCAGATATTTGTTTTGCTGTAGGCATAGTTAGCAGGTTTCAATCGAAACCTGGTCCTGATCACTGGACGGCAGTCAAGCATATTTTCAAGTATCTAAGGAGAACGATAGATTATATGCTTGTATACTCTGGAGAGTATTTAATTCCCGTTGGGTATACAAATTCTGATTTTCAGTCAGATTCTGATTTTCAGTCAGATTCTGACATCAAGATCTGTGTTTACCATTGGAGGAGGGGCAGTCATATAGAGGAGTATCAAGCATTCTTGTATTGCTGATTCCACCATGGAAGCCGAGTATGTTGCCGTATGCGAGGCTGCTAAAAAGGCTGTCTGGCTCCGCTAATTCTTGATTGACTTAGAAGTGGTTCCTGATGCGAATAAGCAGATCACTATCTATTGTGACAATAGTGGAGCAGTGGCTAATTTGAGAGAACCAAGAAGTCATAAGAGAGGGAAACACATTGAAAGAAAGTATCATCTTCTAAGGGAAATTGTGCATAGGGGTGACGTGACAATTACCAAGATCGCATCAGCAGAAAATCAAAAGGATCCCTTTACAAAGGCTCTTCCGCAAAAGTGTTTTGATGGGCATCTAGAGAACATGGGGATAGGAGTGTCACACATTTTCTATAGAGCAAGTGGGAGATTGTTAGGATTATGCTCGATAGCAAGAGTGTAATAGTGTAATTAACAATTTTTTTCGTATGAATAAAGTGATTTCTAGTTTAACAAATCTTATAGCATTTATAGTTTCATTATTATAATTGTCAAAAGTAAATAATCATAAGGTCAAAAGACTATGAGAAAAGAAGAATTGTTCATACATCTAGATATGTATGAGGTAGACACAATTCTTTAGTTAGTCTTGAATAATATTCACAACTTATGATAGAAGGTTAGGGCGCTTTTATCTTGTTAAAGTTGTAGATTCTTTTGCTAGCATTTGAGTGGGATCAAATGTGTTATGATGAGTCTAAAATCATCAAAGTGTGGTGTCTTTGGGCAAAAGAATCTAGTGCACTGGGTGCATTGAATAGGATCAAAATGAAAAACTTTATCTACAACAGTCAATGGATACAAGTTTTCATTTGAAGACAATCGGAGAGTCTATCTCAATCCTGAGATAAATGATGGACTTATGGTTACAAGTGTTATCATTTGAGCTATCAATGAGTACGATTATATAGCATAGTCTATCCTCGATAGTTTGGTGGTATTCATTTGTTAATCGATAGAGGACTTCAATTATAGATATGGACATCGTGGCTCCATTTATTGAATGAGAGTAGAATACCATCATATGGATGTTTAGAGGTATTGGATATTAAATCTTAACGTTAAGTTTTCAATAGTGTTTATTGAAACATGGCTTCTGGAAAAGTCAACATATTCAAGTTCAAAATGTGGTCATATGAGTAAATATGGTAACTTGGAGAGCTATAGGTGGTTTATGAGCTCCTAGGTGATTCACATTCGTGATTGGATTAGAAGATCTTGTGGAATCAATTCGGCGCTTGTTCAATCGTCACGAGAAAAAGGTACGATACTTTTATATACATCAATTAATCTAGGGTTAAGGTTCTCGTTGCATAAAAGGGAAAAAATAATTATATGCAAACCCTAATCTCGTTTCTTTCTCACGCTTCCGTTGCGTTTCTAAACCGTTTTTCCCTACATCTTGAGCATTGAACCATGTTTGTATTTTCAATTGGTATAAAATCATGACACTGGATTGCACTTAGTAAGAGTCCAGGTGATACATTTACGGTTTTTCCAAAGCTTTTGAAGTCATGGGATTACAAGATAATGTAATTGTGGAAGGAGCCTCAAATACTAGGCTACCATTACTTCTAGGCACTAACTATGGGTATTGGAAGTTGAGGATGAAAGCCTACATCCGTTCTATTGATGAAAGGGCTTGGATGGTAGTGGAAGAAGGTTATAGTCCTCCAACCAAGGTTCCAGAGGATGAAACCATGATACTCAAGCCAATGAGTGAATGGATAACGAATGAGTTTGAGGTTGCTAAATGACACCATCGTGCTATGAATGCCACCTTTGGAGGAGTTGATGGGCATCAATTCTCCTACATTCAAAATCTTGAATCCGTAAAGGAAGCTTGGGATACTCTCCAAGTTACTAATGAATGAACCGTAGCGGTGAAGAAATCAAGGCTTCAAATGTTGGCATCACAATTTGAAGGTTTAAGTATGGCTGAAGAAGAAAAGTTTGAAGACTTCCAATTCCGTCTTCTTAACATAGCTAACCAATGTCAATCACTTGGAGTACCTATCTCAAAAGAGCATTTAAATTGGAAAATCCTTAGGTCTCTTCCTAAGAGATTCAAATCAAAGGTGACGACCATTCAGGAAAACAAGGATGCGGATAGTATGAACATTGATGAGTTGCTTGGGTCTCTCCAAACTTATGAAATGTGCTTGAAGCCAAAGATTAAGAGCAAAGGAATCGCTCTCAATGCTATTGAGGAGAAGAGTGATGATTAAAATGAAGAGATGGCTCTTTTGGTTAGAAGGTTCAAGATGTTTCTAAAAAAGAATGCCAAGCCTAGAGGCAAGTCTTCTAAGGAAAAGGGAGTGAAGAGAACATCATCTCCAAGGAATGAGAAGAATAGTCAAGCCATAAACAAGAAAGAGGTTCAATGCTATAATTGTCATGGTTTCGGTCACTTTTCTAGTGAGTGTACCAAGAAGCCATCTAAGAAAGACAAGAAAGGCAAAGTGTTGGCAATTACTTGGAATGATGATAACTCTAGTGACAATGAGAGCTCTAGTAGTGAGTCTTCAAGTTATGAAGAGTTGGTGAGCAACTTTATTGCTTTAACAGCTTCTTATTCTCAACTAGATGTTGATGGTACAATATCTTTGAACATGAACTTTGATGCAAATCATCATGGAAGCTCTAGTTCCATTCCTACTAATCTTGAGTTGTTGGAAAAGATAGAAAATCTTGAAGAAGCTAGAGATAATGCTCAAAAAGAAGTAGTTGAGAATGATGATTTGATCAAGAAACAACTAGATGAGTTTGTGGTTGTCACTCATAGACTTCTTGGTAAGAAATGTGATATTATGAAGAAGTTTAGAGAACTTGAAAAGATAAACATTGAGAAGGATAATGTGATATCTTCTTTGAAGAAAAGAGAACAAGAATTGATGGAAGAGGTAGACACGGCTAAGGAGTCCATCAAGGACTTAGTGAATGATTCGGTAAGTGTGTCTAGTGTTAGGAATCTTGTTAACTCTCATAGTGGTGAAGATGACTTTGTAGTTGAAGAGGAGCTCTTGGACGCATCACTTCCTACTCACTTTGATGAAGTCGTGATTGATAAGAAACCACACAAGAAGATAAGATCAAAAGCCAAGAAGAAGTTGGCAAACAAGGTATCTTTGCAAACTCCTAGTGAAGCTAGTTCAACTCCAAAAGGTACAATCTCATCTTTTATTCCAATTTGCCATTTTTGCAACACAATAGGTCACATTAAGCGAAGGTGTTATAAATATATAGAAAAATGCAAATTAGGAAATGAATCTAGAGATAAGGAGATTAAACTTCAACTTGAACATACTAAGGCCTTGAAAGTTGAGAAACATGTTAATATTGCTAAGCATGAATAGAAGTTGTGGAGTAGAAAGAATACTAATCTTGTTCAACTTGACAAAGCTTGTGTTAACAATGTTAAAGAAGAGTGTGTTAATGATATTCTTGTTAATCAAGTCATTGAAGGACTTTACTCTAGATTTAACATTGTTGTCAAGGATGATATTGGAAATGTTTGTGTAGGTACACCTAAGAACAAGTGGTTCAAGGGTGAGTGCTCTTATCATTAAAAATAAGAAGCACATGTGAGATAGCTCTGAAGCTATATTTCAATTGTGTTGAGAATTCTTGCTTGCTAGCTTTGAATACTCCATGTATTGATATGAACTTGGTTATCTCACATCATTGTTGTTTGATGATCAAAATTTGTTGATTAACTTTAGAGAAGTTCTTTTGATATATGTGTTGATTGGGTTAAAATATTATGCTTTTTATACTGTTGTTGTGAAACATTGTCAACTTGGTGTCATGAATAAATTAAAGGCAAGAGTGCTCATAAAAAGGGTGGAAGTATGATATTTGGTGAATATAATGTGCAAAAAAGGTATCTCTATACTCTAATGCATGTTCTCTTAGATATTCATCTTTTGACTCAATTTTTGATATACATCTCATAACATGTCATTTTAGAGGATTTTGTATAGCATACATATGGTTCTCAATGACATTTGCTATTTTAGGATCTAATAGTGATATTGTTCACATTGATCTTAACTTTGATGATTGTTTGTGTATAGTATATTGAGTGGCATTACTTTTGAAAATATGAGTTTCATATTCTTTGAAAAGTAATGATCTTGAACAAGTCTCTACTTATTGCTCTTAGATCATATGCTTATGAGCCATAAAATCTTGGTTTTCTAACAAATTCACCTTGATTCTCTTATATGTTTTTCTAGTATGTTAAGTTTACTAATATGTAAACATTGGATACACCTTGAAGTTTTTGTGCTTAAGTATATTTAAAATGACTTATGGTTATTATCCATTTTGCTTCGGCAATTACATAGAACTCAACGAGCACCTTCATGAAAAGGGCTACACACATTGGTTGTGAAGGCTACCCAATGTTGGAAAGAGCTACACCATTGTGATGAGTGAAAGCCGTCATGAAGTGAATTTTGTTTATGTAAAAAAATGGAAAAAGTCAAAGAAGTGTTGAAATGAAATCATAAAAAATTCTTTGATTCAAATCCTAAAAAGAAAAGGAGGAAGGCCTAAAAAGAAGTTTAGTTGAAAATCAAATGAGCTCGGGTTGAAAAACAGAAATGGGATGATGAGCCACATGCACACACACGCTTATATGTTGAAATCTATTCTCTTAAAAGCAAAAATTCCGGATGATAATCAGTTTGACTTTTTATGGAAAAAGCTTAAGATGAAAAGTTGTTGGAAATTGTTTGCATGTTGATTATCAAGCTACTTCTTGATATATATTTGAAGCATATCTCTCTCACACACATTTGTTTTATGAGTATGATGATATTTAACAATTGTTGAAGAATTATGAAAGGACTTAAAAAATCTTTGTTTATCTCTCTTAGCATATGAAGCTTATTTTGTTGATATTTCTTCAAATTGCTTGAATGTGTGATTGTGTGAACATCTTTGTGAACTTTATGCTATCATTGATTTTAGTTATAGCATTTATAAAGGGGGAGCATTGTATGCTAGACATTGTTCTCTTTTATGATATATTCACTTGCTTCATTTTGTTACATTTTGGCATATTTTGACTTAATGATACTTGTAAGATATTACTCACTATCTTTGTCTTGCATGATGATTAATTCTTAAGTCATATGTCTTTGTTTTTATATATTTATGACTAATATGATTGTTTTTGTCTTTCACCCACTTTTGTTGTATGTATATAGCATCTTATAACACACGAACAAATGGGAAGAACTAAGGTTACCGGAAGTGGAAATCAGCTGAATCCCATTGTGAAAGCCAAGTCTACCTTAAAAGGATCCAAAGCTTCAAGGTCAAAGATTTAGGGATCTTTGGAACTAAGAAGATATTTTAAAGAGAGGCATTGACTTAGGTAAGTGTAAAGATTCTTATGTTCTTAAGTGCATCAAGGATAGAAATTAGGAATCTTGGGTGAGCATGTTAGGGATAGTGAATGATACTCTTGTTAGAGAGTTTTATCTTGAATATAGAGAAAGTGCCACCTTATTGGATGCTTTGATGGAGATTAGGGGTGTTGTGTTTAGAGTTAACCCGAAAAATATTAAGCTTCTTGGGCTATCTAATGATATGGATTTGAACTTTCTAGATTTAGATGTCATTGAGAATCTTAATATCATGGGTAGAACTCTTTGTGACAATGCTTCTTTCGAGTGGAAAGGTAGAGCCTATATTAGTCAACATGAGTTAACTAAGGCTAGTGCATTTTGGCATCTATTCATTTGCACTAACATTATTGGATCTTCGAATTCAACCGAGTTGAATAAAGACAAGATCAAAATAGTGTATGCCTTGGTGACTAATCAACCTATAAACCTTGGGGATTTTCTTATGCTTTATATTGAAAGTGCGGCTTTCTCTACTAGAGGAGATAAAAAGCTTGCATTACCGGGGCTTATAACTTCTTTGTGTTTAGCTTTTGGTGTTAAGAGTAGAGAAGATGATGTATTGGTACAACCCGTGGAAAAGTATAGTGATAAATGTGTGTCATACATGTCATATAAGGATAAGGGTAACACATGTGATACTTTTGGACTATTTAGTAGTTCTCAAGTTGATTGTCAAGAGGCTAGCACAAACATTCTTCCGGATTGGGCTTTACATTTGAAGAAGAAGGTTGATGAGCTTAGTGCTATAGTTGATAAACAAGATGCTAGAATAAAAGAGTTGGAGGAGTGTATTGCCTCAAGTTCAAGACCACCTCTCAAGCATTATGTTAGATCAACTACACACACATCTTTCTTTTGTGGACCAAGTAGCTAGTATTTGAGTTTTATGGTATGTTTCTTACCTTTTGGCATCATTTCATGTCAAAAGGGGGGAGAAAGAGTTGCTAGTTACTTTGTTTCTTTGTATGTTGTTTTTGTGAACTTTTGAACTTTCAATGGCATGTAATAATTAGTTTTAAGATTTTGTTAAGAATTCTTGTATTTTGGCATGCATTGAGGGGGAGATACATGTACTTATGGACTTAATTGTATATTCTTATCCATATTATATGTTGCCATTTGTTGTTTTTCTCTTTTATATGCATTGTGCTTTCAGATGATTTGTAGGTTTCCTCAAGAGAAGATAAAAATGAAGTTCAAGAGTTTGTGAAGATTAGTTATAGGAATCTTACTCATTGTAATGTGAGGGAGTGATTTTGTGACCTATCTTCATTTTTATATTTTTAGTAAATGTAGAGGTGTTTTGACATGGAATTTGCAAAAGGGGGGGGTTGTTAGGTTTTAGTTTGTTTTTGTATTAATTCCATATCAAAATGATGTTTACTTGTAATGATTTAGTTGTTTAGATTCATGATGATTCAAGCTTCAAAGAAGAATGAACAAGTCAAAGCAAGTTCTAAGTCTTCAAAGAGAAAAGATGCAATTTGGTTCTACAAAGGTATACTAAGACCTTATCTTTCTCTTACAAGGCTTAGGCACACACACAATTCATACATATGTGTCCCTGTATCGTTGTGCACTGTTAGGTCCTAAGAGAGATTGTTAGGTCCTAGATTTGTGTTGGCTTGATTTCATAACAAAACTTCATTTCTTTGTATTGCTTAGTTGCTTAAGTGGTTTGTGATGATAAGAACTTCAAGAAATAAAAGCAACTTCTCATGATGCAAAGTTTGTCTTCAAGAGGATTGGTACTATTCTTGGATGCAAAGGTATCGAGATCCTTCTTCCTCTTGCAAGGCGTAGGCGCACACACACACAATTCACTCATATGTGTCTCATCTTAGTTATGCATCTTTATTTGCACACACATATACAAAATTCATACATTTGTGTCCCTGCATCATAGCGCATCATTTGGTATAACACGTTCACACACTTGAAGTTGAATGCTCATGCATTGGTATGAAAGTAGCATGTTTTGGAAAATGCATGATTGGAGACTATCTCTATGTAGTTTGCATTCTTGTGTGAAATGTGTTTGTTTGTTTATATGTTTGTATAACATGGATCTTGAACTTGATTTTAGTCTTATATTGTTCATGATTGAGTTCCGGTCATTTCGGTTACTCATTCTATTGATTTCAAGTTCTAAGTCAAAAGATACTACACTTTCAACTCATGTTGCATACATTGTCTTTGTCTTCATATATCGAGTTAAATTATTATTTTTTGGGTTAAGTATCTTATATGTCCATGTCCATGAGGGAGTCCCGGTTCATAATCTTCAAACGGATTCAAATTCGGAGTTCGGAGGCCAAAGAACGGTCGAAGAACGCGAGGAGAGCGCAAGGGGTTAGGTGCGATGGCTTAAGCCATCAACATGCACCAACCCGAGATGGCGCGTGGCCAACTCGGCCCCAAGAGTGTTCTGCCCCGAGATGCTCACGTGCCATCTCGAGGAGACACTAATGAAGGAGGGGCAAATTGGTCTTTTGGTTTTTCTCTCTTTAGAAACTCTCATTCCCTCTCATTTGTAAAGATAAGAACATGTTGAGAAATTGAAGAACTATTGTAGAATTTTTCTCTCAACATTTTGATTTTTGTTTTTGTGATAACTTCTTCATTTCTACTCCGAATCACTTGATTCAAAAACAGATTTCAAGTGTCTTGAAGAGTTATACAAACACCAAGCATTTCTAGAACCAAAATATTTCTACATATGTCATTGTGATCTGATCTTCAGTTCGTGATTGCATCCTTGTTGGTAAAATCATCTTCTTCTTAGTTTTCTTATTAGATCTTCTTATTGATTGATGTTATTTGATTAAGAAGCATGACTAGGATGATTTTGATATCATTTTATGGTTTGTTGATTTGATTTTCAAGTTTAGCTAGATTTTTGATATATTGAATGATTTGTGCTAAACTTGATAAACAATAAATTGTTTCTAGAAATCTTTTGTTCTTATGCTTGAATGACTATTTCTAGATTTAATTTCATTTTCTAAGAACTAGTTCTACTTCAATTGTATATTAATTTCATTGATTTGGTTCTTAGTTGATAACATGCTTAAGTTGTCTAGATGCATTTGTGATTGATCTTTGAAAGCATAATCTAGTCATCTAGTTGCATGTCCATAGAATTTGTTGATCATCATTTTCTATGTTGATTGCTTGTTTGCGATTTGCATTCATGATCACTTAGATGCTTTGTGAAGAGGTAGAAAGTCTCATATCCTAGAGTGATTATTTGATTTGAGCATTTATAAGTCTTAGCTAGAGTCGGGAGGACTTGGATAGCCAAGCAAGTGGAAGTCTCGACAAGAGGTGTGAAACCTCGGATTATTGAGCAAGGAAGTCTTGGCAAGAGGTGTGAAGCCTCGGATTTTCAAGCAAGGAAGTCTTGGCTAGAGGTGTGAAGCCTTGGATAGTCAAGCAAGAAGTCTTGCCTAGGGTCGGGAGGATCCGGATAGGTGAGCAAGAAATCTTCCTAGAGACAAGGGGTCTTGGATAGGAAGTCGGCTTAGTAGATCACTATGTTCAAGATAGAGTGAGAGTGAAAGCTTGTAGAGCATGTGTGATTGCTTGAGTGTGTAACTCTATTTGAAATAGTGGATTTTCTTTTATTGGTGGTTGTGGAATCAACCCGTGGATGTTTCCTCTTTGGAGGTTTTACCACGTAAATATCGTGTGTCTTTGTTTCCAATTTTCATTAAGCATTTAGAATTGCATTGTTTTAAAAAGAAGTTAAAAATTGGAGCATATACCTATTCACCCCCCCCCCCCCTCTAGGTATATTTCACTATAAAGATAAAGGGAATTTCATACACCATTATAGGCACACACATACAATTCATTCATACGTGTCCCTGCATCATTGTGCACCATGTATAACACATTCACACACTTGAAGATGAATGCTCATGCATTGGTGTGGAAATAACATGTTTTGGAAAATGCATGATTGGAGACTATCTCTATGTAGTTTGCATTCTAGTGTGAATTGTGATTATTTGTGTATTTCTTTGTATAACATGGATATTGAACTTGAATTTAGTCTTAAATCAGTCTTGATTGAGTTCCGGTCATTTCAGTTACTCATACTATTGATTTCAACTCATGTTGCATACATTGTCTTCGTCTTCATATATCGAGTCGAATTTTTATTTTTTGGGTTGAGTATCTTATATTTCCATGTCTTTGTGATAGTTACAGTTCATAATCCACAAACGGATTTGAATTCTGAGTTTGGAGGCCAGAGAACGGTCGAAGAACGCGAAGGAAGGTGGAAGGAGAAAGAAGTCAGCAAAGCACTTCTTTCCCGAGATGGCGCGTGGCCATCTCGGGGTAGAAGGCTTGCTGCCCCGAGATGCCCACGTGCCATCTCGGACAGAAAGCATGCTTGCCTGCTTCTTGCCCCTCTTGGTCATTTCACATGCCCAATTTTCCCTCTCCTTTATATTCTCTTTCCCTCTCACATTTCATTCTAAGAAGAAATTTAAACTTGTGTGCAGAAAATTTTTTCTCTACATTTTCTCACCTTCCAAACACCATAACTTCTTCATTTGAACTCCGATTTGAGTGATTCAAAGTTGAGACTGTTTGTCTATACATGCTTCATCTTTTCTCTGAAGGTTTGAGTGAGTTTTCTTGCTTATTTTGGAGTATAAACACACAAAAATGAGACTGCACCTAAATCAACTAAGGTATTGATTTTCTCTCAAAGTTTTCTTTTAAAACTTGGTCAATTGCCTTAGGTTTTCTTCTTCAACTTATATATGTGTATTGTGAGTGTTTTGATTTGAGTTTTGAACTCTTTTAAAGCTAGGTTGAGTTTCAATTGAGATCTTACATGATGAGTTAGGTTTTGATTTTGCCTATGTTTTCACATGTTTGGGATTGTATTGTGCTAGCTTTGATTCTAGGACTAGTTGATGATCTTCGATTGATTGATTTTGTGAAAAAATAGTTCCTCACATGTATTAGGCTCTCTTGGCCAAATTCTCACATTAATACATGTGCTTATGTTCTTTTGAGCTATTCATGTGTTTTTGTTGAATCTATGAATAGGAATATGCTCTAGAACTTTAGCTTAAATCTAAATGACTTTTTCATATGATTTTAGCACGTTTTTTTGTTTATGTGATTTAAACTTGATTTTTTGATTAATCGAACATATTTTGTGATTCAAGTTTAGATCTATGCATGTATCTAGGTTGTGATTAATGTTGAACATGTCTTACATGATCTACATGATTTAAACATGCATGATTGACTAGACTACATTTGTTTTGTGCATTTATGCTCATGTCTAGTATTTTCCATAGGATGTGTTGATCATAGAATTCTATGTTGCGTGCTTGTTTTCGTTTTGCATTCATGATCACCTAGATGCCTTAAGAGAAGGAAGTCTTGACAATAGATGTGAGACCTATGTTGTTGAGCAAGTAAGTCTTGACAAGAGGTGTGAGACCTTGGATTGTCAAGCAAGGAAGTCTTGACTAGAGTCGGGAGGACTCTGATAGTCAAGCAAGAAGTCTTGCCTAGAATCGTGAGGATCCAGATAGATGAACGAAGAAGTCTTGACTAGATTCGGGAGGACTCAGATAGTTGAGCAAGAAGTCTTGCCATGGGTCATGAGGATCCAGTAAGGTGAGCGAGGAAGTCTTGACAAGAGGTGTGAGGCCTCAGATTATTGAGCATGAGGGCGACATCTTCATGAGTAGGATAGAATGGTTGTTTCTAGGTGAAGGGGTCACTTAGTGGGATGGTTGCTAATTCGTGGGTGTTTCCTCTTCCGAGGTTTACCACGTTATATCTTGTGTCAACTTCTCTCTATCCCTATCTCTCTAGTATTTGTATTTGTTATTTGAATACTAAGGATAGAACTCTTTATGTAAGTTGACTTCCTTTCTATAATATAGATTGTGTATGTGTTACAATTACTTGTTTGTATCACACTTTACTTGTTCTATATATTGATTAAGTATCTTTAATTAATACATATATTGTGATACAAGCAATCTAGAGGGACAAACTTTTTTTTGTTTCTAAGGGATTCGAAAAAGGTGTCTAACCTATTCACCCCCTCTCTAGGTTAGCCTTGAGCATTTAACCGTGTTTGTATTTTCATTTGGTGGTCGTAATCTTCTCTGCTCAAGACTTCCTAACCAGAGGCAAAAGCGACCCTAGGGCGACCTCAGTCTTCGTCGCCTGGAGGTCGCAATCTTCTCGGTTCAAGACTTCCCAACCAGAGACAAAAGCGACCCCAGGACGACCACACTCTTAGTCGCCCTGAAGTCGCAATCTTCTTGGTTTTGGACCCCTTCACCAGACGCAATAGCTACCTCAAGGCGACCATATCCTAAGTCGCCCAATGGTCGCTACTTTGCCCAAAAAACCTACAAATTCAGGGAAATACCCTTTTTGCCCCAGACCCAATTCTTTCCCATATATATACCATTACTATTTTGAGACCTAAAAAAAAAGGGTGAACCAGAAATCTATGAAAAACTCATCTTTGGAACTACCATTACATCACCAAACCAACTTTGAAGAAAATCAACCAAGCCACCAACTTTCCCTAAATATCCAATCATCTACCATACCCACTACACAAATCCATATTCATTTCATATTTCTGGAGCAAAGAGGAAGCTGAAGAGTGCTTGAAGGAGAAGAATAATCGACACTAGAGAAGGCTCCTAACATAGTTTTCTCTAATCTCTTTCTCTTTTATCATTGTGTCGAGCCATGTCTTTAATTTCATATATGTTGTATATGGCTCTAATTTGTAGTATAAACTAATTGTCCTTTGCTAAGTCTTGATGAAACCAAACCCTCTAATTTAATGATGTAGACTTTTTATTTTTCCCATGTATGCTTGTATCTTGTATGGATATTTTTGAGTGCTTAATGCTTTCATGAGATTGATTAACTTGTGATTGATTTATTGTTCGGTGTTTTGAACCGAGGGGTGACGTACTCCACATGTTTGATAAAATGTCCTCTATATATGACTAGTAAGGTAGAGATACGCGAGGCTAGTATATAGAACCTTGTTTGTGTACCAAGTTCTTAATGAATTCATGCATATATTCTAGAATCATCAAGAGATAGGTTTTGGGTACGCTTGGATGTAATTTCTATTGCTCGAGAGAGATTAGGGATTATTAATTGGTGCACGGGTATACATTTCACAAATGCATAATTTGGGTATTTAAATTAGTTTTGGGTTCGAGATAGAAGGGGGTGAGGTGGATTCTAGGCCTTAGCACTCATCATCACATATCAGCATTCAATATATTATTGTCGGTTTTCATTTTCTAATTTTTAGATAAAACTTGCTTAGTAAGTAAATTAGAATAGCTAGAGTCAAAAAAATCACATTTTCCAAATCATTGTTCAAATAGTAGTTAAATCGATCAATTTCTGTAATCAACTCCTCAATCACCGTGGAAACGAACTTTACTTATTATTGTGTTACACTTCGGCCTCATACACTTACGAGCGCCCACTTTGGAGCGAGTCACCCAACATAGATAATGGTAAAGAAAGATCTGGCACAGGTGGAGGACATCCATGTTGACCCTGTCCAGGTTGATCTGGCGCTAGTGGAGGTGCGGCAAGAGGTGATTCCTCTGTTGATTTGGTAGCTAGCGCTTTGGTTGAAGGAGCTATTCTTGTAGGGGAGGCTGACCCAAGAGTTGAAGGAGTTGAAGTGTGAAATTAGGGTTTTAAATATTTAAAAAAAAATCCCATTTAATAGAAGAAACCTTAACCCTAGATTAATTGACATATATTAAAAGTATCGTACCTTTTTCTCGTGACGATTGAACTAGCACCAAATTGAATCCGTAAGATCTTCCAATCCAATCACGAACGTGAATCACCTAGGAGTGTGGGCTCCCTTTCTTTAAATTGTATACCTGATGATGGAAACAAACAAAATCTCTTTCTTTTGTTAGTCACGATAATCCTCTAGAGAAAACCCAAGAACGTTCGGTCACTTGTGAATTATCAATCTATTTGATTGAATAGATTGAAACTCGCGTGAACCTGATTAATTTTTGTACACAAAACCCTTTTGATCTAAAGGATACTAGTGCACTATCGAAAACAAAAAACGTTCCCCTTTTCTCTTCTTCTTGTCCGAATTCAATACACAATATCTATGAGTTGGCCGAATTTCGTCTAGAGCAAAAAATAAAATTTCCTCTATCAAAATTCTCTCAGTAGGCCAAATTCTCTCTCATAAAACCCTAGCCTTGGCTGAAAATTCACTTAAAATTAAGCCTCGGTCGAAATTTATGTGTAGTATATATAGGAGACCAAATCCTGTCTAGAAGGATTTACTTGGTGGGCAAGAATCATTTCCTTAGGTGGTTTTACTTGGTGACCAAGAAACCTTTTCAAAAAAGAATTCTTTTCTATACCAAGACTCCTAATCCAACTTCAATAGTGTATTTACTCAATAACCAATTATTGAATATAAATTAAATTGTGACTAAATAAAAAACTTCCTAATTTGACTAATTGTCAATTAGAGTCGTAATACTAATAAAATACTTCCTAATTTGACTATATAAATAAATTCCTTTTATTTATCTGCTTATCAAATATAGTATTCGATACTTATCATATTACCAACAATAATATGTCTCTAGAAGACCATCTCCTACTAGGAAAAAGATTTCGACTTTTAATTAAATAAATAAATAAATAATTTCCATTTAATTAAATAATAACAAAAAAAAACAATATATAAGACGAATAAATAGTCCCTTGCCGCCCAAGCCAACATATATGGGCCAACGTTGTTTAATCTATTTTATTAAATCCATTGGACCTTAATAAAAAGTCCACATGTGAATTAGACCCATTTTTACTAAAGAAGAAACAAGTCCACATGATTTAATACAATTCTAGATGGACCCATAAATTGGTCCGGTAGAATATATCAAGTGATCCATGCAAGTTCGTGTGGATTGAGGATCTTGGCGGGCTATCTAAATTTAAGCTCCAATAGACACAACCCAATCACAATCAACAAATGATTCACTTAGGTTCGATCTATTAATTTTTGTTCATTCCACTAAAGAACTAAAATTGAACACTTAAATAAAGAAAGAATAAGTTAACATTTCCTACTTATACCTTAGACAATCTTAGTGGAGAAAGTGGATCCTCATGAAGAATATCAGTAATCACCAAGAGCTCATAGACAGCCTATAGCTCTCGAAGTTACCATATTTACTCATATGACCACATTTTGAACTTGGATATTTTGACTTGTCCAGAAGCCATATTTCAGTAGACACTATTGAAAACTTAAAGTTAAGATTTAATATCCAATACTTTAAAACATCCATATGATGATATTCTACTCTCATTTAATAAATGGAGCCACGATGTCCATATCTATAAATGATGTTATCTATCGATTAACAAATGAATACCACCAAACTATCGAGGATAGACTATGCTATATAATCGTACTCATTGATAGCTCAAATGATTACACTTGCAACCATAAGTCCATCATTTATCTCAGGATTGAGTTAGATTCTCCGATTGTCTTCAAGTGAAAACTTTTATCCACTGACGATTGTGGATAAATTAATTCACTGTGATCCTATTCAATGCACCTAGTGCACTAGATTGTTTTGTCCAAAGACACCACACTTTGACGATTTTAAACTCATCATAACACATTGTTGGGATTATGCTCGACAGTAAGATTATAATAATGTATTTAACAATTTTTTCATATTAATAAAATTATTTATAGTTTAATTTTTATAATTGTCAAATGTAAATAATCATAAGGACAAAAGACTATGGGAAAAGAAGAATTGTTCATATATCTAGATATATATGAGTTAGTCTTATATAATATTCAAAACATAAGATAAAGGTTGGGCGTCTTTATCTTATCAAAGTTGTAGATTCTTTTGCTAGCATTTGAGTGAGATCAAATGTGTTATGATGAGTCTAAAATCATCAAAGTGTCGTGTCTTTGGGCACAAGAATCTAGTGCACTGGGTGCATTGAATTGGATCACAGTGAAATACTTTATCTAGAACCGTTAGTGGATAAAAGTTTTCACTTGAAGACAATCGGAGAGTCTCTCTCAATCCTAAGATAAATGATGGACTTATGGTTGCAAGTGTTATCATTTGAGCCATCAATGAGTACGATTATATAACATAGTCTATCATCGATAGTTTGGTGGTATTCATTTTTAATCGGTAGATGAATTCATTTATAGATATGGACATCGTGGCTCCATTTATTAAATGTGAGTAGAAAACCATCATGTGGATATTTCGAGGTATTAAATATTATATCTTAACGTTAAGTTTTCAATAGTGTCAATTGAAACATGGCTTCTGGAGAAGTCAAAATATCCAAGTTCAAAATGTGGTCATATGAGTAAATATGGTAACTTGGAGAGCTATAGGCGGTCTATAAGCTCTTGACGATTATCGGTATTCCTCACGAGGATACACTATCTCCAATAAATTTGTCTAGGGTATGAATGAGCAATATTAACTTATTCTATATTTATTTAAAAGTTCAATTTTAGTTCTTTAGTGGAATGAAATAAAATTAATATATTGGACCTAAGTGAATCATTTGTTGATTGTGATTAGGTTATGTCAATTGGAGCTTAAATTTAGATAGCTCTCCAAGATCCCAAATCCACACGAACTTGTATGGATCACTTGATATATTTTACCAGACCAATTTATTGGTCCATCTAGAATTGTATTAAGGCATGTGGATTTGTTTCTTTTAGTAAGAATGGGTGTAGTTCACATGTGGACTTTTTATTTAGGTCCAATGGATTTAATAAAATAAGAAAAATAATATATATGCCCATGTGTTGTCTTGGGCGGCAAGGCTATATAAAATAGCTTATTATATTGTTTTTTATTTCATTATTTAATTAAATAGAAATTAATTAATTTGGAAATTAATTAATTATTTAATTAAAAATCAAAATCTTTTTCCTAATAGGAGAAGGTCTCCTATTATTATACTATTGTTCGTAGTATAATTAATATTGAAGACTATAATTAACAAGTTGATAAATAAAATGAATTATTTATCTAGTCAAATTAGAAAGTCTTTAATATGGTCGTAAATACACTAATGAGTTGGATTAGGAGTCTTGGTTAAGAAAAGGATTCTTGGTCACCAAGTAAATCCTTCTAAGGAAAGGATTCTTACCCACCAAGTAAATCCTTCTTAGGAGAGAATTTGGTCTCCTATATATACTACCTATTACATTCGACCAAGACATAATTTTTGGGGTGGGAAGTTGCTTTTTATTCGACCAAGACATCCTTATGAAGGGCAAGGTACAAGAGATTCATACCGTAGGTAAAAATGCTACTGTTAAGACCTGCAAGAAGGTCAAGAAACAACAGAAGAAAAAGCAACTAGGACCTACTAAGAAGGAGACAAAGAAAGTAACCAATATCAAAGGGATGTGTTTCCTTTGTGGTGAAAAGGGACATTGGAAAAGAAATTTCCCAAAGTCTTAGGACAAGAAGGAAGAAGGGGTTCAAGAAAAGAAGAAGGCTTAATGAGAACAAATTCAACTTGCGTGTAGGCAATGGAGCGTTGGTGTTTGCTAGTTAACTGGGAGATATTAGATTTAGTTTAGATTCTTATATGCATTTAGATTTAATAGACGTTTATTATGTACCTCAATTCAAGAGGAATTTAATTTCAGTTTCTTATTTAAATAAATTTTGTTATTCGGTTACTTTTATTAAAGCTTTTATTATTAGTAAGAATGAAAAAATTATTTGCAAAGGTACATTGTAAAATGGTTTATTCTATTTGTATAGAAATATCTCTCACTTGTTAGACACAGAATCAATGGAACCTAATCATAAAAGAGTAAAATTATCAAAAGATGAAACCTACCTATGGCATTTGCGCCTAGGTCATATTAACCTTGATAGGATCAAAAGATTGGTTAGTGATGGACCTTTAAGTGACTTAAAAGTTAAAGATCTACCAACTTGTGAATCTTGTTTGGAAGTAAGATTACCAAAAGGTCTTTCATTACCAATGGCACAAGAGCCATTGAATGTTTAGGATTGATACACACTGATGTGTGTGGACCTACGAGCATTCAAGCTAGAGGTGGATATGAGTACTTCATCACTTTCACGGATGATTACTCAAGATTTGGATATGTGTATCTCATGAGACATAAGTTGGACGCTTTTGACATGTTCAAAGCTTTTAAAGCTGAAGTGAAAAATCAGCTTGAGAAATGCTTAAAAAATTTGAGGTCAGATCATGGTGGAGAATATCTATTTGGTGAGTTTCAACAATATCTTATTGATAATGGGATAATTTCTCAATTTTTTGCACCAGGTACACCTCAACCAAATGGGGTGGCAGAAAGAAGAAATAGAACTCTTTTGGAAATGGTTAGGTCTATGTTGAGTTATTCAACGCTTCTTAATTCCTTTTGGGGATATGCTTTACAAACTGTCATGTACATTCTAAACGTTGTACCATCTAAATCGGTTTCTAAAACACCACATGAGTTATGGACCGAGCGAAAGCCTAGTTGACAACACTAAGGATATTTGGATGTTCTGTGCACGTGTTAAAAGGAACATGCATATTTGTAGGGTATCCAAAAGGAACAAAAGGATATTATTTTTATAGTCCTTCAGATCTTAAAGTATTTGTTTCGATAAATGCTAAATTTCTGGAAGAGAACTATATGAATAATTTTGTGCCTAAAAGTAGAATTGTTTTGAATGAGCTTTCAGGAGATATAATTCCACAAGAGGTTTCACAACCTAGCCCAATTGAAAGTTCCGCACCAACAAAAGATCAACAATCTACCATTCCTCATCGTAATGGGAGGGTTAGTAGACAACCCGAGAAATACATTGGTCTAGGAGAATCTGTATAGAATCTCCCAGATGATGATGATCCCTATACGTAAAAGGAAGTAATGGAAGATACTGATTGTCGCCTTTGGCAATAGGTAATGCAATCTGAAATTTAATCTATGTGCAAGTGAGTATACAAGAGGAAAAGAGGAATGGATTGAAAGGTGACAACCTTTAAAGCTAGATTCGTAGCTAAAGGTTATAAACAGAAGGAAGGCATCCATTATGAAGAAACCTTCTCTCCTGTGGCCATGCTTAAATCCATTAGGATACTCTTATCCATTGTGGCATCTCTAGACCTAGAGATTTGGCAAATGAACGTCAAGAAAACTTTCCTCAATTGAAGTCTTGACAAAAGCATCTATATGATGCAACCAGAAGGATTCATTGAAAAAGGCCAAGAGGAAAGGGTATGCAAGTTGCAAAGATCCATATATGGATTGAAGCAAGCATCCAGATCCTGGAACATAAGGTTCGATGAATCCGTGAAAAGTTTTAGATTTATTCAAAACCTTAACGATCCCTGTGTATACAAAAGGATTAAAGGTGACAAGTTGGTTTTTCCAGTTCTTTACGTTAATGATATACTACTCAACGGAAACGATGTAGGTGTATTAACATCAGTAAAAGAATAGTTAGCAAAACAGTTTTATATGAAGGACTTAGGAGAAGCGAGTTATATTCTTGGTATCCAAGTCATAAGGGATAGAAAGAATAGAATGATTGCATTATCCCAAGCTTCATACATAGATAAAATCTTGTCTAGGTATTCCATACAAGAATCCAAGAAAGATATGTTACGTTTCAGACATGGAATCAAACTTTCTAAGAAACAAGTTCCTAAGAATGAGCATGAAGAGCAATTCATGAGTAGGGTTCCATATGCCTCGGCAGTTGGAAGTTTCATGTATGTAATGCTCTACACTAGACCAGATATTTGTTTTGCTATTGGCATAGTTAGCATGTTTTAATCAAAACCTGGTCCTGATCACTGGACAACAGTCAAGCATATTTTAAAATATCTCAAGAGAACGAGAGATTATATGCTTGTATACTCTAGAGAGGAGCTAATTTTTGTTGGGTATACAGATCCGATTTCCAATCAGATTCTGACTCCGAAAGATCAACATCAGGATCTATGTTTACACTTGGAGAAAGGGCAATCATATGAAGGAGTATCAAGCAATCTTGTATTGCTGATTCCACTATGGAAGCCGGGTATGTTACCGTATGCGAGGCTGCTAAAAAGGTTGTCTAGCACCGATAATTCTTGATTGACTTGGAAGTGGTTTCTGATGCGAATAAGCAGATCACTATCTACTGTGACAATAGTGGAACAGTGACTAATTCGAGAGAACCAAGAAGTCATAAAAAAGAGAAATACATTGAAAGAAAGTATCACCTTCTGAGGAAAATTATGCATAGAGGTGACGTGACGATTACCATGTTAGAACCCCGTTCAACGGTTATGCAGCCGAACTAGGTTTTAATTTTTTTTATACAGATCATAATCTGTATCTGTGACCAGTGAACTTGGGATCGTAATTATTTTTCGAAACTAATATATGCAATATGTCAACACAGGAAATTGAAATCGATGTAATCAAGAAGAAAATCTTACCAATGTTTGGAGGCTCCTTCACTTTTCGATATGCTCCTGTCTGAACCAATCTTACCAATGTTTGGAAGCTCCTTCACTTTACGATGTGCTCCTGTTTGAACCACTCGATCTTCTTCGCTATCTCCCGGGACTGGTAACTGCTTGTGGTCGCATCACGGTCTCAGGAACTTGAATGGAGGATGTAGAGACATACTTGAAGAAACTCTTTCTTCTCAATTTGGTGTATTGATTTCATGCATGCATAAATTACATCTCATGCAAAAGTTATACCTTTTTTTCCTTTTTTTTTACGTGTATCAAGTACACACACCAAAAAAAAAACAAAGTCATTTTTTTTTATTAAAAACTCTTGCTCACGCCTCCACTTGTATTATATATATATATATATATATCTTAATATATAAAACATATATATCATATATATATATACATATATCCTTGTTTGTATCCTATATAAACACTTATATATTTGCACACACCAATTAGCGTCAAATGCAATCTCTTGTGTTATTATTGATATATATCTTTTAATTATCCTTTTCAAATATATCTAATATATTAAAAGTGATAATAAGTATTTTAAATTTTAACTGAAATTCAAATACTTAGATAAATGATTTAGTAAAATAAAATAATCCTATTATTTTATCTTCACCTAAATCCATATATCAGCTAACACCCTCCAATTAATAGTTAATTAACAATTCATAGTTATCAATATAATTAAATAATCTATTTATTTTATTAATTTAACTATTAACATTCATTAATTAAATAATCACATTATTCAATTAATTCCCGAATACATACGTGTCACTTTTGTAACACAATTAATTGGACAATCCAATTAATTAACCGTTACCATTGTTACCTAAATCGATCGGGCTAGCTAGAGGACCTAATGGACCCAAAGTATTTTGAGCTCCAATAATCCTCAGAATCATTAATTAAACTCTTTAATTAATATTCCTTGATTATTAACTCCGGTGTTATTCAACTAAAAACCCGAAGTTGCACTCTCTCAACTGCAGACGCTTTTTTATAGACCGATATAACTCAGTGTCCATCGATATAGCTATTACATATGGTGTGATCCTCCACAGTAGCTCATAATTAGAGCTAGGTCATAATATCCGTTATACCCCTCTAATTACATATATCCTTTAAGTACAATTGATTCTTTAGTGGACAATAAATCCTATTTCCTCACGGAATTAGAAGAGCGCTTATATTGTCTAAGCTCTGAATCAACTCTTAAGGGAACTACCGTCTACTTCACATAAGAAGGAGTGGATTCCACTATTGTGTACAAACCTTCTCAACCACAGTCCAAACCGTAATCCTAACATACGTAGCATATTGATCGGGAACTGCATCCGACCTCACCCATGGTATATCGAAGATCACAACCTAACCTAAAGGAGTCGATAAGACACTCAGGATTAAGACCACCCACATATAGCCATCATTAGTTGATATATATGAATCTCTTTGGTAAACAGATCTTGGTGAGAGATTCATATAGATCATGGCCCAGTCATATACGATCAAATCATACAAGGTGCCTATATTCCCATATCTCATATTGATTCAGGATAGAATCATTGTACATTACGGAATGGACCGCAACTATAGATTAACCACAAATTAAGTACCCAGCTTTATTTGCTATCTATGGATTCTTTAGATTGCACGTCTCTTATTGTATCAGTCTGTATATGACACTCATATACACAGTTTGAGATTACATCCGGAGCACTTGAATGTTAAATATATGCACAAGTTATAAAATAAACAACACAACATGAATAAATTGAACTTTTCCTTTTATTTATTTCATAAATCCATTTACAAATTACATCTTTAGAGCATAAACCCCAACAATCTCCCACTTGCACTAAAGCATGTGAGGAATGTCTCATAACCATAGACCATCTAGGTGACCCAAAAACACTTTAGCCGGTAAGGTCTTCATAAATGAAATAGAATGATAGTCTTGTGATGCTATCATTGTGATGATCACGTCTCCTCTCTGTACTGTCTCTCTAATGAGTTGATAATTTATCTTTGTATGTTTCCCTCTTTGGTGGCTTCTTGGTTCTTTGGAATTAGCCACAGCACCACTGTTATCACAATAAAGTGTGATAAGCCTATCCAGATATTGAACAACTTCTAGATCACTCAAGAACTTAAAAAGCCAAATTACCTCTTAAGTAGCTTCACAAGCGGCTACATATTAGGCATCCATGGTGGAGTCAGCAATACAAGTTTGCTTGATACTTCTCCATACAATGGCTCCACCATCTACGGTGAATACTGATCTAGATGTGGATTTCCTAGAATCCCTGTTTGACTGAAAATCAGAATCCGAGTATCCTAACGGAAACAAGTCTTGCCTAAAATACACTAGCATATAGTCTCTCGTTCTTCGAAGATACTTGAGAACTGTCTTGACAGTAACCCAATGATCCAATCCTGGGTTGGACTGGTATTTATTGACTACTCCTACTGTGTAGTTGATGTCCGACCTCGTGCATAACATAGCATACATGAGACTACCTACTGCCGATGCATAGGGTACACGTCTCATATCCTTAACTTCTTGAGGTGTCTTAGGACACTGTTACTTAGACAAGTAAACTCCATGCCTAGAAGGTAAATTACCTTTATTGACATCAAAAATCGCACAAGAATTTTGTCGATATATGATGCCCGAGACAGTGCTATTAGTTTGTTCTTAAGATCCCTTATAAATTGGATCCCTATAACATAACTTGCCTCTCCCAAATCTTTCATTTGTAATTGGCTAGCTAGCCAGCCCTTTACATCAGACAACACTCCCACATCATTCCCAATGAGTAGGAAATCATCTACGTAAAGAACCAAGAAAACTACTTTCTTATCAATGATGCGCTTGTAGACATAAGGCTCATCGTCGTTCTGCTCAAAGCCATAGGTTTTGATCACATCATCCAACCTTATGTTCCAAAATCTAGATGCTTGTTTAAGTCCATAGATGGACCTTTGCAGCTTGCAAACCTTTTGCTCTTGATCTGGAGACACGAATCCCTCTGGTTGCATCATATAAATGCTCTCATCAAGATTGCCATTCAAAAATGTAGTCTTGACATCCATTTGCAAAATTTCATAATCGAAATAGACAGCAACGGATAAGAGAATCCTAATAGACTTAATCATGGCTACTAGTGAGGAGGTCTCTTCATAATTGACCCCCTCTTTCTGGGTATAACCCTTGGCCACTAGCCTTTCTTTGAAGGTTTCTACCTTCCTATATATTCCTCTTTTTCTCTTATAGATCCACTTCCACCCTATGGGTTTTACCCCATCCGGTAATTCTACAAGATTCCAGACTGAGTTAGAGTACATGGACTCCATCTCGAGATTCATGGCTTTAAGTCATTCCTCTTTATCAAGATCTTCCATTACATTCTTAAATGTCAATAGATCATCCACACTATTAGCAGATACAACACCTTGTCCCTTACATATACCTAAATAGCGTCCAGGTTGTCTCCCAACCCTCTCACTACGTCAAGATCTTCCATTACATTCTTAAATGTCAATGAATCATCCACACTATCAGCAGAAGACAACACCTTGTCCCTTACATATACCTAAATAGCGTCCAAGTTGTCTCTCAACCCTCTCACCTTGTCTAGGTGGTAGTGTATCGTGATTAGGAACCATCTGACTATCAGATGTTTTATGGATCAACAACTCTTGTTGATGAAGCACTAGTCTCACCAGGCTCCAACTCATTCAATACAATCTTAGAATGAGGTTTATGGTCACTAATATAATTATCCTCATGAAACATTGTATTTATCGATACAAATACTTTGTTATCTTTGGGACTATAAAAGTGTCCACCTCTGGTCTTCTTGGAGTATCCTACAAACAGGAAGACCACAGACTTGGAGTCTAGCTTTCCACTTCTGTTCTTTAACACGTGTGTTAGACACCCTTATATGCAGAAATGTTGCAAACTAGCTTTACGACCATTCCACAACTCTAGGGGAGTCTTAGAAACAAATTTAGATGGCACCATATTCAAAATGTATGCCGCTATTTGTAACGCATATCCTAGAAGGAATTTGGTAATGATGAGAAACTAATCATAGATCTCACCATTTCCATTAGGGTTCTATTTCTCCTCTCCGCTACACCATTTTGTTGAGGTGTACCGGAAGCTGTGAGTTAGGAAATTATCCCATGCTCGACCATGAAGTCTTTAAACTCTTGGTCAAGGTACTCACCTCCACGATCCGATCGTAGTGACTTGATAGTCATTTATAATTGATTCTCAACTTCAGCTCGGAATTCTTTAGACATTTCAAATGTTTCTGACTTCTGTTTCATTAGGTAGACGTATCCGTATCTTGAGTAGTCATCTATAAAGGTGACATAATACTCATAACCACCCCTAGCTTTAACATTCATTGGTCCGTAGATGTCTGTATGTATAAGCTCTAGCGGTTCTTTAGCTCTAAACCTTTTTCTAGTAAAAGGTCTCTTAGTCATCTTACCTTCTACACAAGATTTGCAGACAGGTAAGGTGTCAACCTTTAACTCACTTAAAAGTCCTCTTTTTACTAGTCTGTCTATCCAGTCAAGGTTGATATGACTAAGCCTTAGATGCCAGAGATACGTGTCATTATCTGAAGAAATCTTATGTCGTTTAGTTTTTTGGTTTTTCAACCTTAAACATTTCGGTGTTGAGCAGTGTAGTATGTATTAACGGTCTTAACACATACAAATTGTTTTCATTAATTACTGAACAAATATTCAGACCATTCTTTCCAATAATAACAGACTTATTATTAAAAGTAACAAAATATTTTTGTTCTAACAACTTAGAAAAGGAAATCAAATTTCGTGTAAATCCAGGAATGTAAAATACATTGTCCAACAATATATAACTATTATAAAAACGTAATCTAATTACGCTCACTGCTCGTGCCGACACGACATCCTCTGACCTCACACGCATAGAGAAGGCTCCCTCATCTACCTGTGTCCAAGAATTAATCCATTGCAAAGAAGAACAAACATGGTTAGTGGCCTTTGAATCAACTGTCGAGGGTGAAGAATCATCTTCCATTTAACATGACTCAAGAACAAGTATATCATATTTACCTTTCTTGGACTTCTTCTTTCTTTGAGCTTTCTTGGGTTTTGGCTTACCCTTCACCTTTCTAGCAGACCTCTTCTTTTTCTTATTATTGGAGGAAGATGGTTCGACAACATTTGCCTCACCGGTCTTGCCCTTGTTATCCTTAGTCAAGGACTCAAAGGTAGTGAGCTCATTGAGCAACTGTGTGAGATTGAACCTTAAATTGTTTATCTTGTAGTTACTCTAAAATTGATCAAAACTCTTCAAAAGAGTCGTCAGTATGATGCTCACTTGGCTGGGTTCGTCAATGGCCCCGCCATTGACTTCTGCCTTGTAAAAGTAGGACATCATGCTCAGGATTCGTTCCCCAAACTGACGTAGCTTCCTTCATGCGATTGAGCATAGCGGAAAGAATAACTTCTTGTCGTTTTTTCTCGTAGGGCTGCCCAACATAGCTTGTAATGACTCCATGATTTCGAATGCTGAAGTCATTGCTTCTTGCTCTGTGGCAAGCACGTCTGTCATTGAAGTTAAATGATATGTTCGAGCTTTCTCATCAGATGAGACCCATCGCTTGTATGCCTCACAAACAGTTCATGTGGCATTAGCGGCATGCACTTGAGATCATTCTTTTGTAAGCACAAATTTGAGGTCTTTGGTGACCAATATTGCATTAATGTTAAGCTTCCACTTAGTGTAGTTATCACCAGTCAATTTGTCGTTTGCGAGAATTCGAAGTAATGCAAAAGACATTATTATTGAAATAAATAAAACGTTCATTCAGTCATTTATTTAAAACAAGTGCGAGTGCTTTGGCATAAATTTAAACATGATGTATGCATATGTTTAACGAACTAGAACTACCCTAAAACTAGTTACTATACCACGACAATCCAACATACCACAAAGAAGTGCCGCCTTAGGGTCGGTCAAGTATTTTCATGTTGGACCGAGACATTCTCAATCAAATTATATTCTAGATAACTCTTATTCTATATCATTCAACTATCGTTTATTTAGTCAGGTTTTTAATTAACAAACTTAATTAAAACCTTCGTGAGTGTAACCCACCATTTCAGATCTTACGAGCTTAATTCGATAATTGCTGCCTTAAGGTCGGTCAATCCCAAAATACCCTAAGAAATCCTATCCGTTAGGAAGTCAACCTTGGTATTGACCTTTGTGGAAACCCTTCTTAGGGAGGACGAAAGCAAGCCGTCACGAGGGCCCACTCGGATCTCACGGTGTTGAACTAATGATGGAGACCGCGGGATATATATGTCATAT
Organism: Dipteronia dyeriana; assembly: GCA_032871835.1. NCBI lineage: Eukaryota > Viridiplantae > Streptophyta > Magnoliopsida > Sapindales > Sapindaceae > Dipteronia > Dipteronia dyeriana. Next base: position 89,419,275 of record CM065300.1, on the reverse strand, counting down.
ATCCCTCTCCCACTCACTATTTTAAATTTAGGGTTTTCTTTTAACCGTTAGTGCACCTAGACTCTACAGGATTAAACGACTAACTTTAATCAAGTTGTCTAGCGCATTAACTAATTAGAAACAAATTCTAATTAACTGATAAATTATTGATGATTTTTAACAATTAAAAATCTAATATATTAGTGAATAATCTAAGCCTTTGTAAACTATTTACTAATGTGAGATTATTATGTTAGTGTTTACCAAGTTTTAACTATTAAAACCCTAACACTTTATTCGGACATTTATTATTAGGTTATTAATCAAATTAATCCTAATGAAAATAATTGACCCTATTAATCTAACTTATTAAACTCTGTAATAACTAGATTAATATTAATGAGAGTTACCAAGTTTTCTAACCATTAAAAAACTAATTTCATTATTCATGGCCATTTATGTATTTACAAATTTTAATCACAATAAAAAAACATAAAGTATCAGGCTATGATGCGTATATGACATATAAAATATATTTGTGTAGGCACATCTAATCTAAATGACATACGTAAGCATGACAATGCTTTTATCATCACATAATATAAAGCATACATGAATTGACCGAGTACTGTGGATTATTTAACCTAAAAAATTAGAATCTAAAATTATAAAAAATTCTCCAAGGCATTCCTTGGTCTTCTAGTAACTTCAGATATCTTTCAGTCTCTTCAGGTCACTCCGATTCATCTCATGAATCGAAAATAAGAAATATGTACAGAATGCACTAGGCAACACTTGCCAACGGAACTATGTGTGAACAGTACCGTGTGAACAGTACCCATGTGAACAGTGCGGTGAACAGTACTGTTGTGAACAGTACCGCCGTCATGAACAGTACAGCCGTCGTGCGTGTTTCCAGTTCTTCGTTTACAGATTACAAATTTTTTATTTACAATACAATAACAGTAAAATAAAAAATATAATAAAAAAAATATACAACCCATAAATCCTAAATCCACAGAACCATAAAAATTTATGATCAACCATATTTAAATTAAAAAATTTAATTATAAACATTCATACAATCATAAAGTTGGTGCCTACACATTCATACATACAGGAGAATCGAAAACAATTTCCTGTTCCGAAAAAAAAAATTGGCTCTGATACCAATTATTGGAACCTCGTTCAGCGGTTACGCAACGAAACTAGGTTTTTAATTTTTTTATACAGATAATAATCTGTATCTGGGATCAGTGAACTTAGGATCGTAATTATTTTTCGAAACTAATACATACAATATGTAAACACAGGAAATTGAAATCGATATAATCAAGATGAAAATCTTACCAACGTTTGGAGGCTCCTTCACTTTTCGATATGCTCATGTCTAAACCAATCTTTGGAAGCTCCTTCACTTTACGATGTGCTCCTATTTGAACCACTCGATATTCCTCGCTATCTCCCGGGACTGGTAACTGCTTGTGGGTGCGTCACGGTCTCAGGAACTTGAATGGAGGATGTAGAGACATACTTGAAGAAACTCTTTCTTCTCAATTTGGTGTATTGATTTCATGCACACATAAATTGCATCTCATGCAAAACTCATACCTTTTTTTCCATTTTTTTACGTGTGCATCAGGTACACACACAAAAAAAAAAACAAAGTCAACTTAAAAAAAAAAAAAAAAACTTGCTTACGCTTGCACTTGTATTATATATATATACATATATCCTTGTTTGTATCCTATACAAACACTTGTATATGTGCACACATCAATTTGCATCCAATGCAATCTATTGTGTTATAACTGATATATATCTCTTAATTATCCTTTTCAAGTATATCTAATATATTAAAAGTGATAATAAGTATTTTAAATATAAACTTAAATTCAAATACTTAGATAAATGATTTATTAAAATAAAATAATCATATTATTTTATCTTCACCTAAATCCATATATCAACTAACACCTTCCAATCAATAGTTAAGTAATAATTCATAATTATCAATATAATTAAATAATCTAACTATTTTATTAATTTAACTATTAACATTCATTAATTAAATAATCGCATTATTCAATTAATTTCTGAATATATACGTGTCACTTTTGTAACAAAATTAATTGGACAATCCAATTAATTAACTGTGACCCTTGTTATCTAAATCGATCGGGCTAGCTAAGGGACCTAATGGACCACAATATTTTGTGCTCCAATAATCCTCGAAATCATTAATTAAACTCTTTAATTAATATTCCTTGATTATTAACTCCGATGTTATTCCACTAAAAACCCGAAGCTGCACTCTCTCAACTGCAGACGCTTTTACACAGACCGATACAACTCGATGTCTATTGATATAGCTATTTCATATCGTTTGATCCTCCACAGTAGTTCATAATTAGAGTTGGGTCATAATGTCCGTTATACCCCTCTAATTACATATATCCTTTAAGTACCGTTGATTCTTTAATGGACAATAAATCGTATTTCCTCACAGAATTAGGAGAGCGCTCATATTGTCTAAGCCCCGAATCAACCCTTAAGAGAACTACCTCCTACTTCTCATAAGAAGGAGTGGATTCCACGATTGTGTACAAACCTTCCCAGCTATAAGACAAACCGTAATCCCAACATACGGAGCATATTGATTGGGAACTGCATCCGACCTCACCCATGGTATATCGAAGATCACGACCTAACCTAAAAGAGTCGATAAGACACTCAGGATTAAGATCACCCACATATAGCCATTATTAGTTGATATATATGAATCTCATCGGTAAACGGATCTTGGTGAGAGATTCATATAGATCACGACCTAGTCCTATATGATCACATCATACACGGTGCCACCATTCCCATATCTCATATGAATGATTCAGGATAATGTCATTGTACATTACGGAATGGACCACAACTATAGATTAACCACAAATAAAGTACCCAGCTTTATTTGCTATCTATGGATTCTTTAGATTGCATGTCTCTTATTGTATCCATCTGTATATGACACTCATATACACAGTTCAAGATTATATCCTGCAATCTTGGATGTTAAATATATGCATAAGTTATAAAATAAACAATATAACAAGAATGAATTGAACTTTTCCTTTTATTTATTTCATAAATCCATTTACAAATTACATCTCTAGGGCATAAACCCAACATACCAAGATCGCGTCAGTAGATAATCTAGTGGATCGCTTTACAAAGGCTCTAACACAAAAGAGTTTTGATAGGCATCTAGAGATCATGGGGATGAGAGATATGGCACATTTTCTCTAGTGCAGATGGGAGATTATTGGGATTATGCTCGATAACAAGAGTATAATAATGTATTTGACAACCTTTTTATATTAATAAAGTGATTTTTAGTTTAACAAATCTTATAGCATTTGTAGTTTAATTATTATAACTGTCAAAAGTTAATAATCATAAAGTCAAAAGACTAAGAGAAAAGAAGAATTGTTCATACATCCAGATATATATGAGGTAGACACAATTCTTTAGTTAGTCTTGAATAATATTCACAACTTAAGATAGAAGGTTTGGCGCCTTTATCATGTCAAAGTTGTAGATTATTTTGCTACCATTTGAGAGGGATCAAATGTGTTATAATGAGTCTAAAATCATCAAAGTGTGGTGTCTTTTAGGCAAAAGAATCTAGTGCACTAGGTGCATTGAATAGGATCACAGTGAATTAATTTATCCATAACCGTAAGTGGATAAAAGTTTTCACTTGAGGACAATCGAAGAGTCTACCTCAATCCTTAGAAAAATGGTGGACTTATGGTTGCAAGTGTTATCATTTATGCTATCAATTAGTACGATTATATAGCATAGTTTATCCTCAATACTTTAGTGGTATTCATTTGTTAATCGATAGAAGACTTCATTTATAGATATGGATATCGTGGCTCCATTTATTGAATGAGAGTAGAATACCATCATATGGATATTTTGAGGTATTGGATATTAAATCTTAACGTTAAGTTTTCAATATTGTCTATTGAAACATGGCTTAAGGACAAGTCAAAATATCCAAGTTCAAAATGTGGTCATATGAGTAAATATGGTAACTTCGAGAGCTATAGGCGGCCTACGAGCTCTTGACGATTACTGATATTCTTCACGAGGATACACTATCTCTAATAAAGTTGTCTAGGGTATGAATGCGTAATATTAACTTATTCTATCTTTATTTAAGAGTTCAATTTTTGTTCTTTAGTGGATTGAACTAAAATTAATAGATCAGATCTAAGTGAATCATTTGTTGATTATGATTAGGTTATGTCTATTGGAGCTTAAATTTAGATAGCTCGCCAAGATCCCCAGTCCACACGAACTTGTATGGATCACTTGATATATTCTACCGGACCAATATATGGGTCCATCTAGAATTGTATTAAGTCATGTGGACTTGTTTCTTTTAGTAAGAATGAGTGTAGTTCACATGTGAACTTTTTATTTAGGTCCAATGGATTTAATAAAATAAGAAAAATAATATATATGCCCATGTGTGGTCTTGGGCGCAAAGGATATATAAAATAGCTTATTATATTGTTTTTTATTTTATAATTTAATTAAATAGAAATTAATTAATTTGGTAATTAATTAATTATTAAATTAAAAGTCAAAATCTTTTTCCTAATAGGAGAAGGTCTCCAAATATTATACTATTGTTGGTAGTATAATTATTATTAAAGACTATATTTGATAAGTAGAAAAATAAAAGGAATTATTTATCTAGTCAAATTAGGAAGTCCTTAATATGTTCACAAATACACTAATGAGTTGGATTAGGAGTCTTGGTGTAAAAAAGAATTATTTTTTTAAAAGGATTATTTTTTTAAAAGGATTCTTGGTCACCAAGTAAATCCACCTAAGGAAAGATTCTTGCCCACTCAGTAAATCATTGTTAGGAGAGGATTTGGTCTCCTGTATATACTACCTACTAAATTCGACCAAGATATAATTTTTGGGATGAGAAGTTGTTTTTTATTGTTATAAAAAACAATATTGTGTGAAGAATTCAACCAAGCATAGAGAAAAGAGGGAACGTTTTTGTTTTCGATATTACACTAGTATCCTTTGCATCAAAAGGGTTTTGTGTACAACATCGAATCAATGTTCACACGAGTTTTATTCAAATTGATTGATAATTCACAAGTGACCGGACAGTCTTGGTTTTTCTCATGGAGGATTATTGTGACTAAAAAAGAAGAAGATTTTGTTTGTTTCCATCCTCAAGTATACAATTTAAAGAAAGGGAGCCCACACTCCTAGGTGATTCACGTTCGAGATTGGATTGGAAGATCTTACGGATTCAATTCGATGCTAGTTCATTCGTCACGAAAAAAAAGGTACGACACTTTTAATATACATAAATTAATATAGGGTTAAGGTTTTTCTGTTATATGGAAAAAAAAATTAAATATACTAAACCCTATTTTTTTTACGCTTCCGTTGTGCGATTTTCCCTACACATTTGTTCTCACTCAAATGCTAACAAAAGAATCTACAAATTTAACAAGATAAAGGCGCCCAACCTTTTTCTTAAGTTGTGAATATTGTTCAAGAATAACTAAACAATTGTGTCTATCGTCATACATATTCAGATGAATGAACAATTCTTCTTTTCTCATAGTCTTTTGACCTTATGATTATTTACTTTTGAAAATTATAATAATTAAACTATAAATGCTATAAGATTTGTTAAACTAGAAATCACATTATTAACATGAATCGATTGTCTAAAACATTATTACACTATTGCTATTGGGCATAATCCTAACAATCTCCCACTTGCACTATAGCAAGTGTTTCATATCTCTCATCCCCATGTTCTCTAGATGCCCATCAAAGCTCTTTTACGGAAGAGCCTTTGTAAAGGGATCCGCTAGATTTTCTACTGACGCGATTTTGGTTATTGTCACGTCTCCCCTATGCACAATTTCCCTAAAAAGGTGATACCTTTTTTCAATGTGTTTTCCTCTTTTATGACTTCTTGGTTCTCTCGAATTAACCACCGCTCCACTATTGTCACAATAGATAGTGATTTACTTATTCGCTTCAGGAACCACTTCCAAGTCAATCAAGAATTGGCGGAGCCAGATAGCCTTTTTAGCAGCCTCGCATGCTACAACATACTCGGCTTCTATGATGGAGTAAGCAATACAAGATTGCTTGATACTCCTCCATATGATTGCCCCTCCACCAAGTGAAGACACAGATCCTGATGTTGGTCTTTTGGAGTCAGAATCTGATTAGAAATCGAAATCTGTATACCCAACGGGAATTAAATCCCCTCCGGAGAATACAAGCATATAGTCTCTCATTCTCCTGAGATACTTGAAAATATGATTGACTGTTGCCAGTGATCAGGACCAGGTTTTGATTGAAACCTGTTATCTATGCCAATAGTAAAACATATATCTGGTCTAGTGTAGAGCATTGCATACACGAGACTCCCAACTGTCGAGGCATATGGAACCCTACTCATGAATTGCTCTTCATGGTCATTCTTAGGAACTTGTTCCTTATAAATTTTGATTCCATGTCTGAAAGGTAACATACCTTTCTTGGAATCTTGCATGGAAAATCTAGACAAGATTTTATCTATGTATGAAGCTTGGGATGAGGCAATCGTTCTATTCTTTCTATCCTTTATGACTTGGATACCAGGAATATAACTTACTTCTCCTAAGTCCTTAATATCAAATTGTTTTGCTAACCATTATTTTACTGATGTCAATACACCTACATCGTTTTCGATGAGTAGGATATAATCACGTAAAGAACTAGGAAAACAAACTTGCCACCTTTAATCCTTTTGTATACACATGGTTCATCAAGGTTTCGAATAAATCCAAAACTTTTCACGGCTTGATCGAACCTTATGTTCCAGGATCTGGATGCTTGGTTCAATCCATATATGGATCTTTGTAACTTGAATACCCTTTCCTCTTTGCCTTTTTCAATGAATCCTTATGGTTGCATCATATAGATGTTTTCGTCAAGACTATCATTAAGAAAAGCTATCTTGACGTCCATTTGCCAAATCTTTAGGTCAAGAGATGCTGCAATGGTTAAGAGTATCCTAATGGATTTAAGCATGGCCATAGGAGAGAAGGTTTCTTCATAATCGATACCTTCCTTCTGTGTGTAACTTTTAGCTACCAATCTAGCTTTAAAGGTTTCCACCTTTCCATCCATTCCTCTTTTCCTCTTGTATACCCATTTGCACCCGATAGGTTTTATCCCTTTAGGAAAGTCTACAAGAGACCATACTTTGGCTTTGAACATGGATTCAATTTCATATTGCATTACCTTTTGCCAATGGCGACAATCAACATCTTCCATTGCTTCATTATACGTATAAGGATCATCGTCGTCTGGGAGATTCTCTTAGACAGATGTATCTATCGGGTTTTCTACTAACCCTTCCACTACGATGAGGTATGGTAGTTTGTTGATCTTGTGTTGGTGCGGAACTTACAATTGGGCTAGGTGGTAAAACCTCTTGTGGAATTGTATCTGCTGAAAGCTCATCCAGGACAATTATACTTTGAGACATAAAATTATTCATATAGTCCTCTTCTAGAAATTTAGCATTTGTCGAAACAAATACATTAAGATCTAATGGACCATAAAAATAACATCCCATGGTTTCTTTTGGATACCTTACAAATATGCATGTTTCTGAAGGGACTCCATCTTTTCTGTCTTTCCTTTTAACACGTGTGCAGGACATCCAAATATCCTTGTGTTGTAAACTAGGCTTTCGCCCGGTCCATAACTCATGCATTATTTTAGGAACTGACTTAGATGGTATATTGTTTAGAATGTACATGACAATTTGTAAAGCATATCCCAAAAAAGAATTAGGAAACATTGAATAACTCAACATAGACCTAACCATGTCCAAAATAGTTATATTTCTCCTTTCTGCCACCCAATTTTGTTAAGGTGTACCTCGTGCAGAAAACTGGGAATTATCTCATTATCAATAAGATATTGCTGAAACACACCAGATAGATATTCTCCACCATTATCAGACCTCAAGATTTTTATGCGTTTCTCAAGCTGATTTTTCACTTCAGCTTTAAATGCAAAGAACAGGTCAAAAGCATCCGACTTATGTCTCATGAGATGCACATAGTCAAATCTTAAGTAATCATCCGTGAAAGTGATGAAGTACTCATATCCACCTCTAGCTTGAATGCTCATAAGTCGACACACATCAGTGTGTATCAATCCTAAACATTTAATGGCCCTTGTGCCATTGGTCATGAAAGACCTTTAGGTCATCTTACCTTCCAGACAAGATTCACAAGTTGGTACATCATCAACATTTAAGTCACTTAACGTTCCATCACTAACCAACCTTTTGATCCTATCCAGGTTAATACGACCTAGGCACAAATGCCATAGGTAGGTTTCATCTTTTGATAAATTTACTCTTTTATGATTACGTTCCGTTGATTTTGTGTCTAACAAGTGAGAGATATTTCTATGCAATTAGATAAATCGTTTTCCAATGTACCTTTGCAAATAATTTTGTCATTCTTGTTAATAATTAAGACTTTATTAAAAGTAATTGAATAACCAAATTTATTTAAACAAGAAAATGAAATTAAATTCGTCATGAATTGAGGTACATAATAAACGTCTATTAAATCTAAATGCCTAAAAGAATCTAAATTAATTCTAATATCTCCCATTGCACTAGCAGACACAAACGCTCCACTGCCTAACGCAAGTTGAATTCATTCACATTCATTCTATTCCTTTGTTTCTTCTCGCCACAAAGGAAACATTTTCCTTTGATTTGGTTACTTTCTTGGTCACTTTCTAGGTAGGCCTAATTTGCTTTTTCTTCTGTTGTTTCTTGACCTTCTGACGGATATTAACAGTAGCAACTTTACCAACCATATGAATCTCTTGATCCTTGCCTTTCAGAAGAATCTTTTTGGCGTTTTGAACATCTTGCATCAGTCCTTACAAGGTGTATTCCATATTGTTCAAGGTGTAGTCCAACTTGAACTAATCAAAGGAATCCGACAGTGAGTTGACAATCATTTCAATTTTTTTTCTCACCATCAATCTCTGCACCATTGGATTCAACAATGTTGAGATGTGCTATGACTTTCATTATGTGATTATTCACAGCCTGTCCATTTTTCATCCTAAGATTCATGTAAGCAGCTACTGCCTCTCTCTCAGTCGTCCTGGACTTCATAGCAAACATCTCTTCCAAAGACATCATTGATACTCGTCTCTGTGCTACTCATCAAATTCATTAATATGAGTAGGTGATTTAGGAATAGACAGAATGAACTTATGGTTTTTCTAACTTGCAATAGCAACTCAATTTTCCTTTTCCATTTGACATAATTCTCATCAGTTTAAGTATTAACATTTAGGATGTTTGATTTGTTGGGATTATGCTCGATAGCAAGAGTGTAATAATATATTTGACAATCTTTTCATATTAATAAAGTGATTTCTAGTTTAACAAATCTTATAGCATTTATAGTTTAATTATTATAATTGTCAAAGTAAATAATCATAAGGTCAAAAGACTATGAGAAAAGAAGAATTGTTCATACATCTAGATATATATGAGGTAGACACAATTCTTTAGTTAGTCTTGAATAATATTCACAACTTAAGATAAAAGGTTAAGCACCTTTATCTTGTCAAAGTTGTAGATTCTTTTGCTAGCATTTGAGTGGGATCAAATGTGTTAAGATGAGTCTAAAATAATCAAAGTTTGGTGTCTTTGGGCAAAAGAATCTTGTGCAGTGGATGCATTGAGTTGGATCAAAACGATATACTTTATCTAGAACCGTTAGTGGATAAAAGTTTTCATTTGAAGACAATCGGAGAGTCTATCTCAACCCTGAGATAAATGATGGACTTATGGTTGCTAGTGTTATCATTTGAGCTATCAATGAGTACGATTTTATAGCATAGTCTATCCTCAATAGTTTAGTGGTTTTCATTTGTTAATCGATAGAGGACTTCATTTATAGATATGGACATCGTGGCTCCATTTATTAAATGAGAGTAGAATATCATCATATGGATGTTTTGAGGTATTGGATATTAAATCTTAACGTTAAGTTTTCAATAGTGTCTATTGAAACATTGCTTCGGGACAAGTCAAAATATCCAAGTTCAAAATGTGGTCATATGAGTAAATATGGCAACTTCGAGAGCTATAGGCGGTCTATGAGTTCTTGGCGATTACTGGTATTTTTCACGAGGATACACTATCTCCATTAAGATTGTCTAGGGTTTGAATGAGCTATATTAACTTGTTATATCTTTATTTAGAAGTTCAATTTTAATTCTTTAGTGGAATGAACTAAAATTAATAGATCGGACCTAAGTGAATCATTTGTTGATTGTGACTGGGTTGTGTCTATTGTAGCTTAAATTCATATAGCCCGCCAAGATCCCAAATCCACACATGCTTGCATGGATCACTTGATATATTCTATCGGACCAATTTAGGGGTCCATCTAGAATTGTATAAAGGCATGTGGACTTGTTTTTTTTTTTGTTGTTGCAAGAATGGGTCTAGTTCACATGTGGACTTTTTATTAAGGTCCAATGGATTTAATAAAATAGGAAGGCCCATATATATGTGTTGGGCGGCAAGGCTATTTAAAATACCTTAATTATATTATTTTTATTTTATTATTTTATTAAATAGAAATTAAGTAATTTGTTGATTAATTAATTATTTAATTAAAAGTCAAAATCTTTTTCCTAGAAGGAGATGGTCTTCTAAAATTATACTATTGTTGGTAGTATAATTAATATTAAAGACTATTTTTGATAAGTAGATAAATAAAATGAATTATTTATCTAATCAAATTAGGAAGTCTTTTAATATGGTTACAATTACACTATTGAGTTTGATTAGGAGTCTTGGTGTAGGAAAGTTTCCTTTTAGAAAAGGATTCTTAACCACCAAGTAAATCCACATAAAGAAAGGATTCTTAAGAAACCAAGTAAATCCTTCTTAGGAAAAGGATTTGAAATCCTAATAGATTCCAAGAAGGAATTTTGGCCAGCCCTTATATATATATATATATATACATGAAGAATTTCGGCCAGCCTTAATGAATTTCAAGAGAAGATTTCGGCTAGCCTCGGTTTTTCTTTTTGGAGAGAATTCGGCCACCATAGAATTTTGAGAGAGAAAAATCTGTTTTTTCTCTCGACAAAATTCAATCAACTCTAAGAAATACTGTGAGATTCGGCAATGAAGAAAAGGAAGAAAGAACGTTTAGTTTTCGATAGTACACTAGTAGCCTTTACATTAAAAGGTTTTATGTACAACATCGAATCAAGGTTTACACGAGTTTCAATCAAATTGATTGATAATTCACAAGTTACCTAACGTTCTTTGTTTTCTTCTTGGGGGATTATTGTAACTAACAAAGTGAAAGATTTTGTTTGTTTCCATTCTCAGGTATACAATTTAAAGAAAAGGAGCCCACACTACTAGGTGATTCACGTTCGTGATTGGATTGGAAGATCTTACGGAATTAATTCGGTGCTTGTTCAACCGTCATGAGAAAAAGGTACGTTACTTTTATATACATCAATTAATCTAGGGTTAAGGTTCTTGTTATTTAAAAGGAAGATTTTTTATTTATACGAAATCCTAATTTTTTAATTTTGACGCTTCCACTGCGTGTATTTTCCCTACATGATTAGGGATGGGGTTATGATTTCTTTTTAATAACAAAAATTATATAAGTAAACAATAATTATAAAACACTTTCGAATATTTATCTTGAATAAAATAAAATAATTCAATCGTAAAAAATTCAACAGTCATCCAACACCTATAAATGTCATGCCCCTTTTGGGAGTTCGCACCACGTACGAGTTGGACTAGTTCCCACCTAATTGTTAGTATAACAACCAACGTTTTCAATTTTATCCTTGCAGTTTTATTAACAAGAACTCTTAGAAGGATATTAATAAATCACCTTGAGTGTATTACCAAGTTATCGACCTTCAATATATTCCCTCACGAATATCCCTCCTTTAGAAGTAGATATCGTTTGAGTTAATTGTCTAGTCTATCCTTGTAAGGAAGTATCTAACTAAATTCCATTCATAAATACCCCTTGTGGGTTATTACACGAAACATAAAGTTCAACTAAACTTGAAGGCCGTAAGTGTTCCATAACACCTTCTCCCACTCAATTATTTAAGGCGTGTGATCGAATTCTATGGAATGATTTACCAAGTTATCTAGATGCCAATTAGATACCTAAACCATTCAATGCATGTTCGTACGAAAATAGATATATAAGTGCACTCCTATTCTATTTGATATTTTATCAAACAATGACAAACATTGCAATATTTACAAAAAATATAAATAGCTACAATTTTGGTCCATCCTAGAAAAGCAAGTAAATTACATGTCTTGGAATACAAAAAACTCCTTTTTTGGCGAAAAAGTCTTCCCGCGACCTTCTTCGTTTGGACTCCCTCGGCTGCCTCCCATGGGCGTGCACATTCTACAACCCCATAAAGGGCTTCCATGCGTAGCCCATGGCTTCCATATGGCTGCCGTGTGCAGCCCATGCCACAACAATCGTGGCCACGTGTTCATTCGCACACACGTTTGTTGTCATGGCTCGCACGGTCCCAAATTTGTTCCAGTTGCTTCCAATTCTTCAAAACTTCAAGTCTTCGATACTTGAATGTATTATAGAAGAGTTTTAAATAATAAAATACTGCAGTATTTTTAATACAATATAGTGCAGTTTTTTTTTTCAATTAAAACAAAAAAAAAATTAGCAACTACCAAGAAGGAAATTATGGCAATGATAGGCTACCCTTCTCGTTACAATCAAAAAGCAAAATTACATTGAAATTCTAGGACCAAAATTGCGCAATAACAATCCACATATAAAACACACACACACACACACACACACACACACACACACACACACACACACACACACATATATATATATATATATATTATCCATACATTACAATGAAAATATATATACGAATACCTAGAGTGTCATCTCTTTCTAAAACATGCATATATACAATAAAAAGAATAAGATTCATGTACACATACATAAATTAATTAAGGGTACAACAAGGTTCTGATACCATTGTAGGGAAAATCGCACAACGGAAGCGTGAAATTAGGGTAAATATTTTAATTTTTTTCCCTTTAATAGAAAGAACATTAACCCTAGATTAATTGACGTATATTAAAAGTATCGTACATTTTTCTTGAGACGATTAAACTAGCGCCGAATTGAATCCGCAAGATCTTCCAATCCAATCACGAACGTGAATCACCTAGGAGTGTGGGCTCTCTTTCTTTAAATTGTATACCTGAGGATGGAAACAAACAAAATCTCTTTCTTTTGTTAGTCACAATAATCCTCCAGAGAAAACCCAAGAACGTTCGGTCACTTGTGAATTATCAATCTATTTGATTAAAACTTGCGCGAACCTGATTTGATTTTTGTTGCACAAAACCCTTTTGATGTAAAGGATACTAGTGCACTATCAAAGATAAAAACGTTCCCTTTTCTCTTCTTCTTGGCCGAATTTTTTCTAGAGCAAAAACAAAATTTTCCTCTCTCAAAATTCTCTCACTAGGCCAAATTCTCTCTCATAAAACCCTAGCATTGGCCAAAAATTCACTTGGAATTAAGCCTTGGTCGAAATTTATTGGTTGTATATATAGAAGACAAAATCCTCCCCTAAGAAGGATTTACTTGGTGGGTAAGAATCCTTTCCTTAGATGGATTTGCTTGGTGACTAAGAATCCATTTCAACAAAGAATCATTTTCTACACCAAGACTCTTAATCCAACTCAAATAGTGTATTTATTCAATAATCAATTATTGAATATAAATTAAATTGAGAATACATCAAAAACTTCCTAATTTGACAAATTGTTAATTAGAGTTCTAATAGTAATCAAATACTTCCTATTTTGACTAGATAAATAAATTCCTTATATTTATCTACTCAAATATAGTATTTAATACTTATCATATTACATAAAATAATATGACTCTAGGAGACCATCTCCTACTAGGAAAAAGATTTTGACTTTTAATTAATTAATTAATCAATTAATTAATTTCCATTTAATTAAATAATAAAATAAAAAACAATATATAAGATTAATAAATAGTCCATTGCTGACCAAGCCAATATATATGGACCAATATTGTTTTTTCTATTTTATTAAATCCATTGGACCTTAATAAAAAGTCAACATGTGAACTAGACCCATTCTTACTAAAAAAGAAACAAGTCCACATGCTTTAATACAATTCTAGATGGACCCATAAATTGGTCCTGTAGAATATATCAAGTGATCCATGCAAGTTCGTGTGGATTAGGGATCTTAGTGGGCTATCTAAATTTAAGCTCCAATAGACACAACCCAATCACAATCAACAAATGATTCACTTAGGTCCGATCTATTAATTTTAGTTCATTCCACTAAAGAACTAAAATTGAACTCTTAAATAAAGATAGAATAATTTAATATTGCTTACTCATACCTTAGACAATCTTAATGGAGAAAGTGTATCCTCTTAAATAATATCAGTAATTGTTAAGAGCTCATAGACTGCATGTAGCTCTCGAGGTTACCATATTTACTCATATGACCACATTTTGAACTTGGATATTTTGACTTGTCCAGAAGCCATATTTCATTAGACACTATTGAAAACTTAAAGTTAAGATTTAATATCCAATACCTCCAAACATGGATATGATGTTATTCTACTCTCACTTAATAAATGGAGTCACGATGTCCATATCTATAAATGAAGTCCTCTATCGATTAACAAATGAATACCACCAAACTATCAAGGATAGACAATGCTATATAATCGTACTCATTGATAGTTCAAACGATAACACTTGCAACCGTAAGTCCATCATTTATCTCAGGATTGAGATAGACTCTTCGATTGTCCTCAAGTGAAAACTTTTATCCACTGACGGTTGTGGATAAATTATTTCACTGTGATCCTATTCAATGCACCTAGTGCACTAGATTCTTTTGCCCAAAGACACCATACTTTGATGATTTTAGACTCATCATAACACATTTAATCCCACTCAAATGCTAGCAAAAAAATCTACAACTTTAACAAGATAAAGGCGCCCAACCTTTATCTTAAGTTGTGAATATTGTTCAAGAGTTACTAACGAATTGTGTCTACCTCATACATATCCAGATGCATGAACAATTCTTCTTTTCTCATAGTCTTTTGACCTTATGATTATTTACTTTTAACAATTATAATAATTAAACAATAAATGCTATAAGATTTGTTAAACTAGAAATCACTTTATTAATATAAAATGATTATCAGAAATATTATTACACTCTTGCTATTGAGCGTAATCCTAACATCAAAATGGTACCAACCTACCTGAACAAGGCCAATAAAAACATACTGGTAAAGTAAGGTACCCCTCCACAAGAATACTTAGCTAGAGTCATCGTGTCTCCTCCAGCAATGAAGAGGAGAAAGTTGATTTCTCGGGCCATTTACAACGCCTTTAATGGTGAAAGTCAACCCTTATTAATGGGTATAATCAACCCCCTTAATGGAAGATCAGTCAACTCCTTAATGGCTATTCACAACGTCGTAAATGAGTTAAATCAATCAATACAAAATTAATGTTCCTATGATTACGAATTAAATGCCTAAATTAATGGAGTGGGCAACAAGAAAGAGTCCAAAGAGGAAACAAACACATCTTCAACAAGATATCCTCTACAAGCCAATTCTTTAGGGTCAACTGCATTAAAAAGAGAATCACATTGAATAGAAAAGGGAGACTAATTGAGTAATCTTTGGCTTGCAGGCCAAGAATTAACCCTAATTGCAACGTGTATAAATACATTGGTAAAGGTACATTATAAGGGGAATTCGACGCCTATCTCACTGCTCATATACTGGTTCAAATGGCACCAACAATCGACCATAATAAGATCACCAATAGAGTGAAAGGCACTTTGCCTGATTCTCCATACACCATCACTATGGTATCATCTTGTTTATATGGATTTACCTTTACCAGGAACATTCCGGTTTTGGTTTTCTCTCGATTACTACTGTAAGCTCTCCGGAGCACCATGGTTGTACCATTTCACCATTTTTGTAAGCTTCTAGGAGCACTCTTTGATATGAATATATATAAGAAAGGGTCTTTCTCTCCTTCCTCTGGATACTGCCTATAGGTTTTTCAGCATATGATCATTCGTGATGCTTTTTCCCCCTAGGTCAGTCCACCTCTACCAAACACTTGTCTTTCTCTCTTCTATCTCCTATATCATGCATGTATGTATATGTGTGAGCTAGACTTCCACCCCAATTACCATTTGGATCCACTAGAAAGGGGCTATGAGAGCCAGGATAGGTTCCAATCCTGACCAAAAGCACATAAAGGTGAAGAATCGGTAATAGGTGGTCCAATCTTCACGACCACATCTACATCATCCTAGCTCTCCTATCTTTCCTCCTTATATGCTACTTTGATCAGAAAACTATCAAGGAGTAGCGATCCTATCACCTTGCATGATATTTGGATCGAGGTCACCTAGAGAGAAGACCGAGTGCCAGGACCAAGGACCTGAACTTTCCCCTATTCCAGTAAAAGAACCTCAGGTGCCATGTTTCCCTCATATGCATGAAGCCCGATGAGTGGGAGGACTTGTCTCCTACCCAGCTACATCATTCTCTTTTATTCATACAAGATAACCAAGGTATGAGGTACCTACCCCCCCCCCCCCCCCCCCCCCCCCCCCCCCCCCCTCCGCAGCCTATTGGGTAGCGAGTTGAGGGTGCTAGCTGAAATTCCTCACCAAGAGTGAATTTTTGGTAAATACTTTTCGACACCGTCTGTGGGGAGATCACTTGACCAATGTGGCTTCCTTATCTATACAAGCTCAAATTTTTACTGTCGAGGTAACGGATTCCCTATTCATTGAATATCATTTACTGTTTATGTTGTCCTTTCTCTATACTCGTCTATATCGCCTACGCACTATGTGTGGTGCCCATTTTGCCATTTGATGAGTTTTGTTTGTTGTGGAGCAAGTATGGTACTTGGGATTCCTGGTGGAACCGATCTACTATACTACCTTTTTATAGCAAAGCTGCTCATCTATTGGTAGAGCCCTTCTATAGTAGCTCCGTGCTTGGAGAGCTCTTCTACAGTATACTTACTCCGATCACGTTAGAGCTTCAGTGTAGCAAATTTGTACCTGTCTAGATACTCCACAGTGCAGTAGATCCATACCTATCTAGCTCTTCCACAACATATCTGCTCTGGTACTATGAGAGTTCTAGTGTAACAGAGCCGCACCTGTCTAGCTCCTACACAACAAACTTGCTTCGGTACCGTTAAAGCTCCAGTGCAGCAAAGCAGGACCATTCTAGCTCCTCCATAGCAGACATGCTCAGTTACTGTTAAAGCTCCACCGTAGTAGAGCCACATATGTCTGGATCCTCCATAGCAAATATTCTTTGGTACATCTAGGGCTCCTATAACTGATCTGGTACCAGTGAACTTGAGATCGTAATTATTTTCAGAGTTAATACATATAAAATTATTACAATAATAAAATACAAGTATATACAGAAAATTGAAATCAATATAATCAAAAGAAGATTTTAGAAGCTTACCAACGTTTGGAGGCTTCTTCACTTTATGATATGCTCCTTGTCTGTATTACTAAAATTCCTCGCTAAATCTCGAGACTAGTAACTACATGTGGGCATGTCACGGACTCAAGATCATAGAATGGAGGATGTAGAGAGAAATAAAGAAACTCTTTCTTCTAATATCAGTGCACAACACTTGCACACAAAATATGTTCACTATGCAATACTTGCACACTATCACGCATATACGTATCTCACGCACATGCACTAAAGCCAAATTGAATTAGCTGATGCGTGTGTTGATTCACGCACAACTAAAGTTTTTCTCTTTTTTTGATACCAACGCACTTTCTTTGCGAAGCCAAATACAAAGCCTTTTATTTTTGTCATTTTGTCTGTTAAAAAATATGTATATGTGTTTATCTCTCACGCACCCTTTGCTTTACACAACAGAATATACTATATATCACATATACAATTTTGAAATTCAAAAAACTAATGATATCATTTTTTTTCAAATAAAATATATATAAAATATATCACATATATTTTATTTAACCAAAAAAAAACCGATCAAATCTTTATTTGATTTTCAAAAACTTTCAAATTAAAAACATCTCATATCTTTTATTTAAAAATAATTAAAAATAATAATTTTGAATTTAAACATTTTAAATTCAATTTCAAATATTTTATAAAATAAAATAATCATAAATATCAATTAACACCCTCCATTTAGTGATTAATAACATAATTAAATAATCTAATTATTTAATTTATTTAATCACCATTTGTTAAAAGCTAAAATTAGCTAGGGACCAAAGGGAAATTTTCCACTCCTCTAGCCCGGGTTCGAAACCGAGATTACCCAGCATGGTACTGAGGTTCCCAAGGTCAAGCTATTTGGCGATTCTGTAAAAAGCAAAGAAAGGTCGTCGTGCCCTGGGAACACCCAGGGTGAAGCTCGACACGATCAGATCAAGCTCTTTACAACAAAAAAAGAACCTGGGGCAAGGTTGGTACCGGACGTCCCAGGCTCCTTGAGGATGAAATTACCTCGCAACCTCTCTAGAAGCTCGTCATCCTCGCAAGACATAGGGAGAGATCTACGAGGCATCAAACTCATACTACAGTGTCGCTCCATCTCACCAAGGGAAGAAACAAAATTATCTGAGCAGGTGGGAAGAGGCCCGCAGAAGTCCCGTAATCACTAACAGGCTCCAACATGATATTTCCAAGCTCCAAAAGGGACCTGAAAAGGTCAGACCAAGCTCTTGGTACCAAGACTAGAACATTAGTATACCTCACTCTTTAAGGAAGCGAAGGCCATATTCAAGAACCTCCATGAGGCTTCACACCACGAAGGCACACATGATCATATCTACACTTCAACAAACACTAAATCACCGTGCATGTGCAGGGCGAGTGATTGAGTCTAAAGAGGAAACAAACTTATCTCCACCTAAGGTACCCTTGAATACGTTATTAATCAAAGTCAACAACTTTTAAAATAAAGGATCCCGCCCTATAAGGAGGGATTGGATTTAGAGAATAATGGCGGGAGAACCATGAGTTTAACCTAATTAGACTGTGTATAAATAGGCCCGATCATGCATAGGAAAAAGGGAGGCAAAAAATAAAGACAGAGGAGAGTGCTTTGCCTAAATTCTGTGATCAGAACACAGCCACTATAGCTATCTGCTTCTCGATAATCATGAAGTTGCCACCCACTGTACCCTAGAGAGATTGATAGTATTTGAGTGATTGTTGTATACGCCATAAGATTCATCAATAAAGCAATTCAAATTCCCTTTACATGTCCTATTTACTCTAATCCTGGTATTCACCTTCACACTTATCATCATTCGAATAAACTAGGTATCAAAGGTACCACCCCTACTGCCGCCTCCGTGGTAGCAGTCTTGAGGGTGCTAACTGAAATTCTTCTCTTCGAGCAAACTTTTGGTTAACACCTTCTGATATTATCTATGGCAACACCCATACCCAACTAACCAAACCGAAATTCTACGTGTTTGTTTTTTTACAGGAATTATGAGGCTTGATCCTCCCAACGATAGGCCGAGGCATCGGGACAACCTTATGTTGCGTCAACACGAAAGGCTCCATGGAAGGGTAGAAAATCTAGGTACCACAACCAAGCTCTGGTCGAGCTAACCGCTGTGTGGGTTCCTGGCCCTCCTATGATAAGCCATGCCCTACTCGATCAATAGGCAGCGGCCTTCGTGGAAAACCTCCATCTTTGCTTGCTCGCAGAAGGCATTGCAATCCAGCCAAGAAATCCTAACACTCAGGAAGAGTCGAGCAGGCCTTGAACCAGGCAGCTTATGTTTGACCGGTTGGGACTTCGCCAAAGCCAGCCCGCGATAGGACATGGCCTCAACCCTCGAGATGGGATAGACTAGGGCCCTTACCCCTAATTATGAGTAGGCCATCATGTTATCAACCAAGGTGAGTCAAAATCTGAAGTAGATGCCTTGCCAAAAGAGTAGCAAGAAGCTCGACGCCCACCAACCTCAAGAATGGAAGCCCGAGCTAGAGAGAAAGGTAGCCAAAAAAGTCCCAAAACAGATCCCGAAGATCGGGTGGAAATCTCCAGTTCATCAGAAGGATCCGACAGTGAGGGATCTTATGTCGATTCAAAGAAGCATGGGAAAAAGCGCTTAAAAGATTAGCTGGCAAAGCTACAATAAAAGATTCAACAGATGAAAAAGGGGAAAAGAAAGGAGGCCAAGAAGGATCCCTTGAGCGAAATGAATGCTCCCTTCACTAGGAGGATCCGAGACGCTGAACTCCCACCGAAATTCATGATGCCGACAGATAAGTTCCCTAACACGGAGGACCCCTTGAGCCACCGGGATAGCTTCGTCCAGTAAATGGAAGTTCAGAATGCAACCAGAGCTGCCATGTGTAGGATGTTCCCAACCACCTTGACTGACTATGCAAAGACATGGTTTAGGAAATTGCCCGCTGGTAGCGTAGTCTTATTCATGAAGCTATCAACCGACTTCTGCTCACAGTTCCAAGGGGTCAAACCTCATCCAAAGGATCCTATACACCTTCATCATATGATCCAAGAATGGGGTGAAACACTCCAATCATATATGGAGCATTTTCATAAGGAAGTCATCCAGATGGGAGTCTTCACGGAGAAAGAGACTCTCGCCAACTTCCAACGGAACCTATGGGGGGCAAGCTCTTTTGATCCTTCACCAAACGACCTTTAGAGACCTATAAAAGGCCTATGATCAGGCTCTTGAACATGTCAAGATTGACGAGCAACTCAAGGTCAAATGGAGGATGACGACATGAGAATGTCCAAGCACCAGAAGAAGAAAGCCTTCTGACTTGAACTGAATCTAAAAAACTAGAACAAACCTCCCATCCGGTCGACATACCTGATTACCTGCTTCCCTATCGAGGCAAGAGAGGTATCCTGCGGTAGCCTCCGTTACAATGAAAGAGGGTATGATCACTACACCCTTTGAACGTATCCCGAGAAACAATTTACCTCACCATTTTTGATAAGGGGCTACTCCAGAAGCATGCACTCATGAAAGCTCCGACTGACAGGAGAAATAGGTACAAGTACTGCGTCTTTCATGAAGACGTAGGGTATAAGACTTCGAAGTGCTATAACCTGCGTAACCAGATAGAGGCTCTAATAAGAGAAGAATGTTTGATAGAATTCTTGAAGCAAGTCAGGGACAACATAAAGACTGGAAAGGAGGTACAAGCTAACAAGTGCCATTTTGTATATGTAAAATAGCTTGTCAAAATTTTTTATAAAACCCTATTTGCACTCAGATTTGATAACAATATAGTAGCAAGTCTGGGTATCATCCACAGAGATCGTGTTATGCCTTTAATGATCAAATTGTACTCTAAGCTAATATGCAAGAAGAACAATAGAAATGACGTTTCAAATCAATTATGATTAAAACACAAAAACAAGTCTAACTAACTAGAAATGCAACAAATAGTAGACCAAGATGTATGATAAGGGGACTAAGAGAATGATGAATTCAACACGCAGCGATGGGTATGTGTGAATTCTCATTGATGCTCATTAATCCAAAGTAACCAATCTAGAGGGTATAGCTTGGTTGTATATCCTTTGTGAGTATTCAATCTAGAAGGTATAATATTGATTACCCATAAGTAATTGCTCATTAAAATGTATATCTATCAAATAAGGGTTAATCTATTAATAAATTCACCAACCTAGAGGGTATAGAGTTGGTGCTTAATCTCTCTCAAGCAACCAATCTAGAGGGTATAGAATTGGTCACTCAATGGAGATTAGATAAGGATTGGGATTACTAAGTCTAGATTTCACTTAAGGAGGGTACTCTAAATCAATCCTTCCATTCAAATGAGCTAGATAGAATTAAATAGAGGGTATACTCAATTCTTAACTTTAATTACTTCTTTGATAACATGCAAGGAAAGGAGGGTACAATCAAATGCAAATCATCCTTGAAATCACACACAATTAATGAATGGAATATACTTGATAGATTAAATGATAAGTATAGAATTCAATTACAAACCCATGATCACAAATGAATCACGTTAATCCCCTAGTAGGATGATTAGCTACTCATATCTATTAGAAGAATGAAACAAGGAGAAGTGAATAGAAGTAAACCCGTAGATTATTCCTCCTTCTTGAAGCTCTAAATGATCTCCTTGATTCCTTTTGTTGAGTAGATGATACGGATGATGTGAGAATTGAATGGGTTTTGGAGAGGAATTCCTAGATCTAGAGAGAGAAAATAGTTATGAATGGGTGTGTGGGCGTATTGCTCCTAAAATAATGGATCCAATTTATATATGCCTTCAAAATGGCTTAAAACTTCTGATGTGGCAAGCTGTCTCGAGAAATGCACGGATTATGCGCTGGTTGAGACCCACACATGACCCCGTGTAAATACCCGGTGCTATGATTTTCCTCTCCCGGTTTAAGTGTGTTGCACGGACACTTACGAGATGGTGCGAGGGTGTTGACCCGTGCATTTCCTTGATGCTTCAATTTCTGCTCCGGTTTTAGAGGAATGAGTGGACGCTTGAGCGATGGTGCACGGACGCTGACCGTCGTAATGGCCTAGCTTCTATTTCCTTTCATAGTGTGCGGGTTATGCGCTGGTTGGAACCCGCGCAAGACCAGTACACAACCCTGATGCTGCTTCATCAACTTCTTGACCTTTTTCCATCCAATAATCGCATCTTTTATCCAATTAACCGAAATGTACCTAATCACCTGAAAACACAAATAAAGAGCCATAAGAGACACAAAAACACCCAAAAATGAGACAGTGGCTAAGGAAATGACGGCTAAAATATATAACAATATTTGGCACGATCAAACACCCCCAAACCAAACCTTTGCTCATCCTCGAGCAAGCTTAGAAAAAACAAGGACTCAAATAATAATGACTTGTCCTAAGACTTGAAATCAAAAAATCCAATAAGTCTCATGTCAAACCGGTGATGAGATGTAAGGATTTGTGATAGAGAGGAGTAAACATATGCAAAACAATTTAAAACAACTCAAAGGTACTTGAGGGAAATTCATACTACCACGAATCCCACACGTAAGAGTGCTCTCATATCGGGAACTACTCACTCCCACACTTTAAGCATAATTCGCTTTGACTCAGGTTCTCACCAGATTTTGCTCTTCTTTTTCCACTTAGAGTTCTACATTCACACTCATTCAAGGTATGCAATGATGGAATTTATGCATAGAAATCTAAAGCATTGCATACAATGTATATTCAAAAGCCATTAATGTTTGTGAACAACCTAGGAATGATTCACTATGCCATGAACATGGAACATCAAGTTTCAACAAACATTCCCAATCAAGACATACTATGGATCAAATAGGGCCTTCCTTTTTGTTGTAATGGGGCCATGGGGTTAAATTTGTTGAATAAAAAGAATGGGAAATATAAGTTCAACGATCACCAATCATGCTTACATATACTAACACACCCCATACAAAGCGCTATTACATATTGACACTATTACAATTAGGCATTTACAAATATACACATATTGTGTTTAAAAATTTGTACTGTATATTATGAGTATTTAACATTTCAAGGCTCTTTTCTTTTCCTCTTACCTTTTTCTTTCTTTTTGATTTTCTTTTCATTTCTTTTCTTTTTGCACACTTGCACATTAAATATTGACAATTTAAGCTCATAAGTGCAATTTTAAAAACTTTTACAAATTGAGCCATTTCACACACAAATCATTGTTGCCTAAAAACATGTCATTTTCGCTTAGAGCTTACACCTTTCAAACCATAAAACACACACACCCCACATGATTGGAAATAAAGGTAGGCTTGTGTTTGGCTAAGACTATATGGTTACAATTTGGTTCCAAATGAAAGGTAAGTGTTTGGCTGCAAATTTAGCTATGATGCACACATAAGTGATAAAGGAATGTGTTTAAGCATTTTAAGTAGTTAATTACACACATTGCCTAAAATCATTTCCATAATTAGTCTATCAAGAGAATGAATGTATCCATCAAGCAATCCACTTATGAGTGGCTGTCTTTCTACCCTCCTTCGTCCAAACTAAGCTATTTCCCATCTGCTAATGGATCCCACAATAATTAGCTCATAGTTTTTGATGCAATGAAGGATGGTTGCTACCTCAAATGGTACTGTGGTCCTATGTGACCAAGACCTAATCGAATGCGATATGAATATGTTCCACATGCCTAGCTCAATCTCTAGTTTATTCTACATGATGTGGAAGTTTGGAGCGACCCAAAACTCTATAGGCTAAATTACTAATGATTTTACAAAATAAACATTCTTTCTGATGAAAATATTGTTCCATGTAACACTATATCACATTCTAAGCAAACTCTCTTGATCTTCTAGAACCCAAGTATTGTGATAGTCCAAAATGTCATCAATGCTCAAACTCACCTCAACACCTCTTACAATCACTATCGAGTATTGTTGAAAATAATCTGGCACCCTAAGTTCATAAAATTCTACCACCAACGTCCAACTGTACTTGGCTGGAGTAGAGACACGTGTTTCCCATCCCCGGTGCTCAACTGTATGAAAATAGTCATGTTTCTCAATTCTTCCAAATTAATCCCTCATTATGGAAGAACTGCTATTCTTTTGAAGAATGAAGCCTGCTTGGGAAGTCTTCATTCTGAATACACGGAGGAATAACATGGTTTCGAGTTCCTTTCTTCCTTTGACCTTCTTTTTTAAGTCGAGTGCTTGGTTTAGAATGACATCTACAATAAAGCAGTTTCATTATAGTGTAAGAATAATTATTTACACAAGAGGGAGACAGTCATGAAGCAAGGATAAAAAAAAGAGAAGGGAATATAAGTAAATCTATAGATGATTCCTTACTCTTAAAGCTCCAAACGATTTCCTTGATTCCTTTTGTTGAGTAGATGATATGGATGATGTGAGAATTGAATGGGTTTTGGAGAGGAAAGAATTCCTAGATCTAGACAGAGAAACTAGTTATGAATGGGTGTGTGGGCGTATTGCTCCTAATAATATAATGGATCCAGTTTGTAGGTGCCTTTAAAATGGCTAAAAACTGCTGATGTGGCAAGCTGTCTCGAGAAATGCACGGGTTATGCGCTGGTTGAGACCCGTGCATGACCCGTGCAAATACGTTGTGCTCTGATTTTCCTTTTCCGGTTTAAGTGCATTGTATGGACACTTGCACGATGGTACGCGATTGTTGACCCGCGTATTGCTCTGATGCTTCGATTCCAGCTCCCGGTTTTAGAGGAGTGCGCGGACACTTGCTCAATGGTGCATGGGTACGGACATACGCAATGGCCTTGCTTTTGCTTCCTTTCATAGTGTGCGGGCTATACGTTAGTTAGAACCCGCGCAAGACCAGCACACAGCCCTGATGCTGCTTCATCAACTTCTTGACCTTTTTATGTGTAAAAATCGCATCTTTTATCCAATTAACCGAAATGTACCTAATCTCCTGAAAACACAAATAAAAAGCCAAAAGATATATAAAAACACCAAAAACGAGACAATGGCTAAGGAATTGAGGGCCAAAATATTTAACAATTTTGGCACAATCACAAGCAGAGATCTGTGACCTTATAGAAAAGGGGAAGGGGGAATTGAAGGATTTGATGCAACAAATCCAAGTGATACACACCATCAGTGGGGGACTCACCCTGGCGGGTACCGTCAACAGTGCTAGGAAATACCATGTGAGGAATATTTCCCGTATCGATGAATGCCGGGGTATCTTTAAGGTCGACCAAATCACTACTAGCCTATCCAGTCAGTACAGATCATATTCACCGAGGCAGATGTCTACAACACCGTGCAACCTCATGACAATCCCATAGTGATCACGGTACAAATTGCTAGCTGTGTGGTTCACCGCATGCTCGTTGATGCAGGCATCAGTGTAGACATCCTCTTTCAAGACACTTCGAAGAAGCAGAATTTGAATCACTGGTGTTACAATAGCTGCACAACCCTGCTGTATGGATTCACTTGGGATTCAATCATACCAGTGGGATCAAAGATTCTCCCAATAATCGCTGGAACCGCACCCCTCCAATAGAACATTTTGACAGACTTCGTTATGGTTGACACCCCGTCGGCCTATAACGCGATACTAGGGAGACCATTCCTACTTCCTTGAAGGGAGTCCTATCTATCTACCATAATGTCTTAAAATTCCATCTGGGGAACAAGGTAGGGGAGGTACGCGGGGATCAAAAAGCAGCCAGAAAATGCTATGCAGTGTCTGGCAATATAATAGATTTGGCGAAATAGTTCACATAGGTAGCAACAATCCAAGATATGGAAGCACTAGTGATGACTCTGGAGGTATAAAGCTCATCGATCGTTGTGAGGATGACCCCTTGGTACTGAAAGAGGAAGAACCAAACAAAGAATGAGTGAGCGGGCACCTAGTGGACAAACTAGAGGAGGTACTGGTTAGAGGTGACGATCACTCCAAGGTCATCAAGGTTGGAGCTACCCTTGAGCCAAAGGGTGAAGAAAGGTTTGATCGAGCTTCTCCGAGACTTCAGCGGCATCTTCACTTGGAGTCATGACGAGATGCTTGGGATCCCAATATCATTGGCTGCTTAACGACTAGCAGTGGATCCGACCTTCAAGCTTTTCAAGAAAAAAGGTGTCACTTTAACGTCGAAAGGAACGTTTTGGTTCAAGAGGAAATGGATAAGTTGATCAGAGTAGGCTTCATCAGAGAAGTGCGCTACCCCGAATGGATCACCAACATGAACATAGTCACAAAGGTGAATAGGAAGTTCCGTATATGTGTCGACTACGCCAACCTTAACAAGACGTGTCCAAAAGACAGCTTTCCTCTGCCAAAATTCGACCAACTGGTAGACTACATGGTTGGAAACAAGATTCTCAGTTTCATGGATGCGTTTTTGGGGTACAACCAGATTATGATGCACCCTATCGAACAAGACAAGAGGAGCTTTATCAAGGGGCAGGGTCTTTATTATTACAATATGATGTCTTTTGGCCTAAAAAATGCGGAAGCCACCTACCAACGATTTGTTAATCGACTTTTCAAATTAGAGATAGGGAGAACAATGGATATGTAGATAGACGATTGTAGAGAAAAAAAGGTTTAGAAACGCAACGGAAGCGTGAGAAAAATGAAAATTAGGGTTTTCATATAAATAAAAATTTTCACTTTTATGCAACAAGAACCTTAACCCTAGATTAATTGATGTATATAAAAGTATCGTACCTTTTTCGCGTGACGATTGAACAAGCGCTGAATTTATTCCGCAAGGTCTTCCATTCCAATCACGAACGTGAATCACCTTGGTGTGTGGGATCCCTTTCTTTAAATTGTATTCTTGAGGATGGAAACAAAGTAAAAATCTTTTCTTTGTTAGTTACAAATATCCTCCAAAAGAAAAATATAAGAACGTCAGGTCACTTGTGAATTATCAATCAATTTGATTGAAACTCGCGTGAAACTTAATTTAATGTTGTACACAAAATCCTTTTGATGTAAAGGATACTAGTATACTATTGAAAACAAAAACGGTCCCCTTTTTTCTCTTCTAGGCTGAATTCACACACCCTTTATCTATGAGTTGATCGAATTTTGTCTAGAGAAAAAACTAATTTTTCTCCCTCAAAATTCTCTCTTGCTATGCCAAATTCTCTCTTGAAAATTACCTAGGCATGGCCGAAATTTTCATCATAAAATTCATAGGGCTGGCCGAAAATCACACACATATATATATAGGATCATAAATCCTTTCCTAAGAAGGATTTACTTGGTTGGCAAGAATCCTTTCCTTAGGTGGATTTATTTGGTAGTTAAGAATCCTTATCTTAAAGAAATTCTATCCTTTTGTATATATATATGGGCTGGCCGAATTTTATATGATATAGATTAGGATCACAAATCCTTTCTTAAGAAGGATTACTTGGTAGTTAAGAATCCTTTCCTTAGGTAGATTTACTTGGTGGTTAAGTATCCTTTTCAAAAAGGAATTCTATCCTAACACAAAGACTCCTAATCCAAATCAAAAGTGTATTTGTAACCATATTAAAGACTTCCTAATTTGATTAGATAAATAACTCCATTTATTTATCTACTTATCAAATATAGTCTTTAACATTAACTATACTACCAACAATAGTATAGTTTTAGGTGACCATCTCCTATTAGGAAAAGATTTTAACTTTTAATTAAATAATTAATTAATCAACAAATTATTTAATTTCTATTAATTAAATAATAATAAAATAAAAATAATATATTTAAGCTATTCACCATAGCCATTGTTGCCCAAACCTAGTATGAAGGCCATATATTATTTTTCTTATTTTATTAAATCCATTGGACCTTAATAAAAAATCCACATGTGAACTAGACCTATTCTTACAAAAAGAAACAAGTTCACATGCCTTTTTACAATTCTAGATGGACCCTAAATTGGTCCGGTAGAATATATCAAGTGATCCATGCAAGTTCGTGTGGATTGGGGATCTTGGCGGGCTATCTAAATTTAAGCTCCAATAGACACAACCCAATCACAATCAAAAAATGATTCACTTAGGTCCAATCTATTTAATTTTAGTTCATTCCACTAAAGAACTAAAATTGAACTCCTAAATAAAGATAGAATAAGTTGATGTTACTCATTCATACCCTAGACAACCTTATTGGAGAAAGTGTATCCTCGTGAAGAATACCAGTAATCGCCAAGAGCTCATAGACAGCCTATAGCTCTCCAAGTTACCATATTTACTCATATGAAAAGATTTTGAACTTGGATATTTTGACTTATCCAGAAGCCATGTTTCAAAAGACACTATTGAAAATTTAACGTTAAGATTTAATATCCAATACCTCAAAACATCCATATGATGGTATTCTACTCTCATCAACAAATGGAGCCATGATGTCCATATCTATAAATGAAGTCCTCTATCGATTAACAAATGAATACCACCAAACTATCGAGGATAGATTATGCTATATAATCGTACTCATTGATAGCTCAAATGATAACACTTGCAACCATACGTCCATCATTAATCTCAGGATTGAGATAGACTCTCTGATTGTCTTCAAATGAAAATTTTTATCTATTGACGGTTCTAGATAAAGTATTTCATTTTGATCCTATTCAATTCACCCGGTGCACTAGATTCTTTTTCCCAAAGTCACCACACTTTGATGATTTTAGAATCATCATAACACATTTGATCCCACTCAAATGCTAGCAAAAGAATCTACAACTTTGACAAGATAAAGAAGCCCAACCTTCTATCTTAAGTTACGAATATTATTCAAGACTAACTAAAGAATTGTGTCTACCTCATACATATCTAGATGTATGAACAATTCTTCTTTTCACATAGTCTTTTGACCTTATGATTATTTACTTTTGACAATTATAATAATTAAACTATAAATGCTATAAGATTTGTTAAACTATAAATCACTTTATTCATATGAAAAGATTGTTAATTGCAATATTACACTCTTACTGTCGAGCATAATCCTAACAATCTCCCACTTGCTCTATAGCAAATGTGTTATATCTCTCATCCCCTTGTTCTCTAGATGCCCATCAAAACTCTTTTGAGGAAGAGCCTTTGTAAAGGGATCCGCTAGATTTTCTGTTGATGCGATCTTGGCAATCGTCACGTCACCCCTATGCACAATTTCCCTTAGAAGGTGATACTTTCTTTCAATGTGTTTCCCTCTCTTATGACTTCTTGGTTCTCTCGAATTAGCCACTGCTCCACTATTGTCACAATAGATAGTGATCTGCTTATTCGCTTGAGGAACCACTTCCAAGTCAATCAAGAATTGACGGAGCCAGACAGCCTCTTTAGCATCCTCGCATGCGACAACATACTCGGCTTCCATGGTGGTATTAGCAATATAAGATTGCTTGATACTCCTCCATAAGACTGGCCCTCCTCTAATGGTAAACACAGATCCTGATATCGATCTCTTGGAGTCAGAATCTGACTGAAAATCAGAATCTGTATACCCAATGGGAATTAAATCCCCTCCAGAGTATACAAGCATATAATCTCTCGTTCTCCTAAGATACTTGAAAATATGCTTGACTGCCATCCAGTGATCAGGACCAGGTTTCGATTGAATCCTGCTAACTATGCCTACAACAAAACAAATATCTGGTCTAGTGCAGAGCATTGTATACATGAGACTTCCAACTGTCGATGCATATGGAACCCTACTTATGAATTGCTCTTCATGCTCATTCTTAAGAACTTGTTCCTTAGAAAGTTTGATTCGATGCTTGAAAGGTAACATACCTTTCTTGGAATCTTGCATGGAAAACCTAGACAAGATTTTATCTATGTATGAAGCTTTGGATAATGCAATCGTTCTATTCTTTCTATCCCTTTTTACTTGGATACCAAGAATATAACTTGCTTCTCCCAAGTCCTTCATATCAAATTGTTTTGCTAACCATTCTCTTATTGATGTCAATACACCTACATCATTTCTGATGAGTAGTATATCATCAACGTAAAAAACTAGGAAAACCAACTTGTCTTCTTTAATCTTTTTGTATACACAAGGTTCATCAAGGTTTTGAATAAATCCAAAACCTTTAATGGCTTGATCGAACCTTATGTTCCAGGATCTGGATGCTTGCTTCAATCCATATATGGATCTTTGCAACTTGCATACCCTTTCCTCTTGGCCCTTTTCAATGAATCCTTCTGGTTGCATCATGTAGATGTTTTCTTCAAGACTTCCATTAAGGAAAGCTGTCTTGACGTCCATTTGCCAAATCTCTAGGTCTAGAGATGCCTCAATGGATAAGAGTATCCTAATGGATTTAAGCATGGCCACATGAGAGAAAGTTTCTTCATAATCGATACCTTCCTTCTGTGTGTAACCTTTAGCTACCAATCTAGCCTTAAAGGTTTCCACCTTTCCATCCATTCCTCTTTTCCTCTTGTATACCCACTTGCATCCGATGGGTTTTATCCTTTTAGGGAAGTCTACAAGAGACCAGACTTTATTTTTGAACATAGATTCAATTTCGGATTGCATTGCCTTTTGCCAATGGCGACAATAACATCTTCCATTTCTTCCTTGTACGTATAGAGATCATCGTCGTCCAGAAGATTCTCTATTGATTCTCCTGGACCGATGTATCTCTCGGGTTGTCTAACAACCCTCCCACTATGATGAGGTATGGTAGATTGTTGATCTTGTGTTGGTACGGAACTTACAATTGAGCTTGGTTGCGAAACCTCTTGTGGAATTGTATCTCCTTAAAGCTCATTTAGGACAATTCTATTTTTAGGCACAAAATTATTCATATAGTCCTCTTCTAGAAATTTGGCATATGTCGAAACAAATACTTTAAGATCTGTAGGACTATAAAAATAATATCCTTTTCTTTTTGGATACCGTACAAATATGCATGTTTCTGAACGGGATTCCATCTTATCTATCTTTCCTTCTAACACGTGGGCAGGACATCCAAATATCCTTAAGTGTTGTAAACTAGGCTTTCGCCCAGTCCACAACTCATGCGGTGTTTTAGGAACCGACTTAGATGGTATATCGTTTAGAATATACATGGCAGTTTGTAAAGCATATCCCCAACACGAACTAGAGAGCGTTGAATAACTCAACATAGACCTAACCATATCCAAAAGAGTTTTATTTCTCCTTTCTGCCACCCCATTTTGTTGTGGTGTGCCTGGTGCAGAAAACTAAGAAATTATTCCATTATTAATAAGAAATTGCTGAAACTCACCAGATAGATATTCTCCACCATGATCGGACCTTAAGATTTGTATGCGTTTCTCAAGCTGGTTTTCTACTTCAACTTTAAATGCTTTGAACATATCAAAAGCATCTGACTTATATCTCATGAGATACACATAGCTAAATCTTGAGTGATCATCCATGAAAGTGATGAAGTGCTCATATCCACCTCTAGCTTGAATGCTCATAGGTCCACACACATCAGTGTGTATCAATCCTAAACATTCGATGGCGCTTGCGCCTTTGGTCGTAAACGACCTTTTGGTCATTTAACCTTTCAAACAAGATTCACAAGTTGGTAGATCATCAACCTTTAAGTCACTTAAAGGTCTGTCACATACCAATCTTTTAATCCTATTAAGGTTGATATGACCTAAGTGCAAATGCCATAAGCAGGTTTCATCTTTTGATAATTTTACTCTTTTATGATTGGATTCCGTTGATTCGGTGTCTAACAAGTGAGAGATATTTCCATGCAAATAAAAAAAACCATTTTCCAATATACCTTTGCAAACAAATTTATTATTCTTACTAATAATAAAACCTTAATTAAAAGTAACCGAATATCCAAATTTATTTAGACAAGAGACCGAAATTAAATTTCTCTTGAATATTGGATCATAATAAACGTTTATTAATACTAAATGCCTATAAGAATCAAAATTGATTCTAATATCTCCCACTACACTAGTAGACACCAACGCTCCATTGCCTTAATGCAAGTTGAATTCATTCTTATCCAGTCTATTCCTTTGACCCTTTTCACCACAAAAGAAACACTTTCCTTTGATCTTGGTTACTTTCTTGGTCTCCTTCTAAGAAGGCTCAAGTTGATTTTTCTTCTGTTATCTCTTGACCTTCTAACGGGTCTTAACAGTAGCAACTTTACCAACCATATGAATCCTTGTCTAGAGACATCGTAATATCGGCAGCAGTCTCAATTCCGTCATGTTGCTGTTTCAACACGTTGAAGATGATGGCCATAATG
Organism: Dipteronia dyeriana; assembly: GCA_032871835.1. Taxonomy (NCBI): domain Eukaryota; kingdom Viridiplantae; phylum Streptophyta; class Magnoliopsida; order Sapindales; family Sapindaceae; genus Dipteronia; species Dipteronia dyeriana. Next base: position 89,386,240 of record CM065300.1, on the reverse strand, counting down.
TAACGTACATTTAGCCATCTCTTCTAAAGACTTCCACTACTGATACTTATCTCTTTGCTCCTGAGTAGATTCATTAGTTTGGTGGTTATGGAATATACAGAATGAACTTATACTTTTCAGCTTGCAACAACAACCAATATTCCTTTTCCATGTGACATAATTATCACCAGTTAAAGTATTATCTTTTAGGATATTGATTAGGGATGGGGTCATGATTTCTTTTTAATAACAAAAATTATATAAGTAAACAATCATGATATAGCAGTTTTGAATATTTATCTTGAATTAAATAAAATAATTCAATCTTAAAAATTCAACGGTGATCCAACACCCATAACTGTCACGCCTCCTTTGGGAGTACGCACCATTTACTAGTTGGACTAGGTCCCACCTAGTTGTAAAAATAACAACCAACGTTTTCAATTTTAGCCTTGCAATTTTATTAACAAGAACTCTTCGGAGGATATTAATAAAAGTAAATTGAGTGTGTTACCAAGTTATCGACCTTCAATATAATCCCTCACGAATATCCCTCCTTTAGGAGTAGATATCGTTTGGGCTAATTGTCTAGTCTATCCTTGTAAGGAAGTATCTTGTTAAATTCCTTTCATGAATACCTCTTGGGAGGTTATTTACGATACATAAAGCTCAACTAAACTTGGAGGCCGTAGGTGTTCCAGAACACCTTCTCCCACTCAATTGTTTAAGACGTGTGATCGAATTCCAAAGAATGATTTACCAAGTTATCTAGATGCCAATTTAGATACTTAAACCATTCAATGCATGTTCATACCAAAAGAGATATATGAGTGGCACTCCTATTCTATATGACATGTTATCAAACAATGACAAACATTGTAATATTTGAAAAAAAAAAATAGCTACAATTTTGGTCTATCCTAGAAAAACAAGTAAATTACATTTATATTGGAATACAAGAACTCCTTTCTTGGCGAACAAGTCTTCACACGACCTTCGTCGTTCGGACTCCTTTGGCTACCTCCAATGGACGTGATCACCCCTTGCCCTTACCCATGGGCTTGTGCATGGCACAAGCCAATAAAGGGCTGCCATGCGCAGCCCATGGCTACAACAAGGGCTGCCGTGCGCAGCCCATGCCACAACAAACGTTGCTGCGCGTTCTTCGCACGCACGTTCGTTGTTACGGCTCGCACGATCCCAAACTTGTTTCGGTAACTCCTAATTCTTCAAACCTTCGAGTCTTCGAAACTTGAATGTATTACAAAAGAATTTACAAAACAAAATACTGCAGTTTTTTTTATTACAACAAAATAAAAAAAAAACTTAGCAACTACCAAGAAGGAAATTATGGCGATAATAGACCACCCTTCTTGTTACAATCCCAAAACAAAATTACATTGAAATTCTAGGACCAAAATTGAGCAATAACAATCCACATATAAAACATATATATATCCATACATTCCAATGTAAATATATATATGCGAATACCTAGAGTGCCATCTCTTACTAAAACATGCATATATACAATAAAAGAAAAAGATTCACGAACACATACATAAATTAATCAAGGGTACAACTAGGCTCTGATACCAATTATAGGGAAAAAACGGTTTAGAAACGCAACGGAAGCGTGAGAAAAATGAAAATTAGGACTTGCGTATAAATAAAATTTTTGCCTTTTATGCAACATGAACCTTAACCCTAGATTAATTGATGTATATAAAAGTATCGTACCTTTTTCGCGTGACGATTGAACAATCACGAACGTAAGATCTTCCAATCCAATCACGAACGTGAATCACCTTGGAGTGTGGGCTCCCTTTCTTTAAATTGCATTCTTGATGATGGAAACAATGTAAAAATCTTTCTTTGTTAGTTACAAATATCCTCCAAAAGAAAAATCCAAGAACGTCCTGTCACTTGTGAATTATCAATCAATTTGATTAAAACTCGCGTGAACCTTGATTTAATGTTGTACACAAAACCCTTTTGATGTAAAGGATACTAGTATACTATTGAAAACAAAAACGTTCCTCTTTTTTCTCTTCTAGGCTGAATTCACACACCCTTTATCTATGAGTTGATCGAATTTTGTCTAGAGCAAAAACTAATTTTTCTCCCTCAAAATTCTCTCTTGCTATGCCAAATTCTATCTTGAAAATTACCTAGGCATGGCCGAAATTTTCATCATAAAATTCAAAGGGCTGGCCGAAAATCACACACACATATATAGGATCATAAATCCTTTCCTAAGAAGGATTTACTTGGTTGGCAAGAATCCTTTCCTTAGGTGGATTTATATGGTAGTTAAGAATCCTTATCTTAAAGAAATTCTATCATTTTGTATAAATATACGGGCTGGCTGAATTTTATATGATATAGATTAGGATCACAAATCCTTTCCTAAGAAGGATTACTTGGTAGTTAAAAATCTTTTCCTTAGGTAGATTTACTTGGTGGTTAAGAATCCTTTTCAAAAGGAATTCTATCCTAACACCAAGACTCCTAATCCAACTCAAAAGTGTGTTTGTAACCATATTAAAGACTTCCTAATTTGATTAGATAAATAACTCCATTTTTTTTATCTGCTTATCAAATATAGTCTTTAACATTAACTGTACTACCAACAATAGTATAGTTTTAGGAGACCATCTCCTATTAGGAAAAGATTTTGACTTTTAGTTAAATAATTAATTAATCAACAAATTAATTAATTTCCATTTAATTAAATAATAATAAAATAAAAATAATATATTTAAGCTATTCACCATAGCCATTGGCGCCCATACCTAGTATGAAGGTCATATATTATTTTTCTTATTTTATTAAATCTATTGGACCTTAATAAAAAGTCCACATGTGAACTAGACCTATTCTTACAAAAAGAAACAAGTTCACATGCCTTATTAAAATTCTAGATGGACCCCTAAATTGGTCCGGTATAATATATCAAGTGATCCATGGAAGTTCGTGTGGATTGGGGATCTATCCAATAGACACAACCCAATCACAATCAACAAATGATTCAATTAGGTCCAATCTATTTAATTTTAGTTCATTCCACTAAAGAACTAACATTGAACTCTTAAATAAAGATATAATAAGTTGATGTTACTCATTCATACCCTAGACAACCTTATTGGAGAAAGTGTATCTTCGTGAAGAATACCAGTAATCGGCAAGAGCTCATAGACCACCTATAGCTCTCCAAGTTACCATATTTACTCATGTGACCACATTTTGAACTTGGATATTTTGACTTATCCAAAAGCCATGTTTCAATAGACACTATTGAAAACTTAACGTTAAGATTTAATATCCAATACCTCAAAACATCCATATGATGGTATTTTACTCTCATTCAATAAATGGAGCCACGATGTCCATATCTATAAATGAAGTCCTCTATCGATTAACAAATGAATACCACCAAACTATCGAGGATAGACTATGCTATATAATCGTACTCATTGATAGCTCAAATGATAACACTTGCAACCATAAATCCATCATTTATCTCAGGATTGAGATAGACTCTCCGATTGTCTTCAAATGAAAGCTTTTATCTATTGACGGTTCTAGATAAAGTATTTCATTTTGATCCTATTCAATGCACCCGGTGCACTAGATTCTTTTGCCCAAAGACACCACACTTTGATGATTTTAGACTCATCATAACACATTTGATCCCACTCAAATGCTAGCAAAAGAATCTACAACTATGACAAGATAAAAGAGCCCAACCTTCGATCTTAAGTTGTGAATATTGTTCAAGACTAACTAAAGAATTGTGTCTACCTCATACATATCTAGATGTATGAACAATTCTTCTTTTCTCATAGTCTTTTGACCTTATGATTATTTACTTTTGACAATTATAATAATTAAACTATAAATGCTATAAGATTTGTTAAACTAGAAATCACTTTATTCATATGAAAAGATTGTTAATTACAATATTACACTCTTGCTATCGAGCATAATCCTAACAACGATATGATTACCAAATCATAGTAAACAAAAAAACACCTCAAACATCTTTGTATGATTTTCCAGATAGTGAAAGAGTACCAAATGTTGCTGAATCCAGTGAAGTGTGGTTTCAGGGTGACAGCGGTGAAGTTTGTAGGCTTCTTGGTGAATGAGAGGGGAATTAAGGTAAACCATGAAAAGATCCAAGCTATTCTGACCCTAGATTCTCCTACCACTCTTAAACAAGTCCAAGTTTTGACCAGGCGTGTAGCAGTACTCAACAGGTTCATCTCGCGTTCTAGGGGTAAATGCCTTTCTTTCTTAATAGCCATCAAATAGGTGAGGAACATGTAATGGGACCAGGACAGTGAGCAAGCTTTCTGGGACTTGAAGGAGTACCTCGCCAGCCCACCGCTGTAAGCTAAACCGATGTGGGGGAAGAATTACAGATGTACCTTGTAGTGTCAGAAACAGCAGTAAGTGGGGCTTTGGTCAAGGAGTGAGGGGATGGGATCCAACGACCTATCTATTATGTCATCCATGCGCTAACCAGGCCTGAAAAGAACTACCTCCCCCTAGAGAAGCTCACCCTTGCCCTAGTTTCCTTGACCAGGAAGCTTTGTCCTTATTTTCAAGCATGTATAGTGGTAGTGATAACGAACCAACCTCTCCGCCAACTTTTACAAAGGCCGGATATATTTGGAAGGCTGGTCATGTGGGCTTTGCAGCTCACCCTGTTTGACCTAAAATAAAAACTTCGAACGGCAATCAAAGCTCAAGTCCTAGCAGACTTTGTAGCTAAGTTCTCAGCTTTTCAATCGAAGAAACACCGGCAACACTCGGTCCAACTCCTGAGAAATTTCAAGATAGGAACAATTGGCCTAAAGACATTAAAACCTGGACCCTTTACACTGATGAGGCATCTGGGTAGGCAGGGGAAGTTGCTTGCATAGTCCTGATCCATCATAAAAAAATGGGGTGTTGCCACAGTTTTAGGTTTGAATTTAAAGCAACCATTAATGAAGCCGAGTACGGAGCTCTTGTAGCCGGAATGAAGGTCTTTATCGAGCGTTTCCATAAGGAAGTCATCCAGATGGGGGTCTTCACTGAGAAAGAAACCCTCACCAATTTCAAGAGGAACCTGTGGGCGGGTAAGCTTTTCCAGTCTTTTACCAATCGGCCTCTAGATACCAACCAAGAAGCCAATGATTAGGCTCTGGAGAAAAATGAAGTCGATGAACAGTTCAAGGTCAAGATGGAACACGACGATATGAGAGCCGTAAAGCGGCAGAAGAAGAAAGCTTTTAAACCAGAGCAAGCTCAGAAAAGCCAAAACAAACCCCCCAACAGTTCAACGTATCGTTCCCTAATTTCTTAACCCAAACCAGAAAGGTATCCAGCAAAACGAACTCCTCAGCAGGCTTCGCCTTCTCCGGGGTTAGTAGCCCAATAGCTCAAGGTGAGAGAGGATATGATCATTACACCTCTTTAAATGTATCCCGTGAAACAATCTATCTCGCCATTTGGGACAAGGGGTTACTACAGAAGCACGTACCCATGAAAGCCCTTGTCGATAAGAGGAACCGTTATAAGTATTGTGACTTTCATGAAGACGTGGGACACAACACTTCAGAGCACTATAACCTGTAAAACCAGATCGAGGCTTTGATAAGGGGAGGATGTTTGGTAAAATTCTTAGAGCAGGTCTGGGATAATATCCAGGCTTGAAGGGAAGTACAAGCCGAGATCCGTGAGTAAGCTGAGAAGAGAAATGAGGAACAAACGGATCAGATACAACAAATCCAGGTGATACGTACAATCAGCGGAGGACCCATTCTGGCTGGTACCTCTAATAATTCAAGGAAAAATCACGTGAGGAAGATCCCTCATGTAGATAAAAGGTGAGGTATCTTCAAAGTTGACCAGAGCCCAACTAACCCTTCCTAGTTGTCACAAATCATTTTCTGTGAGGCTGATGTCGATAACACTGTGCAGCCTCATGATGACTCCATGGTGTTCATGGTACAGATTGCCAACTCCATGGTCCATCGTGTGCTTGTTGACAAAGGCCGCAGAGTCGACATCCTCTTCAAAGATACTTTGTTAAAACTGAATTTAAAACAATGGTGTCACAATAGTTATACCACCCCGCTTTACGGATTCACTGAGGACTCGATCATGCCTGAGGGATTGAAGATCCTCTCGATAATTATTGGAACATCCCCCTCTCCAACAAAATATTATGACGATTTTCATGGTCGTAGGTACCCCATCGGCCTATAATATTATATTGGGAAGGCCTTTCCTGTCATCCTTGAAGGGGGTCCTATCCATTTACCACAACGTCCTAAAGTTCCCAATAGGAGACAAGGTGGGGGAGGTACGGGGTGACCAGAAAGCAGCCGAGAGATGATATGCAGTGTCTGCCAACCCAACAGCTCTAGCAAAGTAACTGGCACACGTAACAACAATCCAGGATGAGGCAACATTTGTATTGACTTTGGAAGATGTAGGACCCACAAATCACCCAGAGGATAACTCCGTGGTACCAGACAAGGAGAAGCAAAGAAAGGAATAGGCCAACGGTCATCCAGTGGATAAGCTAGAGGAGATTCCCATCTGGATGGGTAATCCCTAGAAGGTCGTCAAAGTCGGAGCCACCCTTGAACCGGGAGTGAATAAGGGCTTGATCGGGCTCCGAAGAGAATTCAATGACATATTTGCTTTGAGTCTCGATGAGATGCCCGAAATTCCGATGTCTTTGGCTGCTCACCAATTGGCAAAGGATCCGACGTTCAAGCCTGTCAAACAGAAAAAGCATTACTTTAAAGCCAAAAGAAATGCTGCAGTTCAGGAATTAGTGAACAAATTGACCCAAGCGGGCTTCATCAAAGAATCAAGCTACCCCAAATGGATCTCCAACATGGTCATGGTCACAAAGGCAAATGGGAAGTGGCGCATGTGCGTCAATTATAGTGACCTCAACCGGGGATGTCTGGAAAACAGTTTCCCTCTACAAAAAATTGATCATTTGGTTGACTCTACCTCTAGAAACATGCTCTTGAGCTATATGGACTCATTTTCAAGATACAACCAGATTACGATGCACCCCGCAGACTATGAAAAGACAAGTTTCATCACCAGACGGGGTCTGTAATGCTAAAAAATGATATCGTTTAGGCTTAAGAACGCGGGAGCTACATATCAATGGTTGGTAAATCGGCTGTTCAAGCCTAAAATTGGAAGATCAATGGAGTGTACATCGACGACATGATCACCAAGTCATCAACTTTCGAAAGCCATCTGGACGACTTTCACATAAATTTCTTGATCTTAAGGGAGAACCAAATGAGATTGGTAACTGCGGGGAATTTTCTGGGCTTTAAAGTTTATGAGAGAGGCATAAAAGCTAACCCAGAAAAGATTAAGGCTATTCTAGATCTAGAGTCCCCCACGTCACTTAAACAGGTTCAAGTCTTGACCGGGCAGGTAGCAGTGCTTAACAGGTTTATTTCTCGGTCTACCGATAAATGTCTCCAATCCTTCAAAGCCATTAAGCAGGGAACAAACTTGAAATGGGACCAGGAGAGTGAACCAGCTTTTCAAGCCTTGAAGAAATATCTGTCAAGCCCTCCGCTACTGGTTAAGCTAAGTCCCGGAGAAGTATTGCAAATCTACTTGGCCCTTTCAGAGACTTCAGTTAGTGGGGCCTTGGTTAAGGAATGTGGAGATAGGGTCCAGTTGCCTATCTACTACGTGAGTCATGCTCTTACCAAACCAAAAAAGAACTATACCCTTCTAGAGAAGCTTGCTTATACCTTTGTGACCTCGGTAAGAAAGCTCTGTCCCTACTTTCAAGCCCACTCAATAGCAGTAGTGATGGACCAACCCCTTTCATCAATTCTTTGAAAGGCCAGATGTATCTAGAGGGTTGGTTTTATTAGCCTTGGAGCTCACCCAGTTTGATTTAAGGTATAAACCCATGATGACAATTAAAGCCCATGTTTTAGTGGACTTTGTAGCAGATCTCTCAGTACCCCCAAGCCAAGTGACCTCTACAGCGCCAAACACAGCCCTTGAAATGATTTCAGAATCTGAGAGTTGAATGGAAGGTTGCAAGTCATGGATCCTCAACACAGATGGAGGGTCCGGGTAAGCCAGGGGAGGAGCGAGCATAGTTCTAATTGACCCAAAGGGGACTGAGTGTTGCCACTATTTTAGATTTGAATTTAAAGCCACAAACAATAAGACAGAGTATGAAGCCCTCCTAGCAGGGATTAGGGCGGCCATAGAGCTCGGGGTCGATTACCTGCAGGTCAGACGTGATTCGCTGCTCATAGTCAGCTAAGTCTCTAGGATTATCAGGCAAAAAGGGATAACATCATTGCCTACCTGAAGCTAGTTCAATATCTTAGGAGTAAATTTAAAGGATTTAAGATTGAGCAGGTACCTCGACAATAAAATCGTCGAGCTGACGTCCTAGTAAAGATAGCTGAGAATGGTGGCCAGACATTACTACAGGGAGTCCCTCTCCAAGTGATCCATCAACCCAGCATAGTAATAGGTAAGGAGACTTATACCCTGGATCGGTAGCCATGCTTGAAGGACCCAATAATGGATTATCTCCAAGAAGGGAGGCTCCCTAGGGAGCCGGACGAAGCTAGGAGAATCAAGAGGCTCTCAGTTTGGTATTGCTTGATAGATGGGTACCTTTACAGGAGGGGCATATCCCTTCCTCTGCTTTGATGTTTACATCCTGGTGATGCCAAATGGGCTTTAAGAGAGGTTCACTCCGGGGAATGCGGGAACCACACTAGTGGGGAAGCTCTGGCATATTAGGTACTCCGTATGGGGTATTATTGGCCAACTGTCCATCAAGATGCAAAGAACTTTGTATGATCCTGCGACGCATGCCAAAAGACCACAAACTTGAGTCACCTCCCACTGGAGCGGCTGCCATCCCGTAGCTCACCATAACCCTTTGCTATGTGGGGAGTCGACTTGATCGGACCACTTCCTACTGCTTCTGGTCAAGCCAAGCATGCTATCATGACGATTGACTATTTCAAAAGATGGATCGAAGCTGGACCGCTCTCTCCGATATCGAAAGAAAAAACAACAAGAGTCATAAAAAATAATGTAATTTATAGGTTCGGGACCTCGCTTGTAATTATTGCTGACCTCGGCAAGGAGTTTAATGGTCGGTTCAAAGATTTCTGCGAGGACTTGGGAATCGACCTTAGATTCACTTCAGTAGCCCACCCTCAAACTAACGGGCTGGTGGAATCCACCAATAAGACTATTAAGAAGCTATTGAAAAAGAAGCTACAGCAGAAAAAGAGTAGATGGGCCAATGAGCTTCCCAAGGTCCTCTAGGCTTACCGCATTACGAGGAGAACGGCCATCGGAGAAACGCCTTATTCTTTAGCCTTTGAGGTTGAAACAGTTCTTCCCATTAAGCACAAACTGACCTTCTTCAGAGTTCAACATTTTGAATAAGGAAGTAATGAGGATAAGCTCCGAGCTAGCTTGGATCTTTTGGAAGAAAAACAAGATCAGGTAGCTGTGAAGGTAGCAATTTAACAAAACAAGATTTCTAGATACTTTGACAAAAGGGTTAAAGCTCGGAACTTTAAGAAAGGGGACCTAGTTTTCAGGAAAGTTACATTGAATACCAAAAAGAGGTCATACGGGGTCCTAGGACCTAACTGGGAAGGACCTTACTTAGTGGTGGTCCACAATGGGGCGTACAAGCCTGTGGACATGAATGGCCGACTCATCGATCATACTTAGAATGTAAATCATCTGAGGAAATTCTACCCCTAAACACGGGACTCGTGAGCAGGCTACCTCTACCTAGTTTATAATCCCCCGCAATAATGTACTCCATTATTCTAAATCAATAAAGCCTATTTTCACCATCTTCAACTATGTTCTACAGTGATTTGGGTCTATATGGAAAATTTTAATATTATCATCCCAAGACCAAAGATTAGCTGGTGAAGCCCCCTCGCTATCCCTGATGCCTCGGCCAGGCTTTACCCCCCGCCAAGAAGTGTCTGAGTATAAGAGCATAATTGCCATCCAGATCTCGAGACCAGGATAGCTAGATAGCCCTCTTGATGCCTTGGTCAGGCTACCACCCCCAAGAAGGGTCTGAGTGTAAGAGCATAATTGCCATCTAGATCTCGAGACTAGGATATAGCTAGATAGCCCTTCTGATGCCTTGGTCGGGCTACCACCCCCAAGAAGGGTCTGAGTGTAAGAGCATAGTTGCCAACAATATCTCGAGACCATGATATAGCTAGATAGCCCTCCTGATGCCTTGGTCGGGCTACAATCCCCAAGAAGGATTTGAGCATAATAGCATAGTTACCGTCCAGATCACTAGACTAGGAAACAGCTAGGTAACCCTCATAATGCCTTGGTAGGGCTAACTCCCCCAAGAAGGCCTCGAGTTTAAGAGCACGATTGCCATCCCGATCTCAAGATTATGGCTTTAATGTCTCGATCGGGATATAAACCCTTAGAGGGATTCGAGAATGGAAATCTCTTTTACTTAAACTCCAATGTCCCTGTTATTACTTGTTGCTAATTCTCCGTGTATATGTGGTTGCTTGTTGTGACAGGTGCGAACTAGCCTACAATCAAACATGGGGACTATTTACTAAAGTAATCGAGCTACAAGTTTCTATTGAGAGTTGAAAGCTCGAGCTAGCTGTCTACTTTCACACTTAAGCAGTTTCTCTATCTTGTTGCTTTTCCCAAGTTGAGTTAAGTCAAGTTGTTTTAGAGGTTGTACCTAGATCGAGGTTAGAAATGAAGTAAGTAAATGCCAATCAAGTCAAAATTCATTGAAGAAACAATGAACGAGATCTAAAGCCAGTTTTCATTAATGGAATGAGAGCATAACCCCTGGTTCCGGGCTACATAAGCTATAAAAAAAATAAAGGAGAAAAAGCTAGTTAAACATGGCATGAATATAGCGGGGTGCCCACCCCATTTTCTAGGCTTCGAAAGCAAATTGGAATAAATCACATCAGGTTCCTGCTTCCTCCTAGATCCCTTCTGTTACTCCCCCTTCCTGGTGAACCTCGCCCCCTGCTACTCTTTCCGGCGGTGGATCATCTTGGAAAGCCATCTCCGTTACCCCTACAACTTGACCCGACTGCTTTTTGTTCAGCGGGCTCCACCTCTAAGAGTGATGGTTGTGTCAAGAAGGTTTGCCAGAGATTCTACCCGACTTGGTTCAACATCTAGTCTCTCTTTAGGGGTTTCATCCAGGCTATTACGGATTTCACCTCGGGCTTCTGAAAGGTACCCCACTAGAGGTCTCCCAGGACCTGAGACTGGAAGGACTGGAGAAGGAAGAGAATGATCTATTACAACTGTTTAGTTTCCTGCTCTAGCCCCATCACCCTTAGAAGGGGACATCTCTACGGCATTGGTCACAATCTCCTCCCTATCCCAGTTGGCAATAACTGATAGGTCGAAAGGGAGAATGAAGAGCTTTAGCAACCTGGTAGGAAGCATAGAAATACCCTTCACTAAAGGAGGCATGAGTCTCAGCCTGAAGCTTGGTAGCTTGAGCTTGCAGACCATGGTTATCAATGTCAAGCGCTTTGGCCCCCCCCTTCCAAGAATCCCGCTAACTGGCTCGACGTTAAGAACAGAGGGTTTCTTGGTCAAAGGACCACTTCAACCTTTCATTGTCGCACCCAAGTTCTGCTATCTCTTCCTACATTCCCCTCTAGCTAGAGGCCATCTCTTGTACCAAGTCTTGAGCCCATGCCAACAGTTTCATGGCCCGCTCAACTTCAGCTTCAGCCTTGGCTGCCCGGTCGTGGAGAGAAGCGACCTGGTGGCCCATGGCCACTTGGAATTTGAAGTCCTGCAAAGGGAATTCAGGTTAGGAAATGACAAAGCAAATTATTACATGAGAAAATAAAAGGCGAAGACTACCTCAGCTAAGAGGGCAGAACCCTTGGTAACCAGAATATCTATGGGCAATGAAGTCATCAAAGAAAGACTGCCCCTAAGGAAGGAAGCAACGAATTTCCCTATAACCTCATCTTGAAAGGCAGAGCCAGATTTATCTGGCGGGAAAACAGGTTAACTCTTTCAACACCAGCTTCGGGATCATTTAAAGCTTGGGAGGCTGAGAATGTAGATGGAAGGGCAGAGGTGTCTGGCAAGCTTGGAGCAAGGGCGACAGGTCAGAGGCCGATGTAGGGGTAACTAGAGTAGGAGCTGACGTAACGGTATCGATGGCTAGAGAAATGGAGGCCCCTTTGCCTCACACTTTGGCAGCCCAAGAGGCGAGGAGTGACAACTTGGACCTGTGCTAGAAAGAAGGCGAAGCAAGAGCAGATGAAGCTCCAGTTGGAACGGTAGGCTCTTATTTCACTAGGAAGCTATGGGGACTTCCCGATTCGATTTGGTAGATGGGGGAGGAGTGTGAGCTTGGCAGGCTTCGTGGGAAGCTGGAGCAACTATAAAAACTGTTAAAAAAAAAAGAAAAAGGTAAAGCCATCATCATTAAACCATTCAACGACACAAAGCATGATGGTTGAAAGTACTTACGAGGAGTAGCATTGGATATTCGTATAGAGTAGTTTACCCGATGAGAATCAAAAGGGTCAGCAGACGGGAACCTTATGATCAAATAGTTCCTAGCAAGGATGGCCTTCAGCACCATCTCAGACTCGACAGGTAAGGAATCTCGGCCATACCAGGGCTTATCATTGAAAGTGGCTGGAATTGTGAAATCATGCCAGCCTATGAAGGTTGAGCTCCCCCAATCCTTGCCCGCCAAGATCCACTCTTCCTTCCAAGCAGGATCAAATATCGAGGTGCAAGGGATGATAAAATTGAGTTTGTCCTTTGCCTTGACATAGAACCGACCTCGAGGAACCTCGGACAAGCTCCCAATCTGAAAGAGCTAAGCTAGCTCCTCGGCTCTTGGCTTTTAGGTGACCTTGCTTAACTCGAGGAAGCTGATCAAATGATTGTAGAAGCCGGGTGTTAACTGGAGGGGAGCTAGTTGTAGGGCAATGAGAGCCCGTCGAAGGGCAGAATGAATGGGGATTTTTACCCCATTCTCGAAGTCCGCGAAGTGGATGGGGAGCATGCCTTTAGATGGATTAAAGAAGTTGTAGTTTCTGTGAGGGACTGTAGGGGAGACGTTGTCAGGAATGCCATATCTGGACCTCATGCGACTGATCGACTATGGGTCAACGACGGAGTCTGGAATGACTTTCAAGTCATAGGGGAAACGCCTCTCCAGAACAGGACCGAAAACCGTGTCTTGGTCCTTTCCAGCAACGTCATCATTATTTTCCTCACCAGAATCTTCATTAACGAAGCTCAGGGGGTTATCTGGTAGATTAGAAAACCCAGTCCCGATTGCCACATTCCTATTCGATCAAGGATGTTTTGGGGTTGGAGGCGAGTCATTACCTTCTAGGTCTCGTCGAGCCCGCTTTCCTTGGGCAAGACTGGAAACCTCTGTGATGTCAATGAGGGAGTCAATAGAGTCATGACTGATCTTCAACATAATATAATAGGGTTTGGAGGCCGAGAAAAAAGGGAAAGAACAAAGGCGTAGCTAAAGAGGTTTGCTAAAGAGATGGAGTTTTGAATATTTAAAAGTAAAGCGTGACCAAAGAGATGAGGAAGCCAGGATTAAATAGAGGTTGAAGAACCGCTGAAGTCAACAAAATCTTCGAGAAGATCGCCTTGAAACACGGGTATGGCCGTAACGTATCTTGATTATTTTGAAGGACGTATAAGTACGTGCACACCACGTCACTCGCACATTAAATGTGAAGAATTCCACTCAGATTTGGTAATGGTAAGAGAGGAAAATTTCCTAATTAAAAAACAAGGAATCCGATTCCAACCCCAATTCTACCACCTATGTTAAAGTCAGAGGGGACTTCTGTTAATAGCAAAATTTAGCTAGGGGACCAAAGAGAAATTTTCAAATCTCATAGCTCGATCAAAGCCCAGATTCACCATTTAAACCCCGGGTGAGTCACAAAGCTACCCCACTGAAACAAGGAAGGGTCATCGAGATTCGGAGCTACCTAGAATGAAGATCGACATGACCAGGTCGAGCCCTCACGCAAACATTGGAATTCAGGAATAGCCTGATGCACGGATATCCGGGTTTCTCGAGATCACCTATCCTGGAGCCCCAGTTTCTGGGGCCTACCTCCAGAACCACCCCACGAAAGAAAGGAAAGGTCACCAAGTTCAGGAAACACTAGAAGTGAATACCGACACAAACAAGAGTGAGCTCCTTCCAGATCAAGGCTTCCTGAGGTCAGATTTAACTAGTAGCCTAAGCCAGAAGCCCACCAACCTCTCCAGAAGCCTGCTGTCCACGTCAGATACGAAGATAGAGCCTCTAAGTGGATCTGATTCATGCTATAGTTAATGTTCCAATTCGCTAAGGGACTTCTATAACAAACCTAGACATGAAAGAAAAATCTCGCCTAATCTACACTACCCCCAGTAAGTGCCCACAAGGCCATCCCAAGCTTTTGAGGCGAGAACTAAAGCATGGGTCTACCTCGCCCTATAAAACAACGAGCACCTAACTCAATGACCCCTATAAAGAATCATGCCATGAGTACGCACAAGATCATATTTGCGCTCCACCGAACTCTGCTTACGTGAAAGGCAAGAGATTAATTCCAAAGAGGAAACAAACTTATCTCCTCCAACGATATGCTTGCGCGATATTCTTGAGTACGTTATTTATTCGAAGTCAATGAATTTTAACTAAAGGATCATGCCCGATAAGGGGGGAACAGATTCAGAGAATCGTGGCTAGAGATACACCCTGTTCAAATTGCTTGAACCATGTATAAATATGAAGAAAAAGATAGAAGAGTAGGAAGAGAAAGAAAGAGAGAGATCTTAGCCTAAATTCTATAATCAGAACATGACAACAAAAGGTATTCTACTATTCGACTAGCACGAGCTTACTACCTCGTGATGTCTTAGTGAGGTTGAGATTATTGGAGATATATTGTTTTGAGTGTTTCCAATATCACTTATATAGCCAATAATAAAAATTCACATTCTCGTTCTTACAATATCCACCATCGTTTAATAGGTTAGGTACGTAAGGTATCAACCCGAGCCGCCACAGACGTGGTAGTGGTCTTGAGGGTGTTATCGGAATTTTTCCTCCCCGGAAAAATTTTCAGTTGACAACTAGATACATAACTCCTTTTATTTATCTACTTATCAAATATAGTCTTTAATATTAATTATATTGCCAACAATAGTATAATATTAGGAGACCATCTCTTACTAGGAAAAGAAATGTGGATTTTAATTAAATATTTAATTAATTACCAAATTAATTAATTTCCATCTAATTTAATAATAAAATAAAAAAACAATATATTAAGCTATTTTATATAGCCTTACCGCCCAACTCATATACATGGGCCAATATAATATCTTTCTTATTTTATTAAATCCATTGGACCTTAATAAAAAGTCCACAAGTGAACTAGACCCATTTTTACAAAAAGAAACAAGTCCACATACATTAATACAATTCTAGATGGACTACTATATTGGTCTAGTAGAATATATCAAGTGATCCAAGTAAGTTCGTGTGGATTGGGGATCTTGACGGGCTATCTAAATTTAAGCTCCCATAGACACAACCCAATCACAGTCAACAAATGATTCACTTAGGTCCGATCTATTAATTTTAATTAATTCCACTAAAGAACTAAAATTGAACTCTTAAATAAAGATAGAATAAGTTAATATTTCTTATTCATACCCTAGACAATCTTAATGGAGAAAGTGTATCCTCGTGAAGAATACCAGTAATCGTCAAGAGCTCATAGACCGCCTATAGCTTAGCTCTCCAAGTTACCATATTTACTCATATGACCGCATTTTGAACTTGGATATTTTGACTTGTCCAAAATCCATGTTTCAATAGACACTATTGAAAACTTAACTCTAAAATTTAATATCCAATACCTCAAAACATTCATATGATGATATTCTACTCTCATTAAATAAATGGAGCCACGATGTCCATATCAATAAATGAAGTCCTCTATCGATTAACAGATGAATACAACTAAACTATCGAGGATAGATTATGCTATATAATCGTACTCATTGATAGCTCATATGATAACACTTGCAACCCTAAGTCCATCATTTATATCAGGATTTAGATAGACTCTCTGATTGTCTTCAAGCGAAAACTTTTATCTATTGACGGTTCTAGATAAATTATTTCACTGTGATCCAATTCAATGCACCCAGTGCATTAGATTCTTTTGCCTAAAGACACCATATTTTGATGATTTTAGAATCATCATAAAACATTTGATCTTACTCAAATGCTAGCAAGAGAATCTACAACTTTAACAAGATAAAGGCGCCCAATCTTTATCTTAAGTTGTAAATATTATCCAAGACTAACTAAAGAATTGTGTATGCCTCATACATATTTAGATGTATGAACAATTCTTCTTTTCTCAAAGTCTTTTGACCTTATGATTATTTACTTTTGACAATTAAAATAATTAAACTATAAATGTTATAAGATTTTTAAACTAGAAATCATTTTTTTAATATGAAAAGATTGTAAAATACATTATTATACTCTTGCTAGCGAGCATAATCCCAACACGTCCCAGGCTCCCTAACGTCGAAATTACCTCGCAACCTCCTCAGAAGCCCGTCATCCTCGTTAGACATAGGGAGAGATCTGTAAGGCATCAAACTCATACTACAGTATCGCTTCATCTCCCCAAGGGAGGCAACAAAATAACTGAGCAAATTGAAAGAAGCCCGCAGGAGCACCGTCATCACTAACATGCTACAGCATGATCATTCTAAGCTCCAAAAGGACTTGGAAAGGTCAGACCTAGCTTCTAGTACCGAGACTAGAACATAAGTAAACCTCACTCTTTGAGGAAGTGAATGTCATACTTAAGGACCTCCATGAGGCGTCACACAATGAAGGCACACAGGATCATATCTACACTCCAACAAGCATTAAATCACCGTCCATGTGCAGGGCAAGTGATTAAGTCCAAAGAGGAAACAAACTTATCTCCACCCAAGATACTCTCGAATCCGTTATTAATCAAAGTCAACGATGTTTAAAATAAAAGATCATGACCTATATGGGGGGATTGGATTCAGAGAATAATGGTGGGAGAACCATGAGTTTAACCTTATTGGACTTTGTATAAATAGGCTCGATCATGCACAGGAAAGGAGGGGGCAAAAAAAGAAAGAGAGGAGTGTGTTGACTTGGCCTAAATTCTATAATCAGAACACAACCACCATAGTTATCTACTCCTCGACAAGCACGAAGTTGCCACCCCACTGTACCCTAGAGAGATTGAGAGTATTTGAGTGATTTTCGTATACGCCACAACATTCATCAATAAAGCAATTCAAATTCCCTTTACATGTCCTATTTGCATTTATCATGGTATTCTCCTTAACAATTATCGTCATATGAATAAACTAGGTATCATAGGTACCACCCTGATTGCCACCTTCGTGGCAGCAGTCTCGTGGGTGCTAACTGAAATTCTTCACCCTGAGCGAATTTTCGGTTAACACTTTCTGGCACCATCTGTGGGAACACCCACACCCAACTTATCAAACAAAAAGTTTATGTGTTTGTTGTTTTACAGGAATTATGAGGTTCTGATCATCCTAGGGACAGCCTGAGGCATCGGTACAACCTTCTGCTGCATCAACACGAAAGGCTCCAAGGAAAGGTAGGAAATCTGAGCACCATAGCCAAGCTCTAGTCCAGCCAACTTCTGTGTGGGTTATTTGTCCTCCTATGATAAGCTGGGCCATGCTTGATCAATAAGCAGCGACCCTCATAGAAAACGTCCACTTTCGCATGCTTGTAGAGGGCATTGCAATCCACCATGGAAATCCCAACACTCAAGGAGAACCGAGCAGGCCCGAAACTAGGTAGCCTGTCTTTGACCGGTTAGGACCTCCCCCGCTAGAGCCTGCCCACGATAGGATAGGGCCTCAACCCTCAATTCGAGATAGACTAGGGAACATGACCCCAATTCTGGGTAGGCCATCCTGTTATCAACCAAAGCGAGTCAAATATGCAGTAGATGCCTTTCCACAGAGTAGCGAGAAGCTTTCCACCCGACAGCCTCAAGAAGGGAAAATCGGGTTGGGGAGGAAGGTAGCCAGCAAAGCTCCCGAACATATCCCACTCGAAAAGAAGACCGGGTCAAAATCACTTGTTCGTTGGAAGGATCCGAAAATGAGGAATCTGAAGGCGATTAAAAGAAGCAAAGAAACAAACGCTTAAGAGATCAACTGGTAAAGCTACAGAAAGATATTATACAGATGTAGAAGATGAAAAGCAAGGAGGCCAAGAAGGATACCTTGAGCGAAATGAATGCTCCCTTCACCAAGAGGATCTAGGACGCTGAGCTCCTACAGAAATTATGGATGCCGACAGACAAGTTCTCTGGCATGGAGAACCCCTTGAGCCACTTGGAGAGCTTCATCCAGCAAATGGAAGTCCATAATGCAACTAGGGCCGCCATGTGTAGGAGTTTTCCAACCCCCTTGACAGACTACGTAAACACTTGGTTTAGGAAATTACCCGCTGGTAGCATAGACTCATTCATTAAGCTATCAACCGACTTTTGATCATATTTCCAAGGGATCAAACCGTGTCTAAAGCATCCTATACACCTTTAATATGTGATCCAGGAATGGGGTGAAACACTCTGATCATATGTGGAGAGTTCACCGAGAAAGAGACCCTTTCCAACTTTTGGCAGAACCTATGGGCGAGCTTTTGAGTAGGTCAAGAATGACGAACAACTTAAAGTTAAAGTGGAGCATGATGACATGAGAATGTCGGAACGCTAGAAAAAGAAAGCTCCCAGACTTGAGCTGGCTCCAAAAAACCAGAATAAACCTTTCAACAAGTTGACATACCGGTTACTCACTTCCCAACATAGGCAAAAGAAGTATCCTACAAGCCAAACCACTATACGAGCTTTACCTGCTCCAAGGACTGTAGCCTCCATTACACGAGATGAAAGAGAGTATGATCACTACACCTCTTTGAACGCATCCTAAGAAACAATCTACCTTGCCATTCAAGATTAGGGGCTACTCTAGAAGCTTGCACCTATAAAAAGCCCTTTCTGACAAGAGAAATTGGTACAAGTAATGCGACTTTCATAAAGATGTAGGGCATAACACTTCGGATTGCTATAACCTGCATAACCAGATTGAGGCCCTGATGAGTAGAGGATGTGTGATAGAATTCTTACAGCAGGTCAGGGATAACATACAGATTGGAAATGAGGTACAAACAAAGATTAGTGACCATGTAGAAAAGGGGAAAGGGGAACATAAGAATTTGATGCAACAAATCCAGGTGATACACACCATCAGTGGGAGACCCACCCTGGCTGGCACCTCTAATAGTTCCAGGAAAAACCATGCGAGGAAGATTCCATGTGTCTATGAAGGCCGGGGTATCTTTAAGGTTTACCAAAGCACAACTGGCCCATCCCATCCCATTCATCACAGATCATATTCATTGAGACAGATGTCTACAACACCGTACAACCTCATGACGATCCCATGGTGATCACGATACAAATTGCTAACTGCGTGGTTCACCGTATGCTCATTGGTTCAAGCATTAGTGTCAACATCCTCTTCAAAGACACTTTAGAGAAGCTGAATTTAGAGCAGTTGTGTTACAATAGCAGCACAAACTCGTTGTACGGACTAGGCACGACCAGGTCGAGCCCTCACGTGAACACTGGAATCCAGGCTTCTATTGATCACTTATATTGGAACCTCGGTTCTTAGGGTCAGGCTCCAAAACCACCCCATGAAAGCAAGGAAAGGTCTCTGAAGCTTAGGAATCACTCGAAGTGAAGCCCGACATAAACAAAAGTGAGCTCCTTCCAGATCAAGGCTTTGTGAGGTTGAATTTCACTCTTGGCCTAAACTGGAAGCCCACCAACCTCTCCAGAAGCCAGCTGTTCCCACTAGATACAAAAAGAGAACCTTTAAGTGGATCAGATTCGTGCTATAGGCAATGCTCTAATTCATTAGAGAACACTAGTAGCCTACCTAGATATGAAAGAAAACACTCATGCTACCCCATGAATGTCCACAGGGACGTCTCAAGCTCCAAAAGACCGGGACAGGTCCAACCAAGCTTCTAGGACCAAAGCTTAGGTATGGAGCTACCTCGCTCTACGAGACAACGAGCAGCTAGCTCGACAACCTCCATGAAAAGACATGTATGAAGGCACACAGGAACTCATCTACACTCCAATGAACATTAAAACTATATGTACGCATAAGGCAAGAGATCGAGTCCAAAGAGGAAACATACTTTTCTCCGCCAAAGATATTATCGAATCCGTAATTAATTCAAAATCAATGACTTTCAAATAAAATACCCCACTCGAAAAGTAGGGAACGGATTCATAGAATTATGGCGGGCAATTCACGAGTTTAAACCTACATGGACCTTGTATAAATTGGTCCAAGCATGAATTAAAAAGGGAGAGGAACAGATAGAGAAAGTCGACAATTGCGAAGAGACAGATCGATGGTAAAGCGACATAGATAAAACAGGGATTGAGAGAATGGAAAGAGCCTAAATTCTTTTATCAGAACACGGTCACCATTGTATCTAATATTCGACAGGCACGAGGTTGCCACCCATCAATGCCCAAGAGAGATTGTGAGCATATTTTAGAGATTTCTGTATACCATAAGTAATCAATAATTAAATTCTCGTTTGTCATCCTAGTAGCATCCGAATATTCATTTCTATCGTAATAGGTCAGGTATCTAAGGTACCGACCCCGGCCACCACTTCCATAGTAATGGCCTCCAGGGTGTTAGTTGGAATTTCTCATCTTGTGCAAATTTCCCGTCAACAAAAGTACTATGACAGACTTTGTTGTGGTTGACACCACTTCGGCCTATAACGCGATATTAGGGAGACCATTCCTATCTTTTTTAAAGGAAGTTCTGTCTATCTACCCTAATGTCTTAAAATTCCTAGTGGGGAACAAGCTAGGAGAGGTATGTGGGGATCAACAAGTAGCCAGAAAATGTTACGCAAGGTCTGGCAATCCAACAGCTTTGGCAAAATAGTTTGTGTAAGTAGCGACAATCCAAGATATGGAAGCACCAGTGATGACCCTGGGAGGTATAGAGCTCACCGATCATCCTGAGGATGACCCTTTGATGCCGAAAGAGGAAGAACCAAGCAGAAAATGGGTAAGTGGGCACCCAGTGGACAAACTAGAGGAAGTACCAGTCAGAAGTGACGATCCCTCCAAGGTAGTCAAGGTGGGAGCTACCCTTGAGCCAAGAGTGAAGGAAAGTTTGATAAAGCTTCTCTATGAATTCAGCGACATCTTTGCTTGGAGTCAAGACGAGATACCAGAGATCCTGATATCATTGGCTGCTCACCGATTAGTAGTGGATCCGACCTTTAAGCTCGTCAAGCAAAAAATGGAACGCCGAATGGAACACTGCAGTTCAAGAGTAAGTGGATAAGTTGATCAAAGCAGGTTTCATCAGAGATGCGTTCTACCCCGAACGGATCACCAAATTTTTCATGGTCACGAAAGTGAATAAGAAGTGACGCATGTGTGTCGACTACACCAACATCAACCGGGTGTGTCAAAGAGACAGCTTTCCTCTACCAAAAATCTACCAGTTGGTAGACTCCACGGCAGGAAACAAGCTTCTCAGCTTCATGGACGTGTTTTCAAGGTAACACCAGATTATAATACACCTCATCGACCAAGACAAAACCAGCTTCATCACGGGGCAGGGTCTTTATTGTTACAAGGTAATGCCTTTTGGCCTTATAAATATGGAAGCCACCTACCATCGATTGGTTAATCGATTTTTCAAACTGGAGTTAAGAAGAACAATAAAGGTGTGCATAGACGATATGATCACCAAATCCCAAGAAGCAGAAGAACACCACGAACATCTCCGTAGAGTGTGCTTTCGGGGTGACAGCGGGGAAGTTTTTGGGCTTCATTGTAAATGAGAGGGGAATCGAGGCAAACCCAGAAAAGATCCAAGCTATCTGGAACCTATATTCTCCTACTAATCTTAAATAAGTCCAATATTTGACATGATGTGTAGCAATACTTAACAGGTTCATCTCGTGTTCCACGGATAAATCCATTCCCCATTTATCGGGCGAGATCTTTTATATGAAAGTTATTGACTTTGAATTAATAACGGATTCGGGAGTATCTTAGGTGGAGTTAAGTTGTTTCCTCCTTGGATTCAATCACTTACCCGATATGTACGCAGTATTTTAATGTTTGTTGAAGTGTAGATATGTTCTCATGCGCTTTTATGGTGTGATCCCTCCAAGGTGTTCATTGTTTCATAAAGCGAGATAGATTCATACTCTGGTCTTGGTACTAGGAGCTTGGTCTGACCTTTCCAGGTCCCTTGGAGCTTGGGTTGGCCTTGTGGATTGTCTTCGGTGAAATGGAGCTTCGGAGGGCTTCCTCCATCCTGGCCAGATAAGTTTGAATCTTCCTTTGGCGAAGTGTAGTGAGGCTATAGCATGAACTCGATGTCTTATCAGTCCATTTCACATCTAAAGGGGTTGGTAGGGTTTCATGGAGGTTACGAGGTAGTTTCGACCTTAGCAAAACCTGGAACGTCACGCAATGGGCTTTTCCAGAATTCCTGCATTGGAGTAAGAAGCCTGATCCGATCATGTCGGGCTCCATTTTGGATGCTTCAAAGGTTCAACGACCTTTCCTCGCCACTGCGAGGTGGCTCTACAACTCGACCCCAGGATATATGGTTCCATGGTGGGTAATCTTGGGCTTAGACTCTGGCTAGCAAAATTTCTCATTGGTCCCTAGCCAAATTTGACTATTAACAGAAGTCCCCTCTGAGTTGAAGACAGGTGATTGAGTTGGAGTTATATTTCTTATTTCAAATGGGAAATTTCCCTTCTAACGTTGCTACCAGAATATTAGGGAAATCATTTCATTAAATGCGCTAATGATGTGGCAAGCAGAGACTGGTACGTTTATCAAAATAATCTATCTCTATCATGCCTGCTCGTGAGTTATGAGGCATTCCCGGCCAAAGTTTTGGCTAATGTCACTGCACCTTATACCTTTATTTAAACTCGGTTACTTTACCATCTTCCTCATGCCTTCTTTCAATTTTCAAGTTTGTTAATAGTAAAATTTGGCTAGGGGTCAAAGAGAAATTTTCCACTCTTTCAGCTCAAATCGAAGCCCAAAGTCGACATTCATGAAACCCCGGATGTACCATTAAACTACCCAGCAGAAGCACGGAGAGGGTGCCAGGCTTCAAATTATCAGGGAAAAAGCTAGGCAAGACCAGGTTGAGCCCTCACGCGAACACTAGAGTCGAGGCTTCCTGAGGCCACCTACCTAGGAACCTCGGTTCCTGGGGTCGAGCTCCTCAACAACCCCGTGAAAACCAGGGGGGTCGCCAAACTCAAGAAACATTCAAAAGAAGCCCAACAAGCAAAGCAAGCTCCCTCCGGGTTAAGGCTTTTAGAAGTAAAACATAATTCATTACCTGAATGAGAAGTCCACCAACCTCTCCAGAAGCCCACCATTCTCGTTGGGCATGGAAGAAGAATCTCGCCTAGCCTACACTACCTCTAGTAAGTGCCTAGGAGTCTATCCCAAGTTTCTCTGAATAGAGCCAAAGTATGGATCTACCTCGTTCTATATGACAACGACTAGTTAATTAGGTGACCTCTATGAAGAAAGTGTCGTGAGCACACCTATAATCAAATCTACGTAACAAACAACATTAATCCCACATACGCGTAAGTCAAGAGTTTGATTCCAAAAAGGAAACAAACTTATCACCGTCAACGATATCATCAAATCTAGTAACAATTCAAATTCAAATGACTAATCCTGCCCGATAAGGAGGGAACAGATTCATGGGATCATGGCAGAATATTTGTAAAATTATAACCTACTTGGACCAAATATAAATAAGGCCAAGCATGGTAAGGATAGAAAGAAAAAAGGGAGAGAAAAAAAGACTACATATAGACGATAAGAAAAAGAGGAGAGGAGGGCCTAAATTCTATAATCAAAACACGGCCGCCGTTGTTTCCACTATTCGATAAGTATAAAGAAGCCACCTTCTTACGTCCTAGATAATGTATGAGAGAGAATTCTTTATATCAAAGTGACCGATAATAAAAGCTCCCGTTTTTCATTATTATACAAATCTTTGCTCCCATCTAAGCAGGTTTGGTATCAAAGGTACCGACCCTGGCCATCACCTCTGTGATAGTGGTCTTGAGGGTGTTAGCAGGAATTTCTCATCCTGGGCAACTTTCCCATTAACACTTTCTAGCGCCGTCTGTGGGAAACTCTCACACCACCATCTTTACATTCACAAGTTTGTTATTTTACAGGAGTCATGAGGCTTCGGTCCTCCCAAAGACAACCGGGCACATCGGGACAGTCTTCAGCTGCATCGACAAGAAAAGTCCCAAAGAAAGGGAGAAAATCTGGGCTTCGTGGCTAGGACCCAGTCCAGTCGGGCACTGTACGGGCTTTGGATACTCCTAGGGGAGGCCAAGTCGAGCTTGACAAACAAGCGGCAGCCTTCGTGGAAAACGTCCGCCTTCGGCTGCTGGCTGAGGGCATTACTATCCAATAGGCAAACCTCTGCAGTCGATGGGAACCAAGCAGGCCCGGGACTAGGCAACCCGTCTTCGATAGCCTGGGACCTGCCCCTCCGGAGCCAGCCTGTAATAAGACGGGACTCCAACCCTCGATCCGGAATAGACTAGGGCCAATGCCCCCCGTTCCTGAAGCGCTACCACGCTACCAACCCAGGCAAGTCTAGTCTGCGGCAGATGTCCTTCCCTGGGAGCAGGGGGAGTTTCTTCACCCAATGACATCAAGGAGGGAAACCCGAGCTAGGGATAAAGAAAGTCAGCAAAGCCCCCAGATAGACCCCTTCCAAAGAAAAAGTCGGGTAGAGGTTGCCAGCTCGTCAGAGGGGTCTGACAATGAGGAGACCAAGATCACCTCAAGGAAACCTGAGAGCAAGTGCCTGAGAGACCAAATGGATGAACTTCAGAAAGAGGTTAAACAGATAAAAAATGGGAAATACACGGAGGACAAGAAAGACCCTCTAAGTTAAATGAACACTTCCTTCACCAGAAGGATCAGAGAGGCGGAGCTCTCGCCAAAATTCAAAATGCCGAATGACAGGTTCTCCGGATCTGAGAATCCATTAAGCGATTTGGAGATCTTCGTTCAACAGATAGAGGTCCAGAAAACGACCAGGGCCGCTATGTGTCGAATGTTCCCAACCACGCTGATGGATTACGCTAAGACTTGGTTTAGAAAGCTACCCGCTGGCAATGTGGATTCCTTTACGAAGCTGTCAACCAATTTCTGTTCACAATTCTAGGGAGTTAAGTCCCGATTGAAAGACCTAGTCAATCTACAGTACAGGATCCAGGAGAGAGGGGAAACCCTCCGAGCTTATTTTAAGCGTTTCCACAAGAAAGTCATCCAGATGGGGGTCTTCCCCGAGAAAGAAACCCTCGCCAACTTTAGAAGGAACTTGTGGGTAGGCAAGCTTTTTCGGTCTTTTGCTAAGAGACCTCCAGAAACCTTCCAAGAAGCCTATGATAGGGCTTTAGATCAAATTGAGGTTGACGAACAACTCATGGTCAAAATGGAACACGATGACACAAGAGCCATAAAGCGACAGAAGAAGGAAGCTCCCAAACCTGAGCAAGCTCAGAAAAGGCAGAACAAACCTCTCAATAAACCGACATA
The DNA here is from genome assembly GCA_032871835.1 of Dipteronia dyeriana. Lineage (NCBI taxonomy): Eukaryota > Viridiplantae > Streptophyta > Magnoliopsida > Sapindales > Sapindaceae > Dipteronia > Dipteronia dyeriana. Next base: position 89,360,396 of record CM065300.1, on the reverse strand, counting down.
TCGCTTCCCCATTTCTCAACCCAAATCAGAAAGAGATCTAGCCTAATGAAGTCCCCCACGAGCTTCACCTCCTCGTAGCCCCAACAGCTCAAGTTTAGAGGGAGTACGATTACTACACCCCCTTAAATGTATCCCGTGAAACAGTCTATCTCTCCATTCATGACAAGGGGTTGCTACAGAAGCTCGCACCCATGAAAGCCCCTATCGATAAGAGAAATCTTTATAAGTATTGTGACTTCCATGAAGACGTGGGGCATAACACTTCAGAGTGCTATAACTTTCGAAATCTGATCTAGGCTTTGATAAAAGGAGGATGTAGCAAGTCAGGGCTTTGATAAAAGGAGGATCTAGGCTTTGATTTTAGGACTATTTGATGATCTTTGATTGATTGATTTTGTGAAAAATTGTTCCTCACATGTATTAGAATCTCTTGGCCAAATTCTCACATTAATACATGTGCTTATGTTCTTTTGAGCTATTCATGTGTTTTTGTTGAATCAATGAAGAGGAATATGCTCTAGAACTTTAGCTTAAATCTAAATGACTTTGTCATATGATTTTAGCATGTTTTTGGTTTATGTGATTTCAACTTGATTTTGTGATTAATTGAACATATTTTGTGATTCAAGTTTAGACCTATGCATGTATCTAGGTTGTGATTAATGTTGAATGTATATTACATGATCTAGATGATTTAAACATGCATGATTGACTAGACTACATTTGTTTTGTGCATTTATGCTCATGTCTAGTATTTTCCATATAATGTGTTGATCATAGCATTCTATGTTGCGTGCTTGTTTGCGTTTTGCATTCATGATCACCTAGATGCCTTGTGAGAAGGAAGTCTTGACAATAGGTGTGAGACCTATGTTGTTGAGCAAGTAAGTCTTGGCAAGAGGTGTGAGACCTTGGATTGTCAAGCAAGGAAGTCTTGGCTTGATTCGGGAGGATTCAGATAGTTGAGCAAGAAGTCTTGCCTACGGCCGTGAGGATCTGGATATGTGAGCGAGGAAGTCTTGACTAGAGTTGGGAGGACTCGGATAGTTGAGCAAGAAGTCTTGCCTTGGGTCATGAGGATCCGGTAAGGTGAGCGAGGAAGTCTTGACAAGAGGTGTGAGGCCACAGATTGTTGAGCATGAGGGCGACATCTTCATGAGTAGGATAGGAGGGTAGTTTCTAAATGAAGGGGTTGCTAACCCGTGGATTTTGTTTGTCGGTGGTTGCTAACCCGTGGATGTTTCCTCTTCGGAGATTTACCACGTTATATCTTGTGTCAACTTCTCTCTATCCCTATCTCTATAGTATTTGTATTTTCTATTTGAATACTAAGGATAAAACTCTTTATGTAAGTTGACTTTCTTTCTATAATATAGATTGTGTATATGTTACAATTACTTGTTTGTATTACACTTTACTTGTTCTATATATTGATTAAGTATCTTTAATTAATATATATATATATTGTGATACAAGCAATCTAGAGGGACAAATTTTTGTTTGTTTCTAAGGGAGTCGAAAAAGGTGTCTAACCTATTCACCCACCCTCTAGGTTAGCCTTGAGCATTTAACCGTGTTTGTATTTTCATTTCGTCCCATCGAGCACAAACGAACGTCCTTTAGAGTCCAACATTTTGAACCACGAAGCAACTAGGATAAGCTCCGAGCTAGCTTGGATCTCTTGGAAGAAAAGTAGGATCTTGCAACTGGGAAAGTAGCGGTTTACCAGAGCAGAATTTCCAGGTTTTTTAAGAAAAGGGTAAAAGCCTGAAACTTTAAGCATGGGGACCTAGTTCTTAGGAAAGTAACGTTGAATACTAGGAAGAGGTCAGACGGGGTCCTGGGGACCATCTGGGAAGAGCCATACCTAGTAAAAGTGGTGATCCGTAATGGAGCATACAAGCTCGAGGACATGAATGGCAGACTCATCGATCATACTAGGAATGCTCATCACTTAAGAAAATTCTACACTTGAACAGGGGACTCATGAGCAGGCTGCCTCCACCTAGTTTTTAATCTTCGGCAATAATGTACTTCATCCCATTTATCAATAAAGTCTGTTTTCTTATTTTCTCCATCTTCAACTATGTTCTACAATGATTTGAGTCTACGTGGAAAATTCGACATTATCATTCCAAGGCCAGGGGTTAGCTGAGGAAGCCCCCTCGCCACTCCTGATGCCTAAGGTCTCAGTGTACTCCACCGAGAAGGGTCTGAGTGTAAGAGCATAGTTATAGTCCAGATATCAAGACTAGGAAATAGCTAGATAGCCCTCCTGATGCCTTGGTCGGGCTACCACCCCCAAGAAGGGTCTGAGTGTAAGAGCATAGTTGTCATCAAGATCTCGAGACCTGGAAATAGCTAGATCGCCATTATGATACCTTGGTCCGGCTACCACACCTAAGAAGGGTCTAAGTGTAAGAGCATAGTTGTCATACAGATCTTGAGACCAAGAAATAGCTAAATAGCCCTCATGATGCCTTAGTCTGGCTACCACCCCCAAGAAGGGTCTGAGCGTAAGAGCATAATTGCCATTCAGATCTCGAGACCAGGAAATAGCTAGATAGCCCTCCTAATGCCTTGGTCGGGTTATCCCCATCCCAATAAGGACTCAAGTTTAAGAGCGCGGTAGCCCTCCCAGCCTAAGAGAGGGCTAGATAGTTCTCCTTGATACCTAACCCTAAAGAAGCTCAAGGTCTACGATCAGACAAGGGGACTGTCAACCAAAGTCACCGAGTTGAAAATTTTTATTGAGAGTCAAACGCTCAAGCTAACTATCTACGTTCACGCTTAAGTAGTTTTCTTATCTTGTTACTTTTCTCGAGCTAAATCGGGGTGTTACAGGGGGTTGAAGCTACATGCAAATCAGAATTTGAACCAAGTCTAAAAGCTAAATTCATTGATGAATTGGGGAGCCTATTCTCTGGTAAGGCTACAGCAATCGAACAGGGAGCCCAACCCTTGGTTCCAGGCTACAAGCAAGAAAAATGATAATGATCAAGCATGAGTAAATATGGGATGCCTACCTCCTTTTTTGGGCATTCAGAGCAAGCTACAAGAAGGTGTACTAAAACTTCTGCATTCTCTCGGTCTCCTCTTGTTTCCCCTCCTTACAGATAAACCTCACCTTCTGCTCCTCTTTTGGGTGGTCGCTCATCATGGACAGCCGCCTCCGCCACCTCTTCTGGAGGATGACCCTCGATTGCCTCATGCTCATCAGGCTCCTCCTCCACGACCTCATTGACCACCGCCATGACCTTAGGAGGTATAGCTGCATCAAGAAGGTTGGCCATTGACTCTGGCATAATTTCCCCTCATGCTGGCTCCTCCTTGAAGGCAACCTAGAGGGACCTCAGGCTTCTATAAGATCTCCTTCCAGGACCATGGGTAGAACCCCCCTCGAGGATTCTCTAGGACCTAATATTGGGAAGACAAAAAGAGAAGGAGAGAGGTCTGTCCCAGCTGGATGCTTCCCTGCTTCGGCCACATTAGAGGAATCCAGGTCATCACCTAAGGGGCGAGACATCTCTGCGACCTTGGCCATTATCTCCTCCCTATCCCAATTAGCAATAATTGACAGATTAAAGGGGGAGGGGAAAGCCTCAACGACTTGGTAGGAGGCATAAAAGTATCCATTTCTAAAGGAGGAGTCAACCTCAGCCTAAAGCTTGGCAACTTGGGCTTGAAGAGCATGATTCTCAGCATCTAACGCCTTCGCTTCTTCCTTTCAGTTATCCCTCTAGCTGGCTCATCACTTAGACCGAAGATTTTCTTTCTCAAAAGATCGCTTCAGCCTTTCATGGTCGCACCGAAGCTTAGCCAGTTCTGTTTCCATTTCCCTATGGATGGAAGTTATCTCCCGGACCAAGGATTGAACCTGTGCCAGCAATCCCTTGGCCCGCTCAGCTTCATCTTCAGCCCTAGCTGCCCGATCTCGAAGAAATGATACTTGGTGGCATATTGCTACATTAAACTTGAAAGCCTGCAAAGCATGAAACGAAGGTTAAAAAGAAATCAAATCTCACAATCACATGAAATTAAGGCAATGACTACCTTGGCCAGAAGGGCAGACCCCTTAGTAACAAGAAAATCCACGGGCATAGAAGCCATCGTAGAGAGCTTGCCACCCAGACATGACTGATGGTGAGGGCGAGAAGGGGGAATCTCATGAGTACCAGCATCGAGTTCCCTTGGAGCCTGAACTACCCGGGATACAGTTGGATCAACGGAAGAATGGGTAATGTAACTGGGGAAGCAGCAGCTGAAGCGGGAACCATTGGTGAAAGGATATATCAATGGCTTGGGAAGCGGGCCCTCATTGATTTAGAGCCTTTACTTCCCAAGATGCGAGAACAACCATCTTGGATCTCATCTAGGAAGGCAATGAAGCAGGAACAAGTGAAGCAGCGGCCATAATGATTGCCCCCCCTTCTTCGAGGAAGCCTAGAAGGCTCCCGGCGATGACCTGGAAGAAAGGGGAGGAGTCCGAGCTTTTTTGGCTTCACGAGAAGCTGGAGCAACAATAAAAACTGTTAAAAAAAATAGAGGATGTCAGAGTTAAATCAGTTAATGAAAACAAAGCATGATAGCTTAAAATTACTCACGAGGGGAAGCATCAGAGATCCGTAGATACTTGTTTACTTGCAGGGGTCGAATGGGTCAGTAGTTGGAAACTTCAAGTTCAGATAATTTATGGCGAGGATAGTCTTCAGCACAGCCTCAGACTCAGCGGGCAGGGAATCCCGGTTCCATGAGAGTTTGTCACTGAAAGTAGTGGTAACCGCGATCTCATGCCCATCGATGAATACGAAGCTCCCCTAGTTCGTCCCGCTAATATCCACTCTTCAGTCCAAGCTGGGTCTTTTCTCGAAGCGCCGGGGATGATAAAGTTGAGTTTGTTTTTGGCCTTCAAGTAGAACTGTCCCCAGGGACCTTCGGACAAGCTCACGTTCTGGAAAAAAGGTAGGCAAGCTTTTCTGCTCCTGGTTCCCTGGTTACATTGCCCAGCTCGCATTGTTCCCTCTACAGCACAAGGAAGCCAATCATATGCCTCCAAAAGCTGGGCGTCAGTTGAAGGGGATCTAGTTGAAGGGCGTTAAGGGCCTACCGAAGAGTGCGGTAAAGGGAGAGCCTGACCCCATTCTCAAAGGCCGCCAAATGAATGGGAAGCAAGCCCGCGAGAGGATTGTAAGCATTATAGTTCCTATAGGGAACTGTGAGGGTAACACCCTTAGGAATGCCATATTTATTCCGAATGTGGTTAATCGATTGTGGGTCAACGGTAAAATCGAGAATAACCCTATATTTTGAAGAAGAGTCATCGTTGAAGGAAGCCCCGCTACCGTAACTTTAACCTCCCTAGCAACGTCGACCCTCTCTCCAGCATTGGAATCCTCGTCAACTAACTTTAGAGGGTTGTCGGGTTGATTTAAGAAGCCAAAACCGATAAGGATGTTCCTAATAGAGCAACGGTGTTGGCGGACAGGGGAAGAGTCCTCGTCGCTCGAAATTCCTTGCTCCCATTTCTGAGAAACCAGGTTAGCGCCTCCAATGCCCTCGACCAAGGCTTCAATGCTATCAGAGGAGTTCAACATTGTTGGATGAAAAGAGCTTTAAGGTAGGCGATAGATAAAGAGGTGGTCGGAGAAGACAAGTAAAGGAGAAGAAATCTGTAAGTTCGGAATTGAGAGAAAGTGTGAAGAAACAGGCAGTGAGTTTGAATTTAAATAGAGGTTAGGGGTGTAATAACGTTGGCTATATCCTCGGAAAGATCACCTTGAGCCATGAAGAGAGCCACAATACAACCGGTTTTCCTTGAAGAACACACAGATTCAAGTTCGACACATCACTTAGGCATTTATTGAGAAGATTTCATTCAAGATTCTCAGTAATAATCTCATAACGGAAAATTTTCCCAATTAAACAGGGAATCTGACTCCAACCCCAACTCTTCCTCCAGTGCTCAAGTCAGAGGGGATTTCTGTAGATAGTAAAATTTGCCCAGGGGTCAAAGATAAATTTTCCACTCACGCAGGCTAAATCGAAGACTAAAGTCGACATTCATGAAATCCCAGATATACCATTAAACTACCTCGCAGAAGCACGAAGGGGGCGCTAGGCTTCAAAACTATCAGGGAAAAAGCTAGGCATGACCAGGTCGAGCCCATACGTGAACTCTGGAGTCTGGGCTTCCCGAGGCGACCTATCTGGTAACCTCAGTTCCTGGGGTCAAGCTCCTCAACCACCCCGTGAAGACCAAAGGGGGTCGCCAAACTCAAGAAACATTCAAAAGAAGCCCAACAAGCTAAGCAAGCCCTCTCGGGTAAAGGCTTTTAGAGGTTAAACATAATTCATGGCCTAAACGAGAAGTCCACCAACCTCTCTAGAAGCCTGCCGTTCCCGTTGGCCATGGAAGAAGAATCTCTCCTAGCCTACACTACCTCTAGTAAGTGCCGACGAGTCTATCTCAAGCTTCTCTGAATAGAGCTAAAGAATGGATCCACCTCGCTCTATAAGACAACGACTAGTTAATTCGGCGACCTCCATGAAGAAAGTGTCGTGAGCACACACAAGATCAAATCTACGTAAAAAAAAACATTAATCCCATGTATACGTAAGTCGAGGGTTTGATTCCAAAAAGGAAACAAACTTATCACCGTCAATGATATCATCGAATCCAGTACCAATTCAAATTCAAATGATGAATCCCGCCCGATAAGGAGGGAACCGATCCATAGGATCGTGGCAAAATATTTGTGAAATTAAAGCCTACTTGGACCAAATATAAATAAGGCCAAGCATGGTAAGGATAGAAATAAAAAAAGGAAAGAAAAAAAGACTACATATAGACGATAAGAAAATAAGGAGAGGAGGGCCTATTTTCTGTAATCAGAACACGGCCGCCGTTGTTTCCATTATTCGACAAGTATTAAGTGACCAGCTTCCTACGTCCCAGATAATGTATGAGAGAGAATTCTGTATATCAAAGTTATCGATAATAAAAGCTCTCATTTTTCATTATTATACAAATCTTAACTTCCATCTAAGCAGGTTAGGTATCAAAGGTACAGACCCCGACCACCACCTCCGTGGTAGTGGTCTCGTGGGTGTTAGCATGAATCTATCATCCTGAGCAACTTTCCCGTTAACAATTTTTTTTTTTTTTAAAACTTCCTTCAACACCTCTGTCTTCTCTGTCATCTAACATAAGAACTGTCTCTACCATGTCGAAAAATAGCTGTGATTCCATTGTGTCCATTGTCGGTGGTGAGGAAGCTTCCAGTCTCGCTCAAGGAAAGCAGACACTAGAAGACTTCGACAGTGACTACTCCCCTCTAAACCAGTAAGGTCGCCGGTCGAATAGAAACGTATCCATTGGGATCAGATTCTCTAACAGACCGGATAACCCTTTGAACCTGGTTGAGGAGGGTTTCGATGGTGAACCCAGAGATGCTGCTACTATGAGGGTTCAAGTTACAGATTTTGGTCCTCCTCTGGAGAGGTTTCCTCCCTCTGACTTTAGGATTATTCCAAACTCCGCCATTAACTCGAACTCGATCACTCTTATGGGGTCCGAATATGGTATCCCCGACAGTGTTTCCATCACAGTTCCTCATAGAAAATATGATGTCTTTAATCCTCCCAAAACAATGCTTATGATCCATGTAGCAGCCCTTGAGAATGGGGTCAGGCTCCCTCTCCACTCTACCCTTCGATAGGCTATCAGCGCCCTACAACTAGCTCCCTTCCAGTTGATGCTCGACTTCTGAAAGCATCTGATTGGTTTTCTTTTGCCATAGAGGGAATAGTGCGAGCTAAACAAGGTCACAGGGAGCTTGGAGTAGAGGAACTAGCTTACCTCTTTCAAATTGGAAGCCTGTCCGGAGCTCTCCGAGGTCAGTTCTATGTGAAAACTAAGAACAAGCTCAACTTCATCATTCTTAGTGCTTCAAATAAGGACCTAGCCTAGAAGGAGGAGTGGGTACTGGACGGGGATAATTGGGGAAGCTCATTCTTTATTGGCAGGCATGAGGTCATGGTTCCCACAGCTTTCAATGATAAACCATCATAGGATCGCGATTCCTTGCCCGTTGAGTCTGAAGATGTATTGAAGGCCATCCTCGCTAGGAACTGCTTAAACCTGAAGTTTCCAACTGCTGACCCTCTTGACTCTCGCAGGGTGCATCAATATCTATGAATATTTGCTGCTACTTCCCGTAAGTAATATCGAACCATTACGCTTTCATTTTATAGGTTAGCTCAGTTCTAACGTCTTTCTTCTTTCTCTTCTTTTTTTGACTGTTTTTGTTATTGCTCCAGCTTTTTATTAAGCCCGGTAGCCCTGGCCAGCCCGTACTTCTTTGTCTTTTGCCAGATCACCATGGGTGGTTTCTTTTGTTTCTTCGATTGGGACTGCACCTGCTCTTGCTCCGTGCCCTTCTTAAGCTAGGTCTAGGATGGCAATCCTTGCATCGCGAGCTTCTAGAACGCTAAACCAGAGAAGGCCTACTTCCTATGCTACTGATGTAGCCACCCCTGACCCCTCTATCCCTTCTGCTGCTACTGTTACTGCTACTACTTCTACTCCAACGACTTCCTTACCCAAAGTCTCCACATCTCCATCTATGCTCTTAATTCCTCGATCTTTGGCGGACCCCAAGGCTGGTGTTCTAGAGGTTCCTCCTACCCACCCCCAATGTCAATCGACCTCGGTGGGGCAATACGAGGTCTTGGAGCAGTTCGTCCCATCTTGCCCGGGTAGTGGGCTCTCTAGAATGGCTTCAATGCCCATTGACATCTTACTTACCAAGGGGTCCGCTCTTTTGGCTGAGGTAACTCTCTTCTTATTCTTTTATTTGTGGTTTGTTAGCTCAAAGAGTTTCTAACCTTAGCTTTACATCATATAGGCCTTTAAATTCAATGTTGCTATAGGCATCCAGATAGCCTCCCTCTATGAACAGGCTGTAAAAGCTAAGGGTGGGCCACGGGGTTACTTGCGCGAGCTCAAGATCTGGTTCAAGAGATGACATCCAACCATAAGGGAGTGGAGGCTGAGCTGGCTAAGCTTTATTTTGACCAAGAGAGGCTGAAGCGTTCCTATGACCAAGAAACCCTCCAGTTTGAACAACGGGCTAGGCAGAGGGACTCATGGAAAGTAGAAGCCAAAACGGTGAAGGTTGAGGTGCAGGGTCTTCGTGCTCAAACAATAAGTCTGCAAGCTGAGGTGGACGCCTCTTTTAGCGATGCGTACTTCTACGCCTCTTTTTAGGTTATCGAAACTCTCCCTCTTCCCTTCGACCTTTCCACTATCGGATGTCAGGATAAAAAGAAGATTATAACAAGGTTTGCAGAGATGTCTCATCCTGACAGTGATGAAGTGGTTCATTCTAACCTAGTTGGAAACGTGAAGTAACTTATCATTGTAGATAACAATCAAAACAAGTATGGATAAAGATGTCTCTATCCCCTCACATCTTTGCTATCTCAGGTCCAGAGGAATCGTCCCGTGGTGTTCTCCCCAAGAAGACTGAGGGAGGTCAGCCAGAAGCCTGAGAGGAGGTCTAAGGGCACTCTAAAGAACCCCATTGAACAGAGTTGGAGGTCAAACAGAGCAGGATAGAGTAAATAGCTACCCTTCTTCACACGGCCATCCCACATGAGGTTTTGACAGTAATTAATGAGGTAATGGACGAGGACCCAGCTGAGCAGTGAGAAATTGAGGAACCTCAAGATGAAGGGGTAGTAAATGTGCCTAACCAGGATGAGCAACCACCAGAAGGAGAGACGGAGGGCGAAAACCATCATGAAGGAGGGACAACCGGTAGGAATAAGGAGGATGCATGATTAGTTCTTCCATTCAAGTTCCTGAGATCGTGACGTGCTCACACGTATTTACCAATCCCGAGAGATAGCGAGGAAGATCGAGTGGTTCAGACATGAGCACATCGTAAAGTGAATGAGACTCTAAACGTTGGTAAGATTTGTTCAGACAAGAGAATATTATAAAGTGAAGGAGCCTCCAAACGTTGGTATGATTTTCTTCTTTCTGATTTTATTGATTACAATTTCCTGTGTTTACATATTGTATGTATTAGTTTCGAATAATAATTATCATCCCAAGTTCACTGGTTCCAGATACAGATTATGATCTGTATATAAAAATTTTAAAACCTAGTTCTGCTTCGTGACCGGTGAACTAGGTTCCAATATGAGCTTGATACCATTTATCCATACTTGTTTTGATTGTCCGAAAAAGGGGGTGGGCACCCCGCTTTACTCATGCAAACTTTACTTAGGTTTTTCATCATCATTTTTTTATGCAGCCTGGAACCAGGGGTTGGGCTCTTTACTTGACGAATGTAGCCTTACTAGGGGATAGGCTCCCTCTTTCTTAATGAAAATCTGCTTTGATTCCTTTTCACTTGCTTTAACGAACTTTGACTTGGCTGATATCTCCTTGCTTCATTCCTGACCTCGACATAGATGCGACCTCTGAAATAACTTGACTTAATTGAATTTGGTAAAAATAAAGAAATCTTAAATTTTTTTAAGTATGAAAAGGGGATAGCTTGTTCGACCTCTCAACCATCAGTAGAAACTTGTAGCTCGATGACTCTAGTGAGTAGTCCCCTTACATGATTTCAGGCTAGCTTGCACCTGTCAAAGTAAGAAATCGTATACACATGGAGGATTAGTAATCAGTAATAGTTTGGATATTGGTACCTAGGTAGAAAACCTGGCGAAGCCCGGGTCCCTCTCGGGGGTCAAAGCCTGACCGAGGCATCAGGATTGCTATTTGGCATTCGTGGTTTCCAGGCGATCATTGTCGACATACTATGGCGATCCTTCTATTAGGACTGATCCCGACCAAGGTATCATGAGATCTAGATGGCAACTATGCCATTATACTTAGACCCTTCCTGTGGAGGTCAACTGATCAAAGCATCAGAAAAGCTAGCTAGTTGTCCTGGTCTTGAGATTTGGATAACAACTATGCTCTTACACTAAGACCCTTTTTGGTGGGAGGTGGTGCCCGGCCAAGGCATCAAGGATAGTGAGGGGATTTCCCTGACCAGTCCTTAGTCATGAGGCGATCATGGAGTGTCTTATTCATGGAGAAAACATAATGCAACTGGAGACGGGGAGATAAATTGCAGACTTTATTGATGTCGAAAATAGAGTACATTTGTTGATTTTTTTAACTTATTGTTAATAGCCTAATTTGGCTAGGGACCAAAGGAGAATTTTCCACTTCCCAGCCATCATGGAAGATTCTAAATTCGGGCTTACATCAAGGTCCTCGAGTTCGAGCTACCACGCGATCCTGCAGGAGCAAAGTGAGGATGCCCATACCATCTGAGCATCTTGTATGCATCCAAGCTTGCCAAATAAAGCTCGACATGACCATGTCAGGCTCTATATAATAAGATAGAAGCCCGATGCTATGTCAACGTGGGAGGACCTGGGTTCCCCAAGGTCGAGGTGTCTCGCGACACTTTCCTAGAGCTTGCTACCATCTCTACTTTCACCAAGAGACCTTCAGAGTGCCAAACTTGTCTTATAGAGGCCCTTCTGCCTCATCGAGGTATAATCTCAACCTCTCCGAGTAGAAAAGGAAGAAGCTCACATGGCCACATCATAACAAAAGAGCGCCAACACGATTAGGGCAAGATCCACTGTAGATTTCGGCATGGTTAAATCAAGTCTCCAGTAACAAGAGTAGTACTCGATCGTACCTTGACATTAGATGTGCCAAGCGTCACCTCAGGTAACATCCATAATTACCTCACCGAAGTGGCATAAAAAACCAAAGCTCTCCCTCAAACAGCGTATAAAGAGAGGGTTGACTTTCATGACATTTATGATACCATGTCAACCGTATTAATGCAGGTAGTCAACCGTATTAATGGAGTTGGTATAGCGTATTAATGAAGGTGGTCAACCTTATTAATAAGGTCAACCGTATTAATGAGAGAATATTCAACTCTTTAATGGTCACCATTAGCGAAAGAGTCCAGAGAAACAATCACATCTTCTCCAAGATATTAGCTACCGGCCAATTCTTTAGGGTCAACTACAACAGAAAATCCCGTCTAATATGGAGGGAAGATCGGTCCATTAATCTTTGGAGTGGGCAACAAGCAATCGGAACCTATAAATACGACAAAGCTTTCTCCAAGAAGGATATGCACAAATTGACTCCCGAAATATGAGATATTCGACACTTGATATACGATCTATTATAAATCTCATATTTGGTCCAGAAATGGACAAACCAGGGAAAAGTCTACATAGGTCACCTAGATTCACCCTACATGATCATTTTATGTGTTACCTTTGCCCAAAATATACCAGTATCGGTCTACATTCGACCACCATTGTAAGCTCTCTGGATTGACTACGTTGTATTATTTCACCATTCTTGTAAGCTCCCTGGAGCATTCTTTGATATATACATAAGGAAGGGTATTCCTCCTTCCTCCAGATACTGCCTTAGGGTTTTTCAACACGTGATCATTCATGATGCTTTTTCCCTCTTGGTCAATCCACCTTCTTTTACAAAAGACTTGTGTTTTTCCTTTTATCTACTGTATTATGCATGTGTGTATGTGGGCTAGGTATCGACCCCGTTGATCCTAACTCTATAATCCTTCTTATATGAGATCGAGAAACTATAAAAAAGATTTATCGAACCAGATCTAGATCCTACCCCGCTGGACCTAGCACCCTTTTTGTTTATATCTTCCTGCCAAGTCGCATTTCGAGACAGGGAGAAACCACTCTGACCCATTTGAAGGACGTAAAGAAGCTCTCCTGCGATTTCTCTATTGAAATGGGCATGGATCTGACCGAGGACATTAGGTCGTTTAGGTTAGGGAACTGGAAAAAGAAATTAGGGTCCAGAATCAGACTTCGGGTACCAAAACGGACTCTGGCTCTGGCCCTGACCGAGGACCGAGGACCGAGGATCAGGACCAAGGAACAAGGACCAAGATCAGCCTCTTCACACTAGCAAAGGAACCTCCAGGTCCTCGTATCTTCTTCTTATGCATGAAGCCCGAATGATGGAATGCCTCATCTCCTACCTACTGCATCATCCTCTTTTACTGCTTCATTCTCCATACTCATACGAGATCACCAAGGTACGAGGTACCTACCCTGACCGTGACCTTCTGAGGTATTGGTCCTGAGGGTGTTAACTGTAATTCCTCACTTTGAGTGAATTTTCGGTTAACACATTTTGGTGCTGTCTTTGGGAAATTTCCACACCACTTTTGAAAGCTTGTAAAATCATGAGTATCATTATACTATCGACGTAAGAGATTCGTTGTTAATGGAATATCATTTACTATCTACGATGTCCTTTCTCCATTCTTGTCTATATTGCCTATACATCGCGTGTGGTGCTCATTTTGTCATTTAACAAGTTTTGTTTATTATGGAGCAAATATGGTTCGTGGGACTCCTAGTGGAACCGGTTCGTTATGCTGCTCCTATGAAGCAAACCAGCTCAGATAATCATAGAGCCCCAACATAGTAGCTTCCTACTTGAAGGTCTCTTACACGGTTGAACCAATTCGATACATTGAGAGCTCTTATATAGTATAGTTGCACCTCTCCTACTTCCTTAAAACAGATTCGCTCTGCTACCAATGTATCGCCTATCCAGTAGATCCACTAGGCTTGTACCTGTTCATACGGATTCCCTCATGCCACTGGATCAGCCATTCAGAAGCTCCTAGGTAGCGATAGCAGGTCAACTCATGAATCTAATAAGCCAACTCAACTGTGTAGCCTTTGGAGTAGCACGACCAGCAGAAGACTAGTGGCTCCACACCTCTTGTGCACAGCCAATCAAAGCCCAAGTGACCCGCTAAGCTCCAGATTCATTCCAGCAGGGTCCAGAGTCGTCTCTATATTGTTGGGGAATTCTTGGATCCCAAGCATGCTTCTGGACTAGTACAAGATCGGTGGCTTCGCTCTATACGTACCTGGTCATTCATCGCCCTAGCAAGCGACCAAAGCCAGATCTGATCTATGAGAGCCTAGAGGCTTCCAATATTTTGGTAAGGCCTCCTACATGCCTAAGCAAGCCTCTGGGGTAGCAGCCCCGCTGCAAGATTCAGTGGCTCCTCACTTCTTATACCTGGCTGGTCAACGCCTAAGTGAGCCACTAAGCTCCTATTTCATTCCAGTATGGTCTAGAGTCTCATTTCAATTGTTGGGGACTTTTGAGGTCCTAAGCATGCTTCTAGACCAGTACCTCTTGTAGCTTTGCTCCATATGTACCGGGCCATTCATCGCCCTTGCAAGCTATTGAAGCCTGATCTGATCGTGGAGAGCCTAGAGGCTTCCCAAGTCTGTTGAGGCCTACTACGTGCCTAAGTAAGCCTCTGGAATAGCAGCACCGCTGCAATACTAGGTGATTTATCTCCATTTATATTGCGTTATTCAATGCCCAAGGGAGTCACCATGGTTCCTACTCATTTCGAAGGAGTCTAGAGCCTTTTCTTAGTTACTGGGGATTTCTTAGATCCCAAGCATGTTTCTGGACCGATACTAGGCAAATGGCTTCCACTCCATTTGTAGCGGGCCATCCACGCCATGGTCCCCGGTCTATCTCTCTGGTTAGTCTCCTCAACAGTAGCAACTCCTTCCAACCTGGTTCTATTGCTTGGTTGGAATAAGGGTTGTCATCCCTTAACGGTGCTACTTCAAAGCCTGCTTCCACCACCTTGGTCAGATCAGCTTAAATTAGCCCGAGCCACGATTTCCTCAGCTAGGTCGATCTGGACCTCCTTCACCACTTGGACACCAGTTCAGACCTCTCCTACCTTGGTAACACATATCTGGACCTCTACCTTGATAAATTTAGATAGAGAGGTAGGCAAGTTTGAAGCCCCTCATGCATCCCCTACCTTGCAGCAAGGAACTTTGAGACAGGTTCTACCCCAGTAGGGTTTCGTATAAAATGGTCACCAAGTCCTCATCATCATCTACGCATCTATCAGATTAAGAAGGTCTGACTTCAGTCAGAGCAGACCCAATTAACTTCCAGCTTTCTCTATGATCTACTCAAGGTATCCATTCTCCAGATGAACAGGTTAGAGGGAAAGAGAGCTCGAGCTGCCTAAAAAGCAACATAAAAGCGTTCTTCAGCAAATAAAGCACCCACCTTGGCTTCCAAGCTAGCCACACTGCAATACAGAGTTTAAACCACTTCCTCTAGAGTTTTTCTCCTCCTTTAGAGCAATCCTCACAAGGCATGGCTCATGGACCCGAGTATCTCCAGATCATATGTATGCTGGATCACCTCCATGTCTACTTATGCATTACCCACGGTTGTGTGATCTGGTCAGGGTTTCATTAAGGACAACTGCACCTCTCGCTACCGTGGTCAACTTCTCCTTCTTCTGGTTTGACCTCCTCTGAGAGAGCATTTTCTCTATCCGAAGCACCTAATTCTGGATTAGATGGGGGCTCGCCTACCACTTACTCAACCGCCTCAGCTGTGAACTTTATTTAAGCGAGACCGATAATAATGTCCTTTACCTTGGCTATGCTAGCCTGGACCGCCACCCTCATAAGGGCTGGATCAACCTGGGTATCTCTCTCTTCAACCAAACCAGTTTGAACTTCCCCATCAATGATAATGTCACTATGGTCCCGTACATCCTTAAAAGGTCTAGGTGGAGACGTAAAATGGTATAAAGCTCCCTCATTGGATTGATCCTCTACCGCAACATGGGACTTTGAACCAGAGTCTGCTTTAGCAGCCAAAGATTGGCCAACCATAGTGGAAGCATGGACAACCCTCTTATCAGCTTTCTTCTTGATCTCCTCCCTTTTCCATGAATCAATGATACTAAAGGGATAAGGTCGAGCCAGCTCTACTTTGCAGGCTGTGAAAAAACAGTCATCTTCATTGACCTACCAGAGCTTGGCATTGTCAGCACCAGCTTTCCTTAAAAGCGTATCTTACCGATGGCTCCTCACCATCCGTACCGGGCCATTCAATGCTCTAGTGAGCCACCGAAGCCTCGATCCATTTTGGAAGATCCTAAAAGCTCTCATTGTTCATTCATAGCAGGGTCTCAAGCTCTATTACAGTAGTTGAAGACTTCTATCTACCCCGAGCAGACTTCTAAACCGGTCGCATCAGTGGGGACCAAAAGGTCACTATTCTTTCTAGTACCTATGTGAAAAAAAGGTGACCCTAATATGAGACAATTTCTTTGAGTGAACTGTTCACAATAAAATGCACCTTTTACGAAAAGTCTCCTTATCATCTACACTCATAACTCAGATAATTTCAAGGGATTCTACTTGTGAAAAAAGGTCCTACAGTGGGGTTTGTCGCCAACCGGTACCATCTTGCATTGATGCAACCTCGTATTGCTAACACCATGAGTTTTATATCTCTAATGATTCGATCTCCGTGATAGTTCTCCTGTGATCACCATTTGCTTATGATCAAGATACCCTAGACCAGATTAATCCTTCCTAGAATATCGTATTAACCAGGGGAGCTACATAGCGATCCTGTTGCCCTGGTCGGGATTATTCCTGCCAGGAGGATCGCCTTGACGAGGAGAGCTACTTAGAGCTGTTGATGCCCTAGTCCGGACTAATCCACCAGGAGGATCAACATGGTATTTCGACAATGATCACCTCGAGACAAGAGACTGCCAGGGGAAGCCCCCTCACTACCTCTGATGCCTCGGCTGGGTACCACCCCCTATAAGAAGGGACTGGGTGTAAGAGCATAGTTGTCATCCAGATCTCCAGACCAAGGATTGATGGGGGAAGGCCCTCATCACCCCTGATGCGTTGGTCGGGTGACCTCCACCAATAAGGATCCGAGTGTAAATGCATAGTTGCCATATGGATTACAAGACCAAGATAGCATAACTAGCATTCCTGATGCCTTGGTCAGGTTACGGCCCCCATAAAAGATCTGAGCGTAGGAGCATAGTTGCCTGCTAGATTACGATCGCCATGGTATTTCGTCAATGAACGCCTCATGTCTAGGGATTGGACAGAAAAACCCTCTCACTACCATGATGCCTTGGTCTGGCTACATCCTCCAAGAAGGATTCGAGTGTAAGAGCATAGTTGTCTGCTAAATTACGAGGCCATGAAACATAAAAATGGTCATCTTGCTACCGTGCCCAAGCAAACCCCGCCAGGAAGGATCTGGATGGCATAGCTATCTACTAAGATCAAGTTTTCCAAAGTACCAGGATTCCTAGAACAGGAATGCCAGGTACCCAGATTAGCCAACATGCTTTGGCCTATGTACTGTGATTCATGGAAAAGGATTGTTAGGTACCTAGGTTAGCCACATGAGCTTCAACCCACATGCTTTAGCAGTACACCAAATTCGCCTACGTTTGGCTTATATAGAAAGACATGGTGTAAAAGTGGCCTTAGTTGCCTGCCAGGATCTTTTTAGCCTAAGTACCAGGATTACTAAAGTTGGAAAAATAGGTACCCTGATTCGCCAAATCCAAGTATGTAGGGAACGATTTTTAGTAATGACTACTAGTATGAAGCAACAAGAAAAATTCTTCATGTAGTAAAAGATCCTGACTCCAAGCCCAAATACATACTGGTGTTCAAGTCAGAGGGGACTTCTATTAATAGAAAAATTTAGCTAGGGACCAAAGAAGAATTTTCCACTTCCCAACCATCATGCAAGGGTCCAAATTCGAGCTTATATCAAGGTCCTCTAGGTCGAGCTACCACGTGATCCTACAAGAACAAGGCAAGGATGCCCATACAATCTGAGCATCTTGCACGCATCAAGGCTCGCCAAAATAAAGCCTGACATGACCACGTCAAGCTCTCTATACTAGGATAGAAGCCCGATTCTAGGTCAACGTGGGAGGACCTGGGTTCCCCAAGGTCAAGGTATCTCGCGACACTTTCCTAAAGCTTGCTACCATCTCTACTTTCACTAAGAGGCCTTCAAAGTGCCGAACCTTTTTTACAGAAGCCCTCTTGCCTCGTTGAGGTATAATATCAACCTATCCAAGAAGAAAAGGAAAAACCCATGGCCCAATCATCACAATAGAGTGCCACCACGATTAGGGTAAGATCCATTGTAGATCCCGACATGGTTAATTCAAGTCTCTAGTAATAAGAGTAGTACTCAAGTGTAACTTAACATTAGTTATGCCAAGCGTCACCTCAGGTAACCTTCATAAAGTACCTCACCAAAGTGGCATAAAAGTGTTAGGTTTTAGTTTGTGTTGGCATGAATTCAATATCAAAATGATGTTTACTTGTAATAACTTAGTTGCTTAGGTTCATGATGATTCAAGCTTCAAGGAAGAAGAAACAATAAGTCAAAGCAAGTTCTAAGTCTTCAAAGAGAAAGGAAGCAATTTGGTTCTACAATTGTATACTAAGACCTTATCTTTCTCTTACAAGACGTAGGCACACACACACATATCATACATTTTTGTCTCTACATCATTGTGCACCTTTATAGGCACACATATACAATTCATTAATATGTGTCCCTGCATCATTATGCACCATGTATAACACATTCACACACTTTAAGATGAATGCTCATGCATTGGTTTGGAAATAACATGTTTTGGAATATGCATGATTGGAAATTATCTCTATGTAGTTTGCATTCTAGTGTGAATTGTGTTTGCATGAGTATATGTTTGTATAACATGGATATTGAACTCGGATTTAGTCTTAAATCATTCTTGATTGAGTTCCGGTCATTTCGGTTACTCATACTATTGATTTCAAGTTCAAAGTTAAAAGATATTACACTTTCAACTCATGTTTCATACATTGTCTTCGTCTTCGTATATCGAGTCGAATTATTATTTTATGGGTTGAGTATCTTATATTTCCATGTCTATGTGAGAGTTACAGTTTGTAATCCGCAAACGGATTTGAATTCTGAGTTTGGAGGAGGGAGAACGGTCGAAAAAAGAAGGAGGGTCGAAGGAGAAAGAAGCAAGCATTGTCTTCTTTCCCGAGATGGCGCGTGGCCATCTCGGGGCAGAAAGCGTGCTGCCCTGAAATGCCGACATGCCATCTTGGCCAGCAAGCTTGCTTTTCTTCATTTTTCCTCTCTTGGTCATTTCACATGTCCAAGTCTCCCACTCCTTTATAAACTCTTTCCCTCTCACATATCATTCTAAGAAGAAATTCAAATCAAGTGTGCAGAATTTTCTCACTTTCCAAACACTATAACTTCTTCATTTGAAATCAGATTTGAGTGATTCGAAGTTCAGAGTATTCATCTATTCATCCTCCATCGTTTCTCTGAAGGTTTAAGTTAATTTTGCTGCTGTGTTTGGTGTCTAATCATACAAAAACGGGACTGCACCTAGATCAACTAAGGTATTGATTTTCTCTCTAAGTTTTCTTTTAAAACTTGGTCAATTGCCTTGGGTTTTCTTCTTCTACATATATTTGTATATTGTGAGTGTTTTTATTTGTGTTTTGAACACTTTCAAAGCTAGATTGAATTTCAATTGAAATCATTCATGTTGAGTTAGGTTTTGATTTTGCCTATGTTATCACATGTTTGGGATTGTATTGTGCTAGCTTTGATTCTAGGACTATTTTGTGTTCTTTGATTGATTGATTTTGTGAAAAATAGTTAATCACGTGTATTAGGCTCTCTTGGCCGAAATTCTCACATAATACATGTGCTTATGTTCTTTTGAGCTATTCATGTGATTTGTTGAATCTATGATTAGGAATATGCTCTAGAACTTATGCTTAGATCTATTTGACATTGCCATCTGATTTTAGCATGTTTTAGGTTTTTTATGATTTAAACTTGATCTTGTGATTTGTTGATCATATCCTGTGATTCAAGTTTAGATATATGCATGAATCTAGTTTGTGATTAAGGTTGATCATATCTTACATAATCTAGATTGACTACTCATGCATGATGAACTAGAATATATGTGATTTGTGCATTCATGCTCATGTCTAGTATTTTCTATAGGATGTTTTGATCATAGCATTCTATGTTGCGTGCTTGTTTGCATTTTGCATTCATGATCACCTAGATGCCTTATGAGAAGGAAGTCTTGACAATAGGTGTGAGACCTGTGGTGTTGAGCAAGAAGTCTTGGCAAGAGGTGTGAAGCCTCGGATTGTTGAGCAAGGAAGTCTTGGCTAGAGGTGTGAAGCATTTGATAGTCGAGCAAGAAGTCTTGCCTAGAGTTGGGAGAACTCGGATGGGTGAGCAAGGAAGTCTTGACTAGAGTCGGGAAGACTCGGATAGTTGAGCAAGAAGTCTTGCCTTGGGTTGTGAAGATCCGGATAAAGTGAGCAAAGAAGTCTTGACAAGAGGTGTGAAGCCTCGGATTGTTGAGCATAGGGCGACAACTTCTAGAGTAGGATAGGAGGGTAGTTTCTAGGTGAAGAGGTCACTTGAGAGATTGTACTTGTCTTATCTACTAGTGGATTTTGTTTGCCGGTGGCTGCTAGCCTGTGGATGTTTCCTCTTCGGAGGTTTACCACGTTATATCTTGTGTCAACTTTTCTCTATCCCTATCTCTCTAATATTTGTATTGTGGATAGAACTCTTTATGTATGTTGACTTCCTCTTTATAATATAGATTGTGTATGTGTTACAATTACTTGTTTGTATTACACTTTACTTGTGTTTATATATTGATTAATTGTCTTTAATTAATATATATATTGTGATACAAGAAATCTAGAGGGACAAACTTCTGTTTGTTTCTAAGGTAGTCGAAAAAGGTGCCTAACCTATTCACCCCCCTCTCTAGGTTAGCCTTGAGCATTTAACCGTGATTGTATTTTCAATTGGTATCAGAGCAGGACACTAGATTGCACTTAGTGCGAGTCTGGGCTGATACTTTCATTGTTTTTGTAAGGTGTTTGAAGTCATGGTTTTACAAGATGATGTAATTGCGGTAGGAGCCTCAAATACTAGGCCACCATTACTTCGTGGCACTAACTATGGGTATTCGAAGTTAAGGATGAAAGCTTACATCCGCTCTATTGATGAAAGGGCTTGGATGGTAGTGGAAGAATGTTATAGTCCTCCTACCAAGGTTTTGAAGGATTGAACCATGATACTCAAGCCAATGAGTGAATGGACAACAAATGAGTTTGAGGTTGCAAAATGGCACCATCGTGCTATGAATGCCATCTTTGGAGGAGTTGATGGGCATCAATTCTCCTACATCCAAAATCTTGAATCCACAAAGGAAGCTTGGGATACTCTCCAAGTTACCAATGAAGGAACCTTAGCGGTGAAGAAATCGAGGCTTCAAATGTTGGCATCACAATTTGAAGGTTTAAGTATGGGTGAGAAAGAAAAGTTCAAAGACTTCCAATTCTGGCTTCTTAATATTGCTAACCAATGTCAAGCACTTGGAGTACCTATCTCAAAAGAGTGTTTAAATTGGAAAATCCTTATGTCTCTTCCTAAGAGATTTAAATCAAAGGTGACGGCCATTGAGGAAAGCAAGGATGTGGATAGTATGAACATCGATGAGTTGCTTGGGTCTCTCCAAACTTATGAGATGTGCTTGAAGCCAAAGATCAAGAGTAAGGGAATTGCTCTCAATGTTATTGAGGAGGAGAGTGAAGATGAAAATGAAGAAATGGCACTCTTGGTTAGAAAGTTCAAGAAGTTTCTAAAGAAGAATGCCAAAACTAAAGGCAAGTCTTCTAAGGAAAAGGAGTCAATAGATTGTACTTGTCTTATCTACTAGTGGATTTTGTTTGCCAGTGGCTGCTAGCCCGTGGATGTTTCCTCTTCGGAGGCTTACCACGTTTTATCTTGTGTCAACTTTTCTCTATCCCTATCTCTCTAGTATTTGTATTGTGGATAGAACTCTTTATGTATGTTAACTTCCTCTTTATAATATAGATTGTGTGTGTGTTACAATTATTTGTTTGTATCACACTTTACTTGTGTTTATATATTGATTAATTGTCTTTAATTAATATATATATTGTGATACAAGCAATCTAGAGGGACAAACTTTTGTTTGTTTCTAAGGGAGTCGAAAAAGGTGCCTAACCTATTCATCCCCCCTCTAGGTTAGCCTTGAGCATTTAACCGTGATTGTATTTTCAACAAGACCAAAGCTCTCCCCCATACAGCGTAGGAAGAGATGGTTGACTTTCTTGACATTTACGATACCATGTCAACCGTATTAATGGAGGTAGTTAACCCTAATAATAGAGGTAGTCGACCCTATTAATGAGGTCAACCGTATTAATGGAGGTGGTCAATCTAATTAATGGAGTTGGTCAACCCTATTAATGAGGTCAATCGTATTAATGAGAGAATATTCAACTTTTTAATGGCCACCATTAGTGAAAGAGTCCAAAGAGGAAACAATAACATCTACTCACAAGATATTAGTTACAAGCCGATTTTTTGGGAACAACTACAATAGAAAATCATTCCTAATAAGGAAGAAAGATCGATCCATTAATCTTTAGAGTGGGAAACAAGCAGTTGGAACCTATAAATATGACAAAGCTTTCTCCAAGAAGGATATACACAAATCAACTGCCGAAGTACGATATATTTGATATTTGATACTTGATATACAATCTACTACACATCTCATCTCTTGTCAAGAAATAGACAAACTAGAGAAAAGCCTACATTGCTCACCTAGATTCACCCTACACGATCATTATATATGTTACCTTTACCCAGAATTTACCGGTATCGGTCCACATTTGACAACCATTATAAGCTCTTCGGAGCGACAACATTGTATTATTTCACCATTTTTGTAAGCTCCCAGGAGCATTCTTTGATTTATACCTAAGGAAGGGTATTCCACCTTTCTCCAGATACTGCCTTAGGGTTTTTCAGCATGTGATCGTTCGTGATGCCTTTCCCCTCTTGGTCAGTCCGCCTCTCTTTCCAAAAGACTTGTGTTTTTCCTATTATCTACTGTATTATGCATGTGTGTATGTGGGCAATGTATCGACCACCCCATTGGTCCTAGCTCTCTAATCCTTCTTATATGAGATCAAGAAGCGACAATGAAGATCTAAAGAACCGGATCTAGCTCCTACCCTATTGGACCTAGCACCCTTGTTCTTTATATTTTCCTGCCAAGTCACATATCGAGATAGGGAGAAACCACATTGACCCGTTTGAAGGAGTCAAGGAGCTCTCCTACGTTTTCTGTATGGAAGCGGGCATGGATCCGGTACAGAAGCCATGCAAACTGCCTTTCTTAATCGTTGTATAGGTCTAGGAACTACAGGAAGAAATCAGGGTCAAGAATCTGGCTCTGGTACCAGGACAGGCTTCGATCCCTACCGAAGACCAAGTCCAGGGAACAAGGACTAGGATCAGCCCCTTCACACCAGCAAGGTAACCTCGAGCTCCTCGTATCTCCTCCTAAAGCATGAATCTCATCGGACGAGATGCCTCATCTCCTACTTGTTACATCATCCTTCATTACTTTTTCATTCTCCATATGCATACGAGATCACCAAGGTAAGAGGTACCTACCCCTGACTGCGACCTTCTGATGTAGTGGTCCTGAGGGTGTTAACTGTAATTCCTTACCCTAAATGAATTTTTGATTAAGACATATTGATATCTAAGGGAAGGTAGCTTGCTGCTAGAGACCCTTGTCTAAGGGTAGAATCTCATCGAATGGTCTGCATTCTAGGTGTGATCAATGGGTCAACCGTCCATGTCTTCTAGCTTGTAAACCCCATTTCGAATCACTACCTTGATCAAGTATGGACCTTCCCAGTTGGGTCCTAGAACCCCGTCTGACTTCACCCAGGTATTCTGGGTAACTTTTCTGAGGACTAGATCCCTTTCCTTGAAGCGCTTGGCCTTCACCCTTTTGTCAAAATACCTCATAATCTTTCTTAAGTAAATTGCTACCTTTTTTGCCACCTATTCATTTTTTTCTTCCAGGAGATTCAGGCTAGCTCGAAGTCTGGTTCAAAGTGTTGTACCCTGAACATGGTCAGCTTATGTTCTACGGGGAGGACAACATCAACCACGAAAATAAGAGAATAGGGTGTTTCCCCGATTTTTTTCCTCCTCATAGTTCCATAAGCCCAGAGGACCACGGGAAGCTCTTCAACCCACTTTCCCTTCTTCTGTTACAGCTTCCTTTTCAGAAGATTCTTAATGGTTTTGATAGTTGATTAAACCAAACCGTTGCTTTGTGGATAAGCTAGCGGTGCAAAACAGAGGTCGATACCCAACCTCTCATAATAATCTCTGAACCTTGCATTATCAAACTATTTTCCCAAGTCGGTGATTATGACCAGCGAGGTACCGAACCTACATACCACATTTCTCTTGATAAATTTGGTAGTATTTTCTTCTAAAATTTGGGAAAGGAGACCTACTTTGACCTACCGGGTGAAGTAATCAATGGTAATAAAAGCATGCTTCACTTGTCCAGAGACTGTAGAAAGCGGCCCGATCAGGTCGACCCCCTAAATAGTAAATGGGTAAGGTGAACTAATCAAGGATAGTTGTTCAGGAGGTAGATAATTTAGGTTTGAGGTCTTTTGACATGGCTTACAATATTTGAACAACCCCTTTTCCATCCTAGTGGATAGTCGGCCAATAGTACCCCATACGAAGCACCTTGCAGTCCAGAGCCTTGCTACCAATGTTATTTCAATAGTCCCCAGCATGAACCTCTCTCAGCGCTCAACAGTCCCCAACTATAAATGCTATAAGATTTTTTAAACTAGAAATCACTTTATTTATATGAAAAGAGTGTCAAATACCTTATTACACTCTTGCTATCGAGCATAATGTTGACAAAAAGAAAAAAAAAAGTGAGTGCTGTAGGCTTGGGTTGCCACTGTGCGATTTTTTTTTTTTTTTAACACACAAAAGACAAAAGCAATTTAGTGCGTGCTTATAACAAATATCAACACATATATCTGGGTTTGCATGAGATGTAAATAATGCAAGTGTTGCATAGTAAAAATAAAGAAAGAGTTTCTTAATTTTCTTTCATCCTCCATTCTAAGATCCCGAGTCTGTGACACTGCTACACGTAGTTACTAGTCTCAGGAGATAGCGAGGAAGATCAGTGGTAAAGACCAGGAGCAAATCGAAAAGTGAAGGAGCCTCCAAACGTTGGTATGGTTCTATCTCTTAATCTTTTTTTTATTATTGATTACAATTTCCTATATTTACATATATATTTTATTAGTGTAATAATTAGTATATGTATTTGTTCTGAAAATAAATACGATCATAAGTTCACTGGTCACAGATACAGATTACAATTTGTATAAAAATTTTAAAAACCGTTTCCGCTGCGCGACAGGTGAACGGGGTTCCAACAGTTGGTATCAGAACAAATTTTATTTTCGGAACAGGAAATTGTTTTCGATGCTTCTGTATGTATGATTGTGTAGGCATGATTTAAATTGACTGTATGATGTTTTTGTATGTATATTTTTTTTTAATTTACAAAAACATGATTGATCGTTAATTATATGGTACTGTGGATTTCGGGTTTATGGGTTGTATAAATTTTTTTTATTATATTTTTTTTAACTATTATTGGATTGTAAAAATAAAATAAAAAATGTAACCTATGTTGAAGACCTGGAAAAATCGCGAAGAAAGATTCATGAGATGAATCGAGGTGACCTGAAGAGACTGAAAGACTTGGAAATTACAAGAAGACCAAGGAATGCCTTGGGGGTCTTTTTGTAATTTTTAGATTCCAATTTTTTTTTAGGTTAAATAATCCACAGTACTCGGTCAATTCATGTATGCTTTATATTATGTGATGATAAAAAACATTGTCATACATACGTATGTCATTTAGATTAGAAGTGCCTACACAAATATATTTGATGTCATACATGCATCATAGCCTATATTTTATGTATTTTTTTAATGTGATTAAAATGGATAAATACATAAATTGGCTATAAAAATGGGATTAGTTTTTTAATTGTTAAAAAACTTGGTAATTCTTATTAATATTAATCTAGTTATTAAAGAGTTTAATCAGTTAGATTAATAGGGTCATTTATAGTAATTAGGATTAATTTGATTAATTGCCTAATTATAAATGAACCGAAAATTGTGTTAGAGTTTTAATAGTTAAAACTTGGTAAACACTTTCATAATAATCTGAGCTTTGTAAATAGTTTACAAAGACTTAGATTATTCACTAATAGATTATATTTTTAATTGTTAAAAATCATTAATAATTTATTAGTTAATTAGAAATTGTTTCTAATAATTAATTAGTTAATTCACTAGATAACTTGATTAAAGTTAGCCGTTTGATCCTATAGAGTCTAGGTGCATTAAAGGATAATAGGAAACTCTAGTTTTAAAATAGTGAGTGGGAGAGGGATATATGACATATATATCCCACGGTCTCCATCATTAGTTCAACAGCGTGAGATCCGAATGGGGCCTCGTGATGGCTTTGCTTTCGTCCTCCCTAAGGAGGGTTTCCACAAAGGTCAATACCAAGGTTAACTTCCTAACGGATAGGATTTCAAAGGGTATTTCGGGATTGACCAACCCTAAGGCGGCAATTCTCGAGTTAAGCTCATGAGATCTAAAATGGTGGGTTACACTCACGAAAGTTTTGATTAAGTTTGTTAATTAAAAACCTGACTGAATAAACGATGGTTGAGTGATATGGAATAAGAGTTATTCTAGAATATCATTTGATTGAGAATGTCTTGGTCCAACATGCAAAGATTTGACCGACCCTAAGGCGGCACTTTTTTATGGTATGTTGGATTGTCGTGGTATAGTAACTATTTTTAAGGTAGTTCTAGTTCGTTAAACATGTTCATGCATCATGTTTAAATTTATACCAAAGCACCCGCACTTGTTTTAAATAAATGACTGAATGAATGTTTTATTTATTTCAGCAATGTCTTCTGCATTACTTCAAATTCTCGTAAACGACAAATTAACTTGTGATAACTACACAAAGTGGAAACTTAATATTAATGCAATTTTGGTCACCAAAGACCTCAAATTTGTGCTTACGGAGGAATGTCCTCCAGTGCCTACTGCCAATGCCACACAAACTGCTCGTGAGGCATACCAACGATGGGTTTCATCTGATGAGAATGCCATAACATATCTGTTGGCATCTATGACAGACGTGCTTGTCACAAAGCATGAAGCAATGACTTCAGCATTCGAAATCACAGAGTCATTGCAAGCTATGTTCGGGCAGCCCTCCGAGCAAAAGCGACATAAAGTTGTTTGTTCCGCTATGCTCGCTCGCATGAAGGAAGGAACGTTAGTTCGGGAACATGTCCTGAGCATGATATCCTACTTAAACACGGCAGAAGTCAATTGCGGGGCAATTAACGAACTCAGTCAGGTGAGCATCATACTGACTACTCTTCCGAAGAGTTTCGATCAGTTTAAAAGCAACTATGGGATGAACAAGTTAAAGTTCAGTCTTACACAGTTGCTCAATGAGCTTGCTACCTTTGAGTCCTTGATTAAGGATAACAAAGGCAAGACCGGTGAGGCAAATGTTGCCGAACCATCTTCCTCTAATAATAAGAAGAGGAAAAGATCCGCTGGGAAGGCAAAAGGAAAGCCCAAACCCATGAAAGCCCAAAGCAAAAAGAAGGGCACCTTCACTGACCAAGACAAAGGAAAATGTTTCCATTGTAACAAGGTCGGGCATTTGAAGAGGAACTGTCCTCAGTATCTAGAGGAGGTATCCAAGAAGAAAAAGATGAAAGGTAAATATGATTTACTTGTTCTTGAATCTTGTTTAGTGGAAGATGATTCTTCACCATGGATAGTTGATTCGGGGGCCACTAATCATGTTTGTTCTTTTTTGCAGTGGACTGATTCTTGGACACAGTAAGAGGAGAGAGCCTTCTCAATAAGTGTGGGGTCAGGGGATGTCGTATCGGCCAAAGTAGTGGGAGCAATAAGATTGCAATTTTGTAATAATAATAGTTTGTTATTATTAAACAATGTTTTTTATATTCCTGGATTTACACGGAATTTGATTTCCGTTTCTAAGTTGTTAGAACAAAATTATTCTGTTTCTTTTATTAATAAGTATGTTATTATAGGAAAGAATGGTCTGAATATTTGTTCAGAAATTAATGAAAACAATTTGTATGTGTTAAGATCGTTAATACATACTACACTGCTCAACACCGAAATTTTTTGGTTGAAAAACCAAAAACCAAACGACATAAGATTTCTCCAGATAATGACACGTATCTCTAGCATATAAGGCTTGGTCATATCAACCTTGACCGGATAGACAGATTAGTAAAAAGCGGACCTTTAAGTGAGTTAAAGGTTGGCACCATACCTGTCTGCGAATTTTTTCTTGAATGTAGGATGACTAAGAGACCTTTTACTGGAAAAAGACTTAGAGCTAAAGAACCGCTAGAGCTTATACATACAGACGTCTACAGACTGATGAATGTTAAAGCTAGGGGTGGTTATGAGTATTATGTCACCATTATAGATGACTACAGAAGATACAGATATGTCTACCTGATGCAACGAAAGTCAGAAACATTTGAAAAGTTCAAAGAATTTCGAGCTGAAGTTGAGAATCAATTAGGTAGAACTATCAAGTCACTATGATCCGATCGTGGAGGTGAGTATCTTGACCAAGAGTTTGAAGACTTCATGGTCGAGCATGGAATAGTTTCCTAACTCACAGCTCCCGGTACACCTTAGTAAAATGGTGAGATCTATGATTAGTTTCTCATCATTACCAAATTCCTTTTGGGGATATGCATTACAAACAGCGGCATACATTTTGAATGTATTGCCATCCAAATCTGTTCCTAAGACTCCCCTAGAGTTGTGGAATGGTCGTAAAGCTAGTTTATGACATTTTCGCATATGGGGGTGTCCAGCACACGTGCTGAAGAACAGAACTGAAAAGCTAGACTCCAAGTCTGTTGTCTGCCTATTTGTATGATAATCCAAGGAGACTAGAGGTGGACACTTCTATAGTCCCAAAGATAACAAAGTATTTGTATCGACAAATGCAATGTTTCTTGAGGACAATTACATTAGTGACCATAAACCTCTTTCCAAGAATGTATTAAATGATTTGGAGCCTAGTGAGGCTAGTGCTTCATCAACAAGAGTTGTTGATCCACAAACATGCGAGAGTCAGATGGTTCCTGATCAGGATACACTACCACCTAGACGTAGTGAGAGGGTTGTGAGATAACCTGAACGTTATTTAGCTATAGGTGAGGGACAAAGTGTTGTCTCTGCTGATAGTGTGGATGATCCATTGACATTTAAGAATGCAATAGAAGATCCTGATAAAGAGTAATAGCTTAAAGCCATGAATCTCGAGATGGAGTCTATGCACTCTAACTCGGTATGGGATCTTGTAGACTTACTGGATGGGGTAAAACCCATTGGGTGTAAGTGGATCTACAAGAGAATAAGAGGAGTAGACGGGATGGTAGAGACCTTCAAGGCAAGGCTAGTGGCCAAGGGTTATACCCAGAAAGAGGGGGTCGATTATGGATATTCTCTTATCCATTGTTGTCTATTTCAATTTTGAAATTTGGTAAATGGACATCAAGACTGTATTCTTGAATGGCAATCATGATGAAAGCATCTATATGATGCAACTAGAGGGATTTGTGTCTCCAGATCAAGAGCAAAAGGTTTGCAAGCTGCAAAGGTCCATCTATGGACTTAAGCAAGAATCTAGATCCCGGAACATTAGGTTTGATGATGTGATTAAAACCTATGGCTTCGAGCAAAACGTCGATGAGCCTTGTGTCTACAAGCGCATCATTGATAAAAAAATAGTTTTCTTGGTTCTATACGTAGATGATATCCTACTCATTGGGAATGATGTGGGAGTGTTGTCTAATGTAAATGGCTGGCTGGCTAGCCAACTCTAAATGAAAGATTTGGGAGAGGCAAGTTATGTTCTAGGGATCGAACTTATAAGGGATCGTAAGAACAAACTTATAGCACTATCTCAGGCATCATATATTGACAAGATTCTTGTACGATTTTTGATACAAAACTCCAACAAAAGTAATTTACCTTCCAGGCATGGAGTTCACATGTCTAAGGAATTGTGTCCTAAGACACCTCAAGAAGTTAAGGATATTAGACGTGTTCCCTATGCATCAGCAGTAGGTAGTCTCATGTATGCTATGTTATGCATGAGACCGGACATCTGCTATGCAGTGGGAGTAGTTAGCAGATACCAGTCCAACCCAGGATTGGATCATTGGGTTGCTGTCAAGACTATTCTCAAGTATCTTCGAAAAATGAGAAATTATATGCTAGTGTATTTTGGACAGGATTTGATCCCGTTAGGATACACGAATTCTGATTTTCAGTCAGACAGGGATTCTAGAAAATCCACGTCTGGATCAGTATTCACCCTGGTGGTAGAGCCATTGTGTGGAGAAGTATCAAGCAATTTGACATTGTTGACTCCACCATGGAAGCCGAATATGTAGCTGATTGTGAAGCTGCTAAAGAGGTTGTTTGACTCCATAAGTTCTTGAGTGATCTGGAAGTTGTTCCAGACCTAGATAAGCCCATCACACTTTATTGTGATAACATTGATGCTGTGGCTAATTCCAAAGAACCAAGAAGCAACAAGAGAGGGAAGCATATAGAGACTAAGTATCATCTCATCAGAGAGATAGTGCAGAGAGGAGATGTGATCGTCACCAAGATAGCCTCACAAGACAATCATGCTTATCCATTTATGAAGACCTTACCGGCTAAAGTGTTTTCGGGTCACCTAGATGGTTTAGGGTTACGAGACATGCCTCACATGCTTTAGTGCAAGTGGGAGATTGTTGGGGTTTATGCCCTAAGCAAGTAGTTTGTAAATGGATTTATGAAGTAAATAAAAGGAAAGGTTCAATTCATTCTGTTATGTTATTTATTTTATACAATTGTGTACATATTAACTTCCTGGATTGCCGGATGTAATCTCAAACTGTGTATATAAGTGTCATATACGGATGGATACAGTAAGAGACGTGCAATCTAAATAGTCCATAGATAGCAAATAAAGCTGGGTACTTTATTTGTGGTAAATCTATAGCTGTGGTCTATTCCGTAATATACAGTGATTCTATCCTGAATCATTCATATGAGATATAGGAATGGAGACACCTTGTATGATGTGATCATATAAGACTGGGCCATGATCTTTATGAATCTCACACAAAGATCCGTTTACCGATGAGATTCATATATATATCAACTAATGATGGCTATATATGGGTGATCTTAATCCTGAGTGTCTTATCGACTCCTTCAGGTTAGATCGTGGTCTTTGATATACCATGGGTGAGGTCAGATGTATTTGCTGATCAATATACTCTCTATGTTGGGATTACGGTTTGGCTTGTGGCTGGGAAGGTTTGTACACAATAGTGGAATCCACTCCTTCTTGTGAGAAATAGATGGTAGTTCTCTTAAGGGTTGATTAGGGCTTGGACAATATGAGAGCTCTCCTAATTCCGTGAGGAAGTAGGATTTATTGTCCATTAGAGAATCAATGGTACTTAAAGGATATATGTAATTAGAGGGGTATAACGGACATTATGACCCAGCTCTAATTATGAACTATTGTGGAGGATCACACCATATGTAATAGCTATATTGATGGACACCGAGTTGTATCAGTCTGTGTAAAAACGTCTGCAGTTGAGAGAGTGCAGCTTCGGGTTTTTAGTGGAATAACACCGGAGTTAATAATCAAGGAATATTAATTAAAGAGTTTAATTAATGATTCTGTGGATTATTGGAGCTCAAAATACTGTGGGTTCATTAGGTCCCCTTGCTAGCTCGGTCGATTTAGGTAACAAGGGTCACGGTTAATTAATTGGATTGTCCAGTTAATTATGTTACAAAAGTGACACGTATTTATTCTAGAATTAATTGAATAATGAGATTATTTAATTAATGGATAATGGTGATTAAATAACTTAAATAATGAGATTATTTAATTATGTTATTAATCATTAAATGTAGGGTGTATGTTGATATTTATTTTTGAATAAAATAAGATAATGTGATTATTTTATTTTATTAAATTAAATATTTTATTTTTGAATTTAAATAATTTGAATTCAAAATTAAAATCAAATTAAAGATATGAGATATTTTGTATTGGAAAGTTTTTAAAAATCAAATATAGATTTGATCAAAATTTTAAATATTATATATAAGATATATTTTATTTAATGTTTTTTTAAAAAATAAAAATAAAATCACACACAAAAACCTACTTATATATATATATATATATATATATATATATATATATATTAAACAAAAGACAAGAAGGGTGTGGTTTTTTGTTTTTAAGAAATAGTGTGTTGACAAAAAGAAAGTGAGTGCTGTAGGCATGGGTTGCCACTGTGCGTATTTTTTTTTTTGTTTTAACACACAAAAGACAAAAGCATTTTAGTGTGTGCTTATAACAAATATCAACACATATATCTGGGTTTGTATGAGATGTAAATAATGCAAGTGTTGCATAGTGAAAAAAAAGAAAGAGTTTCTTAATTTTCTTTCATCCACCATTTTAAGATCCCGAGTCTGTGACGCGCCTACACGCAGTTACCAATCTCGGGAGATAGCGAGGAAGATCAGTGATACGGACCAGTAGCAAATCGAAAAGTGAAGGAGCCTCCAAACGTTGGTATGGTTCAATCTTTTAATCTTCTTTTTTATTATTGATTATAATTTCCTGTATTTACAAATATATTTTATTAGTGTAATAATTAGTCTATGTATTTGTTCCAAAAATAAATACGATCATAAGTTCACTGGTCCCAGATACAGATTACTATCTGTATAAAAATTTTAAAACCCGTTTTCGCTACGCGACAGGTGAACGGAGTTCCAACACATAATCCCAACACCTTCATCGCGGCTAGGAGTGCTTCATACTCTGCCTCATTGGTGGTGGCCTTAAACTCGAATTTGAAGCAGTGGCTGATTTCAGTCTTTTCCTAATCTGTTAAAACTATATTAGGTCCCCCTAGCTTGCCCGGAAGCTCAATCTATGTAGAGGATCTAGATTTCGTAATCTTCCATGAAACTGTTCGGCTCTAAGAGCTTCTTAGGAGCTAGGTCTGGTACTGCGAGAGTCCTCTGGCTTCGGAGCACAGAGAACTATGCCACGAAGTCTGCTAAAGCTTGGGCTTTAATCGTAGTCCAGGCCTGGTACTTCAAATCGAACCGAGTAAGCTCTAAGGCCCATAAAAAAAAACCTTTTGGATACACCCAGTCTCTACAGGAACTGGCGGATAGGTTGATATGTGACCACCGTAACTGAGTGTGAAATTCCCTTTATCTTTGTATTGTAAATATACCTAGAGGGGGGGGGGTGAATAGGTATATGCTCCAATTTTTATCTTAGTTTAAAAACAATGCAATTTTAGCAATGCTTAATGAAAATTGCAAACAATGACACAATATTTAAGTGGTAAACCTCCGAAGAGGAAACATCCACGGGTTGATACCACAACCACTGGTAAAAGCAAATCCACAATTTCAAATAGAGTTACACACTCAAGCAATCAACACATGCTCTACAAGCTATCACTCTCACTCTATCCTTGAACCTAGTGATCTACAGAGCCGACTTCCTATCCAAGACCCCCTGTCTCTAGGAAGATTCCTTGCTCACCTATCCGGATCCTCCCGACCCTAGGCAAGACTTCTTGCTAAACTATCCGAGTCCTCCCGATTCTAGTCAAGACTTCCTTGCTCAACAATCTGACGTCTCACACCTCTTGTAGAGACTTCCACTTGCTTAGCTATCCAAGTCCTCCCGACTCTAGCTAAGACTTCTAATTGCTCTAATAAAAGAATCACTCTAAGATATGAGACTTTCTACCTTTTCAAAAGGCATCTAAGTGATCATGAATGCAAAACGCAAACAAGCACTCAACATGGAAAATGATGATCAACAAATTCTATGGACATGCAATTAGATAGCTAGATTATGCTTTCAACGAACAATCACAAATGTATCTAGGAAATCTAAGCATGTTATCAACTAAGAACATAGATATGAAGATATAGATACAAATTGTAACACAACCTAGTTCTTAGAAAATGAAATTATATCTAGAAACAATCAATCAAGCATAAGAACAAAAGATTTCTATAAACAATTTCATGTTAATCAAGTTTAGCACAAATCAATCAACATATCACAAATCTAGCTAAACTTGAAAATCAATTCAACAAACCACAAAATAATATTAAAATCATCCTAGTCATGCTTCTTAATCAAATA
The DNA here is from genome assembly GCA_032871835.1 of Dipteronia dyeriana. Lineage (NCBI taxonomy): Eukaryota > Viridiplantae > Streptophyta > Magnoliopsida > Sapindales > Sapindaceae > Dipteronia > Dipteronia dyeriana. The sequence goes on along the minus strand of CM065300.1, from coordinate 89,326,101 downwards.
ACATCAATCAATAAGAAGATCTAAGAAGAAAACTAAGAAGAAGATGATTTTACCAACAAGGATGAAAATCACGAACTGAAGATCTGATCACTACGAAATATCTTGACATCCTTTTGGTACTTAAAATGCTTGGGGTTTATAGAATCCTTCAATACACTAGAAATCGGTTTTGTAATGAAGTGATTCGGAGTAGAAATGAAGAAGTTATCACAAAAACAAAAATCAAAATGTTGAGAGAAAAATTCTGCACTTGTTCTTCAAATTCAATTTTCTCAACTTGTTAATGAATGAGAGGGAATGAGATGTTTTAAAGAGAGAACAACCAAATGACCAAATTGCCCCCATTATTTAGTGCCTCCCTGAGATGGCGCATGGGATGGCCACGCGCCATCTCAGGATGGTGCAAGGTGATGGCTTGAGCCATTGCACCTCATGCCTTGCCCTCTTCTCGCGTTCTTTGGCTTCCAAACTCCGAATTCAAATCTGTTTGAAGATTACGAACCGGGACTCCCTACCGGACATGGACATATAAGATACTCAACCCATAAAGTAATAATTTGACTCAATATACGAAGACGAAGATAATGTATGCAACATGAGTTGAATGTATAGTATCTTTTGACTTAGAACTTGAAATCAATAGTATAAGTAACCGAAATGACCGAAACTTAATCATGAACAATCTAAGGCAAAAATCAAGTTCAAGATCCATGTTATACAAACATAAAAAACAAACAAACAAATTTCACACAAGAATGCAAACTACATAGAGATAGTCTCCAATCATGCATTTTCCAAAACATGTTACTTTCATACTAATGCATGAGCATTCAACTTCAAGTGTGTGAAAGTGTTATACCAAATGATGCGCTACGATGCAGAGACACAAATGTATGAATTGTGTGTGTGCGCATATACTGATGCACAACTAAGCAGGGACACATAAATGAATTGTGTGTGTGTGCGCATTTAATGATGCAAAACTAAGCAGGGACACATGTGAATGAATTGTGTGTGTGTGCGCTTACGCCTTGCAAGAGGAAGAAGGATCTCGATACCTTAGCATCAAAGAATAGTGCCAATCCTCTTGAAGACAAACTTTGCATCATTAGAAGTTGCTTTTCTTCCTTGAAGCTCTTATCATCACGAACCACTTAAGCAACTAAGCATTACAAATAAATGAAGTTTTGTTATGGAATCTAGCTAACACAAATCTAGAACCTAATAATCTCCCCCTTTGGCTATTCCATGACAAAACCTCTACCTCACCATACAAAAATCAATCATAATCAATGTTGATTGCATTCTCACATTACAAGGAGATATTCCTAGACTAACATGTCTTCAAGAATCTTTAAGAATATCTTCACACATTCAAAGCACCTATGAGACAAGAACAACCAAAAGAAATCTTCTACAAAGAAGATAGGTGAGATAAACAAACAATATACGAAACAAAAACAAAAAATCCCGTATCTCTTCTTATCTCATGCAAACAAGAATTCTTTCTCCCCCTTAAGACAAAATTTCTCCCCCTTAATGAATTGTCTCCCCTTTTATATCAAAAGTAAGTAACATGGTGAGGAAAAACACTTTCTCCCCCCTTTTGGCAAGGAATAGACAAAAACATATTACACAAGCTAGAGAGAGAGATAAATGCCAATTGAAAATACCTACAAGGTTATAAGGAATGCATAATGAAATCATGAGATAGTGAGCAAACAAGTTATATAGAGAACTAAGTTTAACAAACAAAGCTCCCCCTTAACATATGCTCCACATATTAATAAGCAAGATAACTTGTTCACAAGGGAATCACACAATCACACATTTCAAGCAATAAAAGATAGTAAACCATTATTTTTCAAAATTAATAAGAGAATCATAGATTTTCATTTCTCAGAAATAATCTCTCATTGCTAATGAATCACATTAGGCAAAAATGTGTGCGTGTGAAAATGCTTCTAGCATATATAAAAGGAGTGATTGAGATATCAACATGCAAACCATTTCAACACCTATCCATCTAAAGCTTTTCCAATCAAGGTCAAACCGATTATCATCCGGATTTTTTGCTTTAAAGAGAATAGATTTCAATGTATAAGCGTGTGTTTCCATGTGGCTCGTTATCCCATTTCTGTTTTTCGACCCGAGCAATCACAATTTTCAACTATACTCCATTTTAAGCCTTTCTCCATTTCTTTTTAGGCTTTGTATCAAAGATTTTTTTTAAAATGATTCTTTTTCAACACTTCTTTGATTTTTCTTACATAAACATATACTCTTCATGACGGCTTTCATTTATCACAATGGTGTAGCCCTTTCCTACATTGGGTGGCTTCACAACCAAGGTGTGTAGCCCTTTCCATGAAGGTGCTCGTTGAGTTCTATATAGATGCCGAAGCAAAATGGATACAAACCATAGGTCATCTATCATGTACTAGACAATGAACTTCAAGATGCATCCATAATCTACATGCTTTCAAACTCAATTACTCAAACTTAAACATACAAGAGAAGCATTTGTGCACTTTTTTAAAAAAAAATACAAAGACTTAAGTGCATGATCTAGAAGCAATAAAAGCTATTTTATCAAGATCATTACTTCTCACATGAGTAGCTCTCAAGGAAATAGATATACAATATAGTTTTGCTTATCAAGCCACTCATAACCACACACAAGCATTAATCAACACAAATCATGCCAATGGATCTTCTAAGATATACAAATCTCTCTTTATCCAAGGGCTTTGTGAACAAGTCCGCAAGTTGATTTTTAGTAGGCATATGTTCAAGAGTTACTATTGAATGTTCAACAAGTTCTCTAATGAAATGATGCCTAATGTCTATATGCTTTGCGTGTGAGTGTTGAACCGGATTTTTAGAGATGTTAATGGAACTCATATTATCACAATAGAGAGTCATTTTACCTTGATCATTCTCATAATCCTTGAGAATTTGTTTCATCCATAGAAGTTGTGTGCAAGCACTTACGGCCGCAATGTATTCGGCTTCAGATGAAGAAAGAGAGACAGAATTTTGCTTCTTGCTTTGCCAAGCAACCGAATTATTCCCCAAGTAAAAGCAACCTCCCAATGTGCTTTTACGATCATCAATGTTTCCTGCCCAATCCTCATCATAATAGCCAACAAGAATATCATTAGTATCAAAAGAATAGAATAAACCAAGATTATGTGTTCCTTTTATATATCCAATGATTCTTTTAACGGCTTTCAAGTGAGATTCTTTTTGATTGGCTTGAAACCTAGCACACAAACCAACACTAAAATAAATATCCGGCCTACTAGCCGTTAGGTAGAGAAGGCTACCTATCATAATCCTATAGAGACTTTGATCAACATTTTTTCCTTTTTCATCTTGTTCAAGTTTTAAAGTAGTACTCATAGGTGTTTCAAAATCTTTTCCACTTTCAAGGCCAAATTTCTTTACAAGATTTCTAGCATAATTAGATTGAGACAACATGATACCATTGCTAGATTGTTTCACTTACATGCGAAGAAAGTAATTAAGTTCACCTACCAGACACATTTCAAATTCTCTTGACATAACATTCACAAAATCATCAACCTTGGTTTTACATGTAGACCCAAACACAATGTCATCAACATATATTCGTGCAAAAAAAATGTCATTGTCATAATGCTTGACAAATAATGTTCTATTAATACCACCTCTCCTATATTGGTTGTCAATAAGATATTGAGTCAACCTATCATACCAAGCTCTAGGAGCTTGCTTAAGGCCATAATGAGCCTTTTTCAACTTAAACACATGATTAGAAGAGTGTGGGTCTACAAAACCCTTAGGTTGTTCAACATACACTTCTTCTTGAAGGTATCCATTGAGAAAAGCCCTTTTTACATCCATTTGAAACAATTTGAATTTTTTAAAACATACAATGGACAATAAAAGCCTAATGGACTCAAGACGTGCAACGGATGCAAAAGTCTCATCAAAGTCTACACCCTCAACTTGAGTGTATCCTTGAGCCACTAGTCTTGCTTTATTTCTCACTATCTTGCCACATTCATCGGTCTTATTCCTAAACACCCATTTTGTACCAATCACATTGACATCTTTTGGTCTAGGAACTAAGGACCATACTTCATTCCTCTCAAATTGATTTAGTTCTTCTTGCACGGTATTAACCCAATATTCATCAATAATTGCTTCATTAATTTTTTTGGGCTCAATTTGAGAAGTGTAGAAAGCATATGAATTTTGGTTAGCTAGTTGCCTTCTAGTTCTAAGTCAAATCACCTATGATGTCTTTTTATTAATGCATGTTCCTAAGTCTAGAATTAGAATTTTCAACATCTTGTTGGTCATCATTTAAACCATTTTCTAACTCTTGACTTTCTTCTCTAGCAACACTACCATTATCATCATTATGACATGACTCACTTTCATCATAACTAGTCACATCAATAGGTGCTTTAGTGTCATTCAACAAATGTTCTTTTGGTTTATTGACACCATGGTTATCACACAAATCAAGCATGCTAAGATCATCTATTTTCACATTAATAGACTCCATGATAGTCTTAGTTTTCAAATCAAACACTCTATATGCATGACTATTATTAGCATACCCAAGAAAGAGACCAATATCACTTTTAGCATCAAACTTTCCTAAGTGATCTCTATCATTCAAAATGAAACACTTACTCCCAAAAGTGTGAAAGTAACTCACATTGGGCTTCTTGCCCTTCCAAAGTTCATAGGAGGTTTTTTTGTTCCGAGCCTTCTAAAAACTCTATTAGTGACATAGCATGCGGTATTGACCGCTTCGGCCCAAAGATTTCTAGGGACTTTCCTGCTATTGAGCATGACCCTAGCCATCTCTTGCAAGACACAATTCTTCCTCTCGACAATATCATTTTGTTGAAGAGTCCTAGGAGCCGAGAATTCATGTGAAATCCCATAATCATCATAAAACTCACTAAATCTAGCATTTTCAAATTCACTCCCTTGATCACTCCTAATGCAACATATTTTCTTGATCCTAGACCTTTTTCATTTTACACTTGATTACAAAACTTCTTAAAGTAACAAAAAGTTTCGGTCTTGTCTCTAAGAAAATATACCCAAGCAAACCGGGAAAAGTCATCAACACATACAAAAATGTATTTTTTTACCATTTATGCTTTCGGTTTGGATTGGTCCCATTAGGTCCATATGCATAAGTTCTAAGGGCTTCTTGGTAGCAAAATTAGTGTTCTTTTTATGAGACACTTTTGTTTGTTTACCTAATTGACATGGTTCACAAACACTATCAAGCTTTTTACCAAGACTAGGAAGACCTCTAACAATTTCATATTTCTCAAGCTTCTTTAAATCTTTATAATTCATGTGGCCCAATCTTTCATGCCATAATTCAAGCTTGTTGCACTCATGTGCCATATTACATGTTAGTGGATCAACCTCTAAACAATAGCAATTGTCCAAAGACCTTTTGACTTTCAAAAAATTTTGCCCTTTTTATCAATTATTGTGCACACATCCTTGTTAAAGCTAACTTCTTTAAAAATTTCACACAAGTGAGTGATGCTTATTAGATTAGCTTGTAGACCATCTACATACAAGGTGTCACGAAGTTTAGGCAATTCGGGGATACAATTTTTTCCCTTGCCTAGAACTTGCTTTTTGGTGCCATCACCCAATGTAACCCATCCACCATCAGTCATAACAAGATTCTAAAAGAATTCCTTGTTACCAGTAATATTCCTAGAGCAAGCGCTATCTAGGTACCAACAATAGGATGAATTAGCTCTTAAAGCATATTGTGCAACCAAACATTGTGTTGTGTTTTTCTTAACCCAAACTTTCTTGACAAGTTTCTCATTCCCACTTTTATTAACATGCTTTGACTTGTTTTTAGGCACATTGACTCCATTAGTCACATTTTCAAACAAATCAAACAAAGCATTATCAACTTTCTTATGCATAGTAGAATGAGGCACAACACAAGATTTAACAAACAAATCATCAACACATTTATTCTCAACATGCTTTTCCAAGGTCTTCTTAGGTCTAATTCTAGATCCATACATGAATGATTGCCTAGGACCATTCAAAGACATATCATGCAAATCATTAGCAATTCTACATTTACGAATGTATTCATAACATCTAGGTCTTATGTGTCCTACCATGTTGCAATAATAAAAAATAGGTATGAATTTGAGAAGTTTAACATTTGCTTGAGCATTCAACTCATTTTACCTTCTCACGTTTTTACCTCTTTGGCGTGCAACACTAGATGTCTTGCCTTTTGCATTTGATGATGATTTAGCTTGTCTTTGGCATTGTTGAGTCTTTTCCTTGACCTTCATTACTGATGTTAAGGCACCCCCGGTAGCATTCATGGCTTTACCATTAGAGATGAAGGAATTGATTTTTCATTAACATATCCTAAACCTCTTTTGTCGCTTGAAGGCTTTCCAAACTTAATGAGAGCTTTCACTTTTTTAGAGCTAGAAAACATCTTGTTAATCATCTCTTCAGCCTATTAAGTTTGTTATTAAGCACTTTCTCTTGATTCTCATGCTCATTAAGTTTTGCTCTTAGCATATTTTCAATTCTCCTAGCACGATCAAGAGATTCATCTCTTTGCTCAATTTCATGCTTCAAAATACTTAATCTATTATTGCTATCAATCAAGTTTTTCTCAAGATTAAGAATTTTGTCATTAAGATCAATAACACATTTTGAGCTACAATCATGATATTCTAACTTCTTAGTGAGAGACTTGTTGATCTTAGAGATCCTTTCATTTTCTTGAATAAGATCTTTGATCTTTTGATCATCTAAGTCAATAGACTCACCTTCAACAAGAGAAGCCACAAAAGAATACATTTCTTTAACCATGATGAAACAAACAAAGATAACAAATACTACAAAAAGGATTTATCTAAGTGCGTCAAGGCACCTCATCTGATACCAATTGAAATCCCCTTTATCTTTGTAGTGTAAATATACCTATAGGGGGGTGACTAGGTTTATGCTCCAATTTTTATCTTCTTTTTAAAACAATGCAATTTTAAAAATGCTTAATGAAAATTGCAAACAATGACACACAATATTTACGTGGTAAACCTCCAAAGAAGAAACATCCATGGGTTGATACGACAACCACCGGCAAAAGTAAATCCACTATTTCAAATAGAGTTACACATTCAAGCAATCAACACATGCTCTACAAGCTATCACTCTCACTCTCACTCTATCCTTGAACCTAGTGATCTACTAAGCCGACTTCCTATCCAAGACCCTCTATCTCTAGGAAGATTCCTTTCTCACGTATCCGGATCCTCCCGACCCTAAGAAAGACTTCTTGCTCAACTATCCAAGTCCTCCCGACTCTAGTCAAGACTTCCTTGCTTAACAATCCGAGGTCTCACACCTCTTGTAAAGACTTCCACTTGCTTTGCTATCCAAGTCCTCCCGACTCTAGCTTAGACTTCCAATTACTCAAATCAAAGAATCAATCGAAGATATGAGACTTTCTACCTCTTCACAAGGCATCTAAGTGATCATGAATGCAAAACGCAAGCAAGCTTTTAACATAGAAAATGATGATCAACAGATTCTATGGACATGCAACTAGATAGCTAGATTATGCTTTCAAAGAACAATCACAAATGTATCTAGGCAATCAAAGCATGTTATCAACTAAGAACATAGATATGAAGATATAGATACCAATAGTAACACAAACTAGTTCTTAGAAAATGAAATTAGATCTAGAAACAATCAATCAAGCATAAGAACAAAAGATTTCTAGAAACAATTTCATGTTAATCAAGTTTAGCAAAAATCAATTAACTTATCACAATCTAGCTAAACTTGAAAATCAATTCAACAAACCATAAAATGATATCAAAATCATCCTAGTCATGCTTCTTAATCAAATAACATCAATCAATAAGAAGATCTACGAAGAAAACTAAGAAGAAGATGATTTTACCAACAAGGATGAAAATCACGAACTGAAGATCTGATCACTACGAAACATCTTGACATCATTTGGTTCTGGAAATGCTTGGGGTTTGTAGAACTCTTTAAGACACTCGAAATCTATTTTTGAATCAAGTGATTGGGAGTAGAAATGAAGAAGTTATTACAAAAACAAAAATCAAAATGTTGAGAGAAAAATTCTGCACTTGTTCTTCAAATTCAATTTTCTCAACTTGTTAATGAATGAGAGGGAAGGAGAGGTTTTAAAGAGAGAACAGCCAAATGACAAAATTTTCCCCATTCTTTAGTGCCTCCCTAAGATGGCATGTGGGAATCTTGGGGCAGAGCACCTTTGGGGCCGAGATGGCCACCCACCATCTCGGGATGGTGCAAGGTGATGGCTTGAGTCATCGCACCTCATCCCTTGCGCTCCTCTCGAGTACTTCGACCGTTCTTTGGCCTCCGAACTCCGAATTTGAATCCGTTTGAAGATTACAAACTGGGACTCGCTCATGGACATGGACATATAAGATACTAATCCAAGAAAGTAATAATTTTACTCGATATATGAAGACGAAGACAATGTATGCAACATAAGTTGAAAGTGTAGTATCTTTTGACTTAGAACTCGAAATCAATAGTATGAGTAACCGAAATGACCGGAACTCAATCATGAACAATATAAGGCTAAAATCAAGTTCAAGATCCATGTTATACAAACATATAAACAAACAAACACATTTCACACCAGAATACAAACTACATAGAGATAGTCTCCAATCATGCATTTTCCAAAACATGTTACTTTCATATCAATGCATGAGCATTCAACTTCAAGTGTGTGAAAGTGTTATACCAAATGATGCACTACGATACAGGGACACAAATGTATGAATTGTGTGTGTGTGCGCATTTAATGATGCACAACTAAGCAGGGACACATATGAATGAATTGTGTGTGTGTGCGCATTTAATGATGCACAACTAAGTAGGGACACATGCGAATGAATTGTATGTGTGAGCTTACGCCTTGCAAGAGGAAGAAGGATCTCGATACATTAGCATCCAAGAATAGTGTCAATCCTCTTGAAGATGAACTTTGCATCATGAGAAGTTGCTTCCTTGAAGCTCTTATCATCACGAACCACTTAAGCATTTAAGCATTACAAAGAAATGAAGTTTTGTTATGGTATCAAGCCAACACAGATCTAGAACCTAACAAAGTGAGCTTGAAATTAAGGTTTCAACTTCCTAGTTGAGGTAATCAGGGCGAAAGTGAGCTTTTCTATAAGGGTATAGTTTTTATCTAGCTTGGTCAGCGCATGGCTCACAAAGTATATGGGTGACTGGACTCTATCTCTACACTCCTTGACCAAAGCCCTGCTCACTGCTATTTCAGACATAGGTAGGTAAATCTGAGCTCCTCACTGGGAATCAGTTTAACTAGCAGTGGGCTGGTCAGATACTCTTTTGAAGCTCGAAAAGCCAGCTCACTTTCCTGATCCTATTTCATGTTTTTCCCTTGCTTAATAATTTTAAAGAAAGGGAGACACTTCTCTATGGAATGAGAAATGATCCGGTTGAGTGCTGTGATACTCCCTGTCAAAACCTACGCTTGTTTCAGTGAAGTCAGAGAATCCAGGTCCAGGATGGCACTGATTTTTTCTGGATAAGCCTCAATACCTCTCTCGTTGACCATAAAACCCAGCAACTTCTTCGCAGTCACCCCGAATGCATATTTGGAGGGGTACAATTGCATCTGGTTTTCCCAAAAGATCAGAAAAGTTCTACGAAGGTCTTTATGATGCTCTTCTATAGTTTAAGACTTGGTAATCATGTCATCAATGTACATCTCCGTCGACCTTCCAATTTGGGCTTGAACAGTCGATTGACCAGCTGATGATATGTCGCTCCAGCATTCTTAAGCCCGAACAACATCACCTTATAGTAGTACAAACCCTGGCCGGTGGTGAAGCTGGTATTCTCCTGGTCAGCGAGGTGCATCATGATTTGGTTATACCCTGAGAATGCAATCATAAAGTACAAGAGCTTGTTCCCCGTAGCGGAGTCTACTTGTTGTTCGATTTTTGAAAGAGGAAAACTGTCCTTCTGGCATGCCCAATTAAGGTCGGTGTAGTCGACACACATATGCCATTTCCCACTCACCTTGGTGACCATTACCACATTTGTAAGCCATTCAGGATATCGGGCTTCGCTAATAAAACCAGCCTTGATCAACTTATCAACCTTCTCTTGGCGTTCCTCTCCGCATTGAAGTTTCGCCTCTTTTGCTTTACAGGATTAAAGATAGGATCAATCGATAACCTGTGAGAAGCCAAGGACAAGGGAATCCCTATCATCTCATCATGGCTCAATGCAAAAATTATCGTTGAACTCTTGAAGTAACTTGATCAATCCCTCTTTTATCCCAGCTTCCAGTGAAACCTTGACCTTCACTATTTTGGTTGGATCATTCTCTATGACCGAAACCTGTTCTAGCTTGTCCACAGGGTGACCGATCACCCATTCCTTTCCTTGTACTTCTTTCTCCATCACCTGGGAATCACTTTCTGGATGATCAGTGGGCCCTGAGTTGTTCTGGTTCATCCTTGGTACTTGATTGTTGTCATTTGTGAGAACTGTCTTGCCTGTACTGTCGGGTTGGAAGAGACTGCAAAACATTTTCTGGCAGCTAGCTAGTCACCTTGTAGCTCGCCTACTTTGTTCCCAACTAGAAATTTCAAGGTATTATGGTAGACCAACAAGACTCCCTTGATGGCTGATAGGAATGGCCATCCTTGTACAACAATGTAGGTCATTAGAAGGTCGACTATAATAAAGTCTATCATTATGTTTTGCCGGAGAGGTACGATTCCTGTAATAACGGGAGGTATCTTCAATCCCACTGGCATGACAGAATCGCTTGTGAAACCATAGAGAGGAGTCGTGCAACTATTACAGCACCACTACTTCAGGTTAAATTTCTCTAAAGTATTTTTGAAAAGGACATCCACACTACTACTGGAATCGATAAGCTTGTGATGGACCACGCAGCTGGCGATCTGAACCGTGACCACTAAAGGATCATAGTGTGGCTAAACAGTTTCGTAGACGTCCACCAAAGAGAAAATAATCTGAGCCGAGTGAGACATGCTAGGAGTGCTCTATTCTTGCCTGAAAATGCTTTAGTCTTTCCTCAAGCGGGAAATTTTCCTTACGTGGTTTTTTCAGGCATTGTTAGAGGATCAAGTCAAGGTAGGATCTCCGCTGATAGTATGAATGACTTGGATTTACTGTATCAAATCCTTCTGTTTACCTCTTCACTTCTCCTCATCTTTCTGGATTTCTACTTGCACCTCCTTCCTTGTCTAGATGTTGTCCCTAACTTGTTATAGGAACTCTACCAATTAACCTCCCCTTACTAGAGTTTTTATATGGTTACGTAGGCTATAACACTCTAATATGCTATACCCGATGTCTTAATGGAAGTCGCAGTACTTGTACCGAATTCTGGTATCGGTTGGAACTTTCATTGGTGTCAATTTCCTTAGCAACATTTTATCTCGGATGGCGAGATAGATCATTTCTCTGAAAGCATTCAGAGGGGTATAATGGCTGAACCCCCTCTAATTCTGGGTTATAGAAGCTACCATTTTTTTAGTAGGGGAAGCTCGATGAGGAGTTCTCCTTGCTGAAAGTCGATCCCGCTGAGGTTGAAACGTGGGAGGATGGTATGTTGACCTGTTAGAAGGTTTGTTCTGAACCCTCTGAATCGGTGTCGGCTTAGGTACCTCTTTCTTCTAGCGCTTTGCCGCTCTAAAATCTTTATGTTCCAACTTAGGTTTTAGCTGTTCCTCGATCTCTATCTGCTTCAATTCTTGATCATATGCTTTTTGATAGGTTTCTAGCTCATGCTTGGTGAACGATCGGAACAGCTTTTCTTCCCAGAGGTTTCTGCGAAAATCGGCTAGAGTCTCTTTTTCTGTGAAGACTCCCATCTGGAAAACCTCCTTTTGGAACCGCTCAACATAGGCCCCAAAGGGTTTCCTCTCTATCCTGGATCATGTACTATAGGTGCATGGGATCCTTAGACCGAGATTTGACACCCTGGAATTATGAGCAGAAATCAGTAGACAGCTTCGTAAAGGAGTTCACACTGCTAGTGGTTAGCTTTCTAAACCAGGACTTGGCATAGTCTGTCAGACTGGTAGGGAACATCCTGCACATGGTGACCCTGGTTATGTTTAGGACCTCCGTTTGTTGGAGGAAACTAGCTATGTGGCTCAAAGGGTCCTACATGCAAGAGAACTTATCTAAGGGCATCTTAAATGCAAGAGAACTTAACAAACACGTAACTGTTGATTTGGTTAACTGGGTACGGATGTTCCCACAGATGGTTTTAGAAAGTGTTAACATAAATTTTACTTAGGGTGAGAAATTCCAATTAACACCCTCGAGACCACTACCACGGAGTTGGTGGCCGGGGTTGGCACCTTTGGTACCTAACTTGCTAGCAAAATGGTGGATGTTTAAAAACAAGTGCTTACATGATGTGAAAGAGGAATATATTGGCTTTGTTTTTAATCACAAATATCATACATGTTAGGTTTTAGATTTATGTTGGCTTGATTCCATAACAAAACCTAATTACTTTGTAATGCTTAGTTACTTAAGTGGTTCATGATGATAAGAGCTTCAAGGAAGAAAACAACTTCTCACGATGCAAAGTTCGTCTTCAACAGGATTGATACTGTTCTTGGATGCTAAGGTATCGAGATTCTTCATCCTCTTGAAAGGAGTAAGCGCACATACACACAATTCATTCATATGTGTTCCTGCTTAGTTGTGCATCACTAAATGAGCACACATACATAGTTCATTCATATGTCTCCCTGCATCATAGCACATCATTTGGTATAACACATTCACACACTTGAAGTTGAATGCTTATGCATTGGTATGAAAGTAACATGTTTTGAAAAATGCATGATTGGAGACTATCTCTATGTAGTTTGCATTCTTGTGTGAAATGTGTTTGTTTGTTTATATGTCTGTATAACATGGATCTTGAACTTGGTTTTAGTCTTAGATTGTTCATGATTAAGTTCTGGTCATTTTGGTTACTCATACTATTGATTTCGAGTTCTAAGTCAAAAGTTACTACACTTTCAACTCATGTTGCATACATTGTCTTCGTCTTCATATATCAAGTCAAATTATTATTTTGTGTTGAGAATTTTATATTTACATGTCCGTGAGGGAGTACTGGTTTGTAATCTTTAAACGGATTTGAATTCGGAGTTTGGAGGCCAAATAACGGTCGAAGAACGCTAGAGGAGCGCAAGGGAAGAGGTGCGATGGCATAAGCCATCACATGGCACCTTCCCGAGATGGCATGTGGCCATCTAGGCCCCAAAGCCTTGCTGCCCTTTGATGCCCAAGTGTCATCTCGGGGAGGCAATAAGGTATGAGGGCAAAATGGTCTTTTTGTTATTCTCTCTTTAAAACCTCTCATTCCTTCTCATTCATTAGAAGTTAAGAAAAACAAAATTGAAGAACTAGTGCAGAATTTTTCTCCCAACATTTTGATTTTTATTGTTGTGATAACTTCTTCATTTCTACTCCGAATCACTTGATTCAAAAACCGATTTCGAGTTTCATGAAGATTCTACAAACTCCGAGCATTTTCAGAACAAAAGGATGTCTAGATTTTTCATAGTGATCAGATCTTCAGTTAGTGATTTTCATCCTTGTTGGCAAAATCATATTCTTCTTAGTTTTCTTCTTAGATCTTCTTACTGATTGATGTTATTTGATTCAGAAGCATGACTAGGATGCTTTTGATATCATTTTGTTGTTTGTTAAATTGATTTTCAAGTTTAGCTAGATTTGTGATAAATTGAATGATTTGTGCTAAGCTTGATAAACATGAAATTACTTCTAGAAATCTTTTGCTCTTATGCTTTATTGACTATTTCTCGATATAATTTCATTTTCTAAGAAGTAGGTTGTGTTTCAATTGGTGTCCATATCTTCATATCTATGTTCTTAGTTGATAAAAAGCTTAGGTTGTCTAGATACATTTGTGATTGCTTTTTGAAAGTATAATCTAACTATCTAGTTGTATGTCCATAGAATTTGTTGATCATCATTTTCTATGTTGAGTGCTTGTTTGCGTTTTGCGTTCATGATCACTTAGATGCCTTGTGAAGAGGTATAAAGTCTCATATCTTAGAGTGATTCTTTGATTTGAGCAATTGGAATTCTTAGCTAGAGTCGGGAGGATTTGGATAGCTAAGCAAGTGAAAGTCTCGACAAGAGGTGTGAGACCTCGGATTGTTGAGCAAGGAAGTCTCAAATAGAGTCAAGAGGACTCGGATAGTTGAGCAAGAAGTCTAGCCTAGGGTCGGGAGGATCTGGATAGGCGTACAAGGAATCTTCCTAGAGACAGGAGGTATTGGATAGGAAGTCGGCTTAGTAGATCACTAGGTTCAGTGGTAGAGTAAGAGTGATAGCTTAGAGAGCATGTGTTGATTGCTTGAGTGTGTAACTCTTATTTGAAATAGTGGTTAACAAGCTAATCTAATAAGCTTTACTCACTTGTGTGAAATTTTTAAAGAAGTTAGCTTTAACAAGGATGTTTGCACAATAATCAATAAAAATAGAAAAATTGTTTTGAAAGTCAAAAGGTCTTCGGATAATTGTTATTGTTTAGAGGTTGATCCACTAAGATGTAATATGGTACATGAGTGCAACAAGCTTGAATTATGGCATGAAAGATTGGGCCACATGAATTATAAAGATTTAAAGAAGCTTGAGAAATATAACATTGTTAGATGTCTTCCTAATCTTGGTAAAAAGCTTGATGGTGTTTGTGAACCATGTCAATTAGGTAAACAAACCAAAGTGTCTCATAAAAAGAACACTAATGTTGCTACCAAGAAGCCCTTAGAACTTATGCATATGGATCTAATGGGACCAATCCAAACCGAAAGGATAAATGGTAAAAAATACATTTTTGTATGTGTTGATGATTTTTCTCAGCTTGCTAAGGTATATTTTCTTAGAGACAAGACCGAAACTTTTGGTTACTTAAAGAAGTTTTGCAGTCAAGTTCAAAATGAAAAAGGTCTTGGGATCAAGAAAATATGTCGCATTACGAGTGATCATCGGAGTGAATTTAAAAATGCTAGATTTAGTGAGTTTTGTTATGATTATGGGATTTCACATAAGTTCTCGGCTCCTAGAACACTCCAACAAAATGGTATTTTTGAAAGGAAGAATCGTGTCTTGCAAGAGATGGCTAGGGTCATGATTAATAGCAAGAAAGTCCTTAGAAAAATTTGGGCCGAAGCGGTCAATACCACATGCTATGTCACTAATAGAGTTTTTAGAAGGCCGGCACAAAACAAACCTCCTATGAACTTTGGAAGGGCAAGAAGCCCAATGTGAGTTACTTCCAAACTTTTGGGAGTAAGTGTTTTATTTTGATTGATAGAGATCATTTAGGAAAGTTTGATGTTAAAAGTGATATTGGTCTCTTTCTTGGGTATGCTAATAATAGTCATGCATATATAGTGTTCAATTTGAAAACTAAGACTATTATGGAGTCTATTAATGTGAAAATAGAAGATCTTAGCATGCTTAATATGTGTGATGATAATGGTGTCAATGAACTTAAAGAACGTTTGTTAAATGACACTAAATCACCTATTGATGTGACTAGTTGTGAAGAAAGTGAGTCTAGTCATAATGATGATAATGGTAGTGTTGCTAGAGAAGAAAGTCAAGAGTTAGAAAATGGTTTGAATGATAACCAACAAGATGTTGAAAATTCTAATTCTAGACTTAGGAACATGCATTACCTTATCCTGACCATCCGAGCCCGGGTGATGGTGGGGGGGAGAAGGGGGAATCTCAGGAATACCATCCTCATGATCTGCTAGAGCCTGAACTGCCCGGGACGCAGCTGGATCAGCCAAAATAGTGGGTAATGTAACTGGAAAAGCAGCAACTGTAGCAGGAGCCACTGGTGAAGGGGCGGAGTTGGACATATACCTAGAAAACGGGCCCTCCTCGATTTAGAGCCTTCGCAGCCCGAGATACGAGAATAGCCATCTTAGATCTCATATTGGAAGGCGATGAAACAAGAGCAGGCAAAGCAGCGGCCATAATGATTGGCCCCCTTTTCACTGAGGTAGCCAAAAAAGTTCTCGGGGATGACCTGGAAAAAGGGGGAGGGGTCCGAGCTTGCTGGGCTTCAAAAAAAACTGTTAAAAAAAAAAGACGTGAGAAATAAGCCAACTAATAGAGTGAAGCATAGTTACTTAGCATTACTTACGAGGAGTAGCGTCGGAGATCCGTAGATACTTATTCACCTTGCGGGGATCGAAGGGATTAGCAGTTGGAAACCTCAGGTTCAGGTAATTCCTGGCGAGTATAGCCTTCAGCACAACCTCGGATTCGGCAGATAGGGAATCCCTGTCCCAAGAGGGTTTGTCGCTGAAGGCGGTGGAAACCGTGAACTCGTGCCCACCGATGAATACAGAGCTTCCCCAATCTCCCCCCACTAATATCCACTATTCCTTCCAAGTGGGGTCTTTTTTCGAAGCACTGGGGATGATAAAGTTAAGCTTGTTTTTGGCCTTCACATAGAACTTTCCCCGGCGACCTCCAGACAAGCTCCAGATCTGAATACGGTAGGCCAGCTCTTCTGCCCCAGGTTCCTGGGTGACCTTGCTTAGCTCGCACTACTCTCTCCACAACACGAGGAAGCCAACCAGGTGCCTCTAGTGTAGGAACCCCGTTCACCGGTCACGCAGCGGAACTAGGTTTTAAAATTTTTTATACATATCATATCTATATCTGGGACCAGTGGATTTTGGATCGTAATTATTTTTGGGAGCTAATACATACAATATGTAAATACAGGAAATTGTAATCAACAAAAATCAAAAGAAGAAAATCTTACCAACGTTTGGAGGCTCCTTCACTTTTCGATATGCTCCTGTCTGAACCACTCGATCTTTTTCGCTATCTCCCGGAACTGGTAACTGCGTGTTGGCACGTCACAGTCTCAGGAACTTGAATGGAGGATGTAGAGAAAAACTTGAAGAAACTCTTTCTTCTCAATTTGGTGTATTGATATCACGCACACATAAATTGCATCTCATGCAAAAAATATATTGACAGATATGGTTTCGTATATGATATATTTTTTTTTATAAGCCAATTTTTTTTTCAAGAAAATCAGCCCAGCGTCACGCCTCCGCCAAATATATATATCTGTAACCCACACCTCTGCCAAATATATGTATATATATATATATATATATATATATATATATATAGATATAGATATAGATATATATATATATATATATGTTGCACAACTTGCTTCTCAAATATATATATTCACGTTGCACTGCTTGCTTCTCAAATTTGTATATTTCTCTGTTTATGCTGTGTCTTTTTTTTAAGAAGTCAACGTTCATTTATATATATATATATATATATATATATATATATATATTATCGTTGCTTGTACCCTCTACAAACACTTATATAGGTACACACACCAATTTGCATCTAATACAATCTTTTGTGTTATAATTGATATATATCTTTTAATTATCATTTTCAAATATATCAAATATATTAAAAGTGATAATAAGTATTTTAAATTTAAACTTAAATTCAAATACTTCGATAAATGATTTAGTAAAATAAAATAATCTTATTATTTTTTCTTCACCTAAATCTATATATCAACTAACACCCTCTAATTAATAGTTAATTAATAATTCATAATTATCAATATAATTAAATAATCTAATTATTTAATTAATTTAACAATTAACATTCTTTAATTAAATAATATCATTATTCAATTAATTCCCGAATATATACGTGTCACTTTTGTAACAGAAATTAATTGGACAATCCAATTAATTAACCGTGACCCTTGTTACCTAAATCGATCAGGCTAGCAAGGGGACCTAATGGACCCACAATATTTTGAGCTCTAACAATCCTCGGAATCATTAATTAAACTCTTTAATTAATATTCATTGATTATTAACTCCGGTATTATTCCACTAAAAACCTGAAGCTGCACTCTCTCAACTGTAGACGCTTTTACATAGACCGATACAACTCGGTGTCCATCGATATAGCTATTACACATGGTATGATCCTCCACAGTAGTTCATAATTAGAGCTGGGTCATAATGTCCGTTATACCCATCTAATTACATATATTCCTTAAGTACCATTGATTCTATAATGAACAATAAATCCTATTTCCTCACGGAATTAGGAGATTGCTCATATTGTCCAAGCCCCGAATCAACCCTTAAGGGAACTACCATCTACTTCTCACAAGAATGAGTGGATTCCACTATTGTGTACAAACCTTCCCAGCCACAAGCCAAACCGTAATCCTAACATACGAAGCATATTGATCGGGAACAGCATCCGACCTCACCCATGGTATATCAAAGACCACGATCTAACCTGAAGGGGTCGATAAGACACTCAGGATTAAGATCACCCACATATAGCCATCATTAGTTGATATATATGAATCTCATCGGTAAACGGATCATAGTGAGAGATTCATATAGATCATGGCCCAGTCCTTTATGATCACATCATACAAGGTGCCTCCATTCCCATATCTCGTATGAATGATTCAGGATAGAATCATCGTACATTACTGAATGGACCGTAGCTATAGATTGACCACAAATAAAGTACCCATCTTTATTTGCTATCTATGGACTCTTTAGGTTGCACGTCACTTACTGTATCCATCTGTATATGACACTCATATACATAGTTAGAGATTACATCCGGCAATCTTGGATGTTAAATATATGTACAAGTTAAAAAATAAACAACACAACATGAATGAATTGAACTTTTCCTTTTATTTATTTCATAAATCAATTTACAAATTACATCTTAGGGCATAAACCCCAACAATCTCCCACTTACACTAAAGCATGTAAGGCATGTCACATAATCCTGGACCATCTAGGTGATCCGAAAACACTTTAACCGATAAGATCTTTGTAAATGAATCAGCATGATTGTTTTATGAGGCTATCTTTATGACGATCAAATCTCATCTCTACATTATCTCTCTAATGAGATGATATTTTCTCTCTATATGATTCCCTCTCTTGTGGCTTCTTGGTTATTTGGAATTAGCCACAACACTACTATTATCTCAATAAAGTTTGATGGACATATCCAAATCTGGAACAACTTCCAGATCACATAAGAACTTACACCATATGGGTTTTACCCCATCCGGTAAGTCTATAAGATCCCAGACTGAGTTAGAGTACATGGACTCCATCTCGAGATTCATGTCTTTAAGCCATTAATCTTTATCAAGATCTTTCATTGCATTCTTAAATGTCAATGGATAATCAACACTATCAGCAGAGACAACATCTTGTCTCTTACCTATACCTAAATAGCTTTCAGGTTGTCTCACAACCCTCTCACTACGTCTAGGTGGTAGTGTATCTTGATCAGGAACCATTTGACTCTCAGATGTTTATGGATCAACAACTCTTATTGATGAAACACTAGTCTCACTAGGCTCCAACTCATTCAATACAATCTTAGAACGAGGTTTATGGTCACTAATATAACTGTCCTCAAGAAATGTTGCATTTGTCGATACAAATACTTTGTTATCTTCGGGACTATAGAAGTGTCCACCTCTGGTCTCCTTGGAGTATCATACAAATAAGCAGACCATAGACTTGGAGTTTAGCTTTCCATTTCTGTTCTTCAGCACGTGTGCTGGACACCCCCATATGCGGAAATGTCACAAACTAGATTTACGACCATTCCACAACTCTAGGGGAGTCTTAGGAACAGATTTGGATGGAACCACATTCAAAATGTATGCCGCTGTTTGTAACGCATATTCCCATAATGAATTTGGTAATGATTAGAAACTAATCATAGATCTCACAATTTCCATTAGGGTTCTATTTCTCCTCTCCTCTACACCATTTTACTGAGGTGTACCGAGAGCTGTGAGTTAGGAAACTATCCCATGCTCGACCATAAAGTCTTCAAACACTTGGTCAAGGTACTCAACTCCACGATCCGATCGTAGTGACTTGATAGTCCTACCTAATTGATTCTCAACTTCAGCAAGGAATTCTTTGAACTTTTCAAATGTTTTCGACTTTTGTTGCATCAGGTAGACGTATCCGTATCTTGAGTAGTCATCTATAAAGGTGACATAATACTCATAACCACCCCTAGCTTTAACATTCATCGGTCCGTAGACGTCTGTATGTATAAGCTCTAGTGGTTCTTCAGCTCTAAGCCCTCTTCCAGTAAAAGGTCTCTTAGTCATCTTACTTTCCAGACAAGATTCGCAGACATGTAAGGTGCCAACCTTTAACTCACTTAAAGGTCCACTTTTTACTAATCTGTCTATTCGGCCAAGGTTGATATGACCAAGCCTTAGATACCATAGATACGTGTCATTATCTGGATAAATCTTATGTCATTTAGTTTTTGGTTTTTCAACCTTAAACATTTCGGTGTTAAGCAGTGTAGTATGTATTAACGGTCTTAACACATACAAATTGTTTCATTAATTCTTGAACAAATATTCAGACCATTCTATCCAATAATAACAGACTTAATATTAAAAGATATAGAATATTTTTGTTCTAACAACTTAGAAACGGAAATCAAATTCCGTGTAAATTCAGTAATATAAAATACATTGTCCAACAATATATAATTATTACAAAAACGTAATCTAATTACGCCCACTGCTCGTGCCGACACGATATACCCTGACCCCATACGTATTGAAAAGGCTTGCTCCTCTAGCTGTGTTCAAGAATCAGTCTATTGTAAAGAAGAACAAACATGGTTAGTGGCCCCCGAATCAACTATCCAGGGTGAAGAATCATCTTCCACTAAACACTACTCAAGAACAAGTAAATCAAATTTACTTTTCTTAGACTTCTTCTTTCTTTGGGCTTTCTTGGGTTTGGGCTTACCCTTCACTTTCCCAGTAGATCTATTTCTCTTCTTATTATTAAAGTAGGAAGGCGGTTCAACAACATTTACCTCACTGGTCTTACCCTTGTTGACCTTAGTTAAGGACTTAAAGGTAGTGAGCTCATTAAGCCACTGTGTGAGATTGAACCTTAACTTGTTCATCCGGTAGTTGCTCTTAAACTGATCGAAACTCTTCGAAAGAGTCGTCAGTATGATGCTCACTTGATTGGGTTTGTCAAAGGCCCCGCCATTGACTTCTGCCGTGTTGAAGTAGAACATCATGCTCAGGACATGTTCCCGAACTGATGTACCTTCCTTCATCCTAGCGAGCATAGTAGAACGAATGGCTTCTTGTCGCTTTTGCTTGGAGGGCTGCCCGAACATGGCTTGCAATGACTCCATGATTTTAAATACTGAAGTTATTGCTTTATGCTTTGTGACAAGCACGTCTGTCATAGAAGCCAACAAATATGTTCAGGCCTTCTCATCAGATGAGACCCATCGCTCTTATGCCTCACAAACAGTTCGTGTGGCATTGGCAACAGGCGTTGGAGGACATTCCTCCGTAAGCACAAACTTGAGGACTTTGGTGACCAATATTGCATGAATGTTAAGTTTCCACTCAGTGTAGTTATCACCAGTTAATTTGTCGTTTTCGCGAATTTGAAGTAATGCAGAAGACATTATTGCTGAAATAAATAAAACATTCATTCAGTCATTTATTTAAAACAAGTGCAAGTGCTTTGGCATAAATTTAAACATGATGCATGAACATGCTTAATGAACTAGAACTACCTTAAAACTAGTTGCTATACCACGACAATCCAACATACCACAAAGAAGTGCCGCCTTAGGGTCGGTCTAGTCTTTGCATGTTGGACCGAGACATTCTCAATCAAATGATACTCTACAATAACTTTATTCCATATCATTCAACCATCGTTCATTCAGTCAGGTTTTTAATTAACAAACTTAATCAAAACCTTCGTGAGTGTAACCCATCATTTTAGATCTCACGAGCTTAACTCGAGAATTGTCGCCTTAGGGTAGGTCAATCCCGAAATACCCTCAGAAATCCTATCCGTTAGGAAGTCAACCTTGGTATTGACCTTTGTGGAAACCCTCCTTAGGGAGGACGAAAGCAAAGCCGTCACGAGGCCCCACTCGGATCTCACAGTGTTGAACTAATGATGGAGACCGCGGGATATATATGTCATATATCCCTCTCCCACTCACTATTTTAAAATTAGGGTTTTCCATTAACCGTTAATACACCTAGACTCTACAGGATTAAACGACTAACTTTAATCAAGTTATCTAGCGCATTAACTAATTAGAACTAAATTCTAATTAACTAATTAGAACCAAATTCTAATTAACTAATTAGAACCAAATTCTAATTAACTAATAAATTATTAATGATTTTTAACAATTAAAAATCTAATCTATTAGTGAATAATCTAAGCCTTTATAAACTATTTACTAGGGTTAGATTATTTTGTTAGTGTTTACCAAATTTTAACTATTAAAACTTTAACACTTTATTCGGATCATTTATTATTAGGTAATTAATCATATTAATCCTAATTACAGTAAATGACCCTATTAATCTAACTTATTAAACTCTTTAATAACTAGATTAAAATTAATGAGAATTACCAAGTTTTCTAACCATTAAAAACTAATCTCATTATTCGTAGCCAATTATGTATATTACCCATTTTAATCACATTAAAAAAAATACATTAAATATCAGGCTATGATGCATGTATGACATATCAAATATATTTTGTGTAGGCATATCTAATCTAAATGACATACGTATGCATGACAATGCTTTTATCATCACATAATATAAAACATACATGAATTGACCGAGTACTGTGGATTCTTTAACCTAAAAAATTGGAATCTAAAATTACAAAAAATTTCCCAAGGCATTCCTTGGTCTTCTAGTAACTTCAGATATCTTCCAATCTCTTCAGGTTACTCCGATTCATCTCATGAATCCTTCTTCGTGATTTTTCCAGGTTTTCAATATAGGTTGCATTTTTTTTTTTACAATACAATAACAGAAAAAAAAAATACAACCCATAAACCCTAAATCCACAGTACCATAAAATTAACGATCAATCATGTTTTTGTAAATTAAAAAAATATATATACATACAAAAACATCATAATGTCATTTTAAATTGTGCCCACACAATTCATACATACAGGAGCATCGAAAACAATTTCATGTTCCGAAAAATAATCAAAGGCTCTGATACCAATTGTTGGAACCCCGTTCACCGGTCACGCAGCGAAACTAGGTTTGAAATTTTTTTATACAGATCAAATCTGTATCTGGGATCAGTGAATTTTGCATCGTAATTATTTTTCGGAACTAATACATATAATATGTAAATACAGGAAATTGTAATCAACAAAAATCAGAAGAAGAAAATCTTACCAACGTTTGGAGGCTCCTTCACTTTTCGATATGCTCCTATCTGAACCACTCGATCTTCCTCGCTATCTCCCGGAACTGGTAACTGCGTGTTGGTGCGTCACGGTCTCAAGAACTCGAATGAAGGATGTAGAGAAAATCTTGAAGAAACTTTTTCTTCACAATTTGGTGTATTGATTTCACGCACAAATAAATTGCATCTCATGCAAAAAATATATTAACAAATGTGGTTCCGTATATGATAATTTTATTTTTATAAGCCAATTCTTTTCTCATAAAAACCAGCCCAGCATCATGCCTCCGCCAAATATATATATCTGTAACCCACACCTCTGCCAAATATATATATATATATACGCCACTGCTTGCTTCTCAAGTATATATATTCACGTTGCACTGCTTGCTTCTCAAATATGTATATTTCTCTGTTTTTGCTGTCTTTGTTTTTTAAGAAGTCAACGTTCTTATATATATATATATATATATATATATATATTATCTTTGTTTGTATCATATACAAACACTTATATATGTACACACACCAATTTGAATCCAATATTGTATTATAATTGATATATATCTTTTAATTATCCTTTTCAAATATATCAAATATATTAAAAGTGATAATAAATATTTTAAATTTAAACTTAAATTCAAATGCTTAGATAAATGATTTAGTAAAATAAAATAATCCTATTATTTTATCTTCACCTAAATCCATATATCAACTAACACCCTGCAATTAATAGTTAATTAATAATTCATAATTATCAATATAATTAAATAATCTAATTATTTAATTAATTTAACTATTAACATTCTTTGATTAAATAATCTCATTATTCAATTAATTCCCAAATATATACGTGTCACTTTTGTAACACGATTAATTTGACAATCCAATTAATTAACCGTGACCCTTGTTACCTAAATCAATCGGGCTAGCAAGGGGACCTAATGGACCTACAGTATTTTGAGCTTCAATAATCCTCGGAATCATTAATTAAACTCTTTAATTAATATTTTTTTTATTATTAACTCCGATGTTATTCCACTAAAAACCCGAAACTACACTCTCTCAACTGTAGACGCTTTTACATAGACCGATACAACTCGGTGTCCATTGATATAGCTATTACATATGGTGTGATCCTCCACAGTAGTTCAAAATTAGAGCTGGGTCATAATGTTCGTTATACCCCTCTAATTACATATATCCTTTATGTACCATTGATTCTATAATGAACAATAAATCCTATTTCCTCACGGAATTAGGAGAGCGCTCATATTGTCCAAGCCCCGAATAAACCGTTAAGGGAACTACCATCTACTTCTCACAAGAAGGAGTGGATTCCACTATTGTGTACGAACCTTTCCAGCCACAAGCCAAACCGTAATTCCAACATACGAAGCATATTGATCGGGAACAGCATCCGACCTCACCCATGGTATATCAAAGACCACGATCTAACCTGAAGGAGTCGATAAGACACTCAGGATTAAGATCACCCACATATACCCATCAATAGTTGATATATATGAATCTCATCGGTAAACGGATCTTCGTGAGAGATTCATATAGATCATGGCCCAGTCCTATATGATCACATCATACAAGGTGCCTCCATTCTCATATCTCATATGAATGATTCAGGATAGAATCATCGTACATTACTGAATGGACCGCAGCTATAGATTAACCACAAATAAAGTACCCAGCTTTATTTACTATCTATTGACTCTTTAGATTGCACCTCTCTTACTGTATCCATCCGTATATGACACTTATATACACAGTTAGAGATTACGTCCGGCAATCTTGGATGTTAAATATATGTACAAGTTAAAAAATAAACAACACAACATGAATGAATTGAACTTTTCCTTTTGTTTATTTCATAAATACATTTACAAATCACATCTTTAAAGCATAAACCCCAACATCCAGAAACCGTTTGTTAGTTGGAGGGGAGCCAGCTGAAGAGCGTTGAAAGGCCGCCAAATAGTGGGATGAAGAAGGAACCTTACCCCACTCTCGATGGCTGCAACATGGATGGAGAGTACGCCTTTGGGTGGGTTAAAGATGTCATAATTTTTATTGGGGACTGTGAGAGAGACGGTGTCAGGGATGCCGTATTTGGTTCTTTAGTGGCTAATTAACTTTGGGTCAACGGTAAAATCTGGAATGACCCTGAAGTCGTATGGAGAGCGCATTTCCAGGGAAGGACCGACGACTGTGACCTGGTCCACTCGAAGTGACACCGACTATATTCTCTTCACCGGAGTCCTCATCAACCAAGTTTAGAGGATTGTCTGGCTGGTTAGAACACCCAGTCCTGATGGCTACATTCCGGTTTGATCGACGACGTTGCAGAGACGGTGGATAGTCGTCCCCGCCTAGGTCTCGTTGAGTCCGTTTTCCATGGGCGAGACTTGAGACCTCTGTGCCTTCAACAAGGGATTCAATGGAGTCACGACTGGCATTTGACATGGTAGAATAGGTTTTGGGGATTGAGAAGAAAAGGAAATCGATAGAGGGTAGCAAGAGAGAAGAAATCTGAAAATTTGAAATTGAGAGAGTATGAACAAACGGGTAGTGAGTTTGAATTTAAATAGAGGTTAGGTGTGTAATGACATCGGCGATATCCTCGGGAAGATCACCTCGAGCCACGGAGAGAGCCGTAACGCAGTCGGTTTTCCTGAAAGAACACACCAATTCAATATTTGACACATCATTTGGGCAATTAATGAGATATTTTCATTCGAGATTCTCAGTAATTATCTCATAACGGAAAAATTTCCCAATTAAACAGGGAATCTAACTCCAACCCCAACTCTACCTCCGGTGTTCAAATCAGAGGGGACTTCTGTTAATAGTAAAATTTGGCTAGGGGTCAAAGAGAAATTTTCCACTCTCCCTGCCCAAATCGAATCCCAAAGTCAACATTCATGAAACCCCAAATGTACCATAAAACTACCTCGCAGAAGCATGGAGGGATCACCAGGCTTCAGAACTATGAGGGAAGAAGCTAGGCATGACCAGGTCAAGCCCCCACGCGAACACTAGAATTCTGGCTTTTCGAGGCCACCTACCGGGGAACCTCTATTCCTAGGGTCGGGCTCCTTAACCACCCCGTGAAAGCCAGAGAGGGTCACCAAGCTCAGGAAACATTCAAAAGAAGTCCGACAAGCAAAACAAGCCCCTTCCATGTTAGGGCTTTTAGAGGTTAAACTTAATTCATAGCCTGAACGAGAAGCCCACCAACCTCTCCAAAAGCCCGCTGTCCCATCCACGATTTGAGGAGGAAGAAGGCTTCTAAGTGAATCAGATCCATGTTACCTCATAGGAATGCCCACTAGGGTGTCCATTCTAAGCTTCCAAAAATAGAACCAAAGCATAGATGTACCTCGCTCTACGAAAACTACGAATGGTTAGCTCAGCAACCTCTATGAAGAATCATGTCGTAAGTACGCACAGGAACATATCTACGTAATAACCAGCATTTACATATGAGTCAAGAGTTTGATTCCAAAAAGGAAACAAACTTATCTTCATCAACAATATCATCGCTTCCGTTATTTACTTGGAGTCAACGACTTTCAAATAGAGGATCCCGCCCGATAAGAGGGGAGTAAGTTCAGAGAATCAAGGCGGAAGATACACCTATTCAAATTGACTCGGTCGTATATAAATATACCTAAAAAGAGAGAAATAGCAAGAAAAAAGGGAAGCACGTTGGGCCTAAATTCTATCATCAGAACACGGCCATCATCATATCCACTATTCGACTAGCACGAAATCATCACCTTCCTACATTGTAGAGAGATAGTGAGCGTATGAGAGGGAATTCTGTATACCACGAGTAATCAATACTAAAGTCCTCACTTACTATTGTTATACAAACATTCATTTTTATCTAAGCAGGTTAGGTATCGAAGGTACCGACCACGGCCACCATCTACGTGGTAGTGGTCTCGAGGTTGTTAGTGGGAATTTGTCATCTTGAGTAAAGTTCCCATTAACAACTTTTAAATAAAAAATCACGCCCGATAAGGAGAGAGGAGATTCGGAGAATCATGGCGGGAGAATCAGAAATTCAACCTATTTGGACTTCGTATAAATGGACCAAGCATGAAGGAAAAAAAAAGGAAAAAAAGGACAACCGATAGAACAAAAGACATAGAGAGTTAGAATCCACTCTGGCCAAAATTCTGTCACTAGAACACGGCCTTCATTATTATCTACTTCTCGATAGGTGTGAAGCCACCACCCCATTGTACCCCAGAGTGATTGAGAGTATTAGAGAAAATTTTGTACGATATACGTGATTTATAACAAAGCCATTTTATTCTCTTTCATATCGTGTTAGTATATGCTTTTAACATCCATCACAGTTTGAACAAGCTAGGTACCAAAGGTATCAACCCCCTGCCCCTACCTCCGTGGTAGTGGGCTCGAGGGTGTTAACTGGAATTTCTCACCCATAGTAAATTTTTCGTTAACACTTTCTAGCACCTTCTGTGGGAAAAATCCATGCCCAGTTAATCAAGTCAACAATTACGTTTTTATTATTTTGTTAAAGTTATAAGGCTTCGCTCCTCCCAGGGACAGCCTGAGGCTTTGGAACAACCTTCGACTGCATCAAAGAGTAAGGCCATAAGGAAAGGAAGAAAATCCGGCACCGTAGCCAAGTTTCAGTCCAGCCAACCATTGCGCGGGCTTCTGGCCTTCCAATAATAAACCAGACCATGCTCGACCAACAAGCAGTGGCCTTCAAGGAAAACGTCCACCTTTTCCTACTCGTTAAGGGCATCACAGTTCAGCCAGCAAATCCTAAAACACAGGGAGAGCCAAGCAGGCTAGGAACTAGGCAACCGGCCTTCGATCGGTTGAGACCTTCTCCACGAGAGCAAGAGCCCGTACCCCTAGTTCCTAGGAGACAATCACATTACCAGCCCAAGCAAGTTAAATCTACAACAAACGCCCTTCCCTAGGAGCAGCGAGAGGCTCCTCGCCCAGCGACTTCCAGGAGGAAAGCCTGAGCTAGAGAAGAAAGGTAGCCACCAAAGCCCCCGAACATATCCAGCTCATAATGAAGACCCGGTGGAGATCGCTGGCTCATCGGAGGGATCCGACAGTGAGAAGTTCGAGGTCAACTCAAAGAAACCCGGGAACAAGAGCCTGAGAGATCAACTAGCAAAGCTATAGAAAGTGATATTACAAATAAAGAGGGGAAAACGTAGGGAGGACAAGAAGGATCCTTTAAGCGAGATGAATGCTCCCTTCACCAGAAGGATCCGAGAGGCGAAGCTCTTGCTAAAATTTAAAAAGCCGACTGATAAATTCTCTGAAAAAGAAGACCCCTTAAGCCACCTTGAGAGTTTCATCCAGCAAATTGAAGTCCAAAATACTACAAGGGTTACCATGTGTAGGATTTTCCTTAAAACCTTGACTAACTACACAAAGACTTGGTTTAGGAAGCTACTTGTTGGTAGCGGGGTTCTTTCAGAAAGCTATCAACGGATTTCTGCTCATAGTTCTAAGGGGTCAAACCGTAGGAAGCTTAAAAGGAAGCTTAAAAAGTGCATCTGTAACCTGATTTCCCTCCCTGAAAATCCATTTCTATATGCTAGCTATCACAATACAACAACCCAAACATCAACAACAATCTTTACTTGTAATAGAAATCCTAATCTAGTGGCATACAAATCGTAAAAGAGATATCTTGTTAAGGTAGAACACAAGAATGATGAAAATGGTGTTCTACTTACCAAGTTACATGTGTTGATGAAGACCCATACTTAGAAACATCCTAGATGAAGCAAGATGATGTTTGTTTCATGCAAGAATGATGGGTGTTTTGGTTTTGAGAGTTAAAGTAGCAATCTCGATGCTTTCTCTCACTAGGGAACTCTTTCTCTTACTAAGATTTGGAAATTCGGAGTTCTAGATCCAAATGGGGAAGAAGATGATATAAATATATAGAGTCCAAATCAAACTACATCGTTTTGGGAGAGAAAAAAAGATTTTCGGGCGTCAGAAGCGACTTTAGGGTGATCTGGATGATAGGTCACTTCAAGGTCGCTTTGCTCTCGAGTTTGGATGCCAAAATACGCTTGAAAAAGTGACCTGGAAGTTAGGTCGCCCTGAGGTCGCTATGCTCTCGGAAAAAACATGACAGCACAACAGCTTGAGCTTCAAGTGACCTAAAACATGAACAAACGATATCCAAACATTTCGTATAATATACCGTTGTAAAGGTATGGAAGTCTAATTTCTACTGCAATTTATAAAACATGATTTGGATGTCTGTAGAAACAATTATGGTCTTTTGAGTGACCAAAGGTCAAATTTGAACTTTAATAAGAATGCCCAAACTCATGGAATAAAACCATGTGACCAAAGACCAAACTAAGAGAAGAGTGGGACCTTCTAAAATGGTCACTCAACGTGCTAAAACAAGCACACCATCATGCAAGTGCGGACGTATCCGATCAAACAACGGAATACAAATTAAACACACAACAACCACACATAAAACTAGGAATGAAATGTATGATGACACGTGCAACAACTCAAATACATGTAAGTATGTGTATGTTCAATAATAAATGCATGTCGATGTAAATGCGTATATATTAAATGTGAGTGTGTGTAACTAAATCTGTTCAATAAGAAATAAGCACAAGTGAACTACTGCAGGGAAAATCGCACAATGGAAGCGTGAAAAAATAATTAGGGTTTAGTATATTTAAAAAAATTTCCTTATAAAAGAAAGAACCTTAACCCCAGATTAATTGATGTATATTAAAAGTGTGGTATCTTTTTTTTCATGACGATTGAACTAGCATCAAATTAAATCCACAATATATTCTAATCCAATCACGAACTTGAATCACCTAGGAGTGTGGGCTCCCTTTCTTTAAATTGTACATCTGATGATGGAAACAAACAAAATATTCTTCTTTGTTAGTCACAATAATCCTCCAAGAGAAAAAACAAGAATGTCTGGTCACTTGTGAATTACCAATCAATTTGATTGAAATTCGAGTGAACCTTGATTCAATGTTGTACATAAAACCCTTTTTATAAAAAGGATATTAGTGTACTATCGAAAACAAAAACGTTCACTCTATTCTCTATGACTGGCCGAATTCTTCATAAAATGGGTTGGACGAAGTTTTTTTTTAAAACAATAAAATACAAATAGAAAACAACTTCTCACACCAAAAAATATGGGTTGGTCGAAATTCTATATAGGAGTATATATAGGTGGCCGAAAATCTCTTAGAAATAGGATTTCTACTTCACCAAGACTCCTATCAAAATTTGGACTCAATCCTCTTAAAAAAAAAATTATTTTTAATTTAAGAGAACAAATCCTCTTCTAAGAAGGATTTACTTGGTCGGCAAGAATCCTTTCCTTAGGAGGAGTTACTTGGTAGGTAAGAATCCTTTCCTTACGAGGATTTACTTGGTGACCAAGAATCCTTTTCTAAGAAGAATTCTTTTCTACACCAAGACTCCTAATCCAACTTAAATGGTGTATTTATCCAATAACCAATTTTTAAATATAATTAAATTGTGACTAAATTAAAACTTCCTAATTTGACCAATTGTCAATTAGAGTTTAATAGAAATCAAATACTTCCTAATTTGATTAGATAAATAAATTTTTATTATTTATCTACTTATCAAATATATTATTTGATACTTATCATATTATCAATAATAATATGACTCTACGAGACCATCTCCTACTAGAAAAAAGATTTTGACTTTTAGTTAATTAATTAATTAATTCCCATTTAATTAAATAATAAAATAAAAAACAATATATAAGACAAATAAATTTAGCCTTGCCACCCAAGACCACAAAAGGGCATATACATTATTTTTCTTATTTTATTAAATTCCATTGGACTTTTATAAAAAGTCCACACGTGAACTAGACTCATTTTTATTTAAAGAAACAAGTTCACATGCCTTAATACAATTCTAGATGGACCCATATATTGGTCCCGTAGAATATATCAACTGATCCATACAAGTTCGTGTGGACTGGGGATCTTGGTGGGCTGTCTAAATTTATGCTCCAATAGACATAACCTAATCACAATCAACAAATGATTCACTTATGTTCGATCTATTAATTTTAGTTCATACCACTAAAGAACTAAAATTGAACTCTTAAATAAGGATAGAATAAGTTATTATTGATCATTCATAACCTAGAAAACTTTATTGGAGATAGTGTATCTGACCGAGGCTGTTTTTTGTCGTTATAAAACGCTCATCAAACAATATTTATTAAAACCACAACAATGCCTAAAATGTTTATAGAACAAGTACAATGGCAAGTCGGGTGTCGTCGATAGAGAAAGGCAAATCGGATGGCTAAAACTAGTTAACTAATATTAAACTAAGCTAAGCATGAAAAGTAAAGGTAAATGGTTTTGGTATTGAAAGGTTAATAATAAAGATGCAAACTACAATTAAGCTAATTAATATAAAATGCAATTAGTGTTAAAGTGAGATGGGTGTTAAAAATGATGGTTAAGACTAAGGTATTGATGATCCAACAAGTGAATTATAGGCATGTGTGAACTCTCATGAAATGAAAGCACATACATCGATTGCAACCAATCTAGATGTATAGTATCAGTAGTATTCCCTCATGAGTTTCCAATCTAGATGTATAGTATGGTCCACTCATAAGTGATTGTTCACGAATGCACATCTATCAAATTAAAGGACTAATCTCTTTATAAATTCACCAACCTAGATGTATAGTTTTGATGGTTAACCTATCACAAGCAACCAACCTAGATGTATAGAATTGATCACCCATTCAAGATTAGATTAAAAAAATGAGATTATTTAGTCTGGGTCTCACATGGCTTCCATTCAATTTAGTTTAAGGAGATTGAGTAGATGTATACCCAATCACCCAAACAATACATGAGTTTAAGAAGACCAAATAAATGTATACCTAGTCAACTACCTAGTTAATTCCCTCAATCAATTAGCTAAGAGAGGAATGTACAATCAAAGATAAATCAACTAAGGGAAACAATTAAAACAATGAATATAACATAATCGATAGATTTAATTAGATTAAAAATAGAGTTCATTACAAAGCCCAATATCCACAAGTGTTCACATCAATCCCCTAGTGGGATGTTTAGCAGTTCATGACAATTACAATAAAATAACAAGGAGAAAAGAGATAGAGAAGACCCATGAAGAGAAACTCCTCTTTTCTTGAAGCTTTGATCGAATCTCCAAGTGTCCTTGAGTAGATGATGGTGGAGGGGGAATGTTAGTGTTTGGGAGAGAGAACAGTGGAAGAGTTATGGAAGAAGAGTTGAAGTGTGTGCTTTTAATAAGAAAATGGTGTATATATAGGCTTGGGAGGCTAGGGCATGATCTAGGCATGAAAGGGCAGATTAGTCGATCTAAAAATAGCTGATTTTTATCCCAACTGCTGATCCCGTCAGATTCATGACTCTCTGTACGTGAGCAAATACGCTAGTGGTGACCCACACAGGACCCATGCATCTTTGCGTAGGAGTCAATAAATTGTGCATAACTTTCTCTAGAAGACTCAGAATCATAATCCGTAAAAACCGATGGAAACTAAACTTCGGAGGTTTTCCAAAGGCATGGATCGATCCACACACAGAGATATGACCCTCCAAAGTTGGATGACTTGCATGACCTTGTTACAAGTTTAGCTCATTTTGCCTCCAAATCTCACTCTGTGCTAATTTTTGCCTCCCCGAACTTACTTTGAGCTTAAACACTATCGATAAGGAATATAACCTTTGCTCTTTTTTATTTGCTTTGTGTCTCTCACTAACTATATTGCCTTTGATATGCTTTAGGGTCTTGATGTTTATACGGGTTGTGTGTGGGTTGTTACCCGCACAATGACCCGCGCATAGGCCTGATGCTTTGTTTTATCTCTCGGGTTTTGGCAAATACAAGGACATATGTGCGCGTTGGTGCGTGGGTTTAGGACCCATACAGTGACCTGCACGCTCTAGCTTTTCATCACTGATTTCATCCCGTTTTCGCCCAATATTCGCTCTTTTCATACTTTCTTACGAAATGTACCTAATTGCCTGTAAACATAACAAGCGAGCCATAAAATACGCAAAAACAACTTAAAGTGAGACAAATGCAATGGAATTGAGGGTCAAAATATATGAAAATTTTGGAACGATCAATATCCTCGTGAAGAATACCAGTAATCACCAAGAGCTCATAGACCGCCTATAGCTCTCCAAGTTACCATATATACTCATATGACCACATTTTGAACTTGGATATTTTGACTTATCCAGAAGCCATGTTTCAATAGACACTATTGATAACTTAACGTTAAGATTTAATATCCATTACGTCAAAATATCCATATGAAGGTATTCTACTCACATTTAATAAATGGAGCCACGATGTCCATATCTATAAATGAAGTCCTCTAATGATTAACAAATGAATAACAACCAAACTATCGAGGAAAGACTATGCTATATAATCGTACGCATTGATAGCTCAAATGATAACACTTGCAACCATAAGTCCATCGTTTATCTCAGGATTGAGATAAACTCTCTTATTGTCTTCAAGTGAAAACTTTTATCCATTGACGGTTCTAGATAAAGTATTTCAATGTGATCCAATTCAATGAACCAAGTGCACTAGATTCTTTTTCCCAAAGACACCACACTTTGATGATTTTAGACTAATCATAACACATTTGATCCCACTCAAATGCTAGCAAAAGAATCTACAACTTTGACAAGATAAAGGCGCACAACTTTTATCTTAAGTTGTGAATATTATTTATTACTAACTAATGAATTATGTCTATTTCTTACATATCTAGATATATGAACAATTCTCCTTTTCTTATAGTCTTTTGACCTTATGATTATTTACTTTTGACAATTATAATAATTAAACTATAAATACTATAAGATTTGTTAAACTAGAAATAACCTTATTAATATGAAAAGATTGTCAAATACATTATTATACTCTTGCTATCGAGCATAATCTCAATAATCTCCACTTGCTCTACAATAAATGTGTAATATCTCTAATTCCCATGTTCTCTAGATGCCCATCAACCCTCTTTTGTGGAAGAATCTTTGTAAAGGGATCCGCTAGATTATCTGCTGACGCGATCTTGGTAATCGCCACATCACCCCTATGTACAGTTTCCCTCTGAAGGTGACACTTTCTTTCAATGTGTTTCCCTCTTTTATGACTTCTTGGTTCTCTCGAATTAGCCACTGCTCCACTATTGTAACAATAGATAGTGATCTCTTATTCGTATCAGGAACCACTTCTAAGTCAATCAAGAATTGTCGGAGCCTGACAACCTCTTTAGTAGCCTCGCATGCGGTAACATACTCGGCTTTCATGGTGGAATCATCAATACAAGATTGCTTGATACTACTCCATATGACTGTCTTTCCTCCAATAGTAAACACAGATCCAGATGATTATCTCATAGAGTTAGAATCTGATTGAAAATCAGAATTTGTTACCCAACAGGAATTAGATCCCCTCCAGAGTATACAAGCATATAATATCTCGCTCTCCTGAGATACTTGAAAATATGCTTGACTGCCATCCAGTGATCAGGACCAGGTTTCGATTGAAACCTGCTTACTATGCGAACAACAAAACAAATATCTGGTCTAGTGCAGAGCATTGCATGCATGAAACTTCCAACTGTCGAGGCATATGGAGCCCTACTATTGAATTACTCTTCATGCTCATTCTTAGGAACTTGTTCCTTCGAAAGTTTGATTCCATGTCTGAAAGGTAACACACCTTTCTTGGAATCTTGCATGGAAAACCTAGACAAGATTTTATCTATGTATGAAGCTTGGGATAATGCAATCGTTCTTTCTATCCCTTATGACTTGGATACCAAGAATATAACTTGCTTCTCCTAAGTCTTTCATATCAAATTGTTTTGCTAACCATTCATTTACTGATGTTAATACACCTACATTGTTTTCGATGAGTAGTATATCATCAACATAAAGAACTAGGAAAACCAACTTGTCGCCTTTAATCCTTTTGTATACACAGGGTTCTTCAAGATTTTGAATAAATCCAAAAAAAATCATGGCTTGATCGAACCTTATGTTCCAAGATCTGGATGCTTGTTTCAATCCATATATGGATCTTTGCAACTTGCATACCCTTTACTCTTGACCTTTTTAAATGAATCCTTCTGGTTGCATCATATAGATGTTTTCTTCAAGACTTCCATTAAGGAAAGTTGTCTTGATGTCCTTTTGCCAAATCTCTAGGTCTAGAGATGCCACAATGGATAAGAGTATGGCCACAGGAGAGAAGGTTTCTTCATAAATGATAACTTCCTTTTATGTACAACCTTTAGCTACCAATCTAGCTTTAACGGTTTCCACCTTTCCATCCATTCCTTTTTTCCTTTTGTATACCCATTTGCACCTGATGGGTATTATCCCTTTAGGCGGGTCTACATGAGACCAGACTTTGTTTTTGAACTTAGATTCAATTTCGGATTGCATTGCCTTTTGCCAATGGTGACAATCAACATCTTCCATTGCTTTCTTGTTCGTATAGGGATCATCATCATTTGGGAGATTCTCTATAAATTCTCTTAGACTGCTGTAACTCTCAGGTTGTCTACTTACCCTCCCACTACGATGAGGTATGGTAGATTGTTGATATTGTGTTGGTGCGGAACTTTCAGTTGGGCTATGTTGTAAAACCTCTTGTGGAATTATATCCCCTGAAAGCTCATTCAAGACAATTCTACTTTTAGGCACAAAATTATTCATATAGTCCTCTTCTAGAAATTTAGCATTTGTCGAAACAAATACTTTTATATCTGAAGGACTATAGAAATAATATCCTTTTTTTCCTTTTGGATGCCTTACAAATACGTATGTTTCTAAACAGGACTCTATCTTTTCTATCTTTCCCTTTTAAAACGTGTGTAGGACATCCAAATATCCTTAATTGTTGTAAACTAGGCTTTCGCCTGATCCACAACTCATGCAGTGTTTTAGAAACTGACTTAAATGGTATATCGTTTAGAATATACATAGCGGTTTGTAAAGCATATCCCCAAAAAGAATTTGGAAGCATTGAATAACTCAATATAGACATAACCATGTCCAAAAGAGTTCTATTTCTCCTTTCTACCACCCCATTTTGTTGAGGTGTACCTTGTGCACAAAACTGAGAAATTATCCCATTATTAATAAGATATTTTTGAAACTCACCAGATATATATTATTCACCACGATCTGACCTCAAGATTTTTATGCATTTCTCAAGCTGATTTTCTATTTTAGCTTTAAATGCTTTGAACATGTCAAAAGCTTCTGACTTATGTCTCATGAGATACACATAGCCAAATCTCGAGTAATCATCTGTGAAAGTGATGAAATACTCATATCCACCTCTATCTTGAATACTTATAGGACCACACACATTAGTGTGTATCAATCCTAAACATTCGATGGCTCTTGTGTCTTTGGTCGTGAAGAACATTTTGGTCATTTTACCTTCCAAACAAGATTCACAAGTTGGTAGATCGTCAACCTTTAAGTCACTTAGAGGTTCGTCACTAACCAATCTTTTAATCTTATTTAGGTTAATATGACCTAGGTGCAAATGCCATAGGTAGGTTTCATCTTTTGATAATTTTACTCTTTTATGATTAGGTTCCATTGATTATGTGTCTAACAAGTGAGAGATATTTCTATGCAAATAGAATAAACAGTTTTCCAATGTACATTTGCAAATAATTTTGTCATTCTTACTAATAATAAAAGCTTTATTAAAAGTAACTGAATAACCGAATAACAAAATTTATTTAAACAAGAAACTGGAATTAAATTCCTCTAGAATTGAGGTACATAATAAATGTATATTAAATCTAAATGCCTATAAGAATCTAAACTAATTCTAATATCTCTCACTGAACTAGCATATACCAACGCTCCATTGCCTAAACGCAAGTTGAATTCGTTCTCATTAAGCCTTCTCCTTTCCTTGAACCCCTGTAAGGAAAAACAAACATAATTAGTGGCTGTGGAGTTTATGATCCAAGAATCCATAGAATCCGCCAAAAAGCATGTTTCAAGATAATTAATATTACCTTCTTTCTTCTTGAATTGAGACTTTGGGCAATTTTTTTTTAATGTCCCTTTTCACTACAAAGGAAACACTTCTCTTTGATCTTGGTTACTATCTTTGTTTCCTTCTTAGTAGGTCCTAGTTGCTTTTTCTTCTGTTGTTTCTTGACCTTCTTACGAGTCTTAACAGTAGCAACTTCACATACGGTATGAATCTCTTATACCTTGCCTTTCACAAGGATTTTCTTTGCGTTTTGAAAATCTTGCATTAGGCCTTTTAAGGTGTATTCCTTATTATTCAAGGTGTATTCCAACTTGAAATGATCAAAGGAATCCGATAGTGAGTTGACTATCATGTCTATTTTTCATTTCACCATCTATCTCAGCACCATTGTGTTCAGCAATGTTAAGATGTGCTATGACTTTTTTTCATCACGTGATTATTCATAGCCTGTCCAGGTTTCATCCTAAGATTCATGAGAGCAGTCACTGCCTCTCTCTTAGTTGTTCTGGACTTCATAGCAAACATCTCTTCCAGAGATATCATTATATTGGCAGCGGACTCTATTCTTTCATGTTGCTGTTGCAACAAGTCAGAGATGGTTGTCATAATCAAACGTACATTTAGCCATCTCATATGAAGACTTCCACTACTTTTACTCATCTATTTACTCCTCAGTATATTCATTAGTAGGAGTAGGTGGGTTAGGAGTACAAATAGCGAACTTATGCTTTTTAACTTGCAACAACAACCCAATTTTCCTTTTTATATGTGACATAATTATTATCAGTTAAAGTATTATCTTTTAGGATGTTGATTAAGGATGGGGTCATGATTTATTTTTAATAACAAAAAGTATATAAGTAAACAAACATGATAAAGTACTTTTGAATATTTTTCTTGAATTAAATAAAGTAATTCAATCGTAAAAATTCAATGGTGATCCAACACCCATAAATGTCACGTCTCCTTTGGGAGTTCGAACCATTTACTACTTGAACTACGTCCCACCTAATTCTTAACATAACAACCAACATTTTCAATTTTATCCTTGTGATTTTATTAACAAGAACTCTTGGGAGGATATTAATAAACTCACACTAAGTGTGTTACTAGTTATCGACCTTCAATATATTCCCTCATTAATATCCCTCTTTTGGGAGTAGATATCGTTTGGGTTAATTATCTAGTTTATCCTTGTAAGGAAGTATCTTGCTAAATTCCATTTATGAATACCCCTT
Organism: Dipteronia dyeriana; assembly: GCA_032871835.1. Lineage (NCBI taxonomy): Eukaryota > Viridiplantae > Streptophyta > Magnoliopsida > Sapindales > Sapindaceae > Dipteronia > Dipteronia dyeriana. Next base: position 89,287,220 of record CM065300.1, on the reverse strand, counting down.
GGGGGTTATTACACGAAGCATAAAACTCAACTAAACTTGGAGGCCGTAGGTGTTCCGAAACACCTTCTCCCACTCAATTGTTTAAGGCGTGTGATCGAATTCCATAGAATGATTTACCAAGTTATCTAGATGTCATTGGATACCTAAATCATTCAATGCGTGTTCATACCAAAAGAGATATATAAGTGGCTCATATTCTATATGACATGTTATCAAACAATGACAAACATTGCAATATTTACAAAAATATAAATAGCTACAATTTTGGTCCATCCTAGAAAAGCAAGTAAGTTACATATGTCTTGAAATACAAAAAACTCCTTTCTTGGCGAACAAGTCGACCTTCGTCGTTTGGACTCCCTCGGCTGCCTCCCGTGGGCGTGCACACCCTTGGCTCCCTCACATGGGCATGCGCAACCCACAACCCTATTAAAGGCTGCGCATGGTTTCCATAGGGCTGCCGTGCGCAGCCCATCCCACAACAATCGTGGTTGCGTGCTCTTCACACGCACGTTTGTTGCCATGGCTTACAAGGTCCCAAACTTGTTCCGGTTACTTCCAATTCTTCAAAACTTTGAGTGCTCGATACCTAAATATATTATAGAAGAATTTTATTTAAAAAAAATGCTGCAGTTTTTTTTATTATTACAATATAGTGCAGTTTTTTTTATTTTACAACAAAATAAAAAAAACTTAGCAACTACCAAGAAGGAAATTATGTCGATGATAGACCACCCTTCTTGTTAGAATCCCAAAGCAAAATACAATGAAATTCTAGGACCAAAATTGAGTAATAACAATCCACATAATAAAACATATATATCAATGCATTACAATGTATATATATATATATATATTTATATATATATATATATGTGTGTGTGTGTGTGTGTGTGTGTGTGTGTGTGTGTGTGAATACCTAGAGTGTCATCTCTTCCTAAAACATGCACAATCACAATAAAAAGAAATAGGTTCACGTATATATACGTCAATTAATCAAGGGTACAACCAGGCTCTAATGCAAATTGTGAGGAAAATCGCGCAACGGAGGCGTGAAATTAGGGTTTAGAATATTTAAAAAAAATTCCTTATAAAATAAAGAACCTTAACCCTAGATTAATTGATGTATATTAAAAGTGTGGTACCTTTTTTTTCATGACGATTGAACTAGCGTCGAATTGAATCTTCAAGATCTTCCAATCCAATCATGAATGTGAATCACCTAGGAGTGTGGGCTCCCATTCTTTAAATTGTATACCTGAAGATGGAAACAAACAAAATATTCTTCCTTGTTAGTCACAATAATCCTCTAAAAAAAACAAGAACGTCCGGTCACTTTTAAATTATCAATCAATTTGATTGAAACTCGCGTAAACCTTGATTCGATGTTGTAAACAAAACCCTTTTGATGCAAGGGATAATAGTGTACTATCGAAAACAAAAACGTTCCCTCTTTTCTCTATGCTTGGCCGAATTCTTCACACAACGAGTTGGACAAAGTTTTTTTTATAAAAATAAAAAACAAATAAAAAACTTCTCACACCAAAAATTATGGCTTGGTCAAAATTCTATATAGGAGTATATATAGGTGGCTGAAAATCCTCTTAGAAAGAGGATTTCTACTTCACCAAGACTCCTGTCAAAATTTGGACTCAGTCCTCTTAAAAAAAAGATATCTTTTTAATTTAAGAGACCAAATCCTCTTTTAAGAAGGATTTACTTGATAGACAAGAATCCTTTCCTTAGGAGTATTTACTTGGTGACCAAGAATTGTTTTCTAAGAAGCATTCTTTTCTACACCAAGACGCCAAATCCAACTCAAATAGTGTATTTATTCAATAACCAATTATTGAATATAATTAAATTGTGACTTAATTAAAACTTCCTAATTTGACCAATTGTCAATTGTTAAGATTTAATACTCAATACCTCAAAATATCCATATGATGGTATTCTACTTATTTAATAAATGGAGCCACAATGTCCATATCTATAAATGAAGTCCTCTATCGATTAATAAATGAATACCACCAAACTATCGAAGATAGACTATGCTATATAGTTGTACTCACTGATAGCTCAAATAAAAACACTTGCAACTATAAGTCCATCATTTATCTTAGGATTGAGATAGACTCTCCGATTGTCTTCAAGTGAAAACTTTTATCCATTGACGCTTCTAGATTCTTTTGCCCAAAGACACCACACTTGGATGATTTTATACTCATCGTAACACATTTGATCCCACTCAAATGCTAGCAGAAGAATCTACAACTTTAACAAGATAAAGACACCCAACCTTTATCCTAAGTTGTGAATATTATTTAAGACTAATTAAAGAATTATGTCTACCTCTTATGAACAATTCTTCTTTTCTCATAGTCTTTTAACCTTATGATTATTTACTTTTGACAATTATAATAATTAGACTATAACTACTATAAGATTTGTTAAACTAGAAATCACTTTATTAATATAAAAAGATTGTCAAATACAATATTATACTCTTGTTATCGAGCATAATCCCAACAACTATCTCTTGAAGCTCACCGGGATCTTAGACGCTTGCCATCAAAAGCCTAAGCTACCCATTACACATTGAATACCCAATGTGATTTGTCTTGAAATAAGCCAATGATCGGTAATTATTTGTATATGTTTTTAATCCCCTTTCCGCCTATCAATTCCTTGTTTCTTGAGCATTTTTAAGTATTTAATTTGTGTGATTAAGCATGTTTCAGGACATTGAACTTTAATGGCGTGTTTGGAAGATTTGAAAGCGAAAAAGGGCAATTTTATAAATTACCGCTGCGAAGGTCACTACCCAAGCAATGCCTCTACCACGGTCTAAAGAGCGGAGAATCACAGCTGTGTCATCTTCAATAACCGTGGTATGTACTGCTATCAAAGTCATGCCTCCAGAGCGGTCTGCCCCGTGGCACTTCACAGAGAGCATATCGCTTCATCCACCGCGGTCTGCGCAAGCTGTTCATGCCGTGGTCTAGGGAACGGTCGTGCGTATTCCTTGTTGACTTGGGAATTCTGAATATTATAAAATAGAACATATATATACATAGTTATCTTTTTTTTTAAGGAGGAAGCAGCGAATATCACTTCTGAAAAATATCTTTCAAAACACATAAACAATTATTTTCATTCAGTTGTGCATTCGAAGATTCAAAGACGAAGAAGAATTCATCGGTGAGGCATAAACAATTATTGTTTCTTTCTCTTCTCTTTCTAATTTCGCTATGTGTAACTAATTTCATACTGGGGAATCAATGTGAACCTATATGAATGCTCTTTGTTAGAATTGACTATATTTAATTAAATTAAGTTTTGATTCATTTAATTCATCCTATGTCTTTATTCTTTATTCTTGTTATTGCATGATCATACGTTGGCATGAATTTAGGGTTTTTATAATTTAATGATTGAGGTTGGAGTATTGATCTATGCGTAATCTTAATTAATATTCAATTGAATGGATGAAACTGATCTTAGCATTGATCTATGAAAGTAGGTTTTGGTTCATTGTTCTTGCACTTAATGGGTTCTCGATTGTAGTTTGCACCATTGATCTATGGGTAAATTGTAATTGAGATCACTTGATTCTTCCCGGGATCATACGGTAACAATCATACTTAAGATAAGAACGAACCCTTAACTTGATTAATATTCAGTTTTTAAAGTCAATTCTAAACATTGAGCAAACATAGTAGGGGAGCATTTATGACCTAGTGCTTTCTCACCTTTGATCACAACCAAATCTTTTTAATTGCTTTCGTAGTTTTAATTTAATTTAGTTTTAGTTTTAAATCAATCATCATCAATCTTTTGGTTACTTTCGGTTCAACTTTAATTAGAATTAGATTTAACCAAATAAATCAATTTTCCTCATGGGAACGATCCTTACTTGCCGCTGTACGAATCTTCACGATTCGTGCACTTGCGAGTATTGTTTTTATAACTACGGTTTTACACCCATCAAGTTTTTGTCACCCCTGCCGAGGAACTAGTTGAATTTATTGGTTAATTCTAGTTTTAGTAATATATTTAATTAGCTAGGTACTAGAGTCATTAATTTTAGATTTTTAGTTTTATTTTATTTTATTTTATTTTATTTTATTTTATTTTATTTTCGTAGTTTACCGTGTGTCTGCCTTTTGTTTCAGGTTTCGACGGTGAATGCAAGGTAGAAGATCACTGCAAGGAGAATTACTACCGTTGAATGACAACATTGATCGTATTAGACAAAGAACAATGGGAGACAACGGAAATCACAACATCCAAGAGGTTCCGGATCTACCAGTTGTACTTATCAAGACCATGAAGGATTACAGCAGGCCCATAGTTGATAATCACCCTCTATGTATTGCACTGGATGTGGCAGCTAGAAACTATGAGCTGAAAAGTTTCTCTTACAATCTGTTGCCTGCTTTTTATGGGCTTCCAAATGAAAATGTGCTTAAATTCCTTAGAGAGTTCTATACAGGAATTCAAGCTTTTCCAAACACCAGGGTGACAGAAAACCAGCTGCGTATGAGGTGTATTCCACATGCTCTCAAGGAAAAGGCGAAGACATGGCTTCTAACTTTGCCTCCAGCTTCACTGACAACATGGGAAGAGGTAGTAGATAGACTTACTGATCAATTTTATTCTCCTCAGAAGACCAGTGAGATCAGGTCCAAGATCACGAATTTCTTTCAAGGGAACCAAGAGTCATTCTATGATGCATGGGAGCATTACAAGATGCTTCTATTTGATTGTCCTCGGTATGGATATCAAATGCACCAACTCTGGCAGTGGTTTTATGATGGACTAAATAAAGTCTCAACTATCTTCGTGAATAATGCATATGGAGGATCCATGACTGACAAGACTCTAGAAGAATTGCAAACTATCTTCAAAAAACTTGCTAGAAATTCCTGAGAGAATAACTCTAGGAGAAGGAAGGGATTTTAGGAAATAGATACGAGTGTCGGGAACTCAATGCAAATGTCACAAATGAAGAAAACTATGGAAGTACTTGTCAATCAGGTGGGACAACTGAGAGAAGAACAACGCAAGGGATATGAGCAAACAGGGTATGGTGAGGAAGTTTATCAAGCAAGAGGTCCTGGACCTAATGACAAGGAAGAAGTACAAGCTATGAACAATTTCAACTCTCGACCTTGGAATGATCCTTTTTCAAACACATACAATCCAGGGTGGAGAAATCATCCAAACTTCTCTTGGTGAGATAATCAAGGCCCCGGGAAATAGTAGGGAAATAACAATAATTATGGCCAGAGATGATATAATGCCGGTACTCAGCAGATTCCTATATCTCAACCCACAAATCTATCATCAGAAGATACAATGAAGCAATTTATACAAACTATGGACTAGAAGATGAATCAGCAAGACAAAAGATTCCAAGACACTGATGTTAGAAGGCAGAATTTTGATGTTTCATTAAGAAAGATAGAAACGCAAATTGGGCAACTAGCTGAAGCTAATTTTTGTGTTAGATCTTGGAGCCAGCATCGATTTGATTCCATATGACATCTATGAGAAAGTAAGGATGGTAGCTAATGAAAATAATGAGTTGATCCCTACAAGAAAGACAACGGGATGGAGAGTGTGCATAGATTACGGCAAGCTCAATATGGTAACCAAAATGATCACTTTTCTTTACCGTTCATTGATCGGATGCTTGAGCGTTTGGCGGGACATGCTTATTATTGCTTTCGGGATGGATTTTTAGGGTACAATCAGATTTTCATCGCTTCAGAGGACCAAGAAAAGATAGCGTTCACTTGCCCCTTCAGCACTTTTGCATATCGAAGAATGCCTTTTGGGTTATGCAACACTCCTGCCACCTTTTAGAGATGTATGATGTCAATCTTCTCCGAAAAGCTACAGAAATTTATTGAGGTATTTATGGTTGATTTTTCTATTTTTGGTAATTCTTTTGACCATTGCCTTGATAATTTAACTCTTGTTTTGAAAAGATGCACGAAGACTAATTTGACACTCAGTTGGGATAAAAGCCACTTTATGGTCAACTCTATAATAGTTTTAAGGCATGTTATTTCTGAAATAGGGATAGAAGTAGATCGTGCTAAAATTGAAGTAATTGCAAAACTTCCACCTCCCATTTTTGTGAAAGGTGTGAGAAGTTTTCTTGGTCATGCAAGTTTTTATAGGCGTTTTATCAATTATTTTTCAAAAATTAGTCATCCCCTATGTAACTTGTTGACCAAAGATGCTACATTTGTTCTCGATAATGATTGTTTGCATACTTTTGAGACTCTGAAAAATAAATTGACATCTACTCCCATAATCATGCCCCCCGATTGGTCTCTTCCTTTTGAATTAATGTGTGATGCATCTGACTATGATGGAGGCACTGTTTTAGGACAGCGGGTAGATAAATTGCCTCTTGTTATTTACTACACTAGTCACACTTTAAATGATGCCCAATTAAATTATTCCACCACAGAAAAAGAATTGCTTGTTGTTGTTAGTGCCTGAGAAAAGTTTCGATCATATTTAATATGATCTAAGGTCATTTATTATTATGATCACGCTGCTTTAAAATATTTTCTAACAAAAAAGGAAGCGAAACTGAGATTACTCAGGTGGATCCTTTTGTTACAAGAATTTGATTTGGAAATCAAAAACAAAAAGGGCAGTGAAAATATGGTGGCGGATCATCTATCTCGACTGGTTAACAATGAAGGAGGAGAAGAACAAGCTCAGACCATACCAATCAATGAGAATTTTTAAGATGAACAACTATTGGCAGTAGGTGGCAAGGATCTAGGGTATGCAGATATTGTGAATTAACTTACAAATGGAATCGTACCATCCAATATGAACCCACAAGCAAAGAAAAGATTCCTTTACAATACAAGGCATTATTTATGGGATGAACCATACTTGTTCAAATTTGGCGCCAATCAAATCATTTCGAGATGTATTCCAGAGGAAAAACAACATAATGTGTTGAAATTTTGCCACAATCTTCATTGTGGAGGGCACTTTAGTGCTAAAAAGACTGCTATCAAAGTTCTTCAATCAGGTTTTTTCTTGATTTCATTATTTAAAGATGCTTATAAATTTTTGTATCTCTTGTGACAGGTGCCAAAGAACAGAGAACATTGGAAAAAAGGAATGAGATGCCATTGTTAAGCCAACAAGTTGTGGAGATATTCGGCGTATGGGGAATTGATTTTAAGGGACCTTTCCCATCTTCATATGGGTGCAATTATATCTTGGTGGCTGTGGATTATTTGTCGAAATGGATCGAAGCAGTTGCAATTAAGACAAATGATAGCCAGGTGGTGGTTCGGTTTATCAAAGAGAATATCTTCAACGGATTTAAGACTCCTCGGGCAATAATAAGTGACGGTGGAAGCCACTTTTGTAACAATGTTTTTGCTTCTTTAATGAAGAAATATAGTGTCAAACACAAGGTGGCAACCCCACATCATCCTCAAACATCTGGACAAGTGGAAGTGAGTAATAGACAATTTAAGCAGATCTTAGAAAAGACCATGCAACCAAATCAAATGGATTGGTCACTTAATACCTTGTGGGCATACATAACTGCTTACAAAACTCCGATTGGAATGAGTCTTTATAGAATCGTCTTTGGCAAAGCATGTCATTTACTGGTGGAATTGGAACACAATGCCTATTGGGCCTCGAAGAAATTGAATTTTGATTTATGTAAGGCTGGAGAAGAAAAGCGTTTACTAATAAGTGAGCTTAAAGAACTTCGAAATGACGCCTATGGGAATGCAAAAGTATACAAAGAAAGGACTAAAAAATTACATGACCAGAAGATTCTCCGGAAATAATTTCATCCGGGAATGTTAGTCCTATTGTATCAATCGCGTTTAAGGCTATTTCCTGGAAAACTGAAATCAAAGTGGCCAGGTCTTTTTAAGGTTATAGAAGTTTTTCCTCACAGAGCCATCGACATTGAGAATCTTCAGAATGGCGATAGATTCAAGGTAAATGGACAAAGGCTGAAACCATATTTATGCACCTCTGAATCAAGGAAGATTAGATCGCTCAAGCTCATAGAGCTGTAGTACTCTACTCTATCTCGCCTAGACGTTAAATAAAGTACTTTGTGGGAGGCAACCCACCCAGGTTTAATTCTTTTGTTTTTGTTTTGATTTTTGTTTCTTTATTTTCGAGTCATAATTAGTGTGTCACAAGAACCTTTATAGCCAGAATTAAATACTATCAAATCTTTAATCTTGTACCTAATTCAAAGACATTGTTTAATTCAGGTTTGGGGGTATCTTGTGGTTTTAAATGAAAATGACAGTGTTGGGATTATGCTCGATAGCAAGAGTATAATAATGTATTTGAAAATCTTTTCATATTAATAAAGTGATTTCTAGTTTAACAAATCTTATAGAATTTATAGTTTAATTATTATAATTGTCAAAAGTAAATAATCATAAGGTCAAAAGACTATAAGAAAAGAAGAATTGTTCATACATCTAGATATGTATGAGGTAGACACAATTCTTTAGTTAGTCTTGAATAATATTAACAACTTAAGATAAAAGGTTGAGCGCCTTTATCTTATCAAAGTTGTAGATTCTTTGGTTATTCTTGAATAATATTCACAACCTAGGATAAAAGGTTAGGCATCTTTATCTTGTCAAAGATGTAGATTCTTTTGCTAGCATTTGAGTGGGATCAAATGTGTTATGATGAGTCTAAAATCATCAAAGTGTGATTTCTTTAGGCAAAAGAATCTAGTGCACTGGGTGCATTGAATAGGATCACAATGAAATACTTTATCTAGAACCGTTAATGGATAAAAGTTTTCATTTGAATACAATCGGAGAGTCTATCTTAATCCTAAGATAAATGATGGGCTTATGGTTGTAAGTGTTATCATTTGAGCTATCCATGAGTACGATTATATAAGATAGTCTATCCTCGATAGTTTGGTGATATTCATTTGTTAATCGATAGAGGACTTCATTTATAGATATGGACATTGTGGCTCCATTTATGAAATAAGAGTAGAATATCATCATATGGATGTTTTGAGGTATTGGATATTAAATCTTAACGTTAAGTTTTCAATAGTGTCTATTGAAACATGGCTTCTTGACAAGTCAAAATATTCAAGTTCAAAATGTAGTCATATGAGTAAATATGGTAACTTGGAGAGCTATAGGTGGTCTATGAGCTCTTGGCGATTACTGATATTCTTCACGAGGGTACACTTTCTCCAATAAGGTTGTCTAGGGTATGAATGAGTAACATCAACTTATTCTATCTTTATTTATGAGTTCAATTTTAGTTCTTTAGTGGAATGGACTAAAATTAAATAGATCGGACCTAAGTGAATCATTTGTTGATTGTGATTGGGTTGTGTCTATTGGAGCTTAAATCTAGATAGCCCGCCAAGATCCCCAATCCACATGAACTTGCATGGATCACTTGATATATTCTACTGGACCAATTTAGGGGTCCATTTAGAATTGTATTAAGGCATGTGAACTTGTTTCTTTTTGTAAGAATAGGTCTAGTTCACATGTGGACTTTTTATTAAGGTCCAATGGATTTAATAAAATAAAATAAAATAATATATGGCCCATAGTGTAGGGCGGCAAGGCTATTGAGAATAGCTTAATTATATTATTTTTATTTTATTATTTACTTAAATGGAAATTAATTAATTTGTTGATTAATTAATTATTTAATTAAAAGTCAAAATCATTTTCCTATTAGGAGATGGTCTCCTCATATTATACTATTGTTGGTAGTATAATTAATACTAAAGACTATATTTGATAAGTAGATAAATAAAAGGAATAATTTATCTAATCAAATTAGGAAGTCTTTAATATGGTTACAAATACACTATTGAGTTGGATTAGGAGTCTTGGTGTGGGAAAGAATTCTTTTTGGAAAGGGATTCTTGGTCACTAAGTAAATCTACCTAAGGAAGGATTCTTGCCCACCAAGTAATTTTTTTTTTAGGAGAGGATTTGGCCTCTTATATATACTACCTATAAATTTTGACCAAGCCTTAATTTTTGGTGTGAGAAATTGTTTTTTATTTTTTTGTTGTTGTTATATATAAAAAAAAAATCGTCCAACTCATTGTGTTTAGAATGCGGCCAAGCATAGAGAAAAGAAGGAACGTTTTTGTTTTCGATAGTACACAAGTATCATTTGCATCAACAGGGTTTTGCGTACAACATCGAATCAAGGTTCACACAAGTTTCAATCAAATTGATTGATAATTCAAAAGTGACCGGATGTTCATGGTTTTTCTCTTGGAGGATTATTGTGACTAACAAAGAAGACGATTTTGTTTGTTTCCATCCTCAGGTATACAATTTAAAGAAAGGGAGCCCACACTCCTAGGTGATTCACGTTCGTGATTGGATTGGAACAATTTACGGATTCAATTCGACGCTAGTTCAATCGTCACGACAAAAAAGGTACGATACTTTTGTTGATACATCAATTAATCTAGGGTTAAGGTTCTTGTTATTAAAAGGTACGATACTTTTTTCATAAATTTTCTCATGCTTCCTGTGCGCGAGGTGTTTTTGCCTACGGACAGATGCTTCTGATGTATGCGAATTTAAACTATGCAGATGAAGTGTGGGAACAATTTTGTTCATACACTGCTAGCCAAACTGCTCTCTAGACACATGTCTAGACCGCGGTACGCAAAGTATGACGGCTCTGCCAACTTGCGCGGTACATATAGCTCCTAAGGCATATGCCTCCACCGCGGCTCAGCAAGGAAGTACCTACTGAAATTTCTCACGGCACAAACCGCTCCGCAGACATGGTGTATGTGCCGTGGCATGCAAAACGTTGATCCTTTGTGAAACATCGCGGTCCAGACCGTTTGAGATGCAATGCATATACCATAGTTTACACCACGGTACATTAAGTAAAACGGTGCGTTTCGTAGCTTCAGGTAACCAAATTTGGCATAACCACGGCCGAGACCGCCTTTCAGGTATGTGCCCAGACTGCGGTAGGGAACGAATTTACGCACATATATAAGTTTACTGTCTCGACTGATTTTTTTCCTCTTATTTCTTCTCTGCTGTGCAGACTTCTCTTCTCCCTCCACTTCTCTTCTTATTTCGTTTTCAATTTTTCTTCATTAAACTTCCTTCCAATCCTCACTCCTCTTCCAAAAGGATCAAAGGTATGTCTCTCTTTATTTTTCTCAAGTATTTATTTTAGTTTTGGACATAAATTTATCTAAGTTTATGGAATGTGTACTCAAGAACGGTTTGTGGTGATTGAGTGTTATTACATGAATTTTATACATTCTTGGCTAGTGGGCTTTGTTTATATTGATAAATTATACATGATTAAGTCTATTTGATGAAATCTCTATTTGGTTATGCTTGAAATTCTGAATTTTAATTTATTAGGAGAAATTTTTGATTTTTGTCTAATGTGTGTTTAATATGTTGCCTTTGTGTTGAATCTATTTCTCTAGGTTATGAGAACAAAATGACTGTTTGAAAATTTGGGTCGAAATTTAAGCTGAATTGCTGTCGAAATTCATGTAAATTCTGTTTAATTTAATTGTTTGCTTGTGTTATGTGTGCAGATGGCTAGAACGAATATAGGTAAAAGGCCTTGGGTTAGCAGCACTTCCAGAGGAAAAGGGGTCGCTTCTTCACAACTAGCTCATAATAAGGATTCTAGAGATCAAGTGTCAAAGTTCCAAAGGTGACCTTGGATTGTGGAGAAGGGCATTGAGGTGGCCAGTTTTGGGGAGACTCCTGTGCTAGAAATTGTAGTTGCCCGTTGATGGTCAGGATTTGTTTTGAGGCCCCTGAAACCAAATAGGAGAATCGTGGCCGAATTTTATGCCAGCATGATTCTGAAAAGATTTCTCAATGAAGGGCCAGTTCTGGTCCAAGGAGTTGAGGTCCATATTTTGTCAGATGCAAATAACCAGTATTTCCTAACTCCGGAGGTGCAAGTCAATAGTAATAGTGGAATCAATACGATTGATGATATTGATCAGCACTTGGAAAGGTTAACTGAAGTACTTAGGATGGATGGCAGGGCAGAATGAAACCAGATGGTTCGCCTATATCAGAGGGATTTGAGAGTGGACGTTGTATTCTGGAATATCTTCATCTCGTACTCCTTGAGACCGACACAGCATAGCACCAAGCTATTCTTTGAGCCAGCTCGTTTGTTACATCGACTGGTGACTGGCCGGCCAATTAATATTGGTCGAGCGATTTTTAGGGCAATCTATAAAAGTGGTTGTAAAGATGGGTCATCTATGGTATTCCCCTGATAAATACAGCTTTTTACAGTACATTGGGTATTGAAGTGGATGCCGAATTAGAGGAGCATGCGCCTAGTATGTTACTATTAACAGTGTGGAACAAGCTCTGTCACGATCTGGGGGTACCTACGATAGGACAGTATGGAGAACGGCGACATCGCCGCCAGGAAAGAGAGAGGCACAACTACAGATGGAGGTTATCGATCCTATACCTGAGGATCATACAGATGTTCTGCCAGCTGCTCAGTCAGAGGCCACTTAACCGCGAAGTACATATTTCGATTATTTGTTTCAGGCAATGTGAGAGCACATGGATAGTCAGTTTAGAGGATTGGACTAGCGGATGAACATGCACTTTGACACTGTTGAAGAGAGCATCACTGAGTTGCTTGTTTCTAGCCTCCAGTTCCCCAACATGAGTTTCAGGAAGAAGGTAGCTCCTGGTACGATCCACCTAGTTTTGGATTTGGAGACCGTATTGAGCCTCAACATCATGACCGTGATTCTGATCAGGGGACACATATTTTGCATATTTTAGATGAGGACGGAGGACTTTAAAGGATATGCATCTTTCTTTATTTCTTTTTCTTGTTTTAGTTTTCTTTCTGAATAATTGTCGTATTTATTTTGTTTGACTCTCAATTTGCTTTCTTTATGTTTTTGAATTTAACTTGAATTTAGAATTTAGTAATATTTTTCTTTAATTCTTTTTCCGCTTCTTCTTTTCTCGCTTGTCACCATTGAGGGAAATGTTGAGTTTAGGTTTGGGGGTGATGTGATCCATGATATTATGTTTTGATCTATGCCCTAAAGATAATATGCATTAATCACTGAGTTTATACTAACTTCTTGCCACTTAGAGTAGTGCATTGCATTTTTCAAAATTTTATGACATACTCTTGATGTGATAGTGGATAGGAAGCTTAGTTAAATTGCCATGATTAATAGTGGAGACTACCCTTGTGAGTTCACCAAGCCAAAAAGCGTACATAAATATAATTATACAGGGTTCTTTTGTTTCTACTCCTAAACACTCAGTAGGTTCTTAGCATTTAGATTTGATCTCTATAGGGTATACATTGAGTATTATAGAACTTTCATCATTAAAATAAGTCACATGTTTATTTTAATCTCGAGTAAGTCGAATCAGTGGAAATGATGATTAGACTATGTGTGCTTGAGCTACTTAAAAGGCCGTAAATATTTCCCACCAATGTGTTGTGTGCTTATAGCCCGGTTTGAAGCCAAACACTGATTGAGCATTTTTCTTTCTTTACCACATTAACCGTAACTCATTAAGCCATAATTTAGCCATACCATTTAGCTTGGGATTGTACATTGAGAATGTGAAGAAGATGTTATATTTTTGCACGTGATTTATGTATACTTTGATCAGAGGCCAATGAAGGAAAAGAGTTGAATTCAATCCAAAAAGTAAGTTGATAATTATGATTTCTATGTACATATAATCCTCTGATTCTCATTAAAAAAAATAGTAAATAAAAAAACTATAAAAAATTATGAGAATCAGAAAGTAGAGTTTAATGAGTACATTGGAGTAAATTAGATCGCAAAGTTGTATATACTAAAAAAAAAGAGTTTTTACATGAAGAGAATGGTGAATTTTTGAAAAAATAGGACAGTGGGAAGAGATGATTGTCTCATTAGTGATGAGGATTAAGATACCTGTATGAAGCTGTAAAGTTATTGAAGACTCTCATGGTATGATCCTAGGTTTTTGAATCCCTAATTTCCCATTCTTTCTTGACCTTCACCCATGGCCCCATTAAAACCTTAATCAAAGTCTGACGGATCCACTGGTTATCCTTACTATGAAAGTAGAAGTGCTTAATTCTTTCGTGAGATCTTTTGCATAAAATCAAGCGTTATTTCTATTATCTATTCATATGCGATTATATCTTTAAATTCCTTGTGCATAAACTCCATTCGCATATGCTTGTTCAGTGTATTTGCCTAGCTTCTATGTGAAATTAATGAGTGACATCCTGTGAGAATTAGAGTCAAGGCAAATTACATCTATGGTATTCAGCGAATGTGACTTTGAAACTTGAACGTCTTGAGAATGGGCTTTTCGTTAAAAAAAAATTGAGCAATGCCATCAAGTTTTCGTGACTTAACTTTAGTCTTTACTTATTGACTTTTGCATGTATTGTTTCTATTTAGGCACAATTCAAACGTATTTTAGATGATTGGTATTTTTCTTGTAAGGCTTGTAGCTTACGCTCAATGCTACCGTGTTTCCTATGAAAGTGACTTATTTAGTTAGGATTTTATTTATAGGTTTAGGTTTAGTTTTCAGTCTTTTTTTTATCTTCTTAGTTTTGCTCGAGGACTTGCAAAAGATAGGTTTGGGGGTATTTGATCAGTCATTATTTGTATATGTTTTTAATCCCCTTTCCACCTATCAATTGCTTATTTCTTGAGCATTTTCAGGTATTTAATTTGTGTGATTGAGCATGTTTCAGGACAATGGACTTTAATGGCGTGTTTTGAAGATTTGAAAGCAAAGAAGGGCTGTTTTGTAAATTACCGCTGTGAAGGTCGCTGCCCAAGCAATGCCTCCACTGTGGTCTAAAGAGCGGAGAATCACAACCGTGTCATCTTCAATAACCACGGTCTGTAAGACTGTCAAGGTCATGCCTCCAGAGCGGTCTCCACCTTGGAACTTCACAAAGAGCATCACGCTTCATCCACCGCGGTCTAGGCAAGCTGTCCGTGCCGCGGTCTAGGAAGCGGTCGTGCGTATTCCTTGTTGACTTGGGAATTCTGAACCCTATTTTAAAATAGAATATATATATATATATATATATATATATATATATATACATAGTTATCTTTTTTTTAAAGGAGGAAGCAACAAATATCACTTCTGAAAAATATCTTTCAAAACACATAAACAATTATTTTCATTCATAGTTGCGCATTCGAAGATTCGAAGAAGAAGAAGAATTCATCATTGAAGATTTGAAAAATCCTTTTGAGGCCTTAATAGGTTTTATTATTTATTTCTCTTCTCTTTCTATTTTCACTTTGTGTAACTAATTTAATACTGGGGAATCAATGTGAACCTCTATGAATGCTCTTTGTTAAAATTGACTATATTTAATTAAATTAAGTTTTGATTCATTCAATTCATCCTATGTCTTTATTCTTTATTCTTGTTATTGCATGATCATACGTTGGCATGAATTTAGGGTTTTGATAATTTAATGATTGAGGTTGGAGTATTGATCTATACGTAATCTTAATTAATATTCAATTGAATGGATAAAACGTATCTTAGCATTGATCTATGCAAGTAGGTTTTGGTTCATAGTTCTTGAACTTAATGGGTTCTCGATTGTAGTTTGCACCATTGATCTATGGGTAAATTGTAATTGAGAACACTTGATTCATCCCAGGATCATACGGTAACAATCATACTTAAGATAAGAACGAACCATTAACTTGATTAATATTCTATTTTCAAAGTCAATTCGAAACACTGAGTAAACATAGTAGGGGATCATTGATGACCTAGTGCTTTCTCACCTTTGATCACAACCAAATCTTTTTAATTGCTTTCTTAGTTTTAATTTAATTTAGTTTTAGTTTTAAATCAATCATCATCAATCTTTTGGTTATTTTCGATTGAACTTTAATTAGAATTAGATTTAACCGAATTAATCACTTTTCCTCGCGGGAATGATTCGTACACTTGCGAGTATTGTTTTTATAACTACGGTTTTACACCCATCGCCAATCATAAAATTGAGATTCTTACAATCTCCCCCTTTGGCTATTTCATGACAAAATCACCATTCACAAAACAATCCTTACAATACAATCAAAAATCTAGCTATTGTTCATGAGAGTCCATTCTACGTTACAAAAGGAGATACCTAATATTTTAAGCCTTCAAGGTCTTCAATCTCTTCGTGGATCATCATACCTACACACAATAGCAAGAAAGCACTTTCCAAGAACAAGTGCCAGTGAGGTGAATAAATTCAAAAAAGCAATTGCACTCAATAAAGCAATATAAAGAAATACATGTGCAATGCTCCCCTAAATAGTTACTCTCTCTCAAGACTACTCCCCCAAAGCATAAATAATGCTCCCCTATATCTCTAAAGACTTTTCCCCCCTTTTGTCATGAGATAGGCAAAGGAGCTCCCTTATCGGGTTGTTTTAGCAAAGAAAGATATTAGCACAATTACGATGCATAATCAAATAAATAAACTTTATGAAACATAAGTAATTGAGTGAGATTCAAGAAGTTTAATTTAAATAAAAAATGTGTGACAAGGATGCATTGCAAGCAAGACATGTTGCATTCAAATCCAAAACATGTAGTATTTGGTAAAGCAAACATCAAAAGGGTTTCCAAATAAATTCAAACCAATTTGTACCCTTTTGTCATAAGCAAACAAGATATAGTTTCAAAATTTTAAGCAACTATATCAATCCTTAAAGGCAAATCAAGACATTGGATCAAGAGATCCTATTAGTTTTTTCCTGATAATTATCTGTATGATTGTAGTCTTGTTTCACCATTACGAAAAGAGAGAAGACTAATTTGGATATAAAATCCTTATTAATCGCATGGATACAAGATCCTTAAGGATTAGTCTTCCCATTTGCACTCACACACATTTGCATTAAAGCAATCAAACTCAATTCATGCATATCATTTTAAGCATATCATAATAAGCAAGTTCCCATGTCATGGAGATAAATTATAGGTCATTCAAATGTACTTTCCCAATTCAATCTCCTAGTCCAAAAATGCACGTTTGAACATAAATATGACATGGATTGCAAGTAAAGCAATGGTGCACACTTATTAATAAAAACATATATGTGCAACCAAGAATCTCAAGCAATTATTAAAAGAGCATAAAATTAATCAACTTTTCTTCTTAGTGCAAATCATGCAAGTTTGCTCTCTATGCTTGAGCTCCCCAAATGGGGTCACATACTGAACCGTATAAAGTCATGGGCAAGTCCTGCTAGACATACCAAGTCCATTTGACCTAGTAGAATCTAAGGGAGAAATTTAAGCACAAGGGATAGGATGGATATTTTCCTTATCCAACCTAGGTTCCACTATATCATTTTTAGTGGTCAAGATTTTATCCTGAATAGGATTCCTAGGATTATTCAATTTAGCCCTACAGTTCATTTTCTTTTCTCTCATGCTTTTAATTCTACATGACTTGATGTAGCTAACACAATTTGGTCGAATATGACCAATCATACCACAATAATGACAAGTAGGTATAAAAGAAGAATTCATACCATTACATTTAGCTCTCATCGAGGCATGGCCATGTTGATGAGGTTGTCTTTGAAGAACCAGTTGGCTTTTTTTGGGAGCATTAGCTGGATATTGGTGCCTTTGCGGTGTAGCATGAGTAACTTGCCTCAAAGGTTGATTAAGCTTTTATTGAGGCATCCTCAAGGGTTTAGGCAAGGTTGAGCTCTTAGAGGATTCACCCACAACAAGAATCTTCTTAGGGTGTTGAGACCTTTGTGGACAAATAGAAGCAATCTCCTTCACTAATGTAGGCTTGTCAAAGGATGGTGTGGTCTCATCATTTACAAAACCAAGCCCTCGTTTGTCATTTGGATTCTTGCCAAAGCTTAACATATGATCAAGCCTCTTCGATCCCGAAGTCATCTTGGAAAGTGCACTCCATGCTTCATTAAGGTCATTCTTCAACTTGACTTCATTTTCCTTTGCACATCTCACTTCTTCATCCAAGTGAGTCGCTGTATCTCTTAGTTGAAGATTATCCTTTTCCAATCTAATGATATCATTATCTTTCTCCTTCAAAGACTTTTGAAGAGAATCAACCAACTCTTGATAATTAACCACATTATCACAAAAGTTTCAAGCATGGGTCATCACTAAACAGGCTTCTCCCATTTTTACATGCTTCACTTCGGTTTCCAAACTCGAAGTCACCTATCTTGAACTCTTCAAGTGATATAAATTTGGTGTTGGCTTGTGTTTCTTATTGGTGGGAAATAAAAAATGCGAAGTAGTTGAACTCACTATCTACCGAGCTTGTAGAGCACTCATTAACTACTTTAACTTCGCTATTACATCGAGTAGTGATCAAATCAACTCCTCCATTCTTGTACTTTAAGTTAGCACACTTGGAGGCGATGTGGCCAATTCCATCACATCGAAGGCAAGGGTCACGTTTCTTTGGCCTTTTCCTTTCCTCATTAACCTTGGAGGTCATGACCTTCATCAGATATTTTATGAATCTCCTAAATCTCTCAACCATGAGAGTCATCTCCTCATCGGAGTCATATTCCTCCCTCTCAATTTTAGGGGTCAAATCTCCCTCTAACATCTCAATGCGAAACATGGTGCTTAATGAAAGAGATGAATGTGAATGAATGCAATAATAAAATGCAAACAAATGTAAGACACACAAACAAGAGCTTGGATCACCTAAGTATGTCTAGGAACCCGCTCTGATACCAATTGAAAATAATCCTTAAAGCATGTGTCTAATAAACCTAGAGGAGGTGAATAGGTTGTAATCAAGTCAATTACCAAATTTTCTTGATTAGTCAATTTCAATATTCACCCAACAAAACAAACATATAACATCAAGTGAAAAATTGCAGAATTATAAATAACACAAGACGTATACATGGAAAAACCTCCAAACGGGAAAAAAACCATGGGCTGTTAAGTGCGCCACACTCGATCGCAGAAATCCACTACATGAGCAATGGTTACACCCTCAAGTGATTCTCGAGCTCTCACTCTCGAAGACCTCATGCAATGGACACCACCACTCACCACTCTTGGTTCAGTCCCTAGTGATATCCTCTGATACACTACTCTTGGCGTGAACGCCTCCTACTCTACCCCATATGGCCTTTTACAGTGGCACCCGACCAATTGCTTACCAACCTTTCCTTTGGTTACTAGACTTGAATTGCTTGTGCACTACACACATGTAGCCACAAGACTTAATTCTCAATGAAGAGATCAATAATCTATGTGAATATGTAAAAATATTCTAAATGCAAATAATGCTACGCAACACTAAATGCTTATCTAGGAATTAAAGAATGTCCCTAAGTGAAATTCCTAGATATCAATGTCTAAATGAATGCTCATAAAGACTTAACTAGATATGCATATGCAATATTACAATCTAGTTATCAAACAAAGCCATTTCAACACATGTTGTCATTCAGCAAGCCATGGTCAATAAATGAAATCATCAAAATGCAATCAATATGACCTAATTAGCTAGAGGCAAATATGACCTATATGCTAGCTAACACAATACAACAACCTAACACATCAACAACAATCTCTACTTGTAATAGAAATCCTAATCTAGAGGCACACAAGTCATAAAAGAGATATCTTGTTAAGATAGAACACAAGAATGATAACAATGGTGTTCTACTTTACCAAGTTACATGTGTTGATGAAGACCCACACTTAGAAATATCCTAGATGAAGCTAGATGATGTTTGTTTCATGCAAGAATGGTGGGTGTTTGGGTTTTGAGAGTTAAAGAAGCAATCTTTGTGCTTTCTCTCACTAGAAAACTCTTTCTCTCACTAAGATCTGAAAATTTGGAGTTCTAGATCTAAACAGGGGAAGAAGAAGATGTATATATAGAGTCCAAATCAAACTACATCATTTTGGGGGAGAAAAATATTATTTTCAGGCATCAAAGGCGACCTTAGGGCGATTTGGATGATAAGTCGCTTCAAGGTTGCTTTGCTCTCGGGTTTGGGTGCCAAAATACGCTTAAAAAAGTGACTTGGAAGTGAGGTCGCTATGCTCTCGGGAAAAACACGACAACAAACCTTTGAGTTTCCAGCGACCCAAAACATGACCAAACGACATCCAAACCTTTTGTATAATATATCAATGAAAAGGTATAGAAGTGTAATTTCTAATCCAATTTACAAAACATGATTTGGATATCTATAGAAAGAGTTATGGTCATTTGAGTGACCAAAAGTTAGATTTAGACTTTAATAAGAATGCCCAAACTCATGGAATAAGACTATGTGACCAAAGACAAAACTAAGAGAAGAGTGGGAGCTTCTCAAATGGTCACTCAACGCGCTAAAACAAGTATACCATCGTGCAAGCACGGATGCATCTGATCAATCAATGGAATACGAATTAAACACACAACAACCTCACTTAAAACAAAGAATGAAATGTATGATGACACATGCAACAACTCAAATACATGTAAGTGTGCATGTACAATAATAAATGCATGTCAATGTAAATGCTTACATATGAAATGTGAGTGTGTGCAACTAAATCTCTTCAATAAGAAATAAGCACAAGTGAATTACCACTTGAAGCTCACCGGGATCTTGGACACTTGCTATCAAAAGCCTAAGTTATCCATTACACATTGAATCCCAAGTGTGATTTGTCATGAAATAAGCCAATCATAAAAATGAGGTTCTTACAGATCCTATTAAGGTTAATATGACCTCGATGTAAATTCCATAGGTTTGTTACATATTTTAATAATTTAACTATTTTATGATTAGGTTGCGTTGATTCCGGGTCTAACAAGTGAGAGATATTGCTATACAAATAAAATAAACCGTTTTCCATTGTACTTTTACAAACAAATTTGTTATTCCTACTAATAATAAAAGCTTTATTAAAAGTAACCGAATATCCAAATTTATTTAAATAAGAAACTGAAATTAAATTCCTCTTGAATTGAGGTACATAATGAACATCTATTAAATCTAAATGCCTATAAGAACCTAATCTAACTCTAATATCTTCCACTGCACTAGCTGACACCAACGCTCCGTTGTCTAAACGCAAGTTGAATTCGTTCTCATTAAGCCTTCTCTTTTCCTCTAACCCTGTAAGGAAAAACAAACATAATAAGTGGCTTTGGAGTCTATGATCTAAGCATCTATAGAATCCACCAAAAAACATGTTTCAAGATAATTAATATTACCTTAGTCCTTCTTGTCCTGAGACTTTGGGCAATTTCTTTTCCAATGTTTCTTTTCACCACAAAGGAAACACTTCATTTTGATCTTGGTTACTTTCTTTGTCTCATTCGTAATAGGTCCTAGTTACTTTTTCTTCTGTTGATTATTGATCTTCTTACGGGTCTTAATAGTAGCAACTTTACCTATGGTATGAATCTCTTGTCCCTTGCCTTTCACAAAGATCTTCTCGGCGCTTTGAACATCTTGCATCAGGCCTTGCAAGGTGTATTCCTTATTGTTCAAGGTGTAATCCAACTTGAACTGATCAAAGGAATCTGATGGTGAGCTAACGATCATGTCAATTTTCATCTCACCATCTATCTTTGCACCATTCAGTTCAGCAATGTCGAGATCTACTTTGACTTTCATCATGTGATCTTTCGCAGCTTATCTAGGTTTCATCCTAAGATTAATGAAAGGATTCAATGTTTCCCTTTTAGTCGTCCTGGACTTTATAGCAAACACCTCTTTGAGAGACATCATTATATTGGCAGCAGTCTTCATTCCGTCATGTTGCTGTTGCAACATGTCGAAGATAGTAGCCATAACGTAATAATTAGCCATCTCATCTGAAGACTCCCACTGTTGATACTCATCTCTTTACTCCTGAGTAGATTCATTAGTAGGAGTATGTTGTTTAGGAGTACACATAACGAACTTATGTTTTTCATATTGCAATAAAAGCCCAATTTTCCTTTTCCATGTGACATAATTATCACCAGTTAAAGTATTATCTTTTAGGATGTTGATTAGGGATGGGGTTATGATTTCTGAACAATAACAAAAATTATATAAGTAAACAATCATGATAAAACACTTTTGAATATTTATCTAGAATTATATAAAATAATTCAATGGTAAACTTTAACGGTGATCCAACACCCATAAATGTCACGCCTCATTTGGGAGTTCGCACCACTTAATAGTTGTACTAGGTCCCACCTAATTGTTAACATAACAACCAACGTTTTCAATTTTAGCCTTGCAATTTTATTAACAAGACCTCTTGGGAGGATATTAATAAAATTACATTGAGTGTATTACCAAGTTATTGACCTTCAATATAATCCCTCACGAATATCCTCCTTTGGGAGTTGATATTGTATGGGTTAATTGTCTAGTCTATCCTTGTAAGGAAGTATCTTGCTAAATTCCATTCACGAACACCCCTTGGGAGGTTATTACATGAAAAATAAAGCTCAACTAAACTTGGAGGCCGTAGGTGTTCCAAAACACCTTCTCCCACTCGATTATTTAAGGCATGTGACAGAATTATAGAATGATTTACCAAGTTATCTAGATGCCAATTAGATACCTAAACCATTCAATGCATGTTCATACCAAAAGAGATATATGAGTGGCACTCCTATTCTTTATGACATCTCATCAAACAATGACAAACATTGCGATATTTACAAAAATATAAATAGCTACAATTTTGTCCATCCTAGAAAAGCAAGTAAATTACATATGTCTTGGAATACAAAAACTCCTTTCTTGGTGAACAAGTCTTCACAAGACCATCGTCCGTTTGGACATCCCTCGGCTGCCTCCCATGGTCATGCACACTCTTGGCTCCATAAAGGGTTGCCGTGCGCAGCCCATGCCAAAACAATCGTGGTCGTGCGCTCATTTGCATGCACGATTGTTGCTATGGCGAGCACGGTACCAAACTTGTTCCGGTTGCTCCCAATTCTTCAAACTTTCAAATCTTTGATACTTGAATATATTACAACAGTATTTTTTAAAAAAATACTGCATTTTATTTATTACAACAATAAAATAAAACAATTAGCAACTTTCAAAAAGGAAATTATGGCGATGATAGGCCACCCTTATTGTTACATCCCAAAACAAAAATACATTATAATTCTGTGACCAAAATTGAGCAATAACAAACCACATAAAAACATATATATATATATATATATATATATATATATATATGCGAGTACCTAGAGTGTCATCTAGTTCTAAAACATGCATATTTACAATAAAAAGAACTAGATTCATGTATATATATACATCAATTAATCAAGCATACAACCAGAGTCTGATACCAATTGCAGGAAAAAATAGGTTCGAAACGTGGCAGAAGCGTAAAATTAGGGTTTGGTATATTTTAAGAATTTTCCCCTTTAATAGAAAGAACCTTAACCCTAGATTAATTGACGTATATTAAAAGTATTGCACCTTTTTCTTGTGATAATTGAACTAGCGTCGAATTGAATCCGCCAGATCTTCCAATCCATTCACGAACAAGAATCACCTAGGAGTGTGGGCTCCCTTTCTTTAAATTGTATACCTGAGGATGGAAACAAACAAAATATTTTTCTTTGTTAGTCACAATAATACTCCAAGAAGAAAAACAAAGAACGTTATGTCACTTGTGAATTGTCAATCAATTTGATTGAAACTCACGTGAACCTTGGTTCGATGTTGTACACAAAAACCTTTTACTGTAAAGGCTACTAGTGCACTATTGAAAACAAAAAATTCTTTCGTCCTTTTCTTCTTTGCCGAATTTTCACACTATCTATTTGAGTTGACCAAATTTTGTCTAGAGCAAAAACTAAATTTTTCTCTCTCAAAATTCTTTGGTGCCTAAAATCTATCTCAAAGAAAAATTATGTGCTTGGCTGAAATTAATTGGTGTATATATAGGTATACAAATCCTTTTCTAAAAAGGATTTACTTGGTGGGCAAGAATCATATCTCTAGGTGGATTTACTTGGATACAAAGAATCATTTTACAAAAAAGATTTCTTTTCCACACCAAGACCCTTAATCCAACTCAAATAGTGTATTTATTCAATAACCAATTACTGAATATAATTAAATTGTGACTAAATCAAAAACTTCCTAATAGAAATCAAATACTTCCTAATTCAACTAGATAAATAAATTCCTATTATTTATCAAATTATCAAATATAGTATTTGATATTTATCATATTAACACCAATAATATGACTCTAGTTTTTGATATTTATCTACGTGTCTTTGGGCGAAAAAATCTAGTACACTAGGTGCATTGAATAGGATCACAGTGAATTACTTTATCCAAAACTGTCAATGGATAAAAGTTTTCATTAGAAGATAATTGGAGAGTCTATCGCAATCCTAAGATAAATGATGGACATATGATTGCAAGTGTAAACATTTGAGCTATCAATGAGTACAATTATATAGCATAGTCTATCCTCGATAGTTTGGTGGTATTCATTTGTTAATCGATGGAGGACTTCATTTATAGATATGGATATCTTGGCTCTATTTATTAAATGAGGGTAGAATATCATCATATGGATTTTTGAGGTATTGGATATTAAATCTTAACGTTAAGTTTTCAATAGTGTATATTGAAACATGGCTTCTGGACAAGTCAAAATATCCAAGTTCAAAATGTGATCATATGAGTAAATATGGTAACTTGGAGAGCTATAGGCGGTCTATGAGCTCTTGGCGATTACTGGTATTCTTCACGAGGATACACTTTCTCCATTAAGATTTTCTAGGGTATTAATGAGCAATATTAACTTATTCTATCTTTATTTAAGAGTTCAATTTTAGTTCTTTAGTTGAATGAACTAAAATTAATATATCGAACCTAAATGAATCATTTGTTGATTATGATTAGGTTATGTCTATTGGAGCTTGAAACTATTATTATGGTGTGTATAATGTTAATCTAGAGGGCGGATGAATAGATTTTAAACAACTTTAATCAATTTTTGTTAAAGATCAAGTTAACGAAAATGCCCCTAGCTAGTTACAACAAAATCACAAGTGTAAAGATTGTGGAAATATTAAAGACACTTGAGATATAAGTGGAAACCCTTCAAATAGGAAAAACCACGAGCTGATGAGTGTGCCACACTAGAACCTCAAATCCACTAATGGAAAAAAAAATTACAACCTAATCCCGGTTTAAATCCACCACCACTACCTAATCCTGGTATAAGTGAACCTAGTCCATCTTGCTTGCGATTTAAGCTACCTACTCCCAGAAGCAACACAAGTCTTACTTCTCAATGAAGAGATAAAATGTCCTATATGAATATATGATAATATTCAAAGAAAAAATAAGGTTAGGAAACCCTATATGCTTATCTAGGATAATGAGATGACAGTTAATGCAATCCTATATATCATGAGCTAAATGACATTTTCAAAAAACTTAGCTAAACATAGATCAAACAATCCTATGAAGCTATCATAATACAACACTCAGTCATGTCATCACAACAATCTCTAATTTGTATCTAGAATATGTTCTAAGAGCAAACAAAAAATTAATGAGATGGCTTAGCAAGCAAAACACTTAACTTGTAAACAGATAGTGAAGAACTTACCAAACAAGATGTGATGAAGCAAACCTATCCATAAATGCACTCTAAATGACTTTAGATGATGCAAGATGAAGTTTTTATGCACATGGGAATGATTTGAGTGTTTAAAGATGAGTTCTTGGAAGAGTTTTTCCTTTGAAATGTGTTCTAAGGAAAATATATGGTGTTCTGAACTCTTACACGACCTTAAAGCAAAGAGTTATATATATATGAGATCCAAACAAAGTGAGGTTGTTTTGGAAAAAATGTTCCAGCTTCCTCTATGTGTGATGGTGTTGTGCGTTGGTCGAGTAGCGCATAGCCTAATTTTTACAATAGGCGCTGGACGAGTGGCACAACACATGGGACAATCCGCTGGAATGTTGCGATGTTAAGGCTGCGCTAGTCGAGTAGCCCACCACCAGCGCACTACCCACTTTTTCAACTATGCGCGGGTGCAATTGCACAGCTCAGTGGCACATGACAAGCAGCGTTCCACTGGAATGTTAAGCTGGTGAGGTACGCTGGTCGAGTAGCTCCCCACCAGCTCACAGCCTAATTTTTTAACACTCAAACACACATTTTCAACAAGTCCAAGAGTGATAAAGATGCATCCTATACTAATGCCTAACATGACATGAAACTTTAACTACAAGATGCAAATATATCAATCAAGAGTCATTTAAACCAAAATGCACACAAGTATAAACACTCACCATATATGAATAAGAATTATGCATGAATTTGTAAGTGTGTGCAACTATCTTTTCAAAGCGAGTAAGCACAAGAATTTTACCTTCGGTGCTTCTCCTCTTGAGGTCTTGAGAGCCTAAGCTACCCTTACATAATACCCCAAAATTGTGATTTGTTCACGTAAATGAGGACTTTTAATCTCCCCCTTTGGCTATTTCGTGACAAAACCACCACTCACATTGACCCTCACAAAATAAAACACCGGGAAGATATTCTACATTACAAAGAGATATACATAAAAAAAACTTCAATTCTTCAATCTCTTGTAGAATCATAAACACTACACACAAAACAATCAACAAGTACACTTTCCAAACCAAGTGCATGTGAGATGATCAAGTGGATAGAAAACAAAAGCATTTGCATATAAGAACCAACCAAGTGCATGTGAGATGATCAAGTGAATATAAAACAAAAGCAATTGCATTCAATAATATGAGTATGACATCGTGAAATGCTCATGCAATGCTCCCCCTCAACGGGTTACTCCCCCTACATGTAATCTCCCTTTCAAACAAGTACTACTCCCCAACACATGCTGCTCTCCTAACACCACAAAGCTAGGTCAATGCTACTCCCCTTTTTTGTCATGATATAGGAAAAAGAGAAGTCCCCAACTGGGTCACTCAAGGCAGAGAAAGCAAGTAGCATACAAGATTGTTACATAATTATATAAGCCACATTTATGAAACTCTATTAATAGGAGAGAAACAAGGAGATTTATTTGAAAGAAAATGTGTGAATCAAAAACGCTTTGCATACAAGACATGTTGCATTCAAGTCCAAAAACAATGGTATTTGGCGAAGCAAATGACAAAGGTTTCCAATATAATTCAAACCAATTTCACCATTTGTCATGAGAGAAGCAAGGATATAGAGTTTTTATAGATATCAAATTTTAATGGCACTATATCCAACTTTATAAGCTAAACATGGCATGATCAACATTGCACCCTATTTGATTTTTCCGGAAGGATACTCGTATGATAGTAGCCATGTTCAACTAATAAAGAAAAAGAGACAATGATGCAACATTTTAGTCTCACTAGCTTTTATCACACAATATTTTGCATTCAACAATTGCAATCGTCAATTCATGCTTTATCATTTTTCATTAGCATGTCATTAAAGAATCATCATGTCATGGAGATAATTATAGGTCATTCAATATGTACTTCCTATGTAGATTTCCTAGTCCAAAAATGCATGTTTGAACATAAATATGACATGGATTGTAATCAAAGAAAAGTTAACACTTATTGAAGAAAATACAATATACTATAGTATAAGTTCAACCAAGCTACTCAAGCAATCAATAAAAGAGCATAAATATTTTTTAAAAAAATTGCATGCAATAAGTATACAATAGCTCTCTTTGCTTGAGTTCCCCTTATGGGGGTCAAAGACCACAACTCATCACTCCATTAAACAAATCCCAATAGATCTACTAAGAGTTTTGAATCGAGTAACATCTAAGGGTTTAGTAAAAGATCCGCTAGTTGATCATTAGTACCTACAAGCTCAAGTAGTATGTATTTGCTTTCAACTAGTTCTCTAATGAAATGATGACGGATGTCAATATGCTTAGTTCTAGAATGTTGAACCGGATTCTTGGAAATATTAATTGCACTCATGTTATCACAAAAGAGAGTAAAAGTACCTTGATTGAATCCATAGTCGAATAGCATTTGCTTCATCCAAAGGAATTGTGTGCATCCACTCCCAGCAGCTATGTATACGGCCTCAGCCGTGGACAAGGAAATTGAATTTTGCTTCTTGCAAAACCAAGAGACAAGGTTGTTCCCAAGGAAAAAGCAGTCGCCTGATGTACTTTTTCTATCATCACAATTTCCTGCCCGATCTGCATCACTAAAGCCTACAAGACTAGAATTAGTGTCAAAAGAGTACCAAATTCCATAGTTAGTTGTCCCATTCACATAATGAATGATTCTCTTAACGGAAGAGAGATAGGCCTACTTAGGATCAGATTGGTACCTAGCACACACACCTACACTAAAAGAGATATCGGGCCTACTTGCGGTCAAATAGAGCAAGCTACCAATCATGCCACGATATAAAGTTTGGTCCACACTTTTACCACTAGCATCCTTTCTTAGCTTCAAAGTGGTGCTCATGGGTGAATCACATTGTTTGGCACTTTCAAGACCAAATTTCTTGACTATGTTTTTGGCATATTTAGCTTGAGATATGAAAATCCCATCATTCATTTGCTTAATTTGTAAACCTAGAAAGTAATTTAGTTCACCAACAAGACTCATCTCAAACTCATGAGACATGACATCAAAAAATTGTTGGACTTTGGTGTCATTTGTATAGCCAAATACTATATCATCAACATAGATTTGAGCTATAACAAACTCATCTTTGTCTTTCTTGATGAATAGAGTCCTGTCAATACTACCCCTACTGTAGCCATTGTCTATAAGAAATTGGGTGAGATGCTCATACCAAGCCCTTGGTGCTTGTTTCAACCCATATAATGCTTTGTTAAGGTGATACACATGATTAGGGTGGTGAGGATCCACAAACCCTTTGGGTTCCTCAACAAACACTTCCTCTTGCAAGAAACCATTGAGGAAGGCACTCTTAACATCCATTTGATATAATTTGAATTTGTGCAAACAAGAAATGGATAAAAGAAGCCTAATGGATTCAATCCTAGCAACGGGAGCAAATGTCTCCTCAAAGTCAATACCCTCAATTTGAGAGTACCCTTGAGCTACAAGCCTAGCCTTGTTTCGTACAATGTTGCCATCCTTTCAGATTTGTTCCTATATACCCACTTGGTGCCTATCATATTGGTGTTCTTAGGCCTAGGAACTAGAGTCCAAACCTCATTCCTCTCAAATTGATTAAGCTCTTCTTGCATGTCAAGAACCTAAAATTCATTCGTTAAGCCTTCATCAACCTTCTTGGGTTCTATTTGAGAGGTGTAGCAAGTGTAGCTAATTAGATTAGCTATTTGATGTCTAGTCCTAACACCCTCACTAACCTCTCTAATGATGTCATCTTTGTCATGGAGTTTCCTAACCCATGAAGCAGGTTTTTTTTGAGTTCAAGAGAGGAATCCTATCACTAAGTTGTGTTATGTCATCATCAAGGTTAGTCTTTTCAACATTAGAAACATCAACAACCTTCTCCAAAGAAGAGTCATCAACTAGATCTACCTCCTTCTCATAGTCATTAGACATGAGCCTAGTATCATCAATGACAACATTAGATAATTCCATTACGGTCCTAGTTTTTAGATTGAAAACTCTATAGGCTCTAATATTCAAGGCATAGCCAATGAAGATACCCTCATCACTCTTAGCATCAAATTTGCCAAGTTGATCACGGTCATTCAAAGTGCAGCATTTGCTTCCAAAGATGTGGAAATAGCTAACATTTGGCTTTCTACCTTTACACAACTCATAGGAGGTTTGCCTAGTATGAGGCCTTAGAATGACTCGATTTCCTATGTAGCACGCCGTATTGACGGCTTCGGCCCAAAGATTCCTAGGGACTTTGTTGCTAAGCAAGATCACATGGGCCATTTCTTGAAGAACACTATTTTTCCTCTCAACAACTCCATTTTGTTGAGGTGTCCTAGACTATTGCAATAATTTTCAAAATGAGCATTCTCAAATTCCTTTCCATGGTCACTCCTAATCCTTTTAATTTTTTTAATCTTGGAGGTCATTTCATTTTGAATTTTGGAACAAAACATTTTAAACTTGTCAAAGGTTTCAGATTTTTCTCTAAGAAAAATAAGTCCAAGTGTACGTAGAGAAGTCATCTACACACATAAAAATGTATCTATTTCCACCTAAACTTTCAGTTTGCATGGGACCCATAAGATCCATGTGGAGAAGCTTTAGAGGTTCCTTGGTGGATAAATACTTGCCCTTTTTGCGTATACTTTTTGGTTTGCTTCCCTTGTTGGCAAGGTCCACAAACACCATTTACCTTCTTCCCAAGCTTGGGAAGGCCTTACACAACATTGAACTTATATAAGATTCGTAAATCCCTATAGTTCATGTGACCAAGTCTTTCGTGCCATAACTCAATTTGTTCATCCTTGGACACATTGCAAGAGTGAAAACACAATCACGGTTAAATGCTCAAGGCTAAACGAGAGGGGGGGGGGGGGGGGGGGTGAATAGGTTAGGCACCTTTTTCGACTCCCTTAGAAACAAACAAAAGTTTTTCCCTCTAGATTGCTTGTATCACAATATATATATATTAATTAAAGACAATTAATCAATATATAAACACAAGTAAAGTGTGATACAAACAAGTAATTGTAATACATACACAATCTATATTATAAAGAGGAAGTCAACATACATAAAGAGTTCTATCCACAATACAAATATTAGAGAGATAGGAATAGAGAAAAGTTGACACAAGATATAACGTGGTAAACCTCTAAAGAGGAAACATCCACGGGCTAGTAGCCACCGGCAAACAAAATCCACTAGTAGATAAGACAAGTACAATCTCTCAAGTGACCTCTTCACCTAGAAACGACCCTCCTATCCTACTCTAGAAGTTGTCGCCCTATGCTCAACAATCCGAGGCTTCACACCTCTTGTCAAGACTTCCTTGCACACCTTATCCAGATCCTCACAACCCAAGGTAAGACTTCTTGCTCAACTATCTAAGTCTTCCAACCTCTAGTCAAGACTTCCTTGCTCACCTATCCGAGTTCTCCCAACTCTAGGCAAGACTTCTTGCTCGACTATCCAAGGCTTCACACCTCTAGCGAAGACTTCCTTGCTCGACAATCTGAGGCTTCACACCTCTTGCCAAGACTTCTTGCTAAACACCATTGGTCTCACACCTATTGTCAAGACTTCCTTCTCATAAGGTATCTAGGTGATCATGAATTTAAAATGCAAAAAAAGCACGCAACATAGAATGCTATGATCAAAACATCCTATGGAAAATACTAGACATGAGCATGAATGCACAACTCACATATAGTCTAGTTAATCATGCATGAGTAGTCAACCTAGATTATGTAAGATATGATCAACATTAATCATAAACTAGATTCATGCGTATATCTAAACTTGAGTCACAAGATATGATCAACAAATCATAAGATCAAGTTTAAATCAAAAAAACCTAAAACATGATAAAATCATATGAAAATATCAAATAGATCTAAGCATAAGTTCTAGAGCATATTCCTAATCATAGATTCAACAAATCACATGAATAGCTCAAAAGAACATAAGCACGTGTATTATGTGAGAATTTGGGCCAAGAAAGCCTAATAAATGTGATGAACTATTTTTCACAAAATCAATCAATCAAAGATCACAAAATAGTCCTAGAATCAAAGCTAGCACAATACAATCCCAAACATGTGATGACATAGGCAAAATCAAAACCTAACTCAACATGAATGATTTCAATTGAAATTCAACCTAGATTTGAAAGTGTTCAAAACACAAATCAAAACACTTACAATATATAAATATATGTAGAAGAAGAAAACCCAAGGCAATTGATCAAGTTTTAAAAGAAAACTTAGAGAGAAAATCAATACCTTAGTTGATCTAGGTGCAGTCCAATTTTTGTATGATTAGACGCCAAAAACAGCAGCCAAATTAACTCAAAACTTCAAAGAAAAGATGGAGGGTGAATATATGAACACTCTCAACTTCGAATCACTAAAATCGGAGTTCAAATGAAGAAGTTATGGTGTTTGGAAGGTGAGAAAATTTAGAGAGAAAATTCTGCACACTTGATTTGAATTTCTTCTTAGAATGAAATGTGAGAGGGAAAGAGATTATAAAGGAGAGGGATAAGAATGAATTATGAAAAGACCAAAACACCCTTAAGAGCCCAAGAATGCATTCTTCCCAAGATGGTGATGGGAATCTCGGGGCAGCAAGCATTCTGTCCCGAGATGGCCACGCGCCATCTCGGGAAAGATTGCTTGGATGCAATCTTTTCCTCTTGCGCTCCACGTTCTTTGACTTTTCTCCGGTCTCCGAAATCGGAATTTGAATCCGTTTATGGATTACAAACCATAACTCTCACACGGACATGGACATATAAGATACTTAACCCAGAATATAATAATTCGACTTGATATACGAAGACGAAGACAATGTATGAAACATGAGTTGAAAGTGTAGTTTCTTTTGACTTTAAACTTGAAATCAATAGTATTAGTAACCGAAATGACCGGAACTCAATCAAGAATGATTTAAGACTAAATCCAAGTTCAATATCCATGTTATACAAACATATACACATACAAACACAATTCACACTAGCATGCAAACTACATAGAGATAGTTTCCAATCATGCATATTCCAAAACATGTTATTTCCAAACCAATGCATGAGCATTCATCCCCAACTGTGTGAATGTGTTATACATAGTGCACAACGATGCAGGGACACATATGAATGAATTGTATGTGTCTGCCTATAAAGGTGCACAACGATGCAGGGACACAAATGTATGATATGTGTGTATGCCTAAGCCTTGTAAGAGAAAGATAAGGTCTTAGTATACCATTGTAGAACCAAATTGCATCCTTTCTCTTTGAAGACTTAGAACTTGCTTTGACTTGTTGTTTCTTCTTCGTTGAAGCTTGAATCATCATGAACCTAAACAACTAAGTCATTACAAGTAAACGTCATTTTGATATGGAATTCATACCAACACAAACTAAAACCTAACAATCTCCCCTTTTGGCAAATTCCATGTCAAAACACCTATACATTTACTACATATATAAAAACGAAGATAGGTCACAAAATCACTCCCTCACATTACAATGAGTAAGATTCCTATAACTAATCTTCACCAACTTTTGAACTTCACCTTGATCTTCTCTTGAAGCAACCTACAAATCATCTCAAAGCACAATGCATATACAAGAGAAAAACAACAAATGGCAACATATAATATGGATAAGAATATACAATTAAGTCCATAAATACATGTATCTCCCCCTCAATACATGCCAAATACAAGAAATCTTAACCAAATCTTAAGACTAATTATTACAAGCCTTTGAAAGTCCAAAAGTTCACAAAAACAACATAAAAAGGAAACTAAGTAACTAGCAATTCATAACAACTCTTTATCCCCCTTTTTGATATGAAATAATGCCAAAAGGTAAGAAACATACCATGAGACTCAAATACTAGCTACTAGATCCACCAAAGAAAGATGTGCGTGTAGTTGACCAAATATAATGCTTGAGAGGTGGTCTTGAACTTGATGCAATACACTCCTCTAACTCTTTTATTCTAGCATCTTGTTTTTCAACTATAGCACTAAGCTCATCAACCTTCTTCTTCAAATGCAAAGCCTAATCCGGAAGAATGTTTATGCTAGTCTCTTGACAATCAACTTGTGAACTAAAAAGTCCAAAAGTATCACATGTCTTGCCCTTATCCTTATATGACATGTATGACACACGTTTATCACTATACTTTTCCGAGGGTTGTACCAACATATCAACTCCACTACTTTGAACACCACGAGCTAAACACATAGAAGTTATAAACCCCGGTAATGTAAGCTTCTTATCTCCTCTAGTTGAGAAAACTGCATTATCCAAATAAAACATAAGCAAATCCCCAAGGTTTATAGGTTGATTAGTCACTAAGGCATATACTATTTTGATCTTGTCTTTATTCAACTCAGTTGAATTTGAAGATCCAATTATTTGTGCAAATGAAAAGATGCCAAAATGAACTTGCCTTAGTTAACTCATGTTGACTAATATATGCTCTACCTTTCCACTCAAAAGAAGCATTGTCACATAGAGTTCTACCCATGATATTAAGATTCTCAATGATATCAACATCTAGAAAGTTTGAATCAATATCACTAGATAGCCCAAGAAACTTGTTAATGTTTACCGGGTTAACTCTAAACACAACACCCCTAACATCCATCAAAGCATCCAATAAGGTGTCACTCTCTCTATATTCATGATAAAATTAACTAACAATAGTGTCATTCACTATTCCTAGCATGCTCACCCAAGATTCCCAATTTCTATCCTTAATGCATTTAAGAACATAAGAATCTTTACATTTACCTAAGTCAATGCCTCTCTCTTGAAATATCTTCTAAGTTGCAAAGATCCCTAAATCCTTTGACCTTAAAGCTTTGGATCTCTTTGAGGTTGACTTGGCTTTTACAATGGGATTCAATTGATTTCCACTTCCGGTAACTTTAGTTCTTCCCATTTGTTCTTGTGAAATAAGATGCTATAAACATACAAAAGTGAGTGAAAGACAAAACAAGCTTATTAGTCATAAATATATAAAAAATGACATATGACTTAATAATGAATCATCATGCAAGACAAAGATAGTGAGTAATATCTTACAAGTGTCATTAAGTCAAATTATGTCAACATGTAACAAAATGAAGCATGTGAACATATCATAAAAGAGAACAATGTCTAGCATACAATGCCCCCCCCCCCTTGATAAATGCCATGACTAAGAATCATGATAGCATAAGGTTCACAATGAAGTTCACACAATCACACATTCAAGCAATTTGAAGAAATATCAACAAAATAAGCTTCATATGCTAAAAGAGATACACAAAGATTTTTCAAGTTCTCTCATAATTCTTCAACAATTGCAAAGATATCATCATACTCATAAACAAAGTGTTTGTGTGAGAGATATGCTTCAAATATATATCAAGAAGTAGTTTGATATTCAACATGCAAACAATTTCCAACAATTATTCATCTTAAGCTTTTTCCATAAAAAGTCAAACCGATTATCATCCGGAATTTTTGCTTTTAAGAGAATAGATTTTCAACATATAAGCATGTGTGTACATGTGGCTCGTCATCCCATTTCTATTTTTCAACCTGAGCTCCTCTTGCCAAGACTTGCTTGCTCAACAACATAGGTCTCACACCTATTGTCAATACTTCCTTCTCACAAGGCATCTAATTGATCATGAATGCAAAAAAAAAACAATCACGCAACATAAAATGTTATGATCAACACATCCTATGGAAAGTACAAGACATAAGCATGAATGAACATAACAAATGTAGTCTAGTCAATCACGCATGTTCAATCCATCTAGATCATGTAAGATATGTTCAGCATTAATTACAGCATAGATACATGTATAGATCTAAAACTTGAGTCACAAGATATGTTCAATTAATACATAATCAAGTTTAAATATCATATGCCAAAAACATGCCGAAATCATGTATTTAGATTAAAGCAAGAGTTCTAGAGCATTTTCTCTATTCATGAAATCAACTAAGCACAAGAATAGCTCAAAAGAACACTAGCACATGTATCATTGTGAAATTTCGGCTAAATAGAGCCTAATACATGTGAGGAACTATTTTTAACAAAATCAATCAATTAAAGATCATCAAATAGTCATAGAATCAAAGCTAGCGTAATACAATCCCAAACATGTAAAAACATAGGCAAAACCAAAACCTAAATCAACATGTGAGATTTAAATTGAAACTCAATCTAGCTTTAAATGAGTTCAAAACTCAAATAAAATCAATCACAAGACACACACACACACACACACACATATATATATATATATATATTAATATATTGAAGAAGAAAACCCAAGGCAATTGACCAATTTTTAAAAGAAAGCATTGAGAGAAATCAATACCTTAGTTGATTTGGTGCAGTCCCGTTTTTGTGAGGTTAGACTCTAAAAAAAGCAATAAAAATAACTCAAACCTTCAGAGAAAAGATGGAAGATGAATAGACAAACACTCTCAACTTTGAATCACTCAGATCGAAGTTCAAATGAAGAAGTTATGGTGTTTGGAAGGTGAGAAAATTTGGGAGAAAATTCTGCACTCAAATTTTGAATCTCTTCTTAGAATGAAATGTGAGAGGGAAGGGATATATAAAGGAGAGGGAAAAGAATACAAGAAAAATGACCAAAAGGGACTTAAGTGCACCAATTACACTTGCTACCCAAGATGGCGCAAGGGAATCTTGGGAAAGAGTGCTTGGTTGTAATTCTTTTTCCCTCGACCTCCCTTCGCATTCTTCGATCGTTCTCTGTTCTTTGACTGTTCTCTTGCCTTCGTACTCGGAATTCGAATCCACTTATGGATTACAAACCATAACTCTATCATGGACAGGGACATATAAGATACTTAACACAAAAAATAAGAATTCGACACGATATACAGTACAAAGACAATGTACATAACATGATTTGAAAGTGTAGTATCTTTAGACTTAGAACTTGAAATCAATAGTATGCATAACGGAAATGACCGGAACTCAATTAAGAATTATTTATAACTAAAATAAAGTTCAATATCCATGTTATACAAATATATAAATATACAAAAACAATTCACACTAGAATGCAAACAACATAGAGGTAGTCTCCAATCATGCATTTTCCAAAACATGTTACTTTAATACCAATGCATGAGCATTCATCTTCAAGTGTGTGAATGTGTTATAAATGGGGCACAATGATGTAAGGAAACATATGTGTGATTTTTATGTGTGTGTCTATAATGGTGCACAACTATGTAGGGATACAAATGTATGAATTGTGTTTGTGTGCCTAAGCCTTGTAAGAGAAAGATAAGGTCTTAGTATACCTTTGTAGAACCATATAACAACCTTTATTCTTTGAATCTTGAATCATCATGAATCTAAACAACTAAATCATTACAAACAAACAACATTTTGATATGGAATTAATGCCAACATAATCTGAAATGTAACATTTGGAAGCTCAAATAGCAAGAGTAAATGAGGTAATTCAAGGGCCTACTCTTGTAGTGAAAGTGAAGAAGGCTCTTCAGATTTCGAGGGATGTGAAATGAATCATATAGCCTTGTACACGTTACATGATGACAACTTAAAAAGAGGTCACAAGACACCTATCACTCAAGATCGACAATGTAGAAGCTAGTTTGGTTGATGATTGCAACGAGAGCACAAGCAGCAGAAGCTTCAGTAGAGAAAGTTCAGGCTCCAAGAACTTGAGTGATGAAGGGTTGAATTATGAAGACTTTATTAAAAGTCTTCAAAGGTCCTTGAAGAAGATGAATGATCAAATCAAGAAGTTGAAGAATAAAAACCTTCAACTAAGGACCAAGTTAGATAAATCCTTGAAGATGAACATAGTTGATTTGTCCAATTATATGAAAGAGATTGATGATTGCTATCAAAGGATGAAGGTGATGAAGGATGAACTTGCCAACAAAGACATTTCCTTGAAGATCATCAAGGATAAAGAGATAAGGTGCCTTGGAGATTTGAAAAGGTCATGCAACCTCAAGCTTAAGGAAAAGAAGAGCTTCACCTCCACATCATCCTAGGAGGAAGATTGATCTTGGAGAGTCAACCAAGAATGGCCAAGTGAATATGCAAATGAAGAATGAAGCTAAACCTCAATAATCAAGAGCTTCACCTCCAAGCCTTCTTCAACCAAGAAGGCATGATCAACCGACTCATCCACTCAACAAGCTAGACCATAAGAATGTCATCAATCAGCTTAAGTTCTGAGGAGAAGCCAACAAATGCATTATCAAAGACAACCTCATCAACATGGCGATGCCTCGATGAGATCACAATGCAATGGTATGAATTCTTACTTTATACCTACTTGCCATTTTTGTTGTATGATTGGTCACTTAAGAAAAATTGATATAAATACAATAAGAGGTGTAGATTAGAGGGCATGAAAGAAAAATAGTTGAAAAAAAGGGCAAGTTTGCATGAACCTAGGGTTTTTAAAAATTTGTCTATGACCACTAAAAATGAAAAAGTGGAGCCTAGGTGGGTTAGAAAGAATGAACCTACTTGCCTTAGTGCCCATGAAACACTCGTAGATGCAACTAGGCCCTTTGGACTTGGTAAGTCAATAAGGGCTCATGCCTCCCACTGACTTGGTTGGAATTGACCGTATTTGGGGAGCTCAAACAAGGAGAGCGAACTGGCCTGATTTGGTATAAGCTACAAGTTGATTGACTTTATGCTATTTTGATAATTACTTGAGATGCTTGGTTGCACATATATGCTTGCTTTTTTTTTAGTAAGTGTGCACCATTGTTTGCTTAAAATCCATGTCATATTTATGTTCAAACGTACATTTTTAGACTAGGAGAATTATTTAGGAAAGTGCATTTGAATATAATTTATCTCCATGACATGTGAACTTGCTTATTATGACATGCTTAAAACGGTATGCATTAATTGATTTTGATTGCTTATATGCAAAATATGTGTGAGTGCAAATGAGAAGACTAATCAATAAGGATCTTGTATCCATGCAAACAATACCAAATTTTTAACCAAATTAGTATTCTAACTATTCTTAATGGTGAAACAAGACTACTATCATACATATAATTATCCAAAAAAATCTAATAGGGTCACTTGACACAATTTCTTGATTTGCCTTTAAGGGTTAAAAAAGTTGCCTTATCTTAAAATTTTTAGAAACTATATCATGTTTGCATATGGAAAAAGGGTATATATTGGTTTGAATTCTTTTGGAAACCCTCTTGTTGTTTACTTTGTAAAATACCATTGTTTGAACTTGAATGCTATATGTGTTGCATGTAAAGTGTTAGGGTTATGCTCGATAGCAAGAGTACAATAATGTATTTGACAATCTTTTCATATTAATAAATTGATTTCTAGTTTAACAAATCTTATAGGATTTATAGTTTAATTATTATAATTGTCAAAAGTAAATAATCATAAGGTCAAAAGACAATGAGAAAAGAAGAATTGTTTATACATCTAGATATATATGAGGTAGACACAATTCTTTAGTTAGTCTTGAATAATATTCACAACTTAAGATAAAAGGTTGGGTGCCTTTATCTTGTCAAAGTTGTAGATTCTTTTGCTAGCATTTGAGTGAAATTAAATGTGTTATGATGAGTCTAAAATTATAAAAGTGTGGTGTCTTTGGGCAAAAGAATCTAGTGCACTGGGTGCATTTAATTGGATCAAAATGAAATACTTTATCTAGAACCGTCAATGAATAAAAGTTTTCATTTGAAGACAATCGGAAAGTCTATCTCAATCCTGAGATAAATGATGGACTTATGGTTGCAAGTGTTATCATTTGAGCTATCAATGAGTACTATTATATAACATAGTCTATTCTCGATAGTTTGGTGGTATTCATTTGTTAATCGATATAGGACTTCATTTATTGATATGGACATCGTGGCTCCATTTATTGAATGAGAGTAGAATACCATCATAAGGATGTTTTGAGGTTTTGGATAATAAATCTTAACGTTAAGTTTTCAATAGTGGATATTGAAACATGGCTTCGTGACAAGTCAAAATATCCAAGTTCAAAATGTGGTAATATGAGTAAATATGGTAACTTGGAGAGATACAGGCGGTCTCTGAGCTCTTGGCGATTACTGGTATTCTTCACGAGGATACACTTTCTCCAATAAGGTTGTCTAGGGTATGAATGAGTAACATCAACTTATTCCATCTTTATTTAAGAGTTCATTTTTTGTTCTTTAGTGGATTGAACTAAAATTAAGCATATCGGACCTAAGTGAATCATTTGTTGATTGTGATTGGGTTGTGTTTATTGGAGCTTAAATTTAGATAGCCCGCCAAGATCCCCAATCCACACGAACTTGCATGGATCACTTGATATATTCTATCGGACCAATTTAGGGTTCCATCTAGAATTGTATAAAGGCATGTGAACTTTTTTGTTTTTGTAAGAAAGGTCTAGTTCACATGTGGATTTTTTATAAAAGTCCAATGGATTTAATAAAATAAGAAAAATAATATATGGCTCATATAC
Organism: Dipteronia dyeriana; assembly: GCA_032871835.1. Taxonomy (NCBI): domain Eukaryota; kingdom Viridiplantae; phylum Streptophyta; class Magnoliopsida; order Sapindales; family Sapindaceae; genus Dipteronia; species Dipteronia dyeriana. Next base: position 89,246,963 of record CM065300.1, on the reverse strand, counting down.
TTGTGTTGGGCGGCAAGGCTAATTAAGAATAGCTTAATTTTATTATATTATTTTATTATTTAATTAAATGGAAATTAATTAATTATTTATTCAACAAATTAAAATGATACATTCTAAACGATGTACCATCTAAGTCGGTTTCTAAAACACCAGATGAGTTGTGGATTGGGCGAAATCCTAGTTTACAACACTTAAAGATATTTGGATATCCTGCACACGTGATAAAAAGAAAGACATAAAATATGGTTCCCGTCCAGAAACATGCATATTTATAGGGTATCCAAAAGGAACAAAAGGATATTATTTTTATAGTCCTTCAGATCTTAAAGTATCTGTTTCAACAAATACTAAATTTATGGAAAAAGAACAATATGAATAATTTTGTGCCTAAAAGTAGAATTGTCCTGAATGAGCTTTTAGGAGATACAATTCCAAAAGAGGTTTCGCAACCAAGCCCAATTGTAAGTTCCGTACCAACACAAGATCAACAATCTACCATACCTCGTCGTAGTGGGAGGGGTTGTTAGACAACCCGAGAGATACATTGGTCTAGAGGAATCTGTAGAGAATCTTCCTGACGACGATGATCCCTATACATATAAGAAAGCAATGGAAGATGTTGATTGTCGCCATTGGCAAAAGGCAATGCAATCCGAAATTAAATCTATGTTCAAAAACAAAGTCTGGTCTTTTGTAGACTTGCCTAAAGGGATTAAAATCATCAGGTGCAAGTGGGTATACATGAGGAAAAGAGGAATGGATGGAAAGGTGGAAACCTTTAAATCTTGATTGGTAGCTAAAGGTTATACACAGAAGGAAAGTATCGATTATGAAAAAACCTTCTCTCATGTGGCTATGCTTAAATCCAATAGGATACTCTTATCCATTGTGGCATCTCTAGACTTAGAGATTTGGAAAATGGACGTCAAGACATCAATCCTTCATGGAAGTCTTGATGAAAGCATATACATGAAGTAACCAGAAGGATTCATTGAAAAGGGCCAAGAGGAAAGGGTATGCAAGTTGCAAAGATCCATATATGGATTGAAGCAAGCATCCAGATCCTGTAACATAAGGTTCGATCAAGCCATGAAAAGTTTTGGATTTATTCAAAATTTTGATGAACCTTGTGTATACAAAAGGATTAAAGGTGACAAGTTGGTTTTTCTAGTTCTTTACGTTGATGATATTCTACTCATCAGAAATGATATAGGTGTATTGACATCAATAAAGAATGGTTAGCAAAACAATTTGGTACGAATGACTTAGGAGAAGCAAGTTATATTCTTAAGTTATATTCTTGGTATCCAAGTCATAAAGGATAGAAAGAATAGAGCTATTGCATTATCCCAAGCTTCATACATAGATAAAATCTTGTCTAGGTTTTCCATGCAAGATTCCAAGAAAGGTATGTTACCTTTCAGACTTGGAATCAAACTTTCTAAGGAACAAGTTCCTAAGAATGACCATGAAGAGCAATTCATGAGTAGGGTTCCATATGCATCGATAGTTGGAAGTCTCATGTATGCAATGCTCTGTACTAGACCTGATATATGTTTTTTGTGGGCATAGTTAGCAGGTTTCAATCGAAACCTGGTCCTGATCATTGGATGGCAGTCAAGCATATTTTCAAGTATCTCAGAAGAACGAGAGATTATATGCTTGTATACTTTGGTGGGGATTTAATTCCCGTTGGGTATACATATTCTGATTTTCAGTCATATTCTGACTCCAGGAGATCAACATCAGGATTTGTGTTTATTATTGGAGGAGGGGCAGTCATATGGAGGAGTATCAAGCAATCTTGTGTTCCCGATTCAACCATGGAAGCTGAGTATACTGCCAAAAACATGCTAAAATCATGTGACAAAGTCATTTAGATTAAAGCAACTATTCATGAAATCAACTAAGCACAAGAATATCTCAAAAAAACACAAGCACATCGATCATAGTGAGATTTTAGCCAAAAAGAGCCTAATACATGTGAGGAACTTTTTTTCACTAAATCAATCAACTAAAGATCATCAAATAGTCCTAGAATCAAAGCTAGCACAATTCAATCTCAAACATGTGAAAACATAGGCAAAATAAACACTTATCTCAACATGTGAGATTTCAATTGAAACTCAATCTAGCTTTAAATGAGTTCAAAACTCAAATAAAAAAAATCATAGAACACATATATATTAAAGAAGAAAACCCAAGGCAATTGACCAAATTTTAAAAGAAAACTTTGAGAGAAAATCAATACCTTAGTAGATTTGGTGCAGTCCCATTTTTGTGAGGTTAGACTTCAAAAACAGCAGTGAAAATTCTGCACTTGGTCAATTGCCTTTAGAGAAAAGATGGAGGATGAATCGACAAATGCTCTCAACTTTGAATCACTTAGATTAGAGATCAAATGAAGAATTTATGGTGTTTGGAAGGTGTGAAAATTTGGGAGAAAATTCCGCACTCAAATTTTGAATCTCTTCTTAGAATGAAATGTGAATGGAAAGGGATATATAAGGGAGAGGGAAATGAATACAAGAAAAATGACAAAAAAAGATTTAAGTGCACCAAGCACACTTGCTGCCCAAGATGGCACATGGGAATCTCGGGGCCGCAAGTATTCTGGCCCGAGATGGCCGCGGGTTATCTCGGGAAATAGTGCTTGGTTGAACTTTTTTTTCCCTTGACCTCCCTTTATGTTCTTCGACCGTTCTCTGGCCTCTGAACTCAGAATTCAAATCCTTTTACGGTTTACTAACCTTGACTCTCTCATGGACATGGACATATAAGATACTCAACCCAGAAAATAAGAACACGACTTGATATACAAATACAATGACAATGTACACTACAAGAGTTTAACGTGTAGTATCTTTTGACTTAGAACTTGAAATGAATAGTATGAGTAACTGAAATGACCAGAACTTAATCAAGAATGATTTAAGTCTAAAATCAAGTTCAATATCCATATTATACAAATATATACACATACAAACACAATTCACACTAGAATGCAAACTATATAGAGATAGTCTCCAATCATACATTTTTCAAAACAAGTTATTTTAATACCAATGCATGAGCATTCATCTTCAAGTGTGTGAATGTGTTATAAATGTGGCACAATGATGCAGGGACACATATGTATGATTTGTGTGTGTGCCTATAATGGTGCATAACTATGCAGGGACACAAGTGTATGAATTATGTGTGTGTTCCTAATCCTTGTAAGAGAAAGATAAGGTCTTAATATACCTTTGCTGAACCATATAACATCCTTTCTCTTCAAAGACTTTGAACTTGCTTTGACTAGTTGTTATTTCTTCTCTGAAGGTTGAATCATCATGAACCTAAACAACTAAATCATTACATAAACACCATTTTGATATGGAATTAATGCCAACATATTCTAAAACCTAACAATCTCCCCCTTTGGCAAAATTCCATGTCAGAACACCTATACTTTTACTATAGATATAAAAATAAAGATAGGTCACAGAATCACTCCCTCACATTACAATGAGTAAGATTCCTATAACTAATCTTCATCAACTCATGAACTTCATCTTGATCTTCTCTTGCAGCAGCCTACAAATCATCTCAAAGAACAATGCATATACAAGGGAAACCAACAAATGGCAACATAAAATATAGATAAGAATTTAAAATTAAAGTCCACAAATACATGTATCTCTCCCTCAATACATGCCAAATCATAAAAATTCTTAACCAAATCTTAAGACTAATTACTACATGCCATTAAGTTCAAAAGTTCACATAAACAACATAAAAAGAAACTAAGCAACTAGCATATACTCTTTCTCCCCCGTTTAGACATGAAATGACGCCAAAAGGTTAAGAAATGTACCTCAAAGATCAAATACTAGCCACTTGTTCAGCAAAAGAAAGTCATGCTAGTAGTCGATCTAACATAATGCTTGATTGGTGGTCTTGAGCTTCAAGCAAAGCACTCCTCCAACTCGTTAATCCTAGCATCTTGTTGAACAACTATTGCACTAAGTTCATCAACCTTCTCCTTCAATTGTATAGCCCAATCCGGTAGAATATTTGTGCTAATCACATGACTATCAGCTTGAGAACTACTAAATAGTCCAAAAGTATCACAAGTCTTACCCTTATTCTTATAGGATATGTAAGACACACGTTTATCACAATACTTTTCCAAGGGTTGAACTAACACATCATCTTCTCTATTCTTAATCCCACGAGCTAAACACAATGAATTAATAAACCCCGGGAAAGCCACATTATCAATGGAATACATGAGAAGATCTCTAAGGTTTATCGGTTGATTTGTTACCAAGGCATACACAATTTTGATCTTGTCCTTATTCAACTCGGTTGAATTCGAAGATCCAATAATGTTAGTGCAAATGAATAGATGCCAAAATGCACTAGCCTTAGTTAACTCATGTTGACTAATGTATACCCTATTTTTCCATAAAAAAATAGTATTGTCACAAAGAGTTCTACCCATGATATTTAGATTCTCAATAATATCCACATCAAGAGAATTTGAATCTATATCATTAGATAGCCCAAGAAACTTGTTAATATTTTCTGGGTTAACTCTAAATATAATACCTCTAATTTCCATCAAAGCATCTAACAAGGTGACACTTTCCTTATATTCATGATAGAACTCTCTAACAAGAGTATCATTTAGAACTCCTAACATGCTCACCCAAGATTCCCAATTTCTATCCTTTAAGCACTTTAGAAAATAAGAATCTTTACCCTTACCAAAGTCAATGCCTCTCTCTTGAAATATCTTCTTTGTTCCAAAGATCCCTAAACCTTTTGTCCTTGAAGCTTTGGATCTTTTTGAGGTTGGCTTGGCTTTCACAACGGGATTCAATTGATTTCCACTTCTTGTAATCTTATTTCTTCCCAATTTTTTATGTGAAAAGATGCTATACACATAGAATAAAAGTGAGTGAAAACAAAACAAACAAATTAGTTACAAAGATATAAAAACAAAGACATATGACTTAAGAATGAATCATCATGCAAGACAAAGATAGTGAGTAATATCTTACAAGTGTCATTAAGTAAATATATGCCAACTTGTAACAAAATGAAGCATGTGAAAACATCATAAAAGAGATCAATGTCTAGCATACAATGCTCCCACATGATAAATTCCATAACTAAAATCAATGATAGCAAAAAGTTCACAAAGATGTTCACACAATCACACATTCAAGCAATTTGAAGAAATATCAATAAAATAAGCTTCATATGCTAAGAGAGATACACAAAGATTTTCAAGTTCTCTCCTAATTCTTTAACAATTGTTAAAATATCAACATACTCATAAACAAAGGGTGAGTGTGAGAGATATGCATCAAATATATATCAAGAAGGAGTTTGATAATCAACATGCAAACAATTTCCAACATCTATTTATCTTAAGCGTTTTCCATATAAAGTCAAACTGATTATCATCTAAATTTTTGCGTTTAGAAGAATGGATTTCAACATATGAGCGTGTGTGTGCATGTAGCTCGTCATCCCATTCCTGTTTTCCAATCCGAGCTCATTTGATTTTTCAACTATACTCATTTTTAAGCCTTCCTCCTTTTCCTTTTAGGCTTTGAATCAAAGAATTTTCTTTTCATTATTCCATTCAACACTTCTTTGATTTTTGCAAACATAAAATAATTCACTTTATGGCGGCTTTCACTCATCAAAAAGGTGTAGCTCTTGTTGGGATGATGATTGATAGTAAGAGTGTAATAATGTATTTGACAATCTTTTCATATTAATAAAGTGATTTCAAGTTTAACAAATCTTATAGCATTTATAGTTTAATTATTATAATTGTCAAAAGTAAATAATTGTTTATACATGTAGATATGTATGAGGTAGACACAATTTTTTAGTTAGTCTTGAATAATATTAACAACTTAAGATAAAATGTTGGGCGCCTTTATCTTGTCAAAATTGCAGATTCTCTTGTTAACATTTGAGTGGGATCAAATGTGTTATGATGAGTTCAAAATCATTAAAGAATGGTGTCTTTGGAAAAAAAAATCTAGTGCATGGGTGAATTGAATAGGATCACAATGAAATACTTTATCTAGAACCGTCAATGGATAAAAAAATTTCATTTGAAGACAATCGAAGAGTCTATCTCAATCCTGAGATAAAAGATGGACTAACGGTTGCAAGTGTTATCATTTGAGCTATCAATGAGTACGATTATATAACATAGTCTATCCTCGATAGTTTAGCGGTTTTCATTTGTTAATCGATAGAGGTATTCATTTATAGATATGGATATCATGGCTCCATTTATTAAGTAAGAGTAGAATACCATCATATGGATGTTTTGAGGTTTTGGATATTAAATCTTAACGTTAAGTTTTCAATAGTGTCTATTGAAACATGGCTTCTGGACAAGTCAAAATATCCAAGTTCAAAATGTGGTCATATGAGTAAATATGGTAACTTGGAGAGCTATAGGCGGTCTATGAGCTCTTGGCGATTACTAGTATTCTTCACGAGGATACACTTTCTCCAATATGGTTGTCTAGGGTATGAATGAGTAACATCAACTTATTCTATCTTTATTTAAGAGTTCAATTTTAGTTTTTTAATGGAATGAACTAAAATTAAATAGATCGGACCTAAGTGAATCATTTGCTGATTGTGATTGGGTTGTGTCTATTGGAGCTTAAATCTCGATAGCCTGCCAAGATCCCCAATCCACACGAACTTGCATGGATCACTTGATATATTCTACCGGACCAATTTAGGGGTCCATCTAGAATTGTATTAAGGCATGTGGACTTAATTCTTTTTGTTAGAATGGGTCTAGTTCACATGTGGACTTTTTTATAAAGTCAAATGGATTTAATAAAATAAAAAAATAATATATTGGCCCCGTATATATTGGTATGGGCAATAAGGCTACTTAGAATAGCTTAATTATATTATTTTATTTTATTATTTAATTAAATGGAAATTAATTAATTTGTTGATTGATTAATTATTTAATTAAAAGTCAAAATCCTTTTCCTAGTAGGAGATGGTCTCCTACAATTATACTATTGTTGGTAGTATAATTAATGTTAAAGACTATATTTGATAAGTAGATAAATAAAAGGAATTTTTTATCTAATTAAATTAGAAAGTCTTTAATATGGTTACAAATACACTATTGAGTTGGATTAAGAGTCTTAGTGTAGGATAGAATTCCTTTTTGAAAAGGATTCTTAACCACGAAGTAAATCTGCCTAAGGAAAGGATTCTTAACTACCAAGTAAATTCTTCTTAGGAAAAGAATTAAGTCTCCTAATTATATTCTATGAAATTTCGTCCAGCTATGTATATATAAGAGGAGGATAGAATTCCTTTTAGATAAGGATTCTTAACTATCAAATAAATCCACCTAAGGAAAGGATTCTTGCCAACCAAGTAAATCCTTCTTAGGAGAGGGCTTATGATCCTATATATATAGGTTTGGAAATTTCGGCCAGCTCTAATTAATTGCAAGAATTAATTTTGGCCGAGCTTGGGATTTTCTAAAGAAAGAATTCGGCCAAGCAAGAGAGAATTTTGAGGGAGAAAAAATTTGGATTTTACTCTGGACAAAAATTCGACCAACTCATAGAGATAGTGTGAATTCGGCCAAAAAGAGAAAAAGGGGAACATTTTTGTTTTCGATAGTATATTAGTATCATTTACATCAAAAGGGTTTTGTGTACGACATTGAATCAAGATTCATGCAAGTTTCAATCAAATTGATTGATAACTCACAAGTGGCTGGACGTTCTTGATTTTTCTCTTGGAGGATTATTGTGACTAACAATGAACAAGATTTTGTTTGTTTCCATCCTCAAGTATACAAGATAAAGAAAGGGAGCCCACACTCCTAGGTGATTCACGTTCATGATTGGATTGGAAGATCTTGCAGAATCAATTCGGTGCTTGTTTAATCGTCACGAGAAAATGTTACGACACTTTTTATATACATCAGTTAATCTCGGGTTAAGGTTCTCGTTGCGTAATAGGGAAAAAAATTATTTATACGCAAACCCTAATTTTATTAAATTCTCTCACGCTTCCGCTACGCGGGTTTTATTTTCCCTTCAGCTCTTTCCAACATTGGGTAGCTTTCACAACCGATATGTGTAGCCCTTTCCATGAAGGTGCTCGTTGAGTTCTATGTATTTGCCAAAGTAAAATGGATACTAACCATAGGTCATTTTAAATGTACTTAAGTACAAAAACTTCAAGGTGTATCCAAATTTTACATATTAGTAAACTCAACCTACTAGCAAAACATATAAGAGAAGCAAAATGCATTTTAAGAAAACCAAGATTTTATGGCTCATAAGCACATGATCTAAACACAATAAGTAGAGACTTATTCAAGATCATTACTTCTCTAATGAGTAGCTTTCCAAGAATATGAAGCTCATATTTTAAAAAAGAATGCCACTCAATATACTATACACAAACAATCATCAAATATAAGATCAATGTGAACAATACCACTATTAGATCCTAAAATAGAAAATGTCAATGAGAATCATATGTATGCTATATAAAGTAAACAGTCATCAAAAGATGAATATCTAAGAGAAAAATCATTAGAGTAAACAAATACCTTTTGCACATTATACTCACCAAATATCCTACTTCCGCCCTTTTTATGAGCGCTCTTCCTCATGACACCATGTTGATGATGTTTTACAAAAAGAATATAAAAAGCATAATATTTCAACTCAACCAACACATATATTAAAAGAACTTATCAAAAGTTAACCAATAGATTTCGACTATCATAACAAACATGATGTGAGATAAACAAGTTCATATCAATACATGGAGTATTCAAAGCTTAGCAAGCTAGAATTCTCAACACAATTGATATATTGCCTCAAAGCTACCTCACATGTGCTTCTTACGTTAGCAATAAGAGCACTCACCCTTGAACCACTTGTTCTTGGGTGTACCTACACAAACATTTCCAATATCATCCTTGACAACAATGTTAAATCTAGAGAAAAGTCTTTCAATGACTTGATTAACAAGAATATCATTAATACTCTCTTCCTTAACACTTTCAACACAAGCTTTGTCAAGTTGAACAAGATTAGCTTTCTTTCTACTCCACAACTTCTTTTCATGCTTAGCAATATTATCATGTTTCTAAACCTTCAAAGTCTTAGCACGTTCAAGTTGAAGTTTAATCTCCTTATCTCTAGATTCATTTCCTAATTTGATTTTTTCAATAAATTTATAACACCTAGGCTTAATGTGACCTATTGTGTTGTAATAATGGCAAATTGGAATAAAATATGAGATTGTACCTTTTGGAGTTGAACTAGCTTCACTCGGAGTTTGCAAAGATACTTTGTTTGCCAACTTTTTCTTGGCTTTTGATCTTCTCTTATTGTGTGGTTTCTTGTCAATCACGACTTTTTCCAAGTATTAGGAAGTGGTGCTTCCAAGGGCCACTCTTCAACTACCAAGTCGTCTTCACCACTATGAGAGTTAACAAGATTTTTAACACTATACACATTTATCGAATCATTCAGTAAGTCCTTGATGGCATCCTTAGCCGTGTCTATCTCTTCCATTAATTCTTGTTCTCTCTTCTTCAAAGAAGATATCATTCCATCCTTTTCAAGATTTATCTTTTTAAGTTCTCTGCAATTCTTCATAATATTACCTTTCTCACCAAGAAGTCTATGAGTAACAATCACAAACTCATCTAGTTGTTTCTCGATCAAATCATCCTTCTCAACTACCTCTCTTAGAGCAATATTTCTAGATTCTTCAAGCTTCTCTATCTTGGCCAACAACTCAAGATTGGTAGGAATGGAACCAGAGCTTCCATGATGATTTGCATCAAATTTCTTGTTCAAAGATATTGTACCATCAACATCTAATAGAGAATGAGAAGCGGTTAGAGCTACAAAGTTGCTCACCAACTCTTCATTACTTAAAGACTCACTACTATAGCTCTAATCATCACTAGAATCATCATCACTCCAAGTAGCCACCAACACTTTGCCTTTTTTGTCTTTCTTAGATGGCTTCTTGGTGCACTCACTAGCAAAGTGACCGAAACCATGAAAATTGTAGCTTTGAACACCTTTCTAGTTCATGGCTTGACTATTCTTCTCATTCGTTGGAGATGATGGCTTCTTAACTCCCTTTTCCTTTGAAGACTTGCCTCTAGACTTGGCCTTGTTCTTTAGAAACTTCTTAAACTTTCTACCCAAAAAAGCCATCTCTTCATTTTCATTATCACTCTCCTCCTCATTAGCATTGAAAGTGATTCCCATACTCTTAATCTTTGGCTTCAAGCACATCTCATAAGTTTGGAGTGACCCAAGCAACTCATCGATGTTAATACTATCCACATCATTACTTTCCTCAATGGCTGTCACCTTTGATTTAAATCTCTTTGGAAGAGACCTAGGGATTTTCCAATTTAAACGCTCTCTTGAGATAGGTACTCCAAGTGCTTGACATTGGTTAGCAATGTTAAGAAGCCAGAATTCTAAGTCTTCGAACTTTTCTTCTTCACCATACTTAAACCTTCAAATTGTGATGCCAACATTTGAAGCCTTGATTTCTTCACCGCTAAGGTTCCTTCATTGGTGACTTAGAGAGTATCCCAAGCCTTTTTTACGGATTCATGATTTTGAATGTAGGAGAATTAATACCCATCAACTCCTCCAAAGATGGCATTCATAGCACGATGGTGCAATTTAGCAACCTCAAACTCATTCGTTGTCCATTCACTCCTTGGCTTGAGTAACATGGTTCCATCTTCTTGAACCTTGGTAGGAGTACTATAACCTTCTTCCACTACCATCCATACCCTTTCATCAATAGAGCGGATGTAAGCTTTCATCCTCAACTTCCAATACCCATAGTTAGTGCCTCAAGTAATGATGGCCTAGTATTCGAGGCTTCTTCCGCCATTACATCATTTTGTAAACCCATGACTTTAAAAGCTTTGCAAACACAGTGAATGTATCACTTGGATGCTCACTAAGTACAATCTAGTGTCCTGCTCTGATACCAATTGAAAATACAAACACGGTTAAATGCTCAAGGCTAACCTAGAGGGAGGGTGAATAGGTTAGACATTTTTTTCGGCTCCCTTAGAAACAAACAAAAGTATATCCCACTAGATTGCTTGTATCACAATATATATATATATATATATCAATTAAAGACACTTAATCAATATATAAGACATGCAAAGTGTGATACAAACAAGCAACAATAACACATACACAATTGATATTATAGTAAGGAAGTCAACTTAAATATAAAGTTCAATCCGTAGTATTCAAATAAGAAATACAAATATAAGAGAATTAGGGATAGATAAAAGTTGACAGTAGATATAACGTGGTAAACCTCAAAAGAGGAAACATCCACGGGTTAGCAACCACAGGCAAATAAAATCCACTAGTAGATAAGAAAAGTACAATCATTCAAGTGACCCGTTCACCTAGAAACTACCCTCCTATCCTACACATGAATATGTCACCCTCTTGCTCAACATTCTGAGGCCTCACACCTCTTGTCAATACTTCCTGGCTCACCCTTTCGGATCCTCACGATCCTAGGCAAGAATTATTTGGTCACCCTTCCGGATCCTCGCGACCCTAGGCAAGACTTTCTTGCTTAACATTCTGAGGTCTCCCACCTTTTGCCAAGACTTGCTTGCTCAACAACATAGGTCTCACACCTATTGTCAATACTTCCTTCTCACAAGGCATCTAATTGATCATGAATGCAAAAAAAAAAAAAAAAACAAGCACGCAACATAAAATGTTATGATCAACACATCCAATGGAAAATACTAGACATAAGTATGAATGCACATAACAAATGTAGTCTAGTCAATCACGTATGTTCAATCCATCTAGATCATGTAAGATATGTTCAGCATTAATTACAACATAGATACATGTATAGATCTAAAACTTGAGTCACAAGATATGTTAAATTAATACATAATCAAGTTTAAATATCATAGGCCAAAAACATGCCAAAATCATGTATTTAGATTAAAGCAAGAGTTCTAGAGCATTTTATCTATTCATGAAATCAACTAAGAACAAGAATAGCTCAAAAGAACACAAGCACATGTATCATAGTGAGATTTCGGCCAAATAGAGCCTAATACATGTGAGGAACTATTTTTCACAAAATCAATCAATTAAAGATCATCAAATAGTCATAGAATCAAAGCTAGCACAATACAATCCCAAACATGTGAAAACATAGGCAAAACCAAAACCTAAATCAACATGTGAGATTTCAATTGAAACTCAATCTAGCTTTAAATGAGTTCAAAACTCAAATAAAAATAATCACAAGACACACACACACACACACACACACACACACACACACACATATATATATATATATATATATATATATATAAATATATTGAAGAAGAAAATTCAAGGCAATTGACCAAGTTTTAAAAGAAAGCATTCAGAGAAAATCAATACCTTAGTTGATTTGGTGCAGTCCCGTTTTTGTGAAGTTACACTCCAGAAAAAGCAATAAAACAAACTCAAACCTTCAGAGAAAAGATGGAAGATGAATAGACAAACACTCTCAACTTTGAATCACTCAGATCAAAGTTCAAATGAAGATGTTATGGTGTTTGGAAGGTGAGAAAATTTGGGAGAAAATTCTGCACTCAAATTTTGAATCTCTTCTTAGAATGAAATGTGAGAGGGAATGGATATATAAAAGAGAGGGAAAAGAATACAATCAAAATGACCAAAAGGGACTTAAGTGCACCAATTACACTTGCTACCCAAGATGGCACAAGGGAATCTTGGGGCAGCAAGCATTCTAGCCTGAGATGGCGACGGGGCCATCTCGGGAAAGAGTGCTTGGTTGCAATTCTTTTTCCCTCGACCTCCCTTCGCGTTCTTCGACCGTTCTCCATTCTTCGACCGTTCTCCTGCCTCCGTACTCGGAATTCAGATCCACTTGTGGATTACAAACTATAACTCTATCATGGCCAGGGACATATAAGATACTCAACAAAAAAAATAAGAATTTGACTCAATATACAGTACAAAGACAATGTACATAAAATGATTTGAAAGTGTAGTATCTTTAGACTTAGAACTTGAAATCAATAGTATGCATAACCGAAATTACCAGAACTCAATCAAGAATGATTTATGACTAAAATCAAGTTCAATATCCATGTTATACAAATATATACATATACAAACACAATTCACACTAGAATGCAAACAACATAGAGGTAGTCTCCAATCATGCATTTTCCGAAACATGTTATTTTAATACCAATGCATGAGCATTCATCTTCAAGTGTGTGAATGTGTTATAAATGGGGAACAACGATGTAAGGACACATATGTGTGATTTTTATGTGTGTGCCTATAATGGTGCACAACTATGCAGGGGACACAAATGTATGAATTATGTTTGTGTGCCTAAGCCTTGTAAGAGAAAGATAAGGTCTTAGTATACCTTTGTAGAACCATATAACATCCTTTCTTCTTTGAATCTTGAATCATCATGAATCTAAACAACTAAATCATTACAAGCAAACATCATTTTGATATGGAATTAATGCCAACATAATCTGAAATGTAACATTTGGAAGCTCAAATAGCAAGAGTAAATGAGGTATTCAAGGGCCTACTCTTGTATTGAAAGTGAAGAAGGCTCTTCGGATTCCGAGGGATGTGAAATGAATCACATAGCCTTGTACACGTTACATGATGACAACTTTAAAAGAGGCCACAAGACATCTATCACTCAAGATCGACAATGTAGAAGCTAGTTTGGTTGATGATTGCCACGAGAGCACAAGTGGCAGAAGCTTTGGTAGAGAAAGTTTAGGCTTTAAGAACTTGAGTGATGAAGGGTTGAATTATGAAGACTTTATTAAAAGTCTTCAAAGGTCCTTGAAGAAGATGAATGATCAAATCAAGAAGTTGAAGAAGAAAAATCTTCAACTAAGGGCCAAGCTAGATGAATCCTTGAAGATGAACATAGTTGATTTGTCCAATTATTTGAAAGAGATTGATGATTTCCATCAAAGGATGAAGGTGATGAAGGATGAACTTGCCAACAAAGACATTTTCTTGAAGATCATCAAGGATAAAGAGATAAGGTGCCTTGGAGAATTGAAAACGTTATTCAACCTCAACCTTAAGGAAAAGAAGAGCTTCACCTCCATATCATCCTAGGAGGAAGATTGATCTTGGAGAGTCAACCAAGAATGGCCAAGTGAAAATGCAAATGAAGAATGGAGCTAAACCTCAATAATCAAGAGCTCCACCTCCAAGCCTTCTTCAACCGAGAAGGCATGATCAACCGACTCATCCACCTAAACAAGCTAGACCATAAGAAGGTCATCAATCAGCTTAAGTCTAAGGAGAAGCCAATAGGTGCATCATCAAAGACAACCTCATCAACATGGCGATGCCTCGATGAGATCACAATGCAATGGTATAAATTCTTACTTTATACCTACTTGCCATTTGTGTGATATGATTGGCCGCTTAAGACAAAATTGATTTAAATACAATATGAGGTGTAGATTAGAGGGCATGAAAGAAAAATGGTTGAAAAAGAGGGCAAGTTTGCATGAACCTAGGGTTTTTAAAAATTTGTCTTTGACCACTAAAAATAAAAAAGTGGAGCCTAGGTGGGTTAGAAAGAATGAACCCACTTGTCTTAGTGCCCGTGAGAAACTCGTAGATGAAACTAGGTCCTTTGGACTTGGCAAGTCTATAAGGGCTCATGCTTCTCATTGACTTGATTGGAATTGACCGCATTTGGGGAACTAAAGCAGGGAGAGTGAACTTGCCTGATTTGGTATAAGCAACAAGTTGATTAATTTTATGCTATTTTGATAATTACTTGAGATGCTTGGTTGCACATAGATGCTTGCTAGTTTTTTAGTAAGTGTGCACCATTGTTTGCTTAAAATACATGTCATATTTATGTTCGAACGTACATTTTTGGACAAGGATAATTATTTAGGAAAGTGCATTTGAATGACATATAATTTATCTCCATGACATGTGAACTTGCTTATTATGACATGCTTAAAATGATATGCATGAATTGATTTTGATTGCTTATATGCAAAATATGTGCGAGTGAAAATGAGAAGAATAATCAATAAGGATCTTGTATCCATGCAAACAATACCGATTTTATAACCAAATTAGTATTCTCATTATTCTTAATGGTGAAACAAGACTACTATCATACAGATAATTATCTGAAAAAATCTAATAGGGTCTTCTGATCCAATTTCTTGATTTGCCTTTAAGGGTTAAAAAAGTTGCCTTATCTTAAAAACTTTAGAAACTATATCATGTTTGCATATGGAAAAAGGGTATATATTATGGAAACCCTCTTGATGTTTACTTTGTAAAATACCATTGTTTGAACTTGAATGCTATATGTGTTGCATGTAAAGTGTTAGGGTTATGCTCAATAGAAAGAGTATAATAATGTATTTGAAAATATTTTCATATTGATAAAGTGATTTCTAGTTTAACAAATCTTATAGCATTTATAGTTTAATTATTATAATTGTCAAAAGTAAATAATCATAAGGTCAAAAGACTATGAGAAAAGAAGAATTGTTTATACATCTAGATATGTATGAGGTAGATACAATTCTTTAGTTAGTCTTGAATAATATTCACAACTTAAGATAAAAGCTTGGGCGCCTTTGTCTTGTCAAAGTTGTAGATTCTTTTGCTGGCATTTAAGTGGGATCAAATGTGTTATGATGAGTCTAAAGTCATAAAAGTGTGGTGTCTTTGGGTAAAAGAATCTAATGCACTGGGTGCATTGAATTGGATCGAAATGAATTACTTTATCTAGAACAGTCAATGGATAAAAGTTTTCAATTAAAGACAATCGGAAAGTCTATCTCAATCCTGAGATAAATGATGGACTTATGGTTGCAAATATAGCATAGTCTATCCTTGATAATTTGGTGGTATTCATTTGTTAATCGATATAGGACTTCATTTATAGATATGGACATCGTGGCTCCATTTATTGAATGAGAGTTGAATACCTTCATAAGGATATTTTAAGGTTTTGGATATTAAATCTTAACGTTAAGTTTTCAATAGTGACTATTGAAACATGGCTTCTGGACAAGTCAAAATATCCAAGTTCAAAATGTGGTAATATGAGTAAATATGGTAACCTGGAGAGATACAGGCGGTCTTTGAGCTCTTGGCGATTACTGGTATTCTTCACGAGGATACACTTTCTCTAATAAGGTTGTCTAGGGTATGAATGAGTGACATCAACTTATTCTATCTTTATTTAAGAGTTTAATTTTTGTTCTTTAGGGGAATGAACGAAAATTAAACAGATCGGACCTTAGTGAATCATTTGTTGATTGTGATTGGGTTGTGTTTATTGGAGCTTAAATTTAGATAGCCCGCCAAGATCCCTAATCGACACGAACTTGCATGGATCACTTGATATATTCTACCGGACCAATTTAGGGGTCCATCTATTAAGGCATGTGAACTTGTTTGTTTTTGTAAGAAAGGTCTAGTTCACGTGTGGATTTTTTATAAAGGTCCAATGGATTTAATAAAATAAGGAAAATAATATATGACTCATATACTTGTGTTGGGCGGCAAAGCTAATTAAGAATAGCTTAATTATATTATATTATTTTATTATTTTATTAAATGGAAATTAATTAATTATTTAATCAATAAATTAAAATGATACATTCTAAACAATGTACCATCTAAATCGGTTCCTAAAACACCGGATGAGTTGTGGACTAGGCGAAATCCTAGTTTACAACACTTAAGGATATTTGGATATCCTGCACACGTGTTAAAAGGAAAGACATAAAATATGGATTCCCGTCCAGAAACATGCATATTTGTAGGGTATCAAAAAGAAACAAAAGGGTATTATTTTTGTAGTCCTTCAGATCTTAAAGTGTTTGTTTCGACAAATGCTAAATTTCTAGAAAAGGACTATATGAATAATTTTGTGCCTAAAAGTAGAATTGTTCTGAATGAGCTTTTAGGAGGTACAATTCCACAAGAGGTTTCGCAACCAAGCCCAATTGTAAGTTCCGTACCAACACATGATCAACAATCTACTATACCTCATCGTAGTGGGAGGGTTGTTAGACAACCCGAGAGATACATTGGTCTCAAGGAATCTATAGAGAATCTTCTTGACGACGATGATCCCTATACGTATAAGAAAGTAATGGAAGATGTTGATTGTCGCCATTGGCAAAAGGCAATGCAATCCGAAATTGAATCTATGTTCAAAAACAAAGTCTGGTCTCTTGTAAACTTGCCTAAAGGGATAAAACCCATTGGGTGCAAGTGGGTATACATGAGGAAAAGAGGAATGGATGGAAATGTGATAACCTTTAAATCTAGATTTGTAGCTAAAGGTTATACACAAAAGGAAGGTATTGATTATGAAGAAACCTTCTCTCCTGTGGCCATGCTTAAATCCATTAGGATACTCTTATCCATTGTGGCATCTCTAGACCTAGAGATTTGGCAAATGGACGTCAAGACAACATTCCTTAATGGAAGTCTTGGCGAAAGCATCTACACGAAGTAATGAGAAGGATTCATTGAAAAGGGCCAAGAGTAAAGGGTATGCAAGTTGCAAAGATCCATATATGGATTGAAACAAGCATCCAGATCCTAGAACATAAGGTTCGATCAAGCCGTGAAAGTTTTGGATTTATTCAAAACCTTGATGAACCTTGTGTATACAAAAGGATTAAAGGTTACAAGTTGGTTTTTCTAGTTCTTTACGTTGATGATATACTACTCATCGGAAATGATGTAGGTGTATTGACATCAATAAAGAATGGTTAGCAAAACAATTTGATATGAATGACTTAGGAGAAGCAAGTTATATTCTTGGTATCCAAGTCATGAGGGATAGAAAGAATAGAACTATTGCATTATCCCAAGCTTCATACATAGATAAAATCTTGTCTAGGTTTTCCATGCAAGATTCCAAGAAAGGTATGTTACCTTTCAGACTTAGAATCAAACTTTCTAAGGAACAAGTTCCTAAGAATGAGTATGAAGAGTAATTCATGAGTAGGGTTCCATATGCATCGACAGTTGGAAGTATCATGTATACAATGCTCTGTACTAGACCAGATATATGTTTTGTTGTGGGCATAGTTAGTAGGTTTCAATCGAAACCTGGTCCTGGTCATTGGACTACAGTCAAGCATATTTTCAAGTATCTCAGGAGAACAAGAGATTATATGCTTGTATACTCTTGTGGCGATTTAATTCTCGTTGGGTATATAGATTCTGATTTTCAGTCATATTCTGACTCCAAGAGATCAACATCAGGATTTGTGTTTATTATTGGAGGAGGGGCAGTCATATGGAGGAGTATCAAGCAATCTTGTGTTGCCGATTCAACCAGTCAAAAGTGGCTGTCTGGCTCCACCAATTCTTGATTGACTTGGAAGTGGTTCCTGATGCGAATAAACGGTTCACTATCTATTGTGACAATAGTGGAGCAGTGGCTAATTCGAGACAACCAAGAAGTCATAGGAGAGAGAAATACATTGAACGAAATTATCACCTTCGAAAGGAAATTATGCATAGGGGTGACGTGACGATTATCAAGGTCGTTTCAGTAGAAAATCTAGTGGATACCTTTACAAAGGCTCTTCCACAAAAGAGTTTTGATAGGCATCTAGAGAACATGGGAATGAGAGATATGACACATTTGATGTAGAGCAATTGGGAGATTGTTAGGGTTATGCTCGATAGCAAGAGTATAATAATGTATTTGACAATATTTTCATATTAATAAAGTGATTTCTAGTTTAACAAATCTTATAGCTTTTATATTTTAATTATTATAATTGTCAAAAGTAAATAATCGTAAGGTCAAAAGACTATGAGAAAAGAAGAATTGTTCATACATCTAGATATGTATGAGGTAGACACAATTCTTTAGTTAGTCTTGAATAATATTCACAACTTCAGATAGAAGGGTTGGGTGCCTTTATCTTGTCAAAGTTGTAGATTCTTTTGCTAGCAATTGAGTGGGATCAAATGTGTTATGATGAGTCTAAAATGATAAAAGTGTTGTGTGTTTGTGCAAAAGAATCTAGTGCACTGGGTGCATTGAATTGGATCAAAATGAAATACATTATCTAGAACCGTCAATGGATAAAAAATTTCTTTTGAAGACAATCAGAAAATCTATCTCAATCCTAAGATAAATGATGGACTTATGGTTGCAAGTGTTATCATTTGAGCTATCAATGAGTACGATTATATAGCATAGACTATCCTCGATAGTTTGGTGGTATTCTTTTATTAATCGATATAGGACTTCATTTATAGATATGGACATCGTGGCTCCATTTATTGATTGAGAGTAGAATACCATCATATGAATGTTTTGAGGTTTTGGATATTAAATGTTAACGTTAAGTTTTCAATAGTGACTATTGAAACATGGCTTCTGGACAAGTCAAAATATCCAAGTTCCAAATGTGGTCATATGAGTAAATATGGTAACTTGGAGAGCTATAGGCGGTTTATGAGCTCTTGGCGATTACTGGTATTCTTCACGATGAAACACTTTCTCCAATAAGGTTTTCTAGGGTATGAATGAGTAACATCAACTTATTGTATCTTTATTTAAGAGTTCAATTTTTGTTCTTTAGTGGAATAAACTAAAATTACATAGATCGGACCTAAGTGAATCATTTGTTGATTGTGATTGGATTGTGTCGATTGGAGCTTAAATTTAGATAGCCCGCCAAGATCCCCAATCCACACGAACTTGCATGGATCACTTGATATATTCTACCGAACCAATTTAGGGGTCCATCTAGATTTGTATTAAGGCATGTGAACTTGTTTCTTTTTGTAAGGAAGGTCTAGTTCACATGTGGACATTTTATTAAGGTCCAATGGATTTAATAAAATAAGAAAATTAATATATGGCCCATATACATGTGTTGGGCGGCAAGGCTAATTAAGAATAGCTTAATTATATTATTTAATTTTATTATTTTATTAAATGGAAATTAATTAATTTGTTGATTAATTAATTATTTAATTAAAAGTCAAAGTCTTTTTCTATTAGGAGATGGTCTCCTAATATTGTACTATTGTTGGTAGTAAAATTAATATTAAAGACTATATTTGATAAGTAGATAAATATAAGGAGTTATTTATCTAATCAAATTAGGAAGTTTTTAATATGGTTACAAACACACTATTGAGTTGGATTAGGAGTCTTGGTGTAGGATAGAATTTCTTTTTGAAAAGGATTCTTAACCACCAAGTAATTCAACCTAAGAAAAGGATTCTTAACAACCAAGTAAATCCTTCTTAGGAAAAGATTTAAGTTTCCTAATACATATCCTATGAATTTCGGCCAGCTATGTATATATAAGAGGAGGATAGAATTCCTTTTAGATAAGGATTCTTAACTACCAAATAAATCCACCTAAGGAAAGGATTCTTGCCAATCAAGTAAATCCTTCTTAGGAGAGGATCAATCATCCTATATTTATGTGTTTGAAATTCGGCCAGCCCGTATAATTAATTGCAAGGATTAATTTTGGCCAAGCTTGGGACTTTTAAAAGAGAGATTTTGGCCAAGCAAGAGAGAAGTTTGAGGGAGAAAAAAATTGGTTTTTACTCTAGACAAAATTCGTTCAACTCTAAGCAATAGTGTGTGAATTCGGCCAAGAAGAGAAAAAAAGGTAACGTTTTGATTTTTGATAGTATACTAGTATCCTTTACATCAAAAGGGTTTGTGTACAATATCGAATCAAGGTTCAAGGGGAGTTTCAATCAAATTGATTGGTAATTTACCGGTGACCGGACGAGTTTGTTTTTTTCTCTTGGAGGATATTTGTAACTAACAAAGAAAAGATTTTGTTTGTCTCCATCGTCAGGTATACAATTTAAAGAAAGAGAGCCCACACTCCTAGGTGATTCACGTTCGTGATTGGATTGGAAGATCATACGGAATCCATTCGGCGCTTGTTCAATCTTCATAAGAAAAAGGTACAGTACATTTATATACCTCAATTAATCTAGGGTTAAGGTTCATGTTATTAAAAGAGAAAATTTTTATTTATACGCAAACCCTAATTTTTATTAAATTTTCTCACGCTTCCTCTGCGCGTGTTTTTTCCCTACATAAAGCAACAATCTCACATATTTTCCTTAAATAAAACTCCTTGAATCTCTCTCAATTACTTATGTTGCATAGTGTTCATTTACAAGATTAAGCATCGTATTTGTGCTAATAGCTCTATTTGCTAAAGCAACCAGATAGGGGGAGATTTGTTTCCTATCTCATGAAAAAAAGGGAGGAGAAGTCTTCAGAGATATAGGTGGGAGCATTGTCTATGCTTTGGGGTAGAGATCATGAAAGAAGGAGTAACCCATTTAGGGGGAAAATTAAACATGCATTTGTTTATATTGCTTTATCGAGGGCATTTGCATTTTATATTTGTTCACCTCACATGCACTTGTTCTTAGAAAGTGCTTTCTTGCTATTGTGTGTAGATATGATGATCTATGAAGAGATTGAAAACCTTGAAGACTTAGAATATTAGGTCTCTCTTTTTGTAACGTCGAATGGACTCTCGTGGACAATAGCTAGATTTTTTTTATTTTTCTGAGGAATTATTTGTTAGTGGTTGTTTTGTCATAAAATAGCCAGAGGGAGAGATTGTTGGGATTATGCTCTATAGCAAGAGTGTAATATTGTAATTAACAATCTTTTCATATGAATAAAGTGATTTCTAGTTTAACAAATCTTATAGCATTTATAGTTTAATTATTATAATTGTCAAAAGTAAATAATCACAAGGTCAAAAACCTATGGGAAAAGAAGAATTGTTCATACATCTAGATATGTATGAGGCATACACAATTCTTTAGTTAGTCTTGAATAATATTCACAACTTAAGATAGAAGGTAGGGCGCCTTTATCTTGTAAAAGTTGTAGATTCTTTTGCAATCATTTGAGTGGGATCAAATGTGTTATGATGAGTCTAAAATCATCAAAGTGTGGTGTCTTTGGGAGAAAGAATCTAGTGCACTGGGTGCATTGAATAGGATCAAAATGAAATACTTTATCTAGAATCGTCAATGGACAAAAGTTTCATTTGAAGACAATCAGAGAGTCTATCTCAATCTTGAGATAAATGATGGACTTATGGTTGCAAGTGTTATCATTTGAGCTATCTATGAGTACGATTATATAGCATCATCTATCCTCGATAGTTTGGTGGTATTCATTTGTTAATCAATAGAGGACTTCATTTATAGCTATTGACATCGTGGCTCCATTTATTGAATGAGAGTATAATACAATCATATGGATGTTTTGAGGTATTGGATATTAAATCTTAACGTTAAGTTTTCAATAGTGTCTATTGAAACATGGCTTCTGGACAAGTCAAAATATCCAAGTTCAAAATATGGTCATATGAGTAAATACGGTAACTTGGAGAGCTATAGGCGGTCTATGAGCTCTTGGCGATTACTGGTATTCTTCATGAGGATACACTTTCTCCAATAAGGTTGTCTAGGTTATAAGTGAGTGACATTAACTTATTCTATATTTATTTTAGAATTCAATTTTAGTTCTTTAGTGGAATGAACTAAAATTAAATAGATCGGATCTAAGTGAATCATTTGTTGATTGCGATTAGGTTGTGTCTTTTGGAGCTTAAATTTAGATAGCCCGCCAAGATCCCCAATCCACACGAACTTGCATGGATCACTTGATATATTCTACCGGACCAATTTAGGGGTCCATCTAGAATTGTATTAAGGCATGAGAACTTGTTTCTTTTTGTATGAATAGGTCTAGTTCACATGTGGACTTTTTATTAAGGTCCAATGGATTTAATAAAATAAGAAAAATAATATATCCCATATATTATTTATAGGCGGCAAGGCTATTAAGAATAGCTTAAATATATTATTTTTTATTTTATTATTTAATTAAATAGAAATTAATTAATTTGTTGATTAATTAATTATTTAATTAAAAGTCAAAATATTTTTCCTAATAGGAGATGGTCTCCTAAAACTATACTATTATTGATAGTATAGTTAATGTTAAAGACTATACTTGATAAGTAGATAAATAAAAGGAATTATTTATCTTATCAAATTAGGAAGTCTTTAATATTGTTACAAATACACTTTTGAGTTGGATTAGGAGTCTTGGTGTTAGGAGAAGTTAGATTTCCTTTTAGATAAGGATTCTTAACCACCGAATAAATCCATCTAAGGAAAGGATTTTTGCCAACCAAGTAAATCCTTCTTAGGAAAGGAGTTATGATCCTATATATATGAGCATGAGATTTTCGGCCAGCCCTAAGAATTCTATGATGAAAATTTTGGCCATGCCGGGGTAATTTTCAAGAGAGAATTTGGCATAGCAAGAGGAGGGAGAAAAATTTGTTTTTGCTCTAGAAAAAATTCAATCAATTCATAGAAAAAGGGTGTGGAATTCGGCCAAGGATAAAAGAGAAAAAGAGAACATTTTTGTTTTCAATAGTACACTACTATCCTTTACATCAAAAGGGTTTTGTGTACAACATTTAATCAAGGTTCACGCGAGTTTCAATCAAATTGATTGATAATTTACAAGTGACCGGACGTTCTTGGATTTTTCTCTTAGAGGATATTTGTAACTAACAAATAAAAGATTTTGCTTTGTCTCCATCCTCAGGTATACAATAAAAAGTAAGGGAGCCCACACTCCAAGGTGATTCACGTTCGTGATTGGATTGGAAGATCTTACGGAATCAATTCGACGCTTGTTCAATCTTCACGAGAAAAAGGTACGATACTTTTATATACGTCAATTAATCTAGGGTTAAGGTTCTCGTTGCATAAAGGGGAATTTTTTTTATTTATACGCAAACCCAAATTTCGTTTTTATCACGCTTCTGTTGCGTTTTTGAACCGTTCTTTTTCCCTACAGAGATAAAGTCTTGTGAGAGAGTAACCCATTTAGGTGGAGCACTACACATGCATTTGTTTATTTTACTTTATTGAGTGCAATTGCTTTTTATATTTGTTCACCTTAAATGCACATGTTCTTTGAAAGTGTTTTCTTGCTATTATGTGTAGGTATGATAATCTACGAAGAGATTGAAGACCTTGAAAACTTAGAGTATTAGGTATATCTTTTTGCAACGTAGAATGGACTTTCATGGACAATAGCTAGATTTTTTTATTTCTAAGAGAAATTATTTTTGAGTAGTTGTTTTATCATAAAATAGCAAAATGGGAGATTGTAAGGACCAAGATTTTTTTATTGGCTTATTTCATGAAAAACCACACCACATTAAAGATGAGTGTGTAATTGGTAGCTTAAGTCCTTGTTGGTAAGCTTCCTACCATTTCCATGACTTCAAGAAGATAATGTATATTCACTTGACTTTACCTATTGAAGAGTTTAGGCTCATACACACTTCATGCATGATTTGTTTCATCTTGCATTTGTGTTGTCTATTGCTTATATGTGTGCATCATTTACACATTGCACACACTAGTACATGCATTTATATCTGATTGCTTATGTGTGCATCCTTACTCACAATCACACTTGCATTTCATTCTTAGTCTTAAATGTGGTTGTTGTGTGTTTAATTCATTTTTCGTTGTTTGATCAAAAACGTCTGCGCCTGCATAGTGGTGTGTTTTTCTTAGCGTTAAGTGAGACCTTTTAAGTCTCTAGTCCATGGGTCAGTACACGGGTAGGCTACCAGCGTAGTACCTGTGCAATTGCCTAGGAAATATTTTCAGAGTATTGGGTGTATGCATATGCACGGTTTGTGCGCTGGTCCTAACCAGCACATTGCCTATTGTCCGCAGGTAAGTGCGCGAGTGTACGTGGGTCTTCCTACTAGCACATAACAAAGATTTGGAGGAATTTACATCTTTTCATGTAGCTCGTTAAACCCCACTATGTAAACGTATATAACCCTTCTTCTTTACTCACTCCTCTAAATGTAAATAAGCCCTAGAGATAGATAAAGAGAGTCTACAGAGAGAAAGCTCCATTAGAGTTTTATTAACTCTCCAAACCCAAAACCCATCTCCATCTTGTATCATTCATCATCATTTGAGCATGGGTCTTCGTGGTTTCATGACTAGGTAAGTTACAACTACATTAAAGTTCACTTATTGTTGTTCTTAGTATAGATTTGGCATTTATTGCTTGATTAAATGCCTAGATTCTACTTTATTGTATATTTTTTAGTCTTTATAACATGATTGGGTTTGTTTGTTGATAGCTTTCATCAGGTTTTTTATGCCTAAATAGCTAATCCATATATGTTCATGTACGCTTAATTGATGATTAGGATGGTCTTGTCCATCTAGTATAGAGTTCATGAACATTTATGTGTATGCCTCATTAATTGCATTCCTTGATTGCATGGTTATTGCCCTTGTTTTATATTGTGACAACTTGTGTTGGTTGGACTTTATTTGACAATTAGGTTGTTAGATCTTATCTACATCTAATTGAGTCAGTATATATGGGCATGTAGGCATTATTTGATAACTAGGTTGTTTAATTGCATTATAACATCTAGTTAAGCATTTTGTGATTTATCTTACACATTATTGCATTTGAGCATAGTGTCATACATACACTTAGACCATATACTCCTCATAGAGTCAAAGTCTTGTGACTTCTAGGTTAAGTTGCACAAGCAAGTCAAGTATTGTAACAAAGGTTGGGTTGGCAAGCAATCGGTCAAGTGCCATTGTAAAAGGCTCGAGGGGTAGAGTAGGAGGTGCTCACACCAAGAGTAGTGGATCAGGGGATATCACTGAGGATTGAACCAAGAGTGTTGAATAGTAGTGCTCATAGCATGAGGTTGTCGAGAGTGAGAGCCCGGGTTTCACTTGAGGGTATAACCTTTTATTCATAAAGTGGATTTTTTTTATTGTGTGTGGCTACGAAATAGCTTGTGATTTTTCCTATTTGGAGGTTTCTACGTATACATATACTGTTATTTATATTTTCGCACTTTAACCTTGATTTTGATTGTTTGTTTGTTGGGTGAATTTCTAATATTGATTAAATTGAGAAGTTGAAAATCAATCAGATTAAAACTTATTCACCCCTCTTTAGGTATAGCAATACACGTTTTATGGAATTTCAGGCGCAGTTGACCCTTTATGTTATTTTGGATTTGCCCCTTCGTACTAACCCACGTGAAAAGCACGAGACATGAAAAGTGGATTGAAATGAAGTTTTGTTACTCTTATGTCAGCTTCTACCAGTAAATGAAAGTTCTACGGTACTGCTATTATTGGCAAAATCTGAAATAATGACAGGTCAACAAAATTGCCCAAATGTGTAGGAATTAAGATGCCACATCACCAAAAGTCAACTGGACTGAGCCAACCCAAGTTGACTAAAGATGACCTCACAACACTCGATTGGGGTCACCTGAACGATCGGGTGGAGATAACTCAACTAAAGTGATTAGATTGACCAGACAAAGATGACCCAGTCAGAATTATTGAGATGGTCGGGTCAAAGAATCTGGTCAAGATCGAATCACTAGTCCGGGAGAGTGAATTATGGTCTGGTCTAGTAGATGGTCAACCAAGTGACAAGTGGACAATGTTGAATTCAATGCAATCACGACTCAGATACGCAAAGAATGAGTCTTACTCAAATAAGGTTGATCAGACCATTTTATACCTATTTTAGGGTCCCTATTTCCTATCGTTTGTTCTAATTTTCGAGCGTGTTTTTGTTTATAATGTGTTTGTTGAGTCATGTACTGGTATATATTCCCTATTTCATGGTTTTGACCTTAAAGATTATATTAGGAAGCAAAATGAGCCAAAAATGTGAATAAACGGAAGTATGCAGAGTTGCTGCGTCTCACCATTGATACAAACCACGATGTGATCTAAGCCCAACCATGGCCAAGCAAATCTAGATGTTTTTATGGCTGACCTGTCGTCAAACTGAAACATAACACTGAGACTGCGTGCATGAACCCCTCTGTGTTTTTTGACAGCTTATGGGCTGAAATCTCATGGACCTGTGATGAACATCCAACTTGTGGGTGCCATAACTCCCTCTTCTAATCAAACCACATTGACAACTATTTATATTTAGAAAAATACAGAAGTCTAGTTTTCAAAACTTTTTACGGATTGCGGTTTCGACTTTTTTGGAGGAAGTTATGCCAATTTGAGTAATTGGTGTGCATTGCATAAGTGTCATTCGGCAGGCAACCAAACCGTTGAATTAAGACAGTAGCTTCAACAACATTTCGGTGGAAAGAATTGGCTGGCACCATGGCCGAATCCAACCACCGAATTGCACCTAGAGGTCGGTTTTTACCCAAAATTGAGGGGCAGTTTTGTCCCTGTACTACAATTTCGTACCCTAACTCCCAATACAATATAAACATCTATTTCTCTCCTCTCTTGAGAGGAGAACCAAGCAGCACCCTTCCTCTTTACCTTCTTCATCATTTCCTAAGAGAGAAGCTTTAATGCATCCATAGAGGTTTTCCTCTAAGGAAAGCTTACTACCACCATTTCTACTCATATTTCCCCACATTTGTAAGTAGATTGCAGGAGTTATAAGAGGTCTTTAATCAATTTCGATCTAGGGAAAGGACGGAGCTCCTAAAGGGGTGTTTCAAGGGTTGTATGTATTTACTCTTTCTCCATGTATTTCTTGTTTTCCATTTCTGTACTCCCCATTGGGGAGTATTTTGTAATCCTACACTTTGGCTATATATATATGATAATTTTTATGTGAATTTGAGTTTTGTTTCATTCTTGCCTTCTTTGATTAAAGCTATTATCTTGAAATGTATATTTATGGATGATTGAAAATTTATGTGTCCATAGATGGGATTAGGAGTAGATTAATGTAATTGTAGAAGTAGTTGTAATCAAATATCCCATTTGTGTGTGTATGTCTTTGGAATGTCGAAATTAGGATGTATGGATGGCTTTGAGTGAATTAGATTTAGGATTATGCCTTGGATGGCCTTTTCGGGTATAGTCGTAGCTAATTAGCTAGCAAGAATAGATAAAATTAGTAATTGCCATATTTGAAAAGTTTTGGTTCATTGGTTTTGTTATACATTGGTCTTTAGGAATTTATCACGCAAGGATCTCTAGTTAAGTTACGATTACAGACACAATATTGGATTTTGGCTACTTCTCGTAAGAAAAAACCCACGCAGCGGAAGCGTAGAAAAATTCAAAAATTAGGTTTGCTTATAAATACAAATTTTCCATTTTAATAACAAGAACCTTAACACTATATTAATTGATGTATATTAAAAGTATCGTACCTTTTTTTTCATGACGATTGAACTAGCGTCGAATTGAATCCGTAAGATCTTCCAATCCAATCACGAATGTGAATCACCTAGGAGTATGGGCTCCCTTTCTTTAAATTGTATGCCTGAGGTAGGAAACAAACATAATCTTCTTCTTTGTTAGTCATAAAAATCCTCCAAGAGAAAAACCAAGAACTGCCGGTCACTTTTGAATTATCAATCAATTTGATTGAAACTTGCGTAAACCTTGATTCGATGTTGTACACAAAACCCTTTTGATGAAAAGGATTCTAGTTTACTCACGATAACAAAAACGTTCCCTCTTTTCACTATGCTTGGCCGAGTTCTTCACACAATGAGTTGGACGAAGTTTTTTTTTTATAACAATAAAAAAAACAAGTAGAAAACAACTTCTCACACCAAAAACTAAGGCTTTGTCGAAATTTATAGGTAGTATATATAGGAGGCCAAATCCTCTCATAAGAAGGATTACTTTGTGGACAAGAATCATTTCCTTAGGTAGATTTACTTAGTGACCAATAATCCTTTTCTAAAAAGAATTCTTTCCTACACCAAGACTCCTAATTCAACTCAATAGTGTATTTGTGACAATATTAAAGACTTCCTAATTTGACTAGATAAATAATTTTTTTCATTTATCTACTTATGAAATATAGTCTTTAATATTAATTATACTACCAACAATAGTAAAATATTAGGAGACCTTCTCCTAATAGAAAAATGATTTTGACTTAATTAAATAATTAATTAATTACCAATTTAATTAATTTTCATTTAATTAATTAATAAAATAAAAAATAATATATTTAAGCTTTTATATATTAGCCTTGCCGCTAATGACAATATATAATTATATATATTATTTTTCTTATTTTATTAAATCCATTGAATTTTTATAAAAAGTCCACATGTGAACTAGACCCAATCTTACAAAAAGAAACAAGTCTGCATGCCTTAATACAATTCTAGATGAACCCCTAAATTTTTCCGGTAGAATATATGAAGTGATCCATGCAAGTTCGTGTGGATTGGGGATCTTGGCGAGCTATCTAAATTTAAGCTCCAATAGACACAACCCAATCACAATCAACAAATGATTCACTTAGGTCCGATCTATTAATTTTAATTCATTCCACTAAAGAACAAAAATTGAACTCTTAAAAAAAGATAGAACAAGTTGATGTTACTCATTCATACACTAGAAAACCTTATTGGAGAAAGTGTATCCTCATGAAGAATATCAGTAATCGCTAAGAGCTCATAGACCGCCTATAGTTCTCCAAGTTACCATATTTTCTCATATGACCACATTTTGAACTTGGATATTTTGACTTGTCTAGAAGCCATGTTTTAATAGACAATATTGAAAGCTTAACGTTAAGATTTAATATCCAATACCTCAAAACATGCATATGATGATATTCTACTCTCATTTAATAAATTGAGCCACGATGTCCATATCTATAAATGAAGTCCTCTATCGATTAACAAATGAATACCACCAAACTATTGAGGATAGAATATGCTATATAATCGTACTCATTGATAGATCAAATGATAACACTTGCAACCGTAAGTCTAACATTTATCTCAGGATTAAGATAGACTCTATGATTGTCTTCAAATGAAAACTTTTATCCATTGACGGTTCTAGATAAAGTATTTCATTATGATTCTATTCAATGCACCTAGTGCACTAGATTTTTTTGCCCAAAGACACCACACTTTGATTATTTTAGACTCATCATAACTCATTTGATCCCACTCAAATGCTAGCAAAAGAATCTACAACTTTGACAAGATAAAGGCGCCCAACCTTTTATCTAAAGTTGTGAATATTAATCAAGACTAACTAAAGAATTGTGTCTACTTCATACATATCTAGATGTATGAACACTTCTTCTCTTCTCATAGTCATTTCACCTTATGATTATTTACTTTTGACAATTATAATAATTAAACTATAAATGTTATAAGATTTGTTAAACTAGAAATCTTTTTATTAATATGAAAAGATTGTCAAATACATTGTTATACACTTGCTATCGAGCATAATCCCAACAATCTCCCACTTGCTCTATAGCAAATTGTCATATCTCTCATTCCCATGTTCTTTAGAAGCCCATCAAAACTCTTTTACGGAAGAGCCTTTTTGAAGGGATCCGTTAGATTATCTGCTGACGCGATCTTGGTAATCATCACATCGCCCATATGCACAATTTCCCTCAAAAGGTGATACTTTCTTTCAATGCGTTTCCCTCTCTTATGACTTCTTGGTTCTCTCTAATTATCCACTGCTCCACTATTGTCACAATAGATAGTGATTTGCTTATTCAAATTAGGAACCACTTCCAAGTCAATCAAGAATTGGCGGAGCCTGACAGCCTCGCATTCTGTAACATACTCGGCTTCCATGGTGGAATCGGCAATACAAGATTACTTGATACTCCTCCATATGACTGCCCCTCCTCTAATAGTAAACACAGATCCTGATGTTAATCTACTGGAGTTAGAATCTGACTGAAAATCAAAATTTGTATACCTAATGGGAATCAAATCCCCTATAGAGTATAAAAGCATATAATATCTCGTTCCCCTGAGATACTTGAAAATATGCTTGACTGTCGTCCAGTGATCAGGACCAAGTTTCGATTATAACCTGCTAACTATGCCCATAGCAAAACAAATATCCGGTCTAGTACAGAGCATTGCGTACATGAGACTTCCAACTGCCAATGCATATGGAACCCTACTCATGAATTGCTCTTTATGCTCATTCTTAGGAACTTCTTCCTTAGAAAGTTTGATTCCATGTCTGAAAGGTAACATACCTTTCTTGGAATCTTGCATGGAAAACCTAGACAAGATTTTCTCTATATATGACTCTTGGGATAATGCAATCATTCTATTCTTTCTATCCCTTATGACTTAGATACCAAGAACATAATTTGCTTCTCCTAAGTCCTTCATAGAAAATTGTTTTGCTAACCATTCTTTACTGATGTCAATACACCTACATCGTTTCCGTTGAGTAGTATATCTTTAACGTAAAGAACTAGGAAAACTAACTTGTCACCTTTAATCCATTTGTATACACAAGGTTCATCAAGTTTTTGAATAAATCCAAAACTTTTCAATCGAACCTTATGTTCCAGAATCTGGATGCTTGCTTCAATCCATATATGGATCTTTGCAACTTGCATACCCTTTCCTCTTAGCCTTTTTTAATGAATCCTTCTGGTTGCATCATGTTGATGCTTTCGTCAAGACTTCTATTGAGGAAAGTTGTCTTGACTTTCATTTGCCAAATCTCTATGTTTACAGATGCCGCAATGGATAAGAGTATCCTAATGGATTTAAGCATGGCAAAATGAGAGAAGGTTTATTCATAATCGATACCTTTCTTCTATGTATAACCTTTAGCTACCAATCTAGCTTTAAAAGTTTTCACTTTTCCATCCATTCCTCTTTTCCTCTTGTATTCGTACTTACACCCAATGGGTTTTATCCGTTTAGGCAAGTCTACAAGAGACCAGACTTTGTTTTTGAACATAGATTCAATTTTGGATTGAGTTGCCTTTTACCAATGGCGACAATCAACATCTTTCATTACTTCCTTATATGTATAGGGATCATCGTCGTCTGGGAGATTCTCTATAGATTCTCCTAAACTGATGTATCTCTCGGGTTGTCTATTAACCCTCCCACTACAACGAGGTATGGTAGATTGTTGATCTTGTGTTGGTAGGGAACTTACAATTTGGCTTGATTGTGAAACCTTTTGTGGAATTGTATCTCTTGAAAGCTCATTCAGGACAATTCTACTTTTAGGCACAAAATTATTCATATAGTCCTTTTCTTGAAATTTTACATTTGTCGAAACAAATACTTTAAGATATGAAGGACTATAAAAATAATATCGTTTTGTTTCTCTTGGCTACCCTGTAAATATGCATGTTTCTGAACGGGGACTCCATATTTTCTCTTTCCTTTTAACACTGCGTAGGACATCCAAATATCCTTAAGTGTTGTAAACTAGGCTTTCGCCTTGTCCATAACTCATGCGGTATTTTAGGAACCGACCAAGATGGTACATCGTTTAGAATGTATATTGCGATTTGTAAAGCATATCCCCAAAAAAAATTAGGGAGTGTTGAATAACTCAATATAGACCTAACCATGTCCAAAAGAGGTATATTTCACATTCTGCCACCCCATTTTGTTGAGGTGTGCCTGGTGTAGAAAACTGAGAAATTATCCTATTATCAATAAGATATTACTGAAACTCACCAGATAGATATTCTCCACCACAATCAGACCTTAAGATATTTATGTGTTTCTCAAGCTGATTTTACACTTCTGCTTTAAATGCTTTGAGCATGTCAAAAGCATCTGACTTATGTCTCATGAGATACACATAACCAAATCTTGAGTGATCATCCGTGAAAATGAAGAAGTACTCATACCCACCTCTAGCTTGAATGCTCATAGGTCCACACACATCAGTGTGTATCAATCCTAAACGTTCGATGGCTCTTGTGCCTTTGGTCGTAAATGACCTTTTGGTCATTTTACCTTCCAAACAAGATTTCACAATTTGGTAGATCATCAACCTTTAAGTCACTTAAGGTTAATATGACGTAGGCTCAAATGCCATAGGTAGGTTTCATATTTTGATAATTTTACTCTTTTATGATTAGGTTCCATTGATTCTATGTCTAACAGGTGAGAGATATTTCTATGCAAATAGAATAAACCATTTTCCAATGTACCTTTGCAAATATTTTTGTTATTCTTACTAATAATAAAACCTTTTATTAAAAGTAACCGAATATCCAAATTTATTTAGACAAAAGACCGAAATTAAATTCCTCTTGAATTGTGGTACATAATAAATGTTTATTAAATCTGAATGCCTATAAGAATCTAAATTGATTCTAATATCTCCAACTACACTAGTTGACACCAATGCTCCATTGTCTAAATACAAGTTGAATTCATTCTTATTCAGTCTATTCCTTTGACCCTTTTCTCCACAAAGGAAACACTTCCCTTTGATCTTGGTTACTATCTTGGTCTCCTTCTAAGAAGGCTCAAGTTTCTTTTTCTTCTGTTGTCTCTTGACCTTCTTATGAGTCTTTAACAGTAGCAACTTACCAAGCATATGAATCTCTTGACCCTTGCCTTTCACAAAGATTTTTTCCATGCTTTAAACATCTTGCATCAGGCTTTGCAAGGTGTATTTCTTATTTTTTTAAGGTGTAGTCAAACTTGAATTGATCAAAGGAATCCGACAGTGAGTTGACAATCATGTCAATTTTGGTCTCACCATCTATCTCAGCACCATTTAGTTCAATAATGTTGAGATGTGCTATGACTTTCATCATGTGATCTTTTACACCCTGTCCAGATTTCATCCCAAGATTCATAAAAGCAGTCACTGCCTCTCTCTTAGTCATCCTAGACCTTATAGCAAACATCTCCTCTAGAGACATCATTATATCGGCAACAATCACCATTCCTTCATGTTGCTGTTGCAACACGTCGGAGATGTGGCCATAATGTAACATACATTTATCCATCTCATCTGAAGACTTCCACTACTAATAGTCGTCTCTTTGCTCCTGAGTAGATTCATTAGTTTGGTGGTTAAGGAATAGACATAACGAATTTATGTTTTTCAGCTTGCAATAACAACCCAATTTTCTTTTTCCATGTGACATAATTATCATCAGTTAAAGTATTATCTTTTAGGATGCTGATTAGGGATGGGGTCATGATTTCTTTATAATAACAAAAAATATATAAGTAAATAATCATGATAAAGCACTTTCGAATATTTATCTTGAATTAAATAAAAATAATTCAATCGTAAAAATTCAACGGTGATCCAACACCCATAAATGTCATGCCTCATTTGGGAGTTCACAACATTTACTAGTTGGACTAGGTCCCACCTAATTGTTAACATAACAACCAATGTTTTCAATTTTAGCCTTGTGATTTTATTAACAAGAACTCTTCAGAGAATATTAATAAACTCACATTGAGTGTGTTACCAAGTTATCGACCTTCAATATAATCCCTCACGAATATCCCTCCTTTGGGAGTAGATATCGTTTGGGCTAATTGTCTAGTCTATCATTATAAGGAAGTATCTTGCTAAATTCCATTCATGAATACCTCTTGGGAGGTTATTACATGAAACATAAAGCTCAACTAAACTTGGAGGCCGTAGGTGTTCCAAAACATCTTCTCCCACTTGATTATTTTAGGCGTGTGATCGAATTCCAAAGAATGATTTACCAAGTTATCTAGATGCCAGTTTAGATACCTAAACCATTCTATAAATGTTCATACCAAAAGAGATATATGAGTGGCACTCCTATTCTATATGACATGTTATCAAACAATGACAAACATTGCAATATTTATAATTTTGGTCCATCCTAGGAAAGCAAGTAAATTACATGTCTTAGAATACAAAAAACTCCTTTCTTGGTGAACAAGTCTTCACGTGACCTTCGTCGTTTGGACTCTCTCGGTTGCCTCCCATGGGCATGCGCACCCTTGGTTCCTACCCATGGGCATGCGCATGCTACAACCCCATAAAGGGCTGCCATGCGCAGCCCATGGCTTCCATAGGACTGCCGTGCACAGCCCAAGCCACAACAAATGTGGCCGCGTGCTCTTCACACACAAGTTTGTTGCTACGGCTCGCATGGCCCCAAACTTGTTCCGGTTGCTCCCAATTCTTCAAACTTTTGAGTCTTCGATACTTGAATGTATTACAGAAGAATTTAAAATAACAAAATACTGCAGTTTTTTTTATTATTATTATTACAACAACAACAATAAAAAAATTAGCATCTACCAAGAAGGAAATTATGGCGATGATGGACCACCCTTCTTGTTACAATCCCAAAACAAAAATACATTGAAATTCTAGGACCAAAAATGAGCAATAACAATCGACATATAAAACATATATATATATCCATACATTCCAATGTAAATATATATGTGAATACCTAGAGTGTCATTTCTTTCTAAAACATGCATATATACAATTAAAAAAAAATGATTCATGTACACATACATCAATAATCAAGGGTACATCCAGGCTCTGATACCAATTGTAAGGAAAAAACCCACACAACGGAAGCGTAGAAAAATTCAAAAATTAGGGTTTGCTTATAAATACAAATGTCCCATTTTAATAACAAGAACCTTAACCCTAGATTAATTGATGTATATAAAAAGTATCGTACATTTTTTTTTGTTACGATTGAACTAGTGTCGAATTGAATACGCAAGATCTTCCAATCCAATCATGAACGTGAATCACCTAGGAGTGTGAGCTCCCCTACTTTAAATTGTATACATGAGGATGGAAACAAACAAAATCTTCTTCTTTGTTAGTCACAATAATCCTCCAAGAGAAAAACCAAGAACGTCCGGTCACTTTTGAATTATCAATCAATTTGGTTGAAACTCGCGTGAACCTTAATTCGATGTTGTACACAAAGCCCTTTTGATGCTAAGGATACTAATGTACTATCAAAAACAAAAACGTTTCCTCTTTTCTCTATGCTTGGCCGAATTCTTCACACAATGAGTTGGACGAAGTTTTTTTTTATAACAATAAAAAAAAGCAAATAAAAAACAACTTCTCAAACCAAAAACTAAGGCTTGGTCGAAATTTATAGGTAGTATATATAGGAGGCCAAATCTTCTCCTAAGAAGGATTTACTTGGTGGGCAAGAATCATTTCCTTAGGTGGATTTACTTAGTGACCAAGAATCCTTTTCCAAAAGAATCCTTTTCCAAAAGAATTCTTTCCTACACCAAGACTCCTAATCCAACTCATTACTGTATTTGTGACCATATTAAAGACTTCCTAATTTGACTAAATAAATAATTCATTTTATTTATCTACTTATCAAATATAGTATTTAATATTAATTATACTACCAACAATAGTAAAATATTAGGAGACCTTCTCCTTATAGAAAAAAGATTTTGACTTTTAATTAAATGGAAATTAATTAAATTGGTAATTTAATTAATTTCCATTTAATTAAATAATAATAAAAAAATATAATATTTAGGCTTTTATATATTAGCCTTGCCGCCCATGACAATATATATGTATATATATTATTTTTCTTATTTTATTAAATCCATTGGACTTTTATAAAAATTCCACATGTGAACTAGACCCATTCTTGCAAAAAGAAACAAGTCCACATGCCTTAATACAATTCTAGATGGACCCCTAAATTTTTCCGGTAGAATATACCAAGTGATCCAAGCAAGTTCGTGTGGATTGGGGATCTTGGCGGACTATCTAAATTTAAGCTCCAATAGACACAACCCAATCACAATCAACAAATGATTCACTTAGGTCCGATCTATTAATTTTAGATCATTACACTAAAGAACAAAAATTGAACTCTTAAGTAAAGATAGAGTAAGTTGATGGTACTCATTCATACCCTAGACAACCTTATTGGAGAAAGTGTATCCTCGTGAAGAATATCAGTAATCACCAAGACTTATATACCACCTATAGTTCTCCAAGTTACAATATTTACTCATATGGCTACATTTTGAACTTGGATCTTTTGACTTGTCTAGAAGCCATGTTTCAATAGACACTATTGAAAACTTAACGTTACGATTTAATATCCAATACCTCAAAACATCCATATGATGATATTCTACTCTCATTTAATAAATGGAGCCACGATGTCCATATCTATAAATGAAGTCCTCTATCGATTAACAAATGAATACCGCCAAACTATCGAGGATAGACTATGCTATATAATCGTACTCATTGATAGCTCAAATGATAACATTTGCAACCATAAGTCCATCATTTATCTCAGGATTGAGATAGACTCCCCGATTGTCTTCAAATGAAAACTTTTATCCATTGACGGTTCTAGATAAAGTATTTCATTATGATCCTATTCAATGCACCCAGTGCACTAGATTCTTTTGCCCAAAGACACCACACTTTGATGATTTTAGGCTCTTCATAACACATTTGATCCCACTCAAATGCTAGTAAAAGAATCTACAACTTTGACAAGATAGAGGCGCCCAACCTTTTATCTTAAGTTGTGAATATTATTCAAGACTAACCAAAGAATTGTGTCTACCTCATACATATCTAGAAGTATGAACAATTCTTCTTTTCTCATAGTCTTTTGACCTTATGATTATTTACTTTTGACAATTATAATAATTAAACTATAAATGCTATAAGATTTGTTAAACTAGAAATCACTTTATTAATATGACAAGATTGTCAAATACATTATATACTCTTACTATCGAGCATAATCCCAACACTTCTCACGCTAGCGGATCTAGGTCAGTTGTGGTTGAAGTTACAATAATTGGGAATTCAATTGTTTCTTGCACTATGGGCTCTATGTAAGTTACGGTTGGAGGAACAAATACTCTTTCCACATTCACTAGACTGAACGTTGTCATTTTACATTACCATTTTAGTATTGGGACTCAATCTAGCATTGGCTTGTAGAATTGGTTCACATATGTTTGTTGTAGTTTCATGTTTGAGAGGCTCTCAACACAATATTCAACCTTTAGCTCTATGAATTGGATTGAGGCAAAAATGAACAGTTAACTAGAATTGAATGTGCTTAACTGCTTAACAATCTAATAGATATGACTTTGTGTTTGGTGAGCTTATTTCCCCTTATGTGTCCATTATCTTGCATCTCTCCTATCAACCCTTATATTCTTTCTCACTTAATCACCATTCTTACCTCTCCATATTCTTTTGTTTATTTTTATATTTGCATTTTGTTTACATTTCCCTGTACACTTCACACACCATTCTCACCACTTACGCATTCTATTTAAATTGCTTTCAACAAACTGTAAAACTAGATACGGTTGACTAATCACACATCCTTGTGGAACGATACCTTCGCTCACTGCTTTACTAGTCTTTTGCTTGTTTATAGCACATTACATAGGAATTTTTATTATAAATATCTTTTGATATCGTAATTTGGTAACGACATAAAATGCTAGTATTGAAATGGTGCTGCTGCCAGGGATATGTATTCATTGATTGTTTCTTGTTTTAGATTAGGTTATGTAAATTTTTAGATTTAATTGCTTTGTAGATATATACGTATGTGGTCAAATTAGTTCATTTTATTATTTTCTTTTCTTAGCATTTGATTGTTTTTGAGTTGTGCTTGTGCAAGGACAGAACAATTTCAGGTCGAAAAGACCGCACAGCTCATGAGAACGGTTAGAGTGCCCGTATCGAACTGCAACAACTCCCCGAATGAAAAGACAGCTCCACAAAGGCCACGTGGCTACAGACACAAGAAGTATCCTCTAAACTTTGTGCCTAAATTTGGGTTCTTGTGGAGTAGTCATTGACTTGGGCGGTTCCCACCCATACGCTTAAGTGTGGAAATGCTATGTTTGTTGTGTTTGTGATGATTATGTTATTATCTCCGACTCTTGATAAACATCCATACTTTATGAATTGAGCAACATTGATGGCAATGTTGAGTTTAGGTTTGGGGGTTTGGACACTTTCATTTTTTTTTGTTATGTCTAGCAAATTTTGAAAATCTCTGCTCAAATTGATTTATTTTGAATTTTTTTGGAAATAGATTCCATTTTTTTTTAGTTGTTCTTCTGTGCATGTTGGTTGAGACATATCATGTATGCTCTTAGCTCCATGCATCACTTTAAATATGCTTGCACAGTACCAATCTTTTGATGTTGAGGTTGATTAGACCTCTATTCTTTTTTCACCTAGAATAATAGTGGAGACTCCCCTTGTGTGTTTTATTTTTCAGGGTTATGTCATTTCTACTCTTATACACTATTCGACTTTGTACTTAATTTTTAGTGATCTCATCATACATCAAATTTCTTTCATTGATTGCTATAGAACATCATTTTGTGGATTGCTTGTTTGAGATTTGTATTCCCTTGGTAGATGGATCTTTTATAAATGATTTTGGGTTTTTGTGTGAGTGACTACTAAAATAACCTAAACACTTGTCGCTTGATATGTGCATTCATTCGAAAAAATTTAGGCCAAATACTAAACCTCCACCACATACATAACCCAAACACTAAACATACACTAGTTATTGCTCATGTTAAAGTGTATGGCTTTAAAGAAGCTTTGTAGCTATAACTTTTATAATAGCGTGTACTTAGGTAAATTATGTGATTGTGCAAAGGCAAAGGCTTTGAAAAAGAAATAGTGTGAAATATAAACACTTAAGCCTTCTATTTTTCAAATGTAAAGTTACTCACAATTGGGTACAAATGTAGCACAATAGTTCAATGTAAAGTATATAGCCTAGACACTTGTAATGCAAAGTGTATTAGAGCTCAATTATGTAAATGAAATCTATAAACACCTTGGCATGATTTGTAGCTTTATCTTCTCACTCCTATAATATATTCAATCCATACACCACCACAAATCACCTTGGCAATAAATACAGTGAAGGAAAACCTATTTGATCTCATAGGATGTCTATCTTGGGAATGTGAGTCAATGCATGTATTTTCCACGTTCATAGCATTTCAATTCCTTTCATGAGATCCATTTTCAGAAATTCTGTGTTATTGTAAAATACTCATATGTGATTATATTTGATTCCATGTACCTAATTTCATTCGCATATGTTTGCTAGAGAATGTGCATAGGATTCCAAGTGCAAAATGAGAGAAATCTAGTGAGTTGAGGGTCGAGGCAAATTTTATCTTAGGCATTTGAGAGTAGTTGTTATGTAAACTGAAAGCATCCTATTTATTAGCCTACTTTCAATGTGTGATACATTGTTATTGATTGGTATATTTGAGATACTAGCATGCATGTGTTGTCTTTGCTTGGTATGTTTTTATTGTAACTCAACCAATTTTCTAGCAGAGTAATACGTTTGTGTGTGTCATAACTAGAAACCCTCAGAAGATAAAACTTCTCCATCTACGGGTCACATAGTGGTTGAAAGGCTTGTGGCAGACGCTAAATGTCACCGTGTTTCCTACGAAAGTGGCTTTTCATTTATATTTAGTATTATATGTTTTGTTTGCTTGTTTTTATGTTTTTTATTTTGCTCGTGGACGAGCAAAATACAGGTTTGGGGTTTTTGATAGGCCCATTTCATACCTAGTTTAGGATCCCCATTTCCTATCATTTGTTCTCGTTTTCAAGTGTGTTTTTGTATATAATGTGTTTTTTAGCCATGTGTAGGTGCATATTCCCTATTTCACGGTTTTTAAGCTAAAAGATTAGATTGGGAGGTAAAATGAGACAAAAATGTTAATAAATGGAAGTATATAGAGTTGCCGCATCTCACAATTGATACAGACCACGATGTGATCTAAGCTAAGCCATGGCCAAGCAAATCTAGATGTTTCTATGGTTGATCCGTCATCAAACCAGAACGCAAGATTGAGACCGCGTGCATGAACCCCTCTGTGTTTTCCGACAACTTATGGACTGAAATATTGGGTACCATAACTCCCTCTTCAGATCGAACCATGCTGGCAACTAATATATTTGGGAAGGTACAAAAGTTTAGTTTTCAGAACTTTTTACGGTTTCTGATTCTGACTTTTCTAGAGGAAGTTATGCATGTTTGAGTAATTGGTGTGAATGTAGAAGTGGCATTCGGTGGGCAACCAAACCGCCATTTTAACCGTCGAATTATGAAAGTATCTTCAACAACATTTTAGCAGGCAAATTTGGTTGGCACCATGGCCACCGAATCCAACCGCCAAAGTGCACCTAAAGGTTGGTTTTTCCTTAAAATTGTGGGACAGTTTCGTCCATTCACTACCATTTCGAGCCCTAACTCTCAATACTATATAAACACCCATTTTTCTCCTCTATTGAGAGGAGAACCGATCAACACCCTTCTTCTTCATTTTCTCAGAGAGAGAGAAGCTTTTAAGCTTCCATAGAGGTTTTCCTCCAAGGAAAGCTTACCACCACCATTTCTACCCATCTTCCCTATATATAAGTAGACTGTAGGAGTTAGGAGAGGTCTTTGAGCAATTTCGTGCTAGGCAAAGGATAGAGCTCTTGGAGGGGTTCTTCAGGGGTTTTATCTATTTATTCTTTCTCCATGTGTTTCTTGTTTTCCATTTGTGTACTCCCTAATTGGGAATATTTTGTAATCCTACACCTTGGATATTTATATATGATAATTTTTATGTTAATTTGAGTTTTGTTTCATGCTTGCCATGTTTGATTAAAGCTCTTAGCTTGAAATGTATGTTTATGGATGATTGGAAATTCATATGTGCTCATGGATGGGATTAGTAGTAGATTAATGTAATTTTAGGTGTAGTTGTAATCAAATATCCCATTTATGTGTGTATGTCTTTCGATTGTAGAAATCAACATGTATGGATGGGTTTGAGTGAATTAGAGTTAGGATTATGCCTTGGAGGGGCTCTTCAGGTATAGTATTAGCTAATAGCTAGGAAGAGTGGATAAATTTAGTAATTTCCATATTCGAAGAGTTTTGGTTCATTGGTATTATTATACGATGGTCTTTAGGAATTTCTCACTCTAAGGGCTCTATTTAAGTTACAATTAGAGACACAATATTTGATTTTGGCTACTTCTGAAGCTAAGGGCTCTAGGTGAGTTGTGGTTGGAGTTACAATAATTGGGAATTCGGCTATTTCTTGCGCTAAGGGCTCTAGGTAAGTTATGGTTGGTGGACAATGACTCTTCCCACATTCATTAGACTAATTGTTGTCATTTTACATTACCAAGTTAGTATTGGAGCTCAATCTAGCATTGGTTCACATATGTTTGTTGCGGTTTCATGTTAGAGAGGCTCTCGACACACTCTTCAACCTTTATCTCTAATTGGATTGAGGCAAAAATGAACCGTTAACTTGAATTGAATGTGCTTAATTGCTTAACAATCTAATAGATATGCTTTTGTGTTTGGTAAGCTTATTGCCCCTTATGTGCCCATTACCTTGCATCTCTCCTATCCACCCTTTTATTATTTCACACGTAATCACCATTCCCACCACTCCATATTCTTTTGTTTATTTTTGTATTTGCATTTTAATTACATTTTCTTGCACACATCACACAACACTTAACACACCATTATCACCACTTCTGCATTCTATTTAAATTGCTTTCAATAGACTCTAAAACTAGATATGGTTGACGAATCACACATCATTGTGGAACGATACCATCACTTATTGCTTTACTAGTCTTTTGCTAGTTTAGAGCACACTGCATG
This sequence comes from Dipteronia dyeriana, assembly GCA_032871835.1. Taxonomy (NCBI): domain Eukaryota; kingdom Viridiplantae; phylum Streptophyta; class Magnoliopsida; order Sapindales; family Sapindaceae; genus Dipteronia; species Dipteronia dyeriana. The sequence continues at coordinate 89,204,237 of CM065300.1, read as the reverse complement.
GGAACTTTTGTTATAAATATCTTTTGATATCGCAATTTGGTAACGATACAAAAAAACGAGTATCAAAGATGTCTCGTAGCACACTTCGATAAGGAAGCAAATTTCCTTAGAGATACCAGATTCCGGATTAGCGAGAGATCTAATGCATTCAGAATATAAACAAGGTGAAATAGGAAAGAAGGACAGAACAACTTCAACAAGTCATAGTTTTAGTAAACTTTGATTTCTTTCCTTACTTGTACACCAAGAATTCAGGTTCTATGCATGTATAAATAGACTCTAATAACACCCATGAAATGGTTAACACAAAAAAGCATATAAGAAAGCAAGTGAGATCAATTGTGTAATAAATCTTTCATAGTGAAATCCCTTTTTCACCGCTTCTGACAACCGTAGTTTTTGCCCTCTTTGAGTTTTCCACATAAAACATTATGTCTTGCATGCTTGATTTGTTTTCTCGCTTTATAATTTAATTCTTGATTCATATTAACTTGTAAGACGAGTGCTTATTTTTGCCTAATCCAAAAATCACACAGTCAATAATTGGCGCTAGAAGGTGGGGGGACATTAAACTTCTGTAAAAAAATTACAAAACAGTTATATGGCAAACATTAAAGATGGAAGTCAATCTACACACAATGTTGCCACCCCGTGTGGTGTCAACAACCCTGGTTTGGTAAACACCAGCGTTGTTGGAGGAGATTTACCCTTCAGAACCCTGACTTCTAGCATACAATATGTAATAACTTCGGCGGATTCCATCCACGACGTTTCCCCATATGCGTTCTGATAAGTCCAAGAAACCCTGGGTAGAGTCTTTAAATACACCGCTAGATAGGGATTCAACATAACGGTTATCACTAGTTTGACTTTACCATATCAACTGTCTACACTGGTGGTGGCCTAAGACCCCAAGGTACTTTATGAAATAGTAGCAATGAACACATGTGTTCTACAGAAATTCGACAGAGATAGGGCAGATCACCATGAGAGAATGGAACACACTCGAAAGAGAGATGACTGCTAGGATGACCAGGATCACAAAGGGTCGGGAGGCCAAGAAAATTGAGAAACAAGAGAACGTAGAGAGCTCGGTTTGTCAGAAGACATAAGAAAGTATCATAAAGAAGTGGCAAGGCTCGACCGAGAAGATAGATATGGCGGTCTTAGGTAGAGATCCTGATCTGTTTCAATTGATGAGGATGCTTTGCCTAGATGACACAGATCACAACCCCTATGGTGTCCAGGTCATATGATGAGTTTCCAGAGACCATTATGGATAAGCATGAGAAGCCAGGGTTGAGCGAGAAGTCTTATTAAGGATGATAGAAGCTCTAGAGCAAAGGCATGTCTTTAGGAATCTATTAGTTGGTACTTTTAGCAGTCCCTTCGCCGATCCTATAAAGCAAGCCCATTTTTCAAAAAAGTTCAGGATGCCACATTCAGAACAATTCAAGGCCAACACTGACCCCTAAGAGCACGTTAGAAGATATCAAAGTGCGATGGCACAATATGACTATAATGATGCACTCATGTGTAGGCTGTTTCGTCAGACATTAGGAGATCAATGGTCCATGTGGTTCGGTGGCCTCACTAAGGGATCGATTAGGAACTTTGAAGAATTAATACATGTTTTCACTAGACAGTTCATAGGGAAAATCCAACATGGAAAATAAATATATGTCCTATCAACCTTGAAGCAAGGAAAGGATAGGAAGTTGACACAGTACCTGACTAAATTCTCAGTGGATGTATCGGAGGTGTAGGATCCCAATGCTGATGTGGTGGTGTATGTATTCATCAATAGTTTGTAGCACAACCAATTGTCACTTAGTTTGATGCAGAATGGGCAAACCATTTATGCAAACTTGATAAATGATATGGGTGGATATGTAAAGGCAAAGGAGAAGCAGATATCCCATGGGGGAGAGCTCACACATGGTGGTCTACCGAAAAGCAACAGAAAACCCAAGAATAGTATTCTGAAGGGTCGTAATATATGGGACCAACAAAATAACTCGGGAAAGAATAAGAATGGTCACAAAGATAATGATTAGAAGGTACTAGGTCTTTCAAGAGGCGTTACACCAACTACACTCTACTGGCCTGAAAACAAAAGGAAGTGTGGACTGTGATTGAGGACAAGAATCTGTACAAAAGACCCTAAAATGGTCAAATTTTGAAAGAAGAGATACTTCCAAGTACTACCGATTCCACCGAGAAATTGGCCATGAGACTTCCAAATGGTACCAACTGAGAGACTACATCGAGAAACTCATTAAAGAAGGGCACTTGAAAGATTTGGTTTTGAAAGATGGCGACGATCGGAGGGGGAAACCCCAAAGTAATGAGCAGGACAGAAAAGGCAGCCCAAAAGGGAACTCATTTGGGTGAGCGATCAACACCATCTTTTGTAGGCCATGTACAGGAAAGAGTAGTAGGAAGAGAATTTCAAATGTCCGTGAGATAACGGATGGCCAAAGAAATCTGGAGGTAAACTCAGTCGATGCCAACCATAAGAAACTTAAACAAGGTTCGGAGTCGATTGTTTTTTCCAAACCAGATGCACACGGAGTTTAAGTCAGACCGAATAATGTAATTGTGGTGTACGTTTGTATTGCTCGTAGGGAAGTGAGAAGAGTTTTGATAGATAACGAGAGCTCGGCGGATATCAAGCATTGAGGTATTCGATTAATTGGTGCTATAAAGAAAAGATCTAGAACCACTGACTAATTCACTTAGGGGATTTGGAGGAGCAGAAGTAAGATCGTTAGGAATAGTTAAACTGCCCGTAGAGATCAGGAGTTACCCTTGCCAGAAAATGGTGCTTCTTGATTTTGTGAACATCACATTGAGAACTGGCCCTACAACACGCTATTTGGACGACCTTTCTTAAACAAATTAAAGTCCATCACTGTGACCTACGCTCTGACCGTGAAATTCCAACCTAAGGTAGGGGTCGTGTCGTGGAAAGCTAGAATGAGTGGGCAAGGAAAGTTATCCTAGCTGTATACATGAACAACGCAGAGTCAGATGTAATACAGATAGACCTCCTCGAAAAAAAAATTACTCAAAGAAGGATGAAGAGGAATCTAGAGCAGAGACACCGACCCAGTTAGAGCTAGACCAAAGAGAGATATCTCCAAAAGATGGAAAAAACCAGGAAGAGGAACCGACCATCAAAGTTACAATCGATTAGGGTAACCATTATTAGACGGTGAAGTCAGAGGCTCGGCTGATAGAACAAATTCAAGTGAGTCATGTCAACCTGTTGAAGGAGTACAATGACCTGTTCTCGTGGAATCTAGAAGACATGCCAATAATCGACACTAAAGTAATCTCCCATTACCTGGCAGTCAACCCTGAGTGAAAGTCGGTTATCTAGAAAAAGAGACGGTTCAATCCGGAATGGAGCCATGCAATCAAAGAAGAAGTCATGAAGCAACTGCAGATGTGATCAATAAGGGAAGTACAATACCCCGAGTGAGTCGCCAATGTAGTGCTTGTAAAATAGAAGAACGGGCAATGAAGGATGTGTGTAGATTTCATATATTTAAACAAGGCTTGCCTAAAGGAAAACTTCTCCCTACCTCGAATTGACACGCTAGTTAATGCAACTTCAAGGCATGAATTGCTTAGCTTCATGGATGCATATTTTGGTTACAACCAGATCAAAATGTTTTGACCAGATGAAGCAAATACTACATTCACAACCGACCAGGGCTCTACTTCTACTGAGTAATGCCTTTTGGCCTCATGAATGTTAGGGTAACTTACCAAAGGCTAGTAAATAAGATATTTGCCTGATAGATCGGTAGAAACATGGAGGTGTACATAGAGGATATAATGACAAAAAACACCACTGTCGGGAAGCATGCAGTTGATCTAAATGAGACAATCGGGGTTTTGAGGAAGTTTGGAATGAAGCTTAATCCAAAGAAATGTATTTATCAGGGAAGTTCCTTGGTTTCCAAGTTCACCAAAGGGGAATCGTGGTTAATCCAAAGAAGATAAAGGCGTTAGAGAAAATAAGATCCGTAGTCACCCCAAAGGACATTTAAAGGTTAACAGGCTGCCTAACCTCATTAAACCAATTCAATAGCAAATCCACAAATAATTGTTTACCTTTCTTTAGGGCCATAAGGATGGGCAAATGAGTGGAGTTGAATGAAGAGTGTGAACAAGCCTTCTAGAAGATTAAAGATTATCTGGGTAAAGCCACAATTATGTTAAAGCAACTAGAATGGGAAGTGATATACCTATACCTATTGGTTACAGTGGTTGGCATGGGATTGGTGCTGGTTAGGCTAGATGAAAGAGTGCAAAAACAAATATATTACTCTAACAAGGCCTTGGTGCCAGTAGAAACAAGGTACTCGGTAGCCAAGCAAATCTTGCTAGCACTAGTCACAGCAGTAAGGAAACTAAGACCTTACTTCCAGACAAATAAGATAGAGGTCTATACAGATTATCCAGTCAAGAAAATCTTGTCCGAACTAGAAGTGTCAGAAAGATTGATGAAATAGGCGGTTGAACTAAGTGAGTTTGATATCACTTACCTACCAAAGGCCACAATAAAGGGTCATGAGTGGCAGATTTAATCACTGAGTTTACTGAGCCAAACAACGAGGTGATCAAAATGCTTGAAGGAAAATGATTACTCTAAATGTATACATGTTTTGAGTGCCTATTCCTTTACCATTGTGGCCATTTTGGGATTTTTTAAGTGTTTAATAGCTAGTAAAAGTGTTTACAGGTGTAATTACTCATCCAATGGCATTTTTGTCCTAAGTTAGAGTTTTACATGACAAGGGGGGATTTTTGGAAGAAATAAAGAAATCTACGAGTTCAACCTCACAGATCTAAGTCGTAGAAGTTCTATAGAGAGGATTGCGACATCACACTGCGACTTCAACATTAAATACAAAAAACTGCACTATATTGTAATAAAAAAATAAAAAAATTACAGTATTTTATTTTATTTAAAATTCTTCAGTAATAAATTCTAGTATCGAAGACTCGAAGGTTTAAAGAATTGGAAGCAACCAGAACAAGTTTGGGATCGTACAAGCCATGGCAACAAATGTGCGTGCAAAAATTATGCGGCCACGATTATTGTGGCATGGGCTGCGCACGGCAGCCCTATGGAAACCATGGGCTGCGTATGGAAGCCATTTATGGGGTTATGGGCTATTTACGCCCATGGGAGGTAGACAAGGGAGTCCAAACGATGAAGGTTGTATGAAGACTTGTTCGCAAAGAAAGGATTTTTTTTTTTTGTATTTCAAGACATATGTAATTTTCATGCTTTTCTATGATGGACCAAAATTTAGCTATTTATATTTTCGGAAATATTACAATATTTGTTGTTGTATGATAACATGTCATATAGAATAGAAGTGCCACTCGTATATCTCTTTTGGTATGAATATGCATTGAATGGTTTAGGTATCTAATTGGCATCTAGATAACTTGGTAAATCATTCTACGGAATTCAATCACATGCCTTAAATAATTGAGTGGGAGAAGGTGTTTTGGAACACCTATGGCCTCCAAGTTTAGTTGAGCTTTATGTTTCGTGTAATAAACCCCAAAGGGATATTCATGAATGTAATTTAGTAAGATACTTCCTTACAATGATAGAATGGACAATTGACCCAAACAATATCTACTCCCAAAGGAGGGATATTTGTGCGGGAATATATTAAAGGTCGATAACTTGGTAACACAATTAATGTGATTTTATAGTATCCTCCCAAGAGTTCTTGTTAATAAAATTGCAAGGCTAAATTTTAAAATGCTGGTTGTTATGTGAACAATTAGGTGAGACTTAGTCCTATTAGTAAATGGTGCGAACTCCAAAAGAGGTGTGACAATTATGGGTGTTGGATCACTATTGAATTTTACGATCAATCATGTTTTTGTAAACTAAAAAAAAATACACATACAAAAACATCATACAGTTAATTTTAATCGTGCCTACACAATCATACATGCAGGAGCATCGACAAAAAAATTCTTGTTCAGAAAATAAAACCTGGCCCTGATACCAATTGTTGGAACCCCGTTCACCGGTCACACAGCGAAAGTAAGGTTTGAAATTTTTTATGCAAATCATAATTTGTATCTGGAACCAGTGAACTTGGGATCGTAATTATTTTTCGGAACTAATACATACAAAATGTAAACACATGAAATTGTAATCAATATAATCAGAAAAAGAAAATCTTACCAACATTTGGATGCTCCTTCACTTTATGATATGCTCATGTCTTAACCACTCTTACCAACGTTTAGAGACTCTTTCTCTTTACGATGTGCTCCTATCTGAACCACTCGATTTTCCTCCCTATCTCCCGGAATTGGTAACTGTGTGTGAGCGCGCCACGGTCTCAGGAACTTGAATGGAGGATGTACAGAAATACTTAAAGAAACTCTTTCTTCTCCATTTGGTGTATTGATATCACGCACACATAAATTGCATCTCATGCAAAACTTATGCCCTTTTTTTGTTTTCTTTTTGCATGTGTATCTGGTACACAAAAGAAAAATCAACTTTTTTCTCAAACTGAAATCACACCTACACTTGCATTTATATATATATATATTATGTGTGCAGAGGCGAAGTCAGAAATCCAAGATTGGAGGGGCCGATGTATAGAAACAAAAAATTATAGTGACCAAATTGATAAAAAGTTAAAAATTTATAACTATTTTATAATTTTTCTTAAATGACCTTTGAAAATTTTGTTGAAGGAGGGGGGGACCATGGCCCCCACCCGCCCCCTTCTCCCTCCGCCCCTGTATGTGTGTGTAGTAGGTATTTGCATCATATGCAAATTCTTCTTTTGACTATTGTTTCATGTGCACCCACCAATTTGCATCCAATGCAATCTCCTGTTTTATAAATTGATATATATATATATATATATATATATATATCTTTTAATTATCTTTTTCAAATATATCAAATATATTAAAAGTGATAATAAGTATTTTAAATTTAAACTTAAATTCAAATGCTTAGATAAATGATTTAGTAAAAATAAAATAAACCTATTATTTTATCTTCACCTAAGTCCATATATCAACTAACACTCTCCAATTAATAGTTAATTAATAATTCATAATTATCAATATAATTAAATAATCTAATTATTTAATTAATTTAACTATTAACATTAATTAATTAAATAATCTCATTATTCAATTAATTCCTGAATATATATATATATGTCACTTTTGTAACACAATTAATTCGACAATCCAATTAATTAACCGTGACCCTTGTTACCTAAATCGATCGGCTAGCAAGGGGACCTAATGAATCCATAGTATTTTAAGCTCCAATAATCCTCGGAATCATTAATTAAACTCTTTAATTAATATTCCTTAATTATTAACTCCGGTGTTATTCCACTAAAAACCCGAAACTGCACTCTCTCAACTGTAGACGCTTTTACACTGACCGATACAACTCGGTGTCCATCGATATAGCTATTACATATGATGTGATCCTAAACAGTAGTTCATAATTAGAGCTGGGTCATGATGTCCGTTATACCCCTCTAATTGCATATATCTTTTATGTACCGTTGATTCTATAACGAACAATAAATCATATTTCTTAACGGAATTAGGAGAACGCTTATATTGTCCAAGCCTCGAATAAACCCTTAAGGGAACTACCATCTATTTCTCACAAGAATGAGTGGATTCCACTATTGTGTACAAAACTTCCCAACCACAAGCCAAACCGCAATCCCAACATACAGAACATATTGATCAGGAAATGTATCTGACCTCACCCATGGTATATCAAAGGCCACGATTTAACCTGAAGGAGTAAATAAGACACTTAGGATTAAGATCACCTATATATAGCCATCATTAATTGATATATATGAATCTCATCGGTAAACGGATCTTGGTGAGAGATTCATATAGATCATGGCCCAGTTCTATATGATCACATCATACAAGGTGCCTCCATTCTCATATCTCCATATGAATGATTCAGGATAGAATCACCGTACATTACGGAATTGACAGCAACTATATATTAACTACAAATAAAGTACCCAGCTTTATTTGCTATCTATGGACTCTTTAGATTGCACGTCTCTTACTGTATCCATCCGTATATGACACTCATATACACAGTTCGAGATTACATCCGACAATCTTGGATGTTTAATATATGCACAAGTTATAAAATAAACAACGCAACAAGAATGAATTGAACTTTTCCATTTTTTTATTTCATAAATCCATTTACAAATTACATCTTTAGGGCATAAACCCCAACAATCTCCCACTTGCACTAAAGCATGTGAGGCATATCTCGTAACCCTAGACCATCTAGGTGACCCGAAAACACTTTAGCCGGTAAGGTCTTTTTTAATGGATCAACAAGATTGTCTTGTGAGGCTATCTTTGTGACGATCACGTCTCCTCTCTACATTATCTCTCTAATAAGATGATATTTTCTCTCTATATGCTTCCCTCTCTTGTGGCTTCTTGGTTCTTTGGAATTAGCCACAATACCACTATTATCACAATAAAGTATGATGGGCTTATCCAGGCCAGGAACAACTTCCAGATAACTCAAGAACCTACAGAGCCAAACAGGCTTTTTATCAGCTTCACAAGCAGCTACATATTCGGCTTCTATGGTGGAGTCAGTAATGCAAGATTGCTTGATACTTCTCCACACAATGGCTCCTCCACCTAAGGTGAATACTGATCCAGACGTGGATTTCCTAGAATCCCTGTTTGACTGAAAATCAAAATCCGTGTATCCTAACGGGATCAAATCCTACCTGGAATACACTAGCATATAACCTCTCATTCTCTGAAGATACTTGAGAATAGTCTTGACAGTAACCCAGTGATCCAATCCTAGGTTGGACTGGTTTCTGATGATAACTCCCACTGCATAGCAGATATCCGATCTCGTGCATGACATAGCATACATGAGACTACCTACTGCCGATGCATAAGGTACACGTCTCATATCCTCAACTTCTTGAGGTATCTTAGGACACTGTTCCTTAGACAAGTGAACTCCATAACTGGGAGGTAAATTACCTTTCTTGGAGTTCTGCATCGAAAATCGTACAAGAATCTTATCGATATATGATGCCTGAGACAGTGCTATGAGTTTGTTCTAACAATCCATTATAAGTTGGATCCCTAGAACATAACTTGCCTCTCCCAAATCTTTCATTTGGAATTGGCTAGCCAGCCAACCCTTTACATCAGATAACACTCCCACATCATTACTAATGAGTAGGATATCATCTACGTATAGGACCAAGATAGTGGGGTTTATACCCTAAAGATGTAATTTGTAAATGGATTTATGAAATAAATAAAAGGAAAAGTTCAATTCATTCATGTTGTGTTATTTATTTTATAACTTGTGCATATATTTAACATCCAAGATTACTGGATGTAATCTCAAACTGTGTATATGAGTGTCATATACAAATGGATACAGTAAAAGACGTGCAATCTAAAGAGTCCATATATAGCAAATAAAGCTGGGTACTTTATTTGTGGTTAATCTATAGTTATGGTCTATTCCGTAATGTACGATGATACTATCCTGAATCATTCATATAAGATGTGGGAATGGAGGCATCTTGTATGATATGTTCATATAGGACTGGGCCATGATCTATATGAATCTCTCACCAAGATCCGTTTACCGATGAGATTCATATATATCAACCATTGATGGCTATATGTAGGTGATCATAATCCTGAGTGTCTTATTGACTCCTTCAGGTTAGATCGTGGTCTTTGATATACCATGGGTGAGGTCGGATGCAGTTCTAGATCAATATGCTCTGTATTTTGGGATTACGGTTTGGCTTGTGACTGGGAAGGTTTGTACACAATAGTGGAATCCGCTCCTTCTTGTGAGAAGTAGACGGCAGTTCCCTTAAGGGTTGATTCGGGGCTTGGATAATATGAGCGCTCACTTAATTCGATGAGGAAATAGGATTTATTGTTCATTATAGAATCAACGGTACTTAAAGGATATATGTAATTAGAGGGTATAACGGACATTGTGACCCAACTTTAATTATGAACTACTTTAGAGGATCACACCATATGTAATAGCTATATCAAAGGACACCGAGTTGTATCAGTCTGTGTAAAAGCGTCTACAGTTGAGAGAATGCAGCTTCGGGTTTTTAGTGGAATAACACCAGAGTTAATAATCAAGGAATATTAATTAAAGAGTTTAATTAATGATTTTGGGGATTATTGGAGCTCAAAATACTGTGGGTCCATTAGGTCTCCTTGCTAGCCCGATCGATTTAGATAACAAGGGTCACGGTTCATTAATTGGATTGTCCAATTAATTGTTGCAAAAGTGACATATATATATATGTATATATATATATATATATATTCGGGAATTAATTGAATAATGAGATTATTTAATTAATGAATGTTAATAATTAAATTATTTAAATAATTAGATTATTTAATTATATTGATAATTATGAATTATTAATAAACCATTAATTAGAGTGTGTTAGTTGATATATGAATTTAGGTGAAGATAAAATAATAGGATTATTTTATTTTACTAAATCATCTATCTAATTATTTGAATTTAAGTTTAAATTTAAAATACTTGTTATCACTTTTAATATATTAGATATATTTAAAAAGAATAATTAAAATTTATATATCAATTATAACACAAGAGATTGCATTGGATGCAAATTAGTTTGTGCACATATATAAGTGTTTGTATAGGATACAAACAATGATATATATATATATATAAGAGAGATACAAATATGTTTTTTTTTAGCTCTGTGATTTGTAATTTGGCAAGTAACATGTGGGTGCGTGAAACGAGAAAAAACAATATCCATATAAATGCAAGTAGAGGCGTGATGCAGAGATTGAGGGCAAAAGATAATTTTGTTTTTTGGTGTGTACCTGATACACACGGAAAAAAAACATAAGTTTTGCATAAGATGCAATTTATGTGTGCGTGAAATCAACACACCAAATTGAGAAGAAAGAGTTTCTTCAAGTATTTCTCTATATCCTCCATTCAAGTCCCTGAGACCGTGATACGCCCACACGTAGTTACCAGTTCCGGGAGATAGCGAGGAATATCGAGTGGTTCAGACAGGGACACATCACAAAGTGAAGGAGTTTCCAAACGTTGGTAAGAGTGGTTCAGACAAGAGCATATCATAAAGTGAAGGAGCCTCCAAACGTTGGTATGATTTTCTTCTCTTTATGTTGATTACAATTTCCTATGTTTACATATTGTATGTATTAGTTTTGAAAAATAATTACGATCCAAAGTTCACTGGTCCCAGATACAGATTATGATTTGTATAAAAATTTTAAAACCTTACTTTCGCTGTGTGACCGGTGAACGGGGTTCCAACAATTGGTATCAGAGCCAGGTCTTATTTTCAGAACAAGAAATTTTTTTTCGATTCTCCTGCATGTATGATTGTGTAGGCACAATTTAAATTGATTGTATGATGTTTTTGTATGTGTATTATTATTATTTTTAATTTACAAAAACATGATTGATCGTTAATTATATGGTACTTTGGATTTAGGGTTTATGGGTTGTATTATTATTTTTTTATTATTATTATTGTTTATTTTTTTTACTGTTATTGTATTGTATAAAAAAATGTAACTATATTGAAGACCTTGAAAAATCACGAAGAAGGATTCACGAGATTAATCGGAGTGACCTGAAGAGACTGGAAGACTCAAAAATTAAAAGAAGACCAAGGAATGCCTGGGAGTATTTTTGTAATTTAGATTTCAATTTTTTTTAGGTTAAACAATCCATAGTACTCGGTCAATTCATGTATGCTTTATATTATGTGATGATAAAAGCATTGCCATACATACGTATGTCATTTAGATTATATGTGCCTACACAAATATAGATATGTCATACATGCATAATAGCCTGATACCTTATGTATTTTTTTTAATGTGATTAAAATGGGTAAATACATAAATGGCTATGAATAACGAGATTAGTTTTTTTTTAATGGTTAAAAAACTTGGTAATTCTCATTAATATTAATCTAGTTATTAAAGAGTTTAATATGTTATATTAATAGGGTCATTTATTTTTATTAGGATTAATTTAATTAATAACCTAATAATAAATGGTCCGAATAAAATGTTAGGGTTTTAATAGTTAAAACTTTGAAAACACTATCATAATAATCTGACCTTAGTAAAAAGTTTATAACGGCTTAGATTATTCACTAATAAATTAGATTTTTAACTGTTAAAAATCATTAATAATTTATTATTTAATTAAAATTTGTTTCTAATTAGTTAATGCGCTAGATAACTTGATTAAAGTTAGTCGTTCAATCCTATAGAGTCTAGGTGCATTAATGGTTAATAGAAAACCCTATTTTTAAAATAGTGAGTGGGAGAGGGATATATGACATATATATCCCGCGGTCTCCATCATTAGTTCAACACTGTGAGATCCGAGTGAGGCCTCGTGACAGCTTTGCTTTCGTCCTCCCTAAGAAGGGTTTCCACAAAGGTCAATACCAAGGTTAACTTCCTAACGGATAAGATTTTTTAGGGTATTTCGGGATTGACCGACCCTAAGGCGGCAATTCTCGAGTTAAGCTCATGAGATCTGAAATGGTGGGTTACACTCACGAAGGTTTTGATTAAGTTTGATAATTAAAAACCTAACTGAATGAACGATGGTTGAATGATATGGAATAAGAGTTATTCTAGCATATTATTTGATTGGGAATGTCTCGGTCCAACATGCAAAGACTTGACCGACCCTAAGGCGGCACTTCTTTGTGGTATGTTGGATTGTCATGGTATAGTAACTAGTTTTAGGGTTGTTCTAGTTCATTAAACATGTTCATGCATCATGTTTAAATTTAAACCAAAGCACTCACACTTATTTTAAATAAATGACCGAATGAATATTTTATTTATTTAAGCAATAATGTCTTCTGTATTACTTCAAATTCTCACAAACGACATATTAACTGGTGATAACTACACTAAGTGAAAACTTAACATTAATGCAATATTTGTCACCAAAGACCTCAAATTTTTGCTTATAGAGGAATGTCCTCCAGCACCCGCAGCCAATGCCACATGAACTGTTCGTGAGGCATACGAGCGATAGGTTTTATCTGATGAGAAGGCCTGAACATATCTGTTGGCTTCTATGATAGACCTGTCACAAAGCATGAAGCAATGACTTCAACATTCGAAATCTTGGAGTCATTACAAGCTATGTTTAGGCATCCCTCCCAGCAAAAGTGACACGAAACTGTTCATTCCGCTATGCTCGCTCGTATGAAGGAAGGTACTTCAGTTTGGGAACATGTCCTGAGCATGATGTCCTACTTCAATACGGCAGAAGTCAATGGCGGGGCCATTGACGAATCCAGTCAAGTGAACATCATACTGACGACTCTTTCGAAGAGTTTTCATCTGTTTAAAAGCAACTACAGGATGAACAAGTTAAGGTTCAATCTCACACAGTTGCTCAATAAGCTCATTACCTTTGAGTCATTGACTAAGGACACAAAGGGTAAGACCGGTGAGGAAAATGTTGCCGAACCATCTTCCTACTCTAATAATAAGAAGAGAAAGAGGTTTACTAGGAAAGCGAAGGGTAAGCCCAAACCCAAGAAATCCCTAAGCAAGAAGAAGTCCAAGAAAAGTAAATAGGATTTACTTGTTCTTGAGTCGTGTTTAGTGGAAGATGATTCCTCACCCTGGATAGTTGATTCAGGGGCCACTAACCATGTTTGTTCTTCTTTACAATGGACTGATTCTTGGACACAGCTAGAGGAGCAAGCCTTTTCATTGCGTGTTTCGTAAGGCGAAGTCGTGTCGGAACAAGCAGTGGGCGTAATTAGATTACTTTTTTGTAATAATTATATATTATTGGACAATGTATTTTATATTCCTGGATTTACACGGAATTTGATTTTCGTTCCTAAGTTGTTAGAACAAAAATATTATGTTTATTTTAATAATAAGTCTGTTTTTATTGGAAAGAGTGATCTGAATATTTATTCAGGAATTAATGAAAACAATTTGTATGTGTTAAGACCGTTAATACATGCTACACTGCTCAACACCAAAATGTTTAAGGTTGTAAAACCAAAAACTAAACGACATAAGATTTATCCAGATAATGACACGTATCTCTGGCATCTAAGGCTTGGTCATATCAACCTTGACCGGATAGACAGACTAGTAAAAAGTGGACTTTTAAGTAAGTTAAAGGTTGGCACCTTACCTGTCTGTGAATCTTGTCTGGAAGGTAAGATGACTAAGAGACCTTTTACTGGAAAATGGCTTAGAGCTAAAGAACCGCTAGAGCTTATACATGCAGACATCTGTGGACCGATGAATGTTAAAGCTAGGGGTGGTTATAAATATTTAGTCACCTTTATAGATGACTACTTAAGATACAGATACGTCTACCTAATGCAACGGAAGTCGGAAACATTTGAAATGTTCAAAGAATTCCAAGCTGTAGTTGAGAATCAATTAGGTAGGACTATCAAGTCACTACGATCGGATCGTAGAGGTGAGTACCTTGACCAAGAGTTTGAAGACTTCAAGGTCAAGCATAGGATAGTTTCCCAACTCACAGCTCCTGGTACACCTCAGCAAAATGGTGTAGCGGAGAGGAGATATAGAACCCTGATGGAAATGGTGAGATCTATGATTAGTTTCTCATCATTACCAAATTCTTTTTGGGGATATGCGTTACAAACAGCGGCATACATTTCTACAGACTTCCAAATCTGTTCCTAAGACTCCCCTAGAGTTGTGAAATGGTTATAAAGCTTGTTTGTGACATTCCTCCATATGGGGGTCTCCAACACACGTGTTGAAGAACAGAACTGGAAAGCTAGACTCCAAGTCTATTGTCTAGCTCTTTGTAGGATACTCCACAGAGACCAGAGGTGGACACTTCTATAGTCCTAAAGATAACAAAGTATTTGTACCAATAAATGCAATGTTTCTTGAGGACAATTACATTAGTGACCATAAACCTCATTCCAAGATTGTATTAAATGAGTTAGTGTCTGGTGAGACTAGTGCTTCATCAACAAGAGTTGTTGATCCACAAACATCTGAGAGTCAGATGGTTTCTGATCAGGATATATTACCACCTAGACGTATTGAAAGGGTTATCAGACAACCTGAATGCTATTTAGGTATAAGTGAGGGACAAGGTGTTGTCTCTACTGATAGTGTGGATAATCCATTGACATTTAAGAATGCAATGGAAGATCTTGATAAGAGGACTGGCTTAAAGCCTTGAATCTTGAGATGGAGTCCATGTACTCTAACTCAGTCTGGGATCTTGTAGACTTACCGGATGGGGTAAACCCATGGGGTGTAAGTGGATTTATAAGAGAAAGAGAGGAGTAGATGGGAAGGTAGAGACCTTCAAAGCAAGGCCAGTGGCCAAGGGTTATACCTAGAAAGAGGGGGTCGATTATGAAGAGACCTTCTCGCCAGTAGCCATGTTTAAGTCTATTAGGATTCTCTTATCCATTGCTGCCTATTTCGATTATGAAATTTGGAAAATGGATGTCAAGACTACATTCTTGATTGGAAATCTTGATGAAAGCATCTATATGATACAGCCAGAGGGATTCGTGTCTCTAGTTTAAGAGCAAAAGGTTTGCAAGCTGCAAAGGTCCATTTATGGACTTAAGCATGTTAGGATTATGCTCGATAGCGAGAGTACAATAATGTATTTGACAATCTTTTCATATTAATAACGTGATTTCTAGTTTAACAAATCTTATAGCATTTATACTTAAATTATTATAATTGCCAAAAGTAAATAATCATAAGGTCAAAAGACACAATACATCTAGATATGTATGAGGGAGACACAATTCTTCAGTTAGTCTTGAATAAATATTTCACAACTTAAGATAAAAGGTTGGGCGCCTTTATCCTATCAGAGTTGTAGATTATTTTGCTAGCATTTGAGTAGGATCAAATGTGTTATGATGAGTCTAAAATCATCAAAGTGTGGTGTCTTTTGTCAAAAGAATCTAGTGTACTGGGTGCAATGAATTGGACCATAATTAAAAACTTTATCTATAACCGTCAATAGACAAAAGTTTTCATTTGAAGACAATCGTAGAGTCTATCTCAATCCTGTGATAAATGATGGACTTATGGTTACAAGTATTATCGTTTGAGCTATCAATGAGTACGATTATATAGCATAGTCTATCATCGATAGTTTGGTGGTGTTCATTTGTTAATCGATAAAGGAATTCATTTATAGATATGGACATCGTAGCTCCATTTATTGAATGAGAGTAGAATACCATCATATGGATGTTTTGAGGTATTGGATATCAAATCTTAACGTTAAGTTTTCAATAGTGTCTATTCAAACATGGCTTCTGGACAAGTCAAAATATCCAAGTTCAAAATGTGGTCATATGAGTAAATATGGTAACTTGGAGAGCTATAGACGGTCTATGAGCGCTTGGCGATTACTGGTATTCTTCACGAGAATACACTTTCTCCAATAAGGTTGTCTAGGGTATGAATGAGTAACATCAACTTATTCTATCTTTATTTAAGAGTTCAATTTTAGTTCTTTAATGGAATGAACTACAATTAAATAGATTGGACCTAAGTGAACCATTTGTTGATTGTGATTGGGTTGTGTCTATTGGAGTTTAAATTTAGATAGTCCGCCAAGATCCCCAATCCACACGAACTTGCATGGATTATTTGATATATTCTACCGGACCAATTTAGAGGTCCATCTAGAATTGTATTAAGGCATGTGAACTTGTTTCTTTTTGTAAGAATGGGTCTAGTTCACATGTGGACCTTTTTATTAAGGTCCAATGGATTTAATAAAATAAGAAAAATAATATATAGCCTATATACATGTGTTGGGCAGCAAGGCTATTAAGAATAGCTTAAATTATATTATTTTTATTTTATTATTTAATTAATCGAAAATTAATTAATTTGTTGATTAATTAATTATTTAATTAAAAGTCAAAATCTTTTTCCTGATAGGAGTTGGTCTCCTAAAACTATACTATTGTTGGCAGTATAATTAATATTAAAGACTATATTTGATAAGTAGATAAATAAAAGGAATTATTTATCTAATCAAATTAGGAAGTCTTTTAATATGGTTACAGATACACAATTGAGTTGGATTAGGAGTCTTAGTGTAGGATAGAATTCTTTTTTGAAAAGGATTCTTAACCACCAAGTAAATCCTTCTTAGGAGAGGATTTGGTCTCCTATATATACTACTTGTAAATTTCGACCAAACCTTAGTTTTTGATCTGAGAAGTTTTTTTTTTATTGTTATAAAAAAAGAAAAAACTTCGTCCAACTCATTGTGTGAAGAATTCAGTCAAGCATAGAGAAAAGAGGGAACGTTTTTGTTTTCGATAGTATACTAGTATCCTTTGCATCAAAAGGGTTTTGTGTACAACATTGAATCAAGGTTCATGCGAGTTTCAATCAAATTGATTGATAATTTAAAAATGATTAGACATTCTTGGTTTTTCTCTTGGAGGATTATTGTGACTAACAAAGAAAAAGATTTTGTTTCTTTTCATCCTCAGGTATACAATTTAAAGAAAAGGAGCACACACTCCTAGGTGATTCACGTTCGTGATTGGATTGGAAGATCTTACGGATTCAATTCGATGCTAGTTCAATCGTCACAAAAAAAAAAGATACGATACTTTTTATATACATCAATTAATCTAGGGTTAAGGTTCTTGTTATTAAAAGGGATTATTTTTTTTATATACGCAAACCGTAATTTTCTAATTATCTCGTGCTTCCGTTGCGTTTTGAACCGTTTTTTCCCTACAAAGCAAGCATCTAGATGTTGGAACATAAGGTTTGATGATTTGATCAAAACCTATGGCTTTGAGCAGAACGTCAATGAACCTTGTGTCTACAAATGTATCATTGATAAGAAAGTAGTTTTCTTGGTCCTATACGTAGATTATATCCTACTCATTGGGAAAGATGTGGGAGTGTTGTCTGTGTTGGAACCCCGGTTCACTGGTCATGGAGAGGAAATCAATTTAATTTTTTTTAATGCAGATCGTAAACGATCTGGGACCAGTGAACTTTGGATCATACTTTTTTGGAACTAATACATATAATATTATTACACTAATAAAATATATGTATATAAGGAAATTGAAATCGATAATTAGAAGAAGATGTTTGGAGGCTCCTTCACTTATTGCTATGCTCCTGGTCGGTACCACTCGATCTTCCTCGCTATATCCCGAGACTGGTAACTGTGTGTGGATGCATCACAGTCTCACGAACTTGAATAAAGGATGTAGAAAAAAATGAAGAAACTATTTCTTCTTAGAGAAAACAAATTAGAACCATTATAGTTGTAAAAAAAATAAAAAATTTTCATTTTCTCTTTAGTTTCAAAGTGCACGAACACCAAAATTTGTTGTGCAACTCTTGATCTCCTTTTTTCTTTCTCATTACTCATATCACTCACGCACATTTGCACTTAAAATGCTTGTAATCTCATTACTATATGCGTTGTATATCATTAATGTGTGTTAACTAGATTTTAAGTTTTTAACACACACACTAATTGCTTTTAATGTGTATTCATGTGTTCTCAGTTTTGATATATATATATATATATATATATATATATATATATATATATTATTATTCGGTTTTTCAAATAAAAATATATCTAATATATCTTTTGGAAAAGCTGATAATATATCTTTTGATTTTAAAATCTTTTAAAAATATCTCATATCTTTAAAAGATAATTAAATATTTGTTTTTGAATTTAAACATTTTAAATTCAATTTCAAATATTTAATTTAATAAAATAAAATAATCTTATTATCTTATTCTATTTAAAATCAAATATCAACTAACACCCTCCATTTTGTGATTAATAACTTAATTAAATAATCTCATTATTTAATTTATTTAATTAGCATTATTCATTAATTAAATAATCTCATTATTTAATTAATTCCCGAATAAATATGTGTCACTTTCGTAACACAATTAATTGGACTATCCAATTAATTTGCTACGACCCTTGTTACCTAAATCGATCGGGACCCACAGTATTTTGAGCTCCAATAATCTTCGGAATCATTAATTAAACTCTTTAATTAATATTCCTTGATTTTTAACTTCGGTGTCATTCCATTAAAAACCCGAAGCTGTACTCTCTCAACTGCAGACGCTTTTACACAGACCGATGCAACTCGGTGTCCATCAATATAGCTATTACATAAGGTGTGATCCTCTACAGTAGTTCATAATTGGAGCTGGGTCATAATGTCCATTATACCCCTCTAATTACATATATCCTTTAAGTAGTATTGATTCTCTAATTGACAATAAATCCTATTTCCTCACAGAATTAGGAGAGCTCTCATATTGTCCAAGCCCTGAATAAACCCTTAAGGGAACTACCATCTACCTCTCACAAGAAGGAGTTGATTCCACTATCGTGTAGAAACCTTCCCAGCCACAGGTCAAACCGTATCTGACCTCACCCACGATATATCAAAGACTATGATCTCACCTGAAGGAGTCGATAAGACACTCAGGATTAAGATCACCCACATATAGCCATATTTAATTGATGTACATATGAATCTCAACGGCAAACGGATCTTGGTGAGAGATTTATATATATCATGATCCAGTCCTATATAATCACATCATACAAGGTGCCTCCATTCCCATATCTCATATGACTGATCCCGGATAGAATCACCGTACATAATAGAATGGACCGCAGCTATAGATTAACCGTAAATAAATTGCCCAGCTTTATTTGCTATATATGGACTCTTTAGATTGCACGTCTCTTACTGTAACTATCTGTATATGACACTCATATACACAGTTCAAGATTATATCTGACAATCTAGGATGTTAATATATGCACAAGTTTATAAAATAAATTACACATCAAGAATGAATTGAACTTTTCTTTTTATTTATTCATAAATCCCTTTATAAATTACATCTTTAAGGCATAAACCCAAACAATCTCCCACTTGCACTAAAGCATGTGTGGCATGTTTCGTAACCCTAGACCATCTAGGTGACCCGAAAAAACTTTAGCCGGTATGGTCTTCGTAAATGGATCAACATGACTGTCTTGTGAGGCTATCTTGGTGACGATCACATCTCCTCTCTGCACTATCTCTCTGATGAGATGATACTTTCTCTCTATATGTTTCCCTCTCTTGTGGCTTCTTGGTTATTTTGAATTAGCCGTAAAACCACTGTTAACAAAATAAAGTGTGATAGGCTTATCCAGGTCTGGAACAACTTCCAGATCACTCAAGAACTTACAGAGCCAAACAACCTCTTTAGCAGCTTCACAAGCGGTTACATATTCGGCTTCCATAGTGGAGTCAGTAATACAAGATTGCTTAATACTTTTTCATACAATGGATCCACCAACTAGGGTAAATACTGATCCAGATGTTTACTTCCTAGAATCCCTATCTGACTGAAAATCAGAATCCGTGTATCCTAATGGGATCAAATCCTGCCCGAAATACACTAGCGTATAGTTTCTTGTTCTCTGAAGATACTTGAGAATTGTCTTGACCGCAACCCAATTATCCAACCTTGGGTTGGACTGGTATTTGCTGACTACTCCCACTACATAGCATATGTCCAGTCTCATGTATAACATATCATAAATGAGACTACCTACTGCCGTTGCATAGGGCACACGTCTCATATCCTCAACTTCTTGAGGTGTCTTAGGACACTGTTCCTTAGACAAGTGAACTCCGTGCCTAGAAGGTAAATTATGTTTCTTAGAGTTTTGCATAGAAAATCATACCAGAATCTTATCGATATATGAAGCCTGAGACAGTGCTATGAGTTTGTTCTTACGATCCCTTCTAATTTCGATCCCTAGAATATAACTTGCCTCTCCCAAAATTTTCATTTGGAATTGGCTAGCCAGCCAGCTCTTTACTTCAGACAACACTCCCTTATCATTACCAATGAGTAGGATATTATCTTCGTATAGGACCAAAAAAACTACTTTCTTGTCAAAGATGCGCTTGTAGACACAAGGCTTATCGATGTTCTGCTTGAACATTCCCTGGTCTTCTAGTAACTTCAGATATCTTCCAGTCTCTTCAGGTCACTCCGATTCATCTCATGAATCCGAAACAAGAAATCTGCACAGAACACACTAAGCAACACTTGCCAACGGAACCGTGCAAGATGTGAATAGTACTGTATGAATATTACACATGAACAGTACACCCCCCCTGTGAATAGTGCCCATGAACAGTACCGTCGTGAACAGTGTCCGATGGATAGTATCCCATTGAACAGTGTCGATGAACAGTACCGCGTTTCCAGTTCTTTGTTTACAGGTTACAAATATATATAATTACAATACAATAACAGTAAAAAAAAAAAATTATGCAACCCATGAACCCTAAATCTACATTACCATAAAAATCAATTGTATAATAAACATTCATACAATCATAAAGATGGTGCCAACACATTCATACATACAGAAGCATCAAAAACAATTTCATTTTCCGAAAAATAAATTGCCTCTGATACCAATTGTTGGAACCCCATTCACCGGTTACGCTGCGGAACTAGGTTTTAAAATTTTTAATACAGATCATAATCTGTATCTGGGACCAGTGAACTTGGGATCGTAATTATTTTTCAGAACTAATACATACAATATGTAAACATAAGAAATTGTAATCAATATAATAATAAGAAGAAAATCTTACCAACGTTTGGAGGCTCCTTCACTTTATGATATGCTCCTGTCTGAACCACTCTTACCAACGTTTGGAGACTCCTTCTCTTTACGATGTACTCCTGTCTGAACCACTCAATCTTCCTTGCTATCTTCCAGAACTGGTAACTACCTGTGGGCAGGTCAGGGTCTCAGGAACTTGAATGGAGGATGTAGAGAAATACTTGAAGAAATTCTTTCTTCTCCATTTGGTGTATTGATTTCACGCAAACATAAATTGTATCTCATGCAAAAATTAGGCCCTTTTTATTTTTCTTTTTCTTTTCTTTTCTTTTTGCATGTGTATCAGGCACACAAAAAAATCAACTTTTTTTCTCAAACTGAAATCACGCCTACAATTGCATTTATATATATTATGTGTGTATTAGGTATTTGCATCATATGCAAATTCTTCTTTTGACTATTGTTTCATGTGCATCCATCAATTTGCATCAAATGCAATCGCATGTGTTATAAATTGATATATATATCTTTTAATTATTCTTTTTCAAATATATCAGATATATTAAAAGTGATAATAAGTATTTTAAATTTAAACTTAAATTCAAATACTTAGATAAATGATTTAGTAAAAATAAAATAATCCTATTATTTTATCTTCACCTAAATCCATATATCAACTAACACCCTCAAATTAATAGTTAATTAATAATTCATAATTATCAATATAATTAAATAATCTAATTATTTAATTAATTTAACTATTAATATTCATTAATTAAATAATCTCATTATTCAATTAATTCCCAAATATATATATATATATATATATATATATATGTCACATTTGTAACACAATTAATTGGACAATCCAATTAATTAACCGTGACCCTTGTTACCTAAATCGATCGGCTAGAAAAGGGGACCTAATGGATCCACAGTATTTTGAGCTCCAATAATCCTTTGAATCTATAATTAAACTATGTAATTAATATTCCTTGATTATTAACTCTGGTGTTATTCCACTAAAAACCCGAAGCTGTACTATCTCAACTGTAGACGCTTTTACACATACCGATAAAACTCGGTGTCCATTGATATAGCTATTACATATGGTGTGATCCTCCACAGTAGTTTATAATTAGAGCTGGGTCATAATGTCTGTTATACCCCCTAATTACATATATCCTTTAAGTACCGTTGATTCTATAATGAACAATAAATCTTATTTCCTCACGGAATTAAGAGAGCGTTTATATTGTCCAAGCCCCGAATCAACCTTTAAAGGAACTACCATCTACTTCTCACAAGAAGGAATGGATTCCACTATTGTGTACAAACCTTCCCAGCCATAAGCAAAACCGCAATCCCAACATACGGAGTATATTGATCAGGAAATGCATCTGACCTCACCCATGGTATATCAAAGACCACGATTTAACCTGAAGAAGTCGATAAGACACTCAGGATTAAGATCACCCTTATACAGCCATCATTAGTTGATATATATGAATCTCATCGGTAAACGGATCTTGGTGAGGGATTCATATAGATCATGTCCCAGTCCTATATGATCACATCATACAAGATGTCTCCATTTTTATATATCCATATGAATGATTCAGGATAGAAGTACCGTATAATACGGAATGGACCGCAACTATAGATTAACCACAGATAAAGTACCCAATTTTATTTGCTATCTATGGACTCTTTAGATTGCACGTCTCTTACTGTATCCATTCATATATGACACTCATATACACAGTTCGAGACTACATCCGACAATCTTGGATGTTAAATATATACACAAGTTATAAAATAAACAACACAATAAGAATGAATTGAACTTTTCCTTTTATTTATTTCATAAATCCATTTACAAATTACATCTTTAGGGCATAAACCCCAACAGATGGTGAGTAGAAAATTGACATGATCATCAACTCACTAGCAGATTCCTTTTATCAACCAAAGTTAGACTACACCTTGAACAGTAAGGAATACAACTTGCAAAGCCTGATGCAAGATGTTCAAAGCACCGAGAAAATCCTTGTTAAAAGCAAGGTTTCATATGGTTGGTAAGATTGCTACTATTAAGGCCCGTAAGAGGGTCAAGAGACAATAAAAGAAAAAGCAACATGGGCCTATTTAGAAAGAGACCAAGAAAGCAACCAAGATCAAAGGGAAGTGTTTCCTTTGTGGTGAAAAGGGTCAAAGGAATAGCCTTAATGAGAATGAATTCAACTTGCGTTTAGGCAAATAAGTGTTGGTGTTTGCTAGTGTAGTGGGAGATATTAGAACTAGTTTAGATTCTTATAAGCATTTAGATTTAATAGACGTTTATTATTTACCTCAATTCAAGAGGAATTTGATTTCAGTTTCTTGTATAAATAAATTTGGTTATTTGGTTATTCGGTTACTTTTAATAAAGCATTTATTATTAGTAAGAATGACAAAATTATTTGCAAAGGTACATTGGAAAATGGTTTATTCTACTTGCATTGAAATATATCTCACTTGTTACACATGGAATCAACGGAACCTAATCATAAAAGAGTAAAATTATCAAAAGATGAAACTTACCTATGGCATTTATGCCTAGGTCATATTAACCTTGATAGAAGTAAAAGATTGGTTAGCGATGGACCTCTAAGTGACTTAAAGGTTGATGATCTACCAACTTGTGAATCATGTTTGGAAGGTAAAATGACAAAAAGGTCATTCACGACCAAAGGCATAAGAGTCATCGAACGTTTAGGATTGATACACACTGATGTGTGTAGTCCTATGAGCATTCAAGCTAGAGGTGGATATGAGTACCTCATCACTTTCATGGATGATTACTCATGATTTGGCTATGTGTATCTCAAGAGACATAAGTCGGATGCTTTTGACATGTTCAAATCGTTTAAAGCTGAAGTAGAAAATCAGCTTGAGAAACACATAAAAATCTTGAGAAACACATAAAAATCTTGGGGTCTGATCGTGGTGGAGAATATCTATCTGGTGAGTTTCAGTAATATCTTATTAATATTGGGATAATTTCACATTTTTCTGTGCCAAGTACACCTCAACAATATGGGGTAGCAGAAAGGAGAAATAGGTCTTTTTTAGACATGGTTAGGTTTATGTTGAGTTATTCAACGCTCCCTAATTCTTTTTAGGGATATGCTTTGCAAACCGCAATGTACATTCTAAATGATGTACCATCTAAATTAGTCCTTAAAACACCACGTGAGTTAGGGACTAGGCAAAAGCCTAGTTTACAACACTTAAGGATATTTGGATGTTATGTGCATGTGTTAAAAGGAAAGACAAATGATGGTGTCCGATTCGGAAACATGCATATTTGTAGGTATCCAAAAAGAAACTAAAGGATATTATTTCTATAGTCCTACAGATCTTAAAGTATTTGTTTTGACAAATACAAAAATTCTGGAAGAGGACCGTATGAGTAATTTTTTGCCTAAAAGTAGAATTGTTCTTAATGATCTTTCAAGAGATACAATTTCACAAGAGGTTTCACAACCTAGCCCAATTGTAAGTTCCACATCAACACATGATCAAAAATCTACCATACCTCATCGTAGTGTGAGGGTTAGTAGATAACCCGAGAGATACATCGATCTTGGAGAATCTGTAGAGAATCTCTCAGATGATGATGATCCCTATACATACAAGGAAGCAATTGAAGATGTTGATTGTCGCCAATGACAAAAGGCAATGCAATCCGAAATTGAATCTATGTTCAAAAACAAAGTCTGGTCTCTTGTAGACTTGCCTAAAGGGAAAAAGCCTATCGGGTGCAAGTGGGTATACAGGAGGAAAAAATAAATGAATGGAAAGGTGGAAAGCTTTAAAGCTAGATTTGTATCTAAAGGTTACACACAGAAGGAAGGTATCGATTATGAAGAAACCTTTTCTCCTGTGGCCATGCTCAAATTCATTAGGATACTCTTATCCATTACGGTATCTCTAGACCTAGAGATTTGGCAGATGGACGTCAAGATAACTTTCCTAAATGGAAGTCTTGAAGAAAGCATTTACATGATGCAACCAAAAAGATTCATTGAAAAAGGCCCAGAGGAAAGGGTATACAAGTTGCAAATATTCGATTAAGTCGTGAAAAGTTTTGGATTTATTTAAAACCTTGATGAACCATGTGTATTCAAAAGGACTAAAGGTGAAAAGTTGGTTTTCCTAGTTCTTTACGTTGATGATATACTACTCATCGGAAACGATGTAGGTGTATTGACATCAGTGAAACAATGGTTAGCAAAACAATTTCATATGAAAGACTTAGGAGAAGCAAGTTATATTCTTGGTATCCAAGTTATAAGGGATAGAAAGAATAGAATGATTGCATTATCCCAAGCTTTATACATAGATAAAATCTTTTTTAGGTTTTTCAAGAAATATATGTTACCTTTCAGACATGGAATCAAACTTTCCAAGGAACAAGTTCCTAAGAATGAGCATAAATAGCAATTCATAAATAGGGTTCCATATGCATCAACAGTTGGAAGACTCACGTACGTAATGCTCTGCACTAGACCAGATAATGTTTTTGATATTCGCACAATTAGCAAGTTTCAATCTAAACCTAGTCATGACCACTGGACGGCAGTCGAGCATATTTTTAAGTATCTTAGTAGAACGAGAGATTATATGCTTGTATACTCTATAGGGGATTTAATTTCCATTAGGTATATAGATTCTGATTTCTAATTAGATTCTGATTCTCAATATCAACATCAGGATCTGTATTTACACTTGGAGAATGGGCAGTCATATGAAGAAGTATCAAGCAATCTTGTATTGCTGACTCCACCATGGAAGTTGTGTA
Organism: Dipteronia dyeriana; assembly: GCA_032871835.1. Classification (NCBI taxonomy): domain Eukaryota; kingdom Viridiplantae; phylum Streptophyta; class Magnoliopsida; order Sapindales; family Sapindaceae; genus Dipteronia; species Dipteronia dyeriana. Next base: position 89,177,568 of record CM065300.1, on the reverse strand, counting down.
TGTTGCTGCATGCGAGGCTGCTAAAGAGGCTGTCTGGCTCGGCCAATTCTTGATTGACTTGGAAGTGGTTCCGAATACGAATAAAAAGATCACTATCTATTGTGACAATAGTGGAGTAGTGGCTAATTCGAGAGAACCAAGAAGTCATAAGAGAGAGAAATACATTGAAAGAAAGTATCTTCTTTTAAGGAAATTTGTGCATAGAGGTGACGTGACGATTACCAAGATCGTGTCAGCAGAAAATCTAGCGGATCTCTTTGTAAAGGCTCTTCCATAAAAAAGTTTTGATGGGCATCTAGAGAACATGAGAATGAGAGATATGACACACTTGCTATATTGCAAGTGAGAGATTGTTAGGATTATGATCAATAGCAAAAGTGTAATAATGTATTTGATAATCATTTCATATTAATAAAAGTGATTTCTAGTTTAATAAATCTTATAGCATTTATAGTTCAATTATTATAATTGTAAAAGTTAAATAATAATAATGTCAAATGACTATGAGCAAAGAATAATTGTTCATGCATCTGCATATGTATGAGGTAGACACAATTCTTTAGTTAGTCTTGAATAATATTCAAAACTTAAGATAGAGGTTCAGCACCTTTATCTTGTTAAAGTTGTAGATTCTTTTGCTAGCATTTGAGTGGGATCAAATGTATTATGATGAGTCTAAAATCATCAAAGTGTGATGTCTTCGGACAAATTAATCTAGTGCACTAGGTGCATTAAATAGGATCACAGTGAATTAATTTATCCACAACTGTTAGTGGATAAAAGTTTCCACTTGAAAACAATCAAAGAGTCTATCTCATTCCTGAAATAAATGATGGACTTATGGTTGCAAGTGTTATCAATTGAGCTATCATTGAGTACAATTATATAGCATAGTCTATCCTCGATAGTTTGGTGATATTCATTTGTTAATCGATAGAGGACTTCAATTATAGATATGGACATCGTGGCTCCGTTTATTAAATGAAAGTAGAATATTATCATATGGATATTTTAAGGTATTGAGTATTAATTCTTAACATTAAGTTTTCAATAGTGTCTATTGAAATATGGCTTCTAGACAAGTCAAAATATCCAAGTTCAAAATCTGGTCTATGATTAAATATGGTAACTTGGAGAGTTATAGGCGGTCTATGAGCTCTTGGCGATTACTGATATTCTTTACGAGGATATACTTTCTCCATTAATATTGTCTAGGGTATAAGTAAGCAATATTAACTTATTCTATCTTTATTTAAGAGTTCAATTTTAGTTCTTTAGTGGAATGAACTAAAATTATTAGATCGGACCTGAGTGAATCATTTGTTGATTGTGATTGGGCTGTGTCTATTGGAGCTTAAATTTAGATAGCCCACCAAGATCCCCAATCCACACGAACTTGCATGAATCACTTGATATATTCTACCGGACCAATTTATGGGTCCATTTAGAATTGTATTGATTTATGTAGACTTGTTTCCTTTTGTAAGAATGGGTCTAGTTCACATGTGGACTTTTTATTAAGGTCCAATGGATTTAATAAAATAAGAAAAATAATATAAATGCTCATGTGTGGTCTTGGGAGGCAAGGCTAAATATATTATCTTAATATTTTTATTATTATTATTTAGTTAAATGAAAATTAATTAATTTGTTAATTAATTGATTATTTAATTAAAAGTCAATATCTTTTTCCTTGTAGGAGAAGGCCTTCTAATATTATACTATTGATAGTAGTATAATTAATATTAATCATTATATTTGATAAGTAAGTAAATAAAAAGAATTATTTATCTAGCTGAATTAGGAAATCTTTAATATGGTCAAAAATACACTAATGAGTTGGATTAGGAGTTTTGGTGTAGAATAGAATTCTTCTTTAAAAAGGATTCTTGGTCACCAAATAAATCCACCTAATGAAAGGATTCTTGTACATCTAATAAATCCTCTTTAGGAAAGGATTTAAAAACCTATATATATCTCTTGTTGAAATTCAGCCAGCCTTAGCTTTCTATGAGTAAAAATTTCGGCAAAGCTAAGTATTTTCTAAGAGAGAATTCAGCCAAGGAATAGAGCATTTTGATTGAGAAAAAATTAAATTTTTTTTTTCTCTAGACGAAATTCGATCAACTCATAGATTTAGGGTATGAATTCGGTCAAGAAGAGAAAAAAAAAAGTGAACGATTTTGTTTTTGATAGTACAATAGTATCCTTTACATCAAAAAGGTTTTGTGTACAAAATCGAATCGGGTTCACGCGAGTTTCAATCAAGTAGATTGATAATTCACAAGTGACCAAACGTTCTTGGATTTTCTCTTGGAGGATTATTGTGACTAACAAAGAAAAAGATTTTGTTTGTTTCCATCCTCAGGTATACAATTTAAAGAAAGGGAGCCCACACTCCAAGGTGATTCATGTTCATGATTGGATTGGAAGATCATACGGATTAAATTCGATGCTAGTTCAATCGTCAAGAGAAAAAGTTATGATACTTTTAATATACATCAATTAATATAGGGTTAAGGTTCTTTATGTTAAAAAGGGAAAAAAAATTAAAATATTTCAAACCCTAATTTCACGCTTCTGTATGTGTGATTTTCCCTACAGAACACTCGTAACAAGGTAGACCATAGGAAAGACATTTCCAATGTCAAACCCACGATCAACACAAAATGTCAAATCTATATGGTTGGAAAAGAGTAAGCTATTGGAAATCAAAACCAAAGGGCCTCTTTCGGTAAAGAAATAAGGAATGGGATATGTTGTGTTGAAACAACCTAATGTTAGTGGTGTTTGAATTTGTGAACATTTTGACATTCTTGTTCCAATGTACAGGATTCAAAGATTCGGGAGGAAGCAAAGCTTTATGTTGAATCATTCTACATGGTACATAGTATAGAATTTTTATTTAGTTTTCCTTAATAGTTAAAAATTGCATGTTTGATGGAGAATTACTTGCTAAATTCATTTTCAAAATATTGTGTTTAAGCAAGGGAATCAAATCTTGGAGTCTCTTTTCAAAAGAAAAGTATATTTGCTAGCTTCAACTGAGAGTCAGTTCTCGCAGTGCGTGTCAATTTTAAGTCACATTCTCCACTGGAGCACTTTTGCAAGTTAGATATTGCAGTGTGTTTTAGGCTCAAATTGTAGTCAGTTTTGGAGATGATTTGCGAAGAAGCCTAGGCGAGTCAGTTCTCGCAATGTAATCATCCTCAGTCTGTATGTCGGTTGGACCAAATCAGCGACTTTGATCTGTGAGTTCCAACTCATAGATGCTATCTCACACTGTTTTCCTAGGTATGAACCCTAATTTTCGTGAAAAAAATCTATAACCTGGACCCCAGATCTACGAGTTCAAACTCACAGATTTCACAAAAATTCATGAGTATAAAGCCAAAACAACACTGTTCTAGAAACCTTAATTTTTTTCCCTTTTTCTTCTCGTTTCAAAATTTCAAGTCCACGTTAAATTACACTCTAATTCACATGTTTTCACTCCATCAACACTTCAATCAGGTTCAAATCATCATTATAACTCCTAATTTCTTTGTAATTTGTTAAAAAATATGCACGAAAACTTCATCTTGACTGATTTCGTTAGGGTTAGGGTTAGGATTTCTACTGTTGATTACATGAAAGAGGTTTTGTTTGTTGATGATAAGCAATGCTAATTGATGATGTTTGATTGATTTTCACTTGATTTTACGTGAGAATCAATGTCTATTTTAGAATTTAAAAATTTTCAAATGGGAATTTTAAAAAATTTGGATTAATGGTTGTTATTATTCAATTTTATGTTGCATATTGTGTTTAATGAATGATTGCAGTTGTGTTCACTTAAAAATGGTTAGATATGTATTGATTTAGATTTTGGAGTGAACAAAAATGTGTAATGAAAATTTGAGAGAAAAAGTTAGGCTCATAAACGACACATATGTTTGCCTTGATTCATATTGACAACAGCTATGCATGCTTGAGATTGTACAAATTGAAAAGGTGATAAAGCATATTGTATAGTTGTTTATGAAGTTGTGATATGTGAAGTTTTATTGAGTGGGAAAAGTTTGATATTGTTAGTGGTTGTTGGATACTTTGCTAAGAGTTCACGTGTTAGGCTTTGCCGTTTTGTAAAATTTCAAGCATTAATTTGTATGAATAATGGCAATGATTTTTGAAATGTTAGAAGGAATTGCTTGTCAATATTTGCAAAAGTGTAGAGTTTGGTAGATTCAATGGGTATTAAGTTTTTGTATATATAGATATGACTAGGACTAGGAGGCCACCTCCCCTAGTTGAGGAACTCGTCGATTATAGATGAAGAAAGGGAAAGGATCTGAATTCGTGGTTCGTTGAACGGAACTTGAATTTTACTCAACAGACGAAGAACAATAAAAGATGGAGCATAGTCAATGAAATGGGACTGAGCTTTAAAGACTTAGAGGCTACATGTTTTATAGAGGACGCAGGCCGTCTTTGATGGTGGACCTATTGCACCATCCAGAACCGATGTAACATCACAGTGGTGCAGGAGTTCTATGTGGCTATATCTTGATAGAGTTTCCTTCAAGAGGACCATTAAAGGTCTTGGGCAAGAGTGTGAGTTTCATTGCTCTCGACATCAAAGAATGGTGGGAAACTTAGAGCCATCCATAATGGGCAGACGGATATGAGCCCAATGGGATATACCAGCTGTACAGCCAAGCCTTGGCCATCGAATTCCAAGATACGGAGTATGCCATTTAGAACACATCGAATATATTCGTTTACACATTCAAACACCTTTTTTCAAACTTCAAAAGTGCCCAGCTTAGCTAGACTTCAAAAGTGCCTCTTGGCACACTTTTTTCAATGACTCACCATTCCCATCACATTATAGGCATAATGACACTCTTCACCCGTCTAGCCTCCTCTACTTGATGAAGAAGAACTTGCTCTTCGATTATGGCGTTATTGCTCTTATAAGGATAACAGAGGCACCAGAACAAATGTGCCCAGTTTGGCATTCCCTTGCCTCATCACTCATTTTTGTGAGGCGACAAGAGTGAGATTTCTGGATTATGATAAGTGGAGTTCATGAGGGAATGTTCAAGATGGATTCCCAGGTTGGAGACTGTGGAAGGCAGGATGAAGAGGTTACAAAAAGAGAGGAGAGCAGAAAGAAGGGAAGTAGTAGAAGCTACCTCAGCTGAGTAAAAAGAGGAAGATAGACTTGATTTGGGAGCAAAGTTGAGTGCTCAGCGTGAGAGGCATACTCCTAAAAGATCAGCAGCTCATATTCCTGTTTAGGCAAAGGATCTGACTACCATGGTCAGAAATCTCAACTTGAAGTTCCTAAATTTCAGAGATAGTTTTGGCATCAATGAAACTTATACCAGGAGGACTCCATTTATTATGACGAAGAGGTCTAGAGATGAGGGACCATCTACAAGAGCTGATGTTTCTAATGATCAAGAGCTATCCCAATGGTCTCACCGGAGCATCCTTCATACTCCCCAATATCAGGCCCCACATTTGATCTAGCTATTGAGTTCCAGGCTTTTTTGCCCTACTCTCCTCTTACTCTGAATCCATACCTTGCACCTATCTGATCCACTTTACCGATAGACCTAGATAGCACAGAGTCTGAGATAGACACAGATTCCAAATGATTTTCTTCCATTTCATTTACAGATTTAGTATTTTGGATGTTTAGACTTTATTAACTTTTATCTAGATTTCTACATGTTATTTTACACTTTACCATTCTTAGTTTTTAAACAGAAAATGTAATTTAGTGAGCAAGCTACTTTTTCTGTATTTAGCATAGGTTTTTGAATGTATATATATATACTTTTACTTATATAGCTTTTTGAATAAATCTAAGGGTCGATGTCGATTGATAATTGTTTAGTGCCTAAGTTTATCTTTGGAGTATGCATGTATGTGTATATATTGATTTTGGATAATTGTTTGTTAGCCGAACAACTAAACCTTTGAACTTATGCCCTTTTCTTTATTATTAAAACATTAAGGGCAATGTGGAGTTTAGGTTTGGAGGTGTGGGTATGTCAACATCTTTCTTATAAATATTAATGTGTGTTTATTTCTTGTTAATTTTTTTAAAAAATTTAAAATATTTTTGGTGAGTCAAACCTTTTTGAACAAAAGTGTTTACTACAATGCCAGTTCATACGTGCCAGTGAGAATTTTTTACTTGTTTTCATTACTAAGTCTAGACTAGCTTTTTATTAATTTAAGATTCACTCGAGCAATGTGAGCATAGTCTCTATCTCTAATGCTTTAACAAAAAGGACTCAGTACACGTGTGTTTAGGATTAATAGTGGAGGCTACCCCGTGAATTTTTATGCCTTCGTGTTCATTTATGAGGGTATATCTTTTTTTTTCTATTCATATACACTTTTCAATAAAAAAATTGGATGATAAAATCTCATTGCATCACTTGCATTGTTTGCCATAGAACATTCATTAAATGTGGATAACATGTTTGAATTTGTATTCCCATGGTAGCTGGACTTTTAGATATGATATTAGGGTCCTATTAGTATTTCACGATCAAATGACCAAAACTTTTGCCTGTCGCCATCAGAATCTGCGACGTCTAACTAGATAAGTTACACTGCGACTTCAATCTACGAGTTCCATCTCATAGATTTTCTTAACCTAGTATAGAAAGGTAATAATATCTTAGATGTTAAAAGAGTTATCTTAGTGCAACACTTTTTCATATCTTAGAATACCTTAGACATAGTTGAACACTTAGGGTAAAAGTAAAAGTTCTTTTAGAAATCAGACTAGTTCTTAGTTTTACTTGGATCTTGAAGCAACTGTGACGGAGATTGAAGGAAGTAATTGTAATCAAACTCCTTGATTCGTTCACACACTTTTCATGAAATAAAACTCCATGATTCTCTCTTCTTATTAGAGTTGTATAAATTTGCTTAAATGGTTATGCACATGTCTTGAGCCATATGCTCTCCTTGCTAATGCTTTCTTATGGGAAACTACCTTTTTCTATCTCATGACAAAAAGGGGGAGTAATGTGGAGTTTATAGGGATTTGCATTCTTAAGGGTAATTAACAAATTTGGGGGAATGTGCTCTTTGTATAGTTGATGTAATCATTGAGGGGGGAGCATGTTGCATTGCATAGAATTGCATGATTACATTATTTGAAAGTATTTTTATTTTTGTTAAAAGCACCTCAAACACACTTGGTCTAGGAAGGTAGTTTCTTGTTCATTATGTGTAGGTTGGACTTCTCTACAAGGCTTAGATTGACTTGAAGAAGTTCAAGACTTAGATTATAAGTTTTTTGTAGTGTAGAAATTGTTGGTGACCAACTTTCTTTTATTATATTGAGGTTGTTTTGTGAGTGGTGGTTTTATCATGAAATAGCCAACAGGGGAGATTGTAAGTTCCTCATTTTAGGATTGGCTAATTTAATTGACAAAATCACATTTGAGGTCAAATATTGTAAAGGGTAAATTAGGATTTGAAGATCTTCTATCATCAAGGCATTGAACTCCAAGTTCTTATACATTACTTGACTCTACTCTTATTTAAAGAGATTTAGCTACACAAACATACACATATCATATTCATATCTTTTATGTGTTTATTTTAGGTACATACTCACGTTATAACTCTTCTTGCATGCTTAATTCTATTGCATCTTGTTTGAATTGCCTTAGAGTAGAAATCCTTGCATTGTTCTCTTTTATGCATGTTTTCCTTGTGTGCGGGTGACTACACTAGTATGTGCGTGGCTATGCCAGCGCACTACACAGGTGAGTGCACAGGTACGGACCCGTGCACTGTACTAGTCTTGGATTGACCATTTTGACATCGCTGTCTTGGCGCTGCAGATTATCACAGCGTTGCGATTTCAGCCATTCACCGTAATGAAGAAGTGTTGTAATGGCCTGATGACCCGATATGAGTGGGTAGTGCGTAAGTCCCTACTCGTGCACTGGACCCACGTAATGCCTTGTTTTTGGCCTATTTTCTAAAACAGCATGGTTCATTTAGGACTTATATTTATATGTCTTCTTCTCCCTCTCTTCATTTTCAAAGCTCCAAAACTGATTTCTACATCATTCTTTGAGAGCTTAAGAGTGACTTTCTAAATAAAATTTCAAGAGATGATTTTTAATGTCCAAAACCCAAACACCCGTCATTCTTTCATGAAACAAACATCATCTAGATTCATATAGGATGTCTCGGGTCTTCATCAACAAGTTTTACTTGGAAAGTAGAACACCATTCTCATTCATCTTTGTGATCTTCCTTAACAAGAAATCTCTTCTATGACTTGTATGCATCAAGACTAGAATTTTAATTACAAGTAAAATAATTGTTGATGTTTGGGTTGTTGTATTGTAATAGTTATTGCATCTAGGAGTGCTTTGATTTTTAATATCTAAGTTGTGTATGTCATATAGCAACAATGATATCTAGGATTGGTTTAATTGACATCATTAAATCCTTGATAATCATTAAATGTCTTAACCTAGTATTTGTGCATTTTGAATATTGTTCATATTCACCTTAGGTTCCATATCTATTTGTTTAAGAGTTAAGTCTTGTATTTACCGTGGGTAGTTTACAAGCAAGAGACGATTTTCACTATTAAAGGCAAGTTGGGTAGCAAAAGTGGATTAGTAACCATATAGGTGTGATGTGGTCAACCTAGGTTGTAATTGTTTTGTAAATAGTTGATTTGAGGGCTCGATTGGCTAGCTATTAACTAATCCCATGGTTTTTCCCTTGTCGAAGGGTTTCTATGTAAATTCAAGGGTTATTTAATTTTCTGCATCTTTTTACTTGAATTTATTGTTTGTTGGTTGTGAGGTGTTTATTTTTATTATTATTGATTAATCGAAAAATTGGTAATTAATTCGATTAAAACCTATTCACTCCCTCTCGGTAATTAGACACACGTTTAATAATTTTCATATTACTTGTTAGCATGTGGTCTTTATATTTAGATAGTGTGAATTTCATTCTATGGCTTGTGTCTAAGTTTCGAAAAAAAAAAATCAACATTTTAATGTTTTCAAATAAGACATTTGTGGAAAGGTCCCAACAAAAAGGAACCATCTACCACTAACTTATTTGACAAATTCAATAGCAAATAACAACAAACAACCCAAAACAAACTAATCAGATAAGAATCACGGGTGTCCCCTACTTGCATGTCTTCTTATGATCCACATACAACGAGCACATATCATTCCATCCTCCCTAAATTATCCTTGTCCACAAGGATAAATTCTGAATAAGTTTGTCAGGAGTTCAATCTTGTTGTTGTCGATTAGAAAGTCTCCATCAAGCTTGGAAAAAGGTTAGCTTCGGTGGTGTGGGTAGTGTGGTGGTTGTCCATGTGTTGAGATGGACGGTGACGGGCGTGGTGGCAAGTGAAGGAGTAGGCAGGTTCTGAAGTTGGAACCGATCCAAGTCACGGACGATCACCTATAAGACTTGAAGTTGAACAATTTTCTTAACAATTTTCTGGTCATTAATTGTGTGGTGTGGAGTTATATGGGTTTTAGATGAAATTTGGGTTGGTTAAGTAATGGTGGGACTACGGACGGTTTTTACCGGAATAAATGGGTTGAGCTCCTCCTTGATAATGTTACCATTATGGTTAATCCATAGGGTTTGGAGTTCAAACAAAACAGTTTGAAGGGTGATATGGATTTGGTTTATTTTGATGAACCAGAATTTTGTGAACTCCATTACGAAATGCAGCATCCAAGGAACCTAACGGCTCTGATACTATTTAATGTGTATTTTTCCGATCCTGGAAAATATATAGAAGAATTTTGATGAGAGTAGAACAATTAGAGAGATAGATAGATAAAGAGTATTTCATTTATTCATATTCGATATCTTTAATTGAATTCAAATTGAGCCTTATATAGGCTTTACAATTAACAACTGACTCTGAACACAACCTGAAAATAAAAGAGCCAATATCCCACTAACAACAGATAAATATACAGATAATGACCACTAACAATCGCCTCTAATGACCACTAGCATTAAGGTCCCAACAAAAGGGACCCACCTACCACTAACTTATTTGACAAATTCAATAACAAAAAACAATAAACAACCTAAAACAAACTAATCAGATAAGAAACACGTGTGTCCCCAACTTGCATGTCTTCTTACGCTCCACATACAACGAGAACATATCATTAACGATACGTGCATATTATGTGTAGAGGTCTCATGGTCTCATGCACACTTGGTCCATGCACGTGCAGTGGAGGAACTGGTCAAGCAAGACCTGGTTATGTTTGTTAGTCATGTTAAATAGGTTGTTTGTTAGTTAAATAATGTTGTTAGTGGAGTTGTTAGTGGATTGATATCCAGCTTAGTGGCTCCTTTTTACTTGGCATCATTTTCCTTTTATTTGGCATTACTTGTTTAGTCAGTTGGTGTGTCATTGGCTTGTATCAAACTATATATACAGTCTTGGAGCATTGAATAAAGAATATCGATTATGAAGGAAAATATGTTTCTTTCTATCTCATACATTTCTCTTAAATTCATCTATGTAAATTTGTGGGTTGAAAATATACATACTATCCTAAATTCACTTTATGTATTTCCCAAGATAGAAAAAGTACATAACAATGGCATCAACGTCATTTGGTTCCTTGGATGCCAAGTTCCGTAACAATGTTTACAAAACTCTTTCCCTTCACGAATCACATTTCGTCCAAATCCAAAGTACCCTCCAAACCATTAGGGATGAACTCTAATCTCTATCATTTTCTCAAACACAATTAACCACCTATCTTCCGATGTTTATCGATGATATATATATATATGTATTGGCGGAGGCTTTTATCGATTTTTATAAACCACCGATATTTGATGACTATATATTTGAGACAATCCCATATAAAAGCGATTCACATTTTGTGGATTGTTTTTAAGACTCACACATTTCCCTTACCACGCAATCAACCTCCCCGACCCTCCGCACTATGTTTGATCGGCACACCCAACACAAGCTACCATTTTGCAAGCTTGATGGAGACTTTCTTACTAGATGGATCAATAACAAGAATGTTGAACTCTCGACAAACTTATTCGAAATTTATCCATGTGGAAAAGGATAATTTGAGGAGGATAGAACTATACGTGCATATTATATGTAGGGCTCTCATGGTCTCATGCACACTTGGTCAATGCACGTGCCTCAGAGGAATTGGTCATGCAAGACCTGGTTATGTTTGTTAGTCATGTTAGTTAGAATGTTTGTTAGTTAAATAATGTTGTTAGTGGAGTTGACAGTGGATTGATATCCAGCTTAGTGGCTTCTTTTTATTTGGCATCATTTTCCTTTTTATTTGGCATTACTTGTTTAGTTGGTTGTGTCATTGGCTTGTATCAGACTATATATATATATATATATATATATATATATATATATATATATATATATTTGGAGCATTGAATAAAGAATATTAAATATTAAGCAAAACGTGTCTCTCTCTATCTCCTACATTTCTCCTAAATTCTTCTATGTAAATTTTCAGGATCGAAAATATACATACTATCCTAAATTTTCTTTATGTATTTCCCAGGATCGTAAAAGTACATAACAGTTTCTAACAAAATTAGGCCTTAAACATAATCACAAAAATATGTCTCGTGTTTTTCTATTTTTGAGATTTGTTTTGATTTTTCCGAGACTTATTTTGTATTTTCGAAATTTATTTAGGTGTTTCCGAGACTTATTTGATATTTTTATAATTTTTGAAACTGATTCGACAAACAAGAAATTTTCTAGATTTTTATTTCTTTATCTTCTTCAATGACCTCCAATTGAGATTTTTTTTTTTTAAATGGAAACTAAAAATGGCAGAAGATAATAAAAGAAAAAGGTGAGGGTATATATCTGTCGGTATTTAAATTGAAATTATAAATCTAGACAATCTCAAAAGTGCCTATGGATTTGATGTGATTTAGACATATTTCCATTTTAAAGATTGCACTAGCCAAAAAAGAAAAAAGAAAAAAGAAAAAGAAAATTAAAAAAAAAAGAATACATTTCTAAATAAGTTAGGAAGCAAATTGCTGATCACCAAACTCATAATATATATGTACAAGGTCGTGTCATGATAGTATTGACTATCGAGAAGGTCAGGAATCGAGAGTCGTACATGTAAGGTTCTTATAAAATTATGAGCAACATATACCATTATATTTTATGTTTATGAAAAACTGAATTGATTAAATTGTTTAAGTAAGTGAGAGTTGACTGGAAAAGCCCGTTTGATTGTGATTAATATTTGTTGGGCTCGGTACACCTTAGCTACATTAAATAAATGTAGGATATGGTATGGGCTAATGTATATGTGTGGGCCTAGTATTCCCTTTAGGACTAGCCATCCTATTAGGGTTGAGAATCCTTTATGGGTTAGGATTCTAGGAAGTTATACTATATATAGGGGGTTCGTACTCTCACTCATATAATGTATTACAGATTTGTCTCCCTATTAAGCAATCTGAGAAAGGTGAGTTGAGAGTAGAAGACTCTCTATTGAAATTCTCTTTATCTTTATAGTGTGAATATACCTAGAGGGGGGGTGAATAGGTATATGCTCCAATTTTTATCTTCTTTTAAAAACAATGCAATTCTAACAATACTTAATGAAAATTGCAAACAAAGACACACAATATTTACGTGGTAAAACCTTCAAAGAGGAAACATCCACGGGTTGATACCACAACCACCGGCATAAGCAAATCCACTATTTCAAATACAGTTACACACTCAAGCAATCACACATGCTCTACAAGCTCTCACTCTTACTCTATCTTGAACCTAGTGATCTACTAAGCCGACTTCTTATCCAATACCCCTTGTCTCTAGGAAGATTTCTTGCTCACCTATCCGGATCCTCCCGATCCTAGGCAAGACTTCTTGCTTGACTATCCAAGGCTTCACACCTCTAGCCAAGACTTCCTTGCTTGACAATCCAAGGCTTCACACCTTTTGCCAAGACTTCCTTGCTCAACAATTCGAGGTTTCACACCTCTTGTCAAGACTTCCTCTTCCTTAGCTATCCAAGTCCTCCCGACTCTAGCTAAGACTTACAATTGCTCAAATCAAAGAATCACTCTAAGATATGAGACTTTCAACCTCTTCACAAGGCATCTAAGTGATCATGAATGCAAAATGCAAACAAGCACTCAACATAGAAAATGATGATTAACAAATTCTATGGACATGCAATTAGAATACTAGATTATGCTTTCAAAGATCAATCACAAATGCATCTAGACAACTTAAGCATGTTATCAACTAAGAACATAGATATGAAAATATGGACATCAATTGAAACAAAACCTAGTTCTTAGAAAAATGAAATTAGATCTAGAAACAATCAATCAAGCATAAGAACAAAGAATTTCTAGAATCAATTTCATGTTTATCAAGTTTAGCACAAATCATTCAATATATCACAAATCTAACTAAACTTGAAAATCAAATCAACAAAACACAAAATGATATCAAAATCATCCTAGTCATGCTTCTTAATCAAATAACATCAATCAATAAGAAGATCTAAGAAGAAAACTAAGAAGAAGATGATTTTACCAACAAGGATGCAATTACGGACTGAAGATCAGATCACAACGAAAATTGTAGACATCCTTTGGTTCTGGAAATGCTTGGGGTTTGTAGAACTCTTCAAGACACTCGAAATCGGTTTTTGAATCAAGTTATTCGGAGTAGAAATGAAAAGGTTATCACAAAAACAAAAATCAAAATGTTGAGAGAAAAATTCTGCACTTGTTCTTCAATTTCTCAACGTGTTCTTATATTTTGAAATGAGAGGGAATGAGAGGTTTTAAAGAGTGAAAAGACAAAAATACATTTTTGCCCATCTTCCTTAGTGTCTCCCCTGGATGGCACATGGGCATCTCAGGGCAGAGCACTCTTGTGGCCGAGATGGCCACGCGCCATCTCGGATTGGTGCATGGTGACGGCTTAAGCCATCGCACCTCACCCTTTGCGCTCTCCTCGCGTTCTTCGACTGTTCTTTGGCCTCCAAACTCTAAATTCGAATCCGTTTGAAGATTACGAACCAAGACTCCCTCACGTACATGGAAATATAAGATACTCAACCCATAAAATAAGAATTTGACTCGGTAAATGAAGACGAAGACAATGTATGCAACATGAGTTGAAAGTGTAGTATCTTTTGACTTAGAACTTAAAATCAATAGAATGAGTAACTGAAATGACCGGAACTCAATCATGAACAATCTAAGACTAAAATCAAATTCAAGATCCATGTTATACAAACATATAAACAAACAAACACATTTCACACAAGAATGCAAACTACATAGAGATAGTCTCCAATCATGCATTTTCCAAAACATGTTACTTTCATACCAAATGCATGAGCATTCAACTTCAAGTGTGTGAATATGTTATACCAAATGATGCGCTATGATGCAGGGACACCAATGTATGAATTGTGTGTGTGTGCACATATAATGATGCACAACTAAGCAGGGACACATATGAATGAATTGTGTGTGTGTGCGCCTATGCCTTGCAAGAGGAATAAGGATCTCGATACCTTAGCATCATGAGAAGTTGCTTTTCTTCCTTGAAGCTCTTATCATCACGAACCACTTAAGCAACTAAGCATTACAAAGAAATGAAGTTTTGTTATGGAATCAAGCCAACACAAATCTAGAACCTAACATCTATTGTTTTAACTATTTCTTTGTTTTATTTTCAGGTTGGTTTTCTTGGATTATTCAATGGTTCGGGAAATTCAGATACGAATTCATGCTTACGTATTTATTACGAATATACATGTTTAATTACATACAACTCCAACAGTGGTATCAGAGCTGGCGTATTTTTACATAGGCTGAATATTAAAAATCTAATAATTATTCGTCTACTGTTCTTAAATATTTATACATGTTGAATCCATTGGAGAAAAACTGTTGTTTGTTGATTTGTTTCTATATTAAATCTGATGATAGGATTCGAACATAGTATGAATAAAAATTTAGAATTTAAAGTTATGATCTAGATCAACCCAGATATAGGATTTTTCATCAATCTGTGATCAATGCCATTCAACCCAGACCCACCATAGTTTTCCTCTTGGGTCAAATCCATCAACCCAGCCAACCCAAACCCATTGCTTCTCGGGTCATCATTGCAGTCGACGGCTTTTGCTGCTTTTTCGATCGTTTTATGTCGACAAACTAGGTCAGTTATTGATCACCATCCAGACGAAGGTCGGTCGACCACGGGAATCGATTGCCCAAGACTCGTGCTTGAAGGCCGATCGATCGTGATCCACCCCAGATCTCTTCGTTTGAGATTCGCACGTGGATTGGGTCGACGTTGTGCCGACGTACGTTGCCTTCAGGCGAGAGATGGACTGTAGAGGCTACGGCGAACGAAGGTCTAGTGTTTCCATGATAGATTTTGCTTTGGGCCACCTTTTGAGAATTTGATATTCTATAGGGACTGATTTGCAATTAATTTGGGCCTTTTTGTAAGTTTGATAAAATTGTGGGGTTGATTTACAATTACCAAAACTTATAGGACCTGTTTGCAATTTCGAAATAGTTTTGGGGCCGATTTATAATTAATGAAAATTTATAGGGTCACTTTGTAATTTTTAAAAGTTTTGGGGCCAATTTATAATTATCAAAATTTTTGGGCCATCTTATAATTTTTACAAAATTTAGGGGTCGATTTGTAATTATCAAATCTTGAGGGACCTTTATATAATTTAGCAAAATTAGGGGCAATTTTTGTAATTTTCCAAAAGGGGTTTTGGGAAAAATTGCAGTTGATAATCTTTGTGATTTCGGATGGTTATGTTTCTACGTTGTAGACTAGTCATTAAGTTTTCATATTGATTATTTGTTGAAATTAATAATCAGTTTTGTATATTCTCGTGAATCAAATGGTTATATTTTCACGTAGTGGATAATCATTTCGATTTTGAGAATTTAGTTGGCTAATGATTATTAATTTGATGGTTTTAATAATTGATTGAATACTCTCGTCATTTGGATGATTATGTTTCACGTAGTGACTAATCGTTAAAGATTTTGAGATATTCGTCGGTAATCAATTTTTAAATTTGAACTGTAAATATGAAAATGCTTGTGTTAATCATCTCCGTAGGAGGGTTATCACATGTGATAGGTGATGTTCTTCTCCGTAGGAGGTTCATCATCTTGACGTATTCATCTATAGAACTACAATAATGGAAATTATATACATATTTTAATCATCTCTGTAGGAGGGTTATCACATGTGATAGGTGATATTCTTCTCCGTAGGAGGTTCATCATCTTGAGGAATTTATTTATATAATGTAGTGATCTTTGCCCAATCACATGTTGAATTTTATTTCTATAAATGTTTTGACTGTTATCTTATATGCATGAAATCCTTTGTTTTGATATTCAGTTTTCAATGTCAACAATTTTGCTTCATAATTGTCTGCTATTAAACCTTTGGATCGGATTAATTTCAAGGAATAGAAATAGACTCTCACTGTTGTTCTAACTCTTTGAGGGATAGACCTTTCGTTGGTGAGAAAAAGTCATATAAACTCACCGATGAGAGTACTGCTAAATAGAGGTCTTATCAAAAGAAGTGGAAAGAGTCTAATCGAAAATGTCTGATGATCATGTGTTTGTCCATTGCCAAAACCATTAAGAAGAGTATTCCAAAATGTAAGGATGCAAAGGCTTTTCTTAAAGCTGTGAGTGGCAAGTTCAAGAAGCGAAGCAAGGCTAAGAGGGGAAAGTATCTGAGCCTGCTAGTGACAACGGTTTATGATGGTACCGGTGATGTTCGTGAGCATATTATGAAGATGACTAATATGGCCATGAATTTAAGGGATCTGGATACCTAGATCTTTGACTCTCACCTTGTATGGCAAGTCCTTGAGTCTCTTCCAAGTGAGTTTGATGTTTTGAAAACCTTATATAATGCTCAAGAGGCTGAATGAACTTTGGACCAAATGACTGCAATTGTGGTCCAGAAGAAAGAGACTATTCGCAAAAGTAAGAAACAAAGTGCTCATATGGTTACTCATAGCAACAAGGGTAAGAAAAGGTTCAATGGGGGTAAGAAGTTTAAACATCATGGAAAGCTGGCAAGACTAATGGATTCATTAATGCTAAGGATGATGACATGAAAGGCAAGTGTTTCTGGTGTAGCAAGAAAGGCCATATGAAAAAGGATTGCTTCAAGTTTAAGAAACACATAGAAGGTACCCATTTAGCTCTCGTATGTTTTGAATCTAATTTGGTTGATGTCCCTTTGAATTCTTGGTGGGTTGATTCTGGAGCTACTATTCACGTTACGAATTCTTTACAGGGCTTCAGAAGCAAAAGGAAACCAAGGGATAAAGAAGCTGTCGTTTTCATACGAAATGGAGAGAAGGCTTTAGTTGAATTTATAGGAGTTGTTAGATTACCTTTAGCTTCAGGAAAGTTTTTAGATTTAGTTGACGTTGCTTTTGTTCCTTCTCTCAGACGTAATTTGATTTCCATTTCTAAGTTGGATATTAGTGGCTATCATTTTGAATTCATTAATAAAGGATTTGTTCTTTATCATGGTTTTTTTCTCATTTGTTTTGGTTGTTTGTGTGATGGTTTGTATAAATTGAATTTACATACTGATTTAGTTGGTGAATGCTCTCGTTCCGCTGTTGTGATAAATTCTACCATTAGATCTAAACGCCAGAGAGAAAATTGTTCATCCATGCTATGGCATAGACGTTTAGGCCATAGACGTTTAGACCATATATCCAAAGATCGAATTGAAAGATTAGTCAAAAATGGTATTCTTGGTTCACTTGACTTTTCTGATTTTGAGTGTTAATTGTTTGAAGGGTAAAATGACAAGAGCTAAAAAGAAAATGGGCTACCAGAAGTCAAAATCTGTTGGAAATTATCCATACCGATATATGTGGGTCATTTTCACCTGTCGCATTTGGTGGATATAAATATTTCATTTCTTTCATTGATGATTTCTCGTGTTATGGTTACATCTATCTCATTTATGAGAAATCCGAAGCCTTAGATATCTTCAAAATATATAAGGTTGAGGTTGAATTGAAATTAGAAAGAAAGATCAAATGTGTTAGATTTGATCGTGGGGGTGAATATTATGGTAGGTATGGTGAAGCTGGTTAGAATCTTGGTCCGTTTGTGAGGTTTTTGCAAGAATGTGGGATTGGTGCTCAATAAACTATGCCTGGTGGACCTGAATAGAATGGAGTTTCTGAATGGCAGAATCGTACATTGATGGACATGGTAATAAGTATGATTAGTATGAGTTCTTTGCCTAAAATTTATAGGGTGATGCATTAAAGAAGGCAACTTACATTCTTAATAGAGTTTCCAGCAAATTTGTGCCTAAAACTCCGTTTGAAATGTGGTTTGGTTTGAAGCCAAAATTAAATCACATGAGAGTATAGGGATGTCCTGCGGAAGTGATGTCTTATGATCCTAATTTGAAAAGGCTGGATTTTAAGACAGTTAGTGCATTTTTTGTGGGATATGCCGATAAATCAAAAGGATATAGGTTTTACATACTCTATGAGGATAGTTGAATCTAAATGTGCTGTATTCTTAGAGGAAAGTAATGAAGTTTAGAAGAATATGTAAACTCAATATTTTGAGTTTGAGGAGGACAAATCGGGTAATCCGACATCTTTTACTTCATTAGATATTGTCATACCACCTCTCTTGGAGCATCATGATGATTCTTTATCTGAACAAGAAGATGGGCCTTTACCAGTTGTTGTTGAACCTCAAGCAGTAATTTATGAGCCCGAGCCAGCTATTGATGAACCCCAGCTAGTCATTGATGAGCCAAAACCAGTTGTTAATGTTCCTTTAAGGAGATCTCAGAGAGTCTGAGGATCTGCCATTCCTGATGATATTGTTTATTTAAAGGGGCATGATTTTGACTTAGGAGTGGATGACGATCCTAGGAATTATGATCAAGTTGTTTAGAGCCCTCAAGAGTCAAAATGGATGGATGCTATGATCGATGAACTGAGATCCATGGATACAAATCATGTTTGGGATTTGGTTGAACTGTCTGATGGTTGGAAGCCCATTAGCTGCAAATAGGTTTTTAAGACTAAACGAGACTCTAAACGCAATGTTAAGAAACATAAAGCTAGACTTGTAGCGAAAAGGTTCAGTGAAAAGAAAGGTATTGATTATACCGAGACTTTTTCACCTGTCTCTTCGAAAGATGCCTTTAGGATTATTATGGCCTTAGTTGCACATTTTGATTTAAAGCTGAATCAAATGGATGTGAAAACTTCTTTCCTAAATGGAGATCTCGTAGAGGATGTATACATGATGCAACCTGAAGGTTTTCAGGCGGTTGGAAAGGAACATATGGTTTGTAAGCTCAGAAAATCCATTTATGGTCTAAAACAAGCTTCAAAGCAATGGTATTTGAAATTTGATGAAGTCGTTACATCATATGGTTTTATTGAAAATTCGATGGATCATTGCATATATCTCAAGGTTAGTGGGAGCAATTTTATTTTTCTTATACTTTATGTTGATGATATTTTGCTCGCCAACAATAATTTGGGGTTGTTGCATGATACCAAGAATTTTCTATCTCGTAGCTTTACAATGAAGGATCTTGGGGAAGCCTCTTATGTCCTTGGTATTGAGATACAACGTGATAGGTCACGTTGTTTGCTTAGATTATCTCGAAAGGCTTACATTGATAGGGTACTAGAGAGGTTTAACATGAGTGCTTGTTCCCCAGGCGAGGTACCTATCGTGAAAGGAGATAAACTTACGCAGCTACAGTGTCCTCAGAATGAGCTAGAACGTTCTCAAATGAAAGATGTCCCATATTCATCTGTGGTTGGCAGTTTGATGTATGCATAGGTTTGTACACGTCCTGGTATTGCTTTTGAAATTAGTGTACTTGGTAGATTTCAAAGTAATCTCGGCATTCATCATTGAATAGCAGCAAAGAAAGTTATACGTTATCTGCAGCGAACAAAGGATTTCATGCTCACTTATAGGCGTTAAGACCTATTGGAAGTTGTTGGCTATGCAGATGTAGATTTTGCTGGTTGTACAGATGATCTAAAATCCACTTCAGGTTTTGTGTTTATGTTGGCTGGTGGAGCCATATTATGGAAGAGTGTCAAACAGACACTTACAACTTCATCTACTATGCAAGCTGAGTTTGTGGCATGTTATGAGGCAACAATCCAATCAGTTTGGTTGGGGAATTTCATATCAGGGTTACAGATTGTCGATTCCATTTCTAAGCCATTGACAATCTATTGTGACAATTCCACAGCAGTTTCTTTCTCTAAGAACAATAAAAGGTCTTCAGGGTCTAAACATATGGAAATCAAGTATCTTGTGGTTAGAGAGAAAGTTCAAGAGTTGCAAACTTCTATTATTCATATTGCCACATAAGAGATGATAGCTAATCCCCTAACCAAGGGACTATCTCCGAAGGTTTTTAAAGGGCATGTTACCCGTATGGGGTTGGTAGATAGTTATGATATGCTTGGTTAGTGGGAGTTATGTTTGGTTTTTAAAATTAACTACAGTTTTTTTATTAATAAAATTTTATTCTCGAGAACATATTTGTACATTGTATATATATGTTATTTTCCATAATATGTGCGCATGTATATTTTTTAATGTGACAGGATATCTCAAAGCTTTTAGCTTTAAGGGGTCACTTCACTCATAAGGTATAAGGTTTCCACCGATGAGTGAATATTACTTAAGATAGAAGGATTTGCCTGTCTTAAGGGAGGTTGAACTCATGGTCAAAATGTTTGATCAATGAGTGTAAAATGCTTAAGACATTAAGTTTGCTCGTCTTAAGCTGCTTCGTATTATGCGAAATGGGACCTATATGGAAATAGGCATGATGATCACATTTGTAGGGGAAAACGGTTTAGAAACGCAACGGAAGCGTAGAAAAAATGAGATTAGGGTTTGCGTATAAATAAAAAAAAATCCCTTTTATACAACGAGAACCTTAACCCTAGATTAATTGATGTATATAAATGTATCGTACCTTTTTCGCATGACGATTGAACAAGCGCAAAATTGATTCCGCAAGATCTTCCAATCCAATCACGAACGTGAATCACCTAGGAGTGTGGGCTCCCTTTCTTTAAATTGTATTCCTGAGGATGGAGACAAAGCAAATATCTTTTCTTTGTTAGTTACAAATATCCTCCAAGAGAAAAATCCAAGAACGTTCGGTCACTTGTGAATTATCAATCAATTTGATTGTAACTCGCGTGAACCTTGATTCAATGTTGTACACAAAATCATTTTGATGTAAAATATATTAGTATACTATCGAATACAAAAACGTTCCCCTTTTTTTTCTACTTGGCCGAATTCACACACTATTGATTAGAGATGATCGAATTTTGTCTAGAGTAAAAACAGATTTTTCTCCCTCAAAATTCCTATGATGGCCGAAACTTTTTCTTTCTCAAATAAAGCTTGGCCGAAATTCCTCTCTAATACCTTAGTCATGACCGAAATTATTCATACATATATATAGGTTCATAAATCCTTTCCTAAGAAGGATTCACTTGGTTGACAAGAATCCTTTCTGTAGATGGATTTATTTGCTAGTTAGAATCCTTATCTAAAGAGAAAACTAACTACTCCTATAACTATATTGTGTTTGACGAAATTTTGGTCTTTTATATAGGCTAGGAGAGTTTAATCTTTCCTAAGAAGGATTACTTGATAAACAAGAATCCTATCCTTAGGTAGATTAACTTGGTGGTTATGAATCCTTGTCAAATAAGAATTCTACCACTAAGTAGTTTTACTTGGTGACCAAGAATCCTTTTCCAAAAAGAATTCTTTCCTACACCAAAACTCCTAATCCTACTCAATAGTGTGTTTGTAACCATATTAAAGACTTCCTAATTTGATTAGATAAATAACTCATTTTATCTATCTACTTATCAAATATAGTCTTTAACATTAACTATACTACCAACAATAGTATAGTTTTAGGAGACCATCTCCTAATAGGAAAAGATTTTGACTTTTAATTAAATAATTAATTAATCAAACAATTAATTAATTGCCATTTAATTAAATAATAAAATAAAATAATATATTAAAGCTATTATCCATAGCCATTACCGCCCATACATAGTATTAAGGCCATATATTATTTTTCTCATTTTATTAAATCCATTGGACCTTAATAAAAAAGTCCACATGTGAACTAGACCTATTCTTACAAAAAGAAACAAGTTCACATGCCTTATTACAATTCTAGATGGACCCCTATTAGTCCGGTAGAATATATCAAGTAATCCATGCAAATTCGTGTGGATTAGGGATCTTGGCGGGCTATCTAAATTTAAGCTACAATAGACACAACCTAATCACAATCAACAAATGATTCACTTAGGTCCGATCTATTTAATTTTAGTTCATTCCACTAAAGAACTAAAATTGAACTCTTAAATAAAGATAGAATAACTTGATGTTACTCATTCGTACCCTAGACAACCTTATTGGAGAAAATGTATCCTCGTGAAGAATACCAGTAATCGACAAGAGCTTGGATATTTTGACCGCCTATAGCTCTCTAAGTTACCATATTTACTCATATGACCACATTTTGAACTTGGATATTTTAACTTGTCCAGAAGCAATGTTTCAATAGACACTATTGAAAACTTAACGTTAAGATTTAATATCCAATACCTCAAAACATCCATATGATGGTATTATACTCTCATTCAATAAATGGAGCCACGATGTCCATATCTATAAATGAAGTCCTCTATCGATTAACAAATGAATACCACCAAACTATCGAGGGTAGACTATGCTATATAATCGTACTCTTTGATAGCTCAAATGATAACACTTGCAACCATTAGTCCATCATTTATCTCAAGATTACGATAGACTCTCCGATTGTCTTCAAATGAAAACTTTTATCCATTGACGGTTCTAGATAAAGTATTTCATTTTGATCCTATTCAGTGCACTAGATTCTTTTGCCCAAAGACACCACACTTTGATGATTTTAGACTCATCATAACACATTTGATCCCACTCAAGTGCTAGCAAAAGAATCTACAACTTTAACAAGATAAAGGCGCCCAACCTTCTATCTTAAGTTATGAATATTATTCAAGACTAACTAAAGAATTGTGTCTACCTCATACATATCTAGATGTATGAACAATTCTTCTTTTCTCATAGTCTTTTGACCTTATGATTATTTACTTTTGACAATTATAATAATGAAACTATAAATGCTTTAAGATTTGTTAAACTAGAAATCACTTTATTCATATGAAAAATATTGTTAATTACACTATTACACTCTTGCTATCGAGCATAATCCTAACAATCTCCCACTTGCTCTATAGCAAATATATCATATCTCTCATCACCATGTTCTCTAGATGCCCATCAAAACTCTTTTGAGGAAGAGCCTTTGTAAAGGGATCCGCTAGATTTTCTGCTGACGTGATCTTGGTAATCGTCACGTCACCCCTATGCACAATTTTCCTTGGAAGATTATACTTTCTTTCAATGTGTTTCCCTCTCTTATTACTTCTTGGTTCTCTCAAATTAGCCACTGCTCCACTATTGTCACAATAGATAGTGATCTGTTTATTCGCATCAGGAACCACTTCCAAGTCAATCAAGAATTGGTGGAGCCAGACAGCCTCTTTAGCAGCCTCGCATGCGGCAACATACCCGGCTTCCCTGGTGGAATCAGTAATACAAGATTGCTTGATACTCCTCCATATGATTGCCCCTCCTCCAATGGTAAACACAGATCCTGATGTCGATCTCCTAGAGTCAGAATCTGACTGAAAATCAGAATCTGTATACCCAACGGGAAATAAATTCCCTCCAAAGTATACAAGCATATAATCTCTCATTCTCCTTAGATACTTGAAAATATGCTTGACTGCCGTCCAGTGATCAGGACCAGGTTTCGGTTGAAACCTGCTAACTATGCCTACAGCAAAACAAATATCTGGTCTAGTGCAGAGCATTGCATACATGAGACTTCCAACTGCCGATGCTTATGGAACCCTACTCATGAATTGTTCTTCATGCTCATTCTTAGGAACTTGTTCCTTAGAAAGTTTGATTCCATGCCTGAAAGGTAACATACATTTCTTGAAATTTTGCATGGAAAACCTAGACAAGATTTTATCTATGTTTGAAGCTTGGGATAATGTAATCGTTCTATTCTTTCTATCCCTTATGACTTGGATACCAAGAATATAACTTGCTTCTCTTAAGTCCTTCATATCAAATTATTTTGCTAACCATTCTTTTATTGATGTCAATACACCTACATAGTTTTCAATGAGTAGTATATCATCAACGTAAAGAATTAGGAAAACCAACTTGTCGCCTTTAATCCTTTTGTATACACGAGGTTCATCAAGGTTTTGAATAAATCCAAAACCTTTTACAGCTTGATCGAACCTTATGTTCCAGGATCTGGATGCTTGCTTCAATCCATATATGGATCTTTGCAACTTGCATACCCTTTCCTCTTAGGCCCTTTTCAATGAATCCTTCTGGTTGCATCATATAGATGCTTTCATCAAGACTTCCATTAAGGAAAGCTGTCTTGACGTCCATTTGCCAAATCTCTAGGTCTAGAGATGCCGCAATGGATAAGAGTATCCTAATGGATTTAAGCATGGCCACAGGAGAGAAGGTTTCTTTATAATCGATACCTTCCTCCTATGTATAACCTTTAGCTACCAATCTAGCTTTATAGGTTTCCACCATTCCATCCATTCCTCTTTTCCTCTTGTATACCCACTTGTACCCGATGGGTTTTATCCCTTTAAGCAAGTCTACAAGAGACCAGACTTTGTTTTTGAACATAGATTCAATTTCGGATTGCATTGCCTTTTGCCAATGGTGACTATGAACATCTTCCATTGCTTTCTTGTACATATAGGGATCATCGTCGTCCAAAAGATTCTCTACAGATTCTCCTAGACCGATGTATCTCTCGGGTTGTCTAATAACCCTCTCACTACGATGAGGTATTGTATATTGTTGATCTTGTGTTGGTACGGAAATTACAATTGGGCTTGGTTGTGAAACCTCTTGTGGAATTGTATCTCCTAAAAGCTCATTTAGGACAATTCTACTTTTAGGCACAAAATTATTCGTATAGTCCTTTTCTAGAAATTTGGCATTTGTCGAAACAAATACTTTAAGATCTGAAGGACTATAAAAATAATATCCTTTTGTTCCTTTTGGATACCCTACAAATATACATGTTTCTGAATGGGACTCCATCTTATCTGTCTTTCCTTTTAACACGTGCGCAGGACATCCAAATATCCTAAAGTGTTGTAAACTAGGATTTCGCCCAGTCCACAACTCATGCGGTGTTTTAGGAACCGACTTAGATGGTACATCGTTTAGAATATACATGGCAGGTTGTAAAGCATATCCCCAAAAAGAACTATGGAGCGTTGAATAACTCAACATAGACCTAACCATATCCAAAAGAGTTCTATTTCTCCTTTCTGCCACCCCATTTTGTTGAGGTGTGCCTGGTGCAGAAAACTGAGAAATTATTCCATTATCAATAAGATATTGCTGAAACTCACCAGATAGATATTCTCCACCACGATCGGACCTCAAGATTTTTATACGTTTCTCAAGCTGATTTTCTACTTCAGCTTTAAATTCTTTGAACATATCAAAAGCATCCGACTTATGTCTCATGAGATACACATAGCCAAATCTTGAGTGATCATCCGTGAAAGTGATGAAGTACTCATATCCACATCTGGCTTGAATGCTCATAGGTCCACACACATCAGTGTGTATCAATCCTAAACATTCGATGGCTCTTGCGCCTTTGGTCGTAAACGACCTTTTGATCATTTTACCTTCCAAACAAGATTCACAAGTTGGTAGTTCATCAACCTTTAAGTCACTTAGAGGTCCGTCACATACCAATGTTTTAATCCTATTAAGGTTAATATGACCTAGGCGCAAATGCCACAGGTAGGTTTCATCTTTTGATAATTTTACTCTTTTATGATTAGGTTCCGTTGATTCCGTGTCTATCAAGTGAGAGATATTTCCATGCAAATAGAATAAACCGTTTTCCAATGTACCTTTGCAAATAATTTTGTCATTCTTACTAATAATAAAATTTTTATTAAAAGTAACCGAATAACCAAATTTATTTAAACAAGAAACTGAAATTAAATTCCTCTTTAATTGAGGTACATAGTAAACGTCTATTAAATCTAAATGCCTATAAGAATCCAAACTAATTCTAATATCTCCCACTGAACTAGCAAACACCAACGCTCCATTACCTAAACGCAAGTTGAATTCATTCTTATTAAGCCTTCTCCTTTCCTTGAACTCTTGTAAGGAAAAACAAGCATGATTAGTGGCTCCAGAGTCGATGATCCAAGAATCCATAGAATCCGCCAAAAAGCATGTTTCAAGCTAATTAATATTACCTTCTTCCTTTTTGTCTTGAGACTTTGGGCAATTTCTTTTCCAATGTCCCTTTTCACCACAAAGGAAACACTTTCCTTTGATCTTGGTTACTTTCTTTGTCTCCTTCTTTGAAGGTCCTAGTTGCTTTTTCTTCTGTTGTTTCTTGACCTTCTTACGGGTCTTAACAGTAGCAACTTTACCTACGGTATGAATCTCTTGACCTTTGCCTTTCACAAGGATCTTTTCAGCGCTTTGAACATCTTGCATCAGGCCTTGCAAGGTGTATTCCTTATTATTCAAGGTGTAGTCCAACTTGAATTGATCAAAGGAATCCGACAGTGAGTTGACAATCATGTCAATTTTGGTCTCACCATCTATCTCAACGCCATTCAGTTCAGCAATGTTGAGATGTGCTATGACTTTCATCATGTGATCTTTCACAGCCTGTCCGGGTTTCATCCTAAGATTCATAAAAGCAATCACTACCTCTCTCTTAGTCGTCCTAGACCTCATAGCAAACATCTCCTCTAGAGACATCATTATATCGGCAACAGTCTCCATTCCTTCATGTTGTTGTTGCAACACGTCAGAGATTGTGGCCATAATATAACATTTAGCCATCTCATCAGAAGACTCCGACTGTTGATACTCATCTCTTTGCTCCTGAGTAGATTCATTAGTAGGAGCATGTAGTTTAGGAGTGCAAAGAACGAACTTATGCTTTTCGGATTGCAATAATAGCCCAATTTTCCTTTTCCATGTGACATAATTATCACCAGTTAAAGTTTTGTCTTTTAGGATGTTGATTAGGGATGGGGTCATAATTTCTGAACAATAACAAAAATTATATAAGTAAATAATCATGATAAAGCACTTTTGAATATTTATCTTGAATTAAATAATTCAATCGTAAAAATTCAACGGTGATCTAACACCCATAAATGTCACACCTCCTTTGGGAGTTCGTAATATTTACTAGTTGGACTAGGTCTCACCTAATTGTTAACATAACAACCAACGTTTTCAATTTTAGCCTTGTGATTTTATTAACATGAACTCTTGGGAGGATATTAATAAATTCACATTGTGTGTGTTACCAAGTTATCTACCTTCAATAGAATCCCTCACGAATATCCCTCCTTTGGGAGTAGATATCGTTTGGGCTAATTGTCTAGTCTATCCTTGTAAGGAAGTATCTTGCTAAATTCCATTCATGAATACCTCTTGGGAGGTTATTCACGAAACATAAAGCTCAACTAAATTTGGAGGCTGTAGGTGTTCCAAAACACCTTCTCCCACTCAATTGTTTAAGGCGTGTGATCGAATTCCAAAGAATGATTTACCAAGTTATCTAGATGCCAATTTAGATACTTAAACCATTCAATGCATGTTCATACCAAAAGAGATATATGAGTGGCACTCCTATTCTATATGACATGTTATCAAACAATGAATGACATTGCAATATTTTAAAAAATATAAATAGCTACAATTTTGGTCCATCCTAGAAAAACAAGTAAATTACATATAGCTTGGAATACAAGAACTTCTTTCTTGGCGAATAAGTCTTCAAGCGACCTTCGTCGTTCGGACTCCCTCGGCTACCTCCCCTGGGCGTGCGCACCCATTGCCTTTACCAATGGGTGTGCGCATGTCACAAGCCCATGGCTACCACAAGGGCTGCCGTACGCAGCCCATGCCACAACAAACTTGGTTGTGCGCTCTTCGCATGCACATTCGTTGTTACAGCTCGCACGGTCCCAAAATTGTTCCGGTTACTCCTAATTCTTCAAACCTTCGAGTCTTCGAAACTTGAATGTATTACAGAAGAATTTACATAACAAAATACTGCAGTTTTTTTTTTATTATTATTACAAAAATAAAAATAAAAATAAAAATAAAAACTTAGCAACTACCAAGAAGGAAATTATGGTGATAATAGACCACCCTTCTTGTTACAATCCCAAAACAAAATTACATTTAAATTCTAGGACCAAAAATGAGCAATAACAATCCACATATAAAACATATATATATCCATACATTCCAATGTAAATATATATGCGAATATCTAGAGTGTCATCTCTTTCTAAAACATGCATATATACAATAAAAGAAAAATATTCACGAACACATACATCGATTAATCAAGGGTACAACCTGGCTTTGATACCAATTGTAGAGAAAAACGGTTTAGAAACGCAATGGAAGCGTGAGAAAAAACGAGATTAGGGTTTGCGTATAAATAAAAAAAAATCCCTTTTATGCAACAAGAACCTTAACCCTAGATTAATTGATGTATATAAAAGTATCGTACCTTTTTCGCGTGACGATTGAACAAGTGCAAAATTGATTCCGCAAGATCTTCCAATCCAATCACGAACGTGAATCACCTAGGAGTGTGGGCTCCCTTTCTTTAAATTGTATTCCTGAGGATGGAGACAAAGCAAATATCTTTTCTTTGTTAGTTACAAATATCCTCCAAGAAAAAAATCCAAGAACGTTCGGTCACTTATGAATTATCAATCAATTTGATTGAAACTCGCGTGAACCTTGATTCAATGTTGTACACAAAACCCTTTTGATGAAAAGGATATTAGTATACTATCGAATACAAAAACGTTCCCCTTTTTTTTCTACTTAGTCGAATTTACACACTATTGATTAGAGATGATCGAATTTTGTCTAGAGTAAAAACAGATTTTTCTCCCTCCAAATTCCTATGATGGCCGAAACTTTTTCTTTCTCAAATAAAGCTTGGCCGAAATTCCTCTCTAATACCTTAGTCAAGACCGAAATTATTAACACACACACACACATATATATATATATATATATATATATATATATATATATATAGGTTCATAAATCATTTCCTAAGAAGGATTCACTTGGTTGGCAAGAATCCTTTCCTTAGGTGGATTTATTTGGTAGTTAGAATCCTTATCTAAAAAGAAAACTAACTACTCCTATAACTATATTGTGTTGGACGAAATTTTGGTCTTTTATATAGACTAGGAGAGTTCAATATTTCCTAAGAAGGATTACTTGATAAACAAGAATCCTATCCTTAGGTAGATTAACTTGGTGGTTATGAATCCTTTTTAAATAAGAATTCTACCACTAAGTAGTTTGACTTGGTGACCAAGAATCCTTTTCCATAAAGAATTCTTTCCTACACCAAGACTCCTAATCCTACTCAATAGTGTGTTTGTAACCATATTAAAGACTTCCTAATTTGATTAGATAAATAACTCCTTTTATTTATCTACTTATCAAATATAGTCTTTAACATTAATTATACTACCAACAATAGTATAGTTTTATGAGACCATCTCCTAATAGGAAAAGATTTTGACTTTTAATTAAATAATTAATTAATCAAACAATTAATTAATTGCCATTTAATTAAATAATAAAATAAAATAATATATTAAAGCTATTATCCATAGCCATTGCCGCCCATACATAGTATTAAGGCCATATATTATTTTTCTCATTTTAACAATCCGTTGGACCTTAATAAAAAAGTCCACATGTGAACTAGACCTATTCTTATAAAAAGAAACAAGTTCACATGGCTTATTACAATTCTAGATGGACCCCTATTAGTCCGGTAGAATATATCAAGTAATCCATGCAAATTCGTGTGGATTAGGGATCTTGGCGGGCTATCTAAATTTAAGCTACAATAGACACAACCTAATCACAATCAACAAATGATTCACTTAGGTCCGATCTATTTAATTTTAGTTCATTCCACTAAAGAACTAAAATTGAACTCTTAAATAAAGATAGAATAACTTGATGTTACTCATTCGTACCCTAGACAACCTTATTGGAGAAAATGTATCCTCGTGAAGAATACCAGTAATCGACAAGAGCTTGGATATTTTGACCGCCTATAGCTCTCTAAGTTACCATATTTACTCATATGACCACATTTTGAACTTGGATATTTTAACTTGTCCAGAAGCAATGTTTCAATAGACACTATTGAAAACTTAACGTTAAGATTTAATATCCAATACCTCAAAACATCCATATGATGGTATTATACTCTCATTCAATAAATGGAGCCACGATGTCCGTATCTATAAATGAAGTCCTCTATCGATTAACAAATGAATACCACC
Organism: Dipteronia dyeriana; assembly: GCA_032871835.1. Lineage (NCBI taxonomy): Eukaryota > Viridiplantae > Streptophyta > Magnoliopsida > Sapindales > Sapindaceae > Dipteronia > Dipteronia dyeriana. The sequence goes on along the minus strand of CM065300.1, from coordinate 89,146,879 downwards.
AAACTATCGAGGGTAGACTATGCTATATAATCGTACTCTTTGATAGCTCAAATGATAACACTTGCAACCATTAGTCCATCAATTATCTCAAGATTACGATAGACTCTCCGATTGTCTTCAAATGAAAACTTTTATCCATTGAAGGTTCTAGATAAAGTATTTCATTTTGATCCTATTCAGTGCACTAGATTCTTTTGCCCAAAGACACCACACTTTGATGATTTTAGACTCATCATAACACATTTGATCCCACTCAAATGGTAGCAAAATAATCTACAACTTTAACAAGATAAAGGCGCCCAACCTTCTATCTTAAGTTGTGAATTTTATTCAAGACTAACTAAAGAATTGTGTCTACCTCATACATATCTAGATGTATGAACAATTCTTCTTTTCTCATAGTCTTTTGACCTTATGATTATTTACTTTTGACAATTATAATAATGAAACTATAAATGCTATAAGATTTGTTAAACTATAAATCACTTTATTCATATGAAAAAGATTGTTAAGTACACTATTACACTCTTGCTATCGAGCATAATCCTAACAACATTTGCATGTAATTTCCATACAACACATACATACCATTTTACCCGGGTAGGTAGAGCTATGGGTATTTTGATTACATATGGTCTTATGTTGATTAAAGATGTAATGATCTATGTAGTTGGATACTTGATGTTCTATTGGACTAAGGGGAAGGAAGGTGTTACTCTCTTAAACATTCATTGTGTCCATATATAATTGTTTATCAATTTGGAGAGTCGTTTTCTAAAATGAATTTTTAAATCTAAAATAATAATGTCTATGTAGCTCAACCGAGAGAATGTAAGGTTCTTATAAAATTGTGAGCAACATATACTATTATATTTTATGTTTATGAAAAATCGAATTGATTGGATTGTTTAAGTAAGTGAGAGTTGACCTGAAAGGCCTGTTTGATTGTGATCAATATTTGTTGGGCTCGGTGCACCTTAGATACATTAAATAAATATAGGATATGGTATGAGCTAATATATATGTGTGGGCTTAGTATTCCTTTTAGAATTAGCCATCCTATTAGGGTTGAGAATCCTTTATGGGTTAAGATTCTAGAAAGTTATACTATATATAGGGGGTCCCTACTCTCACTCATATAACGTATTACAGATTTGTCTCCCCATTAGGCAATCTAAGAAATGTGAGTAGAGAGTAGAAGACTCTCTATTATTTTAACTATTTCTTTGTTTTATTTTTAGGTTGGTTTTCTTGGATTATTCAATGGATTCGAAAAATTTAGTTACGAATTCATGCTTATATATTTAATACGAATATACGTATTTAATTACATACAACTCCTACGGTACATGCACATCACAATCAAATTGGACAAGCCGGACAATGATAGTAAACTAATATTCTAGGTGATTAATCCATAGCAGAAATCTTCGGTACACCCAACTATTAAGAAACAAGAAAAACCTTCCATGCATTCAACCATTAAAAATACAACTCATAATACATGTCACATTTGACACTAAGGTGGTGCTTGGTTGGGTAGAATGGAATAGAATGGAATGGAATGGAAAGAAATCCATTCCATTTGTTTGGTTTGGTAAATGCCAATAGAATGGGCATTCCATTGGAATGTGGATTCCACCATTTTGGTGGAATGAGCATTCCATCCACAAACCAATGGAATGCCCATTCCATTCCATTAACACATTTTATCTTCCAAAAATAACCCTCTATCTCCAACTCTATTCCAAAAATACCCTCATTTCCAAAAATAACATATATATATATATATATATATATATATGATAATATATATTATTGTTGCATATCTTATATTATTACATATTATATATATATATATATATAAAAATATATTATATTATATTATATTTTAGTATATTATGTATTATGTATATATTATTTATAATATATACGTTATGTACTATAATATAATATATTATATAATATATAAATATATATTATTTTATATTATTTATACTTTTATATTATATTATTATTATCCAAAATATATATTATATTTTATATATATATATAATTTATACTTTTATATTTTATTGTTATTATCCAAAATATATATTATATTTTCTAATTATTTATATTATATATTATATATTATTATATTGCATAATATATATATATATAGATTATATAATAATATATAATAATATAATATATATAATAATTATAGTATTTTAACAATATTTATAATATATATTAATATTATTTAATTTATACTTTTATATTTTATTATTCTATTATTATTATCCAAAATGAACATTATATTTTCTAATTATATAAATTATTTTATTATTATTATATGTGTGTAATATAATAATATAATAATAAATAATATTTATATTTAATAATATTAATATTAATATTTCTAATATATATTATATATTATTTATTATATTATATTTAAATATAATAGTATTAATATTACTAACATATAATATATATATATATATATAATAAATAGAATATAATATTTTATTATTATTATCTATAATAAATAATGTTATTATAAATGTTTTGTAATTAGGAGTATTTTGGTCAATGCAGTTGATTCCATTTCATTCAGTTGTTAACTAAATAAAATAATACTGATTCAGATATTGATTCTAAAGTCTCAACCAAATAAAGAAATCAGTTTTCCATTCCTTTCCATTCCATTCCAATTCTCATTCCTATTACTATTTCAATTCTTATTTCACAATAGTAACCAAACGCCACCTAAATCTATGAATATTCAGTTTTACGCATGCTTTTAATGACATGCATGTTACATTGTTGGTTTTCGGTTGGCTTTTGGTACTTCTGAAAAGTTTGATGATCGGTGGTCGTTAACATATTAGCTGTTTAGCTTCAACGTCACATGTTAGGTTCAAATATTTATTGCTCTTTATAACTTCTTTAGATTTAATGTCATCAAAGTAATACACGTCACCGCCACCCTAATTAAGACGATATTAATTGAGATGGTTTAAACTCCGATCTAAATTAAACTATAAAGTTAATTTAGTGGTTGACTCAGAGAATCATTCAATGAAAACTCTTGCTGTTACATGGAAGAAATTGAGCGGGAAGTAATAAAGAACCACAAGAATTATTCCACGTGGCAATTTCTATAAAACATTTCCATTTTAACTTTTGTTTCAGTGGTCCTTTTCGCTTTAACGGTGCGTTTGATACAAATTGAGCAGGATAAGGTGAGACAGGTAACAACAGATATGTTGTTCTATATTGTATTTACAAGGTCTGAATAAAACTACAAATTGTACTGTTATCTATTTGGTATGATTGGAACATAACAGGACAAGAGGTTTAAATGATCAGAATATTCCTCTTATATATAACAATATAGACTATAATATTATACATTAACATATAATAATGAATATAGTTATATATTTAAATAGAATATTAAATATATTACATATATATGATATATAATATTAAATATTATTCCAATAATATATATATATGTATATATATTATAATGTATAATGTTGACGTCAATTTCTCGATGTGTGAGAAAGTCAACAAGATTGGATTTTAGCTGTGATCTCAAAGAGAAAGAGAAGGAGAATGTAATTAGACACAAGTTTTACGTTGTAAAACTCTGATGACCGGAGAAACGTCCATGGGTGGTTGAACAAACAACCGAACCAAAATCCACTATTGAAATAAAGATTTACAACTCTCGATCTCTCTTTTTTCTCTATGTATTCTTCTATATCTCTTTATAACGAGATTATGGGTCTATTTATATGTATATAGAACCCTAATCCTTTTTGTACAAGTAATGAAAGATTTTTGTATTTAATTACAATTGGTTACTTGTTGTAGTCTTTATCTTTTTTCCTATTTCGGAGATTTGTAAGGATATCGAATTGGACCCTAGCAATATAGTTAATTTAGGACTTATTTCCTTACAAATGTGTAGTCTTCATGAATTAATAAAGTTGTTGCCTGATTTGGAATCTTTTTCCTGTTTGGTATTCCATCCTTCTTGGAACTCTTCTTCGATGTGGATATCTTTACGTATTTTAATATGACTCTTGGTTCATATACGAGTTATGTGATGGACTTCTTTATTCGGATTTCTTTATATTTTTCCTGAGTAGAACATGACATCAATTGATCCCGAGTAGAACATGACGTCAACTGATCCCGGGTAGAACATAACATCAGCTGATCCCGAGTAGAACATGACGTCAGCTGATCCCAAGCGGGTCTTGCTAAATGCTTGCATTTATACCTACTCGGGTTCTTACTCTTTGGTAACATCTTAGGGGATATTTTCTAAACGTATATTCGGATATCTATCTGGCAATTTTATCCTCCTTGTCAATGACGTGTACATCTGATAAAATTTACATATGACAATACCCCTTTAAAATATTTTTTGCCAAATAGGAATTTGCTCCAAGCAAAAGTATTTTATTCAACTCATTAATATTTTGCGCCTCATTTATGCTAGAGTAAATGTCTTGTCATAATGATGTGCCTTATTGGTGACCATGTAAATTCAATTTGCCCCCTCACGTGAAATCTCAATGATTACGATGTTTTGGAGTCCTGACGGTCTTGGTCAGTTCTTCTCTTAACACGTGTCTTCTACCGCTTCATTTCTCGATACCATTTATGAGAAACGACCTACGCGTCTGCTAGTGCACCGCCTACATCATCAAATTTGTCTTTGATTTTTCCCGCTTCTTGAGACCCTAGGGTTTCATGTCTTATCCCTTTAAATGCTCCATTGAACAGGGTTGCTCTGGTTTATTCTCACAAACTCAAACCAGAAATTTCCAACCCAGATTTCTTTGTGCAGAAATCCCTTAGTCTTCGTTGAAGTTTCTACAACAGGTTTCTTTACTCAAAATGTTAGTTTTAATGGATCCATCTTCCCGTCGTCGTCTTTTTACTATAGCTTTCGAAGCGCTTGATCGTGGAGATTTTCAACTAGTTTCTTGCGCTCGTAGATTATTGGGGGAAATCCCTCCTAATGAACCCCTTTTTTTAGATGTTGACGTTTTTGGGCCTTACCCTGACATCCGTTTTAGTTCTGGATCATCTAGTTCTGAATCTATCATTTCTGATCATAGGGTACCTCTTCAATCCAGGATAGGGAACACATCAAAGTAAAAGCGAGGTCCATAAGCATAGCTCGGGCAGCGTTCGAATCAGGGAACAAATTATTGATGAGAAGGACGTTGAAGAGGAGTTTAGAAAGTCTCGTCTTTCTTTTTCTGTAGATCACCCGAGTGGGTATGACGCCGAGCCGAATATGGTCGAGGAAGATGAGATTAGGAAGTGTCGTGCTCGATTCGACTTGGATGACTTAGTTACACACTCTCATGCCGGTGATAGAGTAGCATGGAACCCTCATCGGGGTATGGTGGCGATTTATAGGTCCATGCTTTGTTGCGGCGTCACTCTTCCTTTTCAACCGTTTATTGCCTGGTTTCTGGCTGAAGCAGGGATCACTCCAGCCCAACTGGCCTTGAACAGCTACAAGATTTTGATGTGCATGTGGCATTTGTGGAGCCGGATGAGCCTGTCATCGCCTTCCCCGAGTGAAATCAGGCTCTTCTATACACTAAGGCAATCTGGTCAAACAGAGACTTATTTTCTCATGTCTAATGTGCCAGATTGCTGGGTCCCCGAAGGGACAAATGTGAACCGGGGAGTCGACACCTCTGATGATGCCAAAAAGAGAGGCTTCGTGTGGGGATTCCCTTCGTCGAAAAAGTACTGAAAGAACAGTTGGTTATTTACTTGAGGGAACTTAGGACTTCAAGTTACTCTTTTGGCTGGGGAGAACAGGACGGTGCTGAAGGTTCCCTTTTTTTTCTGTTCCCTTGACATTTGGAACAAGAAAAACTTGAATTCTCCGATACTGAGCTGACCAGACTTGCTCGGGCTGAAGTGTGTACTTTGGAAAAAAGGAGCAGGTCTTATATTTTCAACGAGAAGAAGATGAAAGAACTTGGCTTCTTTAGCTAGATTTCAGTCTATCGCAGGCGACGTAAATGGCCTTCCTACTTTTTAAAAAAAAAAAATTGCCTTGTATATTCTGACTTCGGTTATTTTTATCATTTAAGTGTATGACTTGGACATCGTCTGCGACGTTCAGGCTCGCCAGGTCAAATCGATCCTTCAGGCGAGCCAAAAAAAAGCCTTTCATCAAAGCAAAGAAGGCATTGCCTCACCTGAATCGGATGAGGATTCTGATGAAGCTGACGAGTATATCCCTGAGTACATCCCCAAAGAGGTCATTCGGTCGACGGTAGGGGAATCTAGTGGTCTGAGTAGCCTACTGACCACACTTAGAATTTGCCTAAAAATGGGGGGAGGTAAAGTGATGGTCTTGGTGAAGGGCCAGGTTAAAGAAGCTCCCCGATTGAAGTTCCTACCGAGCAGTTAAATATCGAGGATGAAGATAAAGCCTCTGATGGACTAGCAAACCTCGATCCTGACTTTTTTGGATCTTTCCGGGATGATGATCAGAAAGACCCTTCGGTTGAGCTCAGTTTCCATCGTACTCGGGCTGAGAAACAGAAAGCAGTCGACTCTCCTGCTCATCCTCATAAGGTCCCTCTGGTAGTTTCATTTATTGAATCGAGTGATAAAGATACCGAGGCTAAGGTTCCCCCGAGCGTTCAGGTTGAAGCATCAGTAAAAGCGAAAACTTCTGATCCGAACATAGGCTTCTTCCCTCCTGAGGTTGAAGATGAAAGGGTTGAACCTTCTGGAGGTCATTCCTATCCTTCTCCCCAAGTTATGTTGAGGGCGATGTCATCTGGTCGGGCTTTCATCGGGGATGGTCACTAGACATTTTGGGGATGATCACTGGAGCCATTTCAGGGATGCTTCTTTAACAAGCTGTCTTTATAATATTTTTAACTGCGCATCTTATGTAAGTTTTATTCCTAACCCCTTTTTTTTCTCAATTCTTTTGTTTGCTAGATTTTTAATTAAACTTTCTTGTAGATGGTGACAGAGTTTGCTGAGTTGGTTCAAACGCAACAACATCAAGCCAATCTAATAAGGCGTCTTGAAGCTCAGCTGAAAGAGAGTGAGGATATCCATGTTCGGGTCGAATCGGCGTATCAAAAGAAGGTGAGCTCTGCTCAAATGTTTGCAGACCATTTTTTGGCCAAACGGAGGCTGAGGAAAGAGCTTCTTTGGTAGAGGAGAAGGCTATGTCGCTTCAAAACTTATTATCTTCTGCTCAGGAATCGATGCTCAAAACCGAACAAGAAGCGGAGCAGTCCATGTCGTCCCATGAGCAGAAGATTGAAGACTTGGAACCCCAAGCTTTGACGGTCGAGTCCCTATCCAAGGAGGCCAGGCTGGAACTTGAAGTCCAGGGGGTCAATCGTTTTAGAAGATCCCCAGCTTATGACGCCCTTCAGCTGACAAATTTTTTAAGGTCAAGAATCGGGCAACTAAAAAAGCTCGAACCAACTGGAAGTTGTCGATCAAGAACCACGTGGACCGGTCCCTGGAATCCCTTCATACTCAGATGAAAGAGTGAAGAGATTATTGTCGCAGCCGAGGTAAAGTGCCACATCTTATTCATCTGGAGGTTCCATCAGAGCATTCTCTCTCGACCTTCTATGCCAGTCAAGAATCCGGTGTAGAAGGTTCGACATCTGATCTTGGCCTGATCCCTGGAGTAGATTACAGCAAGTGGATGGATGATTCAGTCGACACAATTGCTTGGCCTTCAAATGAAAGTCTCCTCCGTGAGTATGAAATGGTGTCTGACCCGAGCATCAGCAAGAGTTCCAAGTCCTCTTCCCAGCCTTAGTCATTTTTGTAAAGATTCACTTTTGCAATGATTTTTATCAATGAAAGTCATGTGAACTATTTAATTTCAGAGAACCTAGTGGCTTAATCCGACTCATTACTCAAAAAATTTCACCGAGTACCGAGTACCGAATATCTTATCTAACTTGGTTTATTATTTCGAGTTGCTTCTAACACCGAGTATCTTATTGAACTGGCTAACGCAATATGCCAGATCTTGTTAAACTGGCTAATGAAATCTTTTTGTGCCAAGTATCTTATTAAACTGGCTAATACACTTTGTGCCAAGTATCTCATTAAACTGGCTAATGCACTTTGTGCCAAGTATCTCATTAAACTGGCTAATGCAATCTCTGTGCCAAGTATCTTATTAAACTGGCTGATTATGTCTGAGTAACTTCACCGAGTATCTTGTTAAACCTGGCTTTGTTATCCGGAGCTACTTTTAACACCAAGTATCTTATTAAACTGGCTTTATATTAACTGAGCCATCTTGAAACAAGCGAGTAGATTTACTCGTATTTCATACTCGGTTTTTACCCAAACATTAAATCAAGGCTCACCATGATCATATGTTCGAGTCCTCACACAAGTTACCAAGGACGTCTCCCTAGTTTTTTTTGTGCAAGAGTTTGCCAAATCGTTAAGTTTTTTCAACCGCTTAACACAGTTGCACATTTCACTGGGATTTTTCCCGACAGTGCCCCGAGCCGTTTTCCAGAATCTGGTGTATTGAGTTTGCCTTTTTGCTAAGGTCGACTAACCTTGCTCGGCTGGCATGCTTCTTCTAGCTTCTCCGCCCATTCGGCTGATAAAGCTCGAACTAATTGGAAGTTATCGATAAAAAACCATGTGGACCGGTCCTTATAATCTCTTCGAACTCAAACGAAGGAGTGAAGGGCATACTATCAAAGTCAGGGTAAAGAGCCCCACCCTATGAACTTGGAGAACCCGTCAGAGCATTCTCTTTCGACCTTTTATATGAATCAGGAAGCTGGTGCGGATGGCTCGAAGGCTGACGTTGGTCTGATCCCAGGAACAGATTATAAGGAATGGATGGTGACTCGGTCGACACAATTGTTTGGCCATCAAATGAGAGTCACCTTCATGAATACGAAATGGTACACGACCCGAGTATCAGCAAAAGCTCCTAGTCCTCACTTTAGCTTTTGGTGTATTTGTACAAAAAATTTACGCTTTGTAATTACTGTTGACTAATGAAATCCTATATTTTTTCCCAACTGCCTTGTTCTGCCAAGTATTTTGTATCCAACCTGCTTGATTTATTGCTCGAGTAACTTCACCGAGTATCTTATTTGACTTAGTTTTGCCAAGATCTTTTTATCGGCTAAGCCAAGTATCTTATTAAACTGGCTAATTTTTTTGTTCAAGTAACTTCACCGAGTATCTTATTAAACTTGGTTTCATTACCCGGAATAATTTTTAACGCCAAGTATCTTATTAAACTGGCTAATACATTTGTTTGCGCCAAGTATCTTATTAAACTGGCTTATATTATTAACTGAGCCATCTTGAAACAAGCGAGTAGAATTATACTCGCATTTCATACTCCGTTGCTACCCAAACATTACATCAAGGATCACCATGATCATATGTTCGAGTCCTTACATAGGTTACTGAGGACGTCTCCTTAGTTTTGTCTGTGTAAGGGTTTGCTGAATCGTTAAGCTTTTGAACTGCTTAACACAGCTGCGCATCTCACCGAGATTTTTCCCGACAGCGCCCCGAGCCATTTTGGAGAATCTGGTGCATCAGGTTTGCCTTTTTGCTAAGGTCGACTGACCTTGCTTGGCTGGCGTGCTCTTTCGAGCTTCTCCGTCCATTCGGTAATTAATGGTCTCGAGTATTCTATTTGCATGTTCTTATTATCATGCTCGTCTTTCATATGTTCTTATTATCATATGCTTTACATTTTGAAATTCCCGAGTTTGATTTTTATTTATAACTGTAAAACCAACATTGATTTAAATTTCAAAGCTAATAATTGACCTGACTAAAATTGTCCTAACTAAAAAGGAAACAAAAATTTCAAGGATAGAAAATCTTTAAATATTGGGCGTTGCATGGTCGGGGAAAGACCCCTACATCTGGTCGTGCAATCCAATATGCTCCATGACCAGCTACTCCTTCAATCATGTTCGGGCCTTCCCACTTGTCAGCCAAGGAACCTGCAGTTTTTTTTTGTATCCAGTGACACCTTTCTGAGTAACAGGTCTCCTAATTTGAATTTCCTTATTCGAACATGAAAATTGTAGCGGCGAGCCACTCTTTGTTGATATGTCATATTTCGTATTCGAGACTTCTCCCTTTTCTCTTCTAGCTCATCTAGACTTTGTAAAAGCATATCAACATGCTGGTCTTCATTATATAGCCTGGCCCTGGGTGACGCATACGATGTTTCTATAGGGATAACAGCTTATGTTCCAAGCGCTAAAGTGAATGGAGTCTTTCCTGTAAAAGTTCTTGTAGTCGTCCGATATGGCCATAATACCTTGGGAAGTTTTTCAACCCAACTTCCTTTCTTGGCATCTAGCTTTGCTTTGAGTGTATGCTTGATGATTTTGTTTACTGCTTCAGCTTGCCCATTTGTTTGAGGGTGGGCAGGTGTGGCGTAGTAATTGGTAATTTGGTACTCTTTGCACAACTTTCTCAATTTTAGATTATCGAATTGGGTGCCGTTGTCAATGATGATAGTGCTTGGGACTCCAAACCTGTAGAGTAAATTTTTCTTCATGAAATTTATGGTATTTGCTTCTGTGATATGCATTAATGCTTCAGCTTCTGCCCACTTTGTGAAATAATCAACGGTTACTATTGCATATTTTGCTCCACCCCTGTCCCTGCAGGCATTGGGCCAATTAAGTCCAAGCCCCACATGGCAAATGGCCATGGGGTTGTAAGGCTTCTAAGTTGTTTAGGGGGTTGTCGGATATCGTTAGAAATCCTTTGGCATGCATTGCAGCATTCCGAACATCTCTGTGCATCCGAGAATAAAGTGGGCCAATAATAACCTTGCCTTAGTACCTTGTGTGCTAAAAGTTTTCCCCCAGTACGGTTTCTACATACTCCACCGTGGATTTACTGTAGTATTTGACATGCATCTTCCTCTGATACACATCTTTGGAGTGTTCGGGAAAACCCCCTCTGTGCAGTTCTCCTCCGATCAATATGTATCTTGCTGACTGATACCTGATACGTTTGGCTTGTAGGGGATCTTTTGGGAGCACGCCTTTTTCCAGGAACCTTTTTAGCTAAGTCATCCAACCGTCTGATAGTGTTCGAATTTCTGAGATTTCAAAGTTTCTTGGCGATCGAAAAAGTTTTTGGCCTGATTGTGGTCGTTGCTAATTCTAGTTTGGACAAGGCATCTGCCTTTTCATTCTCCTCCTTGGGAATCTGGGTAATCTTATATTCTTTGAATTTCTAAAGGAGTTGTTTTGCTATGCCATGATAAGCTATCATACCTTCATCTCTGGCTTGGTATTCGTCTAGGACTTGGTTGACGACTACCTGTGAGTCACTAAATATTTCGACCCCATCTGCTCCGAGGGCTATGCATACTCTAAGTCCAGCTAGTAGTGCATCGTACTTGGCTTGATTATTCGTTGCTTTGAAGTCGAATCTCATGACACACTTGATATCATTTTCTTCCAAGGTGCATACTACGATCCCTGCCCCGCTGCCGTGAGTGTTTGAAGAGCCATCGACATACAATTTCCATGAGAAACTCTTGCCCAACATCTTTTTTGCTTCCAGGTTTGGTTCTATGAATTCTACTATAAAACCTGCCACTGCTTGGCCTTTGAGAGATGTCCTAGGGACGTATTGGATATTGAATTCACGTAGCTCGATTGACCATTTGGTTAGTCTTCCTAAAATTTCTTGCTTCTGTAAGATTTGCTTAAGTGGGCAGTCGGTGAGAACCTAGATTGTATGAGCATAAAAGTATGGCCTCGGCTTCCTTACTGTCGAAACCAATGCTAGGGCCATTTTTTCTACCTGTGAATACCTGGTTTCAGTTGGAAGAAGTGCCTTGCTGGTATAGTATACTAGCCTTTGTACTCCATCTTCTGTTCTGACTAGAACTGAGCTTGCTAAAGATTAAAGGTATGTCTCCCTTTTGATTTTCTCAAGTATTTATTTTAGTTTTGGGCATAACTTGATCTAAGTTGATGGTATGTGTTCTCATGAATGATTTGTGATATTTGAGTGTTTTTACACGAATTTTATGCATTCTTGGTTAATGGGCTTTGTTTATATTGATAATTATTACATGATTAAGTTTAGTGGACAAAATCTCTATTTGGTTATGTTTGGAATTTTGAATTTTGATTTATTAGAAGAAATTTTTGATTTTTGTCTAAATGTGTGTTTAATATGTTGCCTTTGTGTTTCAATCAATTTCTCTTGTTTATGGAATGCTTGTGGAATGTTTGATTTAAGAACAAAGTGACTGTTTAAAAATTTGGGTCGAAATTTAAGCTGAATTGCTGCCGAAATTCAGGTAAATTCTGTTTAATTTGGATTGTTTGCTTGTGTTATGTGTTCAGATGGCTAGAAGAAATTTGGGTAAAAGGCATCGGGTTAGCAGCACTTTCAGAGGAAAAGAGGTTGCTTCTTCACAAATAGTTCAGAATAAGGAATTTAGAGATGGAGTGTCTCAGTTTTAGAGAAGACCTTGTATTGTGGAGAAGGGTATTGAGGTGCCCAGTTTTGGGGAAACCCCTGTGCCAGATATTATAGTTACCCGTCGATGGGCCGGATTTGTTCAGAGTCCCCCAAAACCAAACAGAAGTATCGTGGCTGAATTCTATGCCAGCATGATCCCAGAAAGATTTCTAAATGGAGGGGGCAGTATTGGTCCAAGGAGTCGAGGTCCACATATCGCCAGATGTAATTAACCAGTATTTCGCAACTCCAAAGGTACGAGTCAACAGTAATATTGGGATAGATACGATTGATGAAATTGATTAATACTCGGATAGGTTGGCAGAAGTACTTAGGATAGATGGCATGGGGGAGTGGAATTAGATGGTTCGCCTATATCAGAGGGACTTGAGAGTGGACGCTGCATTCTGGAACATCTTCATCTCATACTCCTTAAGACCTACACAACATCGCACCGAGCTTTTCTTTGAGCCCGCCCGTTTGTTGCATCGACTGGTGACTGGCCGGCCAATTAATATTAGTCTGGAAAGTTTTAGGGCAATATACAACAGTGGTTGTGAAGATGGGTCATCTATGGTGTTCCCCTGTTTAATTACAGCTTTTTACAGGACAGCAGGTATTGAGGTGGATGCCAGACTGGTAAAGCAGCCACCTAGTATGTTACTACAAACAGTATGGAACAAGCTCTATCACGATCGGGGAGTACCTACGATATGACAATATGGAAACGGCGATGTCGCCGCCAGGAGAGAGAGGCACAACTACAGATAGAGGTTGTTGATCCTATACCTGAGGATCATACAGATGTTCTGCCAGCTACTCAACCAGGAAATGCATATTTTGATTCTTTGTTTCAGGCAATGCGAGAGCACATGGGCGATCAGTTTAGAGGATTGGAGGAGCGGATGAACACGCGTTTTGACACTGTTAAAGAGAGCAACACAGAGCTACGCACTATGGTTAGCCAATTTTCTGTGGCTGACAATGGAGGTGTGCGTTTCCAGCCTCCAGTTACCCCACCTGAGTTTCAGGCCGGAGGCAGATCTTGGTACGATCCACCTAGTTTTGGATTGGGAGACCCTATGGAGCCATAGCATCATGACCGTGATTCTGATTAGGGGACAGAAATCCTGCATATTTCAGACGAGGACGGAGGACTTTAAAGGATATGCATATTTCTTTCTTTCATTTTCTTGTTTTAATTTTCTTTTTGAATATTTATAATTGAGTAATATTGAGCAATATTTAGCAATATTTTTCTTTAATTCTTTTTCCGCTCCTTTCTTTTCTCGCTTGTCACTATTGTGGGCAATGTTGAGTTTAGGTTTGGGGGTGATGTGATCCATGATATTATGTTTTGATCTGTGCTCTTGAGATAATATGCATTAATCACTGAGTTTACACTAACTTCTTGCCACTTAGAGTAATGCATCACTGAGTTTACACTAACTTCTTGCCACTTAGAGTAATGCATTGCATTTTTCAAAATTTATGACATACTCTTGATGTGATAGTGGATAGGAAGCTTAGTTGAATTGCCATGATTAACAGTGGAGACTACCCTTGTGAGTTCACCAAGCCAAAAAGCGTACATAAATATAATTATAGATGGTTCTTTTGTTTCTACTCCTAAACACTCAGTAGGTTCTTAGCATTTAGATTTGATCTCAATAGGGTAAATATTGAGCATTATAGAAATTTCATCATTAAAAAAAAATCACATGTTTATTTTGATCTCGAGTAAGTCGAATCAGTGGAAGTGATGATTAGACTATGTGTGCTTAAAACTACTTAAAAGGCCGTAAATATTTCCTACTTGTATGTTGTGTGCGTCATAGCCAATTTTGAAGCCAAACAATGATTAAGCCTTTTTATTTCTTTACCACATTACACGTAACCCAATAAGCCATAATTTAGCCATACCCTATAGCTTGGGATCATACATTGAGAATGTGAAGAAGATGTTATGTTTTTGCAAATGATTTATGTATATTTCGATTAGAGGCCAATGAAGGAAAAAAGTTGCTTTCAATCCAAAAAGTAAGTTGATAATTATGATTTCCATGTACATGTAATCCTCTGATTCTCATATAAAAATAATAATAATAATAAAAAGTATGAGGATCAGAAAGTAGAGTTTAATGAGGTACATATGAGTAAATTAGAATGGTGAACTTTTGAAAAATAGGACATTAATAAGAAATGAATATTTCATTTGTGATGAGGATTAAGAGTTATGTACGAAGCTGTAAAGTTATTGAAGACTCTCATGGTATGATCCTAGGTTTTTGAATCCATATTTTCCCATTTTTTCTTGTCCTTCACCCATGGCCTAATTACAACCTTAATTAAAGTCTAATTGATCCACTGGTTATCCTTATGAAAGTAGAAGTGAATAATGTGCCTATCTTGTTCATAATGCTTAATTCTTTCGTGAGATCTTGTGTATGAAATCAAGTGTTCTTTCTATCATTTATTCATATGCGATTATATCTGGAAATTTCTTGTGCATAAACTCCATTCGCATATATTTGTTGAGTGTATTTGCCTAGGTTCTGTGTGGAATTAATGAGTGACATCCTGTGAGAATTAGAGTCAAGGCGAATTACATCTATGGTGTTTAACAAATGTGACTTTGAAACTTGAATGTCTTGAGAATGGGCTTTTCGTTAAAACAAATTGAGCAATGCCATCAAGTTTTTGTGACTTAACTTTAGTCTTTACTTATTGACTTTTGCATGTGTTGTTTCGATTTGAGCACAGTTCAAATGCATTTTAAACGATTGGTATTTTTCTTATAAGGCTTGTAGCATACGCTCAATGCTATCGTGTTCCCTACGAAAGTGGCTTATTTAGTCAGGATTTTTATTTTTAGGTTTAGGTTTAGTTTTTATTTTTAGTTTTGCTCGAGGACTAGCAAAAGATAGGTTTGGGGGTATTTGATCGGTCATTATTTGTATATGTTTTTAATCCCCTTTCCGTCTATCAATTGCTTGTTTCTTGAGCATTTTTGGGTATTTAATTTGTGTGATTGAGCATGTTTCAGGACATTGGACTTTAATGTTGTGTTTGGAAGATTTGAAGCAAAAATGAGCAATTTTGTCCATTACAGCTGTGAAGGTCGCTGCCCAAGCAGTGCCTTCACCGCGGTCTAAAGAGCGGAGAATCACAGATGTATCATGTTCAACAACCACGGTCTGTACCGCTGTCAAGGTCGTGCCTCTAGAGCGGTCTACACCGTTGAACTTCATAGAGAGCACACCACTTGATCCACCACGGTGTGGGCAAGCTGTCTATGCCGCGGCTTATGGAGCGATCGTGCGAATCCTTGGTGTCTTGGGAATTCTGAACCCTATTTTAAAAAGAGAATCTATATATATATATATATATATATATATATATATATATATATATATATAGATGGTTTTTTTATTGTTGAAGAAGAGATGTCCCCTAACACACCATCACCATACATCACATAACAATTCTTTCATCCATCGTTACGCATTCGAAGATTCGAAGACGAAGAAGAATTCATCATTGAAGATTTGAAGAATTCATCTTTGAAGATTTGAAGAATCCGTTTGAGGCGTCAATGGGTTTTATCTTTTCTTTCTCTTTCCCTTCTATTTTCATGATGTGTAACTAATTCCATAACTAGGGAATCAATGTGAACCTTTTGTGAATGCTCATGTTTGGATTAATAATATTATTTCATCAACTCGATTCTTGATTTGTTCATTGCTCTTAATTGCTTGACTCTCATTAGTTTTAATATTTATTCACACCATAGACAAAGGGTGGATAATTATTTGGCATTATTTTAGGGTTAAGACTATCTGAGAATTAGGGTTAAAGTATAGACCAAACCTAACTTTGATTAATGCTCTTTTGAACGAATGAATTTTATCTTTAGCATAGACCAAGCGAAGTATAGAAATTGGTTATTATTTCTTATGCTTAACGGGTTTCTGATCATTGTTCACACCATATACCAAGGGTGAATAGTGGTTGGGAATACTTGACTCATCCCGCGATCAAACGGTAATAGTCATATTAAAGATAAAGAATGAACCCTTGAATTGATTGAATCTTGTTTACAAATTAATTCCATGCATTGAGTGTTTATAATTGGGGAATATTAATGACCTAGTGTTTTCTCACCCTTGACCACAGCCCAATATTTTCAATTGTTTTCTTAGTTTTAATTTAATTTAGTTTTAGCTTTAAATCAAACTCAACAATCTTCTTGTTACTTTAATTTAGCTTTAATTAGAACTAGGTTTAAATCATTAAATCTCTAGTCTTCGTGGGAACGATCCTTACTTGCCATTGTACTTATCTTCACGATTCGTGCACTTTCGAATATTGTTTTTTATAACACGATTCACAACAATCAATACCGCCTGGCTGAATCTCCCCATGTATTTTTTTAACGACTCATCTTTCCATTGTTTCTGCTGAGAAAGGTAAGCCACTGATTTTTTCCTGTGTGCATTGCCCAGAAATTGTCTTGAGAAACTTCTGTTTAATTCATCGAAACTTCGGCTTAATTCACCAAAACTTCGGTTTCTTGCGGGGGAAACCTTCCGAACCATCTTGAGCATGTGTCTCCCAGAGTTTGTGGAAAGTTGAGATATAGTAAAGGGTCGTTGTGGGCATACTGAGCCGTAGCACTTTTATACCGTCTGACTTGTTCTTTATGATCGACATCCTTCTTGAATTGTTACACGTGTGGCATCCTGAATTTTTCTAGAAATGGGGTCCGTAGAATGTCCCTAGTAAATAGACTTTCGAAATTGTTGTTGGATAAGTCATTATACCCAAATCGCCTAACCAGCGCGTCCACTTGACGCCTGTTATTTTTGACTTCTCGGGTCAGGCTCTGAATCATAACATCTTTGTCTCCCACCGGATCTCAATGATGGTTAAACCGTTGGGTGACCGCCATGCCTTTTTCCAGCTCATCTTCAATTCGTTGCCGAGTCTCATGAGTCGATCCTTGCAGGTGTATGGTTCCATGACGACGCTTGCGATGGTGCCTATTTCTATCCTCTGATGATGATGACCGATCCTTGTACCGGTCATGCTTGCGGTATCTATCATGGGTTATCTTGATTACGTGTTACACCGCCAGCTTGATTGACTGGAACAGAGTTCCTACCAGCTTCTAGTGCATCTGGTTCCAGCCCAACTATATCCGAACAAAACCTTTTACTACTTGGTTTCTGTCCGAAACAGGGATCACTCCAGCCCAACTGGCCCCGAATAGATACTAGATCTTGATGTGAATGTGGCATATGTGGAGCTGAATGAAACCTATCACCTCTTCCCCCAGATAAAATCATGCATTTTTATACACTAAGGTAGTCTGGTCTGACGGGAACCTATTTTCTTATGTCCAATCCGCCAAATTGTTGGGTCCTTGAGGAGAAAAAGGTGAATCGGAGAGTTGAAACCTCCACGGATGCAAAAAAAAAAGGTTTTGTGAGGGAGGAAACTTAGGACTTTTGAACTTTCAATGGCATGTAATAATTAGTCTTAAGATTTGGTTAAGAACTCTTGTATTTGGCATGTATTGAGGGGGAGATACATGTATTTGTGAAATTAATTGTATATTCTTATCCATATTATATGTTGCCATTTGTTCTTTTTCTCTTGTATATGCATTGTGCTTTGAGATAATTTGTATGTTGCTTCAAGAAAAGATCAAGATGAAGTTCAAGAGTTGGTGAAGATTAGTTATAGGAATATTACTCATTGTAATGTGAGGGAGTGATTTTGTGACCTATCTTCATTTTTATATTTGTAGTAAATGTATAGGTGATTTGACATGGACTTTGCCAAAGGGGGAGATTGTTAGGTTTTAGTTTGTGTTGGCATTAATTCCATATCAAAATGATGTTTGCTTGTAATGACTTAGTTGTTTAGATTTATGATTATTCAAGCTTAAAGGAAGAAGAAACAACTAGTCAAAGCAAGTTCTAAATCTTCAAAGAGAAAGGATGCAATATGGTTCTACAAAGGTATACCATGATCTTATCTTTCTCTTACAAGGCTAAGGCACACACACATATCATACATTTATGTCCCTGCATAGTTGTGCGCCATTATAGGCACACACACACACATATCATACATTTGTGTCCCTGTATCATTGTGCACCTTTATAGGCATACACATACAATGCATTCATATGTGTCCCTGCATCGTTGTGCACCATGTATAACACATTCACACACTTGAAGATGAATGCTCATGCATTGGTATGGAAATAACATGTTTTGGAATATGCATGATTGGAGACTATCTCTATGTAGTTTGCATTCTAGTGTGAATTGTGTTTGTGTGTGTATATGTTTGTATAACATGGATATTGAACTTGGATTTAGTCTTAAATCATTCTTGATTGAGTTATGGTCATTTCGGTTACTCATACTATTGATTTCAAGTTCAAAGTCAAAAGATACTACACTTTCAACTCACGTTTCATACATTGTCTTCGTCTTCATATATCGAGTAGAATTATTATTTGATGGGTTGAGTATCTAATATGTACATGTCCATGTGAGATTTACGGTTCATAATCCGCAAACGGATTCGAATTCCGAGTTCTGAGGCCAGAGACCGGTCGAAGAACGCGAAGGGAGCGCGAGAGGAAAAGAAGTGCATCCAAGCACTCTTTCCCGAGATGGCGCTGGCCATCTCGGGACAGAATGTTTGCTGCCCCGAGATGCCCACGTGCCATCTCAGGAAGCATGCATTCTTGGGCTCTTAAGGGTAGTTTGGTCTTTTCATCTTTCATTCTTATCTCTCTCCTTTATAATCCTTTTCCCTCTCACATTTCATTCTAAGAAGAAATTCAAATCAAGTGTGCAGAAATTTTCTCCCTAAATTTCTCACCTTCCAAAAACCATAAATTCTTCACTTGAACTCAGATTTGAGTGATTATAAGTTGAGAGTGTTTATCTATTCATCCTCCATCTTTTCTCTGAAGGTTTAAGTAAATTTTGCTGCTGTTTTTGGTGTCTAATCATACAAAAACGGAACTGCACCTAAATCAACTAAGGTATTGGTTTTCTCTCAAAGTTTTCTTTTAAAACTTGGTCAATTTCCTTGGGTTTTCTTCTTCTACATATATTTTTATATTGTGAGTGTTTTGATTTGTGTTTTGAACACTTTCAAAGCTAGATTGAGTTTCAATTGAAATAATACATGTTGAGTTAGGTTTTGATTTTCCCTATGTCATCACATGTTTGGGATTGTATTGGGCTAGCTTTGATTCTAGGACTATTTTATGATCTTTGATTGTTTGATTTTGTGAAAATTAGTTCCTCACATGTATTAGGCTCTCTTTGCCAAAAATCTCACATAATACATGTGCTTATGTTCTTTTGAGTTATTCATGTGATTTGTTTGAATCTATGATTAGGAACATGTTTTAGGTTTTTGTGATTTAAACTTGATCTTGTGATTTATTGAACATATCTTGTGATTTAAGTTTAGATCTATGCATGTATCTAGATTGTGATTAATATTGAACATATCTTACATAATCTAGATTGATTACACATGCATGATAAACTAGACTATATGTGATTTGTGCATTCATGCTCATGTCTAGTATTTTCCATAGGATGTGTTGATCATAGCATTCTATGTTGCGTGCTTGTTTGCGTTTTGCATTCATGATCACCTAGATGCCTTGTGAGAAGGAAGTCTTGACAATAGGTGTGAGACCTATGGTGTTGAGCAAGAAGTCTTGGCAAGAGGTGTGAAGCCTTGGATTGTCGAGCAAGGAAGTTTTGGCTAGAGGTGTGAAGCCTTGGATAGTCAAGCAAGAAGTCTTGCCTAGAGTTGGGAGAACTCGGATAGGTTAGCTAGGAAGTCTTGACTAGAGTCGTGAGGACTTAGTTAAGCAAGAAGTCTTGCCTTGGGTCGTGAGGATCCGGATAAGGTGAGTAAAGAAGTCTTGACAAGAGGTGTGAAGCCTCGGATTGTTGAGCATAGGGTGACAACTTCTAGAGTAGGATAGGAGGGTAGTTTCTAGGTGAAGAGGTCACTTGAGAGATTGTACTTGTCTTATCTACTAGTGGATTTTGTTTGCCGGTAGCTGCTAGCCCGTGGATGTTTCCTCTTCGGAGGTTTACCGCGTTATATCTTGTGTCAACTTTTCTCTATCCCTATCTCTCTAATATTTGTATTGTGGATAGAACTCTCTATGTATGTTGACTTCCTTTCTATAGAATAGATTGTGTATGTGTTACAATTACTTGTTTGTATCACACTTTACTTGTGTTTATATATTGATTAATTGTTTTTAATTAATATATATATTGTGATACAAGCAATCTAGAGGAACAAACTTTTGTTTGTTTCTAAGGGAGTCGAAAAAGGTGTCTAACCTATTCACCCCCCCCCCCCCCCCCCCCCCCTTCTAGGTTAGCCTTGAACATTTAACTGTGAATGTATTTTCAAACATAGGGCTGGCCGAATTTATCAAGGTGGTATTTATAGGATCCTAAATCCTTTCCTAAGAAGGATTACTTGGTTGTTAAGAATCTTTTCCTTATATAGATTTACCTGGTGGTTAAGAATCCTTTTCAAAGAAGAATTCTACCCTTAGGTAGATTTACTTGGTGACAAGGAGTCCTTTTCCAAAAAGAGTTCTTTCCTACACTAAGACCGCTAATCCAACTCAATAGTGTGTTTGTAACCATATTAAAGATTTCCTAATTTGACTAGATAAATAATTCCTATTATTTATCTACTTATCAAATATAATCTTTAGTATTAATTATACTACCAACAATAGTATAATATTAGAAGATCATCTCCTACTAGAAAAAAGATTTTGACTTTTAATTAAATAATTAATTAATTACCAAATTAATTAATTTCTATTTAATTAAATAATAAAATAAATATAATATAATTAAGCGAAACTATATAGCTTTGCCGCCCAACACAATATATGGACCATTGTATTATATTTTCTATTTTATTAAATCCATTTGACCTTAATAAAAAGTCCACATGTGAATTAGACATATTCTTACAAAAAGAAACAAGTCCACATGCCTCAATAAAATTCTAGATGGAACCCAAAAATGGTCCGGTAGAATATATCAAGTGATTTATTTAAGTTCGTGTGGATTGGGGATCTTTGCGGGCTATCTAAATTTAAGCTCCAATAGACACAACCCAATCACAATCAACAAATGATTCACTTAGGTCAGATATATTAATTTTAGTTCATTCCACTAAAAAACTAAAATTGAACTGTTAAATAAAGATAGAATAAGTTAATATTTCTCATTCATGCTTCGGACCGGCGCAAAACATTCGATGTCCTGAGAAGGTATCAGATGAAGTTAAATCCGAATAAGTGCCTATTTGGGGTTCCTTCAGGAAGGTTCCTTGGTTTCAAAGTTCACCATAGAGGAATCAAAGTGAATCCCGAGTTGATCCAAGCCCTTCAAAAAATGACTTCACCAAGAACGTTAAAAAAGGTACAACGCCTGACAGGATGCTTAGCTTTCTTAAGCAGGTTTATCTCGAAGGCCACAGATAGATGTGTTCCTTTTTTCAAAGTGATCAAAAAAAGGAAGGGACTTCAATGAAATGAAGAGTAAGAACAGGCATTCTTGAGGATCAAAGAATACTTAGGTTAGGCTCTCATCCTATCAAAACCTAAAATGGAAGAAATACTCCACATGTACTTGTCCCTTACAAAGTTAGCAGTAAGCTCGGTTCTAGTCAAGACAAAAGACAAGATACAGAAGCCAGTATACTATACCAACAAGGCCCTTCTTCCAGCTGAAACCAGGTATTCAAAGATAGAAAAAATGGCTCTAGCATTGGTTTTGGCAGCAAGGAAGTTGAGGCCGTACTTTCAGGCACATACGATCCAGGTTTTCACCGACTGCCCGCTTAAGCAAATTCTACAGAAGTCAGAAATTTTGGGGAGATTAACTAAATGGGTGATCGAGCTGAGTGAATTCGATATTCAGTACATACCTATGACATCACTCAAAGGCCAAGCAGCGGCAGATTTTGTAGCAGAATTCACATAACCAAATCTGGAATTAAGAAGAATGTTGGGCAGGAGTTATTTATCGAAATTATATATCGATGGTTCCTCGAACTCTCACGGCAGCAAGGCAAGGATTGTGGTATGCACCCCAGAAAAAGATGATGTTGAATGTGCCATGAGATTCCATTTCAAAGCAACATATAACCAAGTCGAATATGAAGCATTGCTAGCAGGGCTTAGAGTTTGCATAGCTCTAGGAGCAGATGAGGTTGAGATATTCAGTGACTCACAGGTAGTCATCAACCAAGTCTTAGACGAGTATCAGGCCAAAGATGAAGGTATGATGGCTTATATGGGCATAGCAAAACAACTCCACCAAAACTTTAAGGAATTAAGGATTGTCCGGATCCCTAGAGAAGAAAATGAAAAGGCAGAAGCTTTGTCCAAACTAGGATCAGCAATAACCACAATTAGGCCAAAAAATATTCTTGACCTTGAAGAATTCACCAGCCGAGACCAACCCTTGTTGGAACTCCCTAAGGAGTAGGGCATTATAGGCTGGGGACCTCTTGAAACGACCAACCCCTTGAACTTTAAGTTCCAACCGGACTTCCTTTGAAAGAGATTCGACAGTCAGGGCCTGGCGCTTAAGATCTTCAATTTTTTACTCGTAAGATGATTTTGCTTGCTCAGCCTCTTGTTCAGCCTTGAGCATTGACTCTTGGGCAACAGAGAGTAAATTTTGAAAGGATACAACCTTTTCTTCTGCAACATAATCTTTCTCCTTGACCTCCATCTGTTTAGCCAAAAAACTATCGGTAAACTCTTGGGCAGAGTTCGCCTCCCTTGGTAAGCCGCCTCAATCCGAGCACGGTTGTCCTCACTCTCATTTAACTGAGTTTCAAAATGCCTTATCCGATCAGCTTAATGTTGTTGCGTCAGAAAAAAATCAGCAAACTCAGCAAACTCAGCAAACTCAGCAACCATCTGTAGGGAAAAGTAATTTAAAAATCAAAGTTAATGAGCATTAAGGCAAGGTTCGGGATAGTCAATAAGGTCAGCTGCAGGATCTTCTTGATCATCTGCGATATCTCGAAAGGGCTCAAAAAGATAAGGATAATGATTAACTAGCTCATCAGGGGGTACCCTAACTCATTCCTCGTTCCCAACAGCAAACTGTTCAGCAGGCACTTCATTGACTAGGGAACTAGGTTCACCAGACACGGCACCACTAGGATACCCTCTCTGCCTGCCTTCATCCTCATATACTCTTAGGGCACTATCAGTTCCAAAAGGGCCACTCAGACCACTTGATTCCCCTGCGGTCAGCTGAATAACTTCTTCAGGTGTATACTCAGGAACTTACTCATCTGCCTCATCGGAATCCTTATCTAAATCATCATCAGGCGAAGCAATCCCTTCCTTATTTTGGCAAAAAAGCTTCCTTACGACTCGCTTGAAAAATCGATTTCAACTGACGAGCCTGGACATCGCAGACGATATCCGGGTCATACACTGAATACAAACAAGTTAGAAAAGATAAAACAAAATTAGTAAAATGAAAAACGAGAAAATATTCTACTTACGACTTCTGTGATATTTCGAAATCTGAGGAAAGAAGCCGAGAGCTATCATTTTCTTCACAGCAAAAAGATAGGACCTGCTTCTTTTCTCCAGAGTGCATGCGGCCGCTCAAGCAAGGTTAGTCAACTCGACGTTAGTGAAAGTAGGCTGCTACTTGTTCCAACGCTTAGGAGAGAAAAGAAACGAGGAACCTTTAATACTTCCCGATCGTCCCCAGTTGAGAGCTCGATCTCAAGTCCTAAGTTCTCTCCGGTAAAAAACCAACTATTTTTCCAGTGCTTGTTTGAGGTAGGGAAACCCCACACAAAGCGTTTCTTCTTAACGTTCGAGGAAATATCGACTCCCCGGTTCACCTTCGTCCCCTCAGGAATCCAGCTATCTAGCTGGCTGGAAAGAAGAAAGTAAGTTCTAGTCCGACTAGACTGCCTTAGAGTATAAAAGTGTCTAATTTCACGAGGAGAAGGCGGTGGCAAGTTCATTTGGCTCCACATATGCCACATGCACATCAGGATCCTGTAGCTATTTGGGGCTAGCTAAGCTAGAGCAATCTCTGCTTCAATAAGAAACCAAGCAATGAAATGATGGAGGGAAAGAGTCACACCATAGCAGAGCATGGATCCATAAATCACTACCATGCCCGGAGAAGGGTTCCACGTGGCTCTATTACCAGCAGGAACCATTAAAACCGAATCATCAAGATCGAATCGAGTGCGATACTTCTCAATCTCTACTTCCCCGACCATGTTCGATTCGGCATCATACGCACTCTTAAAATCAAGTGAGAAGGGAATTTGAAATGCACTGTTCTCTTCTTCAACATTCTTCTCATCAACTACTTGCCTTCCAATAAGAATACTGTTTGAACCATGTTTGTGAACCGTACGGTTACTCTGATGCTTTCCCATCCTAGATCGTATAGGAACCCTGTGATCAGAAACAAAAGACTCAGAGCTGGAAGAAGATTCAAAGCTAAAACTGAAACGAACATCAGGATAAAGCCCGGAAACATCAACATTTAGAAAATCAAGCTCATCAGGAGTGGTTTCCCCCAATAATCTACGAACACAAGAAACCAATTGAAAATCTCCACACTCAAGCGCATCGAAAGCTATAACAAAAAGGGGTTGTCGCGAAAGAGGATCCATCTGAACTGACCTTTAAAGTAGATGCAAAGAAACCAAGAAAAGCCTCAATGAAGAATCAAGACGAATCTATGCGCAAGAAAACCTGTTTTTTGTTTCTTTCTGTGAAAAATGAATAGGAACAGCCCCCTTCAGTTTAAATAAACTACTTAAATGGTCGAATACACGAAACCCCAGGGTTTCAAGAAGTGGGAAAAATCAAAAGAAAGGGACATTTAGTGACGTAGGCGGCGTATCTGATAGTCGACGAGTTACGTCTCATAAATGCCCGTAGAAATACCAAACAATAAAGGACAGGTGTCGTGGAAAGAACAGATTAAGCCGTCAGGATTTCAAAACGTCACAATCAGTGGGATTTCACGTGAAGAGACAAACCGCACATACATAGTTGCCATTGAGACACGTCATTAATGCAGTGAATTGTTTAAGGATTATTATTTTTGCATTAATAAGAAATTAAGAAGGGAAAGACGAAAGGCTAGTCGGAATTCAAAACAATTAAAATATTTCTGCCAAAATGAATTTTACTCGGCAAAACTATTTTAAGGTGGTATTGTTATACATATATCTTATTGAATGTACACGTCACTGATTGGTAAGACAATCCCATAAAAAGA
The DNA here is from genome assembly GCA_032871835.1 of Dipteronia dyeriana. Lineage (NCBI taxonomy): Eukaryota > Viridiplantae > Streptophyta > Magnoliopsida > Sapindales > Sapindaceae > Dipteronia > Dipteronia dyeriana. Next base: position 89,120,972 of record CM065300.1, on the reverse strand, counting down.
TCACCAAATGGGCATCCGAGCTAGCAATTAGAAGACACCATCCAAGACATCACTAAGAAATAAGAACCCCGAGTAAGTCCGAACACGAGTATTCGGCACATTATGTTCTACTCGAGACAACACAAGAAACCCGAGTAAAAAAGTTCAGCATATGATTCACATACGTGGTAAGCCCGAGAATCATACTCCAGTATGTAAAACCTCTGTGTCAAAAAGAGTTTCTAGAAGGATAAAACACCAGACAGGAAACAAATCTCAAATTATGCAACAACTTTACTATTCTAGAAGACTACGCGCCGATAAGGAAATAAGTCATAAACGGACTATGCCACCAGATTCCCATTAAGATTCAAACTTGATCTTTACAAGGTCTCCGAATAGGAAAGGAGATAAAGATGACTTCAATAAGCAACCAGTCTTAATTAAAATACAATTCATTTTTCTTACTTGTGCAACAAGGATTAGAGTTCTATACACATATACGCAGGCCCATAATCTCATTATAAAAAGACAACAACAATATAGAGAGACAGACTCAAAAAAGTAATCACTACAAGAGAGAGGAAAGATAGATCGAGTGGTGTAATTCTTCTTTAAATAGTGGATTTGGCTTGGTTGTGCATTCAACCACCCGTGGATGTTTCTCCGATAATCGGAGTTTTACCACGTAAACTCGTGTCATAATAACTTCGATTGCATTCTCTTTCTCTTTCTCTTTCTCTTTTGACAGGTCATAACCAAATCCAACGTTGCTGACTTTCTCATCCATCGACAAATTGACGTCAACATATTTAATATATTATGAGTTAATATATGTATTATTAATACATATTAATTTATATATATATATATATATCATATATATTATATGTTTATATAAATATATATATCCTATATATAATAATAATGTTTAATATATCTTTTATATATATATTATATATTATTATATTTAATATGTAATTATAATATATATATATATATATACATAAAAATATATATAATATATAATATATAATATATTGGACATGATTATAATTGTTTGAAAATTTAATGGGTAAATTGGTCTTTTTAGCACTTGTCCCATATCATGGGACAAATTGTCCTATGTCATGGGACAAGTTTTCCTAGGGTCTTGGGTGGGACAATTTTTTATGATTTTTGTCTCACCTTATCCCGTCTTGTCCCATGCAAAGAACGCATCAAACGTGGGACAAGAACAAACTATCTCACGTTGTCCTGTCTTGTCCCGCGCACCAAACGTAGCCTAAAACCCCCCAAAACAGAACTTAAGGTAGGAGAAAACGTATGAAGAAACTTGGCATAAAGAAAATGATTGTATCCTTTTTGGATGTTTTTGATGCCAATAATCTAATTAATGTTGAGAGAGTTCTTGGGGTTTCTGATTATTTATTTATTTTTAATGTTTGTTTAATTGTTATGAGAAGGCAATCTAATATAATGTTTGATCACTTTGATGTATGTGTGGTGTACTGATATAAAATATATCAGTGCATTGTTTATGGGTCATAAATTATGGATAAGTACTTGTCAGTACTGATATATATATTTATCAATGTACACCGATGAGAAAAGTTTCCCTTAATGAAAATATAAAAAGAAAAAAAATTCAATAATCACAGACAAAACACACAAAGCACAACTATTTATCCTGATTTTGTTAAATACGACAGTCTAGATATTATTTATTAATTTTGTTTTGTTTTGTTTAAGGCTTTCTTCACTTACACATTTATGGATTTTGTTGTACATTAGCATTAAGTGTTTAGTATTTATTTTGCTTTCCATCCATTGGTTTATTACATCTCAATCAAAAGTTTTCAAAAAATAAAATAAAATAAAAGGGCAATTGCCAATTAGGTCCTGAACTCTTTTTAAAATTCCAAAGAATTTGTAACTTTTACAAAAGTGGTTAAATTGATTCTTACATTTTTTCCAAGTACCAAACTAGTCCCTCTAATTAAGTTTTATCAGTCAACATTAGTTTTGTAGGGGTAAAAATATATTTTACTCCTAAACAATATAACAATGATACATGTACAATTTTGTTAACACTTGTATGTTTATGTTTATTTTATTTGTGGGTTTTGATTTTTGAATAATTTAGACAACAATGCCTATATAATATTAACAAAAAAATAATTATATAGAAATGGTAAAAGACTAAACTGAGAATGAATAGTAACTAAATGCATAATTGATATTGTCTTATTAAAATATTTTTTGATTTTTTTTTTAGAAAATTTTATTTAAAAAGTTCCAAATAATGTTTCATTAATAACATTTTTTATTTTTTTATAATTATAACATTTAATTTAATGTACAAAAAATAAAACAATTATGTCATAATGTGAAAAATAAAGAGCATTTACATACTTTAACTAAAAATTATTAAAGTCAACTGTTATATTTAATATAATTAAATCGTCAGAGAGACCAATTCGGCACTTGGAAAAAAATATAATAATCAATTTGATCAATATTATAAAAGTCACAAACAATTTACAATTTTAAAAAATATCCAAGACCTAATCGTTAATTGTTCAAAAATAAAATAAGTTTACATCTTCCCCTTCCGTATGTAATCAGGATAGGAGTTGAATTCCACTTATATTTGAGCAGTTTGGAGAGGCCTCTTGCATCACGAGTAATGTTTGATCTCGAGGAGAGGATTCTTTTCCTTCGGCTATACACAACATGCTCAATCGAATCCAACCCATTTAAATATTCTTTTTCAAAAGTTACCAATTTTGACAGTAATGTTGAATTTATTGGATGAGATATGCATGTCCCAGTGAATCAATGAAAGATTTTAAAATTGATTCAAAATAGTTATGATCGAAATCAATAACCTTCTAAAGTTACTGGTAATTGAACTTTTAATTTGAAGTTTAATATAAATATAACTAAACTAATATGATCTTCAATAGGAACAAAATCCTATCTGCCTCACAAAACTGCTACTGATAGCGATCTGTTTAAATGTGATTAGCGAGTGTTTTCTCTGATATTGGATGAAAAGATTTACAAGAATTATGTACTCAGAAGACAAGACACCAATCATGGTATAATATTTTATCAATTTACCAACTATGGAGGTTCATAAATATACCAAATCTCAACCCAACTTGGACAGCGAAAGTATTTCATTGTTCGAACATATTGTAGTTAAGAGTATAAATAACAAAAATTTACAAAACCAAGTATGTATGTATGCCATCAAATTCGTATCATATGATATATACAATTGATATTCCAAATGATTGCACTTTTTCACTGCATAATTAATTCAATTGTGCTAGTCTGTTTTATCGAATCATGTTCAAAATTGATAGCAGTTGAAAGAATAGCAAAATTATACCTCAACTATAACTTACAAGGTGTATGCAAGTTATTTGTGCACTATGTAGTCTGTATCGACATTTTTTTCCGCTCCGTTATCGACGTTCTTTTCCTCTCCGTTCATCCCGCTTCCACTTAAATCTTGGAATTACAATTGCTTTCCTTATTTGTTGAAACATCAATAATGAACTGTATTAAAATGCTGGAACATTGACAAAATTTCCCATCTTTAGAGAAGCAGTGGGATATTACATCTATTGATTTTTGAACAAGCTTGATGGAACCTGAAAGAAGGAATGTTTTGTCAGAAAAGCTAATGATGGGAAGATCCCTGATATAAAGTTAATTAATCACTCAAAAGAAATAGAACACTCTATAGGATTTATTATCTAGAAAAGGAAAAAAATATATACTTTTTTCATGAATAAATTCTGGCATACCTTCACATGATGTGGCATGATCTTGATATCAAATGGAGCATGAAGCCATGCTTCTGGTGGATAGAGCAAAAAGTTTTCTGGCTTACTGGTGTACACATCTGCATACTGATGAATATGATAGGCAAAAGCGGATTCTTGGCCCGTGTCTGTAAGGAAAGTAGCTCCAAAAGATTTGTTGAACATTCTCTTCATCCTGCGGCGTGCCTTCTGCCTCTCATCGTTAAGTTCCTCCAAAAGTGACTGGCATGCAACGTTTCCCCAACTGTTAGTTACAGTTGCATGCAACTTTCCTAGCAGCTCTTGTATTATATGAAATTTTGCCTGCAATCAACAATGATATAAAATATTTTTGAAAAAACACGGGAATAAAAATAAAAATGAAGAGTCCAAGAACATTTTCGACAAAGAGCGATTGTTATCAGACATATGTAAACAATTATTTAGTTCCAGACGCAAGCCATCAGGCAAACAAACTATTCATGGAACTTTTTTGAAAAAGATTATGCATTAGGAAGGGTGCCAGCTAAAACCAATTCCAGTTTCTGATTGCAGATCATAAAAGCATAAACAAGCCAAGAGGCAGATTGTTAAACGATAATTTTAAAAGAGAATGCAAGAACATAATGAATGACAATGAAAAAGAAGTTCAATCTGAATATGAACTAAACATTTTAGAATGATGCCAAAAAAAAAAAAAAAAAGAACATGCAAATCAACAGGCCAACACAGCTTTCACAGCCTTAAAATGATAAATCCAACAATGTAGATAGAGATAAGTGTTATTCACAATCACGGCCAACAAGAAAACCTTTTCTAAAAGAAAATTTTGGAAAATTGTTTATCGGTATTAGCAGTGTGAGGAACTCCACTTGAACTCAATAAAGCTTTAATGCAAATTACCTATGGTAGGCATTGTTTGTTTTTTTCACCATAACACTTATTGCCTCTTATATCTTAAATTAAGATAAATCAGTTTGATTGTTTTTCTGACTTATATCTTATTTTAAGATATATATGTCTTTCAGAAATTTTACTTTTATCTTATTAAAAAAGTAGTACATTATAGTTTTTTAGTAAATTTCTACAAATGTCCTATAACATTCCTATATTTACAATTTTATCCGTACATAATAAAATCCTAAAAACAAATTTTCTAAATATTCCCAATTTTGAAAAAACCCTAACATAACCTAATCAATTTTACATTTATAATAAATCATCCAAAATGGAAAAACAAACATATCATAATATCTTAATTTATAAGACTTGTCCATATGTCTAACAATTTAAAGACTTATAAGACTTTAGATAAAAAACAAACAGCCTCGTAGTGTACATAAAGCGATTGTTGCAAACATCAATAACAAATAAATATAAGCCACTGCCAACAAAAATCACAATAAAGAAGAATAAAAGGCTGACTAGTACCTGCTCGAAACGATAACTATCCTCATTCTGTATATTTATTTCATTCTGCATCAAGAGAGAACCAAAAAAGATCACAATAAAAAACGATTTAAAAAAGAAAAGGTGGAATGAATAGAAGATCATGATTTCACTTCAAAGGCTTCTTTTTTTTCAAACGAAAACCAGTATATGTACAGTCACCATATATAGAGTAACTTCAACAATTTGGCTAAATTTAGCATTTCCCACTAAAACAACGATCAATTAAATAACCATCCTAAACTCACTTCACTTTTTTTTTTCTTTTTTGCTGTTCTTCTAACATCAATTCAACGGACCCGTGAGTCAACAATTAGTCATTGCATAAAGAATTAAAGACAATATCCACCTATAAAGACTGTTAATTATCTAATCTTTCATTGCCAAACTAATACTGTAAAATATTACAAATCGACATCATATTAGACATCTCACAATTATTGCATACACCAATACCAATAAAAAGCAGTAGCAATCAATAATTAAATTAGAACAAAAAACTTAAGGGGTGTATTGGTTCAATTTTTTATTAGACAATTTGGGGAAGTAAAAGTCTAGTGGTATTGGATTGTGATGTAGGACAATTAGCTCTGGAGTTTGAAAAAGAGTTGCATAGAAAATGGGCTAAAGGAGCTGGTCCGAGAAATAGGCATGACTAAAAGAGTTGGTTCGAAGAAACAGACATAACTTTTAGCTCGGTTGTCCGTTTACCTATTATATGTTTTCGGAAAGGGGTTTTTCAAGCTCCATTCCCCCGGTTGAGGTCGTTTTCATCCTCAAATTCGTTGTTTATGGCAGGTTGTCGAGTGGTTGAATTTTTATTGTTTTTTCAGTTTTTCGTTTTAGTTGCTATTTGTTTAGTGAATGTCTAATTTGGTCTTTTTACTTACGTTAGGTTTCCAGAGACTATTTAAGCCTCTTGTTCTTTTGTTTTGAGTACAATAATAAAGTTTTATTTGGTTTACAACTATTTTTTTCTGATGGATTCCAGTTTGTGTGTTCTTAGGACTTACGTTGGTAAACCCTTATACTTCCATTTTGCATCAAATTGAGACTTTTTAACAAGTTAGATAAGTCTTGTGGTATTCGATCAAGACTTTTAAGATTTTTTTAAAGAGTCCATATTGTGTTATGGTATTAGATCTAGACTTTTTAGATTTTTTTTAAAAGTTTCATATTGTCTTGTGGTATTAGAACTAGACTTTCATGAGCCAATAAATTGTCTGCTGATACTGAATTGATATCAAAAATTTTAGGATTTCATGACAAAATGGAATTTCAAGACTTTTTTGGGATATTTCTAAATAGCTTGAAACCAAATTTGTATTGCCCTCTCTCTTAATACTTTCCAAACTTTTTATTTGATTTTAGATATTTGGTGGGTGTATTGATATATAATATTTGTGGCGGCCAAACATGCAAAAAACAACATAAAACTACACTTGAAAGTCGGTACCAAATGACTGATAAAATGCCTTGATGAGTTAAGGAGGGTGTATTGGATTGGGATTTTAATAGACAATTTTGGAATGCAATAATTTTATGGATTTTTATGATTTTAAAGACTATTAGGATTATATGGACAAGATTTCAAGATTCTGAAAGAGTTTTTAGACTTTCCTTTTAGACTATGTGGATTATTTAGACTTTATTTTAAGACTTTTAGACTATTTGGACATTTTTTTTAATATAGGCCCTAATAACTCATAAGATGGATCAACTTCTTTATTCCTTCTTCTTTCTCTAGTAGCCATTTTCTCATCATACTTATGCAATATATCTATCAAATCAAACAACCCCACCTCTCATAATTTTTTTCCCACTTCCTCAGACATGACAACTCCTTCCTCATTGGAGTAATAATGCAATTTCTCTTCTGACTTCCCTGCCTTGATTAAAGCTCCAACGAATATGGTGTCGAAATTCACTAGCTACTTCTCTACTAACTCCTCCTCTACTTCTCGTCATAACCATTTTCCTATTAACTCTCATAGGCAATTCATCAAACACAAAATCAACAATTCTTGCCAATCTTCTTCTTCACAGAAAATAAAAAATTGATTTTGAAAAAAACAAAAATTGAATCTCTACAATAGGGTTTCCTAAAAAATAACAAAAAATTTGATTTTTCAAAATCAAAATTGAATCTTAACTCCGTTAACAAAAGGGATTTCTACAAAATCACAAAAATAAATTGAATTTGAAACAAAAAGAATGATTCTTTACTCTGTTTATAAAAGGGTTTTCTACAAAATCGAAAACAAAGATAGAGTTGGGTTTGGATCTTTGGGTAGAGAGATTGGTGTTTTAGAAGAAACAATAAAAAATGAAGAGAACAAAACAGGGAAACAATAAAAAAAATAATCAAATTAGAATTTAACATAAATTGAAAAGGATCGGCTATATATAGAGATTGATAATGATGAATTTCTTAAGATGAGAATTGCATAACAATTTGAGATGAGATGAGAATTGCAAAGCAATTTAAGAAGCATGATACGAGTATAAAAGTCTAGAGAGTATCGTGGGAGATGACAAGACAATTTTGGGATCTAACTATTTATAAAAATCACCAAAAAGTCCAAATAATCCATTTTGTAATGAAATCCTACAATCCAATACCAACAGACAATTTGATGCCTTTCAGAAATCTGGATCCAATACCATAAGAAAATATGGACTTTTCAAATTCAAAACGTCAAAAAACCTAGAAAGGCCAGAAGGGCATTTTTGTAATTTTGACTATTCACTGTTCATAGTTGACTTTCATTGCTCACAGTTGACTTTCACTGTTCATGATGACGTGGCACATTCCTATTGGACCGAACTGCGAGTGCACCGTACACGCGACTGCAGAGAATCACATTCTAGAAGTCGGTGCACTGTTTATAGTTGACTTTCTAGAAGATTATTGACCGACGACGTAGAACAATTATATTGGCCCGAATTGTGAGTGCACCGTACACGTGTTACAGAGAATCATATTCTAGAAGCTGGTGCACTGTTCACTATTAACTTTCACGGATGCGTTTACTGTTCACTGTTCACTGTTCACTGTTCACTCACTAATGACGTGGCGAAATCTGGACGCTCCATTCTAAATTCATCTGATAGTCAATTTTCATCCGTATTTTATATAAATAGGGGACCTCTCCCCCTAATTTAGACATTGAATCCAAATCGGATATTAGATTTGTGAAATTCTCTCTTTTGTTCTCAAATTCTTATTTTAAATAAAATAGCTATTTTCTAGTGAAATTATATCTGGCTAATTTTATATAGTTAGGGACAAAGGTGATAATATTGGCATGGAAAATAAGATCCAATTTTGGTATGTTTATTATTTCTATGATTTCTCCCCTCTTATCTTTGTGGAGCTTTTGATTCACTGTAGACAGACCGATATTGTCTAGCACAATGAGTACTTTTACCCATATCTATGAGAGAGTGGTTTCTCCCCTCTGATCTTTGTGGAGTTTTGACTCACTGTAGGCAAACAGATGTTGTCTAGCACAGTGGGTACTTTTACCCACATCTATCAGAAAGTGGTCAGTGGAGTGGAATATCCTCCCATTAATTTGGATTAAATATTAATTATTGGATCATATTTGAATTACCAATAGTGGATCCCTTAGCCCCAGTTTTAATTTTAATTGATTTACATTTTTATAACAAGCTTATTAATTAATCTAGATAATTAATTCTACAAGAAAAAGTGAACAACCTCACTGTGGTTCGACCCGGTCTTACTGGTTAATTTATTACTATGACACTTTTATACATGGGAGTAGGAACACTTCTTTAGGACGTGTCAAGTTTTTGGCACCGCTGCTAGGGAGGTAAATCCGCTTTTTCTTTATAGAAGTAATTTCTTTTTAATTTTATTTTAGTTTTGCTATTTTTTTTTTTTCTTTGTTCTTATTTTGTATTCAATTTTGCATCACTAATCTCAATCATAAACTTCATCCACTTAAAAAAAAAAAAAAACACTTGTAATCATTAATCACATTTTTGCATTTTAGTCTTCAACTTTTTATTTGCATTTTAGCTTAGATCTAGTTTGCATTTACATATAGGTCATTTTATTTTTCATTTTTGCATATCAATCCCTGTAATTATCGTATTTTCACTCTGATCCCTATATTTATAATTATTTACACTTTTGCCCCAAACACTAGTGCATATTTGCATTTACACCCTCAGAATTTTTGCATGTTATTTTCATCACTTTCTTTTCTTTTTTCTTTTTTCTTTCTTCATATTTGTGTATTTCACCTCCATGAACCCTCATTAAATTTGTATGAGACGTTGGTCTCGAACATCTAGTGGTAAATTAATTAGGAAATCCTAATCACTCACATTCACCAACAACATGGTTGAAAACCCACTTAGACATCCAGCAGGATACCAAGCCAAGAACCTTTTAGACAACCTTGACATCGTGTCCCAACATAGCAACCATTCACCTTATGTTGACCATGACCAACACATTAACCCAAATCCACCTAGAACTCTTAGAGACTACATGAACCCCACACGTACTGGAGTACCTTCATGCATAGCTTTCCCACCAAATGCAGCACACTTTAATTTTAAACCGGGAATCATTCAACTTTTTCCCAATTTTCACGGTCTTGAATCTAAAAACCCATATTTGAAATTAGGCTCAGTTTGGCATTGCTTCCCCAGCTGCTTTTGGGGTAAAAAGTGATTCTAGACCTCAGACAGGGTGTTTGGTAAAATTGTGGGGAAGTGCTTTTGGTCACTTTTAGCTTCTCCCAACCGAGTATTTGAGAAGTTACAAATACATGCTTTTGGATTTTAGCTTCTGCTTTTAGAAAACGCGCTACAGTGATATTAAATGAAATTTTACTAACTTTTCAACTTTGTCCTTGCCTTTAACGAAATTTAACAATTGGACTTATATTTTTGTACAAAAAAAAATGTTTCCATAATTAATTCAATAAAGTAAAATAAAAATGAAATAAAAAATAAAGTAGAATAAAATAAAGAAATAAAGAAATAAAGCAATAGGACTAATTAATTAAATAAAATAGAATAAAAAATAGGGTTAATTAATTCAATAAAATACTATAATTATATAACACTTAACACTAAATACAAATAAACAAGAAAAATATAAAGTATAGCAAATTAGTACCATTTAGATGTCTTTGTCCTTTTAGTAATTTTACACACTCACAACACTTTATATCAGTTTACCAAACACATTGAAATTGCTTTTAGTTCTCACAGCATTTTTGAAAATCAGTTTACCAAACACTCGGCTGATTCTTCTCACAGCAATTTCAGAAGCACTTCTCTCCACAGCACAGCAATGCCAAACTGAGCCTTAGGGAGTTTGAGGAAATCTATAACACTTGCACTGACCAAAATGTCAGCATGGATATAATCAGATTTAAGTTTTTCCCTTTTTCCTTAAAATATAAAGCTAAAACTTTGTTACAAAACCTTATGTCAGGATAAATTCAAACTTGGAATGATATGCAACAATAGTTCTTAAAGAAATTTTTCTCACCTCATAGAACAAAGTCTCTTAACAGGCAAATCACTTCATTTGCCCAAAAACTTGGGGAAACACTTTACTAATGTTAGGATAGGTTCAAAGGGTTGTTAAATGTCTATCCACATCACAGTTTTGAAACATGGAGGATAGTGTCATATTTCTATGAGGGATTCACACCCCAAAGTAGACAAGTCATTGAAATGGTGTGTAATGGAGAGTTCAGTGACAAAAATCCTGAAGAAGCACTTGAATACCTGGACCATATCGCCGAAAATGCTCAAAATTGGGACATCATTGGTTCCTATGAGTCCATGAGCAAACCACAACCATCTCCATCTAGTGGAGGCATATACAATCTTAGGGAAGATCATGACCTTCAAGCTAGATTCGCATCCCTAGCTAGGATAGTTGAAGCTTTAGAAACTAAAAACAGTGAACATGTAAAATCTGTACAAGAAATCGCATGCCATGTATGTGATTCTGATGATCTTATCACTCACAGTTGCCCAACTTTACCGGCCATAAAAGATTGTCTTCATGAACAAGCCAATGTTTTGCACTCTCAACAAGCCAAATTCCAACCCATACTCACAAACCTACAATCCTGGTTGGAGAAATCATCCAAACTTTAATTGAAGAAACAACAATCAAGCCTAGTCTTCACAACCACCAGGTCCATCAAATCTACAAACACACCAGAATTTCCAAAACCCTCTAGGTTACACACCTTATATCCCACCATCTAGGAAAAACCTTGAAGACACTTTGCACTCATTCATTGATAAACAAGAAGCCATTAACAGTCAAACAACACAAACCTTGACAGATGTTAAAGATACTGTGACAAAGATTGCTTCTACACTCACCACACACAAAAAAGGTAAGTTTACATCTCAACCACAACCAAATCCCAAGAGTCAGTCAAGTTCCTATGAAAATAACCAACGCCCAGATCAAGTCAAATCAATTATCACTCTTCGTAGTGGTAAGGTCATCGAAAAACCTATTCTTGAATCTGGTAAAAATGATGATGAGTCATTTTCCAAGGGTAAGGAAGGGGTTGCTGAAACCACCGTTGACGAAGAAATAATTGAATCCCCACCTACACTCCTATATCTTCAGGCTCTTAAAAATTCACAGAAATCAAAACATCCCCCAGAGATTTTTGAAATTTTCAAACATGTAAAGATCAATATCCTTTTATTGGACGTAATCAAACAGGTACCTTCCTATGCCAAAATTTTGAAAGATCTGTACACTGTGAAAAGGAAGCATCAGGTAAGAAAAAAAGCCTTTATGGCTAAACAGGTAAGTTCCATTATTTCCAATAAAAATGTTTTGAAATATAAAGATCCTAGTTGTCCCACTATTTCCTGCATAATTGGTTACTGTAAAATTGAGCATGCTTTACTTGACCTAGGTGCTAGTGTAAATTTGTTCACATACTCAGTTTATCAACTACTTACACTTGATGAGTTAAAGCCGACTTCAACCACACTTTGTCTTGCTGATAGGTCAATTAAAATACCAAAAGGAATAGTGGAAGATGTGTTAGTACAAATCGATAAATTTATCTACCCAGTAGATTTTATTGACTTGGAAACACATGTTGTTAATGAGCACAAATCAATTCCTGTTATATTAGGCCGACCATTTTTAGCTACTGCTAATGCCTTGATTAATTGCAGGAATGGAATAATGAGCATGTCTTTTGGAAATATGAAAATTAAGCTTAATGTTTTCAACATGTCTAAGGAACCATTTGATGATGAAAATGAAGATGAAGATGTAGACATTATTGAAACCATTGTTGAAGATCATGTTCAAAAAAATTCTTTTAACTCATCTGAAGTTTGTATGGTCAATTCACCTAAGTCAAGCATGCATTCACATCTTGATGATTGTTTGCAGATTGTCGAAGAAGAATGAGACACTTCAGATTTTGAAGAATTGGAACAGAAAGATGACGTGCCAGAAAAAAAAACACCTCAACTGGATTTGAAGTCCTTACCAGAAGGACTTAAATATGCTTACCTTAGAGACGACCAGACCTACCCAGTGGTAATCTCTTCTAACCTCACAGAAGAGCAGGAAGGTAAGTTGTTACATGTTTTAAAGAAAAATAAGAATGCAATTGGTTGGACTTTGAAAGATTTGAAAGGTATTAACCCTTTGATTTGTTCACATCGAATAAATTTAGAGCAAATGCTAAAACATATCGACAACTCCACAGACTTAACCCACACATAAAGAAGTTGTCAAGACTGAAGTCCTTAAATTACTTGACGTGAGAATTATGTACCCTATCTATGATAGTAAGTGGGTGAGTCCTACACAAGTTGTGCCAAAAAAATCGAGAATCACTGTTGTTAAAAATGAAAAGGGTGAGTTAATTCCAACTCGTGTTCCATCTAGTTGTCGCATGTGCATTGATTATAGAAAATTAAATGATGCCACTAGAAAATTCATTTTCCCCTTCCATTCCTCGACCAAATTTTAGCAAGAGTAGCAGGACATCCCTACTACTGCTTTCTTGATGGGTATTAAGAATACTATCAAATTCCCATTGCATTAGAAGACCAACAAAAAACCACATTCACATGTCCCTTTGGAACCTCGCATTTAGAAGAATGCCATTTGGTTTGTGTAATGCTCCAGCCACATTTCAACGATGCATGCTAAGCATTTTTAGCGACATGATTGAACATTGTTTAGAGGTCTTTATGAATGATTTAACTGTGTTAGGGAATTCTTTTGATAATTGTTTTAATAACTTGGATAGTCTTGAAACGTTGCATAGAAAAAGGACTTGTGCTTAACTGGGAAAAGTGTAATTATATGACTAAGTCTGGAATTGTTTTGGGTCATGTTGTGTCATCAAAAGGTATCGAGGTTGATAAGGCAAAAATTGAAGTCATTTCAAAGTTACCATCACCACAAACAGTCAAAGATGTGCGGTCATTTTTAGGGCATGCAGGATTTTATAGGAGGTTTATTAAAGATTACAGTGTCATATCTAAACCACTTTGTAACCTCTTATTAAAAAATACAAAATTTGAATGGACATAAGAGTGTGGGGTCTTTTAAAAAGATAGTTAACTTTTTAACATCTACTCCTCATGCAATCCTCTGATTGGCCATTGCCTTTTGACTTGATGTGTGATGCGAGTGATTTTGCTGTTAGAGCTGTCTTAGGACAAATAAGAGAAGGTAAGCCATTTGTGATTTATTACACAAGTAAAACTTTGAATTGTGCACAAATGAATTACACCACCATTGAGAAAGAATTAATTGTTGTGATATTTGTATTGGATAAATTTCGGTCATACTTGATTGGTGCTTCAACCATTGTTTTTACTGATCACGTTGCTTTGTCATTCTAAAGCATGTGGTGGTCATTTTTCGTCAAAGAAAACGGCTGTAAAAATCTTACAGTTTGGATTTTATTGACCCACCTTGTTTAAAGAAGCGCATGCATTCTGTAAAACCTGTGAAAATTGTCAAAAGTTAGGATTCATTTCCAAGCGAAACATGATGCCTTTAAACCCCATTCTAGTCATCGAAATATTTGATTGTTGGGAAATTGATTTTATGGGTCCATTTCCACAGTCATTTGGATTTTTGTACATTTTGGTTGCCGTTGACTGTGTCAAAATGAGTTGAGGCAATTCCTTATAGAAATAATGATCACAAAACAGTGATTAAATTGTTAGACATTATCAGTGATGGAGACAAACACTTTTGTAACAAACCTTTTGAGTCTTTAATGAAGAAATATGGAGTCACACAAAATTATCACACCATACCACCATCAAACAAGTGGTCAAGTTGAGTTAGCAAATAGGGAGATAAAACATATCTTGCAGAAAACGGTTAACCCTGATCGAAAAGATTGGTTTCTTAGACTAAATGATGCACTTTGGACCTACCGCACTGCATTCAAAACATTTTTGGGTATGTCTCCTTATCGTTTAGTTTATGGAAAACCTTGCAACTTACCTGTTGAACTTGAGGAATAAGCATATTGGACCATTAAAGCTTTCAATTCTAACCTAAATGATGCTGATGAATTGTGCAAGTTGCAAATAAATGAACTTGAAGAATTAAGAAATGTTGCATATGAAATTGCAAAAAAAATTAAAGAAAAATCTAAAACCTTTCATGACAGACGAATTTTAAGATCATTTGAATTTGGTCAGATGGTTTTGCTTTATAATTCTCGACTTCGTTTATTTCCTGGCAAACTGAAATCAAAATGGAGTAGTCTGTTTGTTGTGAAACACGTGTATCCATACGGTACCCTTGACATTGAGAATCCTAGGAATGATAATGTGTTTAAAGTAAACGGACGTGTGAAACCTTTCATAGAAAATACAGATTTTCAAAAAGACTCTACTGTTCTTTTTGACCCTTGTTACAAAGGTGAGTAAACAAACCTTTTACTTTTGACTTTATTTTTATGGGAAATTATCATTTTGGTCCCTATGTTTCGGTCTATAATGACGTTTTTAACTGTCTTTCCATTTTCACTGGGTGAACCCTATGTTTTAAAAAGCACATCAATTTAATCCCTTAGTCGGTCAATCGTTAGTCAAACTTAACAATTTTAAGAGTATTTTAGTCTTTAACCATATAACATGCCACTTGTCAAAAAAATAATAGAGAAATTATCATCTTGGTCCCTATGTTTTGGAAGACAATAACGTTTTTAACCGTCTTTCCATTTTCACTGGGTGATCCCTATGTTTTTTTAAAAAACATCAATTTAGTCCCTTAATTGGTCAATCGTTAGTCAAACTTAACAATTTTAAAGATATTTTTATCTTTAACCATATAAAATGTCACGTGTCATATATATATATATATAACACAAAATAATGTTTTAAATTAGTTTTAATATTTAATTAAAAATAATTTTATTTTTATTTTTTAAAAACAATATAATTTTAAAATCAACGATCAATATGGATCAAAACCTAAAAATTAAAATGAATCAAAATCCCGACCATTACACCAGTTACACAAAATTCACAAACAACCTATTACAATAACTAGTAACCTAGAAAAAAAAATTCATTGTCACCATCCCTACAAACCTAGGTTTGTGGTGGTGGGTTGTCTGACTGGTTTGGAATTGGGGTTTTAATGGAGGCTTCAAGAGATCAGGAATCAAGAATTATAAATGTTTATTGAACAATTACTCCCACAATTAAAAAGAGATATTCCTTTTTTTATTATTATTTATGAATAATATGTAATTTGAACCTCTATTTGTTGATGATGATTAAAGAAGAAAATGGAGATATAAAATTTTCTTTAATTGATGATGACGACTGTTTTGTTGTTTCATCAATAATGGAGATTTATGTCTCAGATATTTATTCTTAACATCAACAATTTCTTTTTTGTTTGAGTTTGGCTTTGATGATATAGGTTTTTGTTCATGATTTCCATTAATGGAGATAATATAATGGTGAAGATCCATTTAAGATTTTTTTTTTATTTCCATCTAATATTATTTTTCTATTTTTTATTTTTTCCCTTTTTCATTTTTCGTTTTACTTTTCTTTTCTTTTATTTTTAAAAGAAAATAAATGACTAAGGTTAAAATAGTCATTCACCCTTTTCTATTTGGGTTGATCGATAAAAAACTGGTTAGAGGAACTAAATTGATGTGTTTTTTAAAACATAGGGACAACCCAGTGAAAAATAGAAAGACAGTTAAAAATGTCACTGTCGGCCAAAATATAGGGATCCAAATGATAATTTTCCTATTTTATTTAAAAAAAAATGACTAAGGTTAAAATAGTCATTCACCATTTTCTGTAGGGTTGACCATTAAAAAACTGGTCAGAAGGACTAAATTGATGTGTTTTTTAAAATATAGGGACCACCCAATGAAAAATAGAAAGACAGTTAAAAATGTCATTCTCGGCCAAAATATAGGGACCAAAATGATAATTTCCCTATTTTTATTTGCAATTATTAGTTTTGTTTTTGTTCGCTTTTACGTTTTGAATTTTTGCAGGATTAATTTCTAGGTTCGATTTTTGTTTGGTGTGTTTTGCTATATAACCCCGGTCAAATGGCGGATAACGGTACTCCGTGACAATTCAATTCGGTTTAATTCAGTTTCCCAAATAACTGATCCCCAAAACAAGGCATGGACAATATTTTCACAAACCTACGAAAACATTTTCCATCGTTGCCCAAAATGCTTTGAAAAAGATTTACAAAGCACGTTCCGAAAGATTACGCTTACTGATGATAAACAAAATTCCTGTTGAAATTCGCTGGTTGATCGAACTCAAAGTACGTCTAGCAGGTGAGTCTGCTGATTCATTTATATCTTACATGTCTGGTTTTGGAAGAAGTAACCTTGCAAAAAAACGAGCTAAGATGTTAGGGGTTACTTGTCACAGATGTGCACGTACAACTTGCAACATGTTGTCGTTCTTTAGGAATGGTGTCTTATAATCGGAAGATAAAATTTTATTCATTAGGCATGGTTTGCGTAGGGAGTCATTGGATAATATCCTACGACTCTTGATACACATCCTAGTGGATATGTGCAAATGGCAATTGACCGATTATGGCCACAATTTCAAAAAGAACATGCACGATATAGTCTTGGGAATCTGACTTTAAAAGACCCTGTTTGCCAATTTATAAGAAAATTGGATGGATAGAGGGTGTTGAAGCCGTTTCTGGAAAACCTGAGAAAGATGTGAGCCACAATCACAACTACCAGTAAATATCCTTTGGTTTTTATTATCTTTTTCCTTCCGCATTTAATGTCTTTTGTAATTATTGTTGTTTACTCTTGATTTTTGAACCATTTGGATCTAATATAATTGACAAATTCACCGCCCTATACATATAGGTGTATCATTGTGTTTCCTTTCGGGATCTATAAATACAAGCATTTGTTTTCCTTTTTGCTTCAAGCACTCATAAACATTCAAAAGAAAATTTCAGATAGTGCATTAATGGCGTCACCTTCAACTAAACGATTCACAAATATTTGTGTGTTTGGTGGCACCAATTTTGGGAAATACAGAGAGTTTGTTGATGCTGCAACTCATCTTGTTAAGGTTTTGGCTTAACAGAAAATACACCTAGTGTATGGAGGAGGTAACTTGGGATTAATGGGGTGTGTTTCACAAGCTGCACGAGACGGAGGTAGTCAAGTTCTGGGTATTGTCCCAAAACCAATGGCCAAAGCAGACATCATCGGAAAGACAAACGGCGAAGAGCTAGCTGTTTCGGTATGCCTGAAAAATCGACTGCTATGTTACATCATGCTAATGCGTTTATAGCTTTGCCAGGTGGTTTTGGAACCTTAGAAGAAATCTTGACAATGGCATCTTGGGCGCAACTACACATCCATGAGAAACCCATCGGTTTGTTGAATGTTAATAAATTTTATGATGGTTTACTTTCATTTCTTGATCATGCTCAGAAAAATTATTACATTCCACCTTCAATCCGAAAAATCTTTATCTCTGCTTCCCTCATGAGATGATGGACCAGTTACAAGCTTTTAATTATAAGTCAGATCCCTCAACCTCCAAAATAGATTGGTCCATTGATGAAGAGAACAACAAACACAAAATTGATCTGAATCTCTGTTGTGATTGTCTCATGGTTTTTGTGCATTTTATTTTCCTTTATTTTGAATCTGGATAAGAATAAAGTGCAGTTTCACAGCCTTTTTAACTCAAGCAATTAAGTCCGAGGGGTGCTTTAACACCTAATGCCCTAAGACCAACTGGTTTTGGAATCATTGACCCAAAGCTCGTTACACGGGTTAAAGAGAAAGCTTAAGGGAATTGTATTAAAAAAAAACATTTGCAGTCCGAATAATTAAGCCTGTAGGAGTGTTTTAACACTTAATGCCCTAAAGCCAATTGGTTTGGGAGTCATTGGCCTAAAGCTCGCTACATGGATTACAGATGGAATGTTTGTTTTCAATTTTGTTATATTTTCTAGTTAAAAAAAATAAAAAAATAAAAAAATAAAAACAAAGTAGAAGAAGAAAATAAAACTACTGCCTAAGGAAGAAGCTCTGATAAGATTTCGGAATGAAAATGTTGCTTGATTTCATTTGAATCTCATAGTTATTGTGTTAACCTTTATTGAGCACAAAAAGTTTGATTGATATCTCGATTGATGACTGATTGACAACGGGTGAGAAAAGAGGTCTGAGAGAGTTTGTTTATTTGGTAGTTTTTTAGATTTGAGTTTTTATTATTTTCGTTTTAGTTGCTAGGGACTAGCAGTAAGCTAGCTGGGGGTGTGATTAACACTGAAAAGTGTATATTTACTAAGAGATAATATCATCATTTTACACTTCCAATATGATTAATACCTCAATTAAGATATAATTTCGTTCGCTCGGTTAAATAAATGTGTTGTGTAGTAATCAGTATATTTTTCTTTGTATTTCAGAGGTAATTCGATCAATTCAGAATTATGGAGAAATCAAATGGCAAAACAAACATCATTTTCAAGTTCAGAACGTCAAAAAAGCTAGGAAGGCCACGAAGGGCATTTTTAAAATTTTGACTATTCACTGTTCATAGTGACTATTCACCGTTCACAGATGACTTTCACTGTTCATGATGACGTAGCACATTCCTACTGGACTGAACTGCAAGTGCACCGTACAAGCGATTGCAGAGAATCATATTCTAGAAGTCGGATGCGTTTACTGTTTACTGTTTACTGTTTACTGTTTACTATTCATTGATGACGTGGCGAAAGTTGGACGCTCCATTCTAAATTCATCCGATGGTCAATTTTCATTCGTATTTTGTATAAATAGGGGACCTCTACCTCTTAATTTAGACATCCTGAATCCAAATCTGATATTAGATTTGTGAAATTCTCTCTTTTGTTCTCAAATTCTCATTTTAAATAAAATAGTTACTCTCTAGTTAAATTATGTCGGGTTAATTTTATATAGCTAAGGCCAAAGATGATACTTTTGTCGTGGAAAATATGATCCAATTTTGGTAAGTTTATTATTTTTATGCTTTCTCCCCTCTTATCTTTGTGGAGTTTTTGACTCACTGTAGACAGACAGATATTGTCTAGCATAGTGAGTACTTTAACCCATATCTATTAGAGATTGATTTCTCCCCTCTGATTTTTTTGGAGTTTTGACTCGCTGTAGACAGTCGGATGTTGTCTAGCACAGTGGGTACTTTTACCCACATCTATCAGAGAGTGGTCAGTGGAGTGGAATACCCTCCAATTAATCTGGACTAAATATTAATTATTGAATCATATTTGAATTACCAACAGTGGATCTCTTAACCCCAGTTTTAATTTTAATTAATTTACATTTTTATAACCAGCTTATTAATTAATCTAGATAATTAATTCTACATGGACAAGTGAACAATTTCCATGTGGTTCGACCCGGTCTTACCGGTTAATTTATTACTATGACACTCGTATACTTTGGAGTAGGAACACTTCTTTAGGACGTGTCAACTTCCCAAAATTATCTAATAAAATCATGAATCAATACACCCTCCTAAAAATAGTTTTAGCTAGATTTCCATGATCCCACAACCACTATCGGTATCTAAAATCTTTAGGACCACTAGTAAAAAATTGATCAAATGCTTTATTTATATTTATATATATATATATATATATATATATATGTATATATTATGTACCTAATAAAAAGAGCTGGTCCATTACTGATAATATTGCCCTTTGTGTAGATTGAGTTCAAAAACAAAAGATGATCACCATTTCTATTGATTTATTGTCTGAGCGAGTTAAAAAAATATAGGTCTCACATAAAACCATGCTTCTATAAAATTTTGATACATGCATTTTTTTTAAAAAAATCCGATAACGAAAGGGTATGCTAAAACCTGTCAAGAGCAAGCACTAGTTGGCTGTTTGGAGTTTTTTATTAAATATTTATAATTAAATCTTATATGTCAATTTTTTTTGTATTTACATTTATATTAAAAAAATTCTTGTCATGCCTTGATCCTCCAAATTTAACCAATGCATGCATAGTCTGTATATTAACTCATCTCACCGATTTGAATAATCTGTCGCTAACATGAAAGAGGGACATACACCGTACACACCACTAGAGAGAAAAAATTAAAGAGCAGTGAATATTGGAGTTTGATAACATATGAATTAATGAAGTCCAACAAAGCCAAACGGAAATACTTCAATATTTAAGTTATTTTTTGTCCATGTTTATGTCATTTCTAGTGAGGTAGTGGGGGATGGGTTGTTGGTTATTATATTTATTTCATATGGTGACATTTCTGCACCATATGAACCAGCAGAAGGTTATGTGTTGGTTGGTGGTAGTTTAAAATTTTATTACTTCTCTTCATAGCGTATACATGTTTCTCATTCAATTTTTGTTGTTCAATGATTGCCCTCGACAAGATTATAGAGCATAGAACTCTGGGAGAATTGAATATGACAATTGACTCTTTAAAGTCCATATTTTTAAGAGTCCAAAAAGTCTTAAAATAAAATCTAGATAGATAATCCTAATAGTATATAAATAAAGTTCAAAGACTCTTTTAGAATCCTAAAAGTCTAATCCATATAATCCTAAAAATCCTAAAAATATAATCATAACAATCCTAATAATCCTAATAGTCTTGTAAATTCATAAAATCCTTACATCACAAAATTGTCCATTAATATCCCAATCCAACACACCCCTCTTAATAAATTCATAATAGCCTAACCTGATTGTAGAAAGTCAAAAGGTTCCATCCGCTGAAAAAGGTTCGCTAACACAACCATAAATAAATAAGTTTATAGGTAATGCAGCATTGTATCAATTTTTATACAACCATTTACTAGTTATTCTATTCCGAAAGTGTTAATTGGGAGGTAATTTATTTCTGAGCTCATGATATTTGGTTAGCTGTGGATACCTGAATGAATTGATGCTACTTCAACTACGTATTTTCACTTCTCTTATATCTCCACCTTACATCCGTGCAAATAAAGAATATTCAAAACAGTCAACTAGAACAGAAGTCAAAAGGGAATTCCAATTGCAAAGAATACTGAAGAAATATGTTTTATTGCCTTAATTTTTTTATTTTTTTTTGGTCAACTAGAATATATATATATATACAGCAGTTGAGGACTGACAATAAATGGAGGATCTGTTTCTCTTAATTTAGAGAACCAAATCCCTCTAATCTAGGTCCTAAGGAACTAAATCCCTATAATTTAGGTCCTAACATAAATGGAGGATCTGTTTCTCTTAATTTAGAGAACCAAATCCCTCTAATCTAGGTCCTAACTAAGGAACCGAATCCCTCTAATTTAGGTCCTAAGGAAAGAAATAACTATACAATCAAGTAAAATAATAACAATCTGTACAGTCAACACCCCACCTCAAGTTGGGATGAAATATTGATCATACCTAGCTTGCTACTTAATTCATCAAAACTGACCCATGGTAGAGGTTTAGCTAAAATATCTGCGCAATTTGTTTGCTGGTTGGAGTGTAAAGCAGCTGCAAAATCCCTCCATCAATCTTTTCCTTTATGAAGTGTCGGTCTACCTCAATGTGTTTGGTCCGATCATGGTGAACTGGATTTTTAGCAATACTAATCATAGCTAGGTTGTCACAGAACATGTTGATAGACCCTTCAAACGGTACTTTTAGTTCACTTAAAACTAGTTTGATCCAAAGACCTTCACATATTCCATGTGGCATTACACGGAATTCAACTTCGGCACTGCTTTTCGCTACCACTGACTGTTTTTTACTTCTCCAAGTGGTTGGATTCCCCCAAACTGTAGGGTTATTACCCGAAATAGACCTACGGTCTGTAATAGAACCTGCCCAATCAGAATCGGTGAAAATGGATACCTCCCTGCTTGCTACTTTCTTGAAAAGCAGTCCTTTTCCTAGGGTTAATTCCAGGAACTTTAGAATTCTCTACACAGCCACCATATGTTCCTCTATGGGTTGTTCACGTACTAAAGAACAACACTAAAAGGAAAAGCTATGTCCGGCCTTGTGAGTGAGAGATAGATTAGCTTTCCGACAAGTCTCTGATATCTCCCCTTGTTTACTGAAGGGATGTCTCTATCAGAATCAAGATTCATTGTGGTGTCAAGGGAGTTTCAGTTGGCTTACACTCTTCTATTCGGTTTCTTCCAACAAGTCAAAAACATATTTCCGTTATGATATGAAAATACTCTTTTTTGAGCGAGCTACTTTCACCCCCAGGAAGTATCTTAGATGTCCCAAATCATTTATCTCAAACTTTTGGACAAGGCAGCTCTTTATACGTGGTATCTCCTCAGTAAGTCCCCAGTTAAGATTATATCATCCACATATACTACCAATATAGCCCGTAACCCTCTTTTTGAGTACTTGATGAAGATGGTGCGATCAGATTGATACTGCCCATAACGATGTTTCTTGAGGACTTGAGTGAATCCTTCAAACCAGGCCCGAGGAGACTGCTTCAATCCATAAAGGGATGTTCAAAGTCTGTATACCTTATTAAAAGTAGCTGCAGATTCCAAACCAGGTGGAATCTCCATGTACACTTCTTCTGCACGATTTCTATTAAGGAATGCGTTTTTCACGTCCATCTGGTGAAGAGGCCAATCCAGATTTGATGCCAAAGATAACAATATCCGGATTGTATTTAATTTGGTCACCGATACGAAAATCTCCTTGTAATCAATACCGAAGGACCATGTGAACCCCTTTGCTACTAACTGTGCCTTGAATCGTTCTACACTTTCATCTACTTTTGTCTTGACTATAAAGACCCATTTGCAACAGACTTAATTTTTCTCTTCTGGCAGAGCTGACGATTCTCATGTCCCGTTTTTATCCAGTGCATGAATATCATCCTCAACTGCCTTCTTTCACTATGGAATTTTCAAAGCTTCCTGCATGTTTCGTGGCACTAAAATGTTCGAGCTTTGAAATAAAAGTTTTGAATATGGATGAGATACGTTCACAAGATACATATTTAGCCATAGGATAAAGAGGCATGTCCCGACATTCCCTGTACCCCTTTCTTACGGCAATAGGCATACCAGAATAAGATATTGGAGCCACTGCAGTCTCTGCTGGATTGGGTCAAAATCTTGGACTGTAGTATCAGGTTGGGATTCTTGACTAGTGTTATTATTTGTCAGAATCCTTATCTCCTAGCTTCACCTTTCTGTGGTAATCAATTATCTCCTTTTGCAAGTGGATAGGTTGACTTTTTGGTGGGTTAAACCGCTGCTGGTTTCTAAGGGAGCTATGAGACTGATTAGGGGAATTCAAACAAGATTGAGGCTACTGATTCCTAGAAGAACTAGAGGCTGATATTCAGCAATTAATTATTGATTATGAGATTGATTTGATTTCTAAATTTCAGAAGAAAGTTGACCTGGACTCAGCTGCTGATTTTCAGCAATTAATTGCAGTCTGAGCAATTAATTGCCGATTATGAGGCCAATTTGATTTCTGAATTTCAGAAAAGAGTTGACTTGGGCTAGGCTGTTGATTTTCAGCAATTAATTGCTGATTGTGAGGCTGATTTTTATGAATAAAACCGGATTTAACAGGGAGGAATTAGACTTGGACTAGGATTTGAAAACATATATTCATGATTTGAGGTAGAATTTCCCCCTAAATATTGCTTTTAGGGAAAAGGATTGATTTCAAAAAAAGTTACATCCCTTGTGTGAAAAATGCATTTAGTAGATAGGCAGTAAAACTTGTATACCTTCTTATTAGGAGAATATCCAATAAATATCCCTTTAATAGATTTAGGATCCAATTTACTACGATTATGGGAATACACATTGATGAAAACAGTGGATCCAAAAATTTTAGGAGAAATATCGGTTAATAACCAATTTTGAGGATAGAATTTTTGAAGGATTTTACTAGATGTGAAAAAATTTAAAACTTTGAAAGGAACACGATTAATTAGGAATGCTGCAGTAAGAATCGTTTTACCCCAAAAATTCTTTGGAACATTACTAGAAATCATCAGGGATCAAGCAACCTCTAACAAATGACGATTCTTTCTCTCAGCAATCCCATTCCGTTGGGGTGTATCTATACACGTACTTTGATGTACGATTCTCTCATCAGAAAGATAATTGCCAAGGAATGAGTTAAAAACTTCTATGCCATTGTCGGTTCGGAAAATTTGAATCCCCGTTCCAAAATGAGTTTGAATCATCGTTTCAAAACATTAAATGTGTCATTTCATATTTTTCTTTCGTAAGATAAATCCAAGTGAGCATGGTGTGTCATCAACAAACGAAACGAACCACTTAACCCCTGTGAGTGTGGAACCCTAGAAGGCCCCTAAACATCACTATAGATTATTGAAAAAGGTTTGGACGATTTATATGGTGAAATTGAATAAGTGCTCCTTGAATGTTTAGCAAACTAGCAAATATCACATTGAAAAAGGAGTGGATTTTTATTTCTGAACAGTACAGAAAATAACTTCAACAAATAAGAAAAACTTAAATGGCCTAGACGATAATGCCAAATCATGACATCCTTATCACTGTAAGGCCCAGGCACTAGATTAGAGGTTCTATAAGATGTACTGCAATCTGCCCCACATGCTGTTGAAGTAAATTGTTTTCCCACAGAAGGCACCGCTTTGAGATAGTAAGGTCCAGAACTAACTCTAGCACTATCAATCGTCCTCCCCGAACCCAAATCCTGAGAAAGACACAATTTAGGAGAGAATTTAGCTTCACATTTCTTATCTTGGGTCAATTTTCTCACAGATAAAAGATTGCAGTCCAATTCAGATACAAATAACACAGAGCCAAGAATAATTGTATTAGTGACTACCACTGAACCAATCCCAACAACCTTGGATAAGGACCCATATGCTTTACGAATATTGAGATGGTTATGAGTTATGAAAGGGAGTGTATGTAGTAAACACTCTAGCATCCCCGATCATATGATCTGACGCGACCGAGTCAATAATCCAACACTCACTCGACATTTGTTTTGCATTAAAGGCAGTCAACTAGTTGCTTGAATGAGCCAACGATCCTGACGCAATGATAGACTGTGGCGGCTGGGTGATCAACTTCTGAAGAAGAATCAATTGTTCCTTCCTAAATAATTCGCAGTAGCAGTAGCAGTAGGTGAGTCTCCATAAGTTGTCATGTTTCCTTGCCCTTCTCTCTCTATCTTAAGCTTCCAATCTGTCGGTTTTCCATGCAATTTCCAGCAGCTGTCTTTAACATGATCAGGCCTCTTGCAATGGTCACAACATGGACGACCCTTCCTATATTTGATGTCGAAAGAGGAAATTTGGCCTCCACGAATTGTCAATGCACTCCCATCAGGCTGAGAATTGTTGTTGTCAGTGCCAACCACGACCTTCCTCATGCTTTCTTCACGCACAACTTTTGGAAAAGCCTTTTGGATGGTAGGTAAGGGCTTGACAGCCACGATTCTGCCCCTCACCTCATCAAGGTTTCTGTTCAGTTCTTGCGAAAGGTTTCTGTTTAGGGTCAACAAAAACATCATTGTCGAAGGCGACAACCTGCTGCCACAACCGAGTAAGTTCAGTGAAGTATCGAGTGGCCGCTTCCTCCCCATGAAGAAGATTGTGCAAGATTCCCTTAACAGCGAACAATTTTGTTGTGTTGTCAGTCGTAGAGAAGGTTTCTTTGGCTGCATCCCAGATTTCTTTTACTGTTTCAAATAGTAGAAAGTTCTCGCTTATATCGTTGTTCGTCGAATTGAGCAGCCACGGCATCACCAAATTGTTTTTCGTCTTCCACTTGCGGTAACCGGCATCTTCCTTGGTTGGTTTGGTGATTCCTTTGGTCAGATATTCATCTGTCTTTTCCCCGAATGTAGATGAGTAGACTTGGACCATTGAAGAAATTTTTACAAGTCAATTTGTGACCAGTTATGGGAAGATTGGGATGTGAGTTTTGTTCCAAACTCCTTCCTCCATTGTTATCGGTTTTTGGGAGCTCTGGAACGAAACCAACTTCTGCAATGAAGTCGATGGAAATGTTTGATTTGTTTGAAGTATTTTAAGGTGATTTACTGTAGGAAAGAGCAGTAGGGAAAACTACTGTTTGTTAGGGTTCAGAGAGTGCTCTGATACCAATAAATGGAGGATCTGTTTCTCTTAATTTAGAGAACCAAATCCCTCTATTCTATGTCCTAACTAAGGAAATCAAATCCCTCTAATCTAGATCCTAACTAAGGAAAGAAAGAAATAACTATACAATCAAGTAAAATAATAACAAAATCTGTACAGTCAACAAAAACTGCCATGACAATGTCAGAGATAAATAATCAAATTTTAAGTTGATAAAGATTCCCATAGATGCTTACTCTAAAAATTTATCTGGATAGAACATTGAAGTCTTAAGGAATGAACTAGCAATAACACACTTAGTACACATGACTTAAGCCAACATAAATTCATTGCGAAGCTCAAACTCAATGTAAGTGCTCAGTCTTGCTAACAACCATTAATAACATTCATTTGATAATTTATCAACTTTCAAATTATAATAAAAGTTAAAAACATTTTAGTAACAAATTGAAATAAGGTGGGAAGAAACATACTTCCAGTTCATGGATGATGGCAGCAGTACGCCAACCAGCCTTGGAAGGCCATCTTAGGTCACTAAATAAATGATCACCAAAGTATATCACCTAACAAAAAGATTAATAAATAAATAATTTGTTCTAAAAGTGCAATACAAAAGCATAGAAACTGCCAAGGAAAGGACTCCTCAGGTATAAAATCCATTCAATTTTCAAATTATTCAACACGTATGCAAAACAAATCTCATTAAATTTGTTAGTGAAAAGTAATATGTGATGTACCTCTGGGCCATTCCACTTCGTAATTTGGATAAATGATTTAAGGCACCCATGGTAATAAATTTTATTTGGATGAAACACATCCACCTTTGTAAAAGCTAAATTGTCCTTCTCTTTGTCATAACAGCTACATAGAAGTTCCAGAAAACAAATCACCAAACAAAATATTAGTATAGCATATGATGTAGGTAGCGTTTGTTTTTCTATCTGAAATCTAAACAGGTCTAAAATGACTAAAATCTGAATAGGTCTGAAATCTAAAGTATGGACCATGGTTTTAAAAGGTGTCACGAGGTGTAAGCCTTGTGCCTGTTGTTTAGATCGTAAGCCTCAAGAGTTGAGGCGTACGCCTCTTGAGGCGCAGCCTCTGAGGCGCTCGAGGCTTAAGCCTCAAAAATAACATGCTATTGGGCCTTTTTTTCTATGTTTGATCTATTGGGCCCTTATTCTTTTTTAAAAAATAGGTTGGGCCACTGTTTTTGGCCTGTTATTAAACTACACAACCTAAATAAATTAAAACCCTAGCCCACCAAAGATGTGAAGAAAGGATAAAGAGGATAAAGAGGAAACATATATTCATGATTCTTCTAATGACTAATGTCACTGATTTTTCATGTCATATTGTTATAGTAATGTAGTTATTTATCTGTCACTGATTTTTCATATAACAATGATACTTCTACTCTTTGATGGCCGATTCATCTAATGTCACTGATTTTTTTCTGATTTTTCACGTCATATTGTTGTATTTAATTACTTATCATTGATTTGTCATATAACAATGATGTTTTGTTACTTCATAAATCACTCAGTATTGTTAATATTGAGTATTGACCGTAGTGGGCAAGCCGTTGTTTTAATTTTTTTAATGAGGACGGAGGAACAATTCACTGTTATGTTAAATTGTTAATAACTTAATATTGTTGTTCACTGTGTTTGCTTTTTATTTGTAGAATGGTAAGTGGCAAAGGAAAAGGATCAAGTCATAAAAGAGATCCAGCTTGGAAATATGGAGTACAAATAGAGGGGGAAAATCCGAAGAAAGGTTATGTGTACCTAAAATGTAAGTATTGTAGCAAGGTTATCACGGGCGGGGTAAAGAGATTAAAAGACCATCTTGGCGCAACACAAAAAATGTTGCACCATGCCCTAAAGTGCCTAAAGAGGTCAAAGAGGAGATGATTGCTTACATGAATAAGTTCGAAAAATAAGAGTATGTAAAACAGAAATTTTTTGATGAGTGTGTGGAAGGCGGTTCCTACTTTGGTGCTCCGATTGAGGATATGAATTCTTATCCAAGTATGGGAGGTAGTAGTGGCAGTGGGCCACAATCTCGTGAACCAATGGACCGTTTCCTTAGCCGTGGTGGTGAAGATGTGTCCAATGACAAAGGGAAGACATCTAAAACAATTACTCCTACTCCAACTCCAACTAGCCTAAAAGAGCAACGTAATCTAGTTTGTCTAGACATTGGAAGGTTTTTTTTCGAGAATGCCATTTCATTTAATGTGGCTAAGAGTCCATCCTACTTCAACATGATACATTCAGTGGGTAACTATGGTAGAGGCCTAAAAGCTTCTACTATGCATGAGCTCTGAACAGGGATATTGAAGGAGTATAATTCAACTACAAAAATTGTTGATGATTTGAAGAAAACATGAGACCATAGAGGAGTATCTATATTGTCAGATGATTGGAGTGACAAGAAACAAAGGTATAATCAGTATTCTTGTTAACAATCCACATGGGACCGTTTTTTTGAAATCTATTGATGCATCCAATCGTGTTAAAGATGTAGAATACTTGTTCACGTTGCTTGATGGGGTTGTTGAAGAAATTGGAGAAAGACTAGTTGTACAAGTGGTAACTGACAATGCAAGTGCATACAAGGCTGCGGGGAAAATGCTAATGGAGAAGAGAAAGCATCTATATTGGACTCCATGTACTGCTCATTGTCTTGATCTAATGCTTGAGAAGCTTGGAGAATTTCCACAAAATAAAAATGATTTACAAAAAGCAAAAAAAAAGTGAGCAACTTTATCTACAACCATGGATGGGTGTTGGAACTCATGAGAAAGTTTGCTACGAGAGACATTGTTCGACCGGCCGCCACTAGATTTGCCACAGCTTATTTGACTTTAGAAAGCTTGAGTGGTGTGAAAGAAGCTCTTCAAAGGATGTTTGTGTCAAGGCAATGGAATTCATGTCAATAGGCAAATAAAAGTGATGGCAAAGAGGTGAAGAAATATATCATGGATGACAGATATTTTTGGCCAAGTGTTGCATATGCTCTTAAGCCCACAAAGCCTTTAGCAGATGTGTTGAGGTTGGTTAATAGTGAGAAAGAACCGACTTTGGTGCTATGGATGTGGCAAATGAACAAATAGCAAAGAATTTAGGAGAAGAATCGGCCCACAGAAATTTGGAAGATTATTGATGACAAGTGGGACTTCCAATTGCATCGAGATTTGCATGCAGCCGCATACTATCTAAATCCTCAATTCAAGTGGGAGAGCAATTTCTCTACTCATCCGGAGATTAAATCTGGTTTGTACAAATGTATGGAGAGACTTATACCCGATTCATCCGATTTCACAAAGTTTGATGAAAAACTTGATGAGTATCGATATAAGCGAGGTTATTTTGGAATGAGGGCAACTCTAGGCTTGTACAAAACACGTGCTCCATGTAAATTTAATTATATAAATAGATTTAACTTATAAAATGTTCTTATAATCTTAATAAATTGAGCATAATATTTATTTGATCATTTTCTTTGAAATTGTGATGTAGTGGAATGGTGGGATCATTTTGGAGATCAAGTTATGGAGCTAAGGTTCTTTGCAATGAGAGTTCTGGGCCTAACATGTTCTTCATCAGGTTGTGAACGTAATTGGAGTACGTTCAATCAAGTTCATACAAAAAGAAGAAACCGGCTAAGCACCAGTAAAATGAACAGCCTTGTTTACATCATTTATAACTAGAAACTGAAGTTAAGATACTTACAGAATCGATCATCTAAGAAAGATGAAGATCCTTTGATAAACCAAGATTTACCCTCTGATGATGAATGGATAGCTAACCCAGATGATGAAGAAAGCACAAAAATTGGTGATGAAGAAATTAATTTGGTTGTTGATGAAATGACCAAGGAAATAAGAGATAACCTCATTGCTATTTTCCTATTTTTTCTCTTTAGTCTTTACTAAGTATAAATAAATCTATTAATATTAATATATTAATAGTTTAATATACTATATATATAATTTCTTTATGTAGAGAGTTTACAAATGATAGATGAAGGTGGAGATGAAGGTGGAGATGAAGACAATGAGATTGGGTTCGATAATGATGGATATGAAGATGGACTTAATTATTATGAATATGACCTTCCAAATGATCTCAATCCCAATAGTGTTGATAAAAATAATGATTAGATTGAGTTATAGATTTAAACTCTAAGACTTGTTGTCTTGCTCTAAATTTCTAGTTTGGGATAGGAAGATTCATGGTTTTTAGTCTTTTGTTTTAAGACTTTGCATTGTTATTAATTTTCTCTATTATGAATTAAATCATGTTGTGTTTTTATTATATAGTATTGTTACTACTTACTAAGTCATTGATATTATGGTATGAATTATGAAATATGCATTTGTTTGTTTTTATAATTTTTAGATGTTTTTATTTTTTTTTATTAATTAATTGAGGCTTACGCCTCGTTTTGCCTTGAGGCTTACGCCTCGTGAGGCGGTGGTGAACCGCTTTGAGACTCGATTTTAAAACCTTGGTATGGACAACATGTTTGTTTTTCTGTATCTGAATTAAAAAATTAGGTTGTTTGTTATTTCAAAATACAACAGCTGGAAACCTGTAATTTGACATCCACGACCTTACTCTGTTAATGATCATAAGCATTACATTATTAATAACAAAATTTAAATAATAATTTGATTAAAAAAAGTAAGTAAAAAGGATTTATTTACAAAAAATGGAAATAAAAAAAATTAAAAAAAAAACTACAAAAACACATCAAACACGCATACACCACAACTATCTCTTCTTTTTCATCATCTAATACTTCAAGTTCAAACACGAAATCAACCCCACCCACTTCACCAACTTCAACCATGTTAGAATATTCTCTATTAATGTAATTGATTTGTATAGTTGACAATTGTATGATTGACTGATTAATTATCTTGATTGTAAGGGATTCAGATTGATTGTAGAAGGTTGTTTTCTTGACACTTACTCATGTATTTTTCCTATAAATTTCCTCCGTTTGGAGATGAATAGACCAACAAAACACTTTGATCTGTTCATGGTATCAGAGACTAAACAAATTGTTTCGGGTTTTTTTGCTACTTTCTAAACCTTTTTTTGCATATTTTTTTTAACTGCTACCGAGCAACACAGTACCTGTTGCTCTCTTTTCCGATGAGCTTTACCGTCGGAATCCTTACCACCAGCATCTCGTTGGACTTTCTTCCAACCTATCACGTCGCTTATCTTCTTCTGGTCACCCTAAACCTATCCAGCGATCCGCGTCACTTCAACTTGAGAAACTTTGCCGTGACCCGACCTGACGCTTAAAGAAAGGGTGATACGATCATTGTACTAATCATTTATGCTGACGACATGATTGTTACAGGAAATGATTATCTAGAAATTGGTTAATCTTCAAATTCCTTGGCTACAGAGTTTGAAATGAAAAATCTGAGATTGCTAAGATACTTTCTTAGAATTGAAGTAGCCCGATCAAAACATAGGATTTTCCTCAGAAAAAGAAAGTATGCTCTTGATCTGCTAACAGAAACTGGGATGCTTGCTAGCAAACTAACAGACAGCCCTATGGATTAAAATCACAAGTTGTAAGCTTATCTTCCTTTCACATACCTGTCCTGATATTGCTTATGCAGTATGTGTGGTGAGCCAACATATGCATGCTCTCACTGAAAGCCACATGAATGCAGTTCTTCGAATCCTAAGGTATCTTAAAAGAGCTCTTGGCGGAGGATTAACATTCTCCCAACATGAACACTTTGGTATTGAGGGCTATAAGAATCGTTATTGGGCTTAAATGCCAGTGACGGAAGATCTACCTCAGGTTATTTCACCTTCGTGGGAGGTAACCATGTTACTTGAAGAAGTAAGAAACAGCCAAGAGGATTAACATTCTCCCAACATAAACACTTTGCTATTGAAGGATATAAGAATCGTTATTGGGCTAAAATGCTAGTGATAGAAGATCTACCTCAGGTTATTTCACCTTCGTGGGAGGTAACCTTGTTACTTGAAGAAGTAAGAAACAGACAGTTGTGTCATGATCCAGTCCTAAGACTGAGATCCGAGGAATTGCACAAGGGATCTTTGAGCACTGTGGCAAAAGAATTTATTAGGCGATTTGGGATTTCTTCAAGTAGTATGACGCTGTATTGCGGTAATAAGGCTGCAATACAGATTGCCAATAATCCTGTCCAACATGATCATACTAAGCATGTGAAGATTGATCAATTCGTCATCAAAGAAAAATTAGAAAAAAAGACAATCGAATTTCCTTTTGAACCAAGTAAAAACCAGCTTGCAGATATCTTTACAAAGGCTATTAATGGAAGGAGCTTCCACGACTCAATTAGCAAGTTGGGCAAAAGTGACATCTACGCACCAACTTTAGGGGGTGGAGGGGTTAGAATATTCTCTTTAAATGTAACTGATTTGTATAGTTTGACAATTGTATGATTGACCGATTAATTATCCTGATTGTCGGGATTTAGATTGATTGTAGGAGATTGTTGACACTTACTCTTGTATTTTTCCTATAAATTTCCTCCATATGGAGATGAATAGACCAACATAACACTTTGATTTGTTCAAGAACACCACCTTCACCACCACACAAAATGCCTAGAAACTCTAAACGAATTCTCTCTCACACACACACACATCCACACACTCTGTTGCGAATCCTCTCATCAGCGCTTGGTTTTGATTTGGTGGTGTCGATCTCCTCTCATCAGGGCTCGTGGTGCCGATCTTCTCTCAGTGGACATTATTTTGGTGCTGATTTGAGGTTTCTGATTTGGGGTTTTTGATTTGGGGATGCTGGTAATGTGTTTTTAGGGTTTGGTTCTGTTGAAGTTCGATTATGTCTACTGTTTGTGTGGATGTTGTGGGTTGATGGGGTTGAGTTGGATTTTGGGTTTGCTTTAGGGCTCCAATTTTCTACGTTTGGGAATTGAGAGTGGTGCGTTTCTGGGTTGAAATTCTGGTGCATTTATGGGTTCAGGGTATAATGTGATTTGTGCGAGGGTAATTTTGGTATGAAATTTTAAAATAATTTCAGACCCAACTAACTTCGGACTTCAGCTAGGATTTCAGCCTTTTTTATTTCAGATGCTTTTTTACCATTTTTCAGATTTCAGATGCTTTGAAAAAACAAACAAGATGTCTTAATCTAATTTGAGACCCTTTAAGATTTCAGACCCAGAACACAAACATTAATCTAATTTGAGACCCTTTAAGATTTCAGACCCAGAACACAAACATCCTCATAGTTAATACTTAGGGATGAAGAGAAAAATTGAACGATATGAAAAGTATGAATCTAAAGTTTTATCAAGTAAAAAAGAAATAAAAAATAAAACATGAAGTGATAGAGATTTAATTTTCACAATTTTGAACAAATGATCAATTTTGGAAAACAATTAATTTACCCTCTTCACCAGCAAGAAGAAATCAAGGCCTATCACTTGTTAGGTAACAGGTATTAGGTACTAAAGTCTATTATGTTTCAGAAAGGGTGTTCTTTGTTGTTTTCTTCCGATGTGCATTACTCTCCTCCATCGGATAATTGGAAAAAAAAAAAAAAAAAAAAAAACCAACCATAAAGATTCAGTAAAAGACTCCAACCTCAACTATGTTTGTTTTTTTTACCAAGAAAGCATATCCAGGAATTTTTCATTTCAATCATTCTACCTCCCATGCATACTGAATATATCGTAAGAACGTATCAAAGGAGAATATGGTCTAACATAATCACGAAGGTTCTAAAGATTGGGAAACAAAACATATCCATCGGGTTTGAATTCTACCTTATAAGCAAATTGTACAAAACAGATAGAAATTAATAAGTTGAAATACGAACCGAAATGGATGCTCAGATGTGTAAAAGTCTGGCTTATTGGCTTTAGCAATCACAACATCGAAAAGCTCCCTCCATGAGTCTCTGTAACCCAAAGAATCCTAATTAACAGGTCAATATTAGCTCAGGAAACAATAATACTAACAAATAAATGTCCAAGTCAAGGAAACTCCCTAGTATAAATGATATTATAAAATTTGCACCTCAGATAATACTAAGCAAAGCTTCTGACATTGATTATATAAAGAGGTGGGAAACATTTCTCTGGCATATATCCTCAAAGAAACACACAATGTCTTCAAAATATATTATATAAAAATCCTCAATTATCTAGCTTGGAGATACAATCAAAACCCAAGTCTTAAAAAGGAAGAATGCAAAACTATAAATGTTATTCAACAATCAAAATAATGGTTATAAAGGTAATTTGAAAACTAACTTGCAACAATACATAAATTCTAGGAACCAATTTGCATGCATGCACACACATACACACACCCTTTATCTCTGATTTATGTAAATTTGTTAGAAAGGCAATTATGCATTTGAAATGATTAAAACAGCTGACCTATTAAACCAATACAAGCTGAAAATTTTGCCAGGTCCTCAATAGAATGGTTTACTTAAGATAATAAGAAAACAACAAACATCAACGAAGTAACGTTCTGAGATTTGAAATGGCATAATAAATAATACAAACGACTACTCAAAACAGTTTAGAGTTTGAAAGATTAAATTATGATTCTAATGACCATATTGACACTACTTGATACCTCTCATCCTCATATAAGAAAATTAAGGGAAAATATCTGATTAGACATGAATAAAAACTAACATGGATAAGCAATCAATACCAGTAATTCAACTGGAAAACTGCAAGTTCTAATCAAAATAAATTAAAAGTCATAGGTTATGAATTATGATGTGGTTTCTAGCTATGTAAGGTACCTCCAACATAAAATGCATCCCTCCATCCACAAAGTAGTAAGGAGAGTTGGTCAGCAAGAAAAGTTTCTTCCCCTTCTCCCTTAGCATCCTGAGAAAACGTAGAACCTGGTCCTGAAACATGGACCACGTAAGTATCAAAATGAAGTCCTGAGTGGAAAATACAACATTCAACTTTATGGTATGAATGAATTCCACAATAGTGATTACTACGAATGACAAAGCTGCCAACCTCTACATAATTTGAAATTATGTGGCCAACAATAAAAAAATAATTAAAACTTACATTTTTAAGTAGATATCTTTGAGGGTCCGAAAGAATTCCTCTATGGACCAAACCACTTCGGTGGACATGCTGAATTGCATGATTTACATCTTGATAGATGTATGATGCATCAAATTCCAACTTAGCATCTACAAAGTGTTGCACCATATCTGCAATAAGGCACGCCTACACAATAATAATAAAACAAAATACTCAAGGAAACAGTCTAGAAGGAATTCCTTCTGCCACAATGTATTCATCTTACATTCAGAGTGTAAGCTTATGCTACTGCTAACATTTGCCACCAACACTTTCCATCCCCTTTCCTATTTGACAGCTTACACTCATGGACCATGTGAAACATGATTAAGCTGTATCTGAGTAAATTACTACCACTGCCACAACAGCTTTATGTGGCAGATCCCGATGTTGATAGCATAGTGAAGGCAAAGAAAAAAAAAACAAAAAAGGAGCAGTTATAATGGAACTAACCTCACTAAAGCAGAAGAGATCCATCAAACCGACAAGCCCTCGAGCTTGATCACGGCCAATATGTCTTGTGCCATATATCTCTTCTATTTCCTTCCTACTAAGCTGTAAAGAATGATAAATGATAATAAATAGTACTTTTAAATTACAATCACAATAAATGTTTCAACGACAAGCGACACTATCTCAATGTTTAAGAACATCACATAGTTTTAAAATTTTGCATTGGTTTTAGAAAAAATGACTAAAGATGCAATAAGTTTGGTTCTCTCTCTCTCTCTCTCTCTCTCTCTCTCTCTCTCTCTCTCTTACGTGATCCCTTCACTCCCTCTCCTTCCTCTTTTTCTCTTAAAACATATTCGTTTGTTCTCTTTATCTCTTCCTTTTTATTTTTCCAGAAATAAAGCTTTGTATAAAGAAGAAAGAATTTCAAACATGATCCCTTCTCTCCCTCTCCTTTGTATAAAGAAGAAAGAATTTCAAACATGATCCCTTCTCTCCCTCTCCTTCCTCTTTTTCTCTTAAACATATTCGTTTGTTCTCTTTATCTCTTTCTTTTATTTTGCCAGAAATAAAGCTTTGTATAAAGAAGAAAGAATTTCAAGGGAAACAATGCATGGACCAGACATACTTAAGGAAAACAAAAAGGAAGAAATGAGTCTGATTATCTGCTCCTCTTTAGTCATATTTATTATGTCTGTATTATTTTCTCATTTCATCACCTTCCTTATCACATCTGATGAAAAAATATTTGGTCCAAAGTTCGCACATCTCGAATTCTTAATGAAATGATACAAAACTTGGTTGTATCCAAGTTACATAAAAATTCTTCTTCAGATTGTGGTGGGGATTAGGATAATGAGGGCTTAATAGGAATTGGATTACAAAAAAAGAAGTTTAAGTTATTTGGAAAGCGTTGATTCTTGTAAAATTCGGTGGTGATGTAGATCTTAGACGAGCATTAGGCTGTCTCAAAAAACTTCCATCTGTTTTTGAGTTCGGATTTAGAATTTTGATTCAATTGAAAAGTAAGCCTATTTTTTCTGTTCCTAAAACCATGAGTTCTGGTGGTTGACTCACTTCTTTCAAATTGTTTCTCATTATTAAGAAAAGGTAACGAAGACAAATTATGAGCTTGTTTTACAGTAATAGTAATTAATCGTGGTTCTTTTAAGGTTCTAATTCCCTTCCTTTAGATTTTGTTTACAAGAATAATAAGCACTTAACCCATACAAATATAGCTTATATCTCTTCTAAGGAATTCTCAAATCGCCTTAGTTTAATACTTGTAATGTTTCCAGGTTCAATGTACTACCAGATCATGGGAAGTTGAGAATAGATTCTGGCAAGTTTTGGTGAAGAGAGAATTACTAGTGTACAAAAAGTTAGAGATTCTAGAAAGCCTGATTAATTAGTTAGGACTGTACTGATTTTGTTATTATTTTATTTGATTGTGTAGTTATTTCTTTCCTTAGTTAGGACCTAGATTAGAGGGATTTCGTTCTCTAAATTAAGAGAAATAGATCCTCCATTTATCGGCAGACCTTAACAGCTGTGTATATATATTCCAGTTGATATCTTCAATATGATTAAGGTAATCAAGACTATTTCTTCACGGTATCGGAGCACTTTCGGAACCCAAACAAA
Organism: Dipteronia dyeriana; assembly: GCA_032871835.1. Classification (NCBI taxonomy): domain Eukaryota; kingdom Viridiplantae; phylum Streptophyta; class Magnoliopsida; order Sapindales; family Sapindaceae; genus Dipteronia; species Dipteronia dyeriana. Next base: position 89,082,836 of record CM065300.1, on the reverse strand, counting down.
CCATAGTTTTTCCCTACTGCTCTTTACGACAGTAAACCACCCTAAAATACTTCAAACAAATCAAACATGTCCACAGACTCCATTTCAAAAGCGGGTTCTGTTCCAGAGCTCTCAAAAACCGATAACAATGAAGGAGGGAGTAAGTACCAAAACTCACATCCCAATCTTTCTATAAATTATCACAAATTGACCGGTAAAAATTTTCTTTAATGGTCCAAGTCCATGCTCATCTACATCAGGGGCAAAGACAAAGATGAGTATTTGACCGAACGAATCACCAAACCAGCTAAGGAAGATACTGGTTAACGCAAGTGGATGACGGAAAAAACAATTTGGTGATGTCGTCGCTGCTCAATTCGATGAACGATATAAGAGAGAACTTTCTACTGTTTGAAACGGCAAAAGAAATCTAGGATGCAGCCAGAGAAACCTTCCCTACGATTGACAACGCAGCAGAACTGTTCGTTGTTGAGGGAATTCTACATGATCATCGTCAATGGGAGGAAACGGTCACTCAATACTTCAGGTTGTGGCAGTAGGTTGACACCTTTGACAATGATGTTTTTGTTGACCCTAAGGATGATGCTACACACAAGAAAAGCACTGAGAAGAGAAGGATATTCAACTTCCTGCTAGGGTTGAACAGAAACCTTGATGAGGTGAGGGGCAAAATCATGGTTGTCAAGCCCTTGCCTACCATCCGAGAGGCTTTTTCAAAAGTGCGCAAAGAAAGCAAGAAGAAGGTCATGCTTGGCACTAACACCAGCAGTTCTCAGCCTAATAGGAGTGCACTGGCAGTTTGTAGAGGCCAAATTTCCTCATTCGACAGCAAATATAGGAAAGGTCGTCCATGAACTAACCATTGCAAGAAGCCAGGTCATGTTAAAGACAGCTGCACAAAATTGCATGGAAAGCTGGCAAAAAGAGAAGATCCAAGAAACATGACGACTTATGGAGCCTCACCTACTACCACTGCTGAATTGTTTAGTAAGGAACAATTGAATCTTCTCCAAAGGTTGATCAGCCAACAGCCAACAGCCAACAGCCAACAGCCACAGTCAATCATTGCATCAGGATCTTTGGCTCATTCAAGTAACCAATTGACTACCCTTAATGCAAAACAAGTGTCCAGTGAGTGTTGGATTATTGACTCGGGCACGTCATATCATATGATAGAGGATGTTAGCGTGTTTACAACATACACTCCCTGTCATAACCATCTCAATATTCGTATAGCAAATGGTCCTTATCTAAAGTTGTTAGGATCGGTTCAATGGCAGTCACTAGTACAATTATTCTTGATTGTGTTATTTGTACCTAAATTGGACTGCAATTTTGTATCTATGAGAAAATTGACCCAAGATAAGAAATGTGTACCTAAATTCTCTCCTAAATTGTGTCGTTTCAGGACTTGGGTTCGGGGAGGACGATTGGCAGTGCTAGAGTTAGTTCTGGACTTTACTATCTCAAAGTGGAGCCTTCTGTGGGAAAACGGTTCATTCCAATAGCATGTGGGGCCGGTTGCAGTAAATCTTCTAGAACCTATAATCTAGGGTCTAGGCTTATAGTGATAAGGATGTCTTGATTTGGCATTATCGTCTAGGTCATTTAAGTTTCCCTTATTTGTCAAAGTTATTTCCTGTATTATTTAGCAATAAAAATCCACTCGTTTTTCAATGTGAGATCTGCTACTTTACATACTAGGAGCACGTTTTCAATTTCACCATATAAATCATCCAAACCTTTTTCAATAATACATAGTGATGTTTGGGGGCCTTTCAAGCTTCCAAACATCACAAGGGGTAAGTGGTTCGTTTCTTTAGTAAATGATCATACCGGACTCAACTGGATTTATCTTATAAAGAAAAAATCTAAACTGACAGTTTTAAATGTTTTAAAAAGATGATTCAAACTCTATTTGACAAAGCGATTCAAATTTTTCAAAATGAACAGCAAAGAATTCTTTAACTCATTAAAGTACGTGTGTAGATACACCCCAATAGAATGGGATTGCTGAGAGAAAAAATCATCATTTGTTAGACGTTGCCTGATCCCTAACATTTTCTAGTAATGTTCCAAATAATCTTTGGGGTGAAACGGTTCTTACTGCAGCATGCCTAATTAATTGGGCTCGCTCCAAAGTCCAAAGTTTTAAATTATTTCACACCTAGTAAAATCCTTCAAAAGTTTACCTTCAAAATCGGTTATTAACTGATATTTCTTCTAGAAATTTTTGAATGCACTATTTTCATCCATATGTATTCCCATAATCATAGTTAATTGGATCCTAAATCTATTATTTATTGGATATTTTCCTAATAAGAAGGGATACAAGTGTTACTGACATTATACTAAACGCATTTAATGGATGTAACATTTTTTGAAAATCAATCCTTTTTCCCCAAAACCGATATTCAGGTGGAATTCTACCTCAAATCATGAATATCTGTTTTGGAATCCTAATCCAAGTCTAATTCTTCCTGTGGAATCCAGTTTCATTCCTAAAAATCAGCAGCCTAGTCCAAGTCAACTTTCTTTTGAAATTCAAAGATCAAATCAACCTCATAATCAGCAATTGATTCCTACAATTCAGCAACCTAGTCCAAGTCAACTTTCTTCTAAAATTTGAAAATCAAATCAGTCTCATAATCGGCAGTTAATTCCATCAAATCAGTAGCCTAGCCCTAGTCAACTTTCTTCTGAAATTCAAAAATCAAATCAGTCTCGTAATGAGCAATTAATTGCTGAAAATCAGTCTTCTAGTTCTCCTCGGAATCAGCAGCCTCGATCTTGTTTGAATTCCCCTAACTAGTCTCCTAGTTCCCCTAGAAATCAACAGCAGTTTAACTCACCAAAAAGTCAACACCCGCAATCCAATTCTCGACCAAACAGGCATCCTAACTTTGAAAATCAAATCACCAGTCCTAATGTGTCCTGTCAGTAAAACTCTAGTAATGATTGTCAACCTATCCACATGTAAAAGAAGATAATTGTTTACCATAGAAAGGGGAAGCTGGGAGAGGATTCAGACGGATAATAAAACTAATCAAGAATCCCAGCCGAATTCTACCGTCCAAGAATTTGACTCGAATAAAACAAAGATTGAAGTGGCTCCAATATCCGATTCCGATGGGCACACTGCCGTAAGAAAGGGGTACAGGAAATGTCGGGACAGACCTCTTTATCCTATGGCTAAATATGTCTTATGAAGGTATCTAATCCAAATTCAAAACTTTTATTTAAAGGCTCTCTAGCATTTCAGTGCCAAGAAACCACAGTTATTAAAGGCACGCCTAGGCTCCAGGCTCCTCTAGGCGCAGCTTTTGCACCTATAGTTTGGCCAGGCACACAATTTTTGTCAGGCGCGCACCTGGCCATCCTAAGCGACGGGCGACGCCTAGGCGCGCCTGAGTAAAACATCCCCATTATGTTGTTTTTTCTTTTAAAATCCAACTTATACAATTGATAAAACCCAACTAATACATTTGGCAAAAGCTTAAGCCCAAACACTCTCTTGCCCACCCAAGCCCAAAAAGCGCCTTCTTCATCAACGTCAAGGTCAAACTTGTCACAATCACAAGTTCGATCAGTTGGACTTGTAGATGAAGATGAGACCGAGAAAGAGTGAAAGAGTGAAATAGAAGAAGAGGGATATGAATTTAAAGGGGAGGATCAAGTAGAGATAGAAAGGATGATGATTTGGGTCCTAATTTGGATGGTTGATGTTGCATTGAATTTGAATCCTTGATAGCTATATGCTTGAGCCTGGATTCATAGAAACTAGAAAGTAAAAAACTAAAAACTAATTTGAGCATCCTTTATTTTGTATATTTTTGGTTCGGTTGTTTACATTTTAAGCTTTGAAGTTTGAATCTTAGTATGATTGATTGCATTTTCATTATTTTATTATTCTCGTCTTGTTATAGAAATTTGTAGGATATATTAGGTTTTTATATGTTTTATGAATGTTTTCCATGTTTTTTAAAAAAGTGCGCCTTACTTCTGTCAGGCGCGCGCCTCGCCTTGCGCCTTGCGCCTGAGGCTCCTGGGACCCCTAGCGCCTAGATGCGCCTACCGCCTTTAACAACTATGCAAGAAACAAACAGGAAGCTTTGAAAATTCCAAAGTGGAAGAAGGCAGTTGAGGAAGATATTCATGCATTGGATAAAACGGGACATGGGAAGTGTCAGTTCTGTCAAAAGAGAAAAATTCAATCAATTGCAACTGGGTCTTTACAGTCAAGACAAAAACAAACGGAAGTGTAGAACAATGCGAGGCACGGTTGGTAACAAAGGGATTCACACAGTCCGTCCTTATTTATTATGAGGAGACTCTACATCGGTGGTCAAATTAAATACAATCTGGATATTGTCATCTCTGGCAGCAAATTTAGATTGGCCTCTACACCATATGGACATGAAAAGCGCATTCATAAATGAAGACCTTACAGAAGAAGTGTATATGGAGATTCTACCTTGTTTCGAAACTACAACTACTATTAATAAGGTAAGCAAATTTCGAAAGTCACTTTATGGACTGAAGCAATCTCCTCAGGCTTGGTCTGAACGGTTCACTCAAGTCCTCAAGAAACATGGTTATGGGCAACGTCAGTCCGATCACACCATGGTCATCAAGTACTTAGAAAGGGGGTTGCGGGCTATAGTGATAGTATATATGGATGATATAATCTTAATTGGGGATTTCACAGAGGAGATACCAGGTATAAAAAGCTGCCTCGTCCAAGCGTTTGAGATAAAAGATTTGGGACATCTAAGATATTCCCAACAGATGGAACTAGCTCCCTCAAAAAAGGGTATTTTCATATCCCAACAGAAATGTTGACAAATCTATATATGTAGAATAATATAGAACCATATTGAAAATATTGAGTAATATTCACTTATCGTTCACCTGAGGATAACTACAGAATATATAGGCAATTGATCCTACACTAGGTCAAAAAAAAACAATCTCTAGAAGTCCTTTACAGCTGATTTACAGCTTGTACAAGTCATACATTACTGCTGATTTCTTGGCCAACCAAATCTATACATATTTGTCAACACTCCCCCTCAAGCTGGAGAATAAATGTTGTCCACTCCCAGCTTGCATATAATATGTTGAAATGAGTGACTTGATGAAGTGTCGATCCACTTCCATGTGTTTTATGCGATCGTGTTGTACTGGATTGTGAGCTATATTAATTGCAGACTTCTTGTCACAATATAGCTTCATGCTCCCTTCCCATTTGACTTCTAAGTCTTCCAAGATAATCTTTAGCCATAAGAGTTCACAAATTTCATGTGCCATAGCTCTAAATTCTGCTTCAGCACTTGATCTGGCCACAACAACCTATTTTTTGCTTATCCAAGTCACCAGATTTCCACCTAAGAAGATGCAATAACTGGATGTTGACCAACGATCCACTATTGATCCAGCCCAATCCGCGTCTGTGTATGCTTGTAGACTTTGTTCCCCATTATTCATAAAGAGGACGCCTTTCCCAGGGGTAGATTTCAAGTATTGTAGGATTCAGTGAATAGCTTCCAAATGAGATTCTTTCGGAGAGTGCATGAATTGACTGACTACACTTACGGCATAGGCGATGTCAGGTCTTGTGTGGGACAAGTACATGAGTTTCCTAACTAACCATTGATATCTCCCCGTCTACCGTCAAATCATCTGTAGCTTCTCCTAATTTGTGGTTCTGCTCACTAGGAGTGTCTGAGGATCTGCAGCCGAGCAAACATGTCTCTTTAAGAAGATCAAGAATATGTTTCTGATGAGAAATAAAAATGCCATCTCTGGAATAGGCCACTTCAATTCCTAAGAAATATTTCAGTTTTCCCAATTCTTTTATTTCAAATTCTCTAGCCAATTGTTTCCTGAGTTTCTCAATTTATTCGAGATCATCTCCGGTTACAATAATGCCATCAACATAAACAATAAGACTATAACTTTACCGAATTGTGATCGTTTGATGAAGAGTGTCTGGTCACCTTGGCTCTACTTGAATTCCATGTTCGTCATTGCACTGGTAAATCTACCAAACCATGCTCTAAAGGACTGCTTTAACCCATATAAGGCTTTTTTCAACCTGCATACACTGTTACCTCTAAAGTTTTCACTGAACCCTGGATGTGCTTCCACGTAGACTTCTTCCTCTAAATCACCATGCAAAAATGCATTCTTAAAATCAAATTGTTGCAAAGACCACCCAAGATTAGTTGCTAAGGATAATAGTACTCTAATAGTGTTCATTTTTGAAACTGGGGCAAATATCTCCTTATAGTCTATTCCATATGTCTGAGTGTAGCCTTTGGCTACAAATCTAGCTTTATATCTTTCTATGGTTCCATCAGCTTTATACTTCACAGTAAACACCCATTTACATCCTACCGGTTTCTTCCCTTTTGGCAACACAACAACATCCCAAGTCTCATTTTTTCCCAAAGCTCTCATTTCCTCACTCGTGGCTTTTTTTCATTTCTCATCTCTAAGTGCCTCTTGGACTGTTTGTGGAATTTTAATGGTGTGCAAATCTGTGAGAAATGTTGTTTGTAGTGGGGAAAGTCTATCAAAGAAGATAAAGTTTGCTATGGGGTGTTGAGTGCATTTTCATGAACCTTTCCTAAGGGCAATTGGTATATCTAGGTCAATAAAGTCAGGTTCTGCTGCAAGAGAGTCATGAGAGTTAGAGAGATTTTCAATACCTATTATAGGTTCGGCTTCTTGGGGTTGCACCGGTTCAGGTTCAGGCTTTTTCCTTCTTGAATACACTTTTAATGGCAAGGTAGCACAATCATTTCTTGTTTTCTCATTAGAATTTTCTTCGGTTCCAACTGTAAACATAGGTATTTCTACTGAAGAAATAGGAATGTCATAAGGAATGAGTGTTTTAGGAGCTGAAATATCAAGATTATCAAAACCAAGACTCAAATTAAACTTATCTTCTTATAAATGCTCCCTCTGAAGAGAAGTTTTAAAAAAAGACACGTTTTCAGCAAAGGTAACATCTTTAGAGACGAAGAATTTTTTGAACATGGATGATAGCATTTATACCCTTTTTGAGTTGAGGAATAACCAAGGAAGACACATTTAAGGGCTCTAGGATCCAATTTACCCCGGTTTTGTGCATGAATGTGGACATAGGAGACAACCGAATATTCTTGGTGGTAAATGGGTAGACTTATTGAATTCAAGATATAATTGAGTGTCCGGAGTTTTATTTCTCAATACTCTTGAAGGTAATCGGTTTATGAGATGAGTTGCAGTCAACACGGCTTCCCCCCAATAGCATTTAGGCACTTGTTTCTCAAATAAAAGTGCTCCGGTTGTTTAAAGAAGATGACGGTTTTTCCATTCCATAACCTCGTTCTGTTGTTGGAGTATGTGTGCATGAAGATTGGTGTATTATACCATCTTTTTGGAAAATTGGTGAAAGAATCTGGTTAAAGTATTCTTTCCCATTGTCGGGTCTGAAATTTTTTATATGAACACCAAACTGGTTATGAATCATTTTAAGAAACAGGGAATACATAACCAACGTCAGATTTATTTTTCATGAGAAACAACCAAGTAACACGTGTGCAATCATCAATAAAGGAAATAAACCACCGAGCTCCAGTGATATTTGGAATCCTAGAAAGACCCCAGACATCAGTATGAGAGAGAAAGGATATAAATATTTATTATCACTCAATGGAAATGAAACACAATGATGTTTGGTAAACTAACAAACTCCAAAATGAAACGATTTATCATCCAAATTATGAAATAAAATGGGAAACAGTCTTTAATGTAGTAAAATAAGGATGCCCTAAACGAAAATGGTGAAGCTAAATTTGTGTTTTATTTAGTGAGAATTTCTCTGAGAAATGAGATAAGGTTGATGATTACTGCCTTCCCTCTCTTTAGCAAGCCCAATCATCCTCCCCGTAACTGGTTCCTGAAAGACAATGATTTGAAAAAAATGTCACTTTACAGTTCAGGTCTTTTGTAGTATGATGGATGGACAAAAGATTAACAGAAAGTTTAGGGACATGAAGAACAGATTTCGAAGAAAGAAAAGTTGTAAGAGTGATGGTTCCTTTTCCTGCCACAGATGCAAGTGTTCGGTCAACAACTCGGATTTTCAGGTTTCCAAGGCATGGGGTATATGTTGTAAAATGGTGGGAAGAATTGGTCATGTGGTTTGTGGCACCTGAGTCAATTATCCAGTCCTTTGAGACACTAAGAGTTTGAGATAAGGAATACTTACCTGAGTGTACCAATGAACGTGAGCCAACTAGTTTGTCAAGGGAAGTAAGGAGGCTACGAAGTTTCTCAACTTCCTCCTTATTTAGTGTACAAATCTCCAAGTTGCTACTAGTCGAGTCTTGGCTGTGTTTATCATCAACAAGAACAATATTTGCTTGGCTGCCTCGTGGAATATACTGATGTGGGGAGCTACTGTTTTTGCCGAATGGTGTTTTCCCTTTCAATTTCCAGCACATCTCCTTAGTATGTCTTGGTTTTTTGCAATAGTTGCACCAAAAGCCTCTCTATTGACCAGTGGCTTGTACGTCTCTCCTTTGTTCTCATTATGTGAGTTTGAGCCATTAATATTGCTTGGTGATGGTAACTTGATCACAGCCAAGGCAGACCTTCCATCAGTAGGAGTGTCCAACATCACGGTCCTCCTTCCCTCCTTAGTGCGTATGATAGAAAAAACTTCATTCAAAGAAGGTAGAATTTCTTTCCCAAATACTTGCACCCGAACTTGATCAAATTCGACGTTGCGTCCAGCAAAGAACTCATAAATTCTCTCATCTTCCACAAATTTTAATAGCATTGTGGTATCATCACTGCACTTCATCTTAATGCATTGATAGTAATCAAGTTCAAGCCATAAACCTTTCAAAATGTTATAGCACTCGGTAACAGACATCGTACCTTGTTGGTCGAGTGAATCTTGGTTTTGATTTCATAAACTAAAGTTGCATCCTTAACTTTGGAGTATGTCTGCTTCACGGTGTCCCATATGTCTCTGGCAGCTGTCAAGAACATGCAGGTTCCACTTATCTCTTGTTGAATCGAGTTCCAGAGCCATGACATAATTGAGGAATCTGCCACGTCCCAAGCTTCAAACTTTGGATCATCTTTACTTGGCACAGGTCCAATCAGGTGGTTTAGTTTTCCCTTACCCTCACAAGATAATTTCTCCCATTGAGTCGATATGATTGATTGTAGATTCTAATATTCACCGGGTAAGGTTTTGACAAGTTGTTCTCACTCTGCGATGGTTGGAACTGTCGTTTCGGATGTGACAGACATTGTGGAAATTTTTCTGGACACCGGTGGTTGTAGGCAATAGAAGGTTGGAGATTAAAGGCAATGAAGGCCAATGAATATTCTGCAACTAGCAATTAAGACTTGTGTAGAAATAAGAACTCTGATAGAAAGCAAGGCAATGAAGGCCAATGAATATTCTGCAACTAGCAATTAAGGCTATGCAGAAAATAAGAATTCTGATGGAAAGAACAATAGAAGTAGTAAATTTTGAGATAAAAAACTTTATGCTCTGATACCATGTAGAACAATGTAGAACAATATTGAAAATATTGAGTAATATTCACTTATCATTCAACTGAGGAAAACTACAGAATATATAGGCAATTGATCCTACAATAAGTCAGACAAAAAACAATCTCTATAAGTCTTACTTTACAGCTGATTTACAGCTTGTACAAGTCATACTTTACTGCTGATTTCCTAGCCAACCAAATCTATACAGATTTGTCAACAAGAAATATGTTCTTGACTTGTTGCAAGAAACCGGAATGGAAGCGTGCAAGCAAACCGAAACTCCCATGGACACCACAGTGAAGCTCGATTCTAATAGGGACAGCCCTCCGGTAGACAAGGTGAGATATCAGAGACTTACCGGAAAGCTAATCAATCTCTCACTCACAAGGCCGGACATAGCTTTCCCTGTTAGTGTTGTTGGTAAATACATGAACAGCCCTACAGAGGAACATATGGTGGTTGTCCAGAGAATACTAAAGTACCTGAAATTAACTCCAAAAAAATGGTTGCTTTTCAAGAAAGCAACAAGTAGGGAGGTATCCGTTTTCATTGATGCTGACTGGGAAGGCTTCATTACGGACTGTAGGTCCACTTCGGGTTATTGCACTACAGTTTTAGGGAATCTAACCACTTGGAGATAGTAAAAAAGTCAGTGGTAGCTAGAAGCAGTGCTAAAGCTGAATTACGTGCAATGGCACATGGAATATATGAAGGTCTTTGGATCAAACGGGTTTTAAGTGATCTAAAGTACCATTTGAAGGGTCTATCAATATGATCTGTGACAACAAAGCTACGATTAGTATTGCTAAAAATCCGGTTCACCATGACCGGACCAAACACATTGAGATAGACCGAAAGTTCATAAAGGAAAAGATTGATGGGCAGATTTTGTAGCTGATTTACACTCCAACCAGCCAACAAATTGCAGATATTTTAACTAAACCACTTCCACATGCCAAATTTGATGAATTAAGTAGCAAGCCGGGTATGATCAATATTTTCAACCCAACTTGATGGGGGATGTTGACCGTACACACCGTACAGATATTGTTATTATTTTACTTGAGTGTGTAGTTATTTCTTTCCTTAGTTAGGACCTAGATTAGAGGGATTTGGTTCTCTAAATTAAGAGAAACAGATCCTCCATTTATAGACATCCTTAACTGTTGTGTATACATATTCCAGTTGATAGCTTCAATAAGATTAAGGTAATCAAGCCTATTTTTCGGATTGCTTACACTAAGCTAAAGGTAAATGGGCATAAAAAAATTCAAATCCTAAGAGAACCTGACACATTAAATCACAGGTGAGTATCAATTATGATTTACAATTGGAAGGTTTGATTCCAACCATTCTAGTAAAGTGAATCACAAATACCAATGCAAGTTCTCTCATGATGATGTCATCCCCCAAGATAAAATCCAAGAATTTTGGCTTTATATCTAAGAAGGGGAAATCAACATTTTACCATTCAGCCATTTTCTCATTGTTATCTATACATGGAAATTTATTCCTTTATTTATTTATATTATGAGAGGTTTCTCAACCATTAGTCGAAATGATTCTATTAAGAAATACTTAAAATTCAAAAACAAATTCGAGCATTTAGGCAAACAACAACTCTTTCATATAATTGTCAATAACCGAGCAAAATGCCATAAACCAGCACCATCATTAAGAATTTCAATTTTAAGCATTAAAAGTTATCAGAAATCAACAACAAAATTGTTAAATGTGGAATACCTTGCAACGACCAAAATAGCAGCCATCTGGCTCAATTGACCCAAAAAAATCCAACTTCAAGAGACATCCTTTTTGCTTATCATAATAGAGGCCTCTAATGGGAAAAGTTGGATCGTACTTAAAACTCATGCAAAAGACAGGATACCTGAACTGCAAGAACCCCACCACAACACCATTAAACAAACACTTCTTCATACACTACTTCCTGAAAAAAGAACAAAAGTTGCATTACATTAGTTGGCGGAACTAACCTCATTAACCATATGTTCCTTTGCAAGATCATATATCAAACTCTGTAAGTTGGAAGAGTAATGCGCCAGAGTGTAGTCATAGTCGAACCCATAAACTTGTACATTATCCAACCTCAGGTTCTTATTAACATATATACCTATCATGACACACAACACTCAGTAGCAAAATTCCAGAACAAATCAATCATAAAATCACATTGTCGAACCTTTAGGGTTCATCTTCGGCGTTTCCTTTAAAGCCTCAGGAATTTTAATAAAACCCAGTTTAGCAGCATCAAATTCACTCCGAATCTTGGCTATTTCATCATCCATAACCGAATTATAATCCTCACATGAGACGATAGCTTTCTTCTCAATCTTCAATACTGTTTGTGCAGGAGATGCAATCACATTGTATTTCCGAAAGCCTTCACTGAAACCTAAAAAAGATATTGAAGTAAAAAAAAAAAAACAATTCACAGCATTTCAATGATATGTATACAAAAACGAATGAATACATATACATAAAAGCACTTTTTTTAGCAGCTATAAGAATTTCTACCGGTAGTAGTAAAAATTAGAACAAAATAAAGGATCAATTAACACTTGTATTGTCAACTGTAAAGCATTTCTTTACCAGTTCTTTTCTTCTTGATACGCACCAAATTTTTTAAATCAGTACCATAAATCGTAAATTGTTCACTACAAGACAAAATTATGTGGACTTGTCATTAGAACAAACAAATTCGTTGATTTTTTAGCATGTAGTGAATCTGTATCGATGTAAACATATTTACAGTACAAATTTTCTGAATGTGCATTGAATTTTTAAATCAGTACCACAATTTGCAAATCATTCACTACAAGATAAAAAAAAAATATGCAGACTTGCCTTGTTGGTACAATCAAATTCGTTAAGTTTTTGTCTTAAATTTGTATCGATACAAACAAATTTACAGTAAAAAATTTCTCAATGTGCACTGATTTTAATAAATCAGTACTACAATTCATTACAGGACAAAAATCTGCAGACTTGCATCATTATTACAAACAAAATCATTGAATTTTTGTAATGTAGCAAATTTGTATACAAGTTTGCAGTACTAATCTTAACAAAACCAGTGTAATAGGAAATTTATGTATGTACGAAAAAGCAGCAAAAAAAAAAGTGAAACGAGAGCAAAAAAACCTGCTCTATCTCCAGGAAAAAAGCTCCTTCTCTGCAAAAACAAAAAATGTAGAAGTTATCCGAGTAGAAATTACACAGACGTTTGAAAAAAAAATACACACATGACATGTATAGAAAAGAGAGACGGAGAGAGAGGCGACAGGTACAAGTAGCGTCGAGCGGAGATGGGGGAGGCTGCGATGGAGCACCATGATTGAGAGGATTTCAAGTCTGCATTCGAGGCTTTATTTTATAAGGCTCAATTGGTTTAGTTTTGCCGAGGAAAATCGCTGTGCAGGGAAGGAATATCGTTTGTTTGTTAGGGTTTCAGATGATGAAAAATTGAATACCAGAAACGTTTATATAGTAGCCGCCATTTCCCATACAGCTTTTTATTTTTATTATTATTATTATTATTATTATTATGATGGGGAAGGATCATTTTCCGCTCCGGACTATTACCCTATTATAAAGACAACGACAGGTTTTGTCCATATTATCTGGTCTTTCCCCGTTACGAAACTAATGTAAAATCTCTCCTTCTGTTATCTTTTTCATCCAAAAAAAGTTCAACTGTTAAATTTAAAAGGTTAAAATGGTAAAAGCATCCTTAATTGATCTCTACCATCCGTTTGAAAAGGATGAATGGTGGAGATTAAAAAAAAACGTTTATGTCTGGGTTGGTGATGAAAATTGAAAAAAAAATTACAAAATCAATAAACATTAAAAATTAAAAATTAAAAAATCAAAATAAAACCTTATCTGTTTCCACTTTCACGATCTCTCCGGTCTCATTTGTTTCTCTCATCTTTATCTCTCATATCTCCTCACCTTTTCATTGTCATCTTCATCCAACCCTAACCTGATCATTTTATTTCTTCTTTTTCTTCTTCATGGATTGGGTTTGAGAGTGGGTGTTTGTTGAGTTCTTTTGGGGTATAGGTATGGGTGTGGGAAGTTTGGTTCGATTGGTGGGGTTTGCGTGGATGGTGGTGTTGGAGATGGAGGTGGTAGCGGCTTGTTGTGTGATTTGGGGCTGGTGGATGAAGATCTAAGATTTGTGTATAGGTGGATTATATTTTTTTTCTAGGTATGAATTTTTTGGTTTATTTTTTGGAGAATGAATATATGGAAGGATTCAATTTCATTTTTTTCTTTCTCTGTTTTAGAGACCAGTGAATCGATCTCCGTCTTCTGAAATGGGGTCTTCCTTTTTTTTTTACTATTTTTTTCTTAATTTAGGACGAAAATATTGCCAGCTTATTTTGGGATCAAGAAATTGATGAAGAATTGATGTGTCGTGGGGATAAAGGTTGAAAAAAAAATCTTGAGAAAGAAGATGGAGATCCACCATATTAATATCTACATTAATTTTTGTAAAGATTCACAAATTTCTTTGTTTACAAATATTATTATTTTGGGTTTGGTTTTTCGTAATCGTGTGTAGATGATAAGTTTTTATGATAATACTGATAATGATGATGGTGGGGTTGAATCTGATAACTTGTTTGAAAATTTGAGATCCAAAGATTGTGTGATTTTCCCTGTTTTGGTTTGATTTTGTTGAGGATTGTGTGATTAATTTTGGAAAAGTTGAAGAATATTTCTAAGATCTGGTAGGGATCTAGATTGAAATGGTTTTAATTTATTTTTTTAAAATAAAAAACTTTTTTAATTTTAATTTCTGTTTTTAAATTTAATTTTTGTTTTTAAATTTAAATAAAAGATTAAAAAAAATATCTCCATCGTTCATCATGGAGATGGACAGTGGACATCCATCGTTTTTTTGTCTTCTTTTTTAATATATTTTTTATTTAATAAATAGTTTGAGGGTACCATGGTCATTTGATCATGGACAAACTTTTTTTGGATGAAAAATGTGACAAAAGGTGGAGATTTTACATTAGTTTCATTTTAGAGATGAGACCGGGAAATATAGGCAAACCATGTCCTTGTCATAATAATAAGGTAAAAGTCAAAGGGGAAATGATATTTTCCCTATTATTATTGAAATAATCTCATACAGTTTTTTGTCCGATTAAAATCAGAGAATCATCTTTAAGTTTAGGGGGGGTGTATTCAACTCAGATTTCATTGGAGTTTGATGGATTTGTTTTAAGTGATGGATTTCGGTGGAATTCACAAATCCCACGGATTTCATTAGATTTTGTAGGAATTGTGGAAAGAGTTCGTTGTATTTCGTTGGAATTCATTATATAGAATTGGATGGATTCGAATGAATTTAGATGTATTTGTCTTATAAAATAAAAATAAAAAATTTATGCCTTGAGTTATCTTTTGACCGAGATTGGCAAAAAATACCCAAAATTTCCAAATCCAAATCCCTAACTTCTTCTTCTTCAAAAACCAAAATCCCTAGAGTAAAACCCCAAATCTTCTTCTTCTCTCTTTGATTTTCACTCAAAAGGTATGATTGTTTCTAGCTTTTCTTTTTTCTCTCGAATTTTCTCATCAACCAAACACAATACTCACCCCAATTTTCTGCACTTTCTCATCAACCAAACACAATACAAATCGAAACCAACCCAATTCAACCACAAAATTGAACCAGCCCGAAAATCGCTGCCACATCAAGCAATGGAGAGAGACGATTATGAAAGAGAGAGAGGCGGTGATGAGACAAAGACAATCGTGAGAGAGATACGTGGTGATGAGTGAGATACGATCTAGAGAGGCAATGGTTTTTTGAAGAATGAGTGAGGAGAGAGAGAGGTGTGAATTCTGTGGAAATCTTTAGGTTGAGGCCAAGTTTGAGAATTTCATTCCTATTTATATTTTCCACTGTAAAATCCATTCAAATCCATCACTAAATAAATCAATCCAAATCCATGGGATTTTGAATACACCTAGATTTCATTGGATTTGTTTGAAATCCTTCAAAATCTGAGTTGAATACACCTGAATTTCGTTGGATTTGTTTGAAATCCAATGAAATCTGGTTTGAATACCCTCAGACTTTGTTGGATTTCAAACAAATCCAATGAAATATGAGCTGAATACACCCTGATTTCTAAAATCCAACAAAATCCAACCAAGTCGGAGTTGAATACACCTCTCTTACTCCGCTTTGTATTTTACCCCTTCAATTTTATGCGCTTTTGTATTTTACCTGTTGATTTAGACATTAAACCCAATGAACTCTCATTTATTGGTAAAATATTTGGTTTATTATCCTCTGAACACCTATTTGAGAGGTATTTACAATTAGGTTTTATTAATAATGAAAGTTCATGTGGTTTAATGTTTAAAAAAAAGTTCAAGGGATAAAATGTAAACCCCAGTAAAGTTCATGGAGATAGGTACCAATAACCTTAAAATTAAGTAAATAACACATGAATACATTCAAAAAATAATAGGATAAATACACTTACCTCAAAGTTGTTGGTAGATAACGGTGGAAGGCTATATTGAACATTTTAGATATAAAAAAAACAAAGATGAAATTGTTGGAATTAACAAAATAATTATGGAATTATTATACTATCAAATAATTTATTATTGTTACCAAATTTAGTGTTGAACCGATAAAATTACCCTCCACTTAACTATTCTCTCTCTCTAGTTAAGCACTTATTCTTTCTTTATCTCCCGTCGACCACATTTTTCTTTAAAGTAGATCTTTATTCATTTGCCACTCTTCAACCGGAAAAATAAGCATTTTCTCTATCATTCACGACCATGCTATGATTGGTGGCTGCAAAGAAGAGGGGCTGCAGATAGGGCGACAACTTTGACGTCTTCGTCAACAACGTTAAGAAGCTTCAGAGGCATAAAATCAACTCCAAAAGCAACCACACTTTCAGAGCGACCTTCCAAAAGCCGTCTTCGACCTTGCATCGACGCCGCCTTCGATCCTACCTCGTCGCCGTCTTCAATCCTGGACTAGTGAGCTATTCATAATTAGAATTTTTTGGTTCAAAACTGTGAAATTTTATAAATATTTTGATATAATTTGGTTTAAATGGCGTTATCTAGTTTTAGGTTGTGCTTTTGTAAAACTGAATATTTTTGTGTTGAAATTTGTAATGGTTATTTTTGTAGGGGATTTGCATAAGTAGCATTTCCCAAGTTTGAAAGAACAAAATGTCCACCAATGAAAAATCTTGCATAAATGGCCCTTCTTGAAGTTTTCTTTGAATGAAATGTCCATTTATGGACTAAAATACCCTTCCAACTTAAATGAACTATAATGACGAAATTACCCCTAAAATTTTCGATTTGACTAAACAACCCATTCTTTAACAATGATCAAAATTGATTTCAAACTAGAGTTCCTCATCCTCTCCTTCATCATCATCATCGCCCAGACAAGAGATCAAAATTGATTTCGAACCAGAGTTCATCTTCTTCCTTCATCATCGCTGATACAAGGGCCATCCCCTGAAATTGCTCAAACCCACTCACTTACTTTCTTTATCCATCGCTTGCTCAAACCAACCTGAAATTATCGAAATCTTTGTCAAACGCTTCCTCCATCGCTCAATCCCACCCGAAATTGCTCAAATCCACTTACTGTATTCTTTATCAAACCCTTCCTTTAAAGAATTCAAACCCACCCGAAATTGCTCACCTGGAATTGAAACCCATCTGGAATTTGTGGAAAATATGATTCGGAGGTCACTTGGGAAGATCAAGATCACATAAAATTAGTTGGTAAGACTGCCTTGTCTCTCTATAAGATTATCTGGGTTTGATTGAATACATACATTGTTAGTATTTATTGAGTTCAATTGAGTTCATAGTATTTATAACCAATTCAATACTTTTGATGCATAGTGGCTCTTAAAACAGGCAAAGCAAAGCCACAAAAAGCTAAGGGAGACAAGAAGAAGAACGAAAAAAAGGTATGTTTCATTATCTTATATGTATTTCGGTGGTGTATTGTTTTTTTTAGGGGGTCGTTTTTGTTTCGATTGTTTTGGTGTTGTAGTTTGTCATATGTTGGTGTATGTTTGGTGTCTGGTTTGTCTCGTGGCGATTGTGTCCTTATTTTTATAACCAATTCAATACTTTTGATACACAATGGCTCTTAAAACAGACAAAGTCAAAGCCACACAAAGTTAAGGGGGACAATAAGATGAAAGAAGAAACATGTATGTTTCATTCTCTTATATGTTTGGTGTCTACTTTGTCTCGTGAGCATTTTTGTTTGTATACATGGTATTTGAAGATTCTATCAATTGTTATCAAAATTTTCACATTTTTTTTTATTGTTGTCTGTTGCTGGTGGTTCCTTGTTGTGGTGCTGTAGGTTTGTCATGTGTTGGTGTAGGTTTGGTTGATGCTTTGTCTCCCGGGCATGTTGTGGTACTGTAGGTTTGTCATGTGTTGGTGTTATGTACTTGGCTTGTTTGTGCATTTGTGCCTTTATCAGCATGTGTTTGGTTTGTCTTGCCATATGTAAAAGATTGTTAAAAAAAATACTATGATATAGGTTCTGTAGTAATGTAGGTCTTGTCAGTTCTAGTAATGTGAGTCCTGTAGTGAGGTTTGAAGCGTGAATAGTATATTATTTCTAAGTTTTAACTGTTTTAGTTTGATGCAAGAGGGGATTACGAGCACCAATTTGAGGTTGCATTGTCGTTGTGTTGTCATGTCACATGTTGCATTGTCAATGTCATTTTATGTCTCTTATTCACATTATTAGACATGGGTTGAAAACATCCATATACATGAGTTGAAATATTGTTGTGTTGGTATGGTGAAGTTTTTCACCTTTTACTTTGAAGCATTGGAATCAGCTTTTGAAGCCTAGGAATCCTGCATAAATACACAATCCTAAACAGATCAATATGAGACTTTACAAGTGACTCCTGGGAACTCACTTTTTAAATCGCATATTGATCTGGTGGGGAATTGAACTCGTGATTTCTTAAGCCTGGGATTTTACTTTAAAGCCCGAGATTTGTTTTTGAAGCCCGGGAATGCTGCCTAAATATACAATCCTAACCATATCAATATGCGACTTTAAAAGTGACTCCTAGAACTCACTTTTTAAGTCGCATATTGATCTGGTGAGGAATTGAACTCCTAATTTCTTAAGCCTGGGCTTTTACTCTAAAGCCCGAGATTTGTTTTAGAAGCCCGGGAATCATGAAATACCGGGCTTTATAGAAATCTCGGGCTTGAAAGCCCAAATCCCGGGCTTAAAAGTCCCACTCCCGGGCTTGAAAGTCCAACTCCTGGGCTTAAAAATCCAAATTCAAAATCAGTCCAAGTTCTATCTAAATGTCTTTAGTATGAGTTCATAAATTTCTTACTCTTTTTAGATATTTCAATATACCTTTATTACATTCGTTCATGTTGATATCTGAATGAGGGTTGTTTTATTTTTTTCCAAGGTAAAAGGATACAATGACGGGTTGTTAGTGCATTGCGATTGATATTGGAAGGGCAACTAGTACATGGGTTCGATTACTTTCGCATGCAATGTAACCAATAACGAGAAAGATAAATACAGTGAACTGTCAGAAACAATATTTCACCGGATTGGGGTCAAAAGTGACAGATTCGAGATAAGGATAAGTTTTCAGCTTAAAACAGAGAATGAAATATATACTTATCTATTATGACCGGCGCTAATGTAAACTGTTTGCTTACTCATAAACAATCAGATTGGCATGAAATTAATGTCAAAGTAGTAGAAATATATGTACCAGAAAAGGAGACTGCAGATATATTTCAAACTCCGTTAAAGTCAAGAAATACAACAATCCACTTAGCATGTTCACCGTCAGCTCTAAAACGTACCATTAATCTACAATCCCTAATTGGTACTCCATACTTCAAATCAATGAGTGGTAGCAACCATCTGTTTGGGTCTGTGCCTTCATTTGGAATTACCTCAACAGGGAAAGATCGTGGGACTCCAGCATCAACAAACAAGCATGCAAAGGTGAACGACATAGATGGTTCTGTAACATCCAATACGGAGGATAAGAGTGGTACTGATAGTGATACTATTAATAACCCAAACAGTGTTTCGAAAGTTCCTCAATGTGTTGGGCAAGTGGAAATATGTGCTAGAGAAGCCCCAATAAATGTTAAAGAAGAACGAGGGGGCAATGGAGCACCCAACAATTTTGCACCTTCAATGACAACACGGTGGACAATACTGGGGTCAAAACTATACCTAATTCAACCTCTTCGATCAAATGACTTGTTGAAGACCAAGGTGCCCGAGATGACCAAGGTCCAATATACGAAAGACAGATCTTCAAGGACAAGCAAACCCTGAAAGAGGCTTTAAGGTTTTATGCATTGCAATAGAGGTTTTAGTATAAGGTTAGACGATCGAGTCATACACGATTCGTCATAAAATGTAGACAGACAGATTGTGAATGGGTTATTACTGCGGGGAAGTTGAAAAATGGGACGTACTGGCATGTTAAGTCCTTTGTTAAGGAGCACACATGTGCTGATTCGGGCAATTACAATGTTGATTTGAAATGGGTAAGTTCCTATGTAATAGGGGAACCGTTTGTAAAAAAAGTCATCGATCCTGGACGCATCATCCGTCCGAAAGATATAGTTTTTGAGATGAAGGATTTGCACGGCATAACCCTCTCATACAACAAAGCCTACAGGTTAAAGGACTGCACTTTGCATGAAACATTCGGCAATCCGTGGGAGTCATTTAAGATGTTACCGGTAGTTTTTTACATGTTGGAACAATCGAACCCTGGGACTATAACTAAGATTGAAACTGCCTCACAAAATCGGTTCACTTAAGGATTCATGGCACTTGGGGCTTGTGTAGAGGGATTCATTACAGTTATTAGGCCGGTTATCACCATCGATGCAACTCACCTAAAGGCCAAGACTAATGGTGTTTTGTTAGTTGCTGTGTGCAAAGACGGTAACAAGATGATATTGTTGGAACCCCGTTCACCGGTTACGCAACGGAACTAGGTTTTTAAATTTTTTTATACATATCATATCTCTATCTGGGACCAGTGAATTTGGGATGGTAATTATTTTTCGGAACTAATACATACAATATGTAAATACGGGAAATTGAAATCGATATAATCAGAAGAAGAACATACCAACATTTGGAGGCTTATTCACTTTACGTTATGCTTCTATCTGAACCACTCGATCTTTCTCGCTATTTCCCGGGATTGGTAACTGCTTGTGGGCACGTCACGGTCTCAGGAACTTGAATGGAGGATGTAAAGAGAATTGAATAAACTCTTTCTTCTATGTTCACAAACTAGAACAATTCTA
The DNA here is from genome assembly GCA_032871835.1 of Dipteronia dyeriana. NCBI lineage: Eukaryota > Viridiplantae > Streptophyta > Magnoliopsida > Sapindales > Sapindaceae > Dipteronia > Dipteronia dyeriana. The sequence continues at coordinate 89,061,878 of CM065300.1, read as the reverse complement.
GTATATAAAAATATTGCTAATATTTTTCTAGCAATATTTTTCTTTTTATTTGTTTTGCTCTCAACAGTGCACGAACAAAAATATGTTTATCAAAAAACTCTTTTTTTTTTATTTCTCAATATACGTGTATCAGGTAAACAAAAAAAAAACACTTTTTTTACATGTGTATTAAGTACACAATTTTTTTTTTTTTTCAAAATCAAAGTCACGCCTACACTTCTTGTTTCACAATTATATCTTTATTCACCTGCGTTTTTTTTTCACACATATATCTTCATTCATAACGCCTATGCAAATATCATATATGTGTATCAAGTATTTGCATCCTATGCAAATTCTTCTTTTGACTAGTTTCATGTGCACACACAAATTTGCATCCAATGCAATCTCTTGTGTTATTAATTGATATATATATATTTTAATTATCATTTTCAAATATATCTAATATATTAAAAGTGATAATAAGTATTTTAAATTTAAACTTAAATTCAAATACTTAGATAAATGATTTAATAAAATAAAATAATCCTATTATTTTATCTTCACCTAAATCCATATATCAACTGATACCCTTCAGTTAATAGTTAATTAATAATTCATAATTATCAATATCATTAAATAATCTAATTATTTAATTAATTTAACTATTAACATTCATTAATTAAATAATCTCATTATTCAATTAATGCCCGAATAAACACGTGTCACTTTCGTAACACAACTAATTGGACAATCCAATTAATTTACCGTGACCTTTGTTACCTAAATCGATCGGGCTAGTAAGAGGACTAAATGGACCCACAGTATTTTGAGCTCCAATAATCATCGGAATCATTAATCAAACTCTTTAATTAATATTCATTGATTATTAACTCCGGTGTTATTCCACTAAAAACCCGAAGCTGCACTCTCTCAACTGTAGACGCATTTACACAGACCGATACAACTCGGTGTCCATCGATATAGCTATTACATATGGTGTGATCCTCCACAGTAGTTCATAATTAGAGTTGGGTCATAATGTCCGTTATACCCCTCTAATTATATATATCATTTAAGTACCGTTGATTCTATAATGAACAATAAATCCTATTTCCTTATGGAACTAGGAGAGCGCTCATATTGTCCAAGCCCCGAATCAACACTTAAGGGAACTACCGTCTATTTCTCACAAGAAGGAGTGGATTCCACTATTGTGTACAAGCCTTCCCAGCCACAAGCCAAACTGCAATCCCAACATACGGAGTATATTGATCAAGAAATGCATCTGACATCACCCATGGTATATCAAAGACTACGATTTAACCTAAAGGAGTCGATAAGACACTCAGAATTAAGATCACCCTTATATAGCCATCATTAGTTGATATATATGAATCTCATCGGTAAACGGATCTTGGTGAGAGATTCATATAGATCATGGTCCAGTCTTATATGATCATATCATACAAGGTGCCTCCATTCTCATATCTTCATATGAATGATTCATGATAGAATCACCTTACATTACGGAATTGACCGCAACTATAGATTAACCACACATAAAGTACCCAGTTTTCTTTGCTACTTATGGACTCTTTAGATTGCACGTCTCTTACTGTATCCATCCGTATATGACACTCATATACACAGTTCAAGATTACATCCGACAATCTTGGATGTTAAATATATGCACAAGTTATAAAATAAACAACATAACAAGAATGAATTAAACTTTTCCTTTTATTTATTTCATAAATCCATTTACAAATACATCATTAGGGCATAAAACCCAACAATCTCCCACTTGCATTAAAGCATGTGAGGCATGTCTGGTAACCCTAGACCATCTAGGTGACCCGAAAACACTTTAGCTGTAAAGTCTTCGTAAATGGATCAACATGATTCTCTTGTAAGGCTATCTTTATGACGATCACATCTCCTCTCTACATTATCTCTCTAATGAGATGATACTTTCTCTATATATGCTTCCCTCTCTTGTGGCTTCTTGGTTCTTTGGAATTAACCACAGCACCACTGTTATCACAATAAAGTGTGATAGACCTATCCAGATCTGGAACAACATCCAGATCACTCAAGAACTTACTGAGCAAAACAACCTCTTTAGCAGTTTCTTAAGTGGCTACATATTCGACTTTCATGGTGGAGTCAGTAATGTAAGAATGCTTGATACTTCTCCACACAATGGCTCTACCACCCAAGGTGAATACTGATCCAGATGTAGATTTTCTAGAATCTCCGTCTGACTAAAAATCAGAGTCCGTGTATTCTAACGGGATCAAATCCTGTCCGGAATACACTAGCATATAGTCTTTCGTTCTCCAAAGATACTTGAGAATTGTTTTGACAGCAACTCAATGATCCATTTCTAGGTTAGACTGGTATCTGCTGACTACTCCCACTGCTTAGTAGGTATCCGGTCTCGTGCATAACATAGCATACATGAGACTACCTACTGCTAATGCATAGGGTACACGTCTCATATCCTCAACTTCTTGAGGTGTCTTAAGACACTGTTCATTAGACAAGTGAACTCCATGCCTGGAAGGTAAATTACCTTTCTTGGAGTTCTGCATCGAAAATCATACAAGAATCTTGTCGATATATGATGTATGAGACAGTGCTAAGAGTTTGTTCTTATGATCCCTTATAAGTTGGATCCCAAGAACATAACTCGCCTATCCCAAATCTTTCATTTGGAATTGGCTAGCCAACCAGCCCTTTACATTAGACAACACTCTCACATCGTTCCCAATGAGTAAGATATCATCTACGTATAGGACCAAGAAAACTACTTTCTTATCAATGATGCGCTTGTAGGCACAAGACTCATCGACGTTCTGCTCAAAGCCATAGGTTTTGATCACATCATCACACCTAATGTTCCAAGATCTAGATGCTTGCTTAAGTCTATAGATGGACCTTTGCAACTTGCAAACCTTTTCTTGATCTGGAGACACGAATCCCTCTGGTTGCATCATATAGATTCTCTCATCAAGATTGCCATTCATGAATGCAGTCTTGACGTCCATTTGCCAAATTTCATAATCAAAATAGGCAGCAATGGATAAGAGAATCCTAATAGACTTAAACATGGCTACTGGCGAGAATTTCTCTTTATAATCGACCTCCTCTTTCTGGGTATAACCATTGGCCACTAGCCTTGCTTTGAATGTCTCTACCTTTCCGTCTACTCCTTTCTTTCTCTTATAGATCCACTTACACCCTATGGGTTTTACCCCATCCGGTAAGTCTACAAGATCCCAGACTGAGTTAGAGTATATAGACTCCATCTCGAGATTCATGGCTTTAAGCCATTCTTCTTTATCAGGATCTTCCATTGCATTCTTAAATGTCAATGGATCATCCACACTATCAATAAAGACAACACTTTGTCCCTGACCTATACCTAAATAGCGTTCAGGTTGTCTCACAACCCTCTCACTACGTCTAGGTGGTAGTGTATCCTGATTAGAAACCATCTGACTCTCAGATGTTTGTGGATCAACAACTCTTATTGATGAAGCACTAGTCTCACCAGGCTCCAACTCATTTAATACAATCTTGGAACGAGGTTTATGGTCACTAATGTAATTGTCCTCAAGAAACGTTACATTTGTCGATACAAATACTTTGTTGTCTTCAGGACTATAGAAGTGTCCACCTCTGGTCTCCTTGGAGTATGCTACAAACAGACAGACAATAGACTTGGAGTCTAGCTTTCCAGTTTTGTTCTTCAGCACGTGTGCTAGACACCCCCATATACGAAAATATCGTAAACTAGCTTTACGACCATTCCACAACTCTAGGGGAGTCTTAGGAACAGATTTGGATGACACTACATTCAAAATGTATATCGCTGTTTGTAACGCATATCCCCAAAAAGAATTTGGTAATGATGAGAAACTAATCATAGATCTCACCATTTCCATCAGGGTTCTATTTCTCCTCTCCGCTACACCATTTTGCTGAGGTGTACCGGAGCTGTGAGTTGGGAAACTATCCCATGCTCAACCATGAAGTCTTCAAACTCTTGGTCAAGATACTCACCTTCACGATCTGATCGTAGTGACTTGATAGTCCTACATAATATATTCTCAACTTCAGCTCGAAATTCTTTGAACTTTTCAAATGTTTCTAACTTTCGTTGCATCAGGTAGACGTATCTGTATCTTGAGTAGTCATCTAAAAATGTGACATAATACTCATAACCACCCCTAGCTTTAACATTTATCGGTTCGCAGACGTTTGTATGTATAAGCTCTAGTGGTTCTTTAGCTCTAGCAGTTCTTTAGCTCTAAGCCCTTTTTCCAGTAAAATGTCTCTTAGTCATCTTACCTTCCAGACAAGTTTCGCAGACAAGTAAAGTGCCAACCTTTAACTCACTTAAAAGTCTGCTTTTTACTAGTCTGTCTATCCGTTCAAGGTTGATATGATCAAGCCTTAGATGCCAGAGATACGTGTCATTATCTGGAGAAATCTTATGTCGTTTAGTTTTTGGTTTTTCAACCTTAAACATTTTGGTGTTGAGCAGTGTAGTATGTATGAACGGTTTTAACACATACAAATTGTTTTCATTAATTCCTGAACAAATATTCAGATCATTCTTTCCAATAATAACAGACTTATTATTAAAAGGAACAGATTATTTTTGTTATAACAACTTAGAAACGGAAATCAAATTCCGTGTAAATCCAAGAATATAAAATACATTGTCCAACAATATATAAGTATTCCAAAAACGTAATCTAATTACGCCCACTGCTCGTGCCGACACGACATCCCTTGACCCCACACGCATTGAGAAGTCTTGCTCCTCTAGATGTGTCCAAGAATCAGTCCATTGTTAAAGAAGAACAAACATGGTTAGTGGCCCCTGAATCAACTATCCAGGGTGAAGAATCATCTTCCACTAAACACGACTCAAGAACAAGTAAATCATATTTACTTTTCTTGGGCTTTCTTGGGTTTGGGCTTACCCTTCGCTTGTATGCCTCTCGAACAGTTCTTGTGGCATTTATAGTAGGCGCTGAAGGACATTCCTCCTTAAGCACAAACTTGAGGTCTTTAGTGAACAATATTGCATTAATGTTAAGTTTCCACTTTGTGTAGTTATCACCAGTTAATTTGTCGTTTACGAGAATTTGAAGTAATACAGAAGACATTATTACTGAAATAAATAAAACATTCATTCAGTCATTTATTTAAAACAAGTGCGAGTGCTTTGGCATAAATTTAAACATGATGCATGCACATGTTTAACGAAGTAGAACTACCCTAAAACTAGTTACTATACCACGACAATCCAACATACCACAAAGAAGTGTCATCTTAGGGCCGGTCAAGTCTTTGCATGTTGGACCGAGACATTCTCAATCAAATCATATTCTAGAATAACTCTTATTCCAGATCATCCAACCATCGTTCATTCAGTTAGGATTTTAATTAACAAACTTAATCAAAACCTTTGTGAGTGTAACCCATCATTTCAGAACTCACGAGCTTAACTCGAGAATTGCCGCCTTAGAGTCGGTCAATCCAGAAATACCCTCAGAAATCATATCCCGAGAGGATTCCGGGATCGGTGTGCTTGTTTATGAAGTTTTCATCGGCGAAACTATCACCGTAGATGGACTCAGCTCCGAGTCCATCAAAATTGGTCAAGTCTCCACCATTGAACATGCACCTAGGTATCACGCGGTGGAAGATTTTTCCTTTGTAATGGAGTGGCTTCTTGTTTCTCCCAATTCCCTTCTCGCCAGTGTAGAGAGCCTGAAAGTTCTCTGCTGTTATGAGGGTACTATCGGCGAATAGCTCTATCATAAGCTTACCCACAGGTTGGCCGCCAATGTTGAGGTCAATGAACACAGTAGGGTTCGCCTTTCTCTTCTGATTCAATGTAAAAAAACGTTGTAGAAAATATGTAAACATGAAGAAGAATACATGCAGAGATGAAGACTGTAGAAAAGATGTGAATAGAAAATGAAGGTTGTTCAAAAATTACCTGAAGAACACTAAAAATGGACAACCATATGTAATTCAACACATACATATTAAATATCCGTTACAATATGACATCCATTACTATCTTTGAACACCATAACTTCAACATAAAAGATCCATTACCCCTTACTATATGACATCCATTACTATCTTTCAACACCATAACATAAACATAACAGACATTTCAAACAAGTTTCCTAAATAATGCTCTAAAAAAAAACGATAAATGAAAACAACATATAACCAATGATTTGAACCTTCTCATATACATTCTATTCAATAGTCTCATGAAGTGGAAGGTCTTCAACTAGTCTATCAATGTCATCTATTGTGTCAAACCATCTGTTAATCTTAGTGGTTGTATTCAAGACTTCCCTCATTTGGAACATCACTGGCACCCCTTGATAAAACTGATATGAGGTCATTGCATAATAAAACGCACGGACCAATTCGAGTGCCGCCTTGTTTGGGGCTCTTACAAAACCCCTCCAACCCATAGTATTTACTGCCTCTGGTATCCAAGTTGCACCTAAAATATCCAAGTTGATACCCCTCTCAGGCCAAACTTTTATACCACCAAAATTTTCCCATCTTGTCAAAAAATCCGGGTTTGGGGGCTCCAAAGAGGTGTCCCCCTACCTTTTCCTTTAGGTGACCGCATATACCTGAAACTTGTCTTCTTTTTTTCTACTGCCTACCACCATCCCTAGCAACTTCCTTCTCCTTTATTCTATTTACCATCTCCAATTGAACAGTAAAAATCATGTTGGAACACCATTCATTGGTCACGCAGCGGAAATAGGTTTTAAAATTTTTATACAGATCATAATCTGTATCTGGGACCAGTGAACTTGAGATCATAATTATTTTTTGAAACTAATAAATACAATATGTAATCACAGGAACTTGTACTCAATATAATCAGTAGAAGAAAATCTTACCAACGCTTGAAGACTCCTTCACTTTATGATATGCTCCTGTCTGAACCACTCTTACCAACGTTTGGAGACTCCTTCACTTTACGATGTGCTCCTGTCTGAACCACTCGATCTTCCTCGCTATCTCCCGGGATTGTTTTCCTAGTTCTTTACGTTGATGATATACTACTCATCGAAAACGATGAAGGTGTATTGACATCAGTAAAAGAATGGTTGGCATAACAATTTGATATGAAGGACTTAGGAGAAACAAGTTATATTCTTGGTATTTAGGTCATAAGGGATAGAAAAAATAGAACGATTGCCTTATCCCAAGCTTCATACATAGATAAAATCTTATCTAGGTTTTCCATACAAGATTCCAAGAAAGGTATGTTACCATTCAGACGAGGAATCAAACTTTCTAAGGAACAAGTTCCTAACAATGAGCATGAAGAGCAAGTCATGAGTAGGGTTCCATATGCCTCGACAATTGGGAGTCTCATGTATGCAATGCTCTACACTAGACCAGATATTTGTTTTGTTGTTGGCATAGTTAGCAGGTTTCAATCAAAACCTGGTCCTGATCACTGGATGACAATCAAACATATTTTCAAGTATCTCAGAAAAACGAGAGATTAAATTCTTGTATACTTCTGAGGAGATTTAATTCCCGTTGGGTATACAAATTCCAATTTCCAATCAGATTATGACTCCAGAAGGTCAATATCAAGATATGTGTTTACACTTGGAGGATGGGCCATCATATGGAGGAGTATCAAGCAATCTTATAGAGAAAGTGGGAGATTGTTGGGATTATGCTCGATAGCAAGAGTGTAATAATGTAATTGAAAATCTTTTCATATTAAAAAAAGTGATTTCTGTAGGGAAAATCGAGCAACGGGAGCGTTAAAATTATAAAATAGGGTTTGGTATAAATATTTTTTTTTTCCTTTTTAATAACAAGAACCTTAACCCTAGATTAATTGATGTATATAAAAGTGTCTTACTTTTTTTTTCGTGACAATTGAACTAGCATCGAATTGAATCCGCAAGATCTTCCAATTCAATCACGAACGTGAATCACCTAGGAGTGTGGGCTCCAATTTCTTTAAATTGTATACGTGAGGATGGAAACAAACAAAATCTTCTTCTTTGTTAGTCACAATAATCCTCTAAGAGAAAAACCAAGAACATGCGGTCACTTGTGAATTATCAATCAATTTGGTTGAAACTCGTGTGAACCGTGATTCAATGTTGTACACAAAACCCTTTTGATGCAAAGGATACTAGTGTATTATCGAAAACAAAAACGTTCCCTCTTTTCTCTATGCTTGGCCGAATTCTTCACACAATGAGTTGGACGAAGTTTTTTTTATAACAATAAAAAACAACTTCTCACACAAAAAATTAGGGCTTCAAATCCTCCTTGGCCGAAATTTAGAGCCTATATTTATAGGTTCACAAATCCTCTCCTAAAGAGGATTTACTTTGTAGGCAAGAATCATATTCTTTGGTGGATTTACATAGTGACCAAGAATCATTTTCCAAAAAGAATTCTTTCCTACACTAAGACTCCTAATCCAACTCATTAGTGCATTTGTGACCATATTAAAGACTTCCTAATTTGACTAGATAAATAATTTATTTTATTTATCTACTTATCAAATATAGTCTTTAATATTAATTATACTACCAACAATAGTATAATATTAGAAGACCTTCTCCTATTAGGAAAAAGATTTTGACTTTTAATTAAATAATTAATTAATCAACAAATTAATTAATTTTCATTTAATTAAATAATAAAATAAAAAATAATATATTACGCTTTTATATATTAGCCTTGCCACCCATGACATTATATAGGCATATATATTATATTTCTTATTTTATTAAATCCATTGGACTTTTATAAAAAGTCTATATGTAAACTAGACCCATTCTTACAAAAAGAAATAAGTCCACATGCCTTAATACAATTCTAGATGGACCCCTAAATTGGTCCGGTAGAATATATCAAGTGACCCATGCAAGTTCGTGTGGACTGAGGATCTTGGCAGGCTATCTAAGTTTAAGCTCCAATAGTCGCAACCCAATCACAATCAACAAATGATTCACCTACGTCCGATCTATTAATTTTAGTTTATTCCATTAAATAACTAAAATTGAACTCTTAAATAAAGATTGAATAAGTTAATGAAATTCCCTAGAAAGTATGTATCTATAACCTAGGGGGGGGGGGTGAATAGGTTTTAATTCAATAGATTACCAATTTTGAGAATTAATCAATATTAACAATTCTACTCCATTCTACTTATATGCTCAATTAAATGACAGCAAACATAAAACAATAACAACACGGAAAATATACGTGGAAACCCTCCAAATGGGAAAAACCACGGGCTATTTAGAGCGCCACCATCGATCCTCAAAATCCACTATTGAGTAAAAGTATACAACCTAGGTTGACCTTCCGTCTACCCTCCAGCTACTAACCCTTTCACTCTACCTAATAGGCCTTATTAGTGATTTTGGATCACTAGTCTTGTGCACTAACCACTTAGCCATAAGCTAAAACAACAATGAAGAGATAATGACAACCTAAGTGAATATGCAAGAATATTCAATATGCAAAAATGCTAGGTCAATACATTCATGCTTATCTAGGATTAATAATGACAATTAAAGCAAATCATAGATATCAATGTTCTAAATGCAAAGGCAAGAAGAATTAGCAAGAAGGGCAAAATCATCCTAAATGCTAGCTATCACAAATTAATGCATCTCAACCAACAATTAAACACTCAAGCAAGCAATTAATGTGCAATAAAGACTAAAACCCTAGGTATACATGTTTTAGTAGTGAAAACATAGAGATTAGAACATGTAGAGAATACCTAGTCATGAACAAACAAGAAACCCATGCTTGAAAGATGCTTGATGCTTTGGATTTTAAGGATGGTTGAGTAAAAATGCCTTCTTGGAGCTTCTCTCTCTAAAGAACCTTATCTTACTCTTAAAATTAGGTTTTGAAGCTCTCTAAAACGAGTTGGGGAGAAGATGGTTCATTTATATGAAGCCTAAAGTGAAACTGCGTCTTTTTTGGTAAAACGCACCAAAACTCGTTAGGACCGCTGGCTGTACCATGGTCCAAGCAAGTGTCCAGACCGTGGCACATAGAGTGGTGTATGGTCTGGATAACGTCGCTCTGTAGGCCGCTGTGCATGCAGTGTGTACAGACCGCGGTCTGGACAGCGTGCATCCTCTATGAAACTCCGCTTGGCAGATCGCGGCGTAGGCAACAAGCACAGACCGCGGTAGACACAATGCCCATCCTCTGCCAAACACTGCTGTGCAGGCCGAGGCGTGGGCACTGCACAGAGAGCGGTCTAGACCGCTGTATTGAGGAAAAAATCCTCTCTTTAAGGCACAAACATACATACAACGCTCAAATAAAAATAGGACACACAAGGCACACAAAATGGCAAATAAGCATGCAATCAAGATAATTAAAAAAAAATACATGAGTGTGAGTGTGTGCACTAAATCTCTTCAATGAAGTTAAGCAAGTGATTTTACCTTTGATGCTTGAGCTTGGTTACGAACAATGAAGCCCTAAACTACCCTTACATATTGATCCCAAAATATGGTTGTCAACGAAATAAGTCAATAAAAAACAGAGAAACTTACAATCTCCCCCTTTGGCTATTTCGTGACAAAACCACTCACTCACAAGGTATCCTCACAACAAACAACAAGAAATAACAAGAGGTCAACAAACAACCATTCTATGTTACAAGAGATACCTAAAGCTAAATCTTCAAATCTTTCATCTCTTGTAGCATGATCATCCCTACAAAACAAAGAACTACACTTTCTAAGAAAAGTGTATGAGAGGGATCAAGAAAAATAAAAACAAGTGCAATTTGCATGAAATAGAAACAAGTAACATGCAATCAACAATGCACAAAGAAAATGCTCCACCTAAATAGGTCAACTCCCTCACAATAGGTCAATCTCCCCTTAAAACATGCCAATATCAACTCCCCCCAAATCCAACACTACTCCCCCTTTTTGTCACAAGATAGGCAAAGAAGTATTCCCCAACCGGGATGCTGTAGCAAAGAGAGATATTTACAATGTAAATGCATAATCATTTATAACAACTTTATGCAGGTTAATTAAGAGAGAGAAATTCATGGAAGTTTTATTGATTGGAACATGTGCGAAAGATTTTGCCTTGAATGAAATACATGCAACATCAACTTCCAAAAGCATGGTATTTGGCAAAGAAAAATAACACATGAGGTTCCAAGAGAAGTCAAACAAATTTACACCAAATTGACAATGGAAAACAAGATATAGTTCAACCAAAAACATAAGAGCAACCATCAAACTTTACAAGTTGAACAAGACATGAGCGATAAGAGCCTCGGCTGTGGATAATGAGATGGAATTTTGCTGTTTGCAAAACCAAGACACAAGATTGTTCTATAGGAAGAAGCAACCACCTGATGTAGTCTTCCTATCATCACAATTACTTGCCCAATCTACATCACTAAAGTCAACTAAACTAGCATTAGTGTCAAAAGAGTACCATATCCCATAGTTGGATGTCCCATTCACATATCGAATAATTCTCTTCACAGAGGAGAGATGGGATTCCTTGGATTGGCTTGGTACCTAGCATATACACCAACACTAAAAGCTATATCGGGCCTACTAGCAGTCAAGTATAGTAAGCTCTCTATCATGCCACGATATAGACTTTGATCCACACTTTTTCCACTAGCATCCTTGCTAAGTTTCAAAGTGGTACTCATTGGTGTGTCACAATGTTTGGCATTCTCAAGGCCAAACTTCTTCACTAGGTTCTTGGCATACTTAGCTTGGGATATGAAGATCCCATCATGCATTTGCTTGATTTGCAAGCCTAGGAAGTAATTGAGTTCACCAACCATGCTCATTTCAAACTCATGAGTCATGACATCAACAAATTGTTGAACTTTCAAGTTGTTGGTGGAACCAAAAACGATGTCATCAACATAAATTTGAGCTGTGAATAACTCATCTTTAGTACACTTGGTGAACAAAGTCTTGTCAACACTACCTCTAGAGTAGTCATTGTTAACAAGATAAAGAGTGAGGCGCTCATACCAAGCCCTCGGTGCTTGTTTCAACCCATATAGCGCCTTCTTGAGGCGATAAACACGATTGGGGTGGTGAGGATCCATAAACCCCTTAGGTTGCTCAACAAACACTTCCTCTTGCAAAAAGCCATTGAGGAAGACACTCTTAACATCCATTTGATACAATTTAAATTTGTGAACACACGATATGGATAAGAGAAGCCTAATGGACTCTAAACGGGGCAACGGGAGCAAAACTCTCCTCAAATTCGATACCCTCAATTTGAGAGTATCCTTGTGCAACAAGTCTACCTTTGTTCCGCACAATGTTGCCATCCTTATCTGATTTGTTCCTATAGACCCACTTGGTGCCTATTACATTAGTGTTCTTAGGCCTAGGAACTAGAGTCCAAACCTCATTTCTTTCAAATTGGTTTAGCTCTTCTTGCATAGCAAGAACCCAAAACTCATCACTTAAAGCTTTATCTACCTTTTTGGGTTCAATTTGAGAGGTGTATCAAGTGTAACTAATTTGATTTGCTAATTGATGTCTAGTCCTCACACCCTCATTCATATTTTCAAGAATGTCACTCTTGTTGTGGAGATGCCTAACCCAAGGAGCGGGTTCCTTAAAGTCCAAAGTAGGATCTCTATCAAGAGATTAAGTGATCTCTTTGTCAAGCTTAGATTTTTCATCACTTGAAGTCTCATCAATCCTCACCAAGGGAGTGTCATTAATCACACTAATCTCCTTATCATGGTTACTAACCTTAGGCCTACAATCATCTATGACCACATTAGATGATTCCATAACACTTATTGTCTTCAAATTAAAAACTCTATAGGCCTTACTATTTAGGGCATAGCCAATGAAAATCCCCTCATCACTCTTAGCATCAAACTTGCCAAGTTGATCACGGTCATTTAGAATGTAGCACTTGCTTCCAAATGAGTGGAAGTAGCTCACATTTGGCTTCCTACCCTTCCACAATTCATAGGAGGTTTGCCTAGTCCCGGGCCTAAGAAACACCCTATTGCCTATATAACAAGCCGTATTGACAGCTTCAGCCCAAAGATTCCTAGGCACATTGATGCTATGCAACATCACACAGGTTATCTCTTGGAGGACTCTATTCTTCCTCTCTACTACCCCATTTTGTTAAGGAGTTTGAGGAGCTGAGAACTCATGGGAAATACCAAGACTATCACAAAAGTTTTCATAGCTAACATTTTCAAATTCTCTCCCATGATCACTCCTAATTCTATTGATGCATTTTATGTGAGAATCATTCTCATTTTGAATTTTAGTGCAAAGCATTTTAAAAGTTTCAAATGTTTCAGATTTCTCTCTAAGAAAGTAAGTCCAAGTAAATCTAGAAAAATCATCCACACATACAAAAATGTACCTCTTGCCACCGAGACTCTCGGTTTTCATGGGACCCATAAGATCCATATGAAGAAGCTCTAATAGTTCCTTAGTGGCAAGATACTTACCCTTCTTATGCACACTCTTAGTTTGCTTTTCTTGTTGACAAGGTCCACAAACTCCCTCAATTCTATTTCCAAACTTAGGAAGACCTCTCACAACTTTTAACCTCTCAAGAACTTTCAAGTCTTTGAAATTCATATGACCTAACCTTTGATGCCATAATTCAACTTGATCACAATTAGACAAATTGCAAGAGATGCCATTAGAATCATGACAATAACAATTGTCACTTGATCTCGTGCCTTTACTTAGGACTTGTCCATCCTCTCTCAAAATAGAACAATCAACTTTACCAAACATGACCGAAAAACCTTCATCACTTAAATGTGATATGCTAATAAGATTTGCTTGCAAGCCATCTACATAGAGAGCATTAGGCAAGGAGGTTAAACCGGGGATGGAAATGTTTCCTTTTCCTAGAACCTTCTTACGTGAACCATCACCAAAGGTGACAAATCCACTAACCTTCATCCTCCATCCTCCATCACAAGAGTTTCAAAGAAACTTTTGTTTCCGGTCATATGCCTAGAACATCCACTATCAAGGTACCAAGTGTTAGAAGCTTTCACCTTCAATGCAACTTGTGCCACATGGCAAACATACTTATTAGTTCTAGTCCACCTAGTAGCAACATTGTCATTTCTAGGAGCCTTGGGTTCAATGGCTCTAAAATTCCTAGGTGCATGCATTTTGGCACTTCTAAGCATATTCTTTTCAATCATGCTTTCAAAACAACACACTTTAATAAATTTTAAACAATTTGGCCTTATGTGACCTTCAACACCACAATAATGACAAATGGGAGTAAAGTAAGCATTTATACCATATCCTTGTGCAAGCATGGAAGACTTTCCTCTCCTTTGAGTTGTCCTTTGGTGTTGAGCCGAATCTCCTATTCGAAACAACCTTTATGGTTGAGCCACATTAGCTTTCCTTCTTGATTGTGGGTGGAAATTTCTTTGTTGAATTTGAGGGCTCATTGGAAGTTGAGGTCTTGTTTGATGTGTTCTAGCTTTTGGTGGATGAGCTTTAGCTTGAGAATTTGTTTGAGCCTTCATTTGAGCTTGCTTTGATGATTCTCCAACTTCATTCGATCTCATTTGTTGATGTGAACCTTGAGTCTCTTTGACCTCTTGAATTTTGATAAAGATGGTCTTCTTCAAGGAAGTGGCATCCTTGACTTCCACATATCCTAGGCCCGTTTTATCACTCGGACTCTTCCCATATGATAGCATCTTATCAAGTCTTTCGGTTCCGGATGTCATCTTGGCAACCAATTCTTTTGCTTCTTTAGGCTCAATCTTCAAGTTTTCTTCACTCTTCTTAGTGATCACAAACTCCAACTTTAAACTCTCTTCTAACTCTTTACCACTCTTTATTTTCTCACTCAAGTGAGTAATCTTGAGAGTCAACTCTAGATTCTTCTTTTTAAACTCTTGAACCTCCTTCTTCTTTTTCAATATAGACTTTTCAAAAAACTTCATGAAGTCTACATAGTCCATATCCTCATCAATCTCAAACCTAGAGTTAGAAGAGGTACTCTCATCACTAGATTCATCTACTTCTTCCTTGTCACTCACAACTTCCTTACCATTATGAGATGTTGTGAAGGCAATGAAGTTTGCAACTCGATCTTCATCATCTGAAGACTTTTCTTCCTCTTCTAAGTCTTCACTATCACTCTAAGTAGCCGCTATTGCCTTCCCCTTTTTCTTTTTCTTTAAATTTGCACATTCTGGAGCAATATGACCAAAGCCACTGCATTCATAGCATTAAATGCCCTTCTTGGAGTCACTTTCTTAAAACTTTTCAATCTTCTTGAAGGGAGTTTTCCTTTTCACTTCCTTCCCCTTTGACCCTAAACCTTTGCTCTCAAACTTCATGAATTTGTTGAATTTGTTAACCATGAGGGTTATTTCTTCATCTGAGTCCTCCTCCTCTTCTTCAACCTTGGTGGTCTTCAAGGCAATGCTCTTTTGCTTCTTTGAAGGTGTTCCATCTAGACTCATAACCTAGAAGTCTTCCAATGACTTCACTCAGTTTCATGTTCTTGTACTTACTATTCTCTTCAAGTGCAATCACTTTTGATTCGAACCTTGACGGAAGTGACCTCATAATCTTTTGCTTGACTCTCCTATCTGAATAGGGGTGACCAAGTTGATGGCTCTGGTTGAAAATATCCATCAACTTCACTTGGAAGTCATTGAAACATTCATGCTCCTCCATTCTAATCATCTCAAACTGCATTTGAAGGACTTGGAGCTTTGAGTCCTTGACTACCTCGGTTCCCTTATGTGCTGTTTGAAGAATGTCCCAAGCCTCCTTTGCAATCCTAGTGCTTTGGACCAGCTTGTACTGATTATCGTCCAAGACATAAAGAATGGCATGCATAGCCTTGTTGTTCCACTTGGATACTTCAAACTCTTGAGTACTCCAACCAGACTTGGGCTTAGGAGCTTCTACACCATCGTCAGTGGTCATTGTTGAAGGAGTATAACTGTCTTCAATAAGTATAACCGTCTTCAATAGCCATCCAAGCACGGTCATCAGTTTGGTATAGATAGGCTTCCATCTTGCCCTTCCAAGTAGTATAATTCACCCCATTGAGCAAATAGGGTCTTGTGCTTGAGGCTCCCTCATGACTATTTCCGTTTCCACTCATTGTGTTTGAGGTTAATGAATGATATAAATATGCAAATGTAATGCAACACACAAAATGCAAACAACCAAAATGCACAAGGTAAGACACACACAATGCACGGATCACCTAAGTATATCTAGGCACCGGCTCTGATGCCAATTGAAATTCCCTAGAAAATGTGTATCTATAACCTAGATGGGGGGGGGGGGGGGTGAATAGGTTTTAATTCAATAGATTACCAATTTTGAGAATTAATCAATATTAACAATTCTACCTCATTCTACTTAAATGCTCAATTAAATGACAGCAAACATAAAACAATAACAACATGAAAAATATACGTGGAAACCCTCCAAATGGGAAAAACCACGGGCTATTTAGAGCGCCACCCTCGATCCTCAAAATCCACTATTGAGTAAAAGTATACAACCTAGGTTGACCTTCCGTCTACCCTCCAGTTACTAACCCTTTCACTCTACCCAACAGGCCTTAATAGCTATTTTGGATCACTAGCCTTGTGCACTAACCACTTAGCCACAAGCTAAAACAACAATGAAGTGATAATGGCAACCTAAGTGAATATGCAAGAATATTCAATATGCAAAAATGCTAGGTCAATACATTCATGCTTATATAGGATTAATAATGACAATTAAAGCAAATCCTAGATATCAATGTTCTAAATGCAAAGGCAAGAAGAATTAGCTATGGGAAAAATCATCCTAAATGCTAGCTATCACAAATTAATGCGTCTCAACCAACAATCAAAACACAAGCATGTCGTAAAAACAATTAAACACTCAAACAAGCAATTAATGTGCAATAAAGACTAAAACCCTAGGTATACATGTCTTAGTAGTGAAAACATAGAGATTAGAACATGTAGAGAATACCTAGTCATGAACAAACAAGAAACCCATGCTTGAAAGATGTTTGATACTTTGGATTTTAAGAATGGTTGAGTAAAAATGCCTTCTTGGAGCTTCTCTCTCTAAAGAACCTTATCTCACTCTTAAAATTAGGTTTTGAAGCTCTCTAAAACGAGTTGGGGAGAAAATGGTTCATTTATATGAAGCCTAAAGTGAAACTGCGTCGTTTTTGGTAAAACGCACCAAAACGCGTTTGGACCGTTGGCTGTACCGCGGTCTAGGCAAGTGTCCAGACCGCGGCACATAAAGCGGTGTATAGTCTGGACAACGCCGCTCTGTAGGCTGCTGTGCATGTAGTGTGCACAGACCGCGGTCTGGACAATGTGCATCCTCTGTGAAACTTTGCTTGGGAGACCGCAGAGTAGGCAACAAGCACAAACCGCGGTAGACACAGCGCGCATCCTCTGCCAACACAACTGTGCAGGCCACGGCATGGGCACTGCACAGAGATCCGTCTAGACTGCGGTATTGAGGAAAAAATCCTCTTTTTAAGGCACAAACATACATACAACACTCAAATAAAAATAGGACACACAAGGCACACAAAATGGCAAATAAGCATGCAAGCAAGATAATTAAAAAAAATGCATGAGTGTGAGTGTGTGCACTAAATCTCTTCAATGAAATTAAGTAAGTGATTTTACCTTTGATGCTTGAGCTTGGTTATGAACAATGAAGCCCTAAACAACCGTTACATATTGATCCCAAAATATGGTTGTCAACGAAATAAGCCAATCAAAAACTGAGGAACTTACAGTTAATATTTATCATTCATACCCTAGACAACCTTATTGGAAAAAGTGTATCCTCGTGAAAAATATCAGTAATCGCCAAGATCTCATAGACCGCCTATAGCTCTCCAAGTTACCATATTTACTCATATGACCACATTTTAAACTTGGATATTTTGACTTGTCTAGAAGCCATGTTTCAACAGACACTATTGAAAACTTAATGTTAAGATTTAATATCCAATAACTCAAAACATCCATATGATGATATTCTACTCTCATTTAATAAATGGAGCCTCGATGTCCATATCTATAAATGAAGTCCTCTATCGATTAACGAATGAATACCACTAAACTATCGAGGATAGACCATGCTATATAATCGTACTCATTGATAGCTCAAATGATATCACTTGCAACCATAATTCCATCATTTATCTCAGGATTGAGATAGACTATCCAATTGTCTTCAAGTGAAAACTTTTATCCATTGACTGTTCTAGATAAAGTATTTCACTTTGATCCAATTCAATGCACCCAGTGCACTAGATTATTTTGCCCAAAGACACCATTCTTTTATGATTTTAGACTCATCATAACATATTTGATACCATTCAAATGCTAGCAAAAGAATCTACAACTTTGACAAGATAAATGTCCCCAACCTTTATCTTAAGTTGTGAATATTATTCAAGACTAACTAAAGAATTGTGTCTACCTCATACATATCTAGATGTATGAACAATTCTTCTTTTCTCATAGTCTTTTGACCTTATGATTATTTACTTTTGACAATTATAACAATTAAACTATAAATGCTATAAGATTTGTTAAACTAGAAATCATTTTATTAATATGAAAAGATTGTCAAATAGATTATTATACTCTTGCTATCGAGCATAATCCCAACAACCTCACACTTGCTCTATATCAAATGTGTCATATCTCTCATCCCTATGTTCACTAGATTCCCATCAGAACTCTTTTGTGGAAGAGCCTTTGTTAAGGGATCCGCTAGATTATTTGCTGACGCGATCTTGGTAATCGTCACGTCACCCCTATACATAATTTCCCTCAGAAGGTGATACTTTCTTTCAATGTGTTTCCCTTTCTTATGCCTTTTTGGTTCTCTCGAATTAGCCACTGCTTCTTTATTGTCACAATAGATAGTGATCTGCTTATGCGCATCTGGAATAACTTCCAAGTCAATCAAGAATTGGCAGAGCCAAACAGCCTCTTTAGCAGCCTCGCATGCGGCAACATACTCGGCTTCCACGGTGGAATCTGCAATACAAGATTGCTTGATACTCCTCTATATGACTGCCCCTTTTCCAATAGTAAACACAGATCCTGATATTGATCTCCTAGAGTCAGAATTTGACTGAAAATTTGAATCTGTATACCCAATGGGAATTAAATCCCCTCTAGAGTATACTAGCATATAATCTCTCGTTCTCCTGAGATACTTGAAAATATATTTGACTGCTGTCCAGTGATCAGGACTAGGTTTTGATTAAAACCTGCTAACTATGCCCACAACAAAACAAATATCTTGTCTAGTACAGAGCATTGCATACGTGAGACTTTCAACTGCCGATGCATATGGGACCCTACTCATGAATTTCTCCTCATTATCATTATTACGAACTTGTTCCTTAGAAAGTTTGATTCCATGCCTGAAAGGTAACATACCTTTCTTGGAATCTTGCATGGAAAACCTAGACAAGATTTTATCTATGTATGAAGCTTGGGATAATGAAATCGTTCTATTCTTTCTATCCTTTATGACTTGGATACCAAGAATATAACTTGCTTCTCCCAAGTCCTTCATATCAAATCGTTTTGCTAACCATTCTTTTATTGATGTCAATACACCTACATCGTTTCCGATGAGTAGTATATCATCAATGTAAAGAACTAGGAAAACCAACTTGTCGCCTTTAATCCTTTTGTATCACAAGGTTCATCAAGGTTTTGAATAAATCCAAAACCTTTAACGGCTTGATCGAACCTTATGTTCCAGGATCTGGATGCTTGCTTCAATCCATATATAGATCTTTGCAACTTGCATACCCTTTCCTCTTGGCATTTTTCAATGAATCCTTCTAGTTGTATCATGTAGATGCTTTTGTCAAGACTTCCATTAAGGAAAACTGTCTTGACATCCGTTTTCCAAATCTTTAGGTCTAAAGATGCCGCAATAGATAAGAGTATCCTAATAGATTTAAGCATGGCCATAAGAGAGAAGGTTTCTTCATAATCGATACCTTCCTTCTGTATATAACCTTTAGTTACCAATCTAGATTTAAAAATTTCCACCTTTCCATCCATTCCTCTTTTCCTCTTGTATACCCACTTGCAACCGATGGGTTTTATCCCTTTAGGCAAGTCTACAAGAGACCAGACTTTGTTTTTGAACATAGATTCAATTTCGGATTGCATTGCCTTTTGCCAATGGTGACAATCAACATCTTCCATTGCTTCCTTGTATGTATAGGGATCATCGTTGTCCGGGAGATTCTCTACAGATTCTTCTAGACCGATGTATCTCTCGGGTTGTCTACTAACCCTCCCACTATGACGAGGTATGGTAGATTGTTGATCTTGTGTTGGTACGGAACTTACAATTGGGCTTGGTTGTGAAACCTCTTGTGGAATTGTATCTCCTAAAAGCTCATTCAGGACAATTTTACTTTTAGGCACAAAATTATTCATATAGTCCTCTTCCAGAAATTTAGCATTTTTTGAAACAAATACTTTAAGATCTGAAGAACTATAGAAATAATATTCTTTTGTTCCTTTTTGGATACCCTACAAATATGTATGTTTCTGAACTACACTCCATCTTTTGTCTTTTCTTTTAACACGTGCGCAAGACATCCAAATATCCTTAAGTGTTGTAAACTAGGCTTTCGCTCGGTCCATAACTCATGCGGTGTTTTAGGAACCGACTTAGATGGTACATCATTTAGAATGTACATAGCAGTTTGTAAAACATATCCCCAAAAAGAACTAGGAAGCGTTGAATAACTCAACATAGACATAACCATGTCCAAAAGAGTTCTATTTCTCCTTTCTGCCACCCTATTTTGTTGAGGTTTACCTGGTGCAGAAAACTAAGAAATTATCCCATTATCAATAATATATTGTTAAAACTCACCAGATAGATATTCTCCACCACGATCAGACCTCAAGATTTTTATGTGTTTCTCAAGCTGATTTTCTATTTCAGCTTTAAATGCTTTGAACATGTCGAAAGCATCCGACTTATGTCTCATGAGATACACATAGCCAAATTTTGAGTGATCATCCGTGAAAGTGATGAAGTACTCATATCCACCTCTAGTTTAAATGCTCATAGGTCCACACACATCAGTGTGTATCAATCCTAAACATTCGATGGCTCTTGTGCCTTTGGTCGTAAACAACCTTTTGGTCATTTTACCTTCCAAACAAGATTCACAAGTTAGTAGATCATCAACTTTAAGTCACTTAGAGGTCCGTCACTAACCAATATTTTAATCCTATTAAGGTTAATATTACCTAGGCACAAATGCCATAGGTAGGTTTCATCTTTTGATAATTTTACTCTTTTATGATTAGGTTCCGTTGATTCCGTGTCTAACAGGTGAGGTATATTTCTATGCAAATAGAATAAACCGTTTTCCAATGTACCTTTGCAAATAATTTTGTCATTCTTACTAATAATAAAAGCTTTATTAAAAGTAACCGAATAACCAAATTTATTTAAATAAGAAATTGAAATTAAATTCCTCATGAATTGAGGTACATAATAAACGTCTATTCAATCTAAATGCCTATAAGAATTTAAACTAATTCTAATATCTCCCACTGAACTAACAGACACCAACACTCCATTGCCTAAACGGAAATTTTGAATTCATTCTCATTAAGCCTTCTCCTTTCCATGAACCCCAATAAGGAAAAACAGACATGGTTAGTGGCTCCAGAGTCTATGATCCAAGAATCCATAGAATCCACCAAAATACATGTTTCAAGATAATTAATATTAGCTTATTCATTCTTTTCCTGAGACTTTAGGCAATTTCTTTTCTAATGTCCCTTTTCACCACAAAGGAAGCACTACCTTTTGATCTTGGTTACTTTCTTTGTCTCCTTCTTAGTAGGTTCTAGTTGTTTTTTCTTATGTTGTTTCTTGACCTTCTTACGGGTCTTAACAGTAGCAACTTTACCTACAGTATGACTATCTTGACCCTTGCCTTTCACAGGGATTTTCTCGGTGCTTTAAACTGTTGGGGTTTATGCCCTAAAGATGTAATTTGTAAATGGATTTATGAAATAAATAAAAGAAAAAGTTCAATTCATTCTTGCTGTATTGTTTATTTTATAACTTGTGCATATATTTAACATCCAAGATTTCCTGATGTAATCTCGAACTGTGTATATGAGTGTCATATACAGATGGATACAGTAAGAGACGTGCAATCTAAAGAGTCCATAGATAGCAAATAAAGATGGGTACTTTATTTGTGGTTAATCTATAGCTGCGGTCCATTCAGTAATGTACGGTGATTCTATCCTGAATCATTCATATGAGATATGAGAATGGAGGCACCTTGTATGATTTGATCATATAGGAATGGGCTAGATCTATATGAATCTCTCACCAAGATCCATTTACCGATGAGATTCATATATATAAACTAATGATGGCTATATATGAGTGATTTTAACCCTGAGTGACTTATCGACTCCTTCAGGTTAGATCGTGGTCTTTGATATACCATGGGTGAGGTCAGATGCATTTCCTGATCAATATACTCCGTATGTTGGGATTACGGTTTGGCTTTTGGCTGGGAAATTTTATACACAATAGTGGAATCCACTCTTTTTTGTGAGAAGTAGATGGTAGTTCCCTTAAGGGTTGATTCGGGGCTTGGACAATATGAGCACTCTCCTAATTCCGTAAGGAAATAGGATTTATTATTCATTATAGAATCAACGGTACTTAAAGGATATATGTAATTAGAGGGGTATAAAGGACATTATGACCCAGCTCTAATTATTAACTACTGTGGAGGACACACCATGTGTAATAGCTATATCGATGGACACCGAGTTGTATTGGTTTGTGTAAAAGCATCTACAGTTGAGAGAGTGCAGCTTCGGGTTTTTAGTGGAATAACACCGGAGTTAATAATCAATGAATATTAATTAAAGAGTTTAGTTAATGATTCTAAGGATTATTGGAGCTCAAAATACTGTGAGTCCATTAGGTCCCCTTGCTAGCCCGATTGATTTAGGTAACAAGGGTCACGGTTAGTTAATTGGATTGTTCAATTAATTGTGTTACAAAAGTGACACGTATATATTCAGGAATTAATTGAATAATGAGATTATTTAATTAATGAATGTTAATAGTTAAATTAATTAAATAATTAGATTATTTAATTATATTGATAATTATGAATTATTAATTAACTATTAATTGGAGGGTGTTAGTTGATATATGGATTTAGGTGAAGATAAAATAATAGGATTATTTTATTTTTACTAAATCATTTATCTAAGTATTTAAATTTAAGTTTAAATTTAAAATACTTATTATCACTTTTAATATATTAGATATATTTAAAAAGGATAATTAAAAGATATATATCAATTAATAACATAAGAGATTGCATTGGATGCAAATTGGTTTGTACATGAAACAATAGTCAAAAGAAGAATTTACATAGGATGCAAATACTTAATTGATATATATATATATATATATATTGTAAAGCAAGCAGGGTGAAAAAAAGTTATAGATTTTGGTTGGCAAGAAGTGTAATATATATATATATATATATATATATATATATATATATATAAACGCAAGTTGATTCGTGTGCAAGAAATATATATATAAATCAAAAGCGTTACATATATATATTGGTGCAGGCGTGATATATAGATATTTTTTGTGAAAAAGAGCAGGTGACATATCTTTCTATATATTTGTGAAAAAGACCAAGACGTGATATATATATATATATATATATATATATATATATATATATATTGTTTCATGTTTTGTGTGTTTTTGAAACATATAGAAGTAAGAGTTTCTTCAATTCTCTCTACATCTTTTATTCAAGTTACTGAGACCGTGAAGTGCCCACACGCAGTTACAAGTCCCGGGAGATAGCAAGAAAGATCGAGTGGTTCAGACAGGAGCACATCGTAAAGTGAAAGAGTCTCCAAACGTTGGTAGGATTGGTTCAGACATGAGTCTATCGTAAAGTGAAGGAGCCTCCAAACGTTGGTAAGATTTTCTTCTTCTGATTTTATATCGATTTCAATTTCCTGTGTTTACATATTGTATGCATTAGTTTCGAAAAATAATTACGATCCCAAGTTCATTGGTCCCAGATACAGATTATGATATGTAAAAAAATTTTAAAACCTAGTTCCGTTGCGTAACTAGTGAACGAGGTTCCAACAATTGGTATCAGAGCCTGGTTATTTTTTGGAAGATAAAAATTGTTTTTGATGCTCTTGTATGTATGAATGTGTAGGCACCATCTTTATGATTGTATGAATGTTTATAATTAAATTTTTTAATTTAAAGATGGTTGATCGTAAATTTTTATGGTACTGTGGATTTAGGGTTTATGGGTTGTATAATTTATTATTATTATTATTATTATTATTATTATTATTATTATTATATTTTACTGTTATTGTATTGTAAATAAAAAAAAATTGTAACCTGTAAATGCGCTTGACGGCGGTACTGTTCACGGTCAACACTGTTCATTGGGGGGTACTGTTCACTGCGTTACTGTTCACCAGCACTGTTCACTGCGTACTATTCCCCTCCCGGCACTGTTCATGCACGGTTCCGTTGGCAAGTGTTGCCTAATGCGTTCCGTACAGATTTCCCGTTTCGGATTCATGAGATGAATCAGAGTGACTTGAAGAGACTGGAATATATCTAAAGTTACTAGAAGACCATAGAATGCCTTAGGAATTTGTTTGTAATTTTAGATTCCAATTTTTTAGGTTAAATAATCCATAGTACTCAGTCAATTCATGTATGCTTTATATTATGTGATGATAAAAGCCTTTTCATGCATACGTATATCATTTAGATTAGATGTGCCTACACAAATATATTTGATATGTCATACATGCATCATAACCTGTTATTTAATGTATTTTTTTAATGTGATTAAAATGGGCAATATACATAATGGCTATGAATAATGAGATTAGTTTTTTTTAATGGTTAAAAAACTTGGTAATTCTCATTAATATTAATCTAGTTATTAAAAAGTTTAATAAGATAAATTAATATGGTCATTTATTGTAATTAGGATTAATATGATTAATAACCTAATAATAAATGAACCGTATAAAGTGTTAGGTTTTAATAGTTAAAACATGGTAAACACTGACATAAAAATATGACCTTAGTAAATAATTTACAAGGCTTAGATTGTTCACTAATATATTAGATTTTTAATTATTAAAAATCATCAATAATTTATTAGTTAATTAGAATTTGTTTCTAATCAGTTAATGCGCTAGATAACTTTAATAGATAACTTGATTAAAGTTAGTCGTTTAATCCTGTAGAGTCTAGGTGATTTTAAAATAGTGAGTGGGATAGGGATATATGACATATATATCCCGCGGTGTCCATCATTAGTTCAACACTGTGAGATCTGAGTAGGGCCTCGTGATGACTTTGCTTTCGTCCTCCCTAAGGAGGGTTTCGACAAAGGTCAATACCAAGGTTGACTTCCTAACGGATATGATTTCTGAGGGTATTTCAGGATTGACCGACCCTAAGACGGCAATTCTTGAGTTAATCTCGTGAGATCTGAAATGATGGGTTAAACTCATGAGGGTTTTGATTCAGTTTGTTAATTAAAAACTTGACTGAATGAATGATGGTTGAATGATATGGAATAAGAGTTATTATAGAATATCATTTGATTGAGAATGTCTCGGTCTAACATGCAAAAACTTGACCGACCCTAAGGTGACACTTCTTTGTGGTATGTTGGATTGTCGTGGTATAGTAACTAGTTTTAGGGTAAGCCCAAACCCAAGAAAGCCCAAAGCAAGAAGAAGTCAAAGAAAAGTAAATATGATTTACTTGTTCTTGAGTCGTGTTTAGTGGAAGATGATTCTTCACCTTGGATAGTTGATTCGGGGGCCACTAACCTTGTTTGTTCTTCTTTACAGTGGACTGATTCTTGGACACAGCTAGAAGAGCAAGCCTTCTTAATGCGTGTGGGGTCAGAGGATGTCGTGTCGGCACGAGCAGTGGCGTAATTAGATTACGTTTTTGTAATAATTATATATTGTTGGACAATGTATTTTATATTCCTAGATTCACACGGAATTTGATTTCCGTTTCTAAATTGTTAGAACAATTGTATTCTATTTCTTTTAATAATAAGTCTATTATTATTGGATAGAATGGTCTGAATATTTGTTCAGGAATTAATGAAAATAATTTTTATGTGTTAAGATCGTTAATACATACTACACTGCTCAACATCGAAATGTTTAAGGTTGAAAAACTAAAAACTAAACGACATAAGATTTCTCCAGATAATGACACGTATCACTGGTATCTAAGGCTTGGTCATATCAACCTTGACCGGATAGACATACTAGTAAAAAACGGACCTTTAAGTAAGTTAAAGGTTGACATCTTACTTGTCTGCGAATCTTGTCAGGAAGGTAAGATGACTAAGAGACCTTTTACTGGAAAAGGGTTTAGAGCTAAAGAACTGCTAGAGCTTATACATACAGACGTCTGCGGATCGATGAATGTTAAAGCTAAGGATGGTTATGCGTATTATGTCACCTTTATAGATGACTACTCAAGATACGGATATGTCTACCTAATGCAACGGAAGTCAGAAACATTTGAAATGTTCAAAGAATTTCGAGCTGAATTTGAGAATCAATTAGGTAGGACTATCAAGTCACTACGATCGGATCGTGGAGATGAGTACCTTGACCAAGAGTTTGAAGACTTCATGGTTGAGCATGGGATAGTTTACCAACTCACAGCTCCATGTACACCTCAACAAAATGGTGTAGCGGAGAGGAGAAATAGAACCCTAATGAAAATGGTGAGATCTATGATTAATTTCTCATCATTACCAAATTCCTTCTAGGGATATGCATTACAAACAGCGACATACATTTTGAATGTGATGCCATCCGAATATATTCCTAAGACTCCTCTAGAGTTGTGGAATGGTCGTAAAGCTAGTTTGAGACATTTTCGTATATGGGGGTGTCCAGCACACGTGCTAAAGAACAAAAGTGGACAAGAGGTGGACACTTTTATAGTCCCGAAGATAACAAAGTATTTGTATCGACAAATGCAACGTTTCTTGAGGATAATTATATTAGTGACCATAAACCTCATTCTAAGATTATATTGAATGAGTTGGAGCCTGGTGAGACTAGTGCTTTATCAACAAGAGTTGTTGATCCACAAACATCTGAGAGTCAGATGGTTCCTAATCAGGATACACTACCACCTAGACGTAGTGAGAGGGTTGTGAGACAATCTGAACACCATTTAGGCATAAGTGAGGGACACGGTGTTGTCTTTGCTGATAGTGTGGATGATCCATTAACATTTAAGAATGCAATGAAAGATCCTGATAAAGAGGAATGGCTTAAAGCCATGAATCTCGAGATGGAGTCCATGTACTCTAACTCAGTCTGGGATCTTTTAGACTTACCGGATGGGGTAAAACCCATAGGGTGTAAGTGGATCTACAAGAGAAAGAGATGAGTAGATAGGAAGGTAGATACCTTCAAGGCAAGGCTATTGGCCAAAGGTTATACCTAGAAAGAGGGGGTCGATTATGAAGAGACCTTCTTACTAGTAGCCATGTTTAAATCTATTAGGATTCTCTTATCCATTACTGCCTATTTCGATTATGAAATTTGGCAAATGGACATCAAAACTACATTCTTGAATGACAATCTTTATGAGAGCATCTATATGATACAACCAGAGGGATTCGTGTCTCCAGATCAAGAGCAAAAGGTTTGCAAACTGCAAAGGTCCATCTATGGACTTAAGTAAGCATCTAGATCTTGGAACATTAGGTTTGATGATGTGATCAAAACCTATGGCTTCGAGCAGAACGTCAATGAGCCTTGTGTCTACAAGCGCATAATTGATAACAAAGTAGTTTTCTTGGTTCTATACGTAGATGATATCCTACTGATTGGGAATGAAGTAGGAGTGTCGTCTGATGAAAAGGGTTGGCTAGCTAGCCAATTCCAAATGAAAGATTTGGGAGAGGCGAGTTATGTTCTTGGGATCCAACTTATAAGGGATCATAAGAACAAACTCTTAGCATTGTCTCATGCATCATATATTGATAAGATTCTTGTACGATTTTCGATGCAGAACTCCAAGAAAGGTAATTTACCTTCCAGGCATGGAGTTCACTTGTCTAAGGAACAATGTCCTAAGATACCTCAAGAAGTTGAGGATATGAGACGTGTACCCTATGAATTAGCAGTAGGTAGTCTCATGTATGCTATGTTATGCACAAGACTGGATATCTACTATACAGTGGGAGTAGTCAGCAGATACCAGTCTAACCCAGGAATGGAACATTGAGTTGCTGTCAAAACAATTCTCAAGTATCTTTGGAGAACGAGAGACTATATGCTAGTGTATTCCGGGCAGGATTAAATCCCGTTAGGATACACGGACTCTGATTTTTAGTCAGACGGAGATTCTAGGAAATTAACATCTGGATCAGTATTCACCCTGTGTGGTAGAGCCATTGTATGGAGAAGTATCAAGCATTCTTACATTACTGACTCCGCCATGGAAGCCGAATATGTAGCCACTTAAGAAGCTACTAAAGAGGCTGTTTTGCTCAGTAAGTTTTTGAGTGATCTGGAAGTTGTTCCAGATCTGGATAGGCCTATCACACTTTATTGTGATAACAGTGGTGCTGTGGCTAATTCCAAAGAACCAAGAAGCCACAAGTGAGGGAAGCATATAGAGAGAAAGTATCATCTCATTAGAGAGATAATGTAGAGAGGACATGTGATCGTCACAAAGATAACCTCACAAGACAATCATGCTGATCCATTTACGAAGACCTTCCCGGCTAAAGTGTTTTCTTGGTCACCTAGATGGTCTAGGTTTACGAAACATGCCTCACATGCTTTAGTGCAAGTGGGAGATTGTTGGGGTTTATGCCCTAAAGATGTAATTTGTAAATGGATTTATGAAATAAATAAAAGGAAAAGTTCAATTCATTCTTGTTGTTTTGTTTATTTTATAACTTGTGCATATATTTAACATCCAAGATTGCTGGATGTAATCTCGAACTGTATATATGAGTGTCATATACAGATGAATACAGTAAGAGACGTGCAATCTAAAGAGTCCATAGATATCAAATAATGATGGGTATTTTATTTATGGTTAATCTATTGCTGCGGTCCATTCAGTAATGTACGGTGATTCTATCCTGAATCATTCATATGAGATATTGGAATGGAGGCACCTTGTATGATGTGATCATATAGGACTGGGCCTTGATCTATATGAATCTCTCACCAAGATCCGTTTACCGATGAGATTCATATATATCAACTAATGATGGCTATATGTGGGTGATCTTAATCCTGAGTGTCTTATCGACAGCTTCAGGTTAGATCGTGGTCTTTGATATACCATGGGTGAGGTCAGATGCATTTCCTGATCAATATACTTCGTACGTTGGGATTGCAGTTTGGCTTGTGGCTGGGAAGGTTTGTACACAATAGTGGAATCCATTCTTTCTTGTGAGAAGTAGATGGTAGTTCCCTTAAGGGTTGATTTGGGGCTTGGACAATATAAGCACTCTCCTAATTCCGTAAGGAAATAGGATTTATTGTTCATTATAGAATCAACGGTACTTAAAGGATATATGTAATTAGAGGGGTATAACAGACATTATGATCAGGAAGTATATTGATCACTTTGAATATATTAGATATATTTTAAAAGGATAATTGAAAGATATATATCAATTAATAACACAAGAGATTGCATTGGATGCAAATTGGTGTGTACATGAAACAACAGTCAAAAGAAGAATTTGCATAGGATGCAAATACTTAATTGGTATATATATATATTTTGTGAAGCAAGCAGGGTGAAAAAAAGATATAGATTAATCCTCTTTTCGGGAGAATTCCTGAAGATTTGACCAAAAGTAATATATTCTATGAATTCATCCTTGTTGACACAGCCTCTATATTTATCTCTGATGTTTTTGACAAAGTTGACAAAGAAAAATTAATTTTTAGAAAAATCAAAATCTGCAAAATTATCACCTTAGAACAATGGGGTGGAAACCCAAATGCCACCAGAAATTTCAGTTGTGTCTTTCATATCTCCGATTTCTCATATTGGGATTACAGAGATGCATGAACCAAATTCTTTTATGGCCAGAACCCTGGGAACTCTCTTTCATGGTTCCTCTATTTTGACAAAAATTTCCTTATTGATCTACCATATTGGTTTCTCGAATGGTGGGACAAATATGACCCTATCATTGAGCTTCTTCCTCCCCCAGTAAAAGAAAGCTTTTCCTTATGGACCTCAAATGTTGATAGACCAGATTCCTGGGAATTTTACCCAGATTTATTCCTATTTTTTATCCAGTTTAATTTAACCTGGATCCTTATGCTAGAATATTCCATCCAGGAAAAATTAATTGGAAATGTCAATGTTCCATATTTCGGTCGACAAATAAAAATAAAATGGTGGAGTGGTATGAATCTTGCCAATTTGGGTAAAGACAAGGTTTCTAAATGGTTAACTGACAATCCCACTTTCTGCATCACCAAAGCAAATGACCAATCCAGCTTCTTGATGGCCAAATCTCAAAACCAGGCCAGAATAGCTGCTGCAACATCTCCTAATGAACTTATGAAAATCGCTGAAGAAATGAAGAATACCATGGCCAGTATGTCCCAAGCTGGGTCTGACAATAGCCAAAATATTGGTGGGTCAGACGGTGACCTGTTTGATAGCAACGACCCATCAACCTATTTTGGACATGACTAAAAGATGACCAATGACCGACAAAGCAATAAAGTAAAAGTAGCCGGATACGGCAGACAACAGTAACAGAAAAAAAGAATCTTATCTTCTTCTTTTAACAAAGCAGAAGCCAGCTGCCTTCTTTTATTGATCAACTCAACCAGAGTTTGCCGACTTGTTACCCTAGTTTCTTTTTGCAACTAAGGTTAATTAAATCTCTATATATATGTTGTAAGGTTTCATTTGGAAACTAGGTTCAGTTTTTATATCCTTTCTCTCTGATTGCTCTGCATATCATCAATATCTCTTCTCCTCCTTCTATTGTAAATTTCTGAACTACATAAATAAAAGTGTGAGACTTATTTATGTATATCAACTTTGCTGTCAGACTATTGTTCTGTAAGCACTGTAAGACACTATTTCTCTATCTCTTTTATAATCTTTTACTATTTTCTGGACTAAGTATATAGGCTGGAAACCAGGACTTTTCAATATCAACTCTGCTTATTACAGCTTTGTTGAGGAATAACTCGGGTAGAACAATTGCCACATACTTGTTAGGTCCATTGAATTATTATACTTTATTGTTGTATATGTGACCAATTGCCTATTGTATTATTTCTCTGTTTTCCTTTATGTTTCTTATTATTGTGCTGTATTTTATCTTGTGGTTTCTATTATATATCTTCGTGTTCCATTTTGGTATCAAAGCCTTAAGGCTTGTTGAAGGAGACTTATAGTTTTAGACTTTAGGTGCAAAAGTCAGTAGGTCTAAGGGTGTTTGCCGTTTGCTAGCGTGCAGTAGGCTGTTGATCCTTTGACCAGGCTGTGAGTCAAAACCTAGGGTTTCTGATTATTCATTTTCTTCACCATGTCTTCAAGTAGTTCCAGACCCGGGATCGAACCCGACGGTGTTAATAGCAGCACTGGACAATCTGTGGCCAATTTTGAGACAAACTGGGATGATAAAGATTTAGTTAACTGGCAGTTGCCAAATATTCAACAAAACAGTATTTATAAAAAGAAACTTTTGGATTTTAGAACATTATTAGGACAGAAGACCAAAGAAATAAATGTTAAATTCCAAAACAATACTTTTTCGACAAATCTTTTAAATAAGAATAGTTTGACTCATTATAACAAAATTGGTTTTAATGACTTACACATTGGCAGTGTCCATGTAGGAGTAAAACCCCTTTCAAAAATTGGTTTAAACAATTCTCATTTAATTGGTTTAAACAATGAGATAAAAGAATTACTGACTATAAAGAATCTATTCTTGGCATGGCAGAAACATCTTTGACTTATGGACCAATTTATTTTCAAGTTTACCCTAATTTCACTATTGCTTTAAATACAGATGAACATAAAAAAAAATGTTTAGTTATTGACATACAAACCCACAATTATAAATTTTTAGAAAAATCCAGTCCTTATAAACTTGTGTACAGGGTCCACTATAGAGTTTTAACTTCTGGACTTATACCAAGTTATATACCACCATCTGTGCCAGCTGGCCAGCCTATATGTTTTAATGCATCACCATCTGTTAACGTACTTGTTCCTGTTCTGGTTAGATGGGAAAACATTAAGTTCCCTGATGATTGGGTCAAGGAAAAAGTTGACCAACCTTCATATAAACCACCAATGAGAAATTTACACGACTGTGTAACTGAACATGATGGAACTTTAAGAATATCATTTAGAAGAAGTTTATCAATAAAAGAAATGGATAGTGACCATTCCAGATCCCTAAGTGATTTTCAATCAGCTAGAAATTCCCTTTCCAGCTCATCTAGAAGAAACATTGCCAGACAAATACCTAGCTTGACTTCTAGAAGAATTGATAAACAACCCATGTTTTCCACCCCAGACTATGACCCAGATGATGATTCTGAGCCCATCAACTTGAGACCCAGAAGAAGATCTACACATATGCCACATGTTTTACATACAACCCAACCAACTCAAACACATGTGACACATGTCCAGAAAACCCCAGAACAAGTTGCCCAACCAATTCATACTTATGACCAAGGACAAACTTCACCTACACCATCTCAAGTCCTAACTGAAATACTAGAACCAGAACCCCGCATGCGGACCATTAATGTTATCAGTAAAGAAAAATTTGATTTCCTCATAACTGACTACTATTCCTCCCAAAACCAGGAATTAAGAGGAAAATATGAAAAGAATTATTCAATAAATAAAAGAAAACAGTTCCATGATAGATGAATCAAGTGTCTAGATGAATTTGATTTAAATATTTCATTTTTTGACTGGTATGTGGAAAGAAAAAACTATGAACAAACCTGTTCCGTTATTAATCGATAAAATCTCAGATCTTACAAGATTAAGAAAGGAATTGAAAAACAGATACATCCCCCTCCTAGAGATTTCGAAATAGACATGCCTAATGAAAATGATCCAACAGGAACCAACATAACAAAATGTACTCCTTTTATTTTGTTTGATGAACCAATGTCTCAAAACACTACCTCATCTTCTCACTAGATAGGGTTGGTTATGAAACAAGGAAACTATACCAACTTCTTCCTTAATTCTATAGGTGAACAATTAGAACAAATTGACTTAAACTTAACCCAGACTAATACCTCACCAATTAGAGAAAAAGTACCCCCTCAAGTCTATGTTCCTTACAATATGCCTTCCCCATCTAGCAAAGGTAAAGGTAAAGACAAAATCATAAAATCTGAACCAATTCTATTTCCTGATCATACTGGCATTGAAAAATGTTTTGACAACTTAATAGATGAAGCAGAACTTTTAAGAACATTAGAAGAAAGACTAGGCAGGATCCCATATCCAAATGTCCAAACTATCGATAAAAAGATCTTTTCGGATTCTTCGGAAGGAGAAGAGGAAACAATTGATTTCCAAGAATTTGTACAAAAAATCACAACGAATGAAAAAACTGACAGTTACAATAAGACCAAGTATTTCCAAAACACTAAACCATATTACCCTAGACCTACTCCTCCAGACCTACAATATGAAGAAACGGTTCCCTATAGGGCCTATACAGGAAACGCATGCTATCAATTTAATATTGACGGATTATCAGAATACCAAATAATCACAGTTTTAAGACAAATGCACACTATAGGATATATTTACATTAAAAAACAAAATATGTCACATTCTGATGCAGTTACCTCTTTAACCACTGGGTTTGAGGGACAACTGTTTGGATGGTGGACACACACCCTGAGCCAATTAGCCAAGACTTCTATTATTGGCCACACTAAGACAGTTACCACAAACTATCCTACACAGAACCGTGACCCATCCACTTTTGAATCAACATCGACACAGACCCAGACCACCACCACTACTTCTGAACCAGATGGAATTGATGTCTTATGCTATACCATACTAATGCATTTTGTAGGAGACCCTAACATCAATCAAGGAAAAGAGTTTTCTAAAATACAAAATTTAAAATGTAAAAAATTAAATGATTTTAAATGGTACAAAGACATCTTTTTAACCAGAGTTTTCCAAAGACCTGACAATGTTAATGCTTATTGGAAAGAAAAATTTATCTCAGGATTACCAAAACTATTTTCTACTAAAGTAAGAGACGAAATGGTTAGACAAATGGACTGGTCTGACTGGTCCCAAGTTGACTTAGATACCTGGACTTATGGAGAAATCATAGCCTCTATAAATATCGTAGCTATGCAGTTATGTAACAACCTTAGACTAAAAAGCCAACTTAAAAACAAAAACTGACAACTAGGAAAGAACTAGGTTCCTGGTGTGAACAATTTGGTTTTGACAAATTACCTCCTACTAGTAAAAATAAGAAAAGACTTATATAAACTATAATTGGGCAAAAAGATACAAATATAGAATAGACAAAAATCGTAAAGCTAATAAGAAAGGAGATATCATTTGGTCTCCTAAAAAAGGGTCATGCCCCCCTAAGGGAAAATTCAAAAAACAATATGCAAAAAATTCTTATAAAAAGTCTAACAAATGTTTTAAATGTGGCAAAGAAGGCCACTATGCCAATAAATGCCCTGAACAAAAGAAAAAAATAAATAGCTTAGATTTAGACGACCAAACAAAAGAAAAGATCATACAGGATCTATATATAGACTCAAAGACTCCTAGTTCTTGTAGCTCATCCTCCTCAGACAATGAAGTTTTAATAATAGACGGATCTTCCTCAGATTCGGAAACATCATCCTCATCATATAATACTGAACCAGAAAAACAACCTTGTTTCTGCAAAGAAATTAATGTCGTTGATAAATATGACTATTCTCTTATGATAGGCATGACAGACAACATTGATGATCCCAAACAAAAAGCACAATATATTAGACAATTACAGAAAATAATTACAGACCAACCTTCTACTAGCAACAACAACAAACCCTTAAATGAAGTTAAACCTTTTAAGAATGCCCCTTTTGAAACACCTGATTTTGTACAAAATGTATTAGGAAAATTTAACAATAAATCAAGGAGAATTACTATTCCCGACTTACAGAAAGAAATTACAAATATTAAAGAAGAAATAAAAATCCTAAAATTACAAATACAAGAATTACAAGTGACAGATGCTGTTAGCAAACAATTTACGGGAATAACACATAAGAAACAAGAAACAGACTTTAATAGCTGAGACGAAGAACCTGACAAAGAATCTGAAAATCATGAACCACAAGATCTTTTAAGCATAAGCCATATTAATTCCATACAAGAAGTAAGGATACAAAAATGATATGTTGAAATTGACATAAGAATAGCATCCAACTATAATATTCGTGCTACTGCACTTATTGACACATGAGCAGACTTAAATTGTATTATAGAATCTTTAGTCCCCACGAAGTACCTTGAAGCAACCACATAATCATTATATGGTGCTAATAAGATAAGACTAGACATTAATTACAAACTCACCAATGCTAAAGTTTGCAATAATGGATTTTGTTATAATAATGACTTTATTGTAGTAAAAACCCTTTCACAAAATGTCATTTTAGGATTACCTTTTCTATACTTAATATCACTTTTTAAAGTCATAGTGGAAGGACTAGTGACTGAATACTTAGGAAAAGAAATATTATTTCCCTTTCTTTTCCCTGTTCTAGTTAAAGATCTTAATACAATAAGAAAAGAAAACATCAGCAAAGAACCTTAAAATAATTATATTGCTACCTTAACTAGAAAACAAAATCAATTAGCATTTGTAAAAGATGATCTAAATTTCCAAAGACAAGATGAGAAAATTAAAGAACCAATAGTTCAAGAAAAAATAACAGCTTTTAAACAAAAACTAGAAAAAGAAATTTGTTCATCTATCTCTAATGCTTTCTGGGACAGAAAGAAACATATTGTGACTTTACCATATACTAAAGATTTTAATGAAAATGGAATCCCCACCAAAGCCAGACCAATACAAATGTCTTCAAGTCTAATGGAATATTGCAAGAAAGAAATACAATATCTAATTGACAAAAAATTAATTAGAAAATCTAAATCTCCATGGAGTTGTCCTGCTTTCTACGTCCAGAAAAATGCTGAGATAGAAAGAGGAGTTCCTAGACTAGTTATTAACTATAAGTCTTTAAATGATGCTTTATTATGGATCAGGTACCCTATCCCAAACAAATCCGACTTATTAAAAAGACTATATGATGCAATCATTTTTTCAAAATTCTACATGAAATCGGGTTTCTGGCAAATCCAGATTGCTGAATCAGATAGATATAAAACGACTTTTACAGTCGCTTTTGAACAATATGAATGGAATGTAATGCCTTTTGGTTTGAAAAATGCCCCTAGTGAATTTCAATGTATTATGAATAATATTTTTAACCCTTTCTCTGAATTTTCCATTGTTTATATTGATGATGTGTTAATATTTTCTAATAATGTTGACCAACATTGGAAACACTTAGAAATATTTTATAGGACTGTTAAACATCATGGATTAGTCATATCCGCACCCAAAATCAATCTTTTCCAAACCAATATCAGGTTTTTAGGACATAATATCAAGGAGAGGAACTATCATTCCTGTTCATAGAAACCTAGAATTTGCAGACAAATTTCCAGACTAAATAAGAGACAAAAAATAACTCCAAAGATTCTTGGGATGTTTGAACTATATTTCAAATTTTTATAAAGAACTTAGTATTATTTGTAAACCACTCTTTCAGAGGCTTAAAACAAATCCCCCTCCATGGACCAATGAGCATACTAAAGCTGTTTTACATGTAAAAAATTATGTCAAAAAACTCCCTTGCTTGACCATTTGTCATCCTGATGCTCCAAAGACTGTAGAAACCGATGCGTCAAATTTAGGTTATGGTGGAATTTTAAAACAAAAAATTAATAACCAAGAAAGATTAGTTAGGTATGTTTCTGGATCTTGGAACGAGACTCAGAAAAAATATTCAACAGTGAAAAAATAAATCCTATCTTTTTTTTGACCATTCAGAAACTGCAAGATGATTTGATAAACCAAAAGGTTTTATTAAGAGTTGACTGCCAGTCATCTAAATTCATTTTAAAAAAGGATGTAAAAAATCTTGCCTCAAAACAAATCTTTACTCGATGGCAAGCACTTTTATCAGCATTTGACTTTGATATTGAATATATAAAAGGATCAGAAAATAGTCTCCCTGACTTTTTGACTAGGGAATTTTTACAGGGAGAAAAATGACAAGCACCAATCGAGGTCGCGGTGGTGGCCGAGGCAGAGGCTCCACCAGATCTGACCTATCAGATGACTTATCGACTTATCAGTCCTCTCCTAGAGGAAGTCACAAAGAAAAGTATGCTATATCATTATTATCACAGCCCAGATCTCCTCACCAATTACCCATACAATTCCCACATTTGCCTCCTGTTGGGCCTTCTTCTAGCCATAGCCCCAGTCAAAGCCCAGTCCACACAAACAACCCCTTTTCACCATTGGCTATAGACAGTATACCTTTTAAAAATGTAATATCATCAAATGTTAGCCCACACTCCAATAAACAAGACAAAATACAGGCCCAAAGAGAAAGAACCCAAATATAGACCCAAACGACACAGGCTTCGGCCCTCCCAAAAATCAATCAACCCACATATGCATATATCAATAAACCTTTCTTTATTGGTGCATGCGTGATATATAGATTTTTTGTGTGAAAAAGAGCAGGCGACATATCTTTCTATATATTTTTGAAAAAGACCAAGGCGTGATATAGATATAGATATATATTGTTTCATGTTTTGTGTGTTTTTGAAACACATAGAAGAAAGAGTTTCTTCAATTCTCTCTACATCCTCCATTCAACTTCCTTAGACCGCGACACGCCCACACGCAGTTACAAGTCTCGGGAGATACCTGAGAAGATAGAGTGGTACAGACAGGAGCACATCGTAAAGTGAAAGAGTCTTCAAACGTTGGTAAGTTTGGTTCAGACAGGAGCATATCGTAAAGTGAAGGAGCCTCCAAACGTTGGTAAGATTTTCTTCTTCTGATTTTATATCGATTTCAATTTCCTGTGTTTACATATTGTATGTATTAGTTTTGAAAAATAATTACGATCCCAAGTTCACTGGTCCAGATGCAGATTATGATCTGTATAAAAATTTAAAACCTAGTTCCGCTACGTAATCGGTGAACGGGGTTCCAACATAAACATCTTACTTCATGCCTTGCAAGGTTTATTCCTTATTATTCAAGGTGTAGTCCAACTTGAATAGATCAAAGGAATCTGATAGAGATTTGACAATCATGTCAATTTTGGTCTCACCATCTATCTTAGCACCATTCAGTTTAGCAATGTTGAGATGTGCTATGACTTTCATCATGTGATCTTTCACACCTTATCTAGGTTTCATCCTCAGATTCATAAAAGTAGTCACTGCCTCTCTCTTAGTCGTCCTAGACCTCATAACAAACATTTCCTCTAGAGACATCATTATATCGGCAGCAGTCTCCGTTCCTTCATGTTGTTGTTGCAACACGTCAGAGATGGTGACCATAATATAACATTTTATCATCTCATCCGAAGACTCCCACTGTTGATACTCATCGCTCTGCTTCTGAGTAGATTCATTAGGTGGTTTAGGAGTGCAGAGAACGAACTTATGCTTTTCGGATTGCAATAAACACCCAATTTTATTTTTTCATGTGACATAATTATCACTAGTTAAAGTATTGTCTTTAAGCATGTTGATTAGGGATGGGGTCTTGATTTCTGAACAATAACAAAAATTATATAAGTAAATAATCATGATAAAGCACTTTCAAATATTTATCTTGAATTATACATAAAATAATTCAATCGTAAAATTCAACGGCGATCCAACACTCATAAATGTCACGCCTCCTTTGGGAGTTCGCACCATATACTAGTTGGACTAGGTCTCACCTAATTGTTAACATAACAACCAACGTTTTCAATTTTAGCCCTGCAATTTTATTAACAAGAACTCTTAGGAGGATATTAATAAAATTACATTGAGTGTGTTACCAAGTTATCGACCTTCAATATATTCTAGTCTATCCTTGTAAGGAAGTATCTAGCTAAATTCCATTCACGAATACCTCTTGGGAGGTTATTACACGAAACATAATGCTCAACTAAACTCTGAGGTCGTAGGTGTTCTAAAACACCTTCTCCCACTCAATTATTTAAGGTGTGTGATCGAATTTCAAAGAATGATTTACCAAGTTATCTAGATTCCAATTAGATACCTAAACCATTCAATGCATGTTCATACCAAAAAAGATATATGAGTGGCACTCCTATTCTATATGACATGTTATCAAACAGTGACAAACATTGCAATATTTACAAAAATATAAATAGCTTCAATTTTGGTCCATCCTAGAAAAGCAAGTAAATTACATATGTCTTGGAATACAAAAACTCCTTTCTTGGCGAACAAGTTTTCACTCGACCTTCGTCTTTTGGACTCCCTCGGCTACCTCCCGTAGGCGTGCGCACCCTTGGCCCCTTCCCATGGGCGTGCGCATGCCATAACCCCATAAAAGGCTACCATGCGTAGCCCTTAGCTTCCACAGGGCTGACCTGCGCAGCCTATGCCACAACAATCGTGGCCGCGTGCTCTTCGCACACATGTTTGTTGCTATGGCTCGCACTGTCCC
Source organism: Dipteronia dyeriana (assembly GCA_032871835.1). Lineage (NCBI taxonomy): Eukaryota > Viridiplantae > Streptophyta > Magnoliopsida > Sapindales > Sapindaceae > Dipteronia > Dipteronia dyeriana. The sequence goes on along the minus strand of CM065300.1, from coordinate 89,021,813 downwards.
AAACTTGTTCTGGTTGCTTTCAATTCTTCAAAAATTCGAGCCTTTGATACTTGAATGTATTACAGAAGAATTTTAAATAAAAAAAATATTGCAGTTTTTTTATTACAATATAGTGCAGTTTTTTTTATTATTACAATATAGTGCAATTTTTTTTATTATTATTACATCAACAAAATAAAAAAAACTTAGCAACTACCAAGAAGGAAATTATAGCGATGATAGGCCATCCTTCTTAAAACAATCCCAAAACAAAATTACATTGAAATTCTAGGACCAAAATTGTGCAATAACAATCCACATATAAAACATATATATATATATATATATATATATATATATATATATATATATATATATACATACATTCCAATGTAAATATATATGCCAATACCTAGAGTGCCATCTCTTTCTAGAACATGCATGTATACAATAGAAAGAAAAAGAATCACGAACACATACATCAATAAATCAATAGTACAACCAGGCTCTGATACCAATTGTAGGAAAAATCGCGCAACGGAAGCGTGAAAATTATAAAATAGGGTTTGGTATAAATAAAATTTTCCCCTTTTTAATAACAAGAACCATAACCCTAGATTAATTGATGTATATAAAAAGTGTCGTACCCTTTTTTTCGTGACAATTGAACTAGCGTCGAATTGAATCCACAAGATCTTCTAATCCAATCATGAACGTGAATCACCTACGAGTGTGGGCTCCCTTTCTTTAAATTGTATACGTGAGGATGAAAACAAACAAAATCTTCTTCTTTTTTAGTCACAATAATCCTCCAAGAGAAAAACCAAGAACGTCCGGTCACTTGTAAATTATCAATCAATTTGATTGAAACTCACTTGAACCTTGATTCGATGTTGTACACAAAACCCTTCTGATGTAAAGGATACTAGTGTACTATCGAAAAAAAATCTTATACCATTTATAGTTTAATTATTATATTTGTCAAAAGTAAATAATTATAAGGTCAAAAGACTATGAGAAAAGAGGAATTGTTCGTACATCTGGATATGTATGAGGTAGACACAATTCTTTAGTTAGTCTTGAACAATATTCACAACATAAGATAAAGGTTGTGCATCTTTATCTTGTTAAAGTTGTAGATTCTTTTGCTAGCATTTGAGTGGGACCTAATGTGTTATGATGAGTCTAAAATCATCAAAGTGTGGCGTCTTTGGGCAAAAAAATCTAGTGCACTGGGTGAATTGAATATGATCACAGTGAAATACTTTATCCAAAACCATTAATGGATAAAAGTTTTCACTTGAAGACAATCAGAGAGTCTATCTCAATCCTGAGATAAATGATGGATTTATGGTTGCAAGTTATCATTTGAGCTATCAATGAGTACGATTATATAGCATAGTTTATCCTCAATAGTTTGGTGGTTTTTATTTGTTAATCGATAGAGGACTTCATTTATAGCTATGGACATCGTAGCTCCATTTATTAAATGAGAATAGAATATCATCATATGGATGTTTTGAGGTAATGACTATTAAATCTTAACGTTAAGTTTTTAATAGTGTCTATTAAAATATGGCTTCTAGACAAGTCAAAATTTCCAAGTTCAAAATATGACCATATGAGTAAATATGGTAACTTGGAGAGCTATACACGGTCTATGAGCTCTTGGCGATTACTGATATTCTTCACGAGGATATACTTTCTCCATTAAGATTGTCTAGGGTATGAGTGAGGAATATTAACTTATTCCTTTTTTTAAGAGTTCAATTTTAGTTCTTTAGTGGAATGAACTAAAATTAATAGATTGGACCTAAGTGAATCATTTGTTGATTGTGATTAGGTTATGTCTATTGGAGCTTAAATTTAGATAGCCCGCCAAGATTCTCAACCCACACGAACTTGCATGGATCACTTGATATATTATACCGGACCAATTTAGGGGTCCATCTAGAATTGTATTAAGGCATGTGGACTTGTTTCTTTTAGTAAGAATGGGTCTAGTTCACATGTGGACTTTTTATAAAAGTCCAATGCATATAATAAATTAAGAAAAATAATATATATGCCCTTGTGTGGTCTTGGGCGGCAAGGCTAAATATATTAGCTTAATATATTATTTTTTATTTTATTATTTGATTAAATAGAAATTAATTAATTTGGTAATTAATTAATTATTTGATTAAAAGTCAAAATCTTTTTCCAAATAGGAGAAAGTCTATTAATATTATACTATTGTTGGTAGTATAATTAATATTTAAGATTATATTTGATAAGTAGATAAATAAAATGAATTATTTATCTAGTCAAATTAAGAAATCTTTAATATGGTCACAAATACACTTGTTGATGTCAATTTCTTGATGGGTTAGAAAGTCAACAACGCTGGATTTGACAATGACCTGTTAAAAGAGAAAGAGAAAGAGAAAGAGAATGCAATTGACATTGTTATGACACATGTATACGTGGTAAAACTCCGGTGATCGGAGAAACATCCACGGGTGGTTGAATGCACAACCAAGCCAAATCCACTATTAAATATTAAATTACACCACTCAATCTTTCTTGCCTATCTTTTAATGACTATTTTCTGTTGTCCACCCTTTTCGATGGGATTGTGGGTATATTTATATGTGTATAGAACCCTAATCCTTGTTATACAAGTAAGGAAAAGTGATTGTATCTAACTAAAATTGATTACTTGTCGAAGTCGTTTTTGTCTTCTTTCCTGTTTCTAAGGTCTTGTGGATTGAATATGAATCTTCATGGGATTCTAATTGTAGTCAGTTTAGGACTTATTTCCTAATCGGTGTGCAGTCTTCTAGAAGAGTATAATTGTTGCTTGATTTGGATTCGTTCCCTGGTTGGTGTGTTATCCTTCTAGAAACTCTTTAAATTCTTTCCTCCTCTGATACGGGGGATGAAAATTAGGATATTTCCATATTGGAATATGATTCTAGATTCCTCATTGGGCTTATTTTCTTTTGGATCACGTATTCGACTTCTTTACTCGGGCTTCTCATATTGTCCCGAGTAAAGCTAAATGTGCCGAATATTTGTATTCGGCCTTACTAGGATTTTTTTGTTTTGGTAACTCCTCTGATGGTGTTTCTGATGCCAGCTTGGATACTTATCTGACAATTTTCTTGAGAGGCTACATTATCTGTCAGTGACGTGTACATTTAATGAAATATACTTATAACAATACCCCTTAAAATACTTTTGCCAAGTGGAATTCATTTTGGCGAAAGTAATTTAATCATTGAATCTCCATCTTGCTTCTTGTTATTTCCTTTATTAATGTCTCATTAAAGTAGGAATAATAATCCTTAAATTAATTCACAGCATTAATAAGGTGTCTTTAATGGCAACCGTGTATGTGAAATTTTGTCTTTTCAGAAGAAATCCCTATGATTGTGACGTTTTGAAATTCTGACGGCTTGATCTGTTTTCTTCTCGACACGTGTCCTTCTATCGTTTGGTGTATTTTTTGGCATTTATGAGATACGACCCGCTGATTGTTTGATACGCCGCTTATATCATCAAACTTCCCCCCCCCCCCCCTCCCCCCTTTTCAATATTCCCGCCTTTCCAAACCATAGGGTTTCATGCTTTAATCATTAAGTGGCTTATTTAAATTGTCTAGGGCTATTTCATCGTTATCTTTATGAAAAAGAAAACTCAGGCTTGCTTCTGTCTTTCTACGCTTGTGCACAGATCTGCTCTTCGTTCTTTGTTGAAGCTTTTTCCCAGTCTCCCTCATCTGCTTTAATGGTCAGTTTCCATGGATCCTATTACACGACACCATCTTTTTGTTAAGGCCTTTGATGCGCTTGAGCATGGAGATACTAATCTAGTCTCATGCATTTATAAATTATTTGGGGAATCACCCCCATATCAACCTTATTTTTTGAATGTTGATGTTTTTGGGCTTTACCCTGGTGTTCCTTCTAGCCCTAGCCTTGAATCTTCTTCTAGCTATGAGTCTTTCATTTCTGATCGCCACAGGGTTCCTTTACGATCAAGGATGTGGAAGCATCAAAGTAATCGCTCGGTTCGTAAACACGGTTCCAACAACATTCATATTTGGAGGCAAGTGGTTAGCGAGAATGATGTTGAAGAAGAACACCGTACCTCTCAGATTCTCTTCTTTCTTGATCGCCTGAGTGCATATGATGCTGAACCGAATGTTGAGGGGATACGGAGATCGAGAAATATCATGCTCGGTTTGATTAAGATAATTCTATCTCGATGATGCCTACTGGTGATAGGGCCACGTGGAATCCTCCCCCGGGTATGATTGAAATTTATAAATCCATGTTTAGCTACGGGGTGACTATTCCCCTTCAACCTTTCATTGTCTGGTTCCTTATCGAGGCAGGGATTACTCAAGCCCAGCTTGCCCCGAACAGCTATAGGATTCTAATGTGCATGTGGCACAAGTGGAGCTGGATAAAGTTGCCACCACCTTCTCACCATGAAATAAGGCAGTTTTATACTCTTAGACAATTTGGTAAGACTGTGACTTATTTTCTTTTTTCCAACCATCCGGATAACTGGATCCTCGAGGGAGTGAAGGTGATTCGGGGTGTCGAAACTTCCCTGGATGTCAAGAAAAAAGGGTTTTATTTGGGGTTTTCCTAGTTTAAACAAATACTAGAAAAAAAACTGGTTTTTCATAGGAGGGAACTGGGGAAACCAGGCCGAGCTTTCAGTCGGTGAAGCTTAGGAAGTACTAAAGGTTCCTCGTTACTTATGCTCTCCTGATCGCTGGAAAAAAATGCCGCCCGTTTTACCGATGCTGAGTTACCTAACCTTGCTCGAGCGGCAATGCGTACTATGGAAAAAAGAAGCAGGTCCTACCTTTTTGATGAGAAGAAAATGATGGAACTTGGCTACTTTGCTCAGATCTCTGCTCGTCATAGACGATGTAAGTGAACTTTCATATTGCTTTCACTTTTAGTTCTTTTTACTATCTACTCTTCTAACTCCTTACCCCTTCTGGATTTAGTATATGATATGGACATCGTCTACGACACTCAAGCCCGTCAGGTAAAGGAGATTATTCAGGCAAGTCGTAAGGATTCTTCTTGTCAAAACGAGGAAGGGATTGCTCTGCCTGATGATGAGTCGGATGAGAATTCTGAGGAAGCAGATAAGCAAGTTCCTGAGTATGTTTTTGAAGAGGTCGTTCAGCCGATCGCGAGGGAATCAAATGGCCCGTGTGGCCCATGGGACCTGATAACGACCAACGGTCTGAGAATGAAGGCATGCGAGGTGGGCACCTTAGTGGTGTAACATTTGATTAGCCTAGTTCCTCTATTGATGAGGTGCCAGCTGAGCAGTTTGTTGATAAAGGTGAAGGAGTTAAGAAACCCCCTACTGAATAGGATCAGGATTAGGAACCCGCTATTGATTTTTTCGAGCCCTTTCAAGATATTACAGAGGATCAGGAAGACCCTGCAGCTGACCTCGGCTTCCACCGTACTCGGGCTGGAAAAAGGAAGGCAACTGATTCTCCTGTTCGACCCCTTCCAAAAATTCCTCGAGTGGTATCGTTCATTGAATCGAGCAACGAAGATGCTAATGTTAGGGATTCCCCAAGTGCTAAAATGAAAAAAATCTTTAAGAGGGGAAGATCCTCAAGAGAGTTTTAACGGAGAAGATTGTTTGCCTCTCGGGGTTGAGGTTGAAGATGCAGAAGTAGGATCCTTGGGAAAGCCTATGTGTCCCACCCCTAGGATATCCTGAGAGCCATATCATCTGGCAGAGCTTTCATCGATGATAACCATTGGAGCTGCTTCAGAGTGGTTCCCCAACAGAGCGTCTACATAATATTTTCAATAGTGCGACCTACATAAGTCTCCCGACCTGTATTTTTCATTATTGTACCTTAACTTTAGGTATCTTTAACCCACTTCCCTACAGGTGGCCGCTGAGTTCACTGAGGCTATCCAGATGCAAGAGCACCAAGTCGATCGGATAAGGCGTCTGGAAGCTCAATTAAAGGAGAGTGAGGATAACAGTGCTCGGATTGAGGCGGCCTATCAGAGGGAAGTGAGTTCTATTCAGAAGTTCGTCGATCATTGTTTGGTGAAATAGATGGAGGCCGAGGAAAGGACTTCTATTCCAGAAGAGAAGGCTAAATCTTTTCAAAACTTGCTCTCCATCACCCATGAGTCAATGCTTAGAGCTGAACAAGAGACTAAACAAGTAAAGTCATCCTATAAGTGCAAAATTGAAGATCTTGAGCGCCAGGCCCTGACAGTTGAATCCTTTTCGAAAGAAGTCAAGCTGGAACTTGAGGTTAAAAGGGTTGATCGCTTTAAGAGATCCCCAACTTATAATGCCTTACTCTTTAGTGAGTTCCAACGGGGGTTGATTTCGGCTGGCTAGTTCTTCAAAGTAAAGAATCGGACGACTGACAAGGCCCAAGTTAACTGAGAATTGTCAATCAAAAACCATATGGACCGGTCATTGGAGTCTCTTCAAACATAGATGAGGGAGTGAAGAGCTTATTGTTGAAACCAAGGTAAAGAACCCTATTTTATGAACTTCAAGGTCCCAGCCGATCATTCTCTTTTAACTTTTTTTGCCAGTCAGGAAGCTAGTGTGGATGGGTCGATGCCCCGACGTTGGACCAGTATCCAGAATAGATTATAGTGCTTAGATGGATGATCTGGTTGACACAATCGCTTGGCCTTTGAACGAAAGTCTTCTCCGCGAATATGAAATGGTGCCTGATTCGAGCATTGGCAAGAACTCGAAGTCCTCGGCTCTGCCTTAGATGAACTTGATGAACCTTGTAATATCTTGTATAATTAATAAAATTTTGTATTTGCATGACTGCTCTCAGCCATGAATTAATTATGAATATTTTGATCAGGGCAATGCAAACCCAACGAAAAATGTCAAGTATCTTTTTACTGACTAATGTCATTATCCGAGTAGATCAGCTTCGTTCTAAATGCCAAGTATCTCATTAACTGGCTAACTTTGTTGCCTGAATTTCTTTGTTTTAAATGCTAAGCATCTTATTTACTGGCTATGCCTAGTTATCTTATTAACTGGCTTGCTTAAATCACCAAGTATCTAATTAACTGGCTAATATTATTAACCGAGAAGTCTTGAAACAAAGGCAAATAGACTTGCACTTGTATTTCGTACTCGGTTTCTACCCAAACATTACATCAAGGCTCACCACGACCATACTTTTGAGTCCTTGCGCATGTCATTGAGGACGTCTCCTATTATTGTTTGCGTAAGGGTTTGCCAAATCGTTAAGCTTCGAATTGCTTAACACAGCTACGCAACTCATCGGAGTTTATCTGACGGCGCTCCAAGCCGTTTTCCAGAATCTGGTGCATCGGGTTTGCCTTTTGGCTAAGGTCTTGTTTGACTTTGCTCGGTTGGCATGCTCTTTTGGGCTTCTCCACCCATTCAGGATTTTTGCCAAATTATTGGCCCTGAGTATTTTATTGCTTTTAAATTCTCAAATCTTTTAATATGTTCTTATTATCATATGCTCAAATATTTTTCATATGTTCTTATTATCATATGGTCAAATTTATTGGAATGACATGTCAGGTTTTTATTCATAATTCTGCAAAACTAATAATATGGAAAACAAAATCTCAAAAAGGTTGCTAAAAATAAATTACTAAAAAATATCCTGACTAAAAAGCAAATTTCAAGGATAGAAAATCTGTAAATATTGAGCGTTGCAAGATCGGGGTCAAACCCTTCCATCTGATCGGGCGATCCAATATGCTCATTGGCCAGCCACCCATTCAATCTTGTATGGGCCTTCCCATGTGTCAGCCAATGAGCCAATGAGCCAATGAGCCCACAACTTTATTTTTTATGCTCAACGATATTTTTCTGAGCACCAGGTCTCCTATTTGGAACCTCCTAACCCTGACATGAGAATTGTAGTGCCTAGTCGCTTTTTGCTGATATACCGCATTTCTCACTCGGGATTTCTCCCTTTTTTCTTCTAACTCATCCAGGCCTTATAATAACATATCAACATTATGATTTTCATCATATAGCTTGACTCTAGGCGACATATATGATGTTTCTACAGGGATGACATCATCTATTTTGAATGCCAAAGAAAACAGTGTTTCTCCTATAGAATTTCTTGTCGTTGTCCGATAAGCCCACAATACTTCAGGAAGTTTTTCAACCCAACTGCCATTTTTGGCTACGAGCTTTGCTTTAAGTGTGTGCTTGATAACTTTGTTCATTGCTTTAACTTGTCCATTTGTTTGAGGGTGGGTAGGTGTAGCATAATAATTTGTAATCTGGTACACGTTGAACAGCTGCCTGAACTTTTGATTATCAAATTGGGTGCCGTTGTCAGTGATAATAGTGTTCGAGACTCCATGTAGAGTATGTTTTTCTTTACAAAGTTTGTGGTGTTTGCTTCTGCGATGTGCACTAACGCTTCAACTTCTACCCACTTTGTGAAATAATCAATAGTCAAAATTGCATGCTTAGCTCTACCCTCTGTTCCTACTGGCATCGGACCAATTAGGTCCAATCCCTACATGGCGAATGGCCATGGGGATGAGAGGATTTTGAGGTGTTCAGGGGGTTGCTGAATGTCATTGGTGATCCTTTGGCAAGGATTGCATCTTTCTGAACATCGTTGTGCATCAGAGAACAGAGAGGGCCAATAAAAACCTTGTCTGAGTACCTTGTGTGCCAAGCTTATGCCTCCTTATGATTCCCGCATACTCCACTATGGATTACTTGTAATATCCGGTGTGCATCCTTCTCTGACACACTCATTTAGAGTGTTCAGGAGAACCCTCTTCTTTATAATTCTCTCCAATCACAGTTTACCTTGCTGACCTGTACTGATGCGTTTTGCCTCCAAGGGGTCTTCTGGGAGTATGTCTTCTTCCAAGTATTTTTTAGCTAAGTAATCCAACATCCTGGCGGTGTTCAGATTTCTGTGACTTTAAAGTCTTTTGGCTCAACTATACTTGGCCTGAGAAGATGTGCGATCGGGATATTCTTAGGTCTGATTGTGGTAGTTGTTGATGCTAGTTTGGACACATCATTTGCTTTTCATTTTCTTCCCGAGGGATCTGGACAATCCTATATTCCTTGAATTGTTGGAGGAGTTGTTTTGCTATGCCTAAATAAGCCATCATACTTTTATCCCTGGCTTGATATTCGTCTAAAACTTGGTTGACGACTACTTGTGAGTCACTAAAAATTTCAACTTCATTTGCTCCGAGTGCGATACAAACTCTAAGTCCTGCCAACAGTGCTTCGTACTCAGCTTGGTTATTTATTGCTTTGAAGTTGAATCTCATGGCACACTCGATATCATCTTCTTCTAGGGTGCATACCACGATCCCTGCCCCGTTGGCATGAGTTTTTGAGGAGCCGTCAATATATAACTTTTATGAAAAGCTTCTCCCCAATGTTCTTTTTACTTCTAGATCAGGCTCTGTGAATTCTGCTATAAAATTTGCAACTGCTTGGCCTTTGAGTGATATCTTGGGCACATATTTAATATTGTATCAACTCAGATCGATTGCCCATTTAGTTAATCTTCCTGAAATCTCAGGTTTCTATAGAATCAACTTAAGCAGGCAATCGGTGAGAAACCTGATTGTGTGTGCCTGAAAATATGGCCTTAACTTCCTTGCTGCCAAAACTAATGACAAAGCCATCTTTTCTGCCTGAAAATATCTGGTTTCAGTCGAAAGAAGGGCCTTGCTAGTATAGTATACTGACTTTTGTATTCCATCCTCTATTCGGACCAAGGCTGAGCTTACTGATAATTCTGTGAATGACAAGTACAAATAAAATACTTCTCCTTCCTTTGGTTTTGAGAGGATGGGTGATGTCCTAAGTACTCTTTTATCTTCTAAAATGCCTGTTCGCATTCTGCATTTCATTCAAGTCCTTCCCTTTTTTGATTATTTTGAAAATGGAATGCATTTATCTGTAGCCTTCGAAACGAACCTGTCATTGAAGCTAGACATCCTGTCAAACGTTGTACCTCCTTTAAGGTTCTCGGAGCATTGTACCTCCTTTAAGGTTCTCGGAGAAGTCATTTTCTTGAGGGATTCAATCTTCTTGGGATTTACTACGATCCTCCTTTGGTGAACTAAGAAATGGAGGAATCTTCCTGAAGGAACCCCGAATAGGCACTTATTCAGATTCAACTCATCTAGTACCTTCTCAGGACATCAAATGTTTTGCGCAGGTCCGAAGTATGTTTGGCTACCAAGATACTTTTGGTCAACATGTCGTCTATGTATACTTCCATGTTTCTTTCTATTTGGCGGGTGAAAATGTTGTTGACCAATCTTTGATACGTGGCCCCAGCATTTTTAGCCCAATGGGCATCACTGTATAGCAGTACAAACCCTGGTCGGTCATGAATGCTGTTTTATCTTCATTTGCTTTGTTCATTCGGATCTGATTGTATCCCGAATATGCATCCATAAAACTGAGCAGTTCATGATCTGATGTAGCATCAACCAACTGGTCTATTATGGGAAGTGGGAAACTATCATTTGGGTAGGCTTTATTTAAATTTGTGAAATCCATGCACATTCTCCGTTGACCATTTTTCTTCTAGACTAACACCACATTTGCTACCCACTGAGGATAGTTGATTTCTCTAATTGATCCTACAGCGAGTAATTTCTCTACCTTTTGCTTGATTGCCCGACTCCTCTCGAGGTTAAAAGACCTCATTTTCTAAATTACAGGCATTACATTTGGATCCACAGTCAAGTGGTGTGATATCACTCACGTGTCTATCCCTACCATGTCTTCTTGACTCCATGCAAACACATCTTTGTATTCTCTTAGCAAATCGATAAGATCTGTCCTGACCTTGTCTCCTAGATTAGTTCCGATTTTGACCTTTCTCGTTTGTTTATCTTTCTTCAAGATTATTTCCTCTGTTGACTCATTCTTTGATGCCTCGAGTTCCTCCTTTGGGTCGAGCTCGAACATCAATGATTCTCTCTACTCAGCCTGATCTGGTTGAGTTAGAGTACAAACTTTCGTTACTATCTCTATCCTTATAAATGGAGAGATTGGCTATTCTAATCATTTCTTGTGAACCCTTGACCGTTCCTACCCCTCATTCGGTCGGGAATTTAATCATTAGGGTATAGATTGCTGTTACCGCCTTTGTTTTATTCAGGAAAGGTCGACCTAGTAGGGCATTGTAAGGCCAGTTGTCCATATCTACCACTATAAAGTCGAGTAGTACTGTTTTCTGACAGGGTGCTACTCCGATCTTCACGGGCAATTTTGTCGTTCTAAGAGATCTAACATCGACTCCTTCGAATCCTCTAAGCAGGCTATGAAAAGGTTGCAAGTCCTTTTGATCTAACCTCAGTTGATCGTAAACAGACACACTAAGGATGTCTGTTGAGCTACCATTGTCCACTTGTTTCCTACTGAATTCTCTATGGCCAATTCGGGCTCTAATGACGAGAGCATCATTTGGCCGGACATTGACCCCATGTGAATCAACTTCACTGAATATTATTGGGTCTCATCCTTCATTTATTCTTTTTGGATTAGGCTCGATGGAATTGACATCAAAATTCTGCCTTGCTTTGATTGCTTCTCGGATTTCCTAAGTCCGTTCTCGGTTACTTTTCCCAGTTGACGGTTCCCCAAAGATAGTCTGTATTGCTCCACTCGTCTTGAGACTGGCCTTTTTATTCTTATCAGAGTTATGATCTCCAGTCTTAGTTTCTTTCAAAGTTTTTGTCTTCTCATCTTTCTTCAAAATAATATCTTACAGATGTCCTTCTCTGAAGACGGCTTCTATATAGTCTCTGTGCTCGTAACACTTGGAGGTCTCATGCTCGGTTTTTTTTATGGAATCTACAATACTTTGTCATGTCATGTCATGTCAGGCTAATTATGACTACCGATGTGGCTCTTTTACCAGATTCTTCTCTTCTAGGATTGCTAGGACCTCTTCCTGTCTTTTTCAAAGCGGGTGTAGTTCATATACTTTCCTTGGAACTTTTCCTTGGCTTGGTCAGTATTACGTCTGTTTCCCCCATCTTTGCTTCTTTCTTTGCCATTTCCTTTCTGTTTCCCTTCACGGTTTTGTGTCTTTGACTCGATATCTTTTTGTTCATGTCTCCCCCCATGCATGTAACTACCTCTTGTCGCCAACTCTTCTTCTTCTGCCAGTGCATATCCACCCGTCATATCCATCATGTCTGCATATCTTGTTAGATGAGCTCTTCTTAAACCAAAAGATAACCGACCATTCTATAGGTTATTTATGAATGCATCGATTATTGGTTCGTCATTTGCACTACTAATTTCTGAGACCGCTTGGCCAAATCTTCCTAGGTACTTCTTTAGCCACTCATCTTTTCCTTGTTTTAGTTGAGAAAGGAATGCCACCGATTTTTTCTTGTGTACATTACCCAGGAATTGTCTTGAAAAGCTTTTGCTCAATTCGCCAAAACTCCTAATACTTGCCGGAGGCAATCTCACAAACCATCTTAAGCCTATATCCTCAAGAGTTTGTCGAAAGTTAAGATACAACAGAGGATCACTGTGGGCATACAGGGCCATGACGCTCTGATACCGTTTGACATGCTCCGTAGGATCCGTATCCTTTTTGAATTGTTCCACATGTGGCATCCTGAATCTCTTTTGGAACGACCTTTGTAGAATGTCTATGGTAAAAGGGCTATCAGAATCATCGTCAGACAACTTTTTGTATCCATACCGCCTAATCAACGCATCCATTTGATGCCTGTTATTCTCGGCTTCTTGGGTCAAGCTCTGGATTACGATGTCTCTATCACCCACCGACTCTCCCCGATGGTTGATTTGTCATGTAATATCATACCTGTCTCCATCTTCTATTCATCATGTCTCTGAGTCTCATGAGCTAATCCTTGTAAGCGTATGGTTCCATGGTGGCATTTACGATGATGACAGTCATTGTCTTCTAATGATGATGATCGATCCTTTAGCTGGTTGTATCTACGGTGTCTATCATGCCCCGTTTGATCATGGTTTCATCTTCAGGGAGGTCGTTCTTCTGTGGGTATCTCAGGATCCCGGTCACGTGATGTACCCCCAATTGGATTGACAAGATCTGAATTCCTGACGGGTTCCGACCTGACTATGACCGATCTCAGGATCCCGGTCATCTGGTTCCGACCTGACTATGACCGATCGGAGCCTAGGGGGCGATGGTGGGTTTGGCAGATTCTCCTCTTTTGTAGCTAGCAGATTTATTCCTTCCTCCACTGCATCTGCTAATAACTGTTGTAATACGTCCCTGAAACGACAAGCTATGTCCTCGCTGGTCAGAGGGACTCACTGGATGCCAGCCAGGTATACCGGTTGGTTCCCAGTGGTTGTAGGATCCTGAGTGGTCCCCCATATATAAGCATTATCTGGAGATTTTTGGATGTCCCTAGAACTGCCTTTATTTCTATCACCAGACATTTTTTAAACAGATCGGAGGTTCTCCCTCTCATTCTAGCTCCAATTATTGACGTCAATTTCTTGATGGGTTAGAAAGTCAACAACGCTGGATTTGACTATGACCTGTTAAAAGAGAAAGAGAAAGAGAATGCAATTGATATTGATATGACACGACTATATGTGGTAAAACTCCGGTGATCGGAGAAACATCCACGGGTGATTGAATGCACAACCAAGCCAAATTCACTATTAAATATTAAATTACGCAACTCAATCTCTCTTGCCTCTTTTTCAATGATTGTTTTCTGTTGTCCACCCTTTTTCGATGGGATCATGGGTCTTTTTATATGTGCATAAAATCGTAATCCTTGTTATACAAGTAAGGAAAGGTGATTGTATTGAACTAAAATTGATTACTTGTCGAAGTCGTTTTTGTCTTCTTTCCTATTTCTGAGATCTTGTGGATCGAATATGAATCTGCATGGGATTCTAATTGTAGGATATATTTCCTAATCGGTGTGCAGTCTTCTAGAAGAGTAGAGTTGTTGCCTGATTTGGATTTGTTCCCTGTTTGGTGTTTTATCCTTCTAGAAACTCTTTAAATTCTTCCCTCCTCTGATACGAGGGATGAAAATTAGGATATTTCCATATTGGAGTATGATTCTAGATTCCTCCTTGGGTTTATTTTCTTTTGGATCACGTATTCAACTTCTTTACTTGGGCTTCTCATGTTGTCCCGAGTAAAGCTAATTGTGTCGAATCATTGTATTCGGCCTTACTCGGACTTTCGTGTTCTGGTAACTCCTCCGATGGTGTTTCTGATGCCAGCTTGGATGCTTATCTTGCAATCTTCTTGAGAGGCTACCTTATCTGTCAGTGACGTGTACATTTAATGAAATCTACATATAACAACACTAATGAGTTGGATTATGAGTCTTGGTGTAGAGTAGAATTCTTTTTTGAAAAACGATTCTTGGTCACCAAATAAATCCACCTAATGAAAGAATTCTTGTACACCAAGTAAATCTCTTTAGGAAAGGATTTGAAAACATATATATAATTCTTGTTAAAATTCGGCCAACCCTAGTATTTTTCTGAGAGTGAAATTAGGCCAAGCTAGAATTAATAAGAGTAGAATTCGGCCAAGGTATTTTTCTTAGAGAAAATTTCGACCTAAGGGGAATTTTGAGTGGAGAGATCTGGTTCTTGCTCTAGATAAATTCTTCAAACTCTAAAGTTTGGTGTGTGAAAATTCGGCAAAGAAGAAAAGGAAGAAAGAGCGTTCTTTTTTAAATAGTGCACTAGTAGCCTTTACATCAAAAGGTTTTTTGTGTACAGCATCAAATCAAGGTTCATGCGAGTTTCAATCAAATTGATTGATAATTCACAAGTGACCTAACATTCTTTGTTTTTCTTCTTGGAGGATTATTGTGACTAACAAAGGAAAAAGATTTTGTTTGTTTCCATCCTCAGATATACAATTTAAAGAAAGGGAGCCCAAATTTCTAGGTGATTCACATTCGTGATTGGATTGGAAGATCTTACGGATTCAATTCGACACTAGTTCAATCGTTACGAGAAAAATGTACGATACTTTTAATATACATCAATTAATCTAGGGTTAAGGTTCTTTCTATTAAAGGAGAAATTTTTTAAAGTATTTCAAACCCTGATTTCACGTTTTCACCGCATTTTTGAACCGATTTTTCCCAACATACCCATTATCATGTTGAGGAATTATTTCCTTGTTGATGTTTACAGCGTGGAATGGAGTACTTGAAGAAGGCATATTAAGTTCTTCATAGCAACCAGAATGCTTCAAAATAGAGGGTAACACATACAGCAGACAACGGATGCCTTTTAACCGATAAGTGTGACCGTGGTGGTCCGGCCACTTTGAATCGTACAACTCTACTAATCCTTTTTCCAGGTGTACGTGGCATAGCATCAAATGCTTGAAAAGCTTGGTATCAACAGATGTATATGAATTACAAATGTTATGATCACAACGCTATGATATTCAAATGTTTGAACACATTATTAACAATTTTTTAACTTAAGTACAACAGACTTACCGACTCAAATTTCCACCTGGGAACATCGTAAGTAAAATCATGACCGCGAACATATCTTATCAGTTCTTCGTCAGGCACAAATTCTAAAACATTGAATTCAGGGTATTCTTCCCAAACTTGGACATCCGAAGGAATATCAACTTTATTTCTTTTGGCCCTTGTTATCACATTTTTTCTGTCCTCCGCCATTTGTCTATCCATTTCGGCCATCTCATCTTTCCATGTATAATTAATTTAGTAAACTTGTCTTCAATTTTTTAATTATTGGTTAGAATACCGGTTGAAATGAACTTACGAAAAATATGGATGGGACCAATGTAATATCCTCATCGTAGTAAGCTTCTAATGTGGAACGCCTTCTTCAAAGAAGGTTAATGTAGTTGTCTATGTGCTATATATAATACAAATGATGGACGTTAGAAAAAGTGTCTTAAATACTTACTAAACCAGAGACAAAACTAATGAAAAAAATATACCATGGTTGATAACCATGTATGGCTCCAGGAGCTCCTTGAAATGCGTACGGTCATTGGTATAATTTGACCAGTATAAACACTATTATTTGACAAATGTTCTTTATATTATGAAACGAGAAAGCACAGGTTATAATATCAATAGAAAAGAGAAAAAAAATGGACTATTACCTAGCTTGTTGTTCATCATTCATAAATGCCACGAATTCAACATTATTTGATAATTCGTCCTCCCCTTCTTGCCTCCTTTTCATTCTCATCGGCATGGGGTTAGTCTATGGGCTCTAGAGATACTTTGATCGCTTCCGATCTCTCACCTTATCAACATCATTGTATACGACATCTGGGTCTGGTCCATCAAGCGCTACCACACTCATATTAGGGTTTGGAACCATAACGTTCGCAGCTGGGGATGGGTAATCGTCCACCGATAGTGGGTGCTTAACAAACTTGTCCAAACCCAAATTCTTCGGATCCGCCTTCTCTACATCATTCGACAATATCTCAATGGCAAGACATGCAGAATTGATGATCTCCTCAATGTCATCTTCTTGAAGGATATTTTTTAACGCGAGATCCTAAATTTACAAAGGAAAAAAAAATCATATAATACCACAACATATGCCATCATCATTCCATAAAGTCACATCACATTGCACTCTAAAACACCAAAATACAGTGGCCCTGCATTCTGGTGTTTCCATCAAGGTAAAATAAAATATTACAAATACTTTGTTCGCATATGTACCTTAGATAAAACGGTTGGATCAAAAGTGTCCCCTACTTTTACATGAACAATTTCAGCGTCACCATCAACATTATCAGAAAATTCATTAGCACAACCCTCAACCTTCTCCAAATGTACTACATATGTCACATTATTCTTTTCCATCTCCCTTTCAAATACGGTTTCAACATGGTGCCCATCCATATCCTAGTGTGATAAGAATATTAATTAAGGACTACAAATTTAAAGCAAGTTTATCAAGGACTAAACATTTGAAATATGGAAAAGTAAATCAAGCTTACAAGCTTACCATAGCAAAAACATTGTCATCATTTTCTTTCGAGCCGTCCATATCCATAACAGTTTCTTTGGTTGCTCCAGAATTTTCAAATGTAGATTGTTTGGTTTGCTTTTCTCCAACCTTAATTTCTCCTATAATACTTGCAATTTCAGCTTTACAAAATGAAAGCAACCGATCGTCGTTGTCTTGAATATTTTTGGCATTAGTTAACTCACTGTCCTTAATCAGTTTAGCAAGAGCTAAATAGAGTTCAGATATAGTTGACGGAACCAAAGGCTAAAATGTAGACTGTAAATTCGGAGAATCGTAGGATATGTTTATCCTAAAGACTATTAACACAAGCAAACACAAATAAAATCTTACATTCAATGAATTATATAAAGAAACTTTAACTTTTATTTATTTTTTACATCCACAACTTATTCAATCCATAAAATTAGTAATCATATCTACACAAAATAAATTTGTACCTTAAGAGTTTCAAAATCTCCTTCATTGAACAGACGCCTCTTAGAATTAGGATCTGACAATGAGGTTTTGGATCTGATTAAAGATGTTGTATGGTAATTGTGAAAAGAACCAGCTCCCTCATCAAGTTCATTACGGCGAACCGTCAATCTGTCATCAGGGACCTCTTCAAATTCTAAATGTACAGGCTTTACCAAGGACATGTAGTAATCGGTCCCCTTTTCATAACCATGAACTTGCCAATCAAACAAAAACATCTACATGTACGAAACATATAATGTTATGCTCTTCCTACAAGTAGGTATTACTATAGAAAAACAAAAAGGAAAGTAATGAAATATGTACCGCTGATAAGAACTTGGATTCAATTTTCATGATTCTTGTATCGAAATTCCATCTCTTAAATCGTGGGAACCCTGTGCCTATTCATCTCCTGATGACATCAGTCAAATGGGAATTCTCTCAACTGCCCAAACCTTTACAATTACAAATCAAACAATGTTATTATATACCTAAATATTGCGTGCAATGTTGAAAGGGCTGTGAAATGTGATATTTTTATCTGAAATGGTAGAGGAAATCCAAATATATTGATTGTATGGAATTTGGATGTATTAGTCTTATGAGAATCCTCATGAAGCTTTGATAAATCCATGTTTTCTTTTTTCTACAAATTCTTCATCTTCCACTTGTATTTTCTTTTTCTCCCTTTCCACCACTTTGTTTTTCTTCTTCTTCTTCTTATCCTCATTCTCTTCCTTATTTTCTTCTTGCTTCTATCCATTATCCTTTTCTCTCTTGTTTTTACCTCTTAGTGCGTTAATGTGACTCTAGAGTAAATCCTTAAGCCAAAACATTGTAAAATTATAGATGTAAGAGCCCCACGAAAAGTTATTAAAGGTCTTTTCATCCTTAACTAAGACAAATAGCCATGCCGGTATGGCTTTTCGTCCGTCCTCAGTACTAAAGAATTGGTAGACCATTAATATATACGCAATATTTATAGCGTTTTCACCATCTATATCCGTGAGCTGTTTAAATGTGGTAAACAACAATTCACATGTCGATCGTTTTTCTTTGAAATGTCTACTCAACATAGAACCCGTAACAACTTTTTTTTTCTTGAAATTTTAAGGCAAAGGGCCCATGTTTAGCCCACTACACATATAAAACTCTTCTCTCCCAAAACAAGCCCTTTGTTTCCCTAATCCGAACCATATTTCATCATCCTTTTCTTGGTTGGAAAGAATAATATCTATTTTTAGTAGGTTGTAGAAGAGCATACCATGAATGACCAAGGGTTAGACCAATTCCAAGTAATGGACAAAAGGCTCTTCCTTAAACCTTTCAAGCATGCCACACCGAAGTAGGACATCTTTCAAATCCCTTATGAGATGACGCTTGTTTTGTGAGTTTATTCTTATGTGGATCCATTCTCTTTGATCCGGGAACCGCCGAAGTTTTTCGTTTGGATTAAAAGGCATCTATTTAATAACAAAACAAAAATAAATCAATACTTTAGAAAACAACTATTGAATTTATAAATGTATTGGAAAACTGTTAAGAGAAAATGATACAATTGAATTGGAAAACTGAGTATTCCTATTAATACAAGCAATATAGAAGAAGAATACTACAATGACAATATTGATTATTGTTAATGGAAAATTTATTCAGGATGAGAAATTCCTACTAACACCCTCGAGACCACTACAACGGAAGTGGTGGCCGGGGTCAGTACCGTTGATACCTGACTTGTATAGAGGTAAACGAGAGGCTGGATTGATACAATACAAATGGGAGCTTTTATTGATTACTTGCTTCGATATACAGATCACTCTTTCATATGCTTACTGTCTCTCTAGGATCTAGAAAGGTGGTAACTTCGTGCTTGTCGAATAGTGGAAATGAAGGTGGCCGTGTTCTGAACATAGAATTTAGGCCTTCCCCTCTTCTTTCTTTTCTTTTCTTTTATCTGTCGTTCCTTCTCTGTTTTTCATCTGATTCCTACTTCTTTTTTTTGTATATCTTTTGTATGTCATGCTTGACCCTATTTATATCTGGTCAAAGTAGGTTTAAATTCGCTGATATCCCACCACGATCCTACGAATCCGTTTTCTCCTTATCGGGCGGAATCCTTTATTTAAAAGTTGTTAACCCCGAGTGAATAGCGGAGAAAATGATCTTGTTAACGAAAATGAGTTTGTTTCCTTTTAGGGATCAAACTCTTGACTCACACGTAAACGGAATTAATGTTGGTTATCATATAGATATGATCTTGTATGTTATTGCGGCATGGCTTTTCATGAAGGTCACTGAGCTAGCTGCCTGTCGTCTCACATAGCGAGGTAGATCCATGTTTCGACTCTGTTCTTAGAAGCTCGGGATGGATTTTTCCTAATCCTTGGGAGCTTGAGGTGTCCTTATAGACATTCCTAAGAGGTAGCCGGGGTAGTGTAGATTTAGGCGTGATTCCTCTTTCATGCCCAGCAGGGACAGCGGGCTTCAGGTGAGGTTGGCGGACTTCTGTCTAAGACTACTATTAAGTTTGTCCTCCAAAAATCTTAACCCGGAGGAAGCCCACTTTGCTTGTCTGGCTTCTCTCGAATGTCTCTTGAGCTTGGAGACCCCCTGGCTTTCACGGGGTGGTTAAGGAGCTCGATCTCAGGAACCGAGGTTCTCTGATAGGTGGTCTGGAGAAGCCCGGGTTCCAGTGTTTGTGTGGGGGCTCATCTTGGTAGCGCATAGCTTATTTTTTGATAGTTTTGAAGCTGGGCCGGCCTTCCCTACTCTTGCGGGGTAGTTTTATGGTCTTTCCAGGCTTCATGGACATTGATTATGGGCTTTGACTTGTGGTGGGTAAGTGGAAAATTTCTCTATGACCCCTGGCCAAATTATACTATTAACAGAAGTCCCCTCTAACTTGAACACCAGAGGTAGAGTTGGGGTTGGAGTCAGATTCTTTATTTAATTAGGAAATTTTCCCGTTTTAAAAATAATCAATAAGAGCGAAATCTTCTCATTAATTACCTAATATTGAATTTGAACTAGTGTTTTCTTCGAGGAAAGAACGACTGCAAAACGGCTCTCTTCGTGACCCTAGGTGATCTTCCTGAGGATATCATCGACATCATTACCCTTAACTTCTATTTAAACCCGGTATTACCATCACTTCCTTTACAATTTCTCAATTATCAAATTTTCAGATTCCTTCTTTCTTGCTACCCTCTACCAATTTCCCCTTATCTTTTGCTTACTCATCTTTTGCTTACTTTCAAATTCTTCTCACCCATCAATAACGAATTCCTTAGACAGCATCGAAGCCTTGGTCGAGGGCACTCGAGGCTCTAACCTGGTTCCTTAGAAACTGGTGCTAGGAATTTTGAGTGATGAGGACTCCTCCCCGATCCGCCAGCTCCTTCGTTCTAGCAGGAACGTCTCTATTTGGTCCGGCTTCTCGAACCAGCCCGACAACCCTCTAAACTTAGTTGACGAGGATTCTGATGCTGGGGAGAGGGTCGACGCTGTCGGGAAGGTTCAGGTTATAGTGGCGGAGCTTCCTTCAACGACGACCCTTTCTTTCAAACCCAGGGTCATTCCTGATTCCACCGTTGACCCTCAGTCGATTAGTCACCTTCGAGATAAATACGGCATCCCTGACATCGTCTCTCTCATAGTCCCCCACAGAAATTTTGACATCTTTAGCCTCCCAAAGGCGTACTTCCCATTCATATTGTAGCCTTCGAGACCGGGGTAAGGCTCAGGCTCCCTCTTTATCCTACCCTTCGACGGGCTCTCAACGCCCTTCAAATGGCTCTGCTCCAACTAATGCCCGGCTTCTGGAGGCACCTAGTCGGCTTCCTCGTGCTATGGAGGAAGCAGTACGAGATGAGCAGCATAACTAGAGACCCCGGGGCTGAGGGGCTTGCTTTTCTTTTCCAGATAGAGAGCCTGGCTGGGGTCCCTCGAGGTCAATTTTATGCCAAAGCCAAGAACAAATTCGATTTCATCATCCCTGGGGCTTCAAAGAAAGACCCTACTTGGAAAAAATAGTGGATACTAGCGGGGGAGATTAGGGGAGCTCCGTTTTCATCGGCGGGCATGAGCTTTCGGTCCCCACTGCTTTCAGGGACAAACCCTCGTGGGATCGGGACTCCTTGCCCGCTGAGTCTGAGGCTGTGTTGAAGACCATCATGGCCAGAATTTATCTGAATTTAAGGTTTCCAACTGCTGACCCCTTCGACCCCCGCAGGGTGAACAAGCACCTATGGATCTCTGATGCTACTCCTCGTAAGTATCTTGCTCTATCACGCTTTTGGGTTGTTGAATGGTTCAATTCTGATATTCTTAACCCCTTTCTTAACAGTGTTTGCTGTTGCTCCAGCTTCTCACGAAGGCCGGTAAGCTCAGACCCCTCCTCCTCCTTCCAGATAGTTTTGGGAGCTTTCTCGGCTGCTTCCATTAGGGCTGCTACCTCGCTCGTTCCTGCTCCACCGCCTTCCCAGGTGAAGTCCAATTCTTGCGTCTCGGGCAGGAAAGGCTCTAAACTAAGGAGGGCCCACTTCCCAAGTCGTTGATAAGTCCACTTCTGCCCTCTCACTAGTAGTTCCTACTGCAACTGATGCTTCTCCAGTCATATCATCTCCTTCTACTAATCCAGCTGCCTCTCGGGTAGTTCAGGTTCCTAGGGATCCCGAGGCCGGTACTCTTGAGATCGCCCGCTCTCGCCCCCGCCAGCAGTCGATCTTGACGGGTCAGGAAGAGGTTTCGAAACAATTTGTTACATCCTGTCTAGGTTTCGGGCTTTCTAGGAAGACCTCGATGCCAGTGGACGTCATGGTTACCAAAGGGTCTGCCCTTCTAGCCGAGGTAATCGTCGCTTTTACTTCCTCGTTAAGTAGCTTGATTTATCATTTTCTAACATGGGTTCCCTTTGTAGGCCTTCAAGTTTCAAGTAGCCATGGGACATCAGATGGCTTCTCTCCATGACCGGGCAACTAAGGTTGAGGCTGAAGCTGAGCGAGCCATGGGGTTGCTGGCACGGGTTCAAACCTTGGTTCAGGAGATGACCTCTAGCCAGAGGGGAATGGAAACACAACTGAATGAGCTCCAGTACAACCACGAGAGGTTGAAACTAGCCTTTGATCAAGAAACTCTCCAGTGGAAGCGACGAGCCAGCCATCGGGATGACTAGAAGGGAGAGACTTAGGCGTTGGATGTCGAGAACCAAGATTTGCAGGCCCAAGTTGCCAAGCCCCAGGCTTAGGTGGAAGCGTCATTCAATGAGTGGTATTTCTATGCCTCATTTCAAGTTACGGAAGCCCCCCCCCTATTTGATATTTCCAGCATCACTGACTGGGACAGAGAAGAGGTTATGTCTCGGGCTGCAGAGATGTCTTGCCTCGAAAATGATGAAGCAGGCCCTTCTACTAAGGAGGAAGCTGGGAAGCGGTTTGAAGTACCAGATATGCCTCCTCCTGTTTTGACCTTCCCAGCGTCAGGTCCTGGTGAATCCTCGAGAGGGGTCCAACCCAAGGAGCTAGAAAGAGACCTTACCGAAGCCTATGTTCCTTCCATGATGCTTTCAGGAGAGAAGACAGCGATGGGCGAGATTATGCCAAAGTAAGTGGCCCATCTTCTTGATGCAGCCATACCGCCTGAAGTTATGGCGATGATCGATGAAGTTGTGGAGGAGGACCCCACTGAGCATCAGGCAATCGAGAAGCATCCTCAAGTGAAGGTGGCAGAGGCGATAGAAACAACCAGCCAGAATGAGCCATCACTAGAAAGGGGAGCATTGGGCGAGGTTCATCCGGTGGAAGAGGAGGTTGGAGGGCATCAAGAGGATGCAGCAGTTTGAATTCTATTTCTTGTAGTTTGTTTTGAATGCCCAGAAAAGGGGGTGGGCATCCCATCTTTACCCGTGCTTGATCATTCATCATTTCATTTTTTTTATAGCCCTAAGTCAGGGGTTGGGCTCTCTGTTTGCTGTAGCCTTATAGGGGAATAGGCTCCCCCATTTATTAATAAAGCTTAACTTGAGATCTGGTTCACATTTTGACTTACATGTACCTGCATCTTTTCTGATCTCCTTCTAGGTTCAACCTCTGTTACAAATCGACTTAGCTTGGGAAGAATAACAAGATAAGAACATTGCTTAAACGTGAAAGTAGACAGCTAGCTCGGGCTTTCTGACTGCCTAGACTTATAGCTTAACGTCTTTAGTCGATAGTCCCTTGTTTGATCGTAGACCTGTTATAGTGAGCAATCACGCATACAAGGAAAATTAGTAACCAGTAATAACTGGGGTATTTATAGTTTAAGTAAATCGAGCCCTCCATCCTTGAGCCCCTTCAGAGGGTTGTAGCCTGAGGGAGACATCAAGTAAAGAACTGTTTAGCCATCTCTTAGGCTAGGGATCGGGAGGGCTTCTGTGCTCTTAAACTTGAATCCTTCTTGGTGGTGGTAGCCCGACCAAGGCATCAGGAGGGCTTATCTAGCTATTTCCTGGTCTTGAAATCTGGATGGCAACTATGCTCTTACACTTCGACTTATCTAAGGGGCGGTAGCCCGACCAAGGAATCTGGAGGGCTATCTAGCTATTTCCTGGTCTTGAGATCTGGATGGAAACTATGCTCTTACACTCAGACTTATCTAAGGGGCGGTAGCCCGACCAAGGAATCAGGAGGGCTATCTAGCTATTTCCTAGTCTTGAGATCTGGATGGCCATTATGCTCTTACACTCAGACTCTTCTAGGGGGTGGTAGCCCAACCAAGGCATCATGAGGGCTATCTAGCTATTTCCAGATCTTGAGATCTTGATAGCAACTATGCTCTTACACTCAGACCCTTCTTGGGGGTGGTAGCCCGACTAAGGCATTGAGAGGGCTATCTAGCTATTTCCTGGTCTTGAGATCTGGATGGAAACTATGTTCTTACAATCAGACCCTTCTTGGGGGTGGTAGCCCGACTAAGGCATTAGGAGGGCTATCTAGATATTTCCTGGTCTTGAGATCTGGATGGCAACTATGCTCTTACACTCAGACCCTTCTTGGTAGGGGGTAGTGCCCGGCCGAGGCATCAGGGGTGGCGAGGGGGCTTCCCCGGACTACCCCTTATCTTGGGATGATAATGTCGAATTTCCCATGTAGACCCAAATCATTGTAGAACATAGTTAAAGATGGAGAAAATAAGAAAAACATGCTTTATTGATATGAAGGATGAAATACATTATTGTCGGAGATAAAAAGAAACTAGACGGAAGCTGCCGGCTCATGAGTCCCCTGTTCAAGGGTAGAATTTTCTTAAGTGATCTGCATTCCAAGTATGATCGATGAGTCAGCCATTCATATCCTCGAGCTTGTATGCCCCATTATGGATCACCATCTTTATTAGGTATGGTCCTTCCTAGTTGTGCCCTAGGACCTTGTCTGACTTATTCCTAGTATTCAACGTTACTTTCCTGAGAACTAGGTTCCCTTATTTGAAGTTTTGGGCTTTAACCCTCCTGTTGAAGTACCTGAAAATCCTGCTTTGGTAGATTGCTACCTTCTCGACTATTCGATCTTTTTTCTCTTCCAAGAGGTCCAAGCTAGCTCGGAGCTTACTTTCATTGCTCCCTGGTTCAAAATGTTGGGCTCTAAAGGAGGTCAATTTATGCTCGATAGGTAGGACTGCTTCAACCCCAAAGGCTAACGAGTAGGGCGTTTCCCCGGTAGTTGTTCTCCTTGTAGTGCGGTAAGCCTAGAGGACCTAAGGAAGCTCTTCTGCCCATATACCTTTCTTCTGCTGTAGTTTTTTCTTCAACAGCTTCTTAATGGTTTTATTTGTGGATTCCACCAGACCGTTGGTTTGGGGGTGGGCTACCGAAGCAAACTGAAGGTCGATTCCCAAGCCTTGGTAAAAATCTTTGAATCGGCCATTATCGAACTGTTTTCTGAGGTCAGCTATAATGACAAGAGGGGTTCCGAACCTGCAAACTACTTTAGTCTTAATGAACCTTGTTGTGTTTTCTTTTGATATCTGGGAGAGCGGTCTGGCTTCGACCCATCTTGTGAAATAATCAATTGCCACGATAGCATGCTTGGCCTGACCCGGAGCGGTAGGAATCAGTTCAATCAAGTCAACTCTCCACATAGCAAAGGGTTATGGTGAGCTAAGGGACGACAATCACTCCGGAGGGAGGTGACTCAAATTTACGGCCTTCAGGCATGCCCCACAGGCTTGCACCAAGCTCTTCACGTCTTGATGGATGGTTGGCCAATAATATCCCATGCGAAGAACCTGATATGCCAAAGCCTCTCCACCAATATGGTTCCCGTATTCCCTGGAATGAACCTCTTTCAAAGCCCACTTGGCGTCTTCTGGGTGTAGACATCAGAGCAGGGGAAGGGATCTTTCCCTCCGATATAGATTCCCATCCACCAAACAATACCAGACCAAGAGCCTTTAGACTCTCCTAGCTTGATCGGGCTCCCCGAGAAGTTTCCCATCCTGTAGATAATCCATTATCGGATTCATCTAGCACGGTTGTCGATCCAAGGTATAAGCTTCCTTACCTGTCATTGTGCTAGGTAGGGGGATCATTTGAAGAGGGACTCCATGGGGTAAGGTCTGGCCACTATATGCAGCTATCTTGGCAAGTACGTCAGCTCGATGATTCAGTTGTCGAGGTATCTGCTCGATTTTGAATCCCTTAAATCTGCCCTTGAGTTGTTGAATCAATTTCAGGTAAGCAATCATATTGTCCCCTTTTTGCCTGATAGTCCCCGGAGACTTGGTTGACCACGAGCGAAGAGTCGCTCTTAACATTCAGGTAAGAAAGGCTTCGTACTCTGCCTCATTGTTCATGACTTTAAATTCAAATCTAAAACAGTGGCAGCACTCAGTTCCTTCTGGGTCGATTAGGACTATACCCTCTCCTCCCCCGGCTTTCCAGGAAGCTCCATCAGTGTAGATGATCCATGACTCGCAACCTTCCGGCCAGTTGTCAGATTCTGGAATCCTCTCGGGGGTTACATCTGCTACCCTAGGGGTTGCTTGTCCTGAAGGTACGGAAACCTCTGCTACAAAGTATGCTAGTGCCTGAGCTTTTATTGCCATCCTAGGCTTGTATCTTAAATCAAACTGGGTAAGCTCCAGCGCCCATAAAACCAACCTTCTGGAAACATCCAGCCTTTGTAAGAATTGACGGAGGGGTTGGTACGTCACCATTGCTATTGAATGAGCATGGAAGTAGGGACGAAGCTTCCTTACTGAGGTCAACAAGGCGTAAGTGAGTTTCTCCAAAAGAGTATAGTTTTTTTTGGGATTGGTTAGAGCGTGACTCATATAGTAAATAGGTCACTGGACCCTATCCCCACATTCCTTGACCAAGGCTCCGCTTACGGCAGTTTCTGATACGGCCAAGTATATTTGAAGCTCTTCTTCAGGACTTTGCTTAACCAGCAGTGGAGGGCTTGATAGGTATTTTTTCAAGGCTTGAAAATCTTATTCGCTCTCCTGATCCCATTTATGTTTCTTCCCTGCTTGATGGCTTTGAAGAATGGTAGACACTTATCGATGGACCGAGAGATGAACCTATTGAGTGCTGTTACCTGTCCGGTCAAGGCTTGAACCTGTTTAAGAGATGTGGGGGATTCTAGATCCAGGATAGCCATGATCTTTTCCGTTTTAGCATCTATGCCTCTCTCATTAACCATGAAGCCTATAAACTTCCCCGCAGTTACCCCAAAGACGAATTTGGAAAGGTTCAACCTCATCTGGTTCTCCCTTAGAATCATGAAGGTTCTATGAAGGTCATCCAGGTGGCCTTCCAAGGTTGAAGACTTGGTGATTATGTCGTTAATATACAACTCCATTGACCTTCCAATTTCGAGCTTGAACAACCGATTGACTAGCCGCTGATAAGTAGCTTCAGCGTTCTTGAGACCGAAAGGCATCACCTTATAGCAGCACAAGCCTTGCGCCGTGATGAAACTTGTTTTTTTCCTAGTCCGCAGGGTGCATCATAATCTGATTGTACCCTGAAAATGCGTCCATGAAGCTCATGAGCTTGTTTCCGGAGGTAGAATTGACCAGCTGATCAATTTTTGGTAGATGGAAGCTGTCCTTCGAGCATGCCCGGTTGAGGTCGGTGTAATCTACACACATGTGCCACTTTCCATTTGCCTTTGAGACCATGACCACTTTGGCAATCCACTCGGGATAACGTGCTTCTCGAATGAAGCCCGCCCGGGTCAGTTTGTCTACCTTTTCCTGAACCGCAACATTTCTTTCGGTGTTAAAATGGTGCCTTTTCTGTTTAATTGATTTGAAGGTCGGATCCACTGCCAATCGATGAGCAGCTAATGTCATCAGGATCCCTGGCATCTCAGCATGACTCCAAGAAAAAATGTCATTGAATTTTGTGAGGAGCTTGATCAAGCCCTTTTTCATTCCTGGCTCAAGAGTGGCTCCGATTTTGACAACTTTTGAGGGATCGCCTATTCGGACAGGAATCTCTTCTAACTTATCCAATGGATTGCCTGCTGGCCCATTCCCTTCTTTGTTCCTACATACCGGGCATTATGAGGTCGTCTTCAAGGTGATCGGTGGACCCTACATCTCTGAGGCTTAGTGTAGGGGTTGCATTTTCTTGGATCGTTGTCACCTGGGCGAGTTGTTTTGCTAGAGCTGCTGGGTTGGCCAATACTGCATAGCATCTCCTGGCTTCTTGTTGATCACCCCGAACTTCCCCCACCTTGTCTCCTATTGGGAACTTCAGGACGTTGTGGTAAATAGAAAAGACCCCTTTCAAGGATGATAGAAATGGCCTCCCTAATATTGCATTGTAAGCCGATGAGGTATCCACCACCACGAAGTCGGTTATGATATTCTGCTGGAGAGGTGTGGCTCCAATGATCACTGGTAGGAATTTTGATCCCACGGGTGTGATTGAGTCCCTAGTGAACCCATATAATGGAGTAGTGCAGCTATTGTAACACCATTGTTTCAAGTTTAGCTTTTCCAAGGTATCTTTAAACAGAACGTCAAAACTGCTACCTGTGTCGACGAGCACACGGTGTACCATGCAGTTTGCCATCTGTATTGTGATCACCATAGGGTAATCATGAGGTTACACGGTGTTGTAGACGTCCACTTCGGTGAAAATGATTTGTGACAGCTGGAAGGGGTTGGTTGGTCTCTGGTCCTCTTTAAAGATATCACGCCCCTCGTCCGTACAAGGGATTTTCCTCGCATGGTTTTTCCTGGAACTATTAGAGAAGCCGGCTAGAGTAGCCCTCCCCCACTGATAGTATGTATTATCTGAATCTGCTGCATCAGGTCCGCCTACTCCCCTTTCATTTTCTCGGCATGTTCTCGGATCTTGGCTTGCACCTCCCTTCCAGTTTGAATGTTCTTCCTGACTTGCTGTAAGAATTCCACCAGGCATCATCCCCTTATCAAAGGCTCGATATGGTTCTATAGGTTGTAGCATTCTGAAGTGTTGTGCCCCACGTCCTTGTGAAAATCACAATATTGTTCTTATCGACTGGGGCTTTCATAGGAGCGGGCTTCTGTAACAAACCCTTGTCCCGAATGGCGAGATAGACTGTTTCACGGGATGCATTTAAAGAAGTGTAATGATCGTACCCCATCTCATCGCGAGCTATAGGGGCCACTGTCCTGGGAGGTGGTGAAGCTTGAGGAGGAGTTCGTTTATCTAGATATCTTTCCGATCTGGGTTGAGAAAGGGGGAAGTGGTATGTTGATTTATTAGGGGGTTTGTTCTGGTTTTTCTGAGCTTGATAGGGTTTGGGAGCTTCCTTATTTTGTTGTTTTACGGCTCTCATGTCGTCATGTTCTATCTTGACCTTGAGCTGTTCGTCGACCTCAATGTGCTCTAGAGCCTGATCATAGGCTTCTTAGTAGGTTTCTAGAGGTCTCTTGGCAAGAGATCGGAAATCCCCCCCCCCCCCCCCCCTACAGGTTCCTTTTGAAGTTGGCAAGGGTTTCTTTCTCAGTGAAGACCCCTATCTGGATGACTTCCTTGTGGAAACACTCGACATAAGCCCGTAAGGTTTCCCCTCTCTCCTGGATCACGTACTGTAGGTGGATTGGGGTCCTTCAACCGGGGCTTAACTCCCTGGAATTATGAGCAGAAATCGGTTGATAGCTTGGTGAAGGAATCCACACTTACAGCAGGTAGTTTCCTAAACCAGGTTTTTACTTAATACGTGAGTGTAGTGGGGAACATTAGACACATAGCGGCCCTGGTCGTGTTCTGGACCTCCATTTGTTGAACGAAGCTCTCTAATTGGCTCAGGGGATCCTCAGTCCCAGAGAATCTGTCAGTTGGCATTTTGAATTTGGGTGGGAACTTCGCCTCCCTGATCCTTCTGGTGAAGGGAGCATTCATTTCACTTAGAGGATCTTTCTTGTCCTCCTTGTACTTTCCCTTCTTTATCAATTGGACCTCCTTCTGAAGCTCTGCCTACTGGTCATTTAGACGTTTGCTTTCGGATTTCCTTGAGTTGATCTCGGTTTCCTCACCATCGAATCCTTATGAAGAACTAGCGACCTCTTCCGGTTTCTTCTTCAGAACGGGTTTGCTCAGGGGCTTTGCTGACTTTCTTCTTCCCTACCCCGGGCTTCCCTCCTTGAAGTCGTTGGGTAGAGAAACTCTCCCTACTCTCAGGGAAGGATGTCCACCGCAGATTTGACTTGCCTTAGTTGGTAGCGTGACAGTGCTTCAAGAACGGGGGGAATGGGCCCTAACCTGTCCCAGATTGAGGTTCGGAGTCCCGTTCTATTACGAGCTGGTTCACGAGATTTTTGCTTTTAAGAGAATAGATTTCAACACATGAGCGTGTGTGTGCAAGTGGCTCGTCATCCCATTTCTGTTTTTCAACCCGAGCTCATTTGATTTTCAACTAAACTTCTTTTTAAGCCTTCCTCCTTTTTTTTAGGCTTTGAATCAAAGATTTTTTTTTATGATTTCATTTCAACACTTCTTTGAGTTTTTTCATTTTTTTTACATAAACAAAATAAACTTCATGACGGCTTTCACTCATCACAATGGTGTAGCTCTTTCCAACATTGGGTAGCTTTCACAACCAATGTGTGTAGCCTTTTTCATGAAGCTGCTCGTCGAGTTCTATGTAATTGTCGAAGCAAAATGGATACTAATCATAGGTCATTTTAAATGTACTAAAGCATAAAAACTTCAAAGGTGTATCCAATGTTTACATATTATTAAACTCAACCTACTAGCAAAACATATAAGAGAAGCAAGGTGCGATTTTAAGAAAACCAAGATTTTATGGCTAATAAGCACATGATCTAAGAGCAATAAGTAGAGACTTATTCAAGATCATTACTTCTCTAATGAGTAGCTTTCAAAGAATATGAAGCTCATATTTTCAAAAGTAATGTCACTCAATATACCATACACAAACAATCATCAAAGTTAAGATCAATGTGAACAATATAACTATTAGATCCTAAAATAGCAAATGTCAATGAGAACCATATGTATGCTATACAAAATTCTCTAATATGACATGCTATGAGATGTATGTCAAGAATTGAGTCAAAAGATGAATATCTAAGAGAATATGCATTAGAGTATAGAGATACCTTTTTCCACATTATATTCACCAAATATCATACTTCCGCCCTTTTTATGAGCACTCTTGCCTTGAATGTCCTCATGACACCAAGTTGATAATGTTTCACAACAAGAGTATAAAAAGCATAATATCTCAACCCAATCAACACATATAACAAAAGAACTTCTTCAAAGTTAATCAACTAATTTTGACCATCATAACAATCATGATGTGAGATAACCAAGTTCATATCAAAACATGGAGTATTCAAAGCTAGCAAGGAAGAATTCTCAACACAATTGATATTTAGCCTCAAAGCTATCTCACATGTGCTTCTTATTTTAGTGATAAGAGCACTCACCCTTGAACCACTTGTTCTTGGGTGTACCTACATAAACATTTCCAATATCATCCTTGACAACAATGTTAAATCTAGAGTAAAGTCCTTCAATGACTTGATTAACAAGAATATCATTAACACACTCTTCCTTAACATTTTCAACACAAGCTTTGTCAAGTTGAACAAGATTAGAATTCTTTCTACTCCATAACTTTTTCTCATGCTTAGCAATAGTATCATGTTTCTCAACTTTCAAGGCCTTAGCATGTTCAAGTTGAAGTTTAATCTCTTTATCCCTAGATTCATTTCCTAATTTGTATTTTTCAATATATTTATAACACCTTAGCTTAATGTGACCTATTGTGTTGCAATAATGGCAAATTGGAATAAAAGATGAGATTGTACCTTTTGGAGTTGAACTAGTTTCACTAGGAGTTTGCAAAGATACCTTGTTTGCCAACTTCTTCTTGGCTTTTGATCTTCTCTTATTGTGTGGTTTTTTATCAATCACGACTTCATCAAAATGTGTAGGAAGTGATGCTTCCAAGAGCTCCTCTTCAACTTCCAAGTCATCTTCACCACTATGAGAGTTAACAAGATTCCTAACACTAGACACACTAACCGAATCATTTACTAAATCCTTGATAGCCTCCTTAGCCGTGTCTATTTCTTCCATCAATTTTTGTTCTCTCTTCTTCAAAGAAGATATCACATTATCCTTCTCAAGGTTTATCATTTCAAGTTCTCTAAACTTCTTCATAATATCACCTTTTTCACCAAGAAGTCTACGAGTAACAACCACAAACTCATCTAGTTGCTTCTTGATCAAATCATCCTTTTTAACTACTTCTATTTGAGCATTGTCTCTATCTTCTTCAAGCTTTTCTATCTTTTTCAACAACTCAAGATTAGTAGGAATGGAACTAAAGCTTCTAAAATGATTTGTATCAAGGTTCTTGTTTAAAGATATTGTACTACCGACATCTAGTGGAGAATGAGAAGCCGTTAGAGCTACAAAGTTGCTCACCAACTCTTCATCACTTGAAGACTCACTACTAGAGCTCTCATTGTCACTAGAATTATCTTCACTCCAAGTAGCCGCCAACACTTTGCCTTCCTTGTTTTTCTTTGATGGCTTCTTGGTGCACTCACTAGCAAAGTGACCAAAACCTTGACAATTATAGCATTGAACCTCTTTCTTGTTCATGGCTTGACTATTCTTTATAATCCTTAGAGATGATGTTCTCTTAACTCCTTTTTCCTTAGAAGACTTGCCTTTAGGCTAGGCATTCTTCTTTAGAATCTTCTTGAACCTTCTAACCAAGAGAGCCATTTCTTCATTTTTATCATCACTCTCCTCCTCTATAGCATTGAGAGCGATTCCCTTACTCTTGATCTTTGGCTTTAAGCACATCTCATAAGTTCGTAGAGACCCAAGTAACTCATCAATATTCATACTATCCATATCCTTGCTTTCCTCAATGGCCGTCACCTTTGATTTGAATCTCTTAGGTAGAGACCTAAGGATTTTCCAATTTAAACGCTCTTTTGAGATAGGTACTCCAAGTACTTGACATTGGTTAGCTATGTTAAGAAGCCAGAATTGGAAGTCTTCAAACTTTTCTTCCTCACCCATACTTAAACCTTCAAATTGTGATGCCAACATTTGAAGTCTCGATTTCTTCACCGCTAAGGTTTCTTCATTAGTAACTTTGAGAGTATCCCAAGCTTCCTTTATGGATTCAAGATTTTGAATGTAAGAGAATTGATGCCCATCAAATCCTCTAAAGATGGCATTCATAGCACGATGGTACCATTTAGCAACCTTAAACTCATTCGTTGTCCATTCACTCCTTGGCTTGAGTATCATGGTTCCATCCTCTAAAACCTTGGTAGGAGGACTATAACCTTTTTCCACTACAATCCAAGCCCTTTCATCAATAGAGCGGATGTAGGCTTTCATCCTCAACTTCCAATACCCATAGTTAGTGCCACGAAGTAATGGTGGCCTAGTATTTGAGGCTCCTTCTTCCATTACATCATCTTGTAAAACCATGACTTCAAACACCTTGCAAAAACTGTGAAATTATCATCCCGGACTCACACTAAGTGCAATATAGTGTCTTGCTCTGATACCAATTGAAAATACAATCACGATTAAATGCTCAAGGCTAACCTAGAGGGGGGGGTGAATAGGTTAGACACCTTTTTCTACTCCCTTAGAAACAAACAAAAGTTTGTCCCTCTGGATTGCTTGTATCACAATATATATATTAATTAAAGACAATTAATCAATATATAAACACAAGTAAAGTGTGATACAAACAAGTAATTGTAACACATACACAATCTATTTTATAGAAAGGAAGTCAACATACATAGAGAGTTCTATCCATAATACAAATATTAGAGAGATAGGGATAGAGAAAAGTTGACACAAGATATAACGTGGTAAACCTCTGAAGAGGAAACATCCACGGGCTAGCAGCCACCAGCAAACAAAATCCACTAGTAGATAAGACAAGTTCAATCTCTCAAGTGACCTCTTCACTTAGAAACTACCCTTCTATTCTACTCTAAAAGTTGTCACCCTATGCTCAACAATTCGAGGCTTCACACCTCTTGTCAAGACTTCCTTGCTCACCTTATCCGGATCCTCACGACCCAAGGCAAGACTTCTTGCTCAACTAAGTCCTCACGACTCTAGTCAAGACTTCCTTGCTCACCTATCCGAGTTCTCCCAACTCTTGGCAAGACTTCTTGATCTACTATCAAAGGCTTTACACCTTTAGCTAAGACTTCATTGCTCGACAATCCAAGGCTTCACACCTCTTGCCAAGACTTCTTGTTCAACACCATAGGTCTCACACCTATTGTCAAGACTTCCTTCTCACAAGGAATCTAGGTGATCATGAATGCAAAACGCAAACAAGCATGCAACATAGAATGCTATGATCAACACATCCTATGGAAAATACTAGACATGAGCATGAATGCACAAATCACATATAGTTTAGTCTATCATGCATGTATAAACAATCTAGATCATATAAGATATGTCCAACAATAATCACAACCTAGATACATGCATAGATCTAAACTTGAATCATAAGATATGATCACTAAATCACAAGATCAAGTTTAAATCACACAAACCAAAAACATGCTAAAATCATATGACAAAGTCAAATAGATTTAAGCAAAAGTTCTAGAGCATATTCCTAATCATAGATTCAACAAATCACATGAATAGCTCAAAAGAACATAAGCACATGTATTATGAGAGAATTTTGGCCAAGAGAGCCTAATACATGTGAGGAACTATTTTTCTCAAAATCAATCAATCAAAGATCATCAAATAGTCCTAGAATCAAAGCTAGCACAATACAATCTCAAACATATGATAACATAGGCAAAATCAAAACCTAACTCAACATGTATGATTTCAATTGAAACTCAATCTAGCTTTAAAAGTGTTCAAAACACAAATAAAAACCCTCACAATATACAAATATATGTAGAAGAAGAAAACCTAAGGCAATTGACCAAGTTTTAAAAGAAAACTTTGAGAGAAAATCAATACCTTAGTTGATTTAGGTGCAGTCCCATTTTTTTGTATGATTAGACATCAAAAACAGTAGCAAAATTAACTCAAACCTTCAGAGAAAAGATGGAGGATGAATAGATGAACACTCTAAACTCAAATCAGAGTTCAAATGAAGAAGTTATGGTATTTGGAAGATGAGAAAATTTAGAGAGAAAATTTTTGCACACTTGATTTGAATTTCTTCTTAGAATGAAATGTGAGAGGGAAATAGTTTATAAAGGAGTGGGAAACTTGGACAAGTGAAATGACCAAGAGGGGCAAGATGAAGCCAAGCAAGCTTGCTGTCCGAGATGGCATGTGGGCATCTCGGGGCAGCAAGCCTTCTGCCGCGAGATGGCCACGCGCCATCTCGGGAAAGAACTGTATGCTTGCTTCTTTCTCCTTCCACCATCCTTCGTGTTCTTCGACCGTTCTCCGGCATCTGAACTCGAAATTTGAATCCGTTTATAGATTATGAACCATAACTCTCACATGAACATGGACATATAAGATACTCAACCCAAAAAATAATAATTCGACTCGATATGCGAATACGAAGACAATGTATGCAACATGAGTTGAAAGTGTAGTATCTTTTGACTTAGAACTTGAAATCAATAGTATGAGTAACCGAAATGACCGGAACTCAATCAAGAATGATTTAAGACTAAATCCAAGTTCAATATCCATGTTATACAAACATATACACATACAAACACAATTCACACTAGAATGCAAACTACATAGAGATAGTCTCCAATCATGTATATTCCAAAATATGTTATTTCCATATCAATGCATGAGCATTCATCTTCAAGTGTATGAATGTGTTATATATGGTACACAACAATATAGGGACACATATGAATGAATTTTATGTGTGTGCCTATAATGGTGCACAATGATGCAGGGATACAAATGTATGATATGTGTGTGTGTGCCTAAGCCTTGTAAGAGAAAGATAGGGTCTTAGTATACCTTTGTATAACCATATTGCATCCTTTCTCTTTGAAGACTTAGAACTTTCTTTGACTTGTTATTTCTTCTTCCTTGAAGCTTGAATCATCATGAATCTAAACAACTAAATCATTACAATTAAACATCATTTTGATATGGAATTAATGGCAACACAGACTAAAACCTAACACTTTTCTCACGTATCCAGAAACTGACGTCAACAAATGAATTTGTCGTAATTTATATTGATAAGCTCTTTGCATATTTTAGATGTATAAATGCTAAGAAAACTCTTTGTGTAACAAACATATGGCTATAGAACAAAACTACTTTGAGCGTGAGGAACTCTGTGAAACTGATGAAGAACATTCAGCTTTTTTGAGTGTAACATCTTCTTTGACTCAATAAATTAATTTGTGGTCACTTGTACTACTGGTCTTGCACTTACGAGTGGCTCGATGTTGAAACTTCCTCCCTTAATGCAGATGAACAGTTGTAGAACTGCCCTATCTATTTGATGTTTTCTTGCTTTTAGAATGAATGTTTAGTGTTTTTTTTAAAAATAATGTAATTTTTGGTGCTTCAAAAACAGAAGAAGAAATGTTTGGTATTTCAAAAAACAAAAAATAGAACCAATGCTTAGCGTTTCAAAAAATAAAAAAGAATGAACTATATGATATTTGATAAGTTATGTTTATCAAATTAATGAGTAGCTAACATTCTCATCTGGTCTAAAATAAAACTAACTAGTATGTAACATTGAAAGTGGACATAGAAAGTAATTAACATGTAACATGTAACATTGAAATTAAAGTGAAATGTATGCTGAAAACTAATTGGCATGTAACTTCAAATTTCACTAATTGACATATAACCAGAATATGACTAATATGTAACTTATTGAATACAACTAATATGTAATTTGAAAATCAACCAACATGTAACTTGGAAATTGATTAGCATGTAACTTAGGAACTAAAGTTACATGCCAATTGTATTTTGAATGATTTCAAATAACATGTCAATCATATGTTACGTTACATGATGCAAGTCATATGTAACTTTACTTAAATTAAATTCACAAATAATCCAAACTTCAAAATTTACAATATTTTAATATTCCAACTCTATTTACATAGTTGATCAGATTCAATAACTACTAGAATATAAACCAACTTCACCAACATTTTCAAGATTTTTTGGAAACGGTATATGATGCAATTCTAGTGACCTAGTCTTGCGATCTATGGAGGCTACCACCTCTTCAGTCTTCAACATTATCTCCGTACCAATGCTCGCAAACATAAATGTTTGCACAACCTTTAACATGGAAGAAATATGGCTCATATGAACCCACACTTGCACAGGGAACATAAACACTTTAGGGGTCGAAAAATTATTGTCACTATTTGAGGGGTGTGTTGCGCAAATATCACCATTTCACTAATATATGTTTAAAAGGCACCAAAAGAGTCTTTGAGACAAAAATACCCCGAAATATTTTAACAGTGAGGAAGTTGTCGTTTTCAAAGTCAGAGAGAAGCAACAGTCAAACCAACAGGAAAGTAATCGACGGTGAAGTGATCGGAAGAGCTGCAATTGACAAAGGTAAGATTGGTTATTTTTCCTCGTTTTTGTTGTTGTTAACTTGCATTACATGTTTAAATTGATTTTTGTTGATAGCAAATGTAGAAACCGGTTAAAATAGATATGTGAGAATGATTGTGGTTTAGGTTAGGGTTTGTAATTTGGTTGAATATCAGTTGAGGAAGATGAAATCTGAGTTATCGAGACTTATTTGTTTAGTCGAGCTTTTTTTTCATGAAAATTAGGTTTTGGTAAATCGAGCTTTTTTGAAAAGGAATCGAGCGATTTTGAAAATGAATCGAGTTTTTTTGAAATTGAATCGAGTTTTTTTTAATAGGTTTCGAGTTTTTTTGAATAGGTTCGAGCTGTTTTTGAATTGGATCGAGCCATTTTAAAAAGGATCGAGCTATTTTGAATAGGTTTCGAGGTTTTTTGAATAGGTTTCGAGGTTTTTTGAATAGGTTCGAGCATTTTTGAAAAGGGATCGAGCCTTTTTTAAAAAGGATTGAGCCTTTTTTAAAAAGGATTGAGCCTTTTTTAAAAGGATCGAGCTTTTTTGAAAATGAATCGAACTTTTTTTGAATTGGATCGAGCCATTTTGAAAAGGATCGAGGTTTTTTGAATAGGTTTCGAGCTTTTTTGAAAGGGATCGAGCTTTTTTGAAAGGGATCGAGCTTTTTTGAAAGGGATCGAGCTTTTTTGAAAAGGAATCGAGCTTTTTTGTAAAGCAATCGAGCTTTTTTGATAGGGATCGAGCCTTTTTGAAAAGGAATCGAGTTTTTTTATAAATCGAGCGTTTTTGAAAGGGATATAGCTTTTTTAAAGGGGATCGTGCTTTTTAAAAAAGGATTCGAGCTTTTTTAACAATGATTCGAGCTTTTTTCAATAGGTTCGAGTTTTTTTTTAATTGGATCGAGCTTTTTTATTTGTTCTGTTTAATGATGTTGTATTTCTGTTACATTGTAGATGAGAATTAGGTTGAGGGATTCGCTTAAAACTCCAGAAGGATACTAGTACGAGGGCAAATTGACACGACACAACCATTTTGATGCCATCGTCCATATAGATGACGCGCTGAACCGTGTCCCTGTAGAATTTGGAGATGAAGACTGCCGGCGGTTCATGGCGTCATGTTTCGGGCATTTCCTAACAATGCATAGGGAGATAAAGTTTTCCGGTGGTATTATCCATCGGTTGCTTTTGAGGGAGCTCCATCATAACGGCCCAACAGATGAGATGCACTTAATGTTAGGAAACCAGTCGGTGAGGTTTTCGAAGGTGGAATTTTGCCTGACCACCGGACTGCGTTTTGGAATTGTACCAGAGACCACCATGTATACAGCAGTGGAGAATAGCATACATGAGCGGTACTTTCCTGGAGCCGAGGAGGTGTCGCTGGAGCAGATTAGGGGTGTTGTCACCGACGCAGAGTTCGAAAAGGCGTATGATGCTGTCAAGCTCTGCCTCTTATATATGCTGAACTGAATACTGATGGGGGTGGATGAGAGATTCAAGATTCCAGTTTGGCAGTTTCGGCTGGTTGAGGAGCTTGATGCATTCCCGTGTGGTGCCCACGTGTACAGACATTCTATTTACTCATTAAAGCATGCGTTTGACGGGCGAAAAGACGGGTTCGAGCGACGCCAGCAGGAAAAAGGCGCTGACGTACACAGGGTGGAGACCTACAACATATGCGGTCTATTTCATGCCCTATTGTTATAGTCCTGATGGTTGGAAGAGGACCTTCTGACGGTCCATGGAGCAACCACGAGTGGAAACCACCTATGGCACGAGGTTGACCTGGTAAGTGTTACATGATGGAGATGATTAAAAAAAAAACTGTTCGTATATCCTCAGCTAACACGGCATGCAAACTATTACAGGTGCTGATTCCATGCAACGTTGGGGCCCAACATTGGTTGGTGGTGAGCGTCGACCTTTGTCGTAGGAAGATTGACATTTATGACCCCTGGAGACAGGAAGTCCCTTATCAGATCAGGCACCAGCAGGTCCGGCCATTACGGTGGCTTTTACCCTCCATGTTGAGAGACGCGGGGTTCTACACAGTACGATGAGCTGGTCGTCAGGCGTTCTCTCGGGAAAATAGGCCCTTCTCGGTCAGCCTGGTGCATACTTCTATAGTCCCCCAACAAAAGAAATCGTAAGACATTCTATTTCATTCACGTGTTTAGATATTCTTTATGAACGATTTCTAATGGTGTTTTATGTGCCGAATTGTAGAGTTAATTGTGGTCCCCATACTTTGAGACTTATCGAGTACATACTGGGGGGTCGAAGTCCTTTTGATTGGTCAGAGGACAACATGGGGATCATTCGGGAGAAAATGGCTGTGGAGATTTTTTCTAACTCCAGGACCGCCAAGTGATTTTTTATATATTCCCATCTTATATGTACACAGACATGTAATTAATTCATGAATATTAATTCGTTCATTATTCATTCATTAATATTAATTCATTCATTAATAAGTAATTATTGCAAATCCAAATTATTACAATCTGATACACATCCAAAAGATTTCAATGTGATCGAAACTTTGTCATTCATTCCCTATTAAAGTCAACCTTAAGGCACGTTTGTTTGTTGTGTCCAATTGAATGGCAGATGCTATTCTTACGACGGTATTCATCGGGAACACCTCTTCTTGTACCTTCATTAATCATAGATGGATTAGGACATCTCCTGGAATTATGCCCTGGTTGTCCACATATTCTACAAGATTGTGTAGTTGTCCTCTCCGAAGAAGAGACATGGTGACCCGCCCTCGGGCGTCCTGCTTGTCTCCTGGAGTTTGGATTCAAAATTACCCTCTGAGCAATGTCAGATGGAACAACCCAAGTGGAAGGATGGCCCACCGGTATAATAGGAACAGAGTACGCTTTAATAACTGCCTGTCTCTTGCAGTAGTCCGCACACAAAGTTCTGAAGTCCAAGTAACATTGAAAACGATCAACTTCACCGAGAAAATGATCAGTACGAACACAAAGTTGTGAAGCCCAAGTTTCATTAATGTACCGTGTCGCCGTAACGGCGTGAGAACTTAGAAAATGATCCATTTGAAATTTGATGCAAGTACAAGTCTTCCGGGCTTAGTCAACAGTCCACTGATTTCCAGACCGTTTGATCGAGAAAATGTTATAGTCGACTAGATTTACGGTCAAATAACCACACTTCTCCACACGTTTTAAGAGCACAAGATGTGCTGCATCGGTCAAATGATGATGCATGGTTTGTGCAGCTCTATAGCGATCTTGAAACCACTGTTGCAGTATATTCCTAATGAACTCAACTAGAGTCAACACAGGCAGTAGGCATGCAAATTTTAGGCATGAGTTATGCAATATGCAGCATTAGTCGTCATCACCCTGTACCTTCTTTCCGGGCAGTGTATACGGGACCACTTGTGTGGACCGGCATCAATTACATAATCGTATTCATTCTGGTGCAAGTTTCTTAACTCTTCCATATGCTGGTTATATTCAAACTCAGTGTATGTGCGGGCTGCTTTGTCCATTATTGCGGTAACATCCTTCCTATGAAAATTCTTTTTGACATTTTCAGCAAAGTGCCAACAACATATGGTATGGGTGGCATAAGGGAACACTTTAGAAATCCCTGCTTCAATGCTTGCATGCCTATCAGAAATGAAAACTAGCTCATCAATATGACCTAGGGAACCCTTCAAGCAATCCAAAAACCATTCCCATGAAAGGTTGTTTTCTGAGTCGCCGTACCCAAAAGCAATTGGATACACCTGTTCGTTCCCATCTTTTGCTGTTGCAACAAACATTGTACCCCAGAATCGTCCATTCAAATGGGTACCATCAACGACAATGACTGGACGCATACAAGTCCAAAATCTTCTAATTGAGGCACCAATCGACATGAAAAAGTACAAAAATTTACCATCTTCGTCGCACTGTAAGTCAGTGATTGTGCCGGGATTTTATTGTTCCAAAACGTAACCACATGATGGAAGCAGTTGGAAGGTTTCATCATACGTTCCATATGTTAGTGACAACGCATAATCGAGGGTGGCATGTTCCTTACTGTACATGATTTGGATTCCAAACATTGATTTCATGTCGGCGATTATGTCCTTCGGACGCATTAGTCAACCAT
The DNA here is from genome assembly GCA_032871835.1 of Dipteronia dyeriana. Lineage (NCBI taxonomy): Eukaryota > Viridiplantae > Streptophyta > Magnoliopsida > Sapindales > Sapindaceae > Dipteronia > Dipteronia dyeriana. The sequence continues at coordinate 88,980,127 of CM065300.1, read as the reverse complement.
CTTGTTGTTGCAATCTAGGTGCAATTACTTCTCCAATTATGACTACACTAGCTTGTCGGTGCAGACGGTGAATTTCCTCTAACGGAAAAGTGTGTTCGTTGACAAAACTTCTTACTTGAAAGTATGTGCCTTCATCTCTCCTCACCGCTCTTAACTTTCACTTACAATTTCCCATCAAACAAACTAGATGTAATGTTGTCTTATTGGACCTTTTCACATTCCACTCGAAGTTCTGCCGCATTGCAAAATGGCCTCTTAGTCTCTTCAAATCCTTTTTCGTTGGAAAAAATTGGCCTTTATATATCATGCTTGTAGGTTCATCTTCAACCAAGTTCCTGCTTCCACTCATACCAAACGAGTATGATTTTGCTCATGGAATAACCCATGTTATGGCATTATCAGAATCATCTGGAGTTACATTAGCCTCCCCTCAGAAGTCCAGCTATATCTGGTGCACTGGAACTAAATCTGTGTACATGTCTTACACGTTTTTCGATTTTGACAGGTTCTGCATCATCCCGATTGTCCTCTACATTTTCTACAGAATTGAAATTGCCCTCATTATCCACCTCATGATTCACCCCAACATTCAGTGTTGTATTCTCCTCATTGTTGATGTCATTATAGATCTCATTGTATTGGTGGTTGTAATCTCTACCATTCATCTCAATATGACAACCAAATACATCGTCGAATTGAGGTCCCGATCTATTATCATGGGCGGCTACTTCCAGTGGGACAACACATATGTTTTCCCGACCATCAATCCCACTTCTTTCTGTGAACAACTGGTTGCTTCCGCCTGACGATTGAAATTATTTGGTGTTATCAGGATGAGGGATATCTTTACCAAAGACACCTTCTGCTGGACTCTCGATTATACTAACACATACTTGAGGGATCACCCTATCTTCCCCTAGTATAAACTGAACATCATCATTGTTTCTTATAAATGTACGACATGTAATCTCAGGAACAATTGATAGAGACTGTAGCTCAGCACTGTATTTGTTCTCATCAAACTTCACAATGATTTGCACGATCGACATCGGTTCGTTGTAACTCAAATTCTTTGACACATACAAACCTTGGTTATCGGAACCTAAATACCTGATTTCCGTCTGGTAATTGTTCTCATCGACCGTTATAAGATATGACTATTCTCACCCTATCCATTGTCCTGTCAAAACCAACATCAAAAACCATTAATAAGAAAAAAATATTTCATATTAAATTTACAATTATAAAAGATTAAACAAAAATCAAAAGTGTAAGATATGAAGTTTTTTTTAAACTGATAGAGCTTTTTTTGTACATGATCGAGCCGTTTTTGTACATGATCGAGCTTTTTTGTTCAAAACCGAGCTCTTTTTCTATATAATTGAGCTTTTTTTCATATGGCTCGAGCTTTTTTCAAATATGGCTCGACCTTTTAATTTTACGGATCGAGCTTTTTTTTTTAGGAATCGAGCTTTTTTGTGAGGGATCGAGCTTTTTTTGTACGGGATCGAGCTTTTTTTGTGCTGGATCGAGCTTTTTCGGTGAGGGATCGAGCTATTTGTATGAGGGATCGAGCTTTTTTTGTCAAGGATAGAGCTTTTTTTTGGGATCGAGCCTTTTTTCTGATGGATCTAGCCTTTTTTCGAGGGATCGAGCTTTTCTTTTTACGTATCCAGCATCTATTTTTTGGATCGAGCTTTTTTTCATATGTTTCGAGCTTTTTTTCAAATTTTCGAGCTTTTTTACAAATGTTTCGAGCTTTTTTTAAAACCTTTCCAGCTTTTATGCCTAAGATTAAAAACTTGTTTGCACCACTACAACTCAACTCGGCCAAATATATATACAAAAAAATATGCATACATGTTCATTCATTATTTGTAAAAAGTTTACAACTCCAGGACATCAACATAAAAAAATTGAGACAACATGTTCATAAATGTTCATACAGTGTTATACCACATAGAAATACAATAAAAAATAGAAATGAAGATCAGAAATATTAATTTACCTTTTTCTGCAATATCTGGAATGGAGCTCATTTTCTGAAGAAAAAATGGAGTAGGTGATTGATTTTCAGACAACTAAATTGGACGACAGCCTTTAAAGAATAAAATATCAATTATTTAAGGGCAATTTCGATAGCTCACCATAATAGGTGCCTTTTAAACTTAACTTATTATAACGGTGACATCACTGCAAGGGACCAAAAAAAATGTGACATTCCTCACCATTTCCACAACACTTTATGTCTTAACTCGTATCTGCAACTTGTATCTGCTCGTCCTATGCAACTCAATTCTACTTGCATTAGCAAAATGAAAATAAATACTTATATAAATCAGTTGTCACTAGATTTTTGTGTTGTATCAAAAACTAGCTTAAAATGATAATTTTTATGTTGATCACTTGTTGAACATTATTATTACGATTAATAATAAACATGTAATCAAAAAAATAAAATATTCGGATTAATACCTTTCACCAATTGCAATCCAAATCGTACAGCGGAAGCGGGATCGTGAAATGGTTGTATCACTGGTCGGAGAAAGATCACAGATTTTGGAATCCGGAAAGTTCTCTCAAATCACCGTGCAATTTGTTGTCACTGGAAAAGACCAGCAACATAGAAACTCTGTATACTGTGATATTGTACGCTTTGAGAAACTTAGATAATATAATAAACGGATATCATACTTTGCTATTTATAGAGTCCAGACTCCTATCTGGATGGATTCTGATATTCAAATTTAAATAATATTTAAATTTAATATATTATTTATCCATTTAACCCTTTATCTTATCAGTTTGAATTTAATCTAATTATCATTATCTCTGATAATTTAAATTCAAGCTATCAGGTGATTTATCTATATTAGTAATTCTAAGATAATAATTACCTTATATTATTGGAACCACTTGAGCGTATTCTAACATCTCCCACTCGCACAAGTGGAACAGTGCAAACTTTACAGAGTTATGTTTCTTAAACTTTTGAGTATAATCACAGATCGTTCATACAAGTAAAAGCACAGTGTGACCGATGAACAATTCTCTAACTGTATTGGAGCATGCTACTTGATATCTTATATATCAAAATTATTGTTCATATGTGTCCTAGATATAATTTTCATTCATTAGTCCAAGCATACTGACGCAGAACGGAATTTAAAAGTGATTATCAAAGTAAGCCCTGAGAATACAAAAACTGGAATCCACCAGAAAAGATATCGAAATTTAGCTAAAACTTTTATTCTTCTCCTCAAAACAAAGAACAAGAGGTTTAAATAGTCTCTGCAAACCCTAACTAAAAGTAAAAAGACCAATTGGACATCCACTAAACAAATAAAAGCTAAACGAAAAAACTAAAAAATTAAAATTAAACTTCAAATGCCCAACAACCTACCTTAATCAGATATTTTGAGAGTGCAAACGATCTCAAATGGGGAACACAGGTTGCCACAGCGTAGATCGTCAAAATCCCTTTCCGAAAACATATTATAATAAGCAATTGGACAACCGAGCTAAAAGTTATGCTCTTTTCTTCGAACCAGCTCTTTTAGCCGTGCCTATTTCTCTCTTTGCCAATTTTCTATCCAATTCTTCTTCAACTTCAAAGCTAATTATCCTACATAACATACTTAACCCCTTTGTATACAAAGTTATGCTTGACTATTTCAAATTTATTTGTACTCACAATTGTATTCTTGTTTATCATAGACAGTACAATTGGTCGATCGGAAAATACAAAAAATTATAAAGAAACATTAAGTCTTCCAGTCAAACACTTGTATCTCAGTTTCAAAACAACTGCTATCCTAGTCATGTCTCATAGATCGAATAGTACCATAGCCATAGAAAAACATGCTAAAAAAGTTAACATTATTCTATTACCTTGATACAAAGTCAATGGTCACAAGGACACCATTTGAGGTTTTATCAATCCTCAAGGAACTTACACAATGAGGAAGCGGGGATTTATTCACTAATTTTCCTTAGTGGTCACATAGGACATGTTGTATGAGGCACGTGCTACAGTGAATTTCATTCTTTACAAAGAATGCGTATGTCTAAAATAATATTCACTGTACAGATCTTAGTTTAGTCGCTATCGAGCGCCTAACCTGAGTTCTTAAAAGCTTGCTTACTACAAGCGTCAATTAAGATCTCACATCTGGCTTAATCAGGTTTCATGATTAGGGGGTATACCATGATCGGTTCTAAAATTATGAAAATTTAAAAATGAACCTCATCTTGACACAGTCAAGGCGACATACTCATATATATATATATAAGCTCCATGTGAATAAAACCTTCACTTTATTCTCTTATATATATATACATATATATATATATACATATATATATATATATATATGTGTGTGTGTGTGTGTGTGTGTGTGTGTGTCTCATCTTAGCATGCTATCTTAGCACCTAAGGCGATGCCGGTCTGAACCTGACGACATATTTCTATCAACATATATGTGTAATAATGCTACCATAATGAGTAGTTTGCCATACTTTTAAGGTGTTTCATAATCCTTTTGACAACATTTCGAAGTTTTAATCTAGGATTATATTGGTATCCACTCATCAATCTTACAGCATAACTGATATTGGGCCTTGTACATATCACAATGTACATGAGACTTTGTATGATACTAACATGAGGAACTTGTCATCAATTTCTTGGTCTTATGGAGTTCTAGGGCATATATAGAGGTTACGAGTTTGTGATTTTGCAATAGAAGTATCTATGAGCTATCTATGAGCTTTTAATTGCTCATTTTAAATCACTTAAGAATCTTTCTAATAATAATCTAGTGACAGAGGTAGAATTTTCTTAAGTAATTTTAATCAGCTTTCACTCCTAAGATATAAGCGACTTTGCTCATATATCAAATTTTATTGAAATTTGAGAATAACCATTTCATTATGGTTTTACAAACTCTTTATTATTTTTAGCCAAAACATATCGTCAACATATAAAGATAATATCAAAAATTATCTTCAACCCGTTTGATGTATATATGGATTTCTTAAGTCATCACGAATCTGTAAGACATTACAGCTCGATGAAATCAAAGATACCATTTTCTAGGGGAATGTTCCAGCCATATATTAACCGTTTAAGCAAGCATACTTATGCGCTTTTGGCCTTTTGAAACAAAAGTTTACATGTTGTTCCATGTAATTTTTTTCCTCTTGTTCTCCACTAAGAAATACAATCATTACATCCATCTGATGTAATTAAAGGTTTATATGTGCGACGTTTGCTAGAATAAGACTTATGGAAGAAAACTTTACGTCAAGAGGAAAAAAAAAGTTTCTTCATTTATGACTAATCGCGCCTTATACCTCTCAATAGTGCTATCAGCCTTACGTGTGGTATGTTGAACCTATTTGCTCACAATGGTCTGATGATCAGGAGGTAAGTCAATCAAGTCCCATATATGATTACTTTTTCTAGACTCCATTTCTTTTTTCACTGCTTTCATTCATAATTTCTTAGTAGATGAAGTGATAACCTAATTAAAAAAAAAAAAAAACTTTCGCTCATCACTATCAAGTGAAGCAATCATAAAATCCTACCTTTTAATCTCCAAAAGATGACATTGGATTAATTTACGATTATTTTGATGAGTTGGTAAATTATCACAGTGATTGATTCACACAGTCGTTCCACTCCCACTATGGATGGAAGATTCATGTAGACCACTCCCACTAGGGATGGAGGATCCAATTAGATCCCAATTTACCTCCACTTGTTTATTAACAAAGATCATTTAATTCATAAAATCATATATCTATATCAATTCCATCTCTATTAGGAAATTCATTCTCTAAAATAATGACATCTTATGATTCTAATTCAGTCACACTTCCATCTAATGGTACACCAGTGTTTATATGTCCTTTGGAATGCATAAAGTATACAATAAAAGTACACTTTCACTTCTTACATCCATTTTCTCATTTCTAAAATATGGATTATAAACATAATCTACATACCCCCAAGGTCGCAGATTAATCAGACCAGGTTATATACCTGTCCAAAGCTCATAAGGCATGGAAGTGTTTAGTGGAACATGATTAAGTATTTAGGTAGCAAACAATTAGCATATCTTCTAGTAAGAGGATTTACTTGCACCATCATAGACCTAACCATTTCCAACAATGTTTTATTTCTTCTTTCTGCCACATTATTTGTTACCGAGTCCATAGAATAATTAAATATCTTGTTGGGATTATGCTCGATAGCAAGAGTGTAATAATGTATTTGACAATCTTTTCATATTAATAAAGTGATTTCTAGTTTAACAAATCTTATAGCATTAATAGTTTAATTATTATAATTGTTAAAAGTAAATAATCGTAAGGTCAAAAGACTATGAGAAAATAAGAATTGTTCATACATCTGGATATGTATGAGGTAGACACAATTCTTTAGTTAGTCTTGAATAATATTCACAACTTAAGATAAATATTAAGCGTATTTATCTTGTCAAAGTTGTAGATTCTTTCACTAGCATTTGAGTGGGATCAAATGTGTTATTATGAGTCTAAAATCATCAAAGTGTGGTGTCTTTGGGCAAAAGAATCTAGTGCACTGGGTGAATTGAATAGGATCACAGTGAAATACTTTATCCATAACCGTCAATGGATTAAAGTTTTCACTTGAAGACAATCAGAGAGTCTATCTCAATCCTGAGAAAAATGATGGACTTAGGATTGCAAGTGTTATAATTTAAGCTATCAATGAGTACGATTATATAGCATAGTCTATATTTGATAGTTTGGTGGTATTCATTTATTAATCGATAAAGGACTTCATCTATAGATATGGACATCGTGGCTCCATTTATTAAATGAGGGTAGAATACCATTATATAGATGTTTTGAGGTATTGGTTATTAAATCTTAACGTTAAGTTTTTAACAATGTCTATTGAAATATGGTTCTAGACAAGTTAAAATATCCAACTTCAAAATGTGGTCATATGAGTAAATATGGTAACTTTGAGAGCTATAGACGGTCTATGAGCTCTTGGGGATTACTGATATTCTTCACGAGGATACACTATCTCCATTAAGATCGTCTAGAGTATGAATGAGAAATATTAACTTATTCTATCTTTAATTAAGAGTTCAATTTTAGTTCTTTAGTGGAGTGAACTAAAATTAATTGATTGGACCAAAGTGAATCATTTGTTGATTGTGATTAGGTTATGTCTATTGGAGCTTAAATTTAGATAGTCCGCCAAGATCCCCAATCCACATGAACTTGCATGGATCACTTGATATATTCTACCGGACCAATAAGAGTCCGTATAGAATTGTATTAAGGCATATGGACTTGTTTATTTTTTAGTAAGAATGGGTCTAGTTCATATATGAACTTTTTATTAAAGTCCAATGGATTTAATACAATAGAAAAAAAAAACAATATATTGACCCATGTATAGGCTTGGGCAACTAGGGCTTGTAAAATAGCTTAATATATTGTTTTTTGTTTTATTTTTAATTAAATGTAAATTAATTGATTAATTAATTGTTTGATTAAAAGTCAAAATCTTTTTCCCTTTGGAGAAGATCTCCAAGAATCATATTATTGTTGGTAATATGATAAGTATCAAATACTATATTTGATAAGTAGATAAATAAAATAAATTTATTTATCAAGTCAAATTAGGAAGTATTTTGTTTCTATTAAAACCCTAACTGACAATTGGTCAAATTAGGAAGTTTTAATATAGTCACAATTTCATTATATTCTATAATTGATTATTGAATAAATATACTATTTGAGTTGGATTAGGAGTCTAGGTGTTGAAATGAAATCTTTTTTTAAAAGGATTTTTGGTCACCAAGTAAACCCTCATTAGGAGAGGATTCTTACCCACCAAGTAAATCCTCTTTAGGAGAGGATTTGATCTCCTAAATTAAAAGCATGTAGAATTCGGCCACTATATATATATATTTATAATAGTGTAGAATTCGGCCTAGTCTAATTTTATAATAGAGATTTTGGCATAGAGAGAAAATTTTGAGAGAAAAAAAATAGTTTTTGCTCTAGACAAAATTCGGCCAGCTCATAGATTTGGCGTGTGAAAATTTAGCAAAGAGGAAGAGGAAGAAAGAACGTTTTGTTTTCGATAGTGTACTAGTAGCCTTACATCTAAAAGTTTTGTGTACAAGATCGAATTAAGGTTCACACGAATGTCAATCAAATTAATTGATAATCCACAAGTGACTTAACATTTTTTATTTTTCTTCTTGGAGGATTATTGTGACTAACAAAAGAAAGAAATTTTTTTGTTTCCATCCTCAGGTATACAATTTTAAAGTAAGGGAGCCCACACTCCTAGATGATTCAGGTTTGTGATTAGATTGGAAGATCTTATGGATTCAATTCAATGCTAGTTCAATCGTCACGAGAAAAATGTACGATACTTTTCATATACGTTGATTAATCTATGGTTAAGGTTCTTTCTTTTAAAGGGAAAATTTTTATAATATGCCAAACCCTAATTTTACACTTCCGCCGCGTTTTGAATCGATTTTTCCTACAATTAGTATCAGAGCCTGGTTGTACCCTTGATTAGTTGATGTATATGTACGTGAATCTACTTCTTTTTATTTTTAATATGCATGTTTTAGAAAGAGATGACACTCTAGGTATTCATATTTATATATTTACATTGGAATGTATGGATATATATATATATATATATATATATATGTTTTATAATGTTATTTGTTATTCCTCAATTTTTGTCATAGAATTTCAATGTATTTTTGTTTTAGGATTGTAACAAGAAGGGTGGCCTATCATCGCCATAATTTCCTTCTTGGTAGTTGCTAAGTTTTCATTTTATTTTATTTTATTGTTGTAATAAAAAAAACTGGAAGATTCGAAGAATTGAAAGATTTGAAGAATTGGAAGCAACCGGAACAAGTTTGGTACTGTGCACGCCATAACAACAATCGTGCGTGCGAATGAGTACGTAACCACAATTGTTGTGGTATGGGCTACGCACGGCAACCCTATGGATCCCATGGGCTGCGCATGGCAACTCTTTATGGATCCAAGGGGTACGCATACCCAATGGAGGTATCCAAGGGGTCCAAATGGATTATGGTCGTGTGAAGACTTGTTCGTCAAGAAAGGAGTTTTCGTTTTCCAAGACATATGTAATTTACTTGCTTTTCTAGGATGAACCAAAATTGTAGTTATTTATATTTTCATAAATATTGCAATGTTTGTCATTGTTTGATAACATGTCATATAGAATAGGAGTGCCACTCATATATCTCTTTTTGTATGAACATGCATTGAATGGTTTAGGTATCTAATTGGCATCTTGATACCTTGGTAAACCATTATATGGAATTCAATCACACACCCTAAATAATTGAGTGGGAGAAGGTGTTATGGAACACCTAAGGCTTACAAGTTTAGTTGAGCTTTATGTTTCGTGTAATAAACCCCACCCCCCCTCCCCCCAGGGGTATTCATAAATAGAATTTAGCAAGATACTTCTTTACAATGATAGACTAGACAATTGACACAAACGATATCTACTCCCAAAGGAGGGATATTCGTGAGGGAATATATTGAAAGTCGATAACTTGGTAACACACTCAATGTGATTTTATTAATATCCTCCAAAGGGTTCTTGTTAATAAAATCGCAAGGCTAAAATTGAAAATGCTAGTTGGGTTGTGTTAACAATTAGATGGAACCTAGGCCAAGTAGTAAATGGTATGAACTCCAAATGAGGCGTGACATTTATGGGTATTAGATCACCGTTGAATTTTAAGATTCAATTATTTTATTTAGTTCAAGATAAATATTTGAAATTGCTTTATCATGATTGTTTACTTATATAAATTTTGTTATTATTAAGAAATTGTGACCCCATCCCTAATCAACATTCTAAATGATAATACTTTAACTAGTGATAATTATGTCACATGGAAAAGGAATATTGGGTTTTTGTTGCAAGTTGAAAAACATAAATTCGTTCTGTCTACTCCTAAACCACCAACTCTTAGAAATTAATCTACTCAGGAGCAAAAAGATGAGTACCATCAGTCGAAGTCTTCAGATGAGATGACTAAATGTTACATTATGGCCATCATCTCTGCATGTTGCAACAACAACATGAAAGAATGGAGACTGCTACCGATATAATGATGTCTCTGGAAGAGATATTTGCTATGAAGTCCAGGACGACTAAGAGAGAGGCAGTGAATGCTTTCATGAATCTTATGAGAAATAGAACTCTTTTGGACATGGTTAGGTCTATGTTTAGTTATTCAACACTTCCTAATTCTTTTTGGGGATATACTTTACAAACCGCTATATAAATTCTAAACGATGTACCATCTAAGTTGGTCCCTAAAACACCGCATGATATGGACAAGAAATGGTAGATTGTTGATCTTGTGTTGGTACGGAACTTGCAATTGGGAGAATCAGTAGAGAATCTCCCGGAACGATGATCCCTAAACGTACAAGGAAGACATGAAAGATGATGATTGTCATCATTGACAAAAGGCAATGCAATCCAAAATTGAATCTATGTTCAAATATAAAGTCTGGTCTCTTGTGGACTTGTCTAAAGGGATAAAACCTATTGGGTGCAAATGGGTATACAAGAGGAAGAGAGGAATGGATGGAAAGGTGGAAATCTTTAAAGCTAGATTGGTAGCTAAAGGTTACATATAAAAGGAAGGTATCGATTATGAGGAAACCTTCTCTCCTGTGGCCATGCTTAAATCCATTAGGATACTCTTATCCTTTGCGGCATCTCTAAACCTATGGACGTCAAGACAGCTTTCCTTAATGGAAGTCTTGACAAAAACATCTATATGATGCAACCAGAAGGATTCATTGAAAAGGGCCAAGAGGAAAAGGTATGCAAGTTGCAAAGATCCATATATGGGTTGAAGCAAGCATCCAGATCCTGGAACATAAGGTTCGATCAAGCTGTGAAAAGTTTTGGATTTATTCAAAACCTTGACGAACCTTGTGCATACAAAAAGATTAAATGCGACAAGTTTGTTTTCCTAGTTCTTTACGTTGATGATATACTACTCATTAGAAATGATGTAGGAGTATTGACATCAGTAAAATAATGGTTGGCAAAACAATTTGATATGAATGACTTAGGGTAAGCAAGTTATATTCTTGGTATCTAAGTTATAAGGGATTGAAAGAATAGAACGATTGAATTATCTCAAGCTTCATACATAGATAAAATATTGTCTAGGTTTTCCATTCAAGATTCCAAGAAAGGTATGTTACCTTTCAAACATGGAATCAAACTTTTTAAGGAACAAGTTTCTAAGAATGAGCATGAAAAGCAATTCATGAGTAGGGTTCCATATGCCTCGTCAGTTGGGAGTCTCATTTATGCAATGCTCTGCACTAGTCCAGATATTTGTTTTGCTGTTAACATAGTTAGTAGGTTTCAATCAAAACCTGGTCCTGATCACTGGATGTCTGTCAAGCATATTTTCAATTATTTCAGGAGAACGAGAGATTATATGCTTGTATACTCTGGACGGGATTTAATTCCAATTGGGTATACAAATTTTGATTTCTAATCGGATTCTGACTCCAGAAGATTATAATTATGATCTGTGTTTACAATTGGAGGATGGGCAGTCATATGGAGGAGTATCAAGCAATCTTGTATTGCTGATTCCACCATGGAAGTTGAGTATGTTGCCGCATGCGAAGCTGCTAAAGAGGCTGTCTGGCTTCACCAATTCTTGATTGACTTAGAAGTGGTTCATAATGCGAATAAGCAGATCACTATCTATTATGACAATAGTGGATCAATGGCTAATTCGAGAGAACCAAGAATTCATAAGATAGGAAAACACATTGAAAGAAAGCATCACCTTTTAAGGGAAATTGTGCATAAGGGAGACGTGGCGATAACCAAGATTATGTCAGTAGAAAATCTAACAGATCCCTTCACAAAGGCTTTTCCATAAAAGAGTTTAGATTGGCACCTAGAGAATTTGGGGATAAGAGATATGACACATTTGCAATATAACAAATGGTAGATTATTGTTATTATGCTCGATAGTAAGATTGTAATAATGTGTTTGACAGTCTTTTCATATTAATAAAATGATTTCTAGTTTAAAAAATCTTGTAACATTTATAGTTTAATTATTATAATTGTCAAAAGTAAATAATCATAAGGTCAAAAGACTATGAGAAAAGAAGAATTTTTTATACATCTGGATATGTATGAGTTAGTTATTCTTGAATAATATTTACAACTTAAGATAAAGGTTGTGCACATTTATCTCGTCAAAGTTGTAGATTCTTCTCTAGCATTTGAGTGGGATCAAATGTGTTACGATGAGTCTAAAATCATCAAAGTGTGGTGTCTTTGGGCAAAATAATCTAGTGCACTGGGTGCATTGAATAGGATCACAATGAAATACTTTATCTAGAACTGTCAATGGATAACAATTTTCACTTTAAGACAACCGGAGAATCTATCTCAATCCTGAGATAAATGATGGACTTATGGTTGCAAGTATTATCATTTGAGCTATACAAAAATACGATTATATAGCATAGTCTATCCTCGATAGTTTGGAGGTATTTATTTGTTAATCGATAGAGGACTTCCTTTATATATATGGACATCGTGGCTCCATTTATTAAATGAGAGTAGAATATCATCATATAGATGTTTTGAGGTATTGGATATTAAATCTTAACGTTAAGTTTTCAATAGTGTCTTTTGAAATATGTCTTCTGGACAAGTCAAACTTTTCAAGTTCAAAATGTGGTCATATGAGTAAATATGGTAACTTGGAGAGCTATAGGGGGTCTATGAGCTCTTGGCGATTACTGATATTCTTAATGTGGATACACTATCTCCATTAAGATTGTCTAGGGTATGATTGTGAAATATTAACTTATTCTATCTTTATTTAAGAGTTCAATTTTAGTTCTTTAGTAGAATGAACTAAAATTAATAGATCGGACCTAAGTGAATCATTTGTTGATAGTGATTATGTTATGTCTATTGGAGCTTAAATTTAGATAGCCCACCAAGATCCTCAATCCATACAAACTTGTATGGATCACTTGATATATTCTACATGACCAATTTATGGGTCTATCTAGAATTGTATTAAGGCATGTGGACTTGTTCTTTTTTAGAAAGAATGGGTCTAGTTCACAAGTAGGCTTGGGCGGCTAGGACTTGTAAAATAGCTTAATATAATGTTTTTTTATTTTTTTTTTTAATTAAATAAAAGTTAATTAATTAATTAATTAATTAATTGTTTAATTAAAAGTCAAAATCGTTTTCCTAATTGGAGAAAGTCTCTTAGAGTCATATTATTATTGGTAATATGATAAGTATCAAATACTACATTTAATAAGTAGATAAATAAAATGAATTTATTTATCTAGTCAAATTAGGAAGTATTTCTTTATATTAATACTCTAATTGACATTTGGTCAAATTAGAAAGTTTTAATATTCACAATTAATTATATTCAATAATTGGTTATTGAATAAGTACACTATTTGCGTTGGATTAGGATTCTTGGTGTGGAAATGAAATCTTCTTTGAAAAGGATTCTTGGTCACCAAGTAAATCCTCATTAGGAGAGGATTCTTACCCACCAAGTAAATCCTCTTTAGGAGAGGATTCTTACCCACCAAGTAATTCCTCTTTAGGAGAGGATTTGACCTCTTAAATTAAAAGCATGTAGAATTCGGCCACTATATATATAATAGTGTAGAATTTGGCCTAGGCTAATTTTGTAATAGAGATTTCGGCCTAGAGAGAGAATTTTGAGAGAGAAAAAACTTAAGTTTTTGCTCTAGATAAAATTTGGCCAACTCATAGATTTGATTTGTGAAAATTCAGCAAAGAGGAAAAGGAAGGAAGAACGTTTTGTTTTCGATAGTGCACTAGTAGCCTTTACATCAAAAGGTTTTGTGTACAACATCGAATCAAGGTTCACGCGAGTTTCAATCAAATTGATTGATAATTTACAAGTGACCTTACGTTTTTTGTTTTTCTTCTTGGAGGATTATTGTGACTAACAAAAGAAAGAGATTTGTTTGTTTCCATCCTCAAGTATAAAATTTAAAGAAAGGGATCCCACACTCCTAGATGAATCACGTTTGTGATTGGATTGGAAAATGTTACGGATTCAATTCGACGCTAGTTCAATCGTCATGAGAAAAATGTACGATACTTTTAATATACGTTGATTAATCTAGGGTTAAGGTTTGTTCCTTTAAAGGGAAATTTTTTATAATATACCAAACCCTAATTTTACGCTTTAGCAACATTTTGAATCGATTTTTCCCTACATATCTTTATATACCCTTCTTGTTAAACAATTGCTTGAACCATTCAGAATGATATTTACGTCCTTGGTTTATTCTTAAGCTTCAACTTTATCATTTAATTGATTCTCAACCAAACTCAAAACAATCTAATGCAATTCGATGCTTTTGATTTATGGGAGATTAGTTATACACAACCGAGACGTCTAAAGATATTAATGACTATTACTATATATGACATTTCATGTTTACGCTTTGCATTCATTCAATCATAACTGTCATATTGAATTAACTTGCAATGGAATTTCAGATCTAGTAATTCAATGGAATTTCAGATTTAGTTCCTTTATTAAAATTGTTTTCAAGTTGTGTTTCTTTCTAGATAATTTGCATGACTATTAGACTAATGAGCTTAATTAGCCATCTCTGGCTAATCAACTCATTCCATCTAGTCCAACTTGACTTAGTCTAGCATGCCAAAATACCAGTATCATCATCATCATTATCATAAGATGAGATGATTGAAAAACAAACATAATTATAACTGTCTGAATTGACGTATAATAAAACCATTCATCAACTATCAAGTACCTTATGAATATGATTAGTAAAAATAATATTCATATAATCATCATGATTATTAATAATAACTTGAATTAAGAATGAAATTCATAAAGACTAAATTCAGTTAGATCGCAAGTTTATATTATAACATTATGGGGTAAAAATTTATGCTACCATGCAAACCTAGTTTGTAGGTACTTAATTTCAAAAAATGTTCCCATACATATACACCTTGTTTCTATTAATCTAACTTTACTCCATATATGCTTCGTAGTGTCTTGCTAAACGACATATTTTCACTTATCTACAGTCCATAAAGGACAAGATTTAAAAAGAAAATATATATCTAGAAACTTAAGCATAACTTAAGAGATTCAGGAGTTTGGGTTTTACTCTTTTCGACTCAATGCATTCACGAGCGAAAATGACCCACTTGTCACCAATTGCAACAAGTTAATTTAGTCTTGTCATTCCTCAATTCGGAACCCACGTTCCTCTAGCATATTTCGATCTAAGATTTATTGTAACTATGACTAGATCCTCTTTCCTTTTTGGAAATTTCTATTTCCACAATTCGCTCAAAACTAAAAGTTTTGTGCAAGTTGGAATATGTCATATAAATTTGGCTTGAAACCTAAACTGTCTCTTAGCGCTCATAATATGTCATACAAAACTGGCTAAAAGTCTAAGCCGCCTCCAAGCGCTAATCTTCTACCGCCAAAGTGACATGATACATTAATATCGGTATGCGTCAAATTAATTTCTAAATTTTTCAACTATCTAGAAGAGATCATATCATTTTGTTTAGGCATCATATTTTATATTCTTATTAGAGGCTGCCACTTAATGTGATTTTGGCACTTCCTATAAGTACTCAAAACTAGATACTGAAACTATTAAAGTTTGGGTATACAAAATACTACCAAAATTGCCTTTCAAGTCAAATCCTTGAAGGAAAAGCCACATCACTTAAACCCTTATGTACTTATCAAACACATATAAAAGGTCACTATTCAAGCTACTCAGCAACATAATGCGAGAAATTTAATTTCTAGCTTGATAAACCTTCATATCTTGTATGTCGAGCAACAATACTATGCCGACGTTTAATCATGGTTCGAGTTATAGTCTCAAGAGCCTATTGCTCTTTAAAGATATAGTGAATCTTATTGTGTCAAATCTTATAGATTACATAATTCAGTTTAACACTTTTAATTTGGATAAAATATTTTAAGATATAAAATTATATCTTATACTAATCTATGCAGAGACATGCAATCTACTATGCAAGCATATTACTTTCCAAAAGTACACAGATTTAATTTTACTGCAAACACAAACCGAAAAATATGATAGAATAATTTAAAGAGCAAAATCGAATAGTCGTCCAAGCTTCTAATTATCATTCGTTTCCAAATAATAAATTATCATAAATTTTAGTAATTTGAATAAAATTTTAATTCTAACATTGTACTTAACAATTTAGAATTTCCATTGTTTGATGATCATAAAAATACAGAAGAATACAATACACAAGTCCCAAAAATATTTTAAGGATCAAACCGATTTTTTCAAAAAATTTACTAAAAAACGGCTTTTAAAAAATATTTTCAAAAATATTGGACTTTGCATGTTATTATTTCTTCTATATCATATTTATATGCATCGCCACTAAGAAAGACTTTCTTAATCTTCATAACTCATCTAACTACCACTTTCTCGAACTTTGGTCCTCTTTCGCATGCAAAATAACTCGTGTGCCTAGAATGTAAATGCTTAATAAAGTAGATCGCCTCATATTCGTGAGAATAAGGTGTTCCTCTATAATTTCAAGTTCACAAGCTATTCGACCAAAAATATCGCGGTACCCTACCTTAGCTTTTCAATCTTATAGATCTCGTCAAACTTAACTCTTTGAGAAATTTCATGAATAGACTACCCACCACATTAGAAGGTCGTATTTTTTTATATATACCAAAAGAAATCACTTTATTTATTAAAGAATTTCAAAATTATGGTCAGTGAGAAGGTGGTGTGCAAGTCACGCATCTCACTTGCACTGAAAAGCGTGTGCATATGGCATACTATACGTATAGCATCAGCCATGCCCATGCACCGCCTGTCGCGTTCGTGCCACGCATCATGCATGCACTGTTAGGTACACGTGTTGCATTCTTCTGGCATGCATTGGTAGAAGTTAGAGCTCTTCGCGTTACATTCGCAAAAATGGAGCGTAGAGCTCACGTTCCGTCTTCCAGTCTATCACCGATGACCAAACCACCATCTTTCGACTCATTTTTACATCATGAATTCAATGGTACCCTCGGTTTCTAAGTTTGGATTTTAAGTGAACTACACTAACCGTTCTTACGTGCTTGTGTATTGTTCATTATGTTTATTATCTCAAGCTCAAACCTCGGAAACAAAGATATCGACAGGAAAACTCAAAACAGTTTTTCTGTCTCTACACTAATCAGAATTAAGTATATGATATATCGTTAGAAAGCTCTCAGAAACACTTTTCCAACGGTACCACGATTGTAGAAAATAAAAAAAAAACTTAGCAGTAAGTTATGATTCGATTACAGTCACAGGTTTTATACTTAGATTTTTCAAAAAAACTTTCATGTTTTACTTTGAATCATATTCATTACAGAGAGAACATATAATATAATTGATTATATACACACATACATTCCAAAAAAAAATAGATTCAGAAGATGTGTGGTGTGATGTCAATTTTTTTTTGAATCGTGAAACTTTTCATGAATTAAAAAAAAATCATGACAGATTTATAAATACAACCAATCATGGCTTTATAGCATAATACAAATCCAAAACCTAGCTCTGATACAAATATTGAATATTATTATTACGATTAATAATAAACATGTAATCAAAAAAATAAAATATTCAGATTAATACATTTCATCAATTGCAATCCTAAACGTGCAGCGGAAGCGGGGATCGTGAACGGGTTGTATCACTGATCAGAGAACGATCACAGATTCTGGAATCTAAAAAATTCTCTCAAATCACCGAGCAATTTTCTGTCACTAGAAAAAAACCAGTAAAATAGAAACAATTCTCCGTCTACTGTGATATTGCACGTAGTGAGAAACTCAGTTATTATAATAAACGAATAGCATACTTTGTTATTTATAGGGTCCAGACTCCTATCTGGATGGATTATGATATTCAAATTTAAATAATATTTAAATTTAATATCCTATTTATCAATTTAACCCTTTATCTGATGAGTTTGAATTTAATCTAATTATCAATATCTCTGATAATTTAAATTCAAACTATCAGGTGGTTTATCTATATCATTAATTCTCAAATAATTACTTGATATTATTGGAACAACTTGAGCGTATTACAACATCACTTATACTGAACAAAAAAATATAGTGTATATTACATGAAGTTCTTTCGCAATTTGAATTCAATCATATATATATATATAAGAGAGAATTGTAAGAGATGATCAAAAAAATTATTGAGTTATTGTTTTTAGCTAAAACTTTATTTTTGCTTATAGTTAGCATCTTTAACCATGAACTTCAAAATATGCCCTCATTTTTGTTTTATGTGACCCAATTTTTCCCACCTAAACTTTCACATATCTATGGCCTTCACCTCCAAATTATTTGAAAACCAGATTTCTCACGCTCTCTCTCTCTCCCCCCCTCTATGTGTATTCTTTGATTTTTTTAGCTTATTCTCTCTCAAACCGTGTTCTATCTCTCAAAACTGATTTTCTTCTTCTCTCTCAAACTGTTTTCTTTGTCTCTCAAAACTGATTTGCTTATTCTCCCTCTAATTCGAGTCTGTAAATTGGCTTTGAAACTCGTGGGTCTTCGTCTCTACAGGTAAATCGTGTTTCTCAGCTGATTTCGGTCACCACATTCTTAAAGGTAGATCCATATCCGAAACCTACCATTCAGCTCTGTCTTGAAGTATTTGAAGGTATGTATCCCTATCCTACTTGTTTATACAAGAATGAACAAGTTTAATTTGAATAAAAAGAGGATGGTTTGATTTTGAGTGAAACCCATATACTGTCAATCTTTGTTCCCAGGTTACATGCTAGATCATTTTAATGTTACATGCCAGTTCAATTTAATGTTACACGCAAGTTCAATTTAATGTTACATGTCAGTTTATTTCTAAGTATCATGTGTTTCTATAATTTCGATTTGGATTGAAACCCAACTATTGTAAGTTTTTGTACCCAAGTTACATGGCAGTATTATGTAAAGTTACATACATGTTTATTTTTTGTACCCAAGTTATATGCTAGGTTATTTTTGAAGTTACATGCTAGGTTATTTTTGAAATCACATGCTCGGTTATTTATGAAGTTACATGCTCAGTTATTTATGAAGTTACATGCTAGGTGATTTGTGAAGTTACATGCTAGGGGATTTGTGAAGTTACATTCCATCCAAGTCCTATTTTGTTACATATAAGTTCATTTTAAAGTTACATGTTAAATACTTTAAATGTCAATTACTTGACTTGTAGGAATATGGATGCAACGAAATTGGTCATCCATCACGGTGGAAGTTGGGTGGGCAGTTGTTACGAGGGTGGTATGACAAAGTGGGTCAAAAATGATTACAAAAGAAAATATGTGAGCCTTCTTTTCAAACAAGCATGGAAGACATACTGGAAATCTAAATTCAAGGAAGTGATGTTGGAGATGATGAAGATGAATGTGGTTTCGTGCTTACTCTCTTGTTAGGCGTTATCGATTGATGACCTCTAGCTTTATCGAGTCGATGAATTCATATTTGGTATCAGACAACCTAGATTTTACCGGATCAATAATTATGTTATAATTCTTATATGTATGGTTGAAACACTTTTCTACGTACTGTATACTTTATTAAGTTCGTATTGAATTTGACAGTTGAAATACATTGATTTCAAATTACAATTCCAGTAGAACTCAAGTAATGTTACATGTTACATGTTACAATTTACATACCTGTTGAAAATGAAGTTACATGCCAGTGCAAAATAAAGTTACATGTCTGTTCAAACATAATTTAATTTCAGGATAGAACTCCAGTAATGTTACATGGTAGAAGTTACATGCCCGTTGGAAACGAAGTTACATGCCAGTGCAATATGAAGTCTCATGCTAGTTCAAACATAATTTATTTTCAGAATAGAACTCCAGTAATGTTACATGTTAGAAGTTACATGGCCGTTGGAAAAAAAGTTACATGCTAGTGCAATATGAAGTTACATGCTAGTTCAAACATAATATACTTTCAGAATAGAACTCCAGTAATGTTACATGTTAGAAGTTACATGCCTGTTGGAAAAGAAATTACATGCCAGTGCAATATGAAGTTACATGCTAGTGTAAACATAATTTAATTTCATAATAGAACTACAGTAATGTTCCATATTAGAAGTTACATGCCTGTTGGAAAAGAAGTTACATGTCAGTGCAATATAAAGTTACATGCTAGTTCAAACATAATTTAATTTCAGAATAGAACTCTAATAATGTAACATGTTAGAAGTTACATGCCCGTTGGAATGAAGTTACATGCCCGTTAGAATAGAATTCCAGTAATTTTACATGTTACAAGTTACATACCCATTGGAAATGAAGTTACATGCCAGTGCAATATAAAGTTACATGCCAGTGTAAAATGAAGTTACATCCCTATGCATAAATAATTTCATTTCAGAATAAGACTCCATTGCTGTTGCATGTTACAAGTTACATCCTAGTTCATAATGTTGTGGAGCAAAAGCCCAAGCTCCTCACCAAGGGTTTCATCATCCCTAACACTCCCCTTACCAATGGTTACATACAGTTAGCACTGAAGTTACATGCCGGTTACTATTGAGTTTCAAGTCACATGTTAATAGTATTCCAAATTACATGTCATTTTTTGCTAAAGTTATATACCGATTGTATTTTGGATTTTTAATTAACAGTTCTTAGAATACACACATTGAGCAACAAAATATCGGTAGAATGCATCCATCTCTAAGTATCAATTCTCAAATAAGCATAACTATTATATTTTGGATATTAAATCAAATAGCAAAATCTAAGTATTTTCAAGTTTTATGCTCCATTTGAAGAATTCTAAACATACCATCTATCTTTTACAAGGCACGTCCAACATACCACTTTTACAACAGTTTATTTTTATAAAATGAACAAATTTACGGTTTTTCAAGTCAAATGTCATTAGTCTCTACTATCAACAACTTCATTTCCACTTCCACTTCCACTTCCACTTCCACTTCCAGACAGATTAGCCTTAAGCCTTAAGACTGGCTTCATGCTCAAATCGCCTCTGCTTCTCTAAATATTCATTGAGCATTTGTGCCATCAGCAACATTATCTGCCAAACATTTATAGATAATCATCATTCTTGAACTCTGGTTATCATTGAAACAAGGCAAATGAGAAAACAATCAAAATCCATAGCCGCCAACATGAAGACAAAACACAAAGAGATATATTCTCTGAGTATATCATGATGTTGATTTCTTAGTATCATCATTATACGTGTCGGTACAAAAAAGATACATGCCGATACAAACAAGTTACATGCTAGTACAAACAAGTTACATATCAATACAAACAAGGTATATGTCAATACAAACAAGTTGCATGTAAGTACAAAAACAGAACATAACACACTTTTTTTTTTTAAAGCAGACTTTATTTAAAAGGCATAAAGGTATTCAGATTTTACAAGTATGTATGTGTAATTTACTTCCTGGTATAGTATTTAGATTTTAGAAGTATTGAGAAAATATAATACAGTGGTTGTAATTTATTGATATACAAGATTGATCAAAGTATTCACATAAACATTAGATTCCATCTATTGCCATAATTCATTCATCGTTTATTGCCCTGATTCATTCATCGTTTAACTAAGGTTTATACATACCTTGCAAACTTTAGCTGTACCTTGTCTAGAGAGGTAGCGAACTAAGCTTCAACGTCATTTCATGACCTAAATTTTCACCATTCCGGACTAACATAATACTGCATATATAGTGCATCATATTATGTTAGTCTTATGATCAGTTCCACCATGAATAGTTTCATATATATATATATATAATAAAGAATTCAAACTTCATAGGAAAGGACTTGCAATTAATCCAATAACAATCAACATATTCAGATGAGAAAAATAAATTTTAATAAAATAACATGAGAACAATAAATTAAATTTCTTAAGAAAATTTCTCCTAGCCAAACACACTTGGGAATTCAGAAACAGTTCAACAAAAACAAGGTTTCTTACCCAAACTACTCAACCCAAACATCACATGCATATTTAAAAAATAGCAAATTTAAATTACAGATCTATCTTAAATTAGAGAAGTCTTGTTAGTCTTAAATAATAATTTTGAAAAACACTTATTCCAAACAAACTAACAACATGGTGCGTGTGAAAAATCAGTATGAAGATTTTTTTAGAGGGTCAGTATGAAGATCTGTTCGTTGAATTAAAAAATTATATCAAAGAAGCACCAAATTCTTCTTGATAACACAAGATAATTACTTATTAATCAAACACACACACACCTAATCCAATTCTTTTCCATATAACTTGAAGATCAATTACGCACCTAATAAAAAACAAAATCAAATCAAACCCACTTACTTGAGATTATGATAAATGAAACCAAGAAATAGAAAAATATGATAATAACAAAAAGAAAAGAAAAAATATCAGGCTTGGGCCACAAAATATGTATAGTAACAGCAGTTTTAATCTATGATTTTGCCTTCTTTATATGACCTCTCAACCAGTGTACTAAAAAATAGAACAAAAATAGAGATCAATTGCAAGATACCAGTATACCACATCACAGATTCACATAAGCGTCGAAAGGGCAATTAATCAAAAATCAGAAGCAAATCATGAAACACAAAATAAAACGAAATTCGACATGAATGAAAAACCTAGGGTCAGCTGCAACCTAGCGACGACGAGAGGTTGGTGGATTCGACAAGAGCGGTGGCTGCGGTGAGAGCCACAAGAGGTGGCGATGACGAGAGGTGTGACAACAATCTCTCTTTTTCTCTTCCTTTCTCTCTCTTTCTTGGTTTTTGTCTGATATAACTTAACCCTAACAAAACAAAAGAACTTAACTTTTTTCTTTTATTTTCGAATTTATGGTTATTTTTGTCAAAGGTGATCAAAATGATAAAATAAAAAAATAAATTAACGACTAAAAACAATAAACCGATAAATATTTTGGCTATTTATGAATTCACCCTTATATATATAATTGCAATTGTTTAGAGCTTGAAAGTTTCTATAAGATAAAAAAAACAAACCGATATAATCTTTTCCTTTCCATATTTGGACAATCAAATGTTAGGCTTTAGATTGTGTTTCCATTAATTCCATATCAAAATGATGTTTACTTGTAATGATTTAGTTATTTAGATTCATGATGATTCAAACTTCATAGAAGAATGAACAACTAGTCAAAGCAAGTTCAAAGTCTTCAAAGAGAAATGATTCCATTGTTGGGGTTTATGTCCTAAAGATATAGTTTGTAAATGGATTTATGAAAAAAAAAAAAAGTTCAATTCATTCTTGTTGTGTTATTTATTTTATAAACTTGTGCATATATTTAAACATCCAAGATTGCCAGCTGTAATCTCGAACTGTGTATATGAGTGTCATATACGGATGGATACAGTAAAAGACGTATAATCCAAAGAGTCCATAGATAGCAAATAAAGTTGGGTACTTTATCTGTGGTTAATCTATAGCTGCGGTCCATTCCGTAATATTCGATGATTCTATCCTGAATCATTCATATGAGATATGGGAATGGAAGCACCTTGTATGATGTGATCATATAGAACTGAGCCATGATCTATATGAATCTCTCACCAAGATCCGTTTACCGATGAGATTCATATATATCAACTAATGATGGCTATATATGGGTGATCTTAATCCTGAGTGTCTTATCAACTCCTTCAGGTTAAATCGTAGTCTTTGATATACCATGGGTGAGGTCAGATGCATTTCCTGATCAATATACTCCGTATGTTGGGATTACGGTTTGGCTTGTGGCTGGGAAGGTTTGTTCACAATAGCGGAATCCACTCTTTCTTGTGAGAAGTAGATGATAGTTCCCATTCGGGGCTTGGACAATATGAGCGCTCTCCTAATTCCGTGAGGAAATAAGATTTATTGTTCATTATAGAATCAATGGTACTTAAATGATATATGTAATTAGAGGGGTATAACGGATATTATGACCCAGCTCTAATTAAGAACTACTGTGGAGGATCACACCATGTGTAATAGCTATATCGATGGACACCGAGCTGTATCGGTCTGTGTAAAAGCGTCTGCAGTTGAGAGAGTGCAGCTTCGGGTTTTTAGTGGAATAACACCAGAGTTAATAATCAAGGAATATTAATTAAAGAGTTTAATTAATGATTCCGAGGATTATTGGAGCTCAAAATACTGTGGGTCCATTAGGTCCCCTTGCTAGTCCGATCGATTTAAGTAACAAGGGTCACGGTAAATTAATTGGATTATCCAATTAACTGTGTTACAAAAGTGACACGTATATATACGGGAATTAATTGAATAATGAGATTATTTAATTAATGAATGTTAATAGTTAAATTAATTAAATAATTAGATTATTTAATTATATTGATAATTATTAATTATTAATTAACTATTAATTGGAGGGTGTTAGTTGATATATGGATTTAGGTAAAGATAAAATAATAAGATTATTTTATTTTACTAAATCATTTATCTAAGTATTTGAATTTAAATTTAAATTTAAAATACTTATTATCACTTTTTAATATATTAGATATATTTGAAAAGGATAATTAAAAAATATATATCAATTATAACACAAGAGATTGCATAGGATGTAAATTAATGTGTACGTATGAAACAATAGTCAAAAGAAGAATTTACATAGGATGCAAATACTTGATACAGGATACATGCATATAAGTAATATATATTGTGTGAGCATGCGTATTAAAACGTGAGCAGCAGAGTGATATTTTATATTTGTGCATAAAATCTGAGAGTTGCAGAGTAATATATATATATTTGCAAAAGGCGAGATATCAGATATATTTTTGTGAAAAAAAAATAAAAAATTGCTTGCTCTGTTATCAACCAAGCAAGGCGTGATATATATATTAGAGAGCAAGTAACGAGATATATATATATTTGTGAGCAACAGTGCGTAAATATATATATATATATATATATATTTGTGAGAAGCAGTGATATATATATATATATATATATATATATATATATATATATATATTGTGAAGTAGTGCAATGATATTAGATATATATTCGTGAAAAACGAAGCAAGCTATAGATAGATATATTGTTTCATGTTTTATATGTTTTTGAAACACATAGAAGAAAGAGTTTCTTCAATTCTCTCTACATCCTCCATTCAAGTTCCTGAGAACGTGACGGGCCCACACGCAGTTACCAGTCTCAGGAGATAGCGAGGAAGATCAAGTGGTTCAGACAGGAGCATATCGTAAAGAGAAAAGGTCTCAAAACATTGGTAAGATTGGTTCAGATAGGAGCATATCGAAAAGTGAAGGAGCTTCCAAACGTTGGTAAGATTTTCTTCATCTGATTTTTGTTGATTACAATTTCCTGTATTTACATATTGTATGTATTAGTTTCGAAAAATAATTACGATCCAAAGTTCACTGGTCCCAGATACAGATATGATTTGTATAAAATTTTAAAACCTAGTTCCGCTGCCTGACAAGTGAACACAGTTCCAACAGCCATATGGTTCAACAAAAGTATACTAAGACCTTATCTTTCTCTTACAAGGCTTAGACACACACACATAATTCATACATTTATGTCCCTGCATCGTTGTGCACCATTATAGGCACACACATATAATTCATTCATATGTGTCACTGCATCGTTGTGTACCATGTATAACACATTCACACACTTGAAGATGAATATTCATGCATTGGTATGAAAATAACATGTTTTGGAAAATGCATGATTGGAGACTATCTTTATGTAGTTTGCATTCTAGTGTGAATTCTGTTTGAATGTGTATATATTTGAATAACATGGATATTGAACTTGATTTTAGTCTTAAATCATTCTTGATGGAGTTCCGGTCATTTCGGTTACTCATACTATTGATTTCAAGTTCTAAGTCAAAAGATACTACACTTTCAACTCATGATATATACATTGTCTTCGTCTTCATATATCGAGTCGAATTATTATTTTCTAGGTTGAGTATCTTATATGTCCATGTCCGTGAGAGAGTTACGGTTTGTAATCCACAAATGGATTCAAATTCTCGAGAACGGTCAAAGAGTGCAAGGGGAACGCGCGAGGAAAAGAAGTGCAACCAAACACTCTTTCCCGAGATGGCGCGTTGCCATCTCGGGATAGAATACTTGCTGCCCTGAGATGCCCACGAGCCATCTTAGGCAGCAAGCATGCTTGGTGCACTTAAGGTAATTTTGGTCCTTTTGCTTCTATTTTTTTTATCTCCTTTATATATCCCTTCCCTCTCACATTTCTTTAAAAGAAGAGATTCAAAATTTGAGTGCAGAATTTTCTCTCAAATTTTCTCACATTCCAAACACCATAACTTCTTCATTTGAACTTCGATTTGAGTGATTCAAAGTTGAAAGTGTTTGTCTATTCATCCTCCATCTTTTCTCTGAAGGTTTGAGTTAGTTTTATTGCTGTTTTAAGAGTTTAAGCTCACAAAAATAGGACTGCACTAAATCAACTAAGGTATTGATTTTTCTCTCAATGTTTTCTTTTAAAACTTGGTCAATTGCCTTGGGTTTTCTTCTTCAACATATATATGTGTCTTGTGATTGTTTTGATTTGAGTTTTGAACTCATTTAAAGCTAGATTGAGTTTCAATTGAAATCTCACATGTTGAGTTAGGTTTTGATTTTGCCTATGTTTTCACATGTTTGAGATTGTATTGTGCTATCTTTGATTCTAGGACTATTTGATGATCTTTGATTGATTGATTTTGTGAAAAATAGTCCCTTACATGTATTAGGCTCTCTTTTGCCAAAATCTCACTATAATACATGTGCTTGTGTTCTTCTGAGCTATTCATGTGCTTTGTTGAATCTATGAATACGAAATATGCTCTAGAACTTTAGCTTTAATCTAAATGACATTGTCATATGATTTTAGCATATTTTTGGTATATGAGATTTAAACTTGATTATGTGTTAATTGAACATATTTTGTGATTCAAGTTTCAGATCTATGCATGCATCTAGGTTGTAATTAATGTTGAACATATCTTATATGATCTAGATGGATTAAACGTGCATGATTGACTAGACTACATTTGAATTGTGCATTCATGCTTATGTATAGTATTTTCCATAGGATGTGTTGATCATAACATTCTATGTTACGTGCTTGTCTGCATTTTGCATTCATGATCTCCTAGATGCCTTGTGAGAAGGAAGTCTTGACAATAGGTGTAAGACCTATGTTGTTGAGCAAGGAAGTCTTGGCAAGAGGTGGGAGACCTCAGATTGTCAAGCAAGGAAGTCTTGACTAGAGTTGGGATGACTCGGATAGTTAAGCAAGAAGTCTTGCCTAGGGTCATGAGGATACGAAAGTGTGAGCGAGGAAGTCTTGACTAGAGTCGGGAGGACTCAGATAGTTGAGCAAGAAGTCTTGCCTTGGGTCGTGAGGATCCGGAAGGGTGAGCGAGGAAGTCTTGACAAGAGGTGTGATGCCTCAGATTGTTGAGCAAGAAGGCGACATCTTCATGAGTAGGATAGGAGGGTAGTTTCTAGGTGAAGGGGTCACTTGAGAGATTGTACTTATCTTATCTACTAGTGGATTTTGTTTGCTGGTGGTTGTTAACCCGTGGATGTTTCCTCTTCGGAGGTTTACCACGTTATATCCTGTGTCAACTTTTCTCTATCCCTATCTCTCTTATATTTGTATTTGTTATTTGAATACTATGGATAGAACTTTATATGTAAGTTGGCTTCCTTTCTATAATATAAATTGTGTATGTGTTATGATTACTTGTTTGTATCACACTTTGCTTGTTTTATATATTGATTAAGTGTCTTTAATTGATATATATATATATATATATATTGTGATACAAGCAATCTAAAGGGACAAACTTTTGTTTGTTTCTAAGGGAGTCGAAAAAGGTGTCTAACCTATTCACCCACCTCTAGGTTAGCCTTGAGCATTTAACCGTGTTTGTATTTTCAATTGGTATCAGAGCAGGACACTATATTGTACTTAGTGAGAGTCCAGATAATACATTAACGGTTTTTGCAAAGCTTTTGAAGTCATGGGTTTACAAGATGATGTAATGGTGGAAGGAGCCTCAAATACTAGGCCACCATTATTTCGAGGCACTAACTATGGGTATTGGAAGTTGAGGATGAAAGCCTACATCAGCTTTTTTGATGAAAGGGCTTGGATGGTAGCGGAAGAAGGTTATAGTCTTCCTACCAAGGTTCAAGAGGATGGAACCATGATACTCAAGCCAAGAAGTCTATGGACAACGAATGAGTTTGAGGTTGCTAAATGGCACCATCGTGTTATGAATGCCATCTTTGAAGGAGTTGATGGCATCAATTTTCCTACATTCAAAATCTTGAATCCATAAAGAAGGCTTGGGATACTCTCCAAGTTACTAATGAAGAAACCTTAGCGGTGAAGAAATCAAGGCTTCAAATGTTGGCATCACAATTTGATGGTTTAAGTATGGGTAAAGAAGAAAAGTTCGAAGACTTCCAATTCCGGCTTCTTAACATTGCTAACCAATGTCAAGCACTTGGAGTATCTATCTCAAAAGAGCGTTTAAATTGAAAAATCCCTAGGTCTCTTCCTAAGAGATTTAAATCAAAGGTGATGGCTATTGAGGAAAGCAAGGATATGGATAACATGAACATTGATGAGGTTCTTGGGTCTCTCCAAACTTATGATATGTGCTCGAAGCCAAAGATCAAGAGTAAAGGAATCGCTCTCAATGCTATTGAGGAAGAAAGTGATGATGAAAATGAAGAGATGACTCTTTTGGTTAGAAAGTTCAAGAAGTTTCTAAAGAAGAATGCCAAGCATAGAGGCAAGTCTTCTAAGGAAAAGGGAGTTAAGAAAACATCATCTCAAAAGAAATCAGAAGAATAGTTAAGCCATTAACAAGAAAGATGTTCAATGCTACAATTGTCATGGTTTCGGTCACTTTGCTAGTGAGTGCACCAAGAAGCCATCTAAGAAAGACAAGAAAGGCAAAGTGTTGGCGTCTACTTGGAGTGATGATAACTCTAGTGGTAATGAGAGCTCTAGTAGTGAGTCTTCAAGTGATGAAGGGTTGGTGAGCAACTTTGTGGCTCTAACGGCTTCTCATTCTCCACTAGATTTTAATGGTACAACATCTTTAAACAAGAACTTTGATGCAAATCATCATGGAAGCTCTAGTTCCATTCCTACTAATCTTGAGTTGTTGGACAGGATAGAAAAGCTTAAAGAAGCTAGAGATAATGCTTCAAGAGAGGTAGTTGAGAAGGATGATTTGATCAAGAAACAACAAGATGAGTTTGTGATTGTCACTCGTAGACTTCTTGGTGAGAAAGGTGATACTATGAAGAAGTTTATAGAACTTGAAAAGATAAACCTTGAGAAGGATAATGTGATATCTTCTTTGAAGAGAAAAAGAATTAATGGAAGAGATAGACACGGCTAAGGAGGCCATCAAGGACTTAGTGAAAGATTCGGTAAGTGTGTCTAGTGTTAGGAATCTTGTTAACTCTCATAGTGGTGAAGACAACTTGGTATTTGAAGAGGAGCCCTTGGAAGCACCACTTCCCACTTACTTGGATGAAATCGTGATTGATAAGAAGCCACACAAGAAGAGAAGATCAAAAGCCAAGAAGAAGTTGACAAACAAAGTATCTTTGCAAACTCCTAGTGAAGCTAGTTCAACTCCAAAAGGTACAATCTCATCTTTTATTCCAATTTTCCATTATTGCAGCACAATAGGTCACATTAAGCCTAGGTGCTATAAATATATTAAAAATTACAAATTAGGAAATGAATCTAGAGATAAGGAGATTAAACTTCAACTTGAACATGCTAAGGTTTTGAAAGTTGAGAAACATGATAATATTGCTAAGCATGAAAATAAGTTGTGGAGTAGAAAGAAAACTAATCTTGTTCAACTTGACAAAGCTTGTGTTGAAAATGTTAAGGAAGAGTGTATTAATGATATTCTTGTTAATCAAGTCATTGAAGGACTTTAATCTAGATTGAACATTGTTGTCAAGGATGGTATTGGAAGTGTTTATGTAGGTACACCCAAGAACAAGTGGTTTAAGGGTGAGTGCTCTTATCACTAATATAAGAAGCACATGTGAGGTAGCTTTGAAGCAATATTGTTAGGTTTTAGTTTGTGTTGGCATTAATTCCATATCAAAATGATGTTTACTTGTAATGATTTAGTTGTTTAGATTCATGATGATTCAAGCTTCAAAGAAGGATGAACAACAAGTCAAAGCAAGTTCCAAGTCTTCAAAGAGATAGGATGCAATTTGGTTCTACAAAGGTATACTAAGACCTTATCTTTCTCTTATAAGGCTTAGGCACACACACACAATTCATACATTTGTGTCCCTGTATCGTTGTGCACCATTATAGGCACACATATACAATTCATTCATATGTGTCTCTGCATCGTTGTGCACCATGTATAACAAATTCACACACTTGTAGATGAATGCTCATGCATTGGTATGGAAATAACATGTTTTGGAAAATGCATGATTGGAGACTATCTCTATGTAGTTTGCATTCTAGTGTGAATTGTGTTTGTTTGTGTATTTGTTTGTATAACATGGATATTGAACTTGAATTTAATCTTAAATCATTCTTGATTGAGTTCCGATCATTTCGGTTACTCATACTATTGATTTCAATTTTTAAGTCAAAAGATACTACACTTTCAACTCATGTTGCATACATTGTCTTCGTCTTTATATATCGAGTCAAATTATTATTTTCTGGGTTGAGTATCTTATATTTCCATGTCCTTGTGAGAGTTATGGTTTGTAATTCGCAAACGGATTCAAATTCCAAGTTTGGAGGCTGGAGAACGGTTGAAGAAGGCGAAGGAAGGTTGAAGGAGAAAGAAGTCAGCAAATCACTTCTTTCCCGAGATGGCGCGTGGCCATCTCGGGGCAGAAGGCTTGCTTCCCCGAGATGCCCACGTGCTATCTCGGGCAGCAAGCATGCTTGGCTGCTTCTTGCCCCTCTTGTTCATTTCACATGCCCAATTTTCCCTCTCTTTTATATTCTCCATCCCTCTCACATTTCATTCTAAGAAGAAATTTAAATTAGTGTGCAGAAAACTTTTTCTCTACATTTTCTCACCTTCCAAACACCATAACTTCTTCATTTGAACTCTGATTTGAGTGATTCAAAGTTGAGATTGTTTGTTTATTCCTCCTCCATCTTTTCTCTGAAGGTTTGAGTAAGTTTTGTGGCTGTTTTTGGTGTCTAAATACACAAAAACGGGACTGCAACTAAATCAACTAAGGTATTGATTTTCTCTCAAAGTTTTCTTTTAAAACTTGGTCAATTGCCTTAGGTTTTATTCTTCAACTTATATATGTGTATTGTGAGTTTTGATTTAATTTTTGAAATCTTTTAAAGATAGGTTGAGTTTCAATTGAAATCTTACATGTTGAGTTAGGTTTTGATTTTGCCTATGTTTTAACATGTTTGGGATTGTATTGTGCTAGCTTTGATTCTAGGACTATTTGATGATCTTTGATTGATTAATTTTTTGAAAAATAATTCCTCACATGTATTAGGCTCTCTTGGCTGAATTCTCACATTAATACATGTGCCTATGTTCTTTTGAGCTATTCATGTGTTTTTGTTGAATCTATGAATAGGAATATGCTCTAGAACTTAATATTAAATCTAAATGACTTTGTCATATGATTTTAGCATGTTTTTGGTTTATGTGATTTAAACTTGATTTTGTGATTAATTGAACATATTTTGTGATTCAAGTTTAGATTTATGCATGTATCTAGGTTGTGATTAATGTTGAACATATCTTACATGATCTAGATGATTTAAACATGCATGATTGACTAGACTACATTTGTTTTGTGCATTTATGCTCATGTCTAGTATTTTCCATAGGATGTGTTGATCATAGCATTCTATGTTGTGTACTTGTTTTCGTTTTGCATTCAAGATCACCTAGATGCCTTGTGAGAAGGAAGTTTTGAATACAGGTGTGAGACCTATGTTGTTGAGCAAGTAAGTCTTGGCAAGAGGTGTGAGACCTTGGATTGTCAAGCAAGCAAGTCTTGGGAGTCGGGAGGACTCGGATAGTTAAGCAATAAGTTTTGCCTAGTGTCGTGAGGATCCGGATAGGTGAGGGAGGAAGTCTTGAATAGAGTCGGGAGGACTCAGATAGTTAAGCAAGAAGTCTTGCCTTGGGTCATGAGGATCCGGTAAGGTGAGCAAGGAAGTCTTGACAAGAGGTGTGAGGCCTCAGATTGTTAAGCATGAGGGCGACATCTTTATGAGTGGGATAAGAGGGTAGTTTCTAGGTGAAGGGGTCACTTGAGAGATTGTACTTATCTTATCTACTAGTGGATTTTGTTTACCGGTGGTTGCTAACCCGTGGATGTTTTCTTTTCAGAGGTTTACCACGTTATATCTTGTGCCAACTTCTCTCAATCCTTATCTCTCTAGTATTTGTATTTGTTATTTGAATACTAAGGATAGAACTCTTTATGTAAGTTGACTTCATTTCTATAATATAGATTATGTATGTGCTACAATTACTTGTTTGTATCACACTTTACTTGTTCTATATATTGATTAAGTATCTTTAATCAATATATATATTGTGATACAAGCAATCTAGAGAGACAAACTTTTGTTTGTTTCTAAGGGAGTCGAAAAAAGTGTCTAATTTATTCACCCCCATCTAGGTTAGCCTTGAGCATTTAACCGTGTTTGTATTTTCAGTTGGTATCAGAGCAGGACACTAGATTGTACTTAGTGAGTGTCCAGGTGATACATTCACGGTTTTTGCAAAGTGTTTGAAGTCATGGATTTACAAGATGATGTAATGGCAGAAGGAGCCTCAAATACTAGGCCACCATTACTTCGAGACACTAACTATGGGTATTGGAAGTTGAGGATGAAAGCCTACATCCATTCTATTGATGAAAGGACTTGGATGGTAGTGGAAGAAGGTTATAGTCCTCCTACCAAGGTTCAAATGGATGGAACCATGATACTCAAGCCAATGAGTGAATGGATAACGAATGAGTTTGAGGTTGATAAATGGCACCATCGTGCTATGAATGCCATCTTTGGAGGATTTGATGGGAATCAATTCTCTTACATTCAAAATCTTGAATCCGCAAAGGAAGCTTGGGATACTCTCCAAGTTACTAATGAAGGAACCTTAGCATTGAAGAAATCGAGGCTTCAAATGTTGGCATCACAATTTGAAGGTTTAAGTATGAGTGAAGAAGAAAAGTTTGAAGACTTCCAATTTCGTCTTCTTAACATAGCTAATCAATGTCAAGCACTTGGAGTACCTAACTTAAAAAAAGCGTTTAAATTGGAAAATCCTTAGGTCTCTTCCTAAGAGATTCAAATCAAAGGTGACGACCATTGAGGAAAGCAAGGATGTGGATAGTATGAACATTGATGAGTTGCTTGGGTCTCTCCAAACTTATGAGATGTGCTTGAAGCCAAGGATTAAGAGTATGGGAATCACTCTCAATGCTATGGAGAGTGATGATGAAAATGAAGAGATGGCTCTTTTGGTTAGAAGGTTCAATGAGTTTCTAAAGAAAAATGCCAAGCCTAAAGGCAAGTCTTCTAAGGAAAGGGGAGTTAAGAGAACATCATCTCTAAGGAATGAGAAGAATAGTCAAGCCATAAACAAGAAAGATGTTCAATGCTATAATTTTCATGGTTTCGGTCAATTTGCTATTGAGTGCACCAAAAAGCCATCTAAGAAAGACAAGAAAGGCAAAGTGTTGGTGGCTACTTGGAGTGATGATAAATCTAGTGACAATGAGAGCTCTAGTAGTCTTCTCATTCTCCAATAGATGTTAATGGTACAATATCCTTGAACAAGAACTTTGATGCAAATCATCAGGGAAGCTCTAGTTCCATTCCTGCTAATCTTGAGTTGTTGGAAAAGATAGAAAAGCTTGAAGAAGCTAGAGATAATGCTCAAAGAGAAGTAGTTCAGAGGGATGATTTGATCAAGAAATAACTAGATTAGTTTGTGGTTGTCACTCGTAGACTTCTTGGTGAAAAAGGTGATATTATGAAGAAGTTTAGAGAACTTGAAAAGAACCTTAAGAAGGATAATGTGAAATCTTCTTTGAAGAAGAGAGAACCAGAATTGATGGAAGAGATAGACACGGCTAAGGAGGCCATCAAGGACTTAGTGAATGATTCGGTAAGGTTGTCTAGTGTTAGGAATCTTGTTAACTCTCATAGTGGTAAATGCGACTTGGTAGTTGAAGAGGAGCTCTTGGAAGCACCACTTCCTACTCACTTTGATGAAGTCGTGATTGATAAGAAACAACACAAGAAGAGAAGATCAAAAGCCAAGAAGAAGTTAGTGAATAAGGTATCTTTGCAAACTCCTAGTGAAGTTAGTTCAACTCCAAAAGGTACAATCTCATCCTTTATTCCAACTTTCCGTTATTGCAACACAATAGGTCACATTAAGCCTAGGTGTTATAAATATATAGAAAAATACAAATTAGGAAATGAATCTAGAGATAAGGAGATTAAACTTCAACTTGAACATGCTAAGGTTTTGAAAGTTGAGAAACTTGATAATATTGCTAAGCATGAGAAGAAGTTATGGAGTAGAAAGAATACTAATCTTGTTCAACTTGACAAAGCTTGTGTTAAAAATGTTAAAGAAGAGCGTGTTAATGATATTCTTGTTAATCAAGTCATTGAAGGACTTTACTCTATATTGAACATTGTTGTCAAGGATGATATTGGAAATGTTTGTGTAGGTACACCCAAGAACAAGTGGTTTAAGGGTGAGTGCTCTTATCATTAAAACTAAGAAGCATATGTGAGATAGCTTTGAGGCTATATATCAATTGTGTTGAGAATTCTTGCTTGCTAGCTTTGAATACTCCATGTATTGATATGAACTTGGTTATCTCACATCATTGTTGTTATGATGGTCAAAATTTGTTGATTAACTTTAGAGAAGTTCTTTTGATATATGTATTGATTGAGTTAAAATATTATGCTTTTTATACTCTTGTTGTGAAACATCATCAACTTGGTGTCATGAGGACATTCAAGGCAAGAGTGCTCATAAAAAGGGTGGAAGTATGATATTTGGTGAATATAATGTGCAAAAAGGTATCTCTATACTCTAATGCATGTTCTCTTAGATATTCATTTTTTGACTCAATTTTTGATATACATCTCTTAGAATGTCATATTAGAGAATTTTGTATAGCATACATATGGTTCTCATTGACATTTGCTATTTTAGGATCTAATAGTGATATTGTTCACATTGATCTTAACTTTGATGATTGTTTGTGTATATTTATTGAGTGGCATTACTTTTGAAAATATGAGCTTCATATTCATTGAAAGCTATTCATTAGAGAAGTAATGATCTTGAATAAGTCTCTACTTATTGCTTTTAGATCATGTGCTTATGAGCCATAAAATCTTGGTTTTCTAAAATTGCACCTTGCTTCTCTTATATGTTTTGCTAGTAGGTTGAGTTTACTAATATGTAAACTTTGGATACACCTTGAAGTTTTTGTGCTTAAGTACATTTAAAATGACCTATGATTAGTATCCATTTTGCTTCAGCAAATACATAGAACTCAACGAGCACCTTCATGGAAAGGGCTATACACATTGGTTGTGAAAGCTACCCAATGTTGGAAAGAGCTACACCATTGTGATGAGTGAAAACCGCCATGAAGTGAATTTTGATTATGTTTTTAAAAAAGGAAAAATCAAAGAAGTGTTGAAAGGAATTCAAAAAAAAAATTTCTTTGATTCAAAGCCTAAAAAGAAAAGGAGGAAGCCTTAAAAAAGAGTTTAGTTGAAAATCAAATGAGCTCGGGTTGAAAAATAGAAATGGGATGACGAGCCACATGCACACACACGCTCATATGTTGAAATCTATTCTCTTAAAAGCAAAAATTCCGGATGATAATCGGTTTGACTTTTTATGGAAAAAGCTTAAGATGAATATTTGTTGGAAATTGTTTGCATGTTGATTATCAAACTACTTCTTGATATATATTTGAAACATATCTCTCACACACACACTTTGTTTATGAGTATGATGATATTTTAGCAATTGTTGAAGAATTATGAGAGAACTTGAAAAATCTTTGTGTATCTCTCTTAGAATATAAAGCTTATTTTGTTGATATTTCTTCAAATTGCTTGAATGTGTGATTGTGTGAACATATTTGTGAACTTTATGCTATCATTAATTTTAGTTATAGCATTTATCAAGGGGGAGCATTGTATGCTAGACATTGTTATCTTTTATGATATGTTCACTTGCTTCATTTTGTTACATGTTGGCATATTTTGACTTAATGATACTTGTAAGATATTACTCACTATCTTTGTCTTGCATGATGATTCAGTCTTAAGTCATATGTCTTTGTTTTTATATATTTGTGACTAATATGCTTGTTTTTGTCTTTCACTCACTTTTGTTGTAAGTATATAGCATCTTATAACACAAGAACAAATGGGATGAACTAAGGTTACCGGAAGTGGAAATCAATTGAATCCCATTGTGAATGCCAAGTCTACCTTAAAAGGATCCAAAGCTTCAAGGTCAAAAGATTTATGGATCTTTGGAACTAAGAAGATATTTCAGGAGAGAGACATTGACTTAGGCAAGTGTAAAGTTTCTTATGTTCTTAAATGCATTAAGGATAAAAATTGAGAATCTTGGGTGAGCATGTTTGGAATTGTGAATGATACTCTTGTTAGAGAGTTTTATCTTGAATATAGAGAAAGTGCCACCTTATTGGATGCTTTGATGGAGATTAAGGGTGTTGTGTTTAGAGTTAACCCGGAAAACATTAACAAGTTTCTTGGTCTATCTAATGATATAGATTCAAACTTTCTAGATGTAGATGTCATTGAGAATCTTAATATCATAGGTATAACTTCTATGATGATTCAGTCTTAAGTCATATGTCTTTGTTTTTATATATTTGTGACTAATATGCTTGTTTTTGTCTTTCACTCACTTTTGTTGTATGTATATAGCATTTTATAACACAAGAACAAATGGGAAGAACTAAGGTTACCGGAAGTGGAAATCAATTGAATCCCATTGTGAATGCTAAGTCTACCTTAAAAAGATCCAAAGCTTCAAGGTCAAAAGATTTATGGATCTTTGGAACTAAGAAGATATTTCAGGAGAGAGACATTGACTTAGGCAAGTGTAAAGATTCTTATGTTCTTAAATGCATTAAGGATAAAAATTGAGAATCTTGGGTGAGCATGTTAGGAATAGTGAATGATACTCTTGTTAGAGAGTTTTATCTTGAATATAGAGAAAGTGCCACCTTATTGGATGCTTTGATGGAGATTAAGGGTGTTGTGTTTAGAGTTAACCCGAAAAACATTAACAAGTTTCTTGGTCTATCTAATGATATAGATTCAAACTTTCTAGATGTAGATGTCATTGAGAATCTTAATATCATAGGTATAACTTCTTTGTGTTTAGCTCATGGTGTTAAGAGTAGAGGAGATGATATGTTGGTACAACCCTTGGAAAAGTATAGTGATAAATGTGTGTCATACATGTCATATAAGGATAAGGGTAAGACATGTGATACTTTTGGACTATTTAGTAGTTCTCAAGTTGATTGTCAAGAGATTAGCACAAACATTCTTCCGGATTGGGCTTTACATTTGAAGAAAAAGGTTAATGAGCTTAGTGCTATAGTTGATAAACAAAATGCTAGAACAAAAGAGTTGGAGGAGTGTATTGCCTCAAGTTCAAGACCACCTCTCAAGCATTATGTTAGATCAACTACACGCACATCTTTCTTTGTGGACCAAGTAGCTAGTATTTGAGTCTTATGGTATGTTTCTTACCTTTTGACATCATTTCATGTCAAAAAGGGGGAGAAAGAGTTGCTAGTTACTTAGTTTCTTTGTATGTTGTTTTTGTGAACTTTTGAACTTTCAATGGCATGTAATAATTAGTTTTAAGATTTGGTTAAAAATTCTTGTATTTTGGCATGTATTGAGGGGGAGATACATGTATTTGTGGACGTAATTGTATATTCTTATCCATATTATATGTTGCCATTTGTTGTTTTTCTCTTGTATATGCATTGTGCTTTGAGATGATTTGTAGGTTGCTTCAAGAGAAGAACAAGATGAAGTTCACGATTTGATGAAGATTAGTTATAGAAATCTTATTCATTGTAATGTGAGGGAGTGGTTTTGTGACCTATCTTCATTTTTATATTTGTAGTAAATGTATAGGTGTTTTGACATGGAATTTACCAATCGGGGAGATTGTTAGGTTTTAGTTTGTGTTGGCATTAATTCCATATCAAAATGATGTTTACCTGTAATGATTTAGTTGTTTAGATTCATGATGATTCAAGCTTCAAAGAAGGATGAACAACAAGTCAAAGCAAGTTCTAAGTCTTCAAAAAGAAAGGATGCAATTTGGTTATACAAAGGTATACTAAGACCTTATCTTTCTCTTAAATGCTTAGGCACACACACAATTCATACATTTGTGTCCCTGCATCGTTGTGCACCATTATAGACACACATATACAATTCATTCATATGTGTCTCTGCATCATTGTGCACCATGTATAAAACATTCACATACTTGAAGATGAATGCTCATGCATTGGTATGGAAATAACGTGTTTTGGAAAATGCATGATTGGAGACTATCTCTATGTAGTTTGTATTCTAGTGTGAATTGTGCTTGTTTGTGTATTTGTTTGTATAACATGGATATTGAACTTAATTTAGTCTTAAATCATTCTTGATTGAGTTTCGATCATTTCGGTTACTCATACTATTGATTTCAAGTTTTAAGTCAAAAGATACTACATTTTCAACTCATGTTGCATACATTGTCTTCGTCTTCATATATCGAGTTGAATTATTATTTTCTGGGTTGAGTATCTTATATGTCCATGTCCGTGTGAGAGTTACGGTTCGTAATCCACAAACGGATTCGAATTTCGAGTTTGGAGGCTGGAGAACGGTCGATGAAAGTGAAGGAAGGTCGAAGGAGAAAGAAGTCAGCAAAGCACTTCTTTCCCGAGATGAAGCGTGGCCATCTCGGGGCAGAAGGCTTGCTGCCCCGAGATGCCTACCTGCCATTTCGGGCAGCAAGAATGCTTGGCTGCTTCTTGCTCCTCTTGGTCATTTCACATGCCCAAATTTCATTCTAAGAAGAAATTTAAACTTGTGTGCAGAAAACTCTCTCTACATTTTCTCACCTTCCAAACACCATAACTTCTTCATTTGAACTCCGATTTGAGTGATGAAAATGTATGAATGATCAATACACACACCAAAATGAGCAAGGATCACCTATGTATGTCTAGGAATCTGCTCTGATACCAATTGAAACAATTATTATGGTGTGTAATATTAATCTGGAGGGGAGGGGAGGGGAGAGGGAGGGGGGGGGGGGGGGGGGGTGAATAGATTTTAAATAAATTTTACCCAATTTTCGTTAAAGTTCAAGTTTACAAAAATGCCCCTATCTAGTTACACAAATATCACAAGTGTAATAAATACGAAAATAGTAAAGACACTTGAGATATACGTAGAAACCCTCCAAATGGGAAAAACCACGGGCTGATGAGTGCGCCACGCTAGAACCTCGAATCCACTAATGACAAAGGAATTACAACCTAATCCCGGTTTAATCCACCACCACTACTTAATCCCGGTATAAGTGAACCTAGTCCATATTGCTTGCGATTTAAGCTATCTACTCCCGGAAGCAACACAAGTCTTACTTCTCAATGAAGAGATAAAATGTCCTATGTGAATATATGATGATATTCAATGAACAAACAAGGCTAGGGAACCCTATATGATTTTCTAGGATAATGAGATGACAATTAATGCAATCTTAGATATCAAGAGCTAAATGACATGTTCAAGAAGCTTAGCTAAACATAGATCAAACAATCCTATGAAGCTATCACAACACAACACTCAATCATGTCATCACAACAATCTTTAATTTGTATCTAGAAAATATTCTAAGAGCATACAAATAATTAAAAAGATGGCTTAGCAAGCAAAATACTTAACTTGTAAGAAGATAGTGAAGAACTTACCAAACAAGATGTGATGAAGCAAACCTATCCATAGATGCACTCTAAATGACTTTAGATAATGCAAGATGAAGCTTTTATGCACATAGGAATGCTTTGAGTGATTAAAAATGAGTTTTTGGAAGAGTTTTTCCTTTGAAATGTGTTCTAAGGAAAATATATAATATTCTGAACTCTTACACGACCTTAAACCAAAGAGTTATATATATATGAGATCCAAACAAAGTGAGGTCATTTTGGAAAAAATGTTCCAGCTTCCTCTATATGAGCTGGTGACGTTCGCTGGTCGAGTAGCGCACCACCAGTGCACGGACTAATTTTACAATAAGTGCTGGACGAGTGGCACAACATATGCGACAATCCCTTGGAATGTTACGCTAGAGAGGCTGTGCTAGTCGAGTAGCGCACCACCAGCGCACTGCCCATTTTTCCAACCTTGCACGGGTGGCTCATGACAAGTGGCGCAGGTCAGTGGCGCATGACAAGTGGCATCCCACTGGAAAGTTGTGCTGGTCGAGTAGCGCACCACCAGCGCAAAGCATATTCTTTCAACACTCAAACACACAAAATCAACAAGTTCAAGAGTGATGAAAGTGCATCATATTCTAATAACTAGCATGACATAAAACTTTAACTACAAGATGCAAATAAATCAACAAGAGTAATTTAAATAAAAATGCACACAAGTACAAACACTCAACATATATGATTAAGAGTTATGCATGAATATGTGAGTGTGTGCAACTATCTCTTCAAAGCAAGTAAGCACAAGAATTTTACCTTTGGTGCTTCTCCTCTTGAGGTCTTGAGAGCCTAAGCTACCCTTACATAAACCCCATAAATATGGTTTGTTCACGAAATAAGCCAATCAACAAATGAGGACTTTACAATCTCCCCCTTTGGATATTTCGTGACAAAACACCACTCACATTGATCCTCACAAAATAAAATAAAACATCGGGAAGATATTCTACATTACAAAGAGATATACATAAAAGAAAACTTCAAATCTTCAATCTCTTGTAGAATCATCAACCTTACACATAAAGCAAACAACAAGTACACTTTCCAAACCAAGTGCATGTGAGATGATCAAGTGGATAGAAAACAAAAGCATTTGCATATAAGAATATGAGTAATGCACCACATCATGCAATGCTCCCATTCAAAGGGTTACTCCCCCTAAATATAATCTCCCCCTAACACAAGTACTACTCCCCTTAAAGGCAACACATGCTGCCAACATGCTACCCCACTAACACCACAATGCTAGGTCAATGCTACTCCCCCTTTTTGTCATGATATAGGCAAAGGAGAAGTCCCCAACCAGGTCACTCAAGGCAAAGAAAGAAAGGAGCATACAAGATTGTTGCATAATTATATAAGCCACATTTATGCAACTCAATTAATAGGAGAGAAACAAGGAGATTTATTTAAAGAAAGTGTTTGAATCAAAAATGCTGTGCATACAAGACATGTTGCATTCAAGTCCAAAAACAATGGTATTTGGCAAAGCAAATGACAAAGGTTTCCAATATAATTCAAACCAACTTCACCATTTGTCATGAGAGAAGCAAGGATATAGAGTTTTTATAGATATCAAATTTTAATGGCACTATATCCAACTTTATAAGCTAAACATGGCATGAGCAACATTGCACCCTATTTGATTTTTTCGGGAGGATACCCGTATGATAGTAGCCATGTTCAACTAATAAAGAAAGAGAGACATTAATGCAACATTTTAGTCTCACTAGCTTCTTTTCATATAATATTTTGCATTCAACAATTGCAATCAACAATTCATGCTTTATCATTTTTCATTAGCATGTCATTAAAGAATCATCATGTCATGGAGATAATTATAGGTCATTCAATATGTACTTCCTATATAGATCTCTTATTCTAAAAATGCATGTTTGAACATAAATATGACATGGATTGTAATCAAAGTAAAGTTCACACTTATTGAAGAAAATACAATATACTATAGTATAAGTGCAACCAAGCTACTCAAGCAATC
Source organism: Dipteronia dyeriana (assembly GCA_032871835.1). NCBI lineage: Eukaryota > Viridiplantae > Streptophyta > Magnoliopsida > Sapindales > Sapindaceae > Dipteronia > Dipteronia dyeriana. The sequence continues at coordinate 88,937,747 of CM065300.1, read as the reverse complement.
AATAATGGAGCATAAATATTTTCAAAGAAAAAATTGCATGCAACAAGTATACAATAGCCCTCTTTGCTTGAGTTCCCCTTATGAGGTCAAAAACCACAACTCATCACTCTATTAAACAAATCCCAATAGATCTACTAAGAGTCTTGAACTGAGTAGCATCTAAGGGTTTAGTAAATAGATCCGCTAGTTGATCATTAGTACCTACATGCTCAAGTACTATGCATTTGTTCTCAACTAGTTCTCTAATGAAATGATGACGGATGTCAATATGCTTAGTTCTAGAATGCTGAACAGGATTCTTGGAAATGTTAATTACACTCATGTTATCGCAAAAGAGAGTAAGAGTACCTTGATTGAATCCAGCGTCGACTAGCATTTGCTTCATCCATAAGAGTTGTGTGCATCCACTCCCAACAGCTATGTATTCGGCCTCAGCCGTGGACGAGGAAATCTAATTTTGCTTCTTGCAAAACCAAGAGACAAGGTTGTTCCCAAGGAAAAAGTAACTGCCCGATGTACTTTTCCTATCATCACAATTTCCTGCCCAATCTGCATCACTAAAGCCTACAAGACTAGCATTAGTGTTAAAAGTGTACCAAATTCCATAGTTAGATGTCCTATTCACATATCGAATGATTCTCTTAATAGAAAAGAGATAAGACTCCTTAGGATCTGATTGGTACCTATCACACACACTCACACAAAAAGAGATATTGGGCCTACTTACGGTCAAATAGAGCAAGGTACCAATCATGCCACGATATAAGGTTTGGTCAACACTTTTACCACTAGCATCCTTGCTTAGCTTCAAAGTGGGACTCAAGGGTGTATCACAATGTTTGGCACTTTCAAGGCCAAATTTCTTCACTACATTTTTGGCATACTTAACTTGGGATATGAAACTCTCATCATCCATTTTCTTAATTTGTAAACCTAGAAAGTAACTTAGCTCACCAACAAGACTCATCTCAAATTCATGAGACATGACATCAACAAATTGTTGGACTTTGGTGTCATTTGTGGAGCCAAAGACTATATCATCAATATAGATTTGAGCTATAAAGAGGTCATTTTGTCTTCTTGATTAATAGAGTTTTGTCAACACTACCCATAGTGTAGCCATTGTCTATGAGAAATTGGGTGAGACGCTTATACCAAGCCCTTGGAGCTTGTTTCAACCCATATAAAGCTTTGTTGAGGTGGCAGACATGATTAGGGTGGTGAGGATCTCAACAAACACTTCCTCTTGCAAGAAACCATTGAGGAAGGCACTCTTAACATCCATTTGATATAATTTGAACTTGTGCAAACAGAAAATGGATAAAAGAAGCCTAATGGACTCAATCCTAGCAACGGGAGCAAATGTCTCCTTAAAGTCAATACCCTAAATTTGAGAGTACCCTTGTGCTACAAGCCTAGCCTTGTTTCACACAATGTTGCCATCCTCATCGGATTTGTTCCTATATACCCACTTGGTGCCTATCACATTGGTGATCTTGGGCCTAGGAACTAGAGTCCATACCTCATTCCTTTCAAATTGATTAAACTCTTCTTGCATGGCAAGAACCCAAAATTCATCCTTTAAGGCTTCATCAACCTTCTTGGGTTCTATTTGAGAGGTGTAGCAAGTGTAGCTAATTAGATTATCCATTTGATGCCTCGTCCCAACACCCTCACTAACCTCTCCAATGATGTCATCTTTGTCATGGAGTTTCCTAACCCATGAAGCAGGTTTTTTTGAGTTCAAGGGAGGAATCCTATCAACAAGTTGTGTTATGTCATCATCAAGGTTAGTCTTTTCAACATTAGAAACATCAACAACCTTCTCCAAAGGGGAGTCATCAACTAGATCTACCTCCTCCTCATGGTCATTAGACTTAAGCCTAGTATCATCAATGATAACATTAGATGATTCCATTACGGTCCTAGTTTTTAGATTGAAAACTCTATAGGCTCTACTATTCAAGGCATAGCCAATGAAGATACCCTCATCACTCTTAGCATCAAATTTTCCAAGTTGATCACGGTCATTCAAAATGTAGCATTTGCTTCTAAAGGCGTGGAAGTAGCTAACATTTGGCTTTCTACCTTTCCATAACTCATAGGAGGTTTGCCTAGTGTGGGGCCTTAGAAATACTCTATTTCTTATGTAGCATGCCGTATTGACGGATTTGGCCCAAAGATTCCTACGGACATTGTAGCTAAGCAACATCACACGGACCATTTCTTGAAGAACCCTATTTTTCCTCTCAATAACTCCATTTTGTTGAGGTGTCATAGGAGCCAAAAATTCTTGAGAGATGCCTAGACTACTGCAATAGTTTTCAAAATGAGCATTCTCAAATTCCTTCCCATGGTCACTTCTAATGCTTTTAATCTTGGAGTTCATTTCATTTTGAATTTTGGAACAAAGCATTTTAAACTTGTTAAAGGTTTCAGATTTCTCTCTAAGAAAATAAGTCCAAGTGTACCTAGAGAAGTCATCTACACACACAAAAATGTACCTTTTTCCACCTAAACTCTGGGTTTGCATAGGACCCATAAGATCCATGTGGAGAAGCTCTAGAGGTTCCTTGGTGGATAAATACTTGCCCTTTTTGTGCATACTTTTGGTTTGCTTCCCTTATTGGTAAGGTCCACAAACACCGTTTACCTTTCTCCCAAGCTTGGGAAGACCTTGCACAACATTGAACTTATCTAAGATATGTAAATCCCTATAGTTCATGTGACCAAGTCTTTCGTGCCACAACTCAATCTGTTCATCCTTGGACACATTTCAAGAGACACCTCTAGCCTCAAGACAATAACAATTGTCGCTAGACCTCATACCTTTTAACAAGGTTTGTCAATTTGGAAATAAGATAGAACAATCAACTTTACTAAACAGGACGGAAAGTCCTTCATCACTAAGATGTGAAATGCTTATCAAATTAGCTTTTAAACCATCAACATACAAAGCATTGGACAAGAAGGGTAATCTGGGAATGGAAATGGTTCCCTTTCCTTTAACCTTCTTTTTGGATCCATCACCAAAGGTGACATTTCCTCCCTCTTCCATCACAAGAGTCTCAAAGAAACTCTTATTTCCAGTCATGTTCCTAGAGCACCCATTATCAAAATACAAAAAAATCACAAGAATGAGCATTCAAGGCAATTTGTTCAACATGGCAAAAGTGTTCATCCTTTCTAATCCACCTAGGTGCAATATTTTCCTTCCTAGTGGTCAATGGTACATGGGCTATAAGTGTCCTAGAAACATGCAAAGTTGTTTCATTTTTCCTAGTGACATGCATCATGGCTCTAGATGTCCTAAGATCATGCAAAAGTGTTCCATTTTTCCTAGTGACATGCATCATGGCTCTAGCCTTTTTCTTCTCTATAATGCTTTCAATTCTACATAATTTGATATATCTAAAGCAATTTGGTCTAATATGACCATCAATACCACAAAAATGACATGTGGGAATAAAGTTGGGAATCATACCATATCCTTGAGGATGCATTGGAGCCTTCCCATGTCTTTGTGGTTGTCTTAATTGTTGATGAGGAGCTTTCCTTCTTTGTTGTTGAGCAAGACTTGATTGCTTCCTTGGTTGAGCTTCCATGATAGGTATCTTCCCTTTATGAGCTTTCGGTTGAGGGAAGTTAACTTGAGGAGCCCTTGTAGGAAGGGTTTGAGGTAGGCTTCTTGGTGCCACCTTCACTTGAGCACCACTTGAACACTCTCATAGGTCAAGTTTTATCCTAGGTGATTGATGAGAAAAAGACCCATTGAAGTTCATGCTTCTTACGAAAATGGTATTGCTTAAAGTGGAGAACACCTTGTCATCTTCAAACACAAGCCCCTTATTGTCACTTGGCATCTTTCCGACATCTAGCATATGGTCAAGTTTTTTGGTGCTGGAGTTTATCTTGGCCAAGAACTCTCTAGCATCTTCAAGCTCTTTCTTCAACCCTTCTTCACTCCTCTTAGATCTCACCAACTCTTCATTTTAGTTGGTCAACTTAAGTTGAGAGGTCTAAGTTTTCTTCTTTTATTCTCTTGATTTCATTCTTATTCTTCAACCTTGAACTCTCAAACTTAGCCATGTAGTCCTTGAGATCCATACTATCCACACTTCTACTTATGGATTGTGATGAAGATCCATCATCACTTGAGTAGTTTTCCTCTGGACTTTCATTCTCTTCTACACTAACATCTTTGCTCCTAAGAGAGGATGTAAATGCTATGAAATTAGCCATGAGTTCTTCATCATCCGAAGACTCATCTTCTTCAGTAGAGTTATCACTTTCACTCCATGTGGCAGCCATAACTTTTCCCTTTTTCTTGACCTTGTGATTTGTACATTCCGGGGCAAAATGACCTATCCCACCACATTCATAGCATTGGACTCCTTTCTTCTTAGTCTTTTCTTGCCTAGGCTCAAACTTTTTAAAGGGAGCCTTTTTCTTCAAGTCTTGACCCTTGGATCCAAAAACTTTCCTCTCGGACTTGTAGAATTTCTTGAACTTCCTCATTAGCAATGCCATTTCTTTATCCGAGTCATCACTCTCCTCCTTCTTAACTTTGGAGGCTTTCAAAGCAATATCCTTTTGCTTTTTCGGTGGTGTGGGGTTAGGATATTTCCTAGATTCATAAGCTAGAAGCCTCTCAATCACTTCACTTGGCTTCATATCCTTATAACCACTATTCTCTTTTAAAGCCGTCACCTTAAACTCAAATATATCGGGTAGAGATCTCATAATCTTCTGCTTGATCTTCCTATCCGAATAAGGATCACCAAGTTGATGACTTTGGTTCACAATGTCCATCAAGCTCACTTCAAAGTCATTGAAGCACTCGTTCTCATCAATCTTGAGCAATTCAAATTGTGTTTGGAGAACTTGAAGCTTTTAGTCCTTAACTACATAGGTTCCCTCATGTGCAACTTCTAGGATATCCCATGCCTCCTTAGCTATCCTAGTATTTTGAACCAACATGTACTGGTTCTCATCCATTGCACATAGGATGACATGCATTGCCTTCCTATTCCATTTTGATGCCTAAAATTCTTGTACGTTCCATTGCACCTTCGGCTTGAGTACATCTTATCCTTCATCTGTAAGAGTCATCATGGGAAGAGTGTAGCCATCTTTAACCGCCATCCATGCCCTATCATGAATTTGGCAAATATACGACTCCATCTTGCCTTTCCAAGAGGCATAATTCAATCCGATAAGAAGTGGAGGTCTAATGCTAAAAGCTCCACCGTTTCCACTCATTGTGTATAATGAATGAATGATATGAATGCAAATGAATGAATGATCAATACACACACAAAATGCAACACACACCAAAATGAGCAAGGATCACCTATGTATGTCTAGGAACCTGCTCTGATACCAATTGAAACAATTATTATGGTGTGTAATATTAATCTAGAGGGGGGGGGGGGGGGGTGGGGTGAATAGATTTTAAATATATTTTACCCAATATTCGTTAAAGGTCAAGTTTACGAAAATGCCGTTATCTAGTTACAGAAATACCACAAGTGTAATAAATGCAGAAATAGTAAAGACACTTGAGATATACGTGGAAACCCTCCAAATGGGAAAAACCACGGGCTGATGAGTGCGCCACACTAGAACCTCGAATCCACTAATGGCAAAGGAATTAAAACCTAATCCCAATTTAATCCACCACCACTACCTAATCCTAGTATAAATGAACCTAGTCCATCTTGCTTGCGATTTAAGCTACCTACTCCCGGAAGCAACACAAGTCTTACTTCTCAATGAAGAGATAAAATGTCCTATGTGAATATATGATGATATTCAATAAACAAACAAGGCTAGAGAACCCTATATGCTTATCTAGGATAATGAGATGACAATTAATGCAATCCTAGATATCAAAAGCTAAATGACATGTTCAAGAAGCTTAGCTAAACATAGATCAAACAATCCTATGAAGCTATCACAATACAACACTCAATCATGTCATCACAACAATCTCTAATTTGTATCTAGAATATGTTCTGGGGCATACAAATAATTAAAGACTGGCTTGGCAAGCAAAACACTTAACTTGTAAGAAGATAGTGAAGAACTTACCAAACAAGATGTGATGAAGCAAACCTATCCATATATGCACTCTAAATGACTTTAGATGATGCAATATGAAGCTTTTATGCACATGGGAATGCTTTGAGTGATTAAAAATGAGTTTTTGGAAGAGTTTTTCCTTTGAAATGTGTTCTAAGGAAAATATATGATATTCTAAACTCTTACACGACCTTAAACCAAAGAGTTATATATATATGAGATCCAAACAAAGTGAGGTCGTTTTGGAAAAAACGTTCCAACTTCCTCTATGTGAGCTAGTGACGTGCTTTGGTCGAGTAGCGTACCACCAGCGCTCGGCCTAATTTTACAATAGGCACTGGATGAGTGGCACAACATATGCGACAATCCACTGGAATGTTACGTTGGTGAGGCTACGCTAGTCGAGTAGCGCACCACCCGCGCACTGCCCATTTTTACAACCTTACGCGGGTGCAGCGACCCAGGTCAGTGGTGCATGACAAGCGGCGTCCCACTAGACTGGTGAGGTGCGTTGGTCGAGTAGCGCACCGCCAGTGCAAAGCATATTCTTTCAACACTCAAACACACAAAATTAACAAGTTCAAGAGTGATGAAAGTGCATCATATTCCAATGCCTAGCATGACATAAAACTTTAACTACAAGATGCAAATAAAACAACAAGTGTCATTTAAATCAAAATGCACACAAGTACAAACACTCAACATATATGAATAAGAGTTATGCATGAATATGTGAGTGTGTGCAACTATCTCTTCAAAGCAAGTAAGCACAAGAATTTTACCTTTGGCGCTTCTCCTCTTGAGGTCTTGAGAGCCTAAGCTACCCTTACATAAACCCCATAAATGTGGTTTGTTCATGAAATAAGCCAATCAACAAATGAGGACTTTACAAACTTGATTTTGTGATTAATTGAACATATTTTGTGATTCAAGTTTAGATCTATGCATGTATCTAGGTTATGATTAATGTTGAACATATCTTACATGATCTAGATGATTTAAACATGCATGATTGACTCGACTACATTTGTTTTGTGTATTTATGCTCATGTCTAGTATTTTCCATAGGATGCGTTGATCATAGCTGTAGGGAAAAACGGTTTAGAAACGCAACGGAAGCGTGTTAAAAAAAGAAATTAGGGTTTGCGTATAAATAAAAAATTTCCCTTTTGTGCAACGAGAACCTTAACCCTAGATTAATTGATGTATATAAAAGTATCGTACCTTTTTTGCGTGAGGATTGAACAAGCGCTGAATCAATTCTGTAAGATCATCCAATCCAATCACGAATGTGAATCACCTAGGAGTGTGGGCTCCCTTTCTTTAAATTGTATTCCTGAGGATGGAGACAAAGCAAATATCTTTTCTTTGTTAGTTACAAATATCCTCCAAGAGAAAAATCCAAGAAAGTCCGGTCACTTGTGAATTATCAATCAATTTGATTGTAACTCGCGTGAACCTTGATTCGATGTTGTACACAAAACCCGTTTGATGTAAAGGATATTAGTATACTATAGAATACAAAAACGTTCCCTTTTTTCTCTACTTGGCCGAATTCACACACTATTGCTTAGAGAAGATTGAATATTGTCTATAGTAAAATCATATTTTTCTCCCAAAATTCTATGATAGCCGAATTCTTCACTAAGAAAAATATGGCTTGGCCGAAATTCCTCTCTAATGCCTTAGGGCTGGCCGAATTCATCATCCACATATATATAGGTTCATAAATCCTTTCCTAAGAAAGATTCACTTGGTTGGCCAGAATCCTTTCCTTAGGTGGATTTATTTGGTAGTTAGAATCCTTATCTTAGAAGAAAACTAACTACACCTGTAACTATATATTGTGTTGGCCGAATTTCCCTTGTTTGAAGTAGATTATGGGTGTTTAATTTTTCCTAAGAAAGATTACTTGATGGACAAGACTCCTAATCCTACTCAATAGCGTGTTTGTAACCTTATTAAAGACTTCCTAATTTGATTAGATAAATAACTCCTTTTATTTATTTACTTATCAAATATAGTCTTTAACATTAACTATACTACCAACAATAGTATAGTTTTAGGAGACCATCTTCTAATAGGAAAAGATTTTGACTTTTAATTAAATAATTAATTAATCAAAAAATTAATTAATTTCCATTTAATTAAATAATAATAAAATAAAAATAATATATTAAAGCTATTCACCATAGCCTTTGCCGCCCATACCTAGTATAAATGCCATATATTATTTTTCTCATTTTATTAAATCCATTGGACCTTAATAAAAAGTCCACATGTGAACTAGACCTATTCTTACAAAAAGAAACAAGTTCACATGCCTTATTACAATTCTAGATGGACCCGTATTGGTCCGGAAGAATATATTTAGTGATCCATGCAAGTTCGTGTGGATTGGGGATCTTGACGGGCTATCTAAATTTAAGCTCCAATAGACACAACCCAATCAAAATCAACAAATGATTCACCTAGGTCCAATCTATTTAGTTTTAGTTCATTCCACTGAAGAACTAAAATTGAACTCTTAAATAAAGATAGAATAAGTTGGTGTTACTCATTCGTACCCTAGACAACCTTATTGGAGAAAGTGTATCCTCGTGAAGAATACCAGTAATCGCCAAGAGCTCATAGACCGTCCATAGTTCTCCAAGTTACCATATTTACTCATATGACCATATTTTGAACTTGGATATTTTGACTTGTCCAGAAGCCATGTTTCAATAGACACTATTGAAAACTTAACGTTAAGATTTAATATCCAATACCTCAAAACATCCATATGATGGTATTCTACTGTCATTCAATAAATGGAGCCACGATGTCCATATCTATAAATGAAGTCCTCTATCGATTAACAAATGAATACCACCAAACTATCGAGGATAGACTATGCTATATAATCGTACTCAATAATAGCTCAAATGATTATATTTGCAACCATAAGTCCATCATTTATCTCAGGATTAAGATAGACTCTCCGATTATCTTCAAATGAAAACTTTTATCCATTGACGGTTCTAGATAAAGTATTTCATTTTGATCCTATTCAATGCACCCAGTGCACTATATTCTTTTGCCCAAAGACACCACACTTTGATGATTTTAGACTCATCACAACACATTTGATCTCACTCAAATGCTAGCAAAAGAATCTACAACTTTGACAAGATAAATGCGCCCAACCTTCTATCTTAAGTTGTGAATATTATTCAAGACTAACTAAAGAATTGTGTTTACCTCATACATATCTAGATGTATAAACAATTCTTTTTTTCTCATAGTCTTTTGACCTTATGATTATTTTTTTTTGACAATTATAATAATTAAACTATAAATGCTATAAGATTTGTTAAACTAGAAATCACTTTATTCATATGAAAAGATTATTAATTACAATATTACACTCTTGATATCGAGCATAATCCTAACAATCTCCCACTTGCTCTATAGCAAATGTGTCATATCTCTCATCCCCATGTTCTCTAGATGCCCATCAAAACTCTTCTGAGGAAGAGCCTTTGTAAAGGGATCGGCTAGATTTTCTGCTGACGCGATCTTGGTAATTGTCACGTCACCCCTATGCATAGTTTCCCTTATAAGGTGATACTTTCTTTCAATGTGTTTCCCTCTCTTATGACTTCTTGGTTTTCTCGAATTAGCCACTGCTCCACTATTGTCATAATAGATAGTGATCTGCTTATTCGCATCAGGAAACACTTCCAAGTCAATCAAGAATTGGCGGAGCCAGACAACCTCTTTAGCAGCCTCGCATGCGGCAACATACTCAGCTTCCATGGTGGAATCAGCAATACAAGATTGCTTGATACTCCTCTATATGACTGCCCCTCCTCCAATAGTAAACACAGATCCTGATGTTAATCTCCTGGAGTCAGAATCTGACTGAAAATCAGAATCTGTATACCCAACGAGAATTAAATCCCCTCCAGAGTATACAAGCATATAATCTCTCGTTCTCCTAAGATACTTGAAAATATGCTTGACTGCCATCCAGTGATCAGGACCAGGTTTCGATTGAAATCTGCTAACTATGCCTATAACAAAACAAATATCTGGTCTAGTGCAGAGCATTGCAATTGCTCTTCATGCTCATTCTTAGGAACTTGTTCCTTAGAAAGTTTGATTCCATGCCTGAAAGGTAACATACCTTTCTTGGAATCTTGCATGGAAAACCTAGACAAGATTTTATCTATGTATGAAGCTTGGGATAATGAAATCGTTCTATTCTTTCTATCCTTTATGACTTGGATACCAAGAATATAACTTGCTTCTCCCAAGTCCTTCATATCAAATCGTTTTGCTAACCATTCTTTTATTGATGTCAATACACCTACATCGTTTCCGATGAGTAGTATATCATCAATGTAAAGAACTAGGAAAACCAACTTGTCGCCTTTAATCCTTTTGTATCACAAGGTTCATCAAGGTTTTGAATAAATCCAAAACCTTTAACGGCTTGATCGAACCTTATGTTCCAGGATCTGGATGCTTGCTTCAATCCATATATTGATCTTTGCAACTTGCATACCCTTTCCTCTTGGCTCTTTTCAATGAATCCTTCTGGTTGCATCATATAGATTCTTTCGTCAAGACTTCCATTAAGGAAAGCTGTCTTGACGTCCATTTGCCAAATCTCTAGGTCTAGAGATGCCGCAATGGATAAGAGTATCCTAATGGATTTAAGCATGGCCAAAGGAGAGAAGGTTTCTTCATAATCGATACCTTCCTTCTATGTATAACCTTTAGCTACCAATCTAGCTTTATAGGTTTCCATATTTCCATCCATTCCTCTTTTCCTCTTGTATACCCACTTGCACCCGATGAGTTTTATCCCTTTAGGCAAGTCTATAAGAGACCAGACTTTATTTTTGAACATAGATTCAATTTCGGATTGCATTGCCTTTTGCCAATGGTGACAATCAATATCTTCCATTGCTTTCTTGTACGTATAGGGATCATCGTCATCCGGAAGATTCTCTACAGATTCTCCTATACCGATGTATCTTTCAGGTTGTCTAACAACCTTCTCACTACGATGAGGTATGGTGGATTGTTGATCTTGTGTTGGTACGGAATTTACAATTGGGCTAGGATGCGAAACCTCTTATGGAATTGTATCTCCTAAAAGCTCATTTAGGACAATTCTACTTTTAGGCACAAAATTATTCATATAGTCCTCTTCTAGAAATTTAGCATTTGTCGAAACAAATACTTTAAGATCTGAAGGACTGTAAAAATAATATCTTTTTGTTCCTTTTGGATACCTTACAAATATGCATATTTCTGAACGAGACTCCATCTTATCTGCCTTTCCTTTTAACACGTGTGCAGGACATCCAAATATCCTTAAGTGCCGTAAACTAGGCTTTCGCCCAGCCCACAACTCATGCGGTGTTTTAGGAACCGACTTAGATTGTACATCATTTAGAATATACATGGAAGTTTGTAAAGCATATCTCCAAAAAGAACTAGGGAGCGTTGAATAACTTAACATAAACCTAACCATATCCAAAAGAGTTATATTTCTCATTTCTGCCACCCCATTTTATTGAGGTGTGCCTGGTGCAGAAAACTGAGAAATTATTCCATTATCAATAAGATATTGCTGAAACTCACCAGATAGATATTCTCCTCCACGATCGGACCTCAAGATTTTGATGCGTTTCTCAAGCTGATTTTCTACTTCAGCTTTAAATGCTTTGAACATATCAAAAGCATCCGACTTATGTCTCATGAGATACACATAGCCAAATCTTGAGTGATCATCCATGAAAGTGATGAAGTACTCATATCCACCTCTAGCTTGAATGCTCATAGGTCCACACACATTAGTGTGTATCAATCCTAAACATTCAATGGCTATTGTGCCTTTGGTCGTAAACAACCTTTTGGTCATTTTACCTTCCAAATAAGATTCACAAGTTGGTAGATCATCAACCTTTAAGTCACTTAGAGGTCCATCACATACCAATCTTTTAATCCTATTAAGGTTAATATGACCTAGGCGCAATGCCACAGGTAGGTTTCATCTTTTGATAATTTTACTCTTTTATGATTATGTTCCGTTGATTCTGTGTCTAACAAGTGAGAGATATTTCCATGCAAATAGAATAAACCGTTTTCCAATGTACCTTTCCAAATAATTTTGTCATTCTTACTAATAATAAATGCCTTATTAAAAGTAACCGAATAACCAAATTTATTTAAACAAGAAACTGAAATTAAATTTCTCTTGAATTGAGGTACATAATAAACGTTTATTAAAACTAAATGCCTATAGTAATCAAAATTGATTCTAATATCTCTCACTACACTAGTAGACACCAATGCTCCATTGCCTAAATGCAAGTTGAATTCATTCTTATTTAGTCTATTCCTTTGACCATTTTCACCACAAAGGAAATACTTCCCTTTGATCTTGGTTACTTTTTTGGTCTCCTTCTAAGAATGCCCAAGTTGCTTTTTCCTCTGTTATTACTTGACCTTCTGACAAGTCTTAACAATAGCAACTTTACCAACCATATGAATCCTTGTCTAGAGACATCATAATATCGGCAGCAGTCTCCATTCCTTCATGTTGTTGTTACAACACGTTGGAAATGATGGCCATAATGTAACGTACATTTAGCCATCTAATCTAAAAGACTTCCACTACTGATACTCATCTCTTTGCTCCTGAGTAGATTCATTAGTTTTGGTGGTTAAGGAATATACAAAATGAACTTAAACTTTTCAATTTGCAACAACAACCCAATATTCCTTTTCCATGTGACATAATTATCATCGGTTAAAGTATTATCTTTTAGGATATTGATTAGGGATGGGGTCATGATTTATTTATATTAACAAAAATTATATATGTAAATAATCATGATAAAGCACTTTTGAATATTTATCTTGAATTAAATGAAATAATTCAATCGTAAAAATTCAACGGTGATCCAACACCCATAAATGTCACGCCTCATTTGGGAGTTCACAATATTTACTAGTTGGATTAGGTCCCACCTAATTGTTAACATAACAACCAACGTTTTTCAATTTTAGCCTTGTGATGTTATTAACAAGAACTCTTGGGAGGATATTAATAAATTCACATTGAGTGTGTTACCAAGTTATCGACCTTCAATAGAATCCCTCACGAATATCCCTCCTTTGGGAGTAGATATCGTTTGGGCTAATTGTCTAGTCTATCCTTGTACGGAAGTATCTTGCTAAATTCCATTCATGAATACCTCTTGGGAGGTTATTCACGAAACATAAAGCTCAACTAAACTTGGAGGCCGTAGGTGTTCCAAAACACCTTCTCCCACTCAATTGTTTAAGGCTTGTGCTCGAATTCCAAAGAATGATTTACCAAGTTATCTAGATGCCAATTTAGATACTTAAACCATTCAATGCATGTTCATACCAAAAGAGATATATGAGTAGCACTCCTATTCTATATGACATGTTATCAAACAATGACAAACATTGTAATATTTACAAAAAAATATAAATAGCTACAATTTTGGTCCATCTTAGAAAAACAAGTAAATTACATATATCTTGGAATACAAGAATTTCTTTCTTGGCGAATAAGTCTTCAAGCGACCTTCGTCATTCGGACTCCCTTGGCTACCTCTCATGGGCGTGCACACCCCTTGCCCTTACCCATGGGCATGCGCATGTCACAAGCCCATAAAGGGCTGCCATACGCAGCCCATGGCTACAACAAGGGCTGCCGTGCGCAGCCCATGCCTCAACAAACGTGGCTGCGCACTCTTCTCACGTACGTTCGTTGTTATGGCTCGTACGGTCCCAAACTTGTTCCGGTTACTCCTAATTCTTCAAAACTTCGAGTCTTCAAAACTTGAATGTTTTACAAAAGAATTTACATAACAAAATACTGCAGTTTTTTTAATAACAAAAAAAAAAACTTAGCAACTACCAAGAAGGAAATTATGGTGATAATAGACAACCCTTCTTGTTACAATCCCAAAACAAAATTACATTGAAATTCTAGGACCAAAATTGAGCAATAACAATCCATATATTAAACATATATATATCCATACATTCCAATGTAAATATATATGCGAATACCTAGAGTGCCATCTCTTTCTAAAACAAGCATATATACTGTTGACGTCGATTTCTAGATGGTGTCAGAAAAACCAACAAGGATTAGATTTCGGCTATTAATTCAGAGGGAAAGAGATTCAGAGAGAGTAATGAAGATACAAGTTTTACGTGGTAAAACTCCAATGACCGGAGAAACGTCCATGGGTGGTTGATGGGTCAACCGAGCCAAAATCCACTATGAAAATATGATGTTTACAAGCTCTCGATCTCTCTTTCTTCTCTCTGTATTTTTCTATTGCTATATTGCCTATATCTCTTTTTGGGACAAGATTATGGGTCTATTTATATGTTTATAGAACCATAATCTGCTTTGTACAAGTAATACAAGATCTTTACATTTAATTGTGATTCGGTTAGTTGCTTGAGGTTGATTTGTCTTCTTTCCTGTTTCGGAGTCTCTTACTAAAATCGAGTGGGATTACAGTAGTGCAGTTTTATTTGGACTTGTTTCCTTATAAGAGTGTAGTCTTTGTAGTGAAATCAAGCTGTTTCCTGATTGAGGATTCTTCTAGCTCAGTATTCTGTTCTTTTTGGGATTCCTTCCTGATGGCTATCTTCGTGTATTTAATGACTTAATCCATATAAACTAAGCACTAAGTTTTATTATCCGGTTTTCTCATTTATCCCGAGTAAGAATAAAACTTGTCAGTCTCGGGTGGCGCTGTTTGAGCCCGAATAGAAGATGTTTTCTTGTATACCTTGAGTACTTTTAATTGATTTAGAGTAATTTAGTTGATCCCGAGTAAGTGTTGCCATGCTACTGGTTTACTCGGGTTTTCTTCTCTTTAATGATGCCTTGTAAGATATTTTCTGAGTGCCTATTTGGGTGTCCACCTGGCAATTTTCTCCTTCCTGTCGATGACATGTGTGCTTGGTAAAATTTATATACGTCAATACCCCCTTAAAATATTTTTGCCGAATAAATTTCATTTCGGGCAAGAGTATTTTAATCATCTTAATTTTTACTTGTCAGAATAGCCGTCTTGTCATAATGGCATGTCTTAATGGTGACCCTATAATTTCGATTTGCTTCATCATGCGAGATCTTAAATGATGGCGACGTTTTGAAGTTCTGACGGTCGAGGGCTACTTCCTGTTTTGACACGTGTCCCTCGTCTCTTCGTTTTTCAATATCATTTATGAGAAATGATTTTTACGTCTCCCCAATCGCCGCCTACGTCATCGACTTTCATCATAAGTTTTTTTTTTCTTGAAATCCTAGGGTTTCGTGCCATCTCCTTTTTAAATTATTCGCTGAGAGACATCGTTGGTTTATTCTCAACAATTTTTAGCAGAAATTTCCTTAAACCCAGATTTCTTTATCCAGAAGTTCACGATTCTCCGTTTGAAGATCTTGTATCAATCTCAATTCAAGGTTAGTTTTAATGGGGCCATCTTCCTGCCATCGTCTCTTTAAAATCTCTTTTGATGCATTAGAACGTGGGGATTTTAAGTTAGTTTCTTGCATTAAACGATTACTGGGGGATATCCCAATAGATAAGCCTCCATTCTTAGAGGTTGATGTTTCTGGGCTTCACCCTGATGTCACTTTCAGCCCTGTATCGAGTTCTCCATCTAGTTCTGATTCTGATATTTCTGATCACAGGGTATCTCTTCGAAGGATGGGTAAATATCAGAGCAGGAGTGAGGTACACAAGCGCGGCTCGAGCAGTGTTCAGATAAGGGAACAGACTATTAACGAGAATGATGTTGATGAGGTGTCCAGGGCGTCTCGTCTTTAATTTTCTGGTAGTCGCCCGAGTGGCTTTGATACTGAGCCGAATATGGTTGGGCCAGCTGAAATAGAAAAATACCGCTCCCGATTCGACTTGCCTTACTCGGTCACTTTGGTTCCTGCGGGGGATAGAGCCGTATGGAATTCTTCTGAGGGTATGGTCACGGTTTATGGATCAATACTATGCTGTGGTGTCACACTTCCCTTTCAACCATTTATTGCCTGGTTTTTGGCTGAAGCAGGGATAGGCCCAGCTCAGTTGGCCCCGAATAGTTATAAAGTCTTGATATGCATGTTGCATATGTTCGGTAGAATGAACCTTTCACAGCCTTCCCCAAATGAAATTAGGCATTTCTTTACGCTGAGGCAGGTTAGCAAGACAGGGACCTATTTTCTTGCATCTACTCCATCGGACGGTTGGGTCCCCAAAGAAGCAAAGGAGAATCGGGAGGTCGACGCTTCTGATGACCCAAAAAATAAGGGTTTTGTATGGGGATTCCCTACATCCAACAAGTTCTAGAAGAACAGTTGGTTTTTTACTGGAAGGGCTCTCGGGCTCAACGTTACTGTTGGATATGAGGATTCCCAAAAGGTGTTGAGTGTTCCCCATTTCTTCTATTCCCCCGAAGTGTGGAACAAGAAAATAATTGATTATAGTGATTCTGAGCTGAAGAGGATGACTCGGGCAGCTGTTCGTACTCTGGAGAAGAGGAGCAAGAGCTACCTTTTTAAAGAGGAGGATTTGATAAAGCTCGGTTTCTTCAGACAGATTTTGGTCCATCGCAGGCGATGTAAGTAACCCGGTGCCCTTTCTATTATATTTTTTCTGCTTTTCATCTTCTGACATGAATCTTTTTTTTTTTAAGTGTTCGATACGGACGTAAAACTTGTATCTTCGTTACTCTCTCTGAATCTCTTTCTCTTTGAATTAATAGCCGAAATCTTCAGGCTCGCCAAGTGCAGTTTATTCTGCAGGCGAGTAGAAAAAAAGCTTCCCGTCAGGGCGATGAGGGTATTGCTCCACCCGAGCCTGATGAGAAAACCGACACTACTGAGAAACAGATCCCCGAGTATGTTCATCAAGGTACTCTGCCTTCTACTCAGGATTTTGCTAGTCCAAGTGGCCAAAGTGAGCCAACTAACACCCAACTGCCTGATAATAGGGAGAGGCAATGTGAAGGCCCGGGTGAAGAGCCTGTTGGACGGTTTGTAGCCAGCGATGGTGGTAACGTCTTGACGGTTCAAGTACCTGCAGGTACCGAATTCTTTGAGTCTTTCTGGGAGGTTCCGTAGGAAGATCTAGCTGCTGACCTTAACTTCCACCTTTCTCGGGGTGAGAAGCGAAAGGCAGTTAGTTCACCGTCTCGTCCTCTCAAAGTTCCTCGGTTAGTCTCATTTATCGACTCCAGTGATGAAGATGTTGCAGATGAGATTGAGATTGCCCCGAGTGTTGGTGCTGGAGCATCAGTGGATGCGGCCGCTTCAAGACCTAGTAGGGCTTCTTCTACCCCCAAGGTTGGAGATATAGGGGCTGAACCTTTGGGGGTTCCTTCAAATCTTTCTCCATCCTTAGAACCGAACAAGGCTTCTTCTGCCCCTAAGTTTGGAAATATAGGAGCTGAATCCTTAGGGGTTCCTTTATTCCTTTCTCCCTAGGATATGCTAAGGGAGATGTCATCCGGTCGGGCTTTTATCGGGGAAGACCGTTGGTGCAGCTTTCGGGATGGTTCCTTGACCGAACGTCTTCAAAATGTTTTCAACGGTGCATCTTATGTAAGTTTAATCCGACTCCTCTATTGTTTTGCTTCTGTAAGATTTTTGAATATATCTCTTCACAGATGGTGGACGAATTCACCGAGTTAGTTCAGATGCAGCCACATCAAGCTGATCGAATAAGGCGTTTAGAGGCTCAGTTTAAGGTGAAGGAGGAAGGTCGTGTTCGAGCTGAAGAAGCTTATCAGCAGGAGGTCAGTTCTGTACAGATATTCACCGACCATTGTATGGCGAAGCAGGTTGAAGCCGAGGAGAAGACATCTTTAGCAGAGGAGAAGGTTACATCACTTCAACATCTCATATCTTCTGCTGAAGAATCCGTGCTTAAGTTCGAGCAGGACGCGGAGCATCAAGGTCTGCATATGACCAAAAATTTGAAGATCTAGAGCGCCAAGTGTTAACAGTTGAATCCCTATCCCGAGAGGCCAGGTTGGAACTTGAAGTCCAAGGGGTGGATCGTTTTAAAAGATCCTCTGCTTATGATGTCCTACTTCTTCGGGAATTTCAACGCGAGCTAGTTTTGGTTGGCGAGTTCTTCAAAGTTAAGAATAGGGCGACCGAGAAAGCTCGAGCTAATTGGGAGCTGTCAATCAAACATCACGTGGACCGATCCTTGGAATCTCTTCGGATTCAGATGAAGGAATGGAGAGCCTACTGTCGTAGTCAAGGCAAAGAGCCTCATCCCATGCATGTAGAGATTCCGTCTGAGCATTCTTTCTCGACCTTTTATGCAAGTCAAGAGTCGGTTGAGGGTGTAGTCCCAGATGTCGGGCCGGTCCCGGGTGAAGATTACAGTCAGTGGAGGGATGGTATTGTCGACAATATCACTTGGCCGTCTAATGAGAGCCTGCTTCGTGAGTACGAGATGGTGCCAGACCCGAGTATTGGCAAAGGCTCGAAATCCTCGCAACCTTAATTTTGTAGAACTGTAGAAAATTCTGATTTATTTTTTACTTGTAAAGAACCCACTATTTGATTTGTAACCATTCTTTTAGGAGCAATAAAATTTTATTTTATTTTGAATTGAATGGTCTTGATCTGTTTATTGCTGATTGTTGCCGAGTACTGTATTAAACTGGCTGATGTTCGTGTAACTTAACCGAGTATTTTATTAAACCGGTTATTACCCGAATGACTTCAATTTCCAAGTATCTTATTAAACTGGCTTCTTCGAGGTTCAGGTAACTTAACCGAGTATCTTATTAAACCGGTTGTTACCCTAATGACTTCAATTGCCCAGTATCTTATTAAACTGGCTTCTTCGATGTTCGGGTAACTTAACCGAGTATCTTATTAAACCGGTTGTTACCCGAATGACTTTAATTGCCAAGTATCTTATTAAACTGGCTCTTTATTATTAACCGAGTAATCTTGAAATAGGCAAGTTTACACATGTTTCATACCCGGTTGCTACCCGAACATTACATCAAGGCTCACTATGATCATACGTTCGAGTCCTTACGCAATACCAAGGACGTCTCCCCAGTTTTTATGCGCAAGGGTTTGCCAAATAGTTGAGCTCTTTTTAAAAAAAAAAATTGCTTCAACACAGCTACGCATTTCACCAGAATTTCTCCCGATAGTGTCCAGAGCATTTTTCCATAGTCTGGTGCATCGAGTTTGCCTTTTTGCAAAGGTCATTTTGACCCTGCTCTGCTGGCATGCTCCTACGAGCTTCTCCGCCCATTCGGGATTTGAAGGTCCCGAGAATTCTATTTGCATGTTCTTATTATCATGCTCTTCTTCCATATGTTCTTTTTATCATATGCTTTCTTTTGGAAACTCCGAGTGATTTTATTTATTACTGCAAAAAGTCAACCAAGATTTAAATTCCACAGTTTAATATTTATCCTGACTAATATTGTCCTGACTAAAAAAAAGAACATATATATGTAATTTTAAGGATAGAAAATCTTCAGATATTAGGCATTGCATGGTCGGGGTAAAACCCCTCCATTGAGTCGAGCAATCCAATAAGCTCCATGGCCAGCTATCCCCTCGATCTTGTATGGACCTTCCCATTTATCAGCCAGGGATCCAGCGGCTTTATTTTTTGTGTTCAATGAAACCTTCATGAGCACCGGGTCTCATAACTGGAATTTTCTGATCCAAACACGAGAGTTGTAGTGGCGAGCCACTCTTTGTTGATATGCTGTATTTCTTATTCGGGACTTTTCCCTTTTTTCTTCTAGCTCATCCAAACTTTGTAGTAGCATATCAACATTTTGTTCTTCATCGTATAGCCTGACCCGTGGTGACGCATACGATGTTTCTATGGGGATAACAGCTTCTATTCCAAATGCTAAAGTGTACGGAGTCTCTCCTGTTGAAGTCCTCGCTGTCGTCCGGTATGCCCATAATACTTCAGGAAGCTTTTCAACCCAGCTTTTTTTTTTGGCATCTAGCTTTGCTTTGATGGTGTGCTTGATAATTTTATTTATTGCTTCTACCTGCCCATTTGTTTGAGGGTGGGCTGGTGTGGCGTAGTAATTAGCAATCTGGTACTTCTCGAACAACTGTCTGAACTTTAGGTTATCAAGCTGGGTGCCATTGTCAATGACTATAGTGTTCGGAACTCCAAACCTATAAAGTATGTTTTTTTTACAAAATTTATGGTGTTAGCTTATGTGATATGCACCAGCGCTTTAGCTTCTACCCATTTTGTGAAATAATCGACATCGACTATTGTGTGCTTTGCTCCACCCATGTCCCAGTTGGCATTAGGCCGATCAGGTCTAGGCCCCACATGGTGAATGGCCATGGGGCGGTGAGGTTTCTGAGCTTTTCTGGGGGTTGTCGGATATCGTTAACAATCCTTTGACAGGTATTGCAACTTTCCGACCATTGCTGTGCATTTGAGAAAAGCGTAGGCCAGTAATAGCCTTGCTTGAGTACCTTATGCGCCAGACTTCTACCCCCAGTGTGGTTTCCGCAAACTCCTCCGTGGATCTCTTGAAGTATTCGATGTGCATCTTCTTCCGGTACACATCTCTGGAGAGCTCGGGAAAACCCCCTTCTGTATAATTCTTCGCCGATAATGGTATACCTAGCCGATCGATACCTGATGCGCTTTGCTAGTACTGGATCTTCTAGGAGCACGCCTTCTTTCAGAAACCTTCTCAGCTGGACCATCCAATATTCTTACGGTGTTCGGATTTCTGAAATTTCCAAATGCTTAGGTTCAGCTGTACTCGGTTTAATAAGGTGTGCAACCGGAATGGTCTTTGGTCTGATTGTGGTTGTTGCTGACGCTAATTTAGACAATGCGTCAGCCTTTTCATTTTCTTCCCCGGGGATCTGAGCGATCTTGAATTCTTTAAATTTTTAGAGGAGTTGTTTCGCGACATCACGGTAGACTATCATACCTTCATCTTTGGCCTGGTACTCGTCGATAACCTGGTTGACAACTACCTATGAAACGCAGAATATCTCAACTTTGTCTGCCCCGAGAGCTATGCAGACTCTGAGTCCAGCTAACAATGCCTCTACTCAGCTTGATTATTGGTTGCTTTGAAATCAAATCTCATGGCACATTCAACATCATCTTCTTCTGTGGTGCGAACTACGATCCCTGCCCTGCTGCTATGAGTATTTGAAGAGCCATAAACATACAGTTTCCATGGGAAACTCTTATCCAAGAGTCTTTTTGCTTCCAGGTTTGGTTCTGTGAACTCGGCTATGAAGTCTGCCACAGCTTGTCCTTTGAGGGAGGTTCTGGGGATATAATGAATATCGAATTCACTTAGCTCGATTGCCCATTTGGTAAGTCTTCCTGATATTTCTGGTTTTTGTAAAATTTGTCTTAATGGGCAATTGGTGAGAACCTGGATTGTATGGGCCTGAAAATATGGTCTTAGCTTTTTTGCTCCTGAAACCAATGCTAAGGCCATCTTCTCTGCCTGTGAGTACCTGGTCTCAGCCGGTAAGAGTGCTTTGCTGGTATAGTACACAGGTTTCTGCAGTCCAACTTCTGTTCTGACTAGGACTGAACTTGCTGCAAGCTCGGTGACTGACAAATATAACTGAAGCACTTCCCCTTTTTACGGTTTTGAGAGGATTGGTGCCTGTCCCTGATACTCTTTAATTTTTAAGAATGCCTGCTCGCACTATTTATTCCACTCGAGTCCTTTCCCTTTTTTGATTATCTTGAAAAAGGGTGCGCACCTGTCTGTAGCCCTCGAGATGAATCTTCCCAAGGAAGCTAAACACCCTATTAAGCGCTGTATTTCTTTCAATGTTTCAGGTGAGGTCATTTCTTGCAAAGCCTGGATCTTCTTGGGATTAACTTCGATTCCTCTTTGGTGGACTTGAAAACCTAAGAATCTCCCTGAATGGACTCCGAATAAACATTTGTTCGGGTTTAATTTCATCTGGTATCTTCTCAGAACATCAAATGTCTCTCGGAGGTCCCGGGCATGCTCATCTGCCGAGACGCTTTTAGTCAACATGTCGTCAATGTACACTTCCATATTCCTTCCTATTTACCGAGTGAAGATTTTATTGACCAACCTTTGATATGTAGCACCTGCATTTTTTAAACCGAAGGGCATTACTTTGTAGCAATATAGACCCTGATCCGTTGTGAAAGCTGTTTTTTCTTCATTAGCTTTGCTTATCCGGATCTGATTGTATCCCAAGTAAGCGTCTATGAAGCAGAGCAGTTAGTGTCCCGCTGTGGCATCCACCAGTTGGTCTATCCTTGGAAGTGGAAAGCTATCCTTTGGCCATGCCTTGTTTAGATCCGTGAAATCTACTCACATCCTCCATTGTCCATTTTTCTTTTGGACGAGGACTACGTTGGCGACCCACCGAGGGTAGCTAACTTCTTTGATTGATCCAGTTGCCAGTAACTTTTCCACCTCTTGTTTGATTGCTTGACTTCTTTCAAGATTGAACGATCTTCTCTTTTGTATTACCAATTTTGCATTCGGGCTAACTGTGAGGTTGTGGGATATTACTCGGGCACCTATTCCGATCATACCTTCGTGACTCCAAGGGAACACATCTTTATACTCTCTAAGAAGATTAGTTAGGTCTTGCTTGACTTTTCCATCCAAGTTAGCCCCGATCTTGATTTTCTTATCCGATTCGTCTTCTTTAAGTACTACTTCTTCAACCAATTCTGTTTTGTATTCATTCGAGTCCTCCATCGGATCCAGTTCGAATGACAAGGACTCTTTACACTGATTTGGCTGCATTATGGTGCACACCTGTTCAACCTCATGCTTGTCTTTGTATACTGACAGGTTTGCTCTTCGGGCCATCTCTTGGGATCCCTTGATTATCCCAACCCCTTGTTCTGTTAGGAACTTGATCATTAATGCATAAGTTGCCATCATGGTCCTTGTTTTATTCAGGAATGGCCGACCCAATAATGCATTATACGGCCAATTGTCCAAATCAACTACCATGAAGTCAAGTAGGACAGTCCTCTGGCATGGTGCCGTTCCAATCTTTACAGGTAGTTTTACCGTCCCGAGTGACCTGACCTCTATCCCTCCAAACCCTCTTAATGGAGTATGGAAATGCTGCAAATCTTTTCGGTCTAGTCTTAGCTGGTCGTATACGGCCACGCTTAGGATGTCTGCTGAACTCCCATTATCTATTAAAATTCTTCGGACTTCCTTATGGCCAATCCGGACACTTATAACCAAAGCGTCATTAGGCCGAACATCGACGCTATGAGAATCTGCCTCTGTAATGACTATTGGGTCCCATCCTTCCTTTAGCCTTTTCGGGTCTGGCTCAACCGAGTTTACGTTGAAGTTATTCCATGCTTCTATTGCTTCTCTGATTTTCTGAGTTCGTTCTCGGTTGCTTCTCCCAGTAGAGGGTCCTCCGAAAATTATATGTATTACTTGATTGGCTTCGGGGCTGGCCTTTTGACTTCGTCCAGAATGATCAACTTTAACTTCCTTCTTAGCTTCTGATATCTCTTTTAAGATTATATCCCGAAGTGCCCTTCCCGAATAAGAGTCTCTATGTAATCTCTGAGCTGGAAACACTTTGAAGTCTCATGCCCGATTTCCTTGTGAAACCTACAATACTTGGTTGTATCTTTCCAGGCAAACTGAGACTGTCACCGCTGTTCTTGCACCATATTCTTCTCTTCTAGGATGGCTAGAATTTCTTCTTATTTTTTCCAAAGAGTGGTGTAATTGGTGTATCTGCCTCGGTATTTATCTGTGGACTATTCAGCATTACACCTATTACCTCCATCCTTGTTTTTCTCCCTGCCGTTCCCTTTTTGCTTTCCTTTTTGATTCTGCCTCTTGGATTCAGCATCGTTCTGTTCAGGCTTTCCTCTGTGCATATAGCTCCCTTCTGTAGCTAACTCTTCTTCTTCGGCTAGTGCGTATCCTCCTACCATACCCATCATGTCAGCATACCTGGTCAGCCGTGCTATTCTCAAATCAAAGGATAGCCGTCCATTCTGCAAGTTATTGGTGAAAGCAGCAATAATTGCTTCATTGTTTGCACTGCCAATTTCTGATACTGCTTGGCCGAATCGGCCTAAGTATTTCTTTAATGACTCGTCCTACCCTTGCTTTATTTGAGAGAGGTAGGCCACCGACTTTTTCCTGTGAACATTGCTCAGAAATTGCCTTGAAAAGCTTCTGCTCAGTTCGCTGAAATTTTCGATGCTCGCTGGGGGTAGTCTCCCGAACCATCTTGACCCTGTGTCTCCTAGTGTTTACGGAAAGTTGAGACACAATAGGGGGTCACTGCAGGCATATTGAGCCAAGGCACTTTTATAGCGTCTAACGTGCTCCTTTAGATATGTATCTTTTTTGAATTGCTCCACATGCGGCATCCTGAATCTTTCTGGGAAAGGGGTCTGCAAAATTTCCTTGGTGAATGGACTGTCAGAGTCATCGTCGGATAGATCGTTATAGCCATAGCGTTTGACCAACGCTTCCATCTGACGCCTGTTATTTTCGACTTCTCGAGTTAGGCTCTGGATTGTAACATCTATATTTCCCATCGGACTTCCCTGACGGTTAAGCCGCTGGGTTATCGTCATTCTTTTCTCAGACTCTTCACTTTGATGCTGGACTTCTCGTGTGACTCCATGATGACGTTTGCGATGGTGTTGATCACTGTCTTCTGATGATGACCGACCTCTGCACCGATAGTATTTACGATGTCTGGCCCGCACTGTTTGATTGTGGTTCAGCTCTTTGTGAGGTTGTTCTTCTTCAGGTGTTTCCTGTCCAGCCAGGGAAGAGTTCCATTTGGTTTCTGGCATAATTATTCCTGGCCCAACAACCACCAAACGGAGCCTTACTGGTGGAGGATTGGGAGTATGTGCTCCTGCTGCCGGTAGATCAACCACTTCCCTTGCTGCTTCTGTCACCAATTGCTGTAATGCCTCTTGGAAACGCAGCTTCAGATCTCTTTTGGTTGGAGGCACATGCTGGATCCCTGCCAGGTGTGCAGGCTGGTTTTTTATGTTTGTTGCAGGATCTCGTGACGTGTTACAAACATGGAAATCGCCTGGTGATTTTTGGCCATTCCCTGAACTATTTCTACTTCCTGCCATCGCTTTTAACAAGGTAGAAGGTTCAGGCCCTTCTTCTAGCGCCAATTGTTGACATTGATTTTTGGATTGTGTCAGAAAAGCCAACAAGGATTGGATTTCGGCTATTAATTCAAAGTGAGAGATTTAGAGAGAGTAACGAAGACACAAGTTTTACGTGGTAGAACTCTGATGACCGGAGAAACATCCATGGGTGGTTGACGGGTCAACCGAACCAAAATCCACTATGAAAATATGATGTTTACAAGCTCTCGATCTCTCTTTCTTCTCTCTGTATTTTTCTGTTGCTATATTGGCTATATCTCTTTTTGGGACGAGATAATGGGTCTATTTATATGTTTATCGAACCCTAATCTGCTTTCTACAAGTAATACAAGATCTTTACATTTAATTGTGATTCGGTTAGTTGCTTGATGTTGATTTGTCTTCTTTCCTGTTTCGGAGTCTTTTACTAAAATTGAGTGGGATTCCAATAGTGCAGTTTTATTTGGACTTGTTTCCTTATAAGAGTGTAGTCTTTGTAGTGAAATCAAGCTGTTTCCTGATTGAGGATTCTTCTAGCTCAGTATTCTGTTCTTTTTGTCATTCCTTCCTGATGGCTATCTTCGTGTATTTAATGACTTATCCGTATAAACTAAGCACTAAGTTTTATTATTCGGTTTTCTCATTTATCCCGAGTAAGAATAAAACTTGTCAGTCTCGGGTGGCGCTGTTTGAGCCCGAGTAGAAGATGCTTTCTTGTATACCTTGAGTACTTTTAATTGATTTGGAGTAATTTAGTTGATCCCGAGTAGGTCTTGCCATGCTACTGGTTTACTCGGGTTTTCTTCTCTTTAATGAAGCCTCGTAGGATATTTACTGAGTGCCTATTTAGGTGTCCACCTGGCAATTTTCTCCTTCCTGTCGTTGACATGTGTGCTTGGTAAAATTCACATACGACATATAGAATAAAAGAAAAAGATTCACGAACGCATACATCAAATAATCAAGGGTACAACCAAGGCTCTGATACCAATTGTAGGGAAAAACGGTTAAGAAACGCAACGGAAGCGTGTTAAAAAATGAAATTAGGGTTTGCGTATAAATAAAAAAATTTCCTTTTATGCAACGTGAACCTTAACCCTAGATTAATTGATGTATATAAAAGTATCGTACCTTTTTCGCGTGACGATTGAACAATCGCTGAATCAATTCCGCAAGATCTTCCAATCCAATCACGAACGTGAATCACCTAGGAGTGTGGGCTCCCTTTCTTTAAATTGTATTCACGAGGATGGAGACAAAGCAAATATATTTTCTTTGTTAGTTACAAATATCCTCCAAGAGAAAAAATCCAAGAGAAAAAATCCAAGAACGTCCGGTCACTTGTGAATTATCAATCAATTTGATTGTAACTCGCGTGAACCTTGATTCGATGTTGTACAAAAAACCCTTCTGATGTAAAGGATATTAGTATACTATCGAATGCAAAAACGTTCCCCTTTTTCACTACTTGTCCGAATTCACACACTATTGTTTAGAGAAGATTGAATTTTGCCTAGAGTAAAATCAGATTTTTCTCCCTCAAAATTCTATGATAGCCGAATTCTTCACTAAGAAAAATTTGGCTTGGCCAAAATTCCTCGCTAATGCCTTAGGGCTGGCTGAATTCATCATCCACATATATATAGGTTCATAAATCCTTTCCTAAGAAGGATTCACTTGGTTGGCCAGAATCCTTTCCTTAGGTAGAATAACTTGGTGGTTATGAATCCTTTTCAAATAAGAATTCTACCACTAAGTAGTTTTATTTGGTGACCAAGAATCCTTTTCCAAAAAGAATTCTTTCCTACACCAAGACTCATAATCCTAATCAATAGTGTGTTTGTAACCATATTAAAGACTTCCTAATTTGATTAGATAAATAACTCTTTTTATTTATCTACTTATCAAATATAGTCTTTAACATTAACTATACTACCAACAATAGTATAGTTTTAGAGACCATCTTCTAATGGGAAAAGATTTTGACTTTTAATTAAATAATTAATTAATCAAAAAATTAATTAATTTCCATTTAATTAAATAATAATAAAATAAAAATAATATTTTAAAGCTATTCACCATAGCCTTTGCCACCCATACCTAGTATAAATGCCATATATTATTTTTCTCATTTTATTAAATCCAATGGACCTTAATAAAAAGTCCAAATGTGAACTAGACCTATTCTTACAAAAACAAACAAGTTCACATGCCTTATTACAATTCTAGATGGACCCCTATTGGTCTAGTAGAATATATTAAGTGATCCATGCAAGTTCGTGTGGATTGACGATCTTGGCAGGCTATCTAAATTTAAGCTCCAATAGACACAACCCAATCAAAATCAACAAATGATTCACTTAGGTCCAATCTATTTAATTTTAGTTCATTCCACTAAAGAACTAAAATTGAACTCTTAAATAAAGATAGAATAAATTGATGTTACTCATTCATACCCTAGACAACCTTATTGGAGAAAGTGTATCCTCGTGAAGAATACCGGTAATCGCCAAGAGCTCATAAACCGTCTATAGCTCTCCAAGTTACCATATTTACTCATATGACCAGATTTTGAACTTGGATATTTTGACTTGTCCAGAATCCATGTTTCAATAGACACTATTGAAAACTCAACGTTAAGATTTAATATCCAATACCTCAAAACATCCATATGATGGTATTCTACTGTCATTCAATAAATGGAGCCACGATGTTCATATCTATAAATGAAGTCCTCTATCGATTAACAAATGAATACCACCAAACTATCGAGGATAGACTATGCTATATAATCGTATTCAATGATAGCTCAAATGATAACATTTGCAACCATAAGTCCATCATCTATCTCAGGATTAAGATAGACTCTCCGATTGTCTTCAAATGAAAACTTTTATCCATTGGCGGTTCTAGATAAATTATTTTATTTTGATCCTATTCAATGCACTCAGTGAACTATATTCTTTTGCCCAAAGACACTACACTTTGATGATTTTAGACTCATCATAACACATTTGATCTCACTCAAATGCTAGCAAAAGAATCTACAACTTTGACAAGATATAGGCGCCCAACCTTCTATCTTAAGTTGTGAATATTATTCAAGACTAACTAAATAATTGTGTCTACCTCATACATATCTAGATGTATGAACAATTCTACTTTTCTCATAGTCTTTTGACCTTATGATTATTTACTTTTGACAATTATAATAATTAAACTATAAATGCTATAAGATTTTTTAAACTAGAAATCACTTTATTCATATGAAAAGATTGTTAATTACAATATTACACTCTTGCTATCGAGCATAATCCTAACAATAGCATTCTATGTTGCGTGCTTGTTTGCATTTTGCATTCATGATCACCTAGATGCCTTGTGAGTAGGAAGTATTGACAATAGGTGTGATACCTATGTTGTTGAGTGTGTAAGTCTTGACAAGATGTGTGAGACCTTGGATTGTCAAGCAAGAAAGTCTTGGCTAGAGTCGGGAGGATTCGGATAGTCGAGAAAGAAGTCTTGCCTAAGGTCATGAGGATCGGGATATATGAGCGAGGAAGTCTTGACTAGAGTCGGGAGGACTCGGATAGTTGAGCAAGAAGTCTTGCCTTGGGTCGTGAGGAGCCGGAAGGGTGAGTGAGGAAGTCTTGACAAGAGGTGTGAGGCCTCAGATTGTTGAGCATGATGGCGACATCTTCATGAGTTTGATAGAAGGGTAGTTTCTAGGTGAAGGGGTTTACTTGATAGATTGTACTTGTCTTATCTACTAGTGGATTTTGTTTACCGGTGGTTGCTAACCCGTGGATGTTTCCTCTTCGGAGGTTTACCACGTTATATCTTGTGTCAACTTCTCTCTATCCCTATCTCTTTAGTATTTGTATTTGTATTTGTTATTTGAATACTAAGGATATAACTCTTTATGTAAGTTGACTTCCTTTCTATAATATAGATTGTGTATGTGTTACAATTACTTGTTTGTATCACACTTTACTTGTTCTATATATTGATTAAGTATCTTTAATTAATATATATATATATTGTGATACAAGCAATCTAGAAGGACAAACTTTTGTTTGTTTCTAAGGGAGTCGAAAAAGGTGTCTAACCTATTCACCCCCCCTCTAGGTTAGCATTGAGCATTTAACCGTGTTTGTATTTTCAAGAATTCTTGCTTGCTAGCTTTGAATACTCCATGTATTGATATGAACTTGGTTATCTCACATCATGTTTGTTATGATGGTCGAAATTTGTTTGTTAACTTTATAGAAGTTTGAAACAGATATTATGGTGTGTATAGAATTAAACTAGAGGGGGGGGGGTGAATAGATTTTAAACAATTTAACCCAATTTTCGTTAAAGGTCAAGTTTATGAAAATGCCCCTAGCTAGTTACAATAAAATCCCAAGTGTAAAAATACGGAAATATAAACGACAATTGAGATATACGTGGAAACCCTCCAAATGGGAAAACCACTTGCTGATATGTGCCCCACACATGAACCTCGAATCCACTAATGGCAAGAGAATTACAACCTAATCCCGATTTAAATTCAGCTCCACTACCTAATCCCGGTATAAGTGAACCTATTCCATCTTGATTGTGATTTAAGCTACCTACTCCCGGAAGCAACAGAAGACTTACTTCTCTATGAAGAGATAAAGTGTCCTATGTGAATATGTGATGATATTCAATGAACAAACAAGGATAATGAGATGACAAATAATGCAAGCTTAGATATCAAGTGCTAAATGACATGTTCAAGAAGCTTAGCTAAACATAGATTAAACAATCCTATGAAGCTATCACAACACAACACTCAATCATGGCATCACAACAATTTGCAATTTGTATCTAGAAAATGATCAAATAGCATACAAATAATTAAAGAGAAGGTTTAGCAAGTAAAACACTTAATTTGTAAGAAGATAGTGAAGAACTTACCAAACAAGATGTGATGAAGCAACCATATCCATTGATGCACTCTAAATGAACTTAGATGATGCAAGATGAAGTTTTGATGCACATGGGAATGCTTTGAGTGATCAAAAATGAGTTCTTGGAAGAGTTTTTCCTTTGAAATGTGTTCTTAGGAAAATATATGGTATTCTGAACTTATACACGACCTTAAATCACTGAGTTATATATATATATATATAAGATCCAAACAAAGTGAGACAGTTTTGGAAAAAACATTCCATCTTCCTCTGTGTGCGCTGGTGACGTGAGCTGGTAGAGTAGCATATCACCAACGCACAAAATAATTTTATAATAGGCGATAGACGAGTGGCGCATCCCAGTGGCGCAACACATGCGTAAATTCTCTGGAATGTTTGCGCTGATGAGGCTGCGCTAGTCGAGTAGCGCACTACAATCGGACGTCCACTTTTTTAACTATGCGTGGGTGCAACAACGCAACTCAGTGGCGCATGACTAGTGGCGTTCCACTGGAATGTTGCACTGGTGAGGTGTGCTGGTCGAGTAGCGCACCACCAGCGCAAAGCCTATTTTCAACACGTTCAAGAGTGATGAAACATGCATCCTATTCTAATGCCAAACATGACATAAAACATTTAATTACAAGATGCAAATAAATCAATAAGAGTCATCAAAATACACATAAGAAAACACTCAACATATAAGAATTAAAGTTATGCATGAATTTGTGAGTGAGTGCAACTATCTCTTCAAAGTAAGTAAGCACAAGAATTTTACCTTTGGTGCTTCTCCTATTGAGGTCTTGAGAGCCTAAGTTACCCTTACATAATACCCCAAACATGTGATTTGTTCAGGAAAAAAGCCAATCAACAAATGAGGACTTTACAATCTCCCCTTTTGGCTATTTCGTGACAAAACCACCACTCACATTAATCCTCACAAAACAAAATAAAACACCGGGAAAATATTCTACATTATAGAGAGATAAACATAAAAAAACTTCAAATCTTCAATCTCTTGTCGAACCATCAACCCTACACACAAAGCATGCACAAATACACTTTCCAACCAAGTGCATGTGAGATGATCAAGTGAATATAAATCAAAAGCAATTACATTCAATAATATGAGTATGACATCATGAAATGCTCATGCAATGCTCCCCCTCTTGTCATGTTAAGAATTAGTATAGGATGCATCTTCATCACTCTTGGACTTTTTGAAAATGTGTGTTTGAGTGTTGAAAAATTAGGCTGTGCACAGGTGGGGCGCTACTCGACTAGCACACCTCACCAGTGCAACATTCCAGTGGAACACCGCTTGTCATGCGCCACTAAGCTGTGCAATTGCACCCGTACATAGTTGAAAAAGTGGGCAGTGCGCTGGTGGTGCGCTACTCGACTAGCGCAACCTCACTAGCACAACATTCCAGTGGATTGTCGCATGTGTTGAGCCACTGGGTTACGCCACTCATCCAGCACCTACTGTAAAATTAGGCTGTGCGCTGGTGGTGTGCTACTCGACCAGCGAACGTCATAAACGCACATAGAGAAAGCTGGAACGTTTTTTCCAAAATGACCTCACTTTGTTTGGAACTCATATATATATATATATATAACTCTTTTCTTTAAGGTCATGTAAGAGTTAAGAACATTATATATTTTCCTTAGAACACATTTTAAATGAAAAACTCTTCCAAGAACTCATCTCTAAACACTCAAAGCATTCCCATGTGCATAAAAACTTCATCTTGCATCATCTAAAGTCATTTAGAGTGCATCTATGGATAGGTTTGCTTCATCACATCTGGTTTGGTAGGTTCTTCACTATCTTCTTACAAGTTAAGTGTTTTGCTTGCTAAGCCATCGCTTTAATTATTTGTATGCTCTTAGAACATATTCTTGATAAAAATTAGAGATTGTTGTGATGACATGATTGAGTGTTGTATTGTGATAGCTTCATAGGATTGTTTGATCTATGTTTAGCTAAGCTTTTTGAACATGTCATTTAGCTCATGATATCTAGGATTGCATTAATTGTCATCTCATTATCCTAGATAAGCATATAGGGTTTCCTAGCCTTATTTGTTCTTTTAATATCATCATATATTCATATAGGACATTTTATCTCTTCATTGAGAAGTAAGACTTGTGTTGCTTCCGGAAGTAGGTAGCTTAAATCGCAAGCAAGATGGACTAGGTTCACTTATACCGGGATTAGGTAGTAGTGGTGGATTTAAACCGGGATTAGGTTGTAATTCCTTTGCCATTAGTGGATTCGAGGTTCTAGTGTGACGCACTTATCAACCTATGGTTTTTCCCATTTTTTAGGGTTTCCACATATATCTCAAGTGTCTTTAATTTTTCCGCAATCTTTACACTTGTAATTTTGTTGTAACTAGCTAGGGGCATTTTCATCAACTTGACATTTAACAAAAATTAGGTAAAGTTGTTTAAAATCTCTTCACCCGCCCTCTAGATTAACATTATACACACTATAATAATTGTTTCAATTGGTATCAGAGCATGTTCCTAGACATACATAGGTGATCCTTGCTCATTTTGGCGTGTGTTGCATTTTGTGTGTGTATTGATCATTCATACATTTGCATTCATATCATTCATTCATTAAATACAATGAGTGGAAACGGTGGCAACGAGGGAGCTTCTAGCACTAGACCTCTACTTCTCACCGAATTGAATTATGCCTCTTGGAAAGGCAAGATGAAGTCGTATATTTTCCAAATTCATGACAGAGCATAGATGGCGGTTGAAGATGGCTACACTCCACCCATGATGACTCCTACAGATGGAGGAGAAGATGTACTCAAGCCAAAGGCGCAGTGGAACGTACAAGAGTTTGAGGCATCAAAGTGGAAAAGAAAGGCAATGCATGCCATCCTATGTGCAATGGATGGGAACCAATACAAGTTGGTTCAAAATACTAGGATAACTAAGGAGGTACGGGATATCCTAGAAGTTGTACATGAGAGAACCGATGTGGTTAAGGAGTCGAAGCTTCAAGTTCTCCAAACATAATTTGAATTGCTCAAGATGGATGAGAACGAGTGCTTCAATGACTTTGAAGTGAGGTTGATGGACATTGTGTACCAAAGTCATCAACTTGGTGATCCTTATTTAGATAGGAAGATCAATCAGAAGATTATGAGATCTCTACCAGATAGATTTGAGTCTAAGGTGACGGCTTTAGAAGAGAATAATGGTTATAAGAATATAAAGCCAAGTGAAGTGATTGGGAGGCTTCTAGCTTATGAATCTAGGAAATGTCCTAACCCCACACCATCAAAAAAGCAAAAGGATATTGCTTTGAAAGCCTCCAAAGTTGAGAAGGAGGAGAGTGATGACTTAGATGAAGAAATGGCTTTGCTAATGAGGAAGTTCAAGAAATTCTACAAGTCCGAGAGGAAAGGTTTCGGATCCAAGGGTCAAGACTTCAAGAAAAAGGCTCCCTTCAAAAAGATTGAGCCTAGGCAAGAAAAGACTGAGAAGAAAGGAGTCCAATGCTATGAATGTGGTGGGATAGGTCACTTTGCCCCGGAATGTGCAAATCACAAGGTCAAGAAAAAGGGAAAAGTGATGGCTTCCACATGGAGTGAGAGTGATAACTCCAATGAAGGAGATGAGTCTTCGGATGATGAAGAACTCATGGCTAACTTCACAACATTTACATCCTCTCTTAGGAGCAAAGATGCTAGTGAAGAAGAAAATGAAAGTCAAGAGGAAAAATACTCAAGTGATGATGGATCTTCATCATAATCCACAAATAAAAGTGTGGATAGGATGGATCTCAAGGACTATATGGCTAAGTTTGAGAGTTCAAGGTTAAAGAACAATAACAAAATCAAGATATTAAAAGAAGAAAACCTAGACCTCTCAACTCAAGTTGACCAACTAAATGAAGAGTTGGTGAGATCTAAGAGGAGTGAAGAAGGGTTGGAGAAAGAGCTTGAAGATGATAGAGAGTTGTTGGCCAAGATAAACTCTAGCACCAAAAAACTTGACCACATTCTAGATGTTGGAAAGAGGCCAAGTGACAAGAAGGGACTTGGGTTTGAAGATGACAAGATGTCCTCCACTCCAAGCAAGACCATTTTTGTAACAAGCATGAACTTCAATGGGTTCTCTTCTCATCAATTGCCTAGGAAGAAACTTGACCCAGGAGAGTGTTCAAGGAGTGCTCAAGTGAAGGTGGCCCCAACAAGCCTACCTCAAGCCCATCCTACAAAGGCTCCTCAAGTTAACTTCCCTCAACCGAAAGCTCATAAAGGGAAGATACCTATCATGCAAGCTCAACCAAGGAATCAATCAAGTCTTGCTCAATAACAAAGAAGGAAAGCTCCTCAACAACAATCAAGACAACCACAAAGACATGGGAAGGCTCCACTGCATCCTCAAGTTTATGGTATGATTCCTAAATTCATTCCTACATGTCATTTTTATGGTATTGATGGTCACATTAGACCATATTGCTTTAGATATATTAAATTGTGTAGAATTGAAAGCATGATAGAGAAGAAAAAGACTAAAGCCATGATGCATGTCACTAGGAAAAATATAACACCTTTGCATGATCCTAGGACACTTAGAGCCCATGTACCATTGACCACTAGGAAGGAAAATATTGCACCTAGGTGGATTAGAAAGGATGAACACTTTTGCCATGTTGCACAAATTGCCTTGAAAGCTCATTCTTGTGATATTTGGTATTTGGATAGTGGGTGCTCTAGGAACATGACTAGAAATAAGAGTTTTTTTGAGACTCTTGTGATGGAGGAGGAAGGTAATGTCACCTTTAGTGATGGATCCAAAAAGAAGGTTAAAGGAAAGTGAACCATTTCCATTCCCGGATTACCCTAATTGTCTAATGCTTTGTATGGTTTAAAAGCTAATTTGATAAGCATTTCAAATCTTTGTGATAAAGGACTTTCTGTCTAGTTTAGGAAAGATGATTGTTCTATCCTATTGCCAAATGGACAAACCTTGTTAAAAGGTATGAGATCTAGCGACAATTGCTATTGTCTTGAGGCTAGAAGTGTCTCTTTGTTAGGTTTTAGTTTGTGTTGGCATGAATTCCATATCAAATGAAATCAATAAAAAAAATCTTTGATTCAAAGCCTAAAAAGAAAAGGAGGAAGGCTTAAAAAGGAGTTTAGTTGAAAATCAAAAAGTCTTGCCTAGGGTTGCGAGGATCCGGAAGGGTGAGCAAATAATTCTTGCCTAGGATCGTGAGGATCCGGAAGGGTGAGCTAGGAAGTCTTAACAAGAGGTGTGAGGCCTCAGAATGTTGAGCAAGAGGGTGACATATTCATGAGTAGGATAGGGGGGTAGTTTCTAGGTAAACGGGTCACTTGAGAGATTGTACTTTTCTTATCTACTAGTGGATTTTATTTGCCGATGGTTGCTAACCCGTGGATGTTTCCTCTTTGGAGGTTTACCACGTTATATCTAGTGTCAACTTTTATCTATCCCTAATTCTCTTATATTTGTATTTCTTATTTGAATACTACGGATTGAACTTTTTATGTAAGTTGACTTCCTTACTATAATATCAATTGTGTATGTGTTATGGTTGCTTGTTTGTATCACACTTTGCATGTTTTATATATTGATTAAGTGTTTTTAATTGATATATATATATATATTGTGATACAAGCAATCTAGAGGGACATACTTTTGTTTGTTTTTAAGGGAGTCGAAAAAGGTGTCTAACCTATTTACCCCCCCTGGTTTAGCCTTAAGCATTTAACCGTGTTTGTATTTTCAATTGGTATTAGAGCAGGACACTAGATTGTACTTAGTGAGCATCCAAGTGATACATTCATGGTCATGAGTTTACATGATGATGGAATGGCGGAAGTAGCCTCGAATACTAGGCCATCATTACTTGAGGCACTAACTATGGGTATTGGAAGTTAAGGATGAAAGCTTACATCCGCTCTATTGATGAAAGGGTGTGGATGGTAGTGGAAGAAGGTTATAGTTATCCTACCAAGGTTAAGAGGATGAAACCATGTTACTCAAGCCAATGAGTGAATGGACAACGAATGAGTTTGAGGTTGCTCAATGGCACCATTGTGCTATGAATGCCATCTTTGGAAGAGTTGATGGGTATCAATTCTCTTACATTCAAAATCGTGAATCCGTAAAGAAGGCTTGGGATACTCTCTAAGTCACTAATGAAGGAACCTTAGCGGTGAAGAAATCAAGGCTTCAAATGTTGGAATCACAATTTGAAAGTTTAAGTATGGTGAATAAGAAAAGTTTGAAGACTTCCAATTTCGGCTTCTTAACATTGCTAACCATTGTCAAGCACTTGGAATACCTATCTCAAGAGAGTGTTTAAATTGGAAAATCCTTAGGTCTCTTCCAAAGAGATTTAAATCAAAGGTGACAGCCATTGAGGAAAGTAATGATGCTGATAGTATGAACATCGATGAGTTGCTTGGGTCTCTCCAAACTTATGAGATGTGCTTGAAGCCAAAGATTAAGAGTAAGAGGATCACTTTCAATGCTACTGAGGAGGAGAGTGATGATGAAAATAAAGAGATGGATTTTTTGGTTAGATAGTTCAAGAAGTTTCTAAAGAACAAGGCCAAGTCTAGAGGCAAGTCTTCAAAGGAAAAGGGAGTTAAGAAGCCATAATCTCCAAGGAATGAGAAGAATAGTCAAGCCATGAGCACAAAAGGTGTTCAAAGCTACAATTTTCATGGTTTCGATCACTTTGCTAGTGATTGCACCAAGAAGCCATCTAAGAAAGACAAAAAAGGCAAAGTGTTGGTGGCTACTTGGAGTGATGATGATTCTGGTGATGATGAGAGCTATAGTAGGTAGTCTTTAAGTAATTAAGAGTTGGTGAGCAACTTTGTAGCTCTAACCGCTTCTCATTCTCTATTAGATGTTGATGGTACAATATCTTTGAGCAAGAAGTTTGATGAAAATCATCATGGAAGCTCTGGTTCCATTCCTACCAATCTTGAGCTGTTGGCCAAGATAGAGAAGCTTGAAGAAGCTAGAGATATTTCTCTATGAGAGGTAGTTGAGAATGATGATTTGATCGAGAAACAACTAGATGAGTTTGTGATTGTTACTCGTAGAATTTTTGGAGAGAAATGTGATATTATGAAGAATTTTAGAGGACTTGAAATGATAAATCTTGAGAAGGATGGAATGATATCTTATTTGAAGAAGAGAGAACAAGAATTAATGGAAGAGATTGACACAGCTAAGGATGCCATCAAGGACTTACTGAATGTATCGATAAGTGTGTATAGTGTTAAGAATCTTGTTAACTCTCATAGTGGTGAAGACGACTTGGTAGTTGAAGAGGGGCCCTTGGAAGCACCACTTCCCAATAACTTGGAAGAAGTCGTGATTGATAAGAAACCACACAAGAAGAGAAGATCAAAATCCAAGAAGAAGTTGGCAAACAAAGTATCTTTGCAAACTCCGAGTGAAGCTAGTTCAACTCCAAAAGGTATAATCTCATATTTTATTCCAATTTTCCATTATTACAACACAATAGGTCACATTAAGCCTAGGTGATATAAATTTATTGAAAAATGCAAATTAGGAAATGAATATAGAGATAAGAAGATTAAACTTCAACTTGAACATGCTAAGGCCTTGAAGGTTGATAAATATGGTAATATTGCTAAGCATGAAAAGAAGTTGTGGAGTAGAAAGAAAGCTAATCTTGTTCAACTTGACAAAGCTTGTGTTGAAAATGTTAAGGAAGAGAGTATTAATGATATTCTTGTTAATCAAGTCGTTGAAGGACTTTTCTCTAGATTTAACATTGTTGTCAAGGATGATATTGGAAATGTTTGTGTAGGTACACCCAGGAAATGTTTGTGTATGTACACCCAAGAGCAAGTGGTTCAAGGGTGAGTGCTATTGTTGCTAACGTAAGAAGCACATGTGAGGTAGCTTTGAGGCAATATATCAATTGTGTTGAGAATTCTAGCTTGCTAAGCATTGAATACTCCATGTATTGATATGAACTTGTTTATCTCACATCATGTTTCTTATGATGGTCGAAATCTGTTGGTTAACTTTTGAGAAGTTCTTTTAATATATGTGTTGGTTGAGTTGAAATATTATGTTTTTTATATTCTTTTTGTAAAACATCATCAACATGGTATCATGAGGAAGAACGCTCATAAAAAGGGCGGAAGTAGGATATTTGGTGAGTATAATGTGCAAAAGGTATCTGTCTACTGTAATGAATTTTCTCTTAGATATTCATCTTTTAATGGCTGTTTACTTTATATAGCATACATATGATTCTCATTGACATTTGCAATTTTAGGATCTAATAGTGGTATTGTTCACATTGATCTTATATTTGGTGATTGTTTGTGTATAGTATATTGAGTGGCATTCTTTTTGAAAATATGAGCTTTATATTCTTTGAAAGCTAATCATTAGAGAAGTAATGATCTTGAATAAGTTTATACTTATTGCTTTAAGATCATGTGCTTATGAGCCATAAAATCTTGGTTTTCATAAAATGCATTTTGCTTCTCTTATATGTTTTGCTAGTAGGTTGAGTTTACTAATATGTAAAATTTGGATACACCTTGAAGTTTTTGTACTTAAGTACATTTAAAATGACCTATGGTTAATATCCATTTTGCTTCGGCAAATACATAGAACTCAATGAGCACCTTCATGGAAAAGGCTACACATATCGGGGTTGAAAGCTACCCAATGTTGGAAAGAGTTGAAGGGAAAATAAAACCCGCGCAGCTGAAGCATGAGAAAATTTAATAAAATTAGGGTTTGCGTATAAATAATAAAATTTCCCTTTTACACAACGAGAACCTTAACCTTAGATTAACTGATGTATATAAAAAGTGTCGTAACTTTTTCTCTTGACGATTGACCAAGCACTGAATTGATACCGCAAGATCTTCCAATCCAATCATGAACGTGAATCACCTAGGAGTGTGGGCTCCCTTTCTTTATCTTGTATACTTGAGGATGGAAACAAACAAAATCTTGTTCATTGTTAGTCACAATAATCATCCAAGAGAAAAATCAAGAACGTCCGGCTACTTGTGAGTTATCAATCAGTTTGATTGAAACTCTTATGAACCTTGATTTAATGTTGTACACAAAACCCTTTTGATATAAATTATACTAGTGTACTATCGAAAACAAAAACGTTCCCCTTTTTCTCTTCTTGGCCGAATTCACACTATCTCTATGAGTTGGTTGAATTTTGTCCAGAGTAAAAACCAATTTTTTTCTCCCTCAAAATTCTCTCTTGCTTGGACGAATTCTTTCTTTAGAAAATCCCAAGCTTGGCCAAAATTAATTCTTGCAATATATTAGAGCTGGCCAAAATTTCCAAACCTATATATAAAGGATCATAAGCCCTCTCCTAAGAAGGATTTACTTGGTTGGCAAGAATCCTTTCCGTAGGTGGATTTATTTGATAGTTAAAAATCCTTATCTAAATGGAATTCTATCCTCCTCTTATATATACATAGCTGGATGAAATTTCATAGAATATAATTAGGAGACTTAATTCTTTTCCTAAGAAGAATTTACTTCGTAGTTAAGAATCCTTTCCTTAGGTAGATTTACTTTGTGGTTAAGAATCCTTTTCAAAAAGAAAGTCTATCAGACACAAAGACTCCTAATCCAACTCAATAGTGTATTTGTAACCATATTAAAGACTTCCTAATTTAATTAGATAAATAATTCCTTTTATTTATCTACTTATCAAATATAGTCTTTAACATTAATTATACTACCAACAATAGTATAATTTTAGGAGACCATCTCCTACTAGGAAAAAGATTTTGACTTTTAATTAACTAACTAATCAATCAACAAATTAATTAATTTCCATTTAATTAAATAATAAAATAAAATAATATAATTAAGCTATTCTAAATAGCCTTACTGCCCATACCAATATAGATGGGCCAATATATTATTTTCTTATTTTATTAAAACCATTTGACTTTATAAAAATGTCCACATGTGAACTAGACCCATTCTAACAAAAAGAAACAAGTCCACATGCCTTAATACAATTCTAGATGGATCCCTAAATGGTTCGGTAGAATATATCAAGTGATCCATGCAAGTTCGTGTGGATTGGGGATCTTAGCAGGCTATTTAGATTTAAGCTCCAATAAACACAACCCAATCACAATCAACAAATGATTCACTTAGGTCCGATCGATTTAATTTTAGTTCATTCCACTAAAGAACTAAAATTGAACTCTTAAATAAAGATAGAATAAGTTGATGTTACTCATTCATATCATAGACAACCTTATTGGAGAAAGCGTATCCTCGTGAAGAATATCAGTAATCGTCAAGAGCTCATAAACCGCCTATAGCTCTCCAAGTTACCATATTTACTCATATGACCACATTTTGAACTTGGATATTTTGACTTGTCTGTTAGGTTTTAGATTGTGTTGGCATGAATTCCATATCAAAATGATGTTTACTTGTAATGACTTAGTTGTTTAGGTTCATGATGATTCAAGCTTCAAGGAAGAAGAAACAACAAGTCAAAGCAAGTTCTAAGTCTTCAAAGAGAAAGGATGCAATTTGGTTCTACAAAGGTATACTAAGACCTTATCTTTCTCTTACAAGGCATAGGCACACACACACATATCATACATTTGTGTCCCTGTATCGTTGTGCACCTTTATAGGCAAACACACACATATCATACATTTTTGTCCCTGTATCATTGTGCGCCTTTATAGGCACACACATACAATTCATTCATATGTGTCCCTGCATCGTTGTGCATCATGTATAACACATTCACACACTTTAAGATGAATGCTCATGCATTGGTTTGGAAATAACATGTTTTTGAATTTGCATGATTGGAAACTATCTCTACGTAGTTTGCATTCTAGTGTGAATTATGTTTGTTTGTGTATATGTTTATATAACATGTATATTGAACTTGTATTTAGTCTTAAATCATTCTTGATTGAGTTTCGGTCATTTCGGTTACTCATACTATTGATTTCAGGTTCAAAGTCAAAAGATACTACACTTTCAACTCATGTTTCATACATTGTCTTCGTCTTCATATATCGAGTCAAATTATTATATTTTGGGTTGAGTATCTTATATGTCCATGTCCATGTGAGAGTTATGGTTAGTAATCAACAAACATATTCGAATTCCGAGTTCGGAGGCCGGAGAACTGTCGAAGAATACGAAGGGAGCGTGCGAGGAAAAGATTGCATCCAAGCAATCTTTCCGGAGATGGCGCGTGGCCATCTCGGGACAGAATGGTTGCTGCCCCGAGATGCCCATGCACCATATCGGGAAGCATGCATTCTTGGGCTCTTAAGGGTGTTTTGGTCTTTTCATAATTCATTCTTATCCCTCTCCATTATAATCTCTTTCCCTCTCACATTTCATTCT
Organism: Dipteronia dyeriana; assembly: GCA_032871835.1. Taxonomy (NCBI): domain Eukaryota; kingdom Viridiplantae; phylum Streptophyta; class Magnoliopsida; order Sapindales; family Sapindaceae; genus Dipteronia; species Dipteronia dyeriana. The sequence goes on along the minus strand of CM065300.1, from coordinate 88,896,073 downwards.
AAGAAGAAATTCAAATCAAGTGTGCAGAATTTTCCCTCTAAATTTTCTCACCTTCCAAACTCTATAACTTCTTCATTTGAACTCCGGTTTGAGTGATTCAAAGTTACGATTGTTCATCTATTCATCCTCCATCTTTTCTCTGAAGGTTTAAGTTATTTTTCTGCTGCTTTTGGTGTCTAATCATACAAAAACGGGACTGCACCTAGATCAACTAAGGCATTGATTTTCTCTCTAATATTTTCTCTCTAAGATCAATTGCCTTGGGTTTTCTTCTTCTACATATATTTGTATATTGTGAGTGTTTTGATTTGTGTTTTGAACACTTTCAAAGCTAGATTGAATTTCAATTGAAATCATTCATGTTGAGTTAGTTTTTGATTTTGCCTATGTTATCACATGTTTGGGATTGTATTGTGCTAGCTTTGATTCTAGGACTATTTTGTGATATTTGATTGATTGATTTTGTGAAAAATAGTTCATCACATGTATAAGGCACTCTTGGCCGAAATTCTCACATAATACATGTGCTCATGTTCTTTTGAGCTATTCATATGATTTGTTGAATCTATGATTAGGAATATGCTCTAGAACTTATGCTTAGATCTATTTGACATTGTCATATGATTTTAGCATGTTTTAGATTTTTTTTGTGATTTAAACTTGATCTTGTGATTTGTTGATCATATCTTGAGATTCAAGTCTAGATATATGCATGAATCTAGTTTGTGATTAATGTTGATCATATCTTACATAATCTCGATTGACTACTCATGCATGATGAACTAGACTATATGTGATTTTGTGCATTCATGCTCATGTCTAGTATTTTCCATAGGATGTTTTAATCATAGCATTCTATATTGCATGCTTGTTTGCATTTTGCATTCATGATCACCTAGATGCCTTGTAAGAAGGAAGTCTTGACAATAGGTGTGAGACCTATGGTGTTGAGCAAGAAGTCTTGGCAAGAGGTGTGGAGCCTCGGATTGTCGAGCAAGGAAGTCTTGGCTAGAGGTGTGAAGCCTTGGATAGTCGAGCAAGAAGTCTTGCCTAGAGTTGGGAGAACTCGGATAGGTGAGCAAGGAAGTCTTGACTAGAGTCGGGAATACTCGAATAGTTGAGCAAGAAGTCTTGCCTTGGGTTGCGAAGATCCGGATAAGGTGAGCAAGAAAGTCTTGACAAGAGGTATGAATCCTCAGATTGTTGAGCATAGGGCGACAACTTCTAGAGTAGGATAGAAGGGTAGTTTCTAGGTGAAGAGGTCATTTGAGAGATTGTACTTGTCTTATCTACTAGTGGATTTTGTTTGCCGGTGGCTGCTAGCCCGTGGATGTTTCCTCTTCGGAGGTTTACCATGTTATATCTTGTGTTAACTTTTCTCTATTCCTATCTCTCTAATATTTGTATTGTGAATAGAACTCTTTATGTATGTTGAATTCCTCTTTATAATATAGATTGTGTATGTGTTACAATTACTTGTTTGTATCACACTTTACTTGTGTCTATATATTGATTAATTGTCTTTAATTAATATATATATATATATACATATATTATGATACAAACAATCTAGAGGGGTAAACTTTTGTTTGTTTCTAAGGGAGTCGAAAAAGGTACCTAACCTATTTACCCCCCTCCCCCCCTTTAGTTTAGCCTTGATCATTTAACCGTGATTGTATTTTTAATTGGTATCAGAGCAGGACACTAGATTGCACTTAGTGTGAGTCCGGGGTGATACTTTCACGGTTTTTGTAAGGCGTTTGAAGCCATGGGTTTACAAGATGATGTAATGGCGGAATGAGCCTCAAATACTATGCCACCATTACTTCGTGGCACTAACTATGGGTATTGAAAGTTGAGGATTAAAGCCTACATCCGCTCTATTGATGAAAGGGCTTGGATGGTAGTGGAAGAAGGTTATAATCCTTCTACCAAGGTTTTGGAGGATGGAACCATGATACTCAAGCCAAGGAGTGAATGGACAACAAATGAGTTTGAGGTTGCAAAATGGCACCATCGTGCTATAAATGCCATCTTTGGAGGAGTTTATGGGCATCAATTCTCCTACATCCAAAATCTTGAATCTGCAACGGAAGCTTAGGATACTCTCCAGATTACTAATGAAGGAACCTTAGCTGTGAAGAAATCGAGGCTTCAAATGTTGGCATCACAATTTGAAGGTTTAAGTATGGTTGAGGAATAAAAGTTTGAAGACTTCCAATTTCGGCTTCTTAACATAGCTAACCAATGTCAAGCACTTGGATTACCTATCTCAAAAGAGCGTTTAAATTGGAAAATGCTTAGGTCTCTTCCTAAGAGATTTTAAATCAAAGGTGACGACCATTGAGGAAAGCAAGGATGTGGATAGTATGAACATCGATAAGTTGCTTGGGTCTCTCCAAACTTATGAGATGTGCTTGAAGCCAACGATCAAGAGTAAGGGTATTGCTCTCAATGCTATTGAGGAGGAGAGTGATGATGAAAATGAAAAAATGGCACTCTTGGTTAGAAGGTTCAAGAAGTTTCTAAAGAAGAATGCCAAAACTAAAGGCAACACTTCTAAGGAAAAAGGAGTCAAGAGAACATCATCTCCAAGGATTGTGAAGAATAGTCAAGCCATGAACAAGAAAGAGGTTCAACGCTATAATTGTCAAGGTTTTGGTCACTTTGATAGTGAGTGCACCAAGAAGCCATCTAAGAAAGACGAGAAACGCAAAGTGTTACCGGCTACTTGGAGTGATGATAATTCTAGTGACAATGAGAGCTCTAGTAGTGAGTCTTCAAGTGATAAAGAGTTGGTGAGCAACTTTATAGCTCTAACGGCTTCTCATTCTCCACTAGATGTTGGTAGTACAATATCTTTGAACAAGAACCTGGACGCAAATCATGATGGAAGCTCTAGTTCCATTCCTACTAATCTTGAGTTGTTGAAAAAGATAGAAAATCTTGAAGAAGCTAGAGATAATGCTTAAAGAGAAGTAGTTGAGATGGATGATTTGATCAAGAAGCAACTGGATGAGTTTGTGGTTGTTACTCGTAGAATTCTTGGTGAAAAATGTGATATTATGAAAAAGTTTAGAGAACTTGAAATGATTAACCTTGAGAAGGATAATGTGATATCTTCTTTGAAGAAGAAAGAACAAGAATTGATGGAAGAGATAGACACGGCTAAGGTGGCTATCAAGAATTTAGTGAATGATTTGGTTAGTGTGTCTAGTATTAGGAATCTTGTTAACTCTCATAGTGGTGAAGACGACTTGGTAGTTAAAAAGGAGCTCTTGGAAGCACCACTTCCTACACACTTTGATGAAGTCGTGACTGATAAGAAACCACACAAGAAGAGAAGATCAAAAACCAAGAAGAAGTTAGCGAACAAGGTATCTTTGTAAACTCCTAGTGAAGCTAGTTCAACTCCAAAAGGTACAATCTCATCTTTTATTCCAATTTGCGATTATTGCAACACAATAGGTCATATTAAGCCTAGGTGTTATAAATATATTTAAAAATGCAAATTAGGAAATGAATCTAGGGACAAGGAGATTAAACTTCAACTTGAACATGCTAAGGCCTTGAGAGTTGAGAAACATGATAATTTTGCTAAGCATGAGAAAAAGTTATGGAGTAGAAAGAATTCTAATCTTGTTCAACTTGACAAAGCTTGTGTTGAAAATGTTAAGGAAGAGTGTGTTAATGATATTCTTATTAATCAAGTCATTGAAGGACTTTACTCTAGATTTAACATTGTTGTCAAGGATGATATTGAAAATGTTTGTGTAGGTACACCCAAGAACAAGTGGTTCAAGGGTGAGTGCTCTTATCACTAATATAAGAAGCACATGTGAGATAGCTTTGAGGCAATATATCAATTGTGTTGAGAATTCTTGCTTGCTAGCTTTGAATACTCCATGTATTGATATGAACTTGGTTATCTCACATCATGATTGTTATGATGGTCAAATTTTTTTGATTAACTTTGAAGAACTTCTCTTGTTATATGTGTTGATTGAGTTGAGATATTATGTTTTTTATACTCTTGTTGTGAAACATCGTCAACTTGGTGTCATGAGGACATTCAAGGCAAGTGTACTCATAAAAAGGGCGAAAGTATGTTATTTGGTGAATATAATGTGCAAAAAGGTATCTCTATACTCTAATGCATATTCTCTTAGATATTTATCTTTTGACTCAATTTTTTACATACATCTCATAGCATGTCATATTAGAGAATTTTGTATAGCATACATATGGTTCTCATTGACATTTGTTATTTTAGGATCTAATAGTGATATTGTTCACATTGATCTTAAATATTATGATTGTTTGTGTTTGGTATATTGAGTGGCATTACTTTTGAAAATATGAACTTCATATTCTTTGAAAGCTACTCATTAGAGAAGTAATGATCTTGAATAAGTCTCTACTTATTGCTCTTAGATCATGTGCTTATGAGCCATAAAATCTTGATTTTCTAAAAATTGCACCTTGCTTCTCTTATATATTTTGCTAGTAGGTTGAGTTTACTAATATGTAAACATTGGATACATCTTGAATTTTTTGTGCTTAAGTACATTTAAAATGACCTATGGTTAGTATCCATTTTGCTTCGGTAATTACATAGAACTCAACGAGTACCTTCATGAAAAGGGCTACACACCTTGTTTGTGTTGTGATGAGTTAAAGCCGTCATGAAGTGAATTTTTGTTTATGTAAAAAAAAATGGAAAAAGCAAAGAAGTGTTGAAATGAAATCAATAAAAAAAAATCCTTGATTCAAAGCCTAAAAAGAAAAGGAGGAAGGCTTAAAAAGGAGTTTAGTTGAAAATCAAATGAGCTCGGGTTGAAAAACAGAAATGGGATGACTAGCCACATGCACACACACATTTATATGTTGAAAATCTATTCTCTTAAAAGCAAAAAAAATTCCGGATGATAATCGGTTTGACTTTTTATGGAAAAAGCTTAAGATGAATAGTTATTGGAAATTGTTTGCATGTTGATTATCAAACTACTTCTTAATATATATTTGAAGCATATCTCTCTCACACACACTTTGTTTATGAGTATGATGATATCTTTGCAATTGTTGAAGAATTATGAGAGAACTTGAAAAATCTTTGTGTAACTCTCTTTGCATATGAAGCTTATTTTGTTGATATTTCTTCAAATTGCTTGAATGTGTGAACTTTCTTATGAACCTTATGCTATCATGAATCTTAGTCATGGCATTTATCAAGGGGGAGCATTGTATGCTAGACATTGTTTTCTTTTATGATATGTTCACATGCTTCATTTTGTTACATGTTGGCATATTTTGATTTAATGATACTTGTAAGATATTACTCACTATCTTTGTCTTGCATGATGATTCATTCTTAAGTCATATGTCATTTTTTTATATATTTATGACTAATAAGCTTGTTTTGTCTTTCACTCACTTTTGTATGTTTATAGCATCTTATTTCACAAGAACAAATGGGAAGAACTAAAGTTACCAGAGGTGGAAATCAATTGAATCCCATTGTGAAAGCCAAGTCAACCTCAAAGAGATCCAAAGCTTCAAGGTCAAAGGATTTAGGGATCTTTGCAACTAAGAAGATATTTCAAGAGAGAGGCATTGACTTAGGTAAATGTAAAGATTCTTATTTTCTTAAATGCATTAAGGATAGAAATTGGGAATCTTGGGTGAGCATGCTAGGAATAGTGAATGACACTATTGTTAGAGAATTTTATCATGAATATAGAGAGAGTGCCACCTTATTGGATGCTTTGATGGATGTTAGGGGTGTTGTGTTTAGAGTTAACCCGGTAAACATTAACAAGTTTCTTGTGCTATCTAGTGATATTGATTCAAACTTTCTAGATGTTGATATCATTGAGAATCTTAATATCATGGGTAGAACTCTATGTGAATGCTTCTTTTGAGTGGAAAGGTAGAGCATATATTAGTCAACATGAGTTAACTAAGGCAAGTGCATTTTGGCATCTTTTCATTTGCACAAATATTATTGGATCTTCGAATTCAATCGAGTTGAATAAAGACAAGATCAAAATAATATATGCCATAGTGACTAATCAACCTATAAACCTTGGGGATTTGCTTATGTTTTTTAGGATAATGCGGCTTTCTCAACTAGAGGAGATAAGAAGCTTGCATTACCGGGGTTTATAACTTCTTTGTGTTTAGCTCGTGGTGTTCAAAGTAGTGGAGATGATATGTTGGTACAACCCTTGGAAAAGTATAGTGATAAACGTGTGTCATACATGTCATTTAAGGATAAGGGTAAGACATGTGATACTTTTGGACTTTTTAGTTCACAAGTTTATTATCAAGAGACTAGCATAAACATTCTTCCGGATTGGGCTTTGCATTTGAAGAAGAAGGTTGATGAGCTTAGTGCTATAGTTGAAAAACAAGATGCTAGAATAAAACAGTTGGAGAAGTGTATTGCATCAAGTTCAAGACCACTTCTCAAGCATTATGTTAGATCAACTACACGCACATCTTTCTTTGGTGGATCTAGTAGCTAGTATTCGAGTCTCATGGTATGTTTATTAACTTTTGTCATCATTTCATGTCAAAAAAGGGGGAGAAAGAGTTGTTATGAATTGCTAGTTACTTAGTTTCCTTTTTATGTTATTTTTGTGAACTTTTGGACTTTCAATGGCTTGTAATAATTAGTCTTAAGATTTGGTTAAGAATTCTTGTATTTGGCATGTATTGAGGGGGAGATACATGTATTTGTGGACTTAATTGTATATTCTTATCCATATTATATGTTTCGATTTGTTGCTTTTCACTTGTATATGCATTGTGCTTTGAGATGATTTATAGGTTGCTTCAAGAGAAGATCAAGATGAAGTTCAAGAGTTGGAGAAGATTAGTTATAGGAATCTTACTCATTGTAATGTGAGGGAGTGATTTTGTGACCTATCTTCATTTTTATATTTGTAGTAAATGTATAGCTGATTTGACATGGAATTTGCCAAAGGGGGAGATTGTTAGGTTTTAGTTTGTGTTGGCATGAATTCCATATCAAAATGATGTTTACTTGTAATGACTTAGTTGTTTAGGTTCATGATGATTCAAGCTTCAAGGAAGAAGAAACAACAAGTCAAAGCAAGTTCTAATTCTTCAAATAGAAAGGATGCAATTTGGTTATACAAAGGTATACTAAGACCTTATCTTTCTCTTACAAGGCATAGGCACACACACACATATCATACATTTGTGCCCCTACATCGTTGTGCACCTTTATAGGCACACACACACATATCATGCATTTGTGTCCCTGCATCATTATACACCTTTATAGGCACACACATACAATTTATTCATATGTGTCCCTTCATCGCTGTGCACCATATATAACACATTCACACACTTTAAGATGAATGCTCATGCATTGGTTTGGAAATAACATGTTTTGGAATATTAATGATTGGAAACTATCTCTACATAGTTTGCATTCTAGTGTGAATTATGTTTGTGTGTGTGTATGTTTGTATAACATGGATATTGAACTTGGATTTAGTCTTAAATCATTCTTGATTGAGTTTCGGTCACTTCGATTACTCATACTATTGATTTCAAGTTCAAAGTCAAAAGATACTATACTTTTAACTCATGTTTCATACATTGTCTTCGTCTTCGTGTATCTAGTTGAATTATTATATTCTGGGTTGAGTATCTTATATATCCATGTCCGTATGAGCGTTATGGCTTGTAATCCGCAAACGGATTTGAATTCTGAGTTTGAAGGCCGGAGAACGGTTGAAGAACGCGAAGGGAGCGGGAGAGGAAAAGATTGCATCCAAGCAATCTTTCAAGAGATGGCGCGTGGCCATCTCGGGACAGAATGGTTGCTGCCCCGAGATGCCCACGCACCATCTCTGGCAGCATGCATTCTTGGGCTCTTAAGGGTGTTTTGGTCTTTTCATAATTCATTCTTATCCCTCTCCTTTATAATCTCTTTCCCTCTCACATTTCATTCTAAGAAGAAATTCAAATCAAGTGTGCAGAATTTTCTCTCTAAATTTTCTCAGCTTCCAAACACCATAACTTCTTCATTTAAACTCCAATTTAAGTGATTCAAAGTAGAGAGTGTTCGTCTATTCATCCTCCATCTTTTCTCTGAAGGTTTGAGTTAATTTTACTGCTGATTTTGGTGTCTAATCATACAAAAACGGAACTGCACCTAGATCAACTAAGATATTGATTTTCTCTCTAAGTTTTCTTTTAAAACTTGGTCAATTGCCTTGGGTTTTCTTCTTCTATATATATTTGTATATTGTGAGTGTTTTTATTTGTGTTTTGAACACTTTCAAAGCGAGATTTAATTTCAATTAAAATCATTCATGTTGAGTTAGGTTTTGGTTTTGCCTATGTTATCACATGTTTGGGATTGTATTGTGCTAGCTTTGATTCTAGGACTATTTTGTGATCTTTGATTGATTGATTTTGTGAAAAATAGTTCATCACATGTATTAGGCTCTGTTGGCTGAAATTCTCACATAATACATGTGCTTATGTTCTTTTGAGCTATTCATGTGATTTGTTGAATCTATGATTAGGAATGTGCTCTAGAACTTATGCTTAGATCTATTTGACATTGTCATATGATTTTAGCATGTTTTAGGTTTTTTTTGTGATCTAAACTTGATCTTGTGATTTGTTGATCATATCTTGTGATTCAAGTTTCGATATAGGCATGAATCTAGTTTGTGATTAATGTTTGTCATATCTTACATAATCTCAATTGACTACTCATGCATGATGAACTAGACTATATGTGATTTGTTCATTCATGCTCATGTCTAGTATTTTCCATAGGATGTTTTGATCATAGCATTCTATGTTGCGTGCTTATTTATGTTTTGCATTCATGATCACCTAGTTGCCTTGTGAGAAGGAAGTCTTGACAATAGGTGTGAGACCTATCGTGTTGAGCAAGAAGTCTTGGCAAAAGGTGTGAAGCCTCGGATTATCAAGCAAGGAAGTCTTGGCTAGAGGTGTGAAGCCTTGGATAGTCGAGCAAAAAGTCTTGCCTAGAGTTGGGAGAACTCATATAGGTGAGTAAGGAAGTCTTGAATAGAGTCGGGAAGACTCGGATAGTTGAGCAAGAAGTCTTGCCTTGTGTTGTGAAGATCCGGATAAGGTGAGCAAGAAAGTCTTGACAAGAGGTGTGAAGCCTCAGATTGTTGAGCATAGGGCGACAACTTCTAGAGTAGGATAAGTGGGTAGTTTATAGCTGAAGAGGTCACTTGAGAGATTGTACTTGTCTTATTTACTAGTGGATTTTGTTTGCCGGTGGCTGCTAGCCAGTGGATGTTTCCTCTTCGGAGGTTTACCACGTTATGTCTTGTGTCAACTTTTCTCTATCCATATCTCTCTAATATTTGTATTGTGAATAGAACTCTTTATGTATGTTGACTTCCTCTTTATAATATAGATTGTGTATGTTTTAAAATTACTTGTTTGTATCACACTTTACTTGTGTCTATATATTGATTAATTATCTTTAATTAATATATATATACTGTGATACAAACAATCAGAGGGACAAACTTTTGTTTGTTTCTAAGGAAGTCAAAAAAAGTTGCCTAACCTATTCACCCCCCCCCCCCCCCCCTCTAGGTTAGCCTTGCGCATTTAACCGTGATTGTATTTTCATTGTCCAGAAGCCATGTTTCAATAGACACTATTGAATACTTAGCGTTAAGATTTAATATTCATAACCTCAACATCCATATGATGGTATTCTACTCTTACTTAATAAATTGAGTCATGATGTCCATATCTATAAATGAATACCTCTATTGATTAACAAATGAAACCGCCAAACTATCGAGGATAGACTATGCTATATAATCGTACTCATTGATAGCTCAAATGATAACACTTGCAACCATAAATCCATCTTCTATCTCAGGATTGAGATAGACTCTTCAATTGTCTTCAAATGAATTTTTTTTATTCATTGACGGTTCTAGAAAAAGTATTTCATTGTGATCCAATTCAATGCACCCATGCATTAGATTCTTTTTCCCAAAGACACCACACTTTAATGATTTTGAACTCATCATAACACATTTGATCCCACTCAAATGCTAGCAAAAGAATCTACAATTTTGACAAGATAAAGGCGCCCAACGTTTTATCTTAAGTTGTGAATATTATTCAAGACTAACTAAAAAATTGTGTCTACCTCATACATATCTAGATGTATAAACAATTCTTCTTTTCTCATAGTCTTTTGACCTTATGATTATTTAATTTTTTCAATTATAATAATTAAACTATAAATGCTATAAGATTTGTTAAACTAGAAATCACTTTATTAATATGAAAAGATTGTCAAATACATTATTACACTCTTACTATCAATCTTCATCCCAACAAGAGCTGCACCTTTGTGATGAGTGAAAGCTGCCATGAAGTGAATTATTTTATGTTTGCAAAAATCAAAGAAGTGTTGAATGGAATAATGAAAAGAAAATTCTTTGATTCAAAGCCTAAAAGGAAAAGGAGAAAGGCTTAAAAATGAGTATAGTTGAAAAATCAAATGAGCTTGGATTGGAAAATAGAAATGGGATGATGAGCCACATGCACACACACGCTCATATATTGAAATCTATTATCTTAAAAGCAAAAATTCAAATGATAATCAGTTTGACTTTTTATGGAAAAAGCTTAAGATGAATAGATGTTGGAAATTGTTTGCATGTTGATTATCAAACTCTTTCTTGATATATATTTGAAGCATATCTCTCACACTCACACTTTGTTTATCAGTATGTTGATATTTTAACAATTGTTGAAGAATTATAAGAGAACTTGAAAATCTTTGTGTATCTCTATTAGCATATGAAGCATATTTTATTGATATTTCTTTAAATTGCTTGAATGTGTGATTGTGTGAACATCTTTGTGAACTTTATGCTATCATTGATTTTAGTTATGGAATTTATCAAGTGGGAGCATTGTATGCTAGACATTGATCTCTTTTATGATGTGTTCACATGCTTCATTTTGTTACAAGTTGGCATATTTTTACTTAATGACACTTGTAAGATATTACTCACTATCTTTGTCTTGCATGATGATTCATTCTTAAGTCATATGTCTTTGTTTTTATATCTTTGTGACTAATGTGTTTGTTTTGTTTTCACTCACTTTTATTCTATGCGTATAGCATCTTTTGACACAAAAAAATGGGAAGAAATAAGATTACCAGAAGTGGAAATCAATTGAATCCTGTTGTGAAAGCCAATCCTGCCTCAAAAGGATCCAAAGCTTTAAGGACAAAAGATTTAGGGATCTTTGGAACAAAAAAATATATTTCAAGAGAGAGGCATTGACTTTGGTAAGGGTAAAGATTCTTATGTTCTAAAGTGCTTAAAGGATAGAAAATGGGAATCTTGGGTGAGCATGTTAGGAGTTGTAAATGATACTCTTGTAAAAGAGTTCTATCATGAATATAAGGAAATTGCCACCTTGTTAGATGCTTTGATGGAAATTAGAGGTATTGTATTTAGAGTTAACCCAGATAATATTAACAAGTTTCTTGGGCTATCTAATGATATAGATTCAAATTCTCTTGATGTGGATATTTTTGAGAATCTAAATATCATGGGTAGAACTCTTTGTGACAATACTTTTTTTTAGTGGAAAAATAGGGTATACATTAGTCAACATGAATTAACTAAGGCTAGTGCATTTTGGCATCTATTCATTTGCACTAACATTATTCAATCTTCAAATTCAACTGAGTTGAATAAGGACAAGATCAAAATAGTGTATGCCTTGGTAACTAATCAACCGATAAACCTTAGATATCTTCTCATGTATTACATTGATAGTGTCGCTTTCTCTACTAAAGGTAATAAAAAGCTTGCATTACCGTGGGATTAAGAATAGAGAAGATGATGTGTTAGTTCAACCCTTGGAAAAGTATTGTGATAAACATGTGTCTTACATATCCTATAAGAATAAGGGTAAGACTTGTGATACTTTTGGACTATTTAGTAGTTCTCAAGTTGATAGTCATGTGATTAGCACAAATATTCTACCAGATTGAACTATACAATTGAAAGAGAAGGTTGATGAACTTAGTGCAATAGTTGTTCAACAAGATGCTAGGATTAAAGAGTTGGAGGAGTGCTTTGCTTCAAGCTCAAGATCACCAATCAAGCATTATGTTAGATCGACTACTAGCATGACTTTCTTTTGTTGAAAAAGTGGCTAGTATTTGATCTTTTGGGGTACATTTCTTAACCTTTTGGCTTCATTTAATGTCAAAAAAGGGGAGAAAGAGTATATGCTAGTTGCTTATTTTCTTTTTATGTTGTTTTGTGAACTTTTGAACTTAATGGCATGTAAAAATTAGTCTTAAGATTTGGTTAAGAATTTTTTTGATTTGGCATGTATTGAGGGAGAGATACATGTATTTGTGGACTTTAATTATATATTCTTATCTATATTTTATGTTTCCATTTGTTGTTTTCCCTTGTATATGCATTGTGCTTTGAGATGGTTTGTAGGTTGCTTCAAGAGAAGATCAAGATGAAGTTCAAGAGGTTATGAAGATTAGTTCTAGGAATCTTACTCATTGTAATGTGAGGGAGTGATTTTGTGACCTATCTTCATTTTCATATTTGTAGTAAAAGTATAGGTGTTTTGACATGGAATTTTGCCAAAGGGGGAGATTGTTAGGTTTTAGATTATGTTAGCATTAATTCCATATCAAAATGGTGTTTATGTAATGATTTAGTTGTTTAGGTTCATGATGATTCAACCTTCAAAGAAGAAATAACAACTAGTCAAAGCAAGTTCAAAGTCTTTGAAGAGGAAGGATGTTATATGGTTCTACAAAGGTATATTAAAACCTTATCTTTCTCTTACAAGGCTTAGGCACACACACATAATTCATACACTTGTGTCCCTGCATAGTTGCGCACCATTATAGGCACACATACAAATCATACATATGTGTCTTTGCATCGTTGTGCCACATTTATAACACATTCACACACTTGAAGATGAATGCTCATGCATTGGTATTCAAATAATATGTTTTGAAAAATGCATGATTAGAGACTATCTCTATATAGTTTGCATTCTAGTGTGAATTATGTTTGTATGTGTATATCTTTGTATAATATGGATATTGAACTTGATTTTAGGCTTAAATCATTATTGATTGAGTTCTGGTCAAATTCTCACACCTTCCAAACACCATAACTTCTTCATTTGATCTCCGATCTGAGTGATTCAAAGTTAAGAGTGTTTTTCGATTCATCCTCCATCTTTTCTTTAAACGCAATTGACCAAGTGCAGAATTTTTATTGTTGTTTTTGGAGTCTAACCTCACAAAAGTGGGACTGCACAAAATCCACTAAGGTATTGATTTTCTCTCAAAGTTTTCTTTTAAAACTTGGTCAATTGCCTTGGGTTTTATTTTTTAATATATATGTGTCCTGTGATTGTTTTTATTTGAGTTTTGAACTCATTTAAAGCTAGATTGAGTTTCAATTGAAATCTCACATGTTGAGTTAGGTGTTTATTTTTCCTATGTTTTCACATATTTGAGATTGTATTGTGCTAGCTTTGATTCTAGGACTATTTGATGATCTTTAGTTGATTGATTCTGTGAAAATTAGTTCCTCACATGTATTAGGCTATCTTTGGCTGAAATCTCACTATGATCGATGTGCTTGTGTTCTTTTGAGCTATTCTTGTGCTTAGTTGATTTCATGAATAGTTGCTTTAATCTAAATGACTTTGTCATATGATTTTAGCATGTTTTTGGTATATGAGATTCAAACTTGATTATGTATTAATTGAACATATCGTGTGACTCAAGTTTTAGATATATGCATGTATCAGGGTTGTAATTAATGTTGAACATATCTTACATGATTTAGATGGAATAAACATGCATGATTGACTAGACTATATTTGTTATGTGCGTTCATGCTTATGTCTAGTATTTTCCATAGGATGTGTTGATCATAACATTCTATGTTGCGTGCTTGTTTGTGTTTTGCAATCATGATCACTTAGATGCCTTGTAAGAAGGAAGTCTTGACAATAGGTGCGAGACCTGTGTTATTGAGCAATGAAGTCCTGGCAAGAGGTGGGAGACCTCGGAATGTCAAGTAAGGAAGTCTTGCCTAGGGTTGTGAGGATTCAAAAAGGTGAGCAAAGAAGTCTTACCTAGGGTTTTGAGGATCAAGAAGGGTGAGCAAGGAACTCTTGCCTAGGGTTGTGAGGATCCGAAAGGGTGAGATATGAAGTCTTGACAAAAAGTGTGAGGCCTCGAAATGTTGAGCAAGAGGGTGACATATTCAAGAGTAGGATAGGAGAGTAGTTTCTAGGTGAAGGGGTCACATGAGAGATTGTACTTTTCTTATCTACTAATGGATTTTGTTTGCCGGTGGTTGCTAACCCGTGGATGTTTCCTTTTCGTTGGTTTACCACGTTATATCTTGTGTCAACTTTTCTCTATCCCTAATTCTCTTATATTTGTATTTGTTATTTGAATACTATGGATAGATATTTATATGTAAGTTTGCTTCCTTACTATAATATCAATTGTGTATGTGTTATGGTTGCTTGTTTGTATTACACTTTACATGTTTTATATATTGATTAAGTGTCTTTAATTGATATATATATATATATATATATATATTGTGGTACAAGCAATCTAGAGGGACAAACTTTTGTTTGTTTCTGAGGGAGTCGAAAAAGGTGTCTAACCTATTCACCCCCCTCCCTCTCTAGGTTAGCCTTGTGCTTTTAACCGTGTTTTTATATTCACCACAATCCATGGAATTGTGTCCACAGCTGCCACAATCACAACATTAAAGTTTAATCGTCGAGCTATCCAAAATCTTATCTTCTTCTTTCACGGTACCTTCATTGGTGACTCTTACAATCTCCCAAGCTTTTCAAACATCTCGGGTGGTATGGATGAGTTTTGCTTGTTTCACACACACAATATAAGATAAGGCATGAATGCCCTTTTAGTTTCATTTTGTAGCCCCGTGTTCATCATTAGTCCATTTGGACTTGGGATTAGGCATAAAATCCCTATTCTCTAGTGTCACTATAGGTGGTGAGTATCCCTCTTCCACACACATCCACAAATGATCATCGAGGTCTATCATAAATACTTCTATCCTCACTTTCCAAGCGAAGTAATTATCCTTGGTGAGCATTGGTGGTTCATAGATCAAAGCACCTTCTAGTCTCTTAAAATCACTCATGGTGTTTTGGGTTATATGAATACATATGTAATGCAACAAACAAATGCAAACAGATGTAAGATACACAAACAAGAGCTTGGATCACCATTATGTTTATGCACCAGCTCTGATACCAATTGAAATTCCCTAAAAGGTGTATGTCTATACCTAGAGCAGGTGGATAGGTTTTAATCCAATTGATTATTAACTTCTTGAATTAACCAATATTAAAAATTCACCCAACAAACAAACAAACATAATCAAGTGTAAAGTGCATAAATATAAATAACACTTTATGTATACGTGAAAACCCTCTGACTGGGAAAAATTGTAAGCTATTCAACTAGCCACACACGATCATAGAAATCCACTATATGAATAAAAGATTACACTCTTAAGTGATACTCAGACTCTCAATCTCAACACCCTCAGGCTGAATATGCTATAGAGTCCTTGTTTCTTCTAGTAGGATATTGATGTCATAATTTGTTCGCTTTCTGCTTTAGATGTCTTATGTTTGGAATTCATTATTTAGAGTGAGATTGGGGGCCTTTTTAGGATGAAAACAACTCATTGTGATATCTTTTGATTAATTGCTTTGAATTCTTAGTTTGTGTTTTTATTTCTTTTAGATGAGATTATCAAGTAATACAAGTCTTTTAAGAATAACTATGGAAATCAGATATAGGGGGGACACTAGGAAGAGGAAAATTGATAAATGAGGCAAGCTGGATGTGAAGGCGAGAAATGTACAGGTCTCTATAGAGCTTTACCTGCACGGCACCTACGCACTTAAAAGAAGAAAAGTGAATCAGTTGCGCGGGTTGTACATGGGTGCAGACCCGTACAAGACCCGCGCATTCCTCATGCCTTCAAGCCTATAAGGGACACATCACTGTCGAGAGTGTGCCCTACCATATTCAAGCGAATTTTCTTTGTTTTCCCTCTTCTCTTTAAAGTTAATATCTTTTTCCATAAATAATCCAAGACCAAAAGAGGTATGTCCAAGCCTTTTGATTCATAATTAAATGCTTGCAACTTGAATTTCACTCATCTTTTCCATCTTGCAACTTTGATTCAATACCTATAGCATTATATCCTATCTGAGACCTACATTTTCATGCTAAATTTCAATGGGATAAGTATAAAGGATTGGGTATTTGTGGTTATTGTTTGCATTTTGCATAATTGGTGAAGTTAGAATCAATGTGAACTTTGATGTGATTAAATCAATTCTAGGGTTTGAATTTCTTCAATTTATGAAACTATTTGATTGGGTGTTAGCACATAGTTGCTAGGAATTATATGTTGAAATATCCAGATGAAATTTTGCTTCGAAATCTGATGCATGTGCAATTTTGGAGAGATCTCCATCACGAGCTCTATATGTAGAATCGCTAGATGCGCGAGTATGCGCATAACCCGCGCATTGCATGCATTAATTCTGAAATTCAGTTTCATCCTTGCTTCATGATTGTCTCCTACTATTCCTTAGTGTATTCAGAATGAAGACTTCCCAAGATGGCTTGAATTGTTCAAAAGAAAACCAGTTCTTCCAGAACGAGGAATTAATTTGGAAACACTTGTTTTCCATACAGTTGAGCGTCGGGGTAGGGAAAGACTTGTCTCCACCCCAGCAAAGTACAGTTGGACATTATTTGAAGAATTTTATGCAAGTATGGTGCCAGATTACTTTCAGCAACACTCAACAGTGATGGTAAGAGGTGTTGAGGTAAATGTGAGCATTAATGACATTCTGGACTATTACAGCGTGTGGCTTCTAGACGATCAAGAGAGTTTGCGTAGAATGTGATATGGTATTACTTGGAACGATATTTTTGCCAAACAAAATGTTTATTTTGCAAAATAATTAGTAATTCAACCTATGGAGTTTTGGGTCGCTCTGGACTTCCATATCAAGCACAATAATCTAGAGATTGAGCTAGGTCTGTGGAACATATTCATATCGCATTCGATTAGGTCTAGGTCACATAGGACCACAATACCATTTGAGGTTGTAACCATCCTTCATTGCATTAAAAACAATGAGCTAATTAATATGGGCTCCCTGATCATATAGGAAATAACACAGCTTGGACGAAGGAGGGTAGAGAGACAACCACTCATTTTTCCTTTTCTCATTACAGATTTATACAGGAGAGCAGAAGTTGAAATGGGAGGGGAACATTTTAAGTCGCCGCCATAAAATATTTGAATAGCCACTTGGACCAGTCTAATAGTGAAAAGAGACCTCACTAGTGATAAGAGGGGGATAGGGAAGAATAAGAGTAGCACAAGAGCGAAGTCAAGCAGGACAAACCGGGAAGAGACAGAGGACATGGATTTTGAACAAGAGCAACTAAATACAAGGATAGGTGACCAGGATGCAGTGCCATAAGAGATATAATTTCAAAGATGGAAGGCCTAGAGAAATCCATGGGTACAATGAACTTGAACATGGAAGATCTATGATCCAATGTAACGAGTTTAAGGAAGGAGCTGAAGGTCATTCCCTATGAGAGATGTAACAAGAGACCCACTTCTTCAGTCCTCCCTACTGGAGGACCAGTCATTGATCCATATGCCGCAAAGCTCAGAGCGGCACATGAGATATCATGGTGGGAGGTTGAAGAAAGAACTAGAGTAGAGGGAGATCCAAAATGGAAGGGTATACAAAGAGAAGTTAGGGCAGAGTCCTCAAATGATGAGTGATTTCCAGCTGAACATTGTCTTTAAATTAATACCTTTATTTGTTTAGTACTGCTACTTTTATACTAAATTGATTATTATTTAGATTTCTTAGGGGATTTTTTATTTTGATTGCATTTAATGTTTGATTGGTACCTTTCGGATATTTTGATTGAAATTGTGTAAATGAGTTGTGTGGTTTGGGATAATTGATATAAATTGATTAACCCTTGTGAACAAGTTTTGCTTCAAAGCTAGGTTCTTCATCTCTTGTTTCGACACACCGGACACTTGCAAGTCTTGGAGGGACAAGCAAGCCAAGAGTGCCCATAAAAAGGGCGTGAACCTACTCAAGTTGTAGACAAGTGCACAATCGCATCGGTTCTATCTTTGTAACTCAATTCCAATTTTTCCACATTATCCTTCAATTTTGCTTATTAAATTGTGCATATGAATGGTTGTGAATAGTTCATTGAATATCATTTTTGGGTATTATGTGAATTCTCTTGATGGAAACTTGTTTCTATGTATTTTGCTTATCTTGAGTTTCCTAAAATTTTGAGCTTAGTGAGTGTTTTGTTTTTGTTTGGATGAGCCGAAGGCTCGTGTGGATATGCATTGTATTTACAGGTTAATTTTTGATGTAGCTCAACTTCGTTTAGGGGTTTGGAATTATTGCATACATCATGTACAGATTTTGGTGCATATAATAGAGAACTGTTTTGGTGGTTGTTTTACCTTCACACCATCAATTTTGAATGAAATGTTGAATGAAATTGTTTGATGTTGGTCTATGCTTAAAGGTCAATACTATATCGAATTGCCTTATTTTATGTATGAGCCATTTTGAGTCTTTTTGTTTTTAGTCATGTTAGGTGCGCTCTGCTAGGCCGGACTCTCTAGTCTTCAACATTAAGGACAATATTGGGTTTTGGTTTGGGGGTGTAGACTCCTTGTTGAGTCATCTTGAGTCTTTTATTTGTCATTTTTGGTCCAAATTTTTCGATTTTGTCACAAGCGCCAATATTTCAAGCTTTAACTAGCTTGGGTGTGATGCCTTGAGCGTGTACTTTTGGCGAGTCTATACATGCATTGTGAGCTTGTGTGCAAATCTTTGTCACTCATGGGTTATATTTGCATTGTCATGGGCTAGTCCCATCTTTCTATTCTTTAACACTTTTCTCATCATTAGTGTCACATGCCATAGGACATACATCACATATATATTGTGGATTTTTTGTTGGATGCATTCATTCCTTTGATAGGCTAATTATGAAAATGATCTTAGGCAATGTGTGTAATTAACTACTTAAAATGCCTAAACACATTCCTATGTCCCTTTGTGTGCATCTTAGCCAAATTGCTTCCAAACACTTACCTTTCATTTGAAACCTAAATGTAACCATATAGCCATAGGCAAACACAAGCAACCCTTTTTAATTGCCAATCATGTAAGGTTGTGTGTTGTGTGGTTTGAAAGGTGTAAGCACTAAAGTAAAGAAAGCGTGTATGTAGGCAACAATGAATTAGTATGAAATGGCTCAAAAATGTAAAAGTGCCTAATTTGCAAGAGTGCAAAAAGAAAAGAAAAGTCAAAAAGCAAGAAAAAAGCAAAGGAAAAGAAAAAAAAAGAGCCTTGAAAATAAATATAAAATACTTACAATGTAGAGTACAGTTTTTGAAACACAATGAGTGTATATTTGTAAGTGTCTAGTTGCCTAAGTGTAATCAATATGTAATAGAGCTTGTTTTGGGGTGTGTGAGTATGTTTAGACATGATTGGTAATATTTGAACTCTTAATTTTTCCTATTTCTTTGTTCACCAAATCCAACCCCATGGCCCCATTACAACGAAAGGGAAGTCCTATTTAATCTATAAGATGTCTTGATCAGGAATGTTTGTTGAAGCTTGATCTTCCACATTCATTGCATAGTGATTCATTCCTAGGCTATTTCACAGACATTATTGGTTTTTGAATATAAATTGTATGCAATGCATTAGATTTCTATGAATAAACTCCATCATTGCATACATTGAATTAGCATGAACTTAGGACTTAGGTCCAAAAGTTGATGAAGCAACATCAGGGATGTGCACTGGTCTTGCGTGGGTTTCAACCAGTGCATAACCCGTACACTATGAAGGAAGTATAGGCAAAGGAATTTTGCGGGTGTACACCAGCGCACCATCGTGCAAGTGTCCATTCATTCCTCTAAAATCAGGACCTGGAATTGAAGCATCAGGGTCTTGCACAGATCCATACCCGCACACCATCGCGCAAGTGTCCCGTAATGCTCCTAAACTAGGAGAGGAAAATCATAGCACCAGGTGTTTGTGCTGCTTGTTAGGTTTTAGTTTGTGTTGGCAATTATTCCATATCAAAATGATGTTTACTAGTAATGATTTAGTTGTTTAGATTCATGATGTATCAAGGTTCAAATAAGAATGAACAACAAGTCAAAGCAAGTTCTATGTCTTCAAAGAGAAAGGATGCAATATGGTTCTACAAAGGTATACTAAGACCTTATCTTTCTCTTACAAGGCTTAGGCACACACACAAACACAATTAATACATTTGTGTCCCTGCATCATTGTGCACCATTATAGGCACATACATACAATTCATTCATATGTGTCCCTGCATCATTGTGCACCATGTATAACGCATTCACAGATGAATGCTCATGCATTGGTATGGAAATAACATGTTTTGGAAAATGCATGATTGAAGACTATCTCTATATAGTTTGCATTCTAGTGTGAATTGTGTTTATTTGTGTATATGTTTGTATAACATGGGTATTGAACTTGAATTTAATCTTAAATCATTCTTGATTGAGTTCCGGTCATTTCGGTTACTCATACTATTGTTCTAAGTCAAAAGATACTACACTTTCAACTCATATTGCATACATTGTCTTCGTATTCATATATCGAGTCGAATTATTATTTTTTGGGTTAAGTATCTTATATGTCCATGTCCGTGAGAGAGTTACGGTTTGTAATCTACAAACGGATTCGAATTCTGAGTTCGGAGGCCGGAGAACGGTCGAAGAACGCGTGAGGAGTGCAAGGGTGTTGCACCATGGCCAAAGGCCATTCATTGGTGCAAGCCCGAGATGGCGTGTGGCCATCTCGGCTGCAACACCTCTCTGCCCTGGGATGCCCACGTGCCATCGCGGGGAAGCAATAACAAAGAGGGGCAATTTCTTCCTTTTGCTTCATTCTTTCCCTCTCATTTATATCCCTCTTCCCTCTCACATTTCATTCTAAGAAGAAATTTAAACTTGTGTGCAGAAATTTTCTCTCTACATTTTCTCACCTTCAAAACACCATAACTTCTTCATTTGAACTCTGATTTGAGTGATTCAAAGTTTAGAGTGTTTGACTATTCATCCTCCATTTTTTCTCTGAAGGTTTGAGTGAGTTTTATTGCTGTTTTTTGAATCTAAACACACAAAAACGGGACTGCACCAAAATCAATTAAGGTATTGATTTCCTCTTAAAGTTTCTTTTAAAACTTGGTCAATTGCCTTGGGTTTTCTTCTTCAACTTATATATGTGTATTGTGAGTGTTTTGATTCGTGTTTTGAATACTTTCAAAGCTCGGTTGAGTTTCAATTGAATTCTTACATGTTGAGTTGGATTTTGATTTTGCCTATGTTTTAACATGTTTGGGATTGTATTGTGCTAGCTTTGATTCTAGGACTATTTGATGATCTTTGATTGATTGATTTTGTGAAAATAGTTCCTCACATGTATTAGGCTCTCTTGGCCGAATTCTCACATTGATACATGTTTTTGGTATATGTGATTTAAACTTGATTATGTGATTAATTGAACATATCTTGTGATTCAAGTTTTAGATCTATGCATGTATCTAGGTTGTAATTAATGTTGAACATACCTTACATTATCTAGATGATTTAAACATGAATGATTGACAAGACTACATTTGTTTTGTGCATTCATGCTCATGTCTAGTATTTTCCAAAGGATGTGTTGATCATAATATTATATGTTGCGTGCTTGTTTGTATTTTGCATTCATAATCACCTAGATGCCTTATGAGAAGGAAGTCTTAACAATAGGTGTGAGACTTATGTTGTTGAGCAAGAAAGTATTGGCAAGAGGTGTGAGAAATTGGATTGTCAAGCAAAGAAGTTTTGGCTAGAGTCGGGAGGACTTGAATAGTCGAGCAAGAAGTCTTGCCTAGGGTCGTAAGGATCCGGAAAAGTGATCGAGGAAGTCTTGACTAGAGTCGGGAGGACTCAGATAGTTGAGCAAGAAGTCTTGCCTTGGGTCATGAGGATCCGGTAAGGCGAGCGAGGAAGTCTTGACAAGAGGTGTGAGGCCTCAGATTGTTGAGCATGAGGGTGACATCTTCATGAGTAGGATAGGAGGGTAGTTTCTAGGTGAAGGGGTCAATTGAGAGATTGTACTTGTCTTATCTACTAGTGGATTTTGTTGCCAGTGGTCGCTAACCCGTGGATGTTTCCTTTTCGGAGGTTTACCACGTTATATCTTGTGTCTACTTTTCTCTATCCCTATCCCTCTTATATTTGTATTTGTTATTTGAATACTATGGATAGAACTCTTTATGTAAGTTGACTTCCTTTCTATAATATAGATTGTGTATGTGTTACAATTACATGTTTGTATCACACTTTACTTGTTTTATATATTGATTAAGTGTCCTTAATTAATATATATATATATATATTGTGATACAAGCAATCTAGAGGGACAAAATTTTGTTTGTTTCTAAGGGAGTCGAAAAAGGTGTCTAACCTATTCACCCCACCTCTAGGTTAGCCTTGAGCATTTAACCATGTTTGTATTTTCAATTGGTATCAGAGCAGAACACTAGATTGTACTTAGTGAGAGTCCGGGTGATACATTCATGGTTTTTGTAAAGCTTTTGAAGTCATGGGTTTACAAGATGATGTAATGGCGGAAAGAGCCTCAAATACTATGACACCATTACTTCAAGGCACTAATTATGAGTATTGGAAGTTGAGGATGAAAGCCTACATCCACTTTGTTGATGAAAGGGCTTGGATGGTAGTTGAAGAAGTTTATAGTCCTCCTACCAAGGTTCAAGAGGATGAAACCATGATACTGAAGCCAGAGAGTGAATGGACATCGAATGACTTTATGGTTGCTAAATGGCACCATCGTGCTATGAATGCCATCTTTGGAGGAGTTGATGGGTATTAATTCTCCTACATTTAAAATCTTGAATCCGTAACGGAAGCTTGGGATACTCTCCAAGTTACTAATGAATGAACCTTAGCGGTGAAGAAATCGAGGCTTCAAATGTTGGCATCACAATTTGAAGTTTAAGTATGGTTGAAGAAGAAAAGTTTGAAGACTTCCAATTCCAGCTTCTTATCATTGCTAACCAATGTCAAGCACTTGGAGTACCTTTCTCAAAAGAACGTTTAAATTGGAAAATCCTTAGGTCTCTTCCTTAAAGATTCAAAGCAAAGGTGACGACCATTGAGGAAAGCAAGGATGTGGATAGTATAAACATTGATGAGTTGTTTGGGTCTCTCCAAAATTATGAGATGTGCTTGAAGCAAAAGATTAAGAGTGATGAGAGTGATGATGAAAATGAAGAGATGACTCTTTTGGTTAGAAGGTTCAAGAAGTTTCTAAAGAAAAATGCCAAGCCTAGAGGCAAGTCTTCTAAGGAAAAAGGAGTTAAGAAAACATCATCTCCAAAGAATGAGAAGAATAGTCAAGCCATGAACAAGAAAGATGTTCAATGCTATAATTGTCATGGTTTCGGTAACTTTGCTAGTGAGTGCACCAATAAGCAATGTAAGAAGGACAAGAAAGGCACAGTGTTAGCGTCTACTTGGAGTGATGATAACTCTAGTGATAATGAGAGCTCTAGTAGTGAGTCTTCATGTGATGAAGAGTTGGTGAGCAACTTTGTAGCTCTAACGACTTCTCATTCTTCATTAGATGTTGATGGTACAATATATTTGAACAAGAACTTTGATGCAAATAATCATGGAAGCTCTAGTTCTATTCCTACTAATCTTGAGTTGTTGGACAGGATAGAAAAGCTTGAAGAAGCTCCAGATAATGCTCAAAGAGAGGTAGTTGAGAATGATGATTTGATCAAGAAACAACTAGATGAGTTTGTGGTTGTTACTCGTAGACTTCTTGGTGAAAAAGGTGATATTATAAAGAAGTTTAGAGAACTTGAAAAGATAAACCTTGAGAAGGATAATGTGATCTATTCTTTAAAGAAGAAAGAACAAGAATTAATGGAAGAGATAGACACGGCTAAGGAGGCCATCAATGACTTAGTGAATGATTCGGTAAGTGTGTATAGTGTTAGGAATCTTGTTAACTCTCATAGTGGTGAAGATGACTTGGTAGTTGAAGAGGAGCTCTTGGAAGCACCACTTCCTACTCACTTTGATGAAGTCATGATTGATAAGAAACCACACAAGAAGAGAAGATCAAAAGCCAAGAAGAAGTTGGCGAACAAGGTATCTTTGCAAACTCCTAGTAAAGCTAGTTCAACTCCAAAAGGTACAATCTCATCTTTTATTCCAATTTGCCATTATTGCAACACAATTGGTCACATTATGCCTAGGTGTTATAAATATACAGAAAAATGAAATTTAGTAAAAGAATATAGAGATAAGGAGATTAAACTTCAACTTGAACATGCTAAGGCTTTGAAAGTTGAGAAACATTATAATATTGCTAAGCATGAGAAGAAGTTGTGGAGTATAACGAATACTAATCTTGTTCAACTTGACAAAGCTTGTGTTGAAAATGTTCAGGAAGAGTGTGTTAGTGATATTCTTGTTAATCAAGTCATTGAAGGACTTTACTCTAGATTTAACATTGTTGTCAAGGATGATATTGGAAATGTTTGTGTAGGTACACCCAAGAACAAGTGGTTCAAGGGTTATTGATCTTATCACTAATATAAGAAGCACATGTGAGATAGCTTTGAGGCAATATATCAATTGTGTTGAGAATTCTTGCTTGCTAGCTTTGAATACTCCATGTATTCATATGAACTTGGTTATCTCACATCATGTTTGTTTTGATGGTCAAAATTTGTTGATTAACTTTAGAGAAGTTGTTTTGATATATGTGTTGATTTAGTTGAGATACTATACTTTTTATACTCTTGTTGTGAAACATCGTCAACTTGGTGTCATGGGGACATTTAAGGCAAGAGTACTCATAAAAAGGGCGGAAGTATGATGTTCGGTGAATATAATGTGCAAAAAGGTATCTCTATACTCTAATGCATGTTCTCTTAGATATTCATCTTTTTACTCAATTTTTTATATACATCTCATATCATGTCTTATTAGAGTATTTTGTATAGCATACATATGGTTCTCATTGACATTTGCTATTTTAGGATCTAATAGTGATATTGTTCACATTGATCTTAACTTTAATGAATGTTTGTGTATAGTATATTGAGTGGCATCACTTTGAAAATATGAGCTTCATTTTCTTTGAAAGCTACTCATTAGAGAAGTAATGATCTTAAATAAGTCTCTTCTTATTGCTCTTAGATCATATGCTTATGAGCCATAAAATCTTGGTTATCTAAAATTGCACCTTGCTTCTCCTATATGTTTTGCTAGTAGGTTGAGTTTACTAATATGTAAACTTTGGATACACCTTGAAGTTTTTTAGTGCTTAAGTACATTTAAAATGACCTATGGTTAGTATCCATTTTGCTTCGGCAAATACATAGAACTCAACGAGCACCTTCATGAAAAGGGATACACATATTGGTTGTGACAGCTACCCAATGTTGGAAAGAGCTACACAATTGTGATAAGTGAAATCCGTCATGAAGTGAATTTTGTTTATGTTTTTAAAAAAATGGAAAAATCAAAGAAGTGTTGAAATGGAATCTTGAAAAAAAAATTCTGTGATTCAAAGCCTAAAAAGAAAAGGAGAAAGGCTTAAAAAGGAGTATAGTTGAAAATCAATTGAGCTGGGGTTGAAAAACAGAAATGGGATGACGAGCCACATGCACACACACGCTCATATGTTGAAATCTATTCTCTTAATAGCAAAAATTCCGGATGATAATTGGTTTGAATTTTTATGGAAAAAGCTTAAGATGAATAGTTATTGGAAATTGTTTTCATGTTTATTATCAAACTACTTCTTGATATATATTTGAGGCATATCTCTCACACACACAGTTTGTTTATGAGTATGATGATATTTTAGCAATTGTTGAAGAATTATGAGAGAACTTAAAAAATCTTTATGTATCTCTCTTAGCATATGAAGCTTATTTTGTTGATATTTCTTCAAATTGCTTGAATGTTTGATTGTGTGAACATCTTTGTGAACTTTATGCTATCATTGATTTTAGTTATAGCATTTATTAAGGGGGAGCATTGTATGCTAGGCATTGTTCTCTTTTATGATATGTTCACATGCTTCATTTTGTTACATGTTGGCATATTTTGACTTAATGATACTTGTAAGATATTACTCACTATCTTTGTCTTGGATGATGATTCATTCTTAAGTCATATGTCTTTGTTTTTATATATTTGTGACTAATATGCTTGTTTTGTCTTTCACTCACCTTTGTTGTATGTTTATAGCATCTTATAACACAAGAACAAATGGGAAGAACTAAGGTTACTGGAAGTGGAAATCAATCGAGTCCCATTGTGAAAGCCAAGTCTACCTCTAAAGGATCCAAAGCTTCAAGGACAAAAAATTTAGGGATCTTTGGACTTAAGAAGATATTTCAAGAGAGAGGCATTGACTTAGGTAAGTGTAAAGATTCTTATGTTCTTAAGTGCATTAAGGATAGAAATTGGGAATCTTGGGTGAGCATGTTAGGAGTTGTGAATGATACTCTTGTTAGAGAGTTTTATCTTAAATATAGATAAAGTGCCACCTTATTGGATGCTTTGATAGAGATTAGGGGTGTTGTGTTAAGAGTTAACCCGGAAAACATTAACATGTTTCTTGGGCTATCTAATGATATAGATTCAAATTTTCTAGATATAGATGTCATTGAGAATCTTAATATCATTGGTAGAACTATTTGTGACAATGCTTCTTTTGAGTGGAAAGGTAGAGCATATATTATTCAACATGAGTTAACTAAGATAGTGCATTTTGGTATCTATTCATTTGCACTAACATTATTGGATCTTCGAATTCAACCGAGTTGAATAAAGACAAGATCCAAATAGTGTATGCCTTGGTTACTAATCAACCTATAAACCTTGGGGATCTACTTATGCTTTATATTGATAGTGTGACTTTCTCTACTAGAGGAGATAAAATGCTTGCATTACCGGGGTTTATAACTTCTTTGTATTTAGCTCGTGGTGTTAAAAGTAGAGAAGATGATGTGTTGGTACAACCCTTGGAAAAGTATAGTGATAAACGTGTATCCTACATGTCATAAAAGGATAAAGGTAAGACATGTGATACTTTTGGACTATTTAATAGTTATCAAGTTGATTGTCATGAGATTAGCACAAACATTCTTCCGGATTGGGCTTTACAACTGAAGAAGAAGGTTGATGAACTTAGTGCTATAGTTGTTAAACAAGATGCTAGAATAAAAAGAGTTGGAGGAGTGTATTGCTTCAAGTTCAAGACCACCTCTCAAGCATTATGTTAGAACAACTACACGCACATCTTTCTTTGGTGGATCAAGTAGCTAGTATTTGAGTCTTGTGGTATATTTCTTACCTTTTGTCATTATTTCATGTCAAAAAGGGGGAGAAAGAATGCTTGTTACTTAGTTTATTTGTATGTTGTTTTTGTGAACTTTTGAACTTTCAACGGCATGTAGTAATTAGTTTTAAGATTTAGTTAAGAATTCTTGTGTTTTGGCATGTATTAAGGGGGAAATACATTTATTTGTGGACTTAATTGTCTATTCTTATCCATATTATATGTTACCGTTTGTTATTGTTCTCTTGTATATGCATTGTGCTTTGAGATGATTTGTATGTTGCTTCAAGAGAAGATCAAGATGAAGTTCAAGAGTTGAAGAAGATTAGTTATAGGAATCTTACTCATTGTAATGTGAGGGAGTTATTTTGTGACCTATCTTCATTTTTATATTTGTAGTAAATGTATAGGTGTTTTGACATGGAATTTGCCAAAGGGGGAGATTGTTAGGTTTTAGTTTGTGTTGGCATTAATTCCATATTAAAATGATGTTTACTTGTATTGATTTAGTTGTTTAGATTCATGATGATTCATGCTTCAAAGAAGAATGAACAACAAGTCAAACCAAGTTCTATGTCTTCAAAGAGAAAGGATGCATTATGGTTCTACAAAGGTATACTAAGACCTTATCTTTCTCTTACAAGGCTTAGGCACACACACACAATTCATACATTTGTGTCCCTGCATCGTTGTGCACCATTATAGGCACACACATACAATTCATTCATATGTGTCCCTGCATCATTGTGCACCATGTATAACATATTCACACACTTGAAGATGAATCTTTATGCATTGGTATGGAAATAACATGTTTTGGAAAATGCATGATTGGAGGCTATCTCTATGTAGTTTGCATTCTAGTGTGAATTGTGATTATTTGTTTATATGTTTGTATAACATGGATATTGAACTTGAATTTAGTCTTAAATCATTCTTGATTGAGTTCCGATCATTTATGTTACTCATACTATTGATTTCAAGTTCTAAGTCAAAATATACTAGACTTTCAACTCATGTTGCATACATTGTCTTCGTCTTCGTATATCGAGTCGAATTATTATTTTTTGGGTTGAGTATCTTAATGTCCATGTCCGTGAGAGAGTTACGGTTTGTAATCCGTAAACGGATTCGAATTCTGAGTTCGGAGGCCTGAGAACGGTCGAAGAACACGTGAGGAGTTCTTAATTAATATATATATTGTGATACAAGCAATCTAGAGGGACAAACTTTTGTTTGTTTCTAAGGGAGTCGAAAAAGGGGTCTAACCTATTCACCCCCCTCTCTCTAGGTTAGCCTTGAGCATTTAATCGTGTTTATATTTTCACTAGTCTTGCATGGGTCCCAACCACTGCACAACCCGTACATTTCTCGAGACAGGTTTCCACATCAACAGTTTTCAGCCATTTTTAAGGCAGATATAAATTGAATCCATTCTATTTTGCGCCATACGCCCATACACCTATTCATAACCATTTTCTCTCTCTAGATCTAGGAATTCTTTCCTCTCTAAAACTTATTCAATTCTCTCATCATCCATATCATCAACTCAACAAAAGGAATCAAGGAGATCATTTTGGAGCTTAAAAAATGAGGAATCATCTACGGGTTTACTTCTATCCTTTTCACCTTGTTTCATTCTTGTAATTGACATGAGTAGCTAAACACACCACTAGGGGATTGGTGTGATTCACTTGTGATCATGGGTTTGTAATTGAATTCTATACTTATCAATCAATCTAGCAATCTTATTTCATTCATTCATTGTTAGCGATTTGAAGGATGATTTTCATTTGATTGTACCGGCCTTTCTTTGCATGTTATCTAAGAATCAATTAGAGTAGAGAATTGAGTATACCCTCTATTTAATTCTCTGAGCTCATTTGAATGGACAGATTGAATTAGAGTACCCTCCTCTAGTGAAATCAGGACTCATTAATCTATATCCTTATCTAATCTCAATTAAGTGGCCAAATCTATACCCTCTAGATTGGTTGCTTGAAAGAGATTAAACACCAACTATATACCCTCTAGGTTGGTGAATTTATTATGAAATTAGTCCTTATTTGATAGATATACATTTTATTGAGCAATCACTTATGGGTAATCAATACTTTACCCTCTAGATTGAATACTCACAAGGGATATACAACCAAGCTATACCCTCTAGATTGGTTACTTTGGATTAATGAGCATTAACGAGAATTCATACATAGTAATGGCTACAAGTTGAATCCATCATTCTCTTAGTTCCCTTATCGTACATCTTCGCTTATTATTTGTTGCATTTCTAGTTAGTAGACTTGTTTGTGTTTTAACCATAATTGATTTGAAATGTCATTTCTATTGTTCTTCTTGCATTAGCTTAGAGTGTAATTTGCTCAATTAAGGCATAACACAATCTCTATGGACGATACCCATACCTGGTACTATATTGTCATCAAATTTGAGTGCAAATAGTGTTTTATAAAAAAAAATTGACAAACTATTTTACATATACAAAACGAGACTTTTCAATAGCCTCGCTAGATCTTCCAAAGCCTTCAAAATGGATTTCTTGTCCAGTTCAAGTCTCTCATTTTGTTCTTCCAAATCTTTGGTCTTGTCAAAGACTGTTCCATTCTTCTTCTTGAGTGAACTATTTTCTTCTCTTAGTGATTTCACCTAAAGTATGAGCTTCTTGTTTAGCTCTTGGAGATTTTGTCTTGGACACTTCTGAGGCTTCCTTGCCTTCAAGTTCCTTCTTCATGAGTTGCAACTTCTTCTCAAATTCTTCCTTCATATCTTCTTTTTGTTTAGAAGTTTCCTCTATCTTCTTTTGAAGTGCATCATTCCTCTTTGTCAACGACTCCATGTTCGACATCAACTCTTCAACCATACTCATAAACTCCTCATTCATCTTTATCATCTTGTCTCGTTCCTCCTCAAGGTTCCTATAATTTTCTTCATTTCTAGATGGTTATGAAACATTATGGTATCCTTGATTTTGTTGTTGAGACACCTTGAACTCTTCACCTGTCCGACTGTTGAACTCAATAACATTTTTCACCATATCTTCAAGAGACATATCTGTTAGTTGGTGAGATGAGAGATACGGCTCATGGGTGTTGACACCATTAAAGCTCTATGAGGACTCTATGTGAGACCTCAAACTATGGTCATATAGATCATCAATAAGCTCTTGTCTAGGCCCTGTGTTCTGCCTGAAGTAATTCATAGAACCTGAGACAAACATGTGCTTACTTGCTTTGAAGAGATAGTTGCACACACTCACAAATTCATGCCTAATTCTTATTCATGTTTGTCGAGTGTTTATACTTGTGTGCATATTGGTTTAAATGACTCTTGATTGATGTATTTGCATATTGTAGTTAAAGTTTCATGTCATGTTAGGCATTATTATAGGATGCATCTTCATCACTCTTGGACTTATTGAAAATGTGTGTTTGAGTGTTGAAAAATTAGGTTGTGCGCTAGTGGTGCGCTACTCGACCAGCGCACCTCACTAGCGTAACATTCCAATGGAACACCACTTGTCATGAGCCACTGAGCTGCGCAATTGCACCTAAGCATTGTTGAAAAAGTGGGCAGTGCGCTAGTGGTGCGCTACTCGACTAGCGCAGCCTAACCAACTCAACATTCAAGTGGATTGTCGCATGTGTTGCACCACTGGGCTGCGCCACTCGTCCAGTGCCTATTGAAAAATTAGGTTGTGCGCTGGTGGTGCACTACTTGACCAGCGCACGTCACCAGCGCACATAGAGGAATCAAGAACGTTTTTTCCAAAATGACCTCACTTTGTTTGGATCTCATATATATATAACTCTTTACTTTAAGGTCGTGTAAGAGTTCACGACATCATATCTTTTCCTTAGAACACATTTCAAAGTAAAAACTCTTCCAAGAACTCATATTTAAACACTCAAAGCATTCCCATGTGCATAAAAACTTCATCTTACATTATCTAAAGTCATTTAGAGTGCATCTATGGATAGGTTTGCTTCATCACATCTTGTTTGGTAAGCTCTTCACTATCTTCTTACAAGTTAAGTGTTTTGCTTGCTAAGCCACCTCTTTAATTATTTGTATGCTCTTAGAACATATTCTAGATACAAATTAGAGATTGTTGTGATGACATGATTGAGTGTTGTATTGTGATAGCTTCATAGGATTGTTTGATCTATGTTTAGCTAAGCTTTTTGAACATGTCATTTAGCTCATGATATCTAGGATTGCATTAATTGTCATCTCATTATCCTAGATAAGCATATATGGTTTCCTAGCCTTGTTTGTTTTTTGAATATCATCATATATTCACAGAGGACATTTTATCTCTTTTCATTGAGAAGTAAGACTTGTGTTGCTTCCAAGAGTAGGTATCTTAAATCGCAAGCAAGATGGACTAGGTTAACTTATATCAGGATTAGGTAGTGGTGGTGGATTTAAACCGGGATTAGGTTGTAATTCCTTTTTCGTTAGTGGATTCGAGGTTCTAGTGTGCCGCACTCATCAGCCCATGGTTTTTATCATTTTGAGGGTTTCCACGTATATCTCAAGTGTCTTTAATATTTCTACAATCTTTACACTTGTGATTTTGTTGTAACTAGCTAGGGGCATTTTCATCAACTTGACCTTTAACGAAAATTGGGTAAATTTGTTTGAAATCTATTCACCCCCCCTCTAGATTAATATTATACACACCATAATATTTGTTTCAATTGGTATCAGATCAGGTTCCTAGACAAACATAGGTGATCCTTGCTCATTTTGGTATGTGTTGCATTTTTTGTGTGTGTTGATCATTCATACATTTGCATTCATATCATTCATTCATTAAACACAATGAGTTGAAACGGTGGAAACAAGAGAGCTTCTAGCACTAGACCTCCACTTTTCACCGGATTGAATTATGCCTCTTGGAAAGGATGGAGTCATATATTTGCCAAATTCATGACAGGGCATGGATGGCAGTTAATGATGGCTACACTCCACCCATGATGACTCTTATAGATGGAGAAGAAGATGTAATCAAGCTAAAGGCATAGTGGAACACACAAGAGTTTGAGGCATCAAAGTTGAATAGGAAGCCAATGCATGCCATCCAATGTGCAATGGATGAGAACCAGTACAAATTGGTTCAAAATACTAGGATAGCTAAGGAGGCATGGGATATCCTAAAAGTTGCACATGAGGGAACCGATGTGGTTAAGAAGTCAAAGCATCAAGTTCACCTAACACAATTTGAATTGCTCAAGTTGGATGAGAACGAGTGCTTCAATGAATTTGAAGTGAGGTTGATGGACATTGTGAACCAATGTCACTGTACCTAGGTGGGTTAGAAAGGATGAACACTTTTGCCATGTTGCACAAATTGCCTTGAAAGCTCATTCACTTGATTTTTGGTATTTGGATAATGGGTGCTCTAGGCACATGACTGGAAATAAGAGTTTCTTTGAGACTTTTGTGATGGAGGAGGGAGGAAATGTCACCTTTGGTGATGGATCCAAAAAGAAGGTTAAAGAAAAGGGAACCATTTCCATTCCCGGATTACCCTCTTTGTCCAATGCTTTGTATGTTGATGGTTTAAAAGCTAATTTGATATGCATTTCACATCTTAGTGATGAAGGACTTTCTGTCTTGTTTAGGAAAGATGATTGTTCTATCCTATTGCCAAATAGACAAACCTTGTTAAAAGGTATGAGATCTAGCGACAATTGCTATTGTCTTGAGGCTAGAGGTGTCTCTTGCAATGTGTCCAAGGATGAACAAATTGAGTTGTGGCATGAAAGACTTGGTCACATGAACTATAGTGATTTAGGAATCTTACATAAGTTCAATGTTGTGCGAGGCCTTCCCAAGCTTGGCAAAAAGTTAAATGGTGTTTGTGGGACTTGCCAACAAGGGAAGCAAACCAAAAGTATGCACAAAAAAGGCATTTATTTATCCACCAAGGAGCCTCTAGAGCTTCTCCACATAGATCTTATGATACAAACCGAGAGTTTAGGTGGAAAAAGATATATTTTTGTGTGTGTAGATGACTTCTCTAGGTACACTTGAACTTATTTTCTTAGAGAAAAATCGAAACCTTTGGCAAGTTTAAAATGCTTTGTTCTAAAATTCAAAATGAAATAAACTCCAAGATTAAAAGCATTAAAAGGATTAGGAGTGACCATGGGAAGGAATTTGAGAATATTCACTTTGAAAACTATTGCAATAGTCTAGGCATCTCTCGTGAATTTTCAGCTCCTAGGACACCTCAACAAAATGTAGTTGTTGAGTGGAAAAATAGGGTTCTTCAAGAAATGACCAGTGTGATGTTGCTTAACAACAATGTCCCTAGGAATCTTTGGGCCGAAACCATCAATACGGCATGCTACATAGGAAATAGTGTCTTTCTAAGGCCCTACACTAGGCAAACCTCATATGAGTTATAGAAAGGTAGAAAGCCAAATGTTAGCTATTTCCACACCTTTGGAAGCAAATGCTACATTTTGAATGACCGCCATCAACTTGGAAAATTTAATGCTAAGAGTGATGAGGGTATCTTCATTGGCTATGCCTTGAATAGTAGAGCCTTTAGAGTTTTCAATCTAAAAACTAGGACTGTAATGGAATCATCTAATGTTGTCATTGATGATACTAGGCTCAAGTCAAATGACCATGAGGAGGAGGTAGATCTAGTTGATGACTCTCTTTTGGAGAAGGTTGTTGATGTTTCTAATGTTGACAAGACTAACCTTGATAATGACATAACATAACCTTTTGATAGGATTCCTCTCTTGAACTCAAAAGAACCTGTTCCATGGGTTAGGAAACTCCATGACAAAGATGACATCATTGGAGAGGTTAGTGAGGGTGTTAAGACTACGCATCAAATGGCTAATCTATTTAGCCACACTTGCTACACCTCTCAAATAGAACCCAAGAAGGTTGATGAAGCCTTAAAGGATGAATTTTGGGTTATTGACATGCAAGAAGAGCTTATTCAATTTGAAAGGAATGAGGTTTGGACTCTAGTTCCTAGGCCGAAGAACACCAATGTGATAGGCACTAAGTGGGTATATAGGAACAAATCTGATGAGGATGGCAATATTATGCGAAACAAGTCTACGCTTGTAGCACAAGGGTACTCTTAAATTGAGGGTATTGACTTTGAGGAGAAATTTTCTCCCGTTGTTAGGATTGAGTTCATTAGGCTTCTATTATCCATTTCTTGTTTGCACAAGTTCAAATTATATCAAAATGGATGTTAAGAGTGCCTTCCTCAATGGTTTCTTGCAAGAGGAAGTGTTTGATGAGCAACCCAAAGGGTTTGTGGATCCTCACCACCCTAATCATGTCTATTACCTCAACAAAGCTTTATATGGGTTGAAACAAACACCAAGGGCCTGGTATGAGCATCTCACCCAATTTCTTATAGACAATGGCTACACTAGAGGTAGTGTTGACAAGACTTTATTCATCAAGAATGACAAAGATGAGCTTTTCATAGCTCAAATCTATGTTGATGATATAGTTTTTGGCTCCACTAATAACACCAAAGTCCAACAATTTGTTGATGTCATGTCTCATGAGTTTGAGATGAGTCTTGTTGGTGAGCTAAGTTACTTTCTAGGTTTACAAATTAAGCAAATGGATGATGGGATTTTCATATCTCAAGCAAAGTATGCCAAAAACCTAGTGAAGAAATTTGTCCTTGAAAGTGCCAAACATTGTGATACACCCATGAATACCACTTTGAAGCTAAGCAAGGATGCTAGTGGTAAAAGTGTGAACCAAACTTTATATCGTGGCATGATTGGTAGCTTGCTCTATTTGACCGTAAATAGGTTCGATATCTCTTTTAGTGTGGGTGTGTGTGCTAGGTACCAATCGGATCCTAAGGAGTCCCATCTCTGTTCCGTTAAGAGAATCATTCGTTATATGAATGGGACATCTAACTATGGAATTTGGTACTCTTTTGACACTAATGCTAGTCTTGTAGGCTTTAGTGATGCAGATTGGGCAGGAAATTGTGATGATAGGAAAAGTACATCGAGCGGTTGCTTTTCCCTTGGGAACACCCTTGTCTTTTGTTTTTGCAAGAAGAAAAATTCGATTTCTTTGTCCACGGCTGAGGCCAAATACATAGTTGCTGGGAGTGGATGCACACAACTCCGTTGGATGAAGCAAATGCTAGTCGACTATGGATTCAATCAAGGTACGCTTACTCTCTTATGTAATAGCAGGAAGGCAATTAATATTTCCAAGAATCCTGTTCGACATCCTAGAACTAAGCATATTGACATCCGTCATCATTTCATTAGAGAACTAGTTGAGAACAAATGCATAGTACTTGAGCATGTTGGTACTATTGATCAACTAGCGGATCTATTTACTAAACCCTTAGATGCTATTCGATTCAAAGCTCTTAGTAGATCTACTGGATTTGTTTAATGGAGTGATGAGTTATGGTTTTTGACCCCATAAGGGGAACTCAAGCAAATAGAGCTATTGTATACTTGTTGCATGTAATTTTTCATTGAAAATATTTATGCTCCTTTATTGATTGCTTGAGTAGCTTAGTTGCACTTATACTATAGTATATTATATTTTCTTCAATAAGTGTGAACTTTGCCTTGATTACAATCCATGTCATATTTATGTTCAAACATGCATTTTTGGACTAGGAGATCTTCATATGAAGTACATCTGGGTATCTTACCCAGAAAAATCAAATAGGGTGCAATGTTGCTCATGCCATGTTTAGCTTTTAAAGTTGGATATAGTGCCATTAAAATTTGATATCTATAAAAACCCTATATCCTTGCTTCTCTCATGACAAATGGTGAAATTGGTTTGAATTATATTGGAAACCTTTGTCATTTGCTTTGCCAAATACCATTGTTTTTGGACTTCAATGCAACATGTCTTGTATGCAAATCATTTTTCATTCACACATTTTCTTCAAAAAATCTTCTTGTTTCACTCCTATTAATAGAGTTGCATAAATGTGGCTTATATAATTATGCAACAATCTTGTATGCTCCTTTCTTTCTTTGCCTTGAGTGACACGGTTGGGGACTTCTCATTTGCCTATATCGTGACAAAATAGGGGAGTAGCATTGACCTAGCATGTGATGTTAGGGGAGTAGCATGTGGTAGCATGTGTTGGCTTTAAGGGGAGTAGTACTTGTTTTTGGGGAGATTACATTTAAAGGGGAGTAACCCTTTGAGGGGGAGCATTGCATGATGTGGTGCATTACTCATATTCTTATATGCAAATGCTTTTGTTTTCTATCCACTTGATCATCTCATATGCACTTGGTTTGGAAAGTGTACTTGTTGTTTGCTTTGTGTGTAGGGTTGATGATTCTACAAGAGATTGAAGATTTGCAATTTTTTTTATGTATATCTCTTTGTAATGTAGAATATCTTCCCAGTGTTTTATTTTGTTTTGTGAGGATCAATTTGAGTGGTGGTTTTGTCACGAAATAGCAAAAGGGGGAGATTGTAAAGTCCTCATTTATTGATTGGCTTATTTCGTGAACAAATCATATTTTTGGGGTGTTATGTAAGGGTAGCTTAAGCTCTCAAGACCTGAAGAGGAGAAGCACCAAAGGTAAAATTCTGGTGCTTACTTGCTTTGAAGAGATAGTTGCACACACTCACAAATTCATGCATAATTCTTATTCATATATGTTGAGTGTTTATACTTGTGTGCATTTTGGTTTAAATGACTCTTGATTGATATATTTGCATCTTGTAGTTAAAGTTTCATGTCATGTTAGGCATTAGTATAGGATACATCTTCATCACTCTTGGACTTGTTGAAAATGTGTGTTAGAGTGTTGAAAAATTAGGCTGTGCCCTTGTGGTGCGCTACTCGACCAACGCACCTCACTAGCGTAACATTCCAGTGGAATGCCGCTTGTCATGTGCCACCGAGCTGCGCTATTGCACCCGCGCATTGTTAAAAATGTGGGTTGTGCGCTAGTGGTGAGCTACTCGACTATCGCAGCCTCACCAGCGTAACATTCCAGTGGATTGTCGCATGTGCTGCGCCACTCGTCCGGTGCCTATTGAAAAATTAGGTTGTGCACTGGTGTTACGCTACTAGACTAGCGCACATCACCAGCGCACATAGAGGAAGCTGGAACGTTTTTCCTAAAATGACCTCACTTTGTTTGGATCTCATATATATATAACTCTTTGCTTTAAGGTTGTGTAAGAGTTCAGAACATCATATCTTTTCCTTAGAACACATTTCAAAGGAAAAACTCTCCCAAGAACTCATCTTTAAACACTCAAAGCATTCCCATGTGCATAAAAACTTCATCTTGCATCATCTAAAGTCATTTAGAGTGCATCTATGAATATGTTTGCTTCATCACATCTTGTTTGGTAAGTTCTTCACTATCTTCTTACAAGTTAAGTGTTTTGCTTGCTAAGCCATCTCTTTAATTATTTGTATGCTCTTAGAACATATTCTAGATACAAATTAGAGATTGTTGTGATGACATGATTGAGTGTTGTATTGTGATAGCTTCATAGGATTGTTTGATCTATGTTTAGGTAAGCTTTTTGAACATGTCATTTAGCTCATGATATCTAGGAATGCATTAATTGTCATCTCATTATCCTAGATAAGCATATATGGTTTCCTAGCCTTGTTTGTTATTTGAATATCATCATATATTCACATAGGACATTTTATCTCTTCATTGGGAAGTAAGACTTGTGTCGCTTCCGGGAGTAGGTAGCTTAAATCGCAAGTAAGATGGACTAGGTTCACTTATATCGGGATTAGGTAGTGGTAGTGGATTTAAACCGGGATTAGGTTGAAATTCCTTTTCCATTTGTGGATTCGAGGTTCTAGTGTGGCGCACTAATCCGCCCGTGGTTTTTCCCATTTGGAGGTTTCCACGTATATCTCTTGTGTCTTTAATATTTACAATTGTGATTTTGTTGTAACTAGCTAGGGGCATTTTTGTCAACTTGACCTTTAACGAAAATTGGGTAAATTTGTTTGAAATCTATTCACCTCCCCTCTAGATTAATATTATACACACCGTAATAGTTGTTTCAAAAAAGAAACAAAAACTACCAAAGTAAAAAGATACAAAAGAAAACTAAAAACAACTAAGACTCTTAACTAGATTAATAGATAACTAAGATTAGCTACCTAATTAACGCCTTTCTCCGACAACGGTGACATTTTGATTGAGCTATTTTTAGTCATTATAAAATGCTCATCAAGCAAATATTTATAAAGTCCTTAGCTATGTCCTTAAAATGTGAAAATAAGTATAATGACAAGTGAGGGTATCGTCCACAGGGAAAGGGAAATCGAATGACTAAAACTTGTTAACTATTATTAAACTAAAACTATGCATGAAAAGGTAAAGATTAATGGTTTTGGTTTTGAAATTTTAATTAACTACAATGCAACTACAATTAGGCTAGTTAATCAAACATGCAATTAGTGTTAATGAGAATGAGTGTTAAAATATGATGGTTATGGCTAAGGAATTGATGGATCACACA
This sequence comes from Dipteronia dyeriana, assembly GCA_032871835.1. Taxonomy (NCBI): domain Eukaryota; kingdom Viridiplantae; phylum Streptophyta; class Magnoliopsida; order Sapindales; family Sapindaceae; genus Dipteronia; species Dipteronia dyeriana. Next base: position 88,856,890 of record CM065300.1, on the reverse strand, counting down.
AGCAAACAATGGGCGTATTGGTAATTAACATAAATGAACATTAATCTATTGTAACCAATCTAGAGGGTATTGCATTAGTTGTATATCCCTTATGGGTTTCCAATCTAGAGGGTATAGTATTGGCTATCCAGTAGTGATTGTTCACTAAAATGCACATTTATCAAATTAAGGGACTAATCTCTTAATAAATTCACCAACCTAGAGAGTATAGACTTGGTGCTTAATCTCTCACAAGCAACCAACCTAGAGGGTATAGTATTGGTCACCCATTTGAACTTAGTTAGAGATTGAGATTAAAATGTCCGATTTCACTCGAAGAGGGTACTCTTGTTCAATCATTTGATTCAAATGAGGTAAAGAGAATCGAATAGAGGGTAAACCCAATTCTCTACACAAATAATTTCTCAAGCAATTTGCAAAGAAAGGAGGGTACAATCTAAAACAAACTATTCTCGAAATCAACTAAAACAATGAATGAAATGTATTCAATAGATTTAGTAAAGTAAATAATATTCAATACAAGCCCAAGGTGTAAGGAAAAAACCACGCACAGCGGAAGCGTGAGAAAAATGAAAATTAGGGTTTGCGTATAAATAAAAAAAAGTTCATTTTATGCAACAAGAACCTTAACCCTAGATTAATTGATGTATATAAAAAGTATCACACCTTTTATTTCGTGACGATTGAACTAAATTGAATCCGTAAGATCTTCCAATCCAATCACGAACGTGAATCACCTAGGAATGTGGGCTCCTTTTCTTTAAGTTGTATACCAGAGGATGAAAATAACTAATTAATCAAACAAATTAAATAATTTCCATTTAATTAAATAATAAAATAAAATAATATAATTAAGCTATTCTAAATAGCCTTACCGTCCATACCATATATATGGGCCATATATTATTTTTGTTATTTCATTAAATCCATTAGACCTTAATAAAAAGTTCACATGCGAACTAGACCTATTCTTACAAAAAGAAACAAGTTCACATGCGCTAATACAATTCTAGATGGTTCCCTAAATTGGTCCGGTAGAATATATCAAGTGATCGATACAAGTTCTTGTGGATTAGGAATCTTGGCGGGCTATCTAAATTTAAGCTCCAATCGACACAACCCAATCACAATCAACAAATGATTCACTTAGGTCCGATCTAATTAATTTTAGTTCATTCCACTAAAGAACTAAAATTGAACTCTTAAATAACGATAGAATAAGTTGATATTCCTCATTCATACCCTAGACAACCTTATTGGAGAAAGTGTATCCTCGTATAGAATACCAATAATAGCCAAGAGCTCATAGACCACCTATAGCTCTCCAAGTTACCATATTTACTCATATGACCACATTTTGAACTTGGATTTTTTGACTTGTCCAGAAGCCATGTTTCAATAGACACTATTGAAAACTTAACGTTATGATTTAATATCCAATACCTCAAAACATCCATATGATGATATTCTACTCTCATTTAATAAATGGAGCCACAAAGTCCGTATCTATAAATGAAGTCCTCTATCGATTAACAAATGAATACCACCAAACTATCGAGGATAGAGTATACTATATAATCGTACTCATTGATAGCTCAAATGATAACACTTGCAAACATAAGTCCATCATTTATCTCAAGATTGAGATAGACTCTCTGTTTGTCTTCAAATGAAAATCTTTTATCTATTGACGGTTCTAGATAAAGTATTTCATTGATATCCAATTCAATACACCTAGTGCACTAGATTCTTTTGCCCAAAGACACTACACTTTGATGATTTTAGACTCGTCATAACACATTTGATCCCACTCAAATGCCAGCAAAAGAATCTACAACTTTAACAAGATAAAGGCGCCCAACCTTTATCTTAAGTTGTGAATATTATTCCAGAGTAACTAAAGAATTGTGTCTACCTCATACATATCTAGATGTATGAACAATTCTTCTTTTCTCATTGTCTTTTGACCTTATGATTATTTACTTTTGACAATTATAATAATTAAACTATAAATGCTATAGGATTTGTTAAACAAGAAATCACTTTATTAATATGAAAAGATTGTCAAATACATTATTATACTCTTGCTATCGAGCATAATCCGAACAATCTCCCACTTGCTCTATAGCAAAATTTTCATATCTCTTATCCTCATATTCTCTAGATGCCCATCAAAACTCTTTTATGGAAGAGCCTTTGTAAAGGGATCTGCTAGATTTTCTGCTGACGCGATCTTGCTAATCGTAACGTCACCCTTTGTAAAAACATGCTTGACTGCCGTCCAGTAATCCGGACCAGGTTTCAATTGAAACATGCTAACTATACCCACAGCAAAACAAATATCTGGTCTAGTATAGAGCATTGCATACATGAGACTTCCAACTGCCGATGCATACGGAACCCTACTCATTAATTACTCTTCATTCTCATTCTTAAGAACTTGTTCCTTAGAAAGTTTGATTCCATGTCTGAAAGGTAACATATCTTTCTTGGAATCTTGCGTGGAAAACCTAGTAAGGATTTTATCTATGTATGAAGCTTAGGATAATGCAATCGTTCTATTCTTTCTATCCCTTATGACTTGGATACCAAGAAAATAATTTTCTTCTCCTAAGTCTTTTATATTAAATTGTTTTGCTAACCATTCTTTTATTGATGTCAATACACCTACATCATTTTCGATGAGTAATATATCATCAATGTAAAGAACTAGGAAAACCAACTTGTCACCTTTAATCCCTTTGTATACATAAGGTTCGTCAAGGTTTTGAATAAATCCAAAACTTTTCACGGCTTGATCGAAACTTATGTTCCAGGATCTGGATGCTTGCTTCAATCCATATATGGATCTTTACAACTTGTATACCCTTTCCTCTTGGCCCTTTTCAAATAATCCTTCTGGTTGCATCATGTAGATGCTTTCGTCAAGACTTCCATTAAGGAAAGCTATTTTGATGTCCATTGGCCAAATCTTTAGGTTTAGAGATGCCGCAATGGATAAGAGTATCCTAATGAATTTAAGCATGGCCACATGAGATAAAGTTTCTTCATAATCGATACCTTCCTTCTGTGTATAACCTTTAGCTACCAATCTAGATTTAAAGGTTTCCACCTTTCCTCCATTCCTTTTTTCCTCTTGTATACCCACTTGCACCCGATGGGTTTTATCCCTTTAGGCAAGTCTATTAGAGACCAGACTTTGTTTTTTAACATAGATTCAATTTCGGAATGCATTGCCTTTTGCCAATGGCGATAATGAACATCTTCCATTGCTTCCTTGTACGTATAGGGATCATCGTCATCCGAAAGATTCTCTACAGATTCTTCCAGACCGATGTGTCTCTCGGTTGTCTAACAACCCTCCCACTACGATAAGGTACGGTCGATTGTTGATCTTGTATTGGTATGGTCGATTCTCCCAGACCTCAAGATTTTTATGCGTTTCTCAAGCCAATTTTCTACTTCAGCTTTAAATGCTTTGAACATATCAAAAGCATCTGACTTATGTCTCATGAGATACACATAGCCAAATCTTGAGTGATCATCTGTGAAAGTCATAAAGTACTCATATCCACCTCTAGCTTGAATGCTCATAGGTCCAAACACATCAGTGTGTATCAAACCAAAACATTCGATGGCTTTTGTACCTTTGGTTGTAAATGACCTTTTGGTTATTTTACCTTCCAAACAAGATTCACAAGTTGGTAGATCATCGACCACTTACCAATCTTTTAATCCTATTAAGGTTAATATGACCTAAGCGTAAATGCCATAGGTAGGTTTCATCGTTTGATAATTTTACTATTTTATGATTAGGTTCCGTTGATTCCGTGTCTAACAAGTGAGAGATATTTCCTTGCAAATAGAATAAACCGTTTTCCATTGCACCTTTACAAATAATTTTGTCATTCTTACTAATAATAAAAGTTTTATTAAAAGTAACCGAATAACCAAATTTATTTAAATAAGAAACTGAAATTAAATTCCTCTTGAATTGAGGAACATAATATACGTCTATTAAATCTAAATGCCTATAATAATCTAAACTAATTCTAATATCTACCACTGAACTAGCAGACACCAATGCTCCATTGCCTAAACGCAAGTTGAATTCGTTCTCATTAAGCCTTCTCCTTTTCTTGAACCCCTGTAAGGGAAAACAAAGATGATTAGTAGCTCCGGAGTCTATGATCCATGAATCCATAAAATCCGCCAAAAAACATGTTTCAAGATAATTAATATTACCTTCTTCCTTTTTGTCTTGAGACTTTTGGCAATTTCTTTTTCAATGTCCATTTTCACCACAAAGGAAACACTTCCCTTTGATCTTGGTTACTTTCTTTATCTTCTTCTTAGTATGTCCTAGTTGCTTTTTCTTCTGCTTTTTCTTGACCTTCTTACAGGTCTTAATAGAAGCAACTTTACCTATGGAATGAATCTCTTGATCATTGCCTCTTACAAGGATTTTTTCCACACTTTGAACATTTTGCATCAGGCCTTGTAAGGTGTATTTCTTTTTATTCAAGGTGTAGTCCAACTTGAACTGATCAAAGGAATCCGATAATGAGTTGACAACCATGTCAATTTTGATCTCACCATCTATCTCAGCACCATTTAGTTTAGCAATGTTGAGATGTGCTATGACTTTCATCATGTGATCTTTCACAACCTGTCCAGGTTTCATCCTAAGATTCATAAAAGTAGTCACTACCTCTCTCTTAGTCGTCCTAGACCTCATAGCAAACATCTCCTCTAGAGACATCATTATATCGGCAACAGTCTCCATTCCTTCATGTTGTTGTTGCAACACGTCAGAGATGGTGGCCATAATGTAACATTTAGCCATCTCATCAGAAGACTCCCACTGTTGATACTCATCTCTTTGCTCCTGAGTAGATTCATTAGTATTAGCATGTAGTTTAGGAGTGCAAAGAACAAACTTATGCTTTTCGGATTGCAATAATAGCCCAATTTTCCTTTTCCATGTGACATAATTATCACCAGTTAAAGTTTTGTCTTTTAGGATGTTGATTAGGGATGGGGTCATAATTTCTGAACAATAACAAAAATTATATAAGTAAATAATCATGATAAAGCACTTTTGAATATTTATCTTGAATTAAATAAAATAATTCAATCGTAAAAATTCAACGATGATCCAACACCCATAAATGTCACACCTCCTTTGGGAGTACGCACCATTTACTAGTTGGACTAGGTATCACCTAATTGTTAACATAACAACCAACGTTTTCTATTTTAGCCTTGCAATTTTATTAACAAGAACTCTTAAGAGGGTATTAATAAAATAAAAATTGAGTGTGTTACCAAGTTATTGACATTCAATATAATCAGTCACGAATATCCCTCCTTTGGAAGTAGATATTGTTTGGGCTAATTGTCTTGTTTATCCTTGTAAAGAAGTATCTTGCTAAATTCCATTCATGAATACCTCTTGGGAGGTTATTAACAAAACATAAAGCTCAACTAAACTTGGAGGCCACAGGTGTTCCAAAACACCTTCTCCCACTCAATTCTTTAAGGTGTGTGATTGAATTCCAAAGAATGATTTACCAAGTTATCTAGATGCCAATTTAGATACTTAAACCATTCAATGCATGTTCATACCAAAAGAGATATATGAGTGGCACTCCTATTCTATATGACATGTTATCAAACAATGACAAACATTGCAATATTTACAACAAATATAAATTGCTTCAAATTTGGTCCATCCTAGAATAGCAAGTAAATTACATATGTTCTGGAATACAAAAACTAATTTCTTGGCAAACAAGTCTTCACGCGACCTTCGTCGTCCGGACTCTCTTGGCTGCCTCCCATGGGTGTGCGCATGCCACAAACCCATAAAGGGCTGCCATGCGCAGCCTATGGCTTCCATAGGGCTGCCGTGCGTAGCCCATGCCACAACAAACGTTGTTGTGTGCTCTTCGTACGGTCCCAAACTTGTTCCGGTTGCTCCTAATTCTTTAAACCTTCGAGTCTTCGATACTTGAATGTATTACAGAAGAATTTAAATAATAAAATACTGCAGTTTTTTTTATTACAACAACAAAAATAAAAATAAAAACTTAGCAACTACCAAGATGGAAATTATAGCGATGATAAACCACCCTTCTTGTTACAATCCAAAAACAAAATACATTGAAATTATAGGACCAAATTTGAGCAATAACTAACCACATATAAAACATACATATATCCATACATTCCAATGTAAATATATACATGCGAATACCTAGAGTGCCATCTCTTTCTAAAACATGGATATATACAATAAAAAGAAAAAGATTCACGAACACATACATCAATTAATCAAGGGTACAACCTGGCTTTAAAACCAATTGTAGGAAAAAAAAACGGTTCAAAACGCAACAGAAGCTTGAAAAATCAAAAATTAGGGTTTGCGTATAAATATTTTTTTCCCTTTTAAATAACAAGAACCTTAACCCTAGATTAATTGGTGTATATAAAAATGTCGTGCAATTTTCTCGTGATGATTGAACAAGCGCCGAAATGATTCCGTAAGATCTTCCAATCCAATCACAAACGTGAATCACCTAGGAGAGTGGGCTCCCTTTCTTTAAATTGTATACATGAGGATGGAAACAAACAAAATATATTTCTTTGTTACTTACAAATATCCTCCAAGAGAAAAATCAAGAACGTCCAGCCACTTGTGAATTATCAATCAATTTGATTGAAACTCGCATGAACCTTGATTCGATGTTGTGCACAAAACCTTTTTGATGTAAAGGATACTAGTGTACTATTGAAAACAAAAACGTTCTCTTTTTCTCTTTTCTCCTTGGCCGAATTCCACACCCTATAACTTAGAGTTGATTGAATTTTGTCTAGAGTAAAATACTAATTTTTTGTCCCTCAAAATTCTCTCTTACCAAGCAAAATTCTCTTTTAGAAAAACCTTAGGTTGGCCAAAACTTTACCTTAAAAATCATTGGCCTGGCCGAAATTCACAAGGATATATATATAGGATCACAAATCCTTTCCAAATAAGGATTTACTTTGTTGGCAAGAATCCTTTCCGTAGGTGGATTTATTAGGTAGTTAAGAAGCTTTTTTTAAAGGAATTCTATCCTCTTATTTATATATATATATTAGCTGGCCAAAATTCACAAGAATATATATTAGGATCACAAATCCATTCCTAAGAAGGATTTACTTGGTTGTTAAGAATCCTTTCCTTAGGCGGATTTACTTGGTCGTTAAGAATTATTTTTCTAAACGAATTCTATCCTACACCAAGACTCCTAATGTAACCATATTAAAGACTTCCTAATTTGATTAGATAAATAATTCATTTTATTTAACTACTTATCAATTATAGTCTTTAAAACTTATTATACTACCAACTGTAGTATAATTTTAGGAGACCATCTCCTACTAGGAAAAATATTTTGACTTTTAATTAAATAATTAATTAATCAACATATTAATTAATTTCCATTTCATTAAATAATAAAATAAAAAATAATATAATTAAGCTATTCTAAATAGCCTTGCCGCCCATACCATATGGTCCATATATTATTTGTGTAGTATTATTAAATCCATTGGACCTTAATAAAAAGTCCACATGTGAATTAGACCTATTCTTACAAAAAGAAACAAGTTCACATGCCTTAATACAATTCTAGATGGACCCCTAAATTGGTCCGGTATAATATATCAAGTGATCCATGCAAGTTCGTGTGGATTGGGGATCTTCGCGGGATATCTAGATTTAAGCTCCAATAGACAAAACCCAATCACAATCAATAAATGGTTCACTTAGGTATGATCTATTTAATTTTAGTTCATTCCACTAAAGAACTAAAATTGAACTCTTAAATAAAGATAGAATAAGTTGATGTTACTCATTCATACCCTAGACAACCTTATTGGAGAAAGTGTATCCTCGTGAAGAATATTAATAATCACCAAGAGCTCATAGACTGTATATAGCTCTCCAAGTTACCATATTTACTCATATGACCACATTTTGAACTTTGATATTTTGACTTGTCCAAAAACCATGTTTCAATAGACACTATTGAAAACTTAATGTTAAGATTTAATATCCAATACCTCAAAACATCCATATGATGATACTCTACTCTCATTTAATAAATGGAGCCTCGATATCCATATTTATAAATGAAGTCCTCTATCGATTAACAAATAAATACCACCAAACTATCAAGGATAGACTATGTTATATAATCGTACTCATTAATAGCTCAAATGATAACACTTGCAACCATAAGTCCATCATTTATCTCAGGATTGAGATAGACTCTCTGATTGTCTTCAATTGAAAAACTTTTATCTATTGACGGTTATAGATAAAGTATTTCATTGTGATCCAATTCAATGCACCTAGGGCACTAGATTCTTTTGCCCAAAGACACCACACTTTGATGATTTTAGACTCGTCATAACACATTTGATCCCACTCAAATGCTAGCAAAAGAATCTGTAAAGTCCTCATTTATTGATTGGCTTATTTCGTGAACAAATCACATTTTTGGGGTATTATGTAAGGGTAGCTTAGGCTCTCAGGACCTCAAGAGGAGAAGCACCGAAGGTAAAATTCTTGTGCTTACTTGCTTTGAAGAGATAGTTGCACACACTCAAAAATTCATGTATAATTCTTATTCATTTATATTGATTGTTTATACTTGTGTGCATTTTGATTTAAATAACTCTTGTTGATTTATTTGCATCTTGTAATTAAAGTTTCATGTCATGCTAGGCATTAGAATAGGATGCACATTCATCACTCTTGAACTTGTTGATTTTGTGTGTTTGAGTGTTGAAAGAATAGGCTTTATGCTGGTGGTGCACTACTCGACCAGCGCACCTCACCAGCACAACTTTCCAATGGATTATAGCATGTGTTGTGCCACTGAGTTACACCACTGCACCTGTGCATAGTTGGAAAAATGGGCAGTGCGCTGGTGGTGCGCTACTCGACTAGCGCAGCCTCACCAACGCAACATTCCAGTGGATTGTCGCATGTGTAGCGCCACTCGTCCAGCGCCTATTGTAAAATTCAGCTTTGGGCTGGTGGTGCGCAACTCGACCAGCGCACATATAGGAAGCTGGAACATTTTTTCCAAAACGGCCTCACTTTGTTTGGATCTCATATATATATATATATAACTCTTTTGTTTAAGGTCGTGCAAGAGTTCAGAACGTCATATATTTTCCTTAGAATGCATTTCAAAAGGAAAACTCTTTCAAGAACTCATTTTTAATCACTCAAAGCATTCCCATGTGCATAAAAACTTTATCTTGCATCATCTAAGTTCATTTAGAGTGCATCAATGGATAGGGTTGCTTCATCACATCTTGTTTGGTAAGTTCTTCACTATCTTCTTACTAGTTAAGTGTTTTGCTTGCTAAGCCATCTCTTTAATTATTTGTATGCTCTAAGAACTTATTCTAGATAGAAATTAGAGATTGTTGTGATGACATGATTGAGTGTTGTATTGTGATAGCTTCATAGGATTGTTTGATCTATGTTTAGCTAAGCTTCTTGAACATGTCATTTAGCTCTTGATATCTAGGATTGCATTAATTGTCATCTCATTATCCTAGATAAGCATATATGGTTTCCTAGCCTTGTTTGTTCTTTGAATATCATCATATATTCAAATAGGACTTTTTATCTCTTCTTTGAGAAGTAAGACTTGTGTTGCTTCTGGACTAGGTAGCTTAAATCGCAAGCAAGATGGACTAAGTTCACTTATACCGGGAATAGGTAGTGGTGGTGGATTAAACCGGGATTAGGATGTAATTCCTTTGCCATTAGTGGATTCGAGGTTCTTGTGTGGCGCACTCATCAGCCTGTGGTTTTTCCCATTTGGAGGGTTTACACGTATATCTCAAGTGTCTTTACTATTTCCACATTTATTACACTTGTGGTATTTCTGTAACTAGATAAGGGCATTTTTGTCAACTTGACCTTTAACGAAAATTGGGTAAAATTGATAAAAATCTATTCATCCCCCTCTTGTTTAACATTACACACCATAATATTTATTTCAATTGGTATTAGAGCAGGTTCATTGACATACATAGGTGATCCTTGCTCATTTTGGTATGTGTTGCATTTTGTATGTGTATTGATCATTCATACATTTGCATTCATATCATTCATTCATTAAACACAATGACTGGAAATGGTGGCAACGAGGGAGCTTCTAGCATTAGACCTTCACTTCTCACCGAACTTAATTATGCCTCTTTGAAAGGCAAGATGGAGTCGTATATTTTCCAAATTCATGATAGGGCATGGATGGCTGTTGATGATGGCTACACTCCACCCATGATGACTCCTACAGATGGAGGAGATGATGTACTCAAGCCAAAGACACAGTGGAACGCATAAGAGTTTGAATCAACGAAGTGGAATATGAAGGCAATGCATGCCATCCTATGTGCAATGGATAAGAACCAGTACAAGTTGGTTCAAAATACTAGGATAGCTAAGAAGGCATGAGATATCTTAGAAGTTACACATGAGGGAATCGATGTGGTTAAGGAGTCAACGCTTCAAGTTCTCCAAACACAATTTGAATTGCTCAGGATGGATGAGAACGAGTGCTTTAATGACTTTGAAGTGAGGTTGATGGACATTGTGAATCAAAGTTATCAACTTGGTTATCCTTATTCAGATTGGAAGATCAAGAAGAAGATTATGAGATCTATACCCGATAGATTTGAGTCTAAGGTGACGGCTTTAGAAGAGAATAGTGGTTATAAGGATATGAAGCCAAGTGAAGTGATTGAGAGGCTTCTTGCTTATGAATCTAGGAAATGTCCTAACCCCACACCACCAAAAAAGCAAAAGGATATTGCTTTGAAAGCCTCTAAAGTTGATAAGGAGGAGAGTGATGACTCAAATGAAGATATGGCCTTGCTAATGAGGAAGTTCAAGAAATTCTACAAGTCCGAGAGGAAAGGTTTTGGATCCAAGGGTCAAGACTTGAAGAAAAAGGCTCCCTTCAAAAAGTTTGAGCCTAGGTAAGAAAAGACCGAGAAGAAAGGAGTCCAATGCTATGAATTTGGTGGGATAGGTCACTTTGGCCCGGAATGTGCAAATCACAAGGTCAAGAGAAAGGAAAAAGTGATGGCTGCCACATGGAGTGAAAGTGATAACTCCAATGGAGGAGATGAGTCATTGAATGATGAAGAACTCATGGCTAACTTCATAGCCTTTACATCCTCTCTTAGGAGCAAAGATGCTAGTGAAAAAGAGAATGAAAGTCAAGAGGAAAACTACTCAAGTGATGATGGATCTTCATCACAATCCATAAATGGAAGTGTGGATAGGATGGATCTCAAGGACTACATGGCTAAGTTTGAGAGTTCAAGGTTAAAGAAAAAGAATGAAATCAAGAGATTAAAAGAAAAAAACCTAGACCTCTCAACTCAAGTTGACCAACTAAATAAAGAGTTGGTGAGATCTAAGAGGAGTGAAGAAGGGTTGAAGAAAGAGCTTGAAGATGCTAGAGAGTTGTTGGCCAAGATGAACTCTAGCACCAAAAAACTTGACCATATGCTAGAGGTTGGAAAGAGGCCAAGTGACAAGAAGGGGCTTGGGTTTGAAGATGACAAGGTGTCCTCCAGTCCAAGCAAGACTATTTTTGTAAGAAGCATGAACTTCAATGGGTCTTTTCCTCATCAATCACCTAGGAAGAAACTTGACCTAGGAGAGTGTTTAAGTAGTGCTCATGTGAAGGTGGCATCAAGAAGTCTACCTCAAGCCCATCCTACAAAGGCTCCTCAAGTTAACTTCCCCCAACCGAAAGCTTATAAAGGGAAGATACCTATCATGCAAGCTCAATCAAGGAGGCAATCAAGTCTTGCTCAACAACAAATAAGGAAAGCTCCTCAACAACAATCAAGACAACTACAAAGACATAGGGAGGCTCCAATGCATGCTCAAGGTTATGGTATGATTTCTAACTTAATTCCTACATGTCATTTTTGTGGTATTGACGGTCACATTAGACCAAATTGCTTTAGATACATTAAATTGTGTAGAATTGAAAGCATGATAGAAAGGAAAAAGACTAAAGCCATGATGCATGCCACAAGGAAAAATGGAACATCTTTGCATGATCCTAGGACACTTAGAGCCGATCTACCATTGACCACTAGGAAGAAGAATAATGTAACTAGATGGATTAGAAAGGATGAACACTTTTTCCATGTTGCATGAATTGCCTTGAAAGCTCATTCTTGTGATTTTTGTTATTTGGATAGTGGGTGCTCTAGGCACATGACTGGAAATAAGAGTTTCTTTGAGACTCTTATGATAGAGGGGGGAGAAAATGCCACCTTTAGTGATGGATCCAAAAAGAAGGTTAAAGGAAAGGGAACCATTTCCATTCCTGGATTACCCTCCTTGTCTAATGCTTTGTATGTTGATGGTTTAAAAGTTAATTTGATAAGCATTTAGCATCTTAGTGATAAAGGGCTTTCTGTCCTGTTTTGGAAAGATGATTGTTCTATCCTATTGCCAAATGGACAAACCTTGTTAAAAGGCATGAGATCTAGCAACAATTGCTATTGTCTTGAGGCTAGAGGTGTCTCTTGCAATGTGTCAAAGGATGAACAAATTGAGTATGGCACGAAAGACTTGGTCACATGAACTATAGGGATTTATGTACCTTAGATAAGTTCAATTTTGTGCGAGGCCTTCCCAAGCTTGGGAAAAGGTAAATGGTATTTGTGGACCTTGCCAACAAGGGAAGCAAACAAAAATTATGCATACAAAGGCAAGTATTTATCCACCAAAAAACCTCTAGAGCTTCTCCACATGGATCTTATGGGTCCCATGGAAACCGAGAGTTTAGGTGGAAAAAGATACATTTTTGTGTGTAGATGACTTCTCTAGGTACACTTGGACTTATTTTCCTAACGAAAAATCTGAAACCATTGACAAGTTTAAAATGCTTTGTTCCAAAATTCAAAATGAAATGAACTCCAAGATTAAAAGCATTAAAAGGATTAGGAGGGACCATGGGAAGGAATTTGAGAATGCTCTTTTTGAAAACTATTACAATAGTCTAGGCATCTCTCATGAATTTTCGGCTCCTAGGACACCTCAACAAAATGGAGTTGTTGAGAGGAAAATAGGGCTCTTCAAGAAATTGCCCGTGTAATGTTGCTTAGCAATAATGTCCCTAGGAATCTTTAGGCTGAAGCTGTCAATACGGCATGCTACATAGGAAATAGTGTATTTCTAAGGCCCCACACTAGGCAAACCTCCTATGAGTTATGGAAAGGTGGAAAGCCAAATGTTAGCTATTTCCACACCCTTGGAAGCAAATGCTACATTTTGAATGACCGTGATCAACTTGGCAAATTTGATGCTAATAGTGATGAAGTTATCTTCATTGGCTATGCCTTGAATAGTAGAGCCTATAGAGTTTTCAATCTAAAAACTAGGACCGTAATGGAATCATCTAATGTTGTCATTGATGATACTAGGCTCAAGTCTAATGACCATGAGAAAGAGGTAGATCTAGTTGATGACTCCCCTTTGAAGAAGGTTGTTGATGTTTCTAATGTTGAAAAGACTAACCTTGATAATGACATAACACAACCTATTGATAGGATTCCTCTCTTGAACTCAAAAGAACCTGCTCCATGGGTTAGGAAACTCCATGACAAAGATGACATTATTGGAGAGGTTAGTGAGGGTGTTAGGACTATGCATCAATTGGCTAATCTAATTAGCTACACTTGCTACACCTCTAAAATAGAACTCAAGAAGGTTGATAAAGCCTTAAAGGATGAATTTTGGGTTCTTGCCATGCAAGAAGAGATTAATCAATTTGAAAGGAGTGAGGTTTGGACTCTAGTTCCTAGGCCGAAGAACACCAATGTGATAGGCACCAAGTGGGTATATAGGAACAAATCCGATGAGGATGGCAGCATTGTGCGAAACAAGGCTAGGCTTGTAGCACAAGGGTACTCTCAAATTGAGGGTATTGACTTTGAGGAGACATTTGCTCCCGTTGCTAGGATTGAGTCCATTAGGCTTATTTTATCCATTTCTTGTTTGCACAAGTTCAAATTATATCAAATGGATGTTAAGAGTGCCTTCCTCAATGGTTTCTTGTAAGAGGAAGTGTTTGATGAGCAACCCAAAGGGTTTGTGGATCCTCACCACCCTAATCATGTCTATTACCTCAACAAAGCTTTATATGGGTTGAAACAAGCACCAAGGGCTTGTTATAAGCGTCTCACCCAATTTCTTATAGACAATGGCTATACTAGGGGTAGTGTTGATAAGACTTTATTCATCAAGAAAGACAAAGATGAGCTTTTCATAGCTCAAATCTATGTTGATGATATAGTTTTTGGCTCTACTAATAACACCAAAGTCCAATAATTTGATGCTAATGTTAGGATTATCCTCAATAGCAAGAGTGTAATATTATAATTAACAATCTTTTGATATGAATAAAGTGATTTCGAGTTTAAAAAAGCTTATAGCATTTATAGTTTAATTATTATAATTGTCAAAAGTAAATAATCATAAGGTCAAAAGACTATGAGAAAATAAGAATTGTTTATACATCTAGATATGTATGAGGTAGACACAATTCTTTAGTTAGTCTTGAATAATATTCACAACTTAAGATAGAAGGTTGTGCGCCTTTATCTTGTCAAAGTTGTAGATTCTTTTGCTGGCATTTGAGTGGGATCAAATGTGTTATGATGAGTCTAAAATCATCAAAGTGTGTTGTCTTTGGGCAAAAGAATCTAGTGCACTGGGTACATTGAATAGGATCAAAATGAAATACTTTATATAGAACCGTCAATGGATAAAAGTTTTCATTTGAAGACAATCGGTGAGTCTATCTCAATCCTGAGATAAATGATGGACTTATGGTTACAAGTGTTATCATTTGAGCTATCAATAAGTACGATTATATAGCATGGTCTATCCTCGATAGTTTGGTGGTATTCATTTGTTAATCGATAGAGGACTTCATTTATAAATATTGACATCGTGGCTCCATTTATTGAACGAGAGTAAAACAGAATCATATGGATGTTTTGAGGTATTGGATATTAAATCTTAACGTTAAGTTTTCAATAGTGTCTATTGAAACATGGCTTCTGGACAAGTCAAAATATCGAAGTTCAAAATGTGGTCGTATGAGTAAATATGGTAACTTGGAGAGCTATAGGCGGTCTATGAGCTCTTGGCGATTACTGGTATTATTCACGAGGATACACTTTCTCCAATAAGGTTGTCTAGGGTATGAGTGAGTAAACATCAACTTATTCTATCTTTATTTAAGAGTTCAATTTTAGTTCTTTAGTGGAGTTAACTAAAATTAAATAGATTGGACCTAAGTGAATCATTTGTTGATTGTGATTGGGTTGTGTCTATTGGAGCTTAAATTTAAATAGCCCGCCAAGATCCCCAATCCGTATGAACTTGCATGGATCACTTGATATATTCTACCTGACCAATTTAGGGGTCCATCTAGAATTGTAATAAGGCATGAGAACTTGTTTCTTTTTGTAAGAATATGTCTAGTTCACATGTGTACTTTTTATTAAGGTCCAATGGATTTAATAAAATAAGAAAAATAATATATGACCCATATATATGGTATAGGCGGCAAGGCTATTAAGAATAGCTTAAATATATTATTTTTATTTTATTATTTAATTAAATGGAAATTAATTAATTTGTTGGTTAATTAATTATTTAATTAAAATTCAAAATCTTTTTCCTAGTAGGAGATGGTCTCCTAAAACTATACTATTGTTGGTAGTATAGTTAATGTTAAAGACTATATTTGATAAGTAGATAAATAAAAAGAATTATTTATCTAATCAAATTAGGAAGTCTTTAATATGGTTACAAACACACTATTGAGTTGGATTAGGAGTTTTGGTGTAGGATAAAATTCTTTTTTTGAAAAGGATTCTTAACCACCAAGTAATTCTACCTAAGGAAAGGATTTTTAACAACCTAAGTAAATCCTTCTTAGGAAAAGAACTAAGTCTCCTAATTAAATTAAGTGAAATTTCGGCCAGCTATGTATATATATGAGGAGGATAGAATTCTTTTTAAAAAAGGATTCTTAACTACCAAATAAATCTACCTAAGGAAAGGATTCTTGCCAACCAAGTAAATCCTTCTTAGGTGAACACTTATGACCCTATATATAGGTTTGGAAATTTCGGCCAGCTCTAAGGTTTTTTATGAGAGGAATTTCGGCCATGCTAAGAAATTTTCAAGAAGAGAATTTGGCCTAGCAAGAGAATTGGCCTATCAAGAGAGAATTTTGAGGGAGAAAAATTTGTTTTTTACTTTGGACAAAATTCGACCAACTCGTAGAGATAGTGTGAATTCAGCTAAGAAGAGAGAAAAAGAGATTGTTTTTATTTTCGATAGTACACTAGTATCCTTTACATCAAAAGGGTTTTGTGTACAACATTGAATCAAGGTTCACACGAGTTTTAATCAAATTGATTGATAATTAAAAAGTGACCGGACGTTCTTGGTTTTTCTCTTGGAGGATTGTTGTGACTAACAAAGAAGAAGATTTTGTTTGTTTCCATCCTCATGTATACAATTTAAAGAAAGGGAGCCCACACTACTAGGTGATTCACATTCGTGATTGGATTGGAAGATCTTACGGATTCAATTCGATGCTAGTTCAATCGTCACGAAAAAAAAGGGTACGATACTTTTTATATACATCAATTAATCAAGGGTTAAGGTTCTTGTTATTAAAAGGGATTTTTTTATATATTTACGTAAACCCTAATTTTGTTTTTTTTATCATTCTTCCGTTGCATTTCGAACCCTTTTTTTCCCTTCAATTGGTATCAGAGGCTGGTTGTACCCTTGATTAATTGATGCATGTGTTCGTGAATCTTTTTCTTTTTATTGTATATATGCATGTTTTAGAAAGAGATGGCACTCTAGGTATTCGTATATATATATATTTACATTGGAATGTATGGATATATATATGTTTTATATGTGGTTTGTTATTGCTCAATTTTGGTCTTAGAATTTCAATGTAATTGTTTTTTGGGTTTGTAACAAGAAGGGTGGTCTATTATCGCCATAATTTCCTTCTTGGTAGTTGCTAAGTTTTTTTTTATTTTGTTGTGGAAATTAAAAAAAAAAATTTAAAAAAAAAAAAAAAACTGCAGTATTTTGTTATGTAAATTCTTCTGTAATACATTCAAGTTTCGAAGACTTGAAGGTTTGAAGAATTAGGAGTAACCGGAACAAGTTTGGAACCGTGCGAGCCGTAACAACGAACGTGCGTGCGAAGTGCGCGCAACCACGTTTGTTGTGGCATGGGCTACGCATGGCAGCCCCTTTGGTAGCCATGGACTGCGCATGGCAGCCCTTTTTGGGTTTGTGGCATGCGCACGCCCATGGGTAAGGGCGAAGGGTGTGCACGCCCATGGGAGGTAGCTGAGGGAGTCCGAACGACGAAGGTCGCGTGAAGACTTGTTCGCCAATAAAAGAGTTCTTGTATTCCAAGATATATGTAATTTACTTATTTTTCTAAGATGGACCAAAATTGTAGCTATTTATATTTTTGTAAATATTGCAATGTTTGTCATTGTTTGATAACATGCCATATAGAATAGGAGTGCGACTCATATATCTCTTTTAGTATGAACATGCATTGAATGGTTTAAGTATCTAAATTGGCATCTAGATAACTTGGTAAATCATTCTTTGGAATTCGATCACACCCCTTAAACAATTGAGTGGGAGAAGGTGTTTTGGCACAACTATGGCCTCCAAGTTTAGTTGAGCTTTATGTTTCATGAATAACCTCCCAAGAGGTATTCATGAATGGAATTTAGCAAGATACTTCCTTACAAGGATAGACTAGACAATTAGCCCAAACGATATCTACTCCCAAATGAGGGATTATATTGAAGGTCGATAACTTGGTAACACACTTAATGTAATTTTATTAATATCCTCCCAAGAGTTCTTGTTAATAAAATTGTTAGGCTAAAATAGAAAATGTTGGTTGTTATGTTAACAATTAGGTGGGACCTAGTCCAACTAGTAAATGGTGCGTACTCCCAAAGGAGGCATGACATTTATAGGTGTTGGATCATCGTTGAATTTTTTCGATTGAATTATTTTATTTAATTCAAGATAAATATTCAAAAGTGCAATATAATGATTTTTTACATATATAATTTTTGTTATTGAAAAGAAATCATGACCCTATCCCTAATCAATATCCTTAAAGATAATACTTTAACTGATGATAATTATGTCACATGGAAAAAGGAATATTGGGTTGTTGTTGCAAGCTGAAAAGTATAAATTCATTCTGTATATTCCTTAACCACAAAACTAATGAATCTACTCAGAAGCAAAGAGATGAGTATCAGTAGTAGAAGTCTTCAGATGAGATGGCTAAATGTACGTTACATTATGGCCATCATCTCCGACATGTTGCAACAGCAAAATGAAGGAATAGAGATTGGTGCCTATATTATGATGTCTCTAGACAGGGATTCATAAGGTTGGTAATGTTGCTACTGTTAAGACCCGTTAGAAGGTCAAGAAACAACTGAGGAAAAAGCAACTTGGGCCTTCTTAGAAGGAGACCAAGAAAGTAACCAAGATCAAAGGGAATTGTTTCCTTTGTGGTGAAAAGGGTTAAAGAAATAGACTGAATAAGAATGAATTCAACTTGCATTTTGGCAATGGAGCTTTGGTGTCCACTAGTGTATTGGTAGATATTAGAATCAATTTAGATTCTTATAGACATTTAGATTTAATAGACGTTTACTATGTACTTCAATTCAAGAGGAATTTAATTTCAGTTTCTTATTTAAATAAATTTGGTTATTCGGTTACTTTTAATAAAACTTTTATTATTAGTAAGAATGACAAAATTATTTGCAAAGGTACATTGGAAAACGGTTTATTCTATTTGCATGGAAATATCTCTCATTTGTTAGACACGGAATCAACGGAACCTAATCATAAAAGAGTAAAATTATCAAAAGATGAAACCTACCTATGGCATTTGCGCTTAGGTCATATTAACCTTAATAGGATTAAAAGATTGCTATGCGATGAACCTCTAAGTGACTTAAAGGTTGATGATCTACCAACTTGTGAATCTTGTTTGGAAGGTAAAATGACCAAAAGGTCGTTTACGACCAAAGGCACAAAAGTCACCCAATGTTTAGGATTAATACACACTAATGTGTGTGGACCTATGAGCATTCAAGCTAGAGGTGGATATGAGTACTTCATCACTTTCATGGATGATCACTCAAGATTTGGATATGTTTATCTCATGCGACATAAGTCGCATGCTTTTGATATGTTCAAAGCATTTAAAGCAGAAGTAGAAAATCAGCTTGAGAAATGCATAAAAATCTTGAGGTCCGATCGTAGTGGAGAACTTCTATCTGGTGAGTTTTGTAGGGAAAAAACGGTTAAGAAATGCAGCGAAAGCGTGAGAAAAATGAAATTAGGGTTTGCGTACATATAAATTTTTTCCCTTTTATGCAACAAGAACTTTAACCCTAGATTAATTGATGTATATAAAAGTATCGTACCTTTTTCGTGTGACGATTGAACAAGCGCCGATTTGATTTCGCAAGTTCTTCCAATCCAATCACGAACATGAATTACCTAGGAGTGTGGGCTCCCTTTCTTTAAATTGTATTCCTGAGGATGGAGACAAAGCAAATATATTTTCTTTGTTAGTTACAAATATCCTCCAAAAGAAAAAATCCAAGAACGTCCGGTCACTTGTGAATTATCAATCAATTTGATTGTAACTCGCGTGAACCTTGATTCGATGTTGTACACAAAACCCTTTTGATGTAAA
Source organism: Dipteronia dyeriana (assembly GCA_032871835.1). Lineage (NCBI taxonomy): Eukaryota > Viridiplantae > Streptophyta > Magnoliopsida > Sapindales > Sapindaceae > Dipteronia > Dipteronia dyeriana. The sequence continues at coordinate 88,836,980 of CM065300.1, read as the reverse complement.
GGATATTAGTATACTATCGAATACAAAAACGTTCCCATTTTTTCTCTTCTAGGCCGAATTCACACACCCTTTATTTATGAGTTGATCGAATTTTGACTAGAGCAAAAACTAATTTTTCTCCCTCAAAATTCTCTCTTGCTATGCCAAATTTTCTCTTGAAAATTACCTAGGCATGGCCGAAATTCTCATCATAAAATTCATAGGGTTGGCCGAAAATCACACACATATATATATATATATAGGATCATAAATCCTTTCCTAAAAAGGATTTACTTGGTTGGCAAGAATCCTTTCCTTAGGTGGATTTATTTGGTAGTTAAGAATCCTTATCTTAAAGAAATTCTAACCTTTTGTATATATATATGGGCTGACCAAATTTTATATGATATAGATTAGGATCACAAATTCTTTCCTAAGAAGGATTACTTGCTAGTTAAGAATCTTTTCCTTAGGTAGATTTACTTGGTGGTTAAGAATCCTTTTCAAAAAGGAATTCTATCCTAACACCAAGACTCCTAATCCAACTCCAAAGTGTATTTGTAACCATATTAAATATTTCCTAATTTGATTAGATAAATAACTCATTTTATTTATCTACTTATCAAATATAGTCTTTAACATTAACTATACTACCAACAATAGTATAGTTTTTAGGAGACCAACTCCTAATAGGAAAAGATTTTGAGTTTTAATTAAATAATTAATTAATCTGCAAATTAATTAATGTCTATTTAATTAAAGAATAACAAAATAAAAATAATATATTTAAGCTATTCACCATAGACATTGCCGCCCATACCTAGTATAAAGGCCATATATTACTTTTCTTATTTTATTAAATCCATTGGACCTTAATAAAAAATCCACATGTGAACTAGACCTATTCTTACAAAAAGAAACAAGTTCACATGCCTTATAACAATTCTAGATGGACCCCTAAATTAGTCTGGTAGAATATATCAAGTGATCCATGCAAGTTTGTGTGGATTGGGGATCTTGGCTGGCTATCTAAATTTAAGCTCCAATAGACACAACCAAATCACAATCAACAAATGATTCACTTAGGTCCAATCTATTTAATTTTAGTTCATTCCACTAAAGAACTAAAATTGAACTCTTAAATAAAGATAGAATAAGGTTATGTTACTCATTCGTACCCTAGACAACCTTATTGGAGAAAGTGTATCCTCGTGAAGAATACCAGTAATCGCCAAGAGCTCATAGACCGCCTATAGCTCTCCAAGTTACCATATTACTCATATGACCACATTTTGTACTTGGATATTTTGACTTGTCCAGAAGCCATGTTTCAATAGACACTATTGAAAACTAAACGTTAAGATTTAATAACCAATACCTCAAAACATCCATATGATGGTATTCTACTCTCATTCAATAAATGGAGCCATGATGTCCATATCTATAAATGAAGTCCTCTATCGATTAACAAATGAATACCACCAAACTATCGAGGATAGACTATGCTATATAATCGTACTCATTGATAGCTCAAATGATAACACTTGCAACCATAAGTCCATCATTTATCTCAGGATTAAGATAGACTCTCCGATTGTATTCAAATGAAAACTTTTATCCATTGACGGTTCTAGATAAAGTATTTCATTTTGATCTTATTGAATGCACCCAGTGCACTAGATTCTTTTGACCAAAGACACCACACTTTGATGATTTTAGACTCATCATAACACATTTGATCCCACTCAAATGCTAGCAAAAGAATCTACAACTTTGACAAGATAAAGGCACCCAACCTTCTATCTTAAGTTGTGAATATTTTTCAAGACTAACTAAAGAATTGTGTCTACCTTATAAATATCTAGATGTATGAACAATTCTTCTTTTCTCATAGTCTTTTGGCCTTATGATTATTTACTTTTGACAATTATAATAATTAAATTATAAATTCTATAAGATTTGTTAAAATAGAAATCACTTTATTCATATGAAAAGATTGTTAATTACAATATTACACTCTTGCTATCGAGCATAATCCTGACTAGTTTCAGCAATATCTTATTGATAATGGAATAATTTCTCAGTTTTCTGTACCAGGCACACCTCAACAAAATGGGGTGGCAGAAATGAGAAATAGAACTCTTTTGGATATGGTTAGGTCTATGTTGAGTTATTCAACGCTCCCTAGTTCTTTTTTGGGGATATGCTTTACAAACAGCCATGTATATTCTAAACGATGTACTATCTAATTCGGTTCCTAAAACACCGTATGAGTTGTGGACCGAACGAGAGCCTAGTTTACAACACTTAAGGATGTTTAGATGTCCTGCACACGTGTTAAAAGGAAAGACAGAAAAGATGGAGTCCCGTTCAGAAACATGCATATTTGTAGGGTACCCAAAAGGAACAAAAGGATATTATTTCTATAGTCCATTAGATGTTAAAGTATTTGTTTAGACAAATGCCAATTTCTAGAGGAGGACTACATGAAAAAATTTGTGCCTAAAAGTAAAATTGTCCTAAATGAGCTTTTAGGAGATACAATTCCACAAGAGGTTTCGCAACCAAGCCCAATTGTAAGTTCCGTACCAACACAAGATTGACAATCTACCATACCTCATTGTAGTGGGAGGGTTATTAGACAACCCGAGAGATACATCGGTCTAGGAGAATCTGTAGAGAATCTTTCGGACGATGATGATCCCTATACGTACAAGGAAGCAATGGAAGATGTTGATTGTCGCCTTTGGCAAAAGGCAATGCAATCCGAAATTGAATCTATGTTCAAAAACAAAGTCTGGTCTCTTGTTTATTTGCCTAAAGGGATAAAACCCATCGGTTGCAAGTGGGTATACAAGAGGAAAAAAGGAATGGATGGTAAGGTGGAAACCTTTAAAGCTAGATTGGTAGCTAAAGGTTATACACAGAAGGAAGGTATCGATTATGAAGAAACCTTCTCTCCTGTGGCAATTCTTAAATCCATTAGGATACTCTTATCCATTGCGGCATCTCTAGACCTAGAGATTTGGTAAATGGACGTCAAGACAGCTTTCCTTTATGGAAGTCTTGACAAAAGCATCTATATGATGCAACAAGAAGGATTCATTGAAAAGGGCCAAGAGGAAAGGGTATGTAAGTTGTAAAGATCCATATATGGATTGAAGCAAGCATCCAGATTCTGGAACATAACATTCGATCAAGCTGTAAAAGGTTTTTGGTTTATTCAAAACCTTGATGAACCTTGTGTATACAAAAGGATTAAATATGACAATTTTGTTTTCCTAGTTCTTTAAGTTGATGATTTACTACTCATCGGAAATGACGTAGGTGTATTGACATCAATAAAAGAATGGTTAGCAAAACAATTTGATATGAAGGACTTAGGAGCAAGTTATATTTTTGGTATCCAAGTCATAAGGGATAGAAAGAATAGAACGATTGCATTACCCCAAGCTTCATACATAGATAAAATCTTGTCTAGGTTTTCCATGCAAGATTCCAAGAAAGGTATGTTACCTTTTAGACATGGAATCAAACTTTCTAAGGAACAAGTTCCTAAGAATGAGCATAAAGAGAAATTCATGAGAAGGATTCCATATGCTTCGTCAGTAGGAAGTCTCATGTATGCAATGCTCTGTACTGGACAAGATATTTGTTTTGCTGTAGGTATAGTTAGTATGTTTCAATCGAAACCTGTTCCTGATCACTGGACGGCAGTCAAGCATATTTTCAAGTATCTTAGGAGAATAAGAGATTATATGCTTGTATACTCTAGAGTGGATTTAATTCCTGTTGTGTATACAGATTCTGATTTTCAGTTAGATTCTGACTCCAGGAGATCAACATTAGGATCTGTGTTTACTATTGAAGAAGGGGAAGTTATATGGAGGAGTATCAAGCAATCTTGTATTGCTGATTCCACCATGGAAGTCAAGTATGTAGCCGCATGTGAGGTTGCTAAAGAGGCTGTCTGGCTCCGCCAATTCCTGATTGACTTGGAAGTGGTTCCTGATGCGAATAAGTAGATCACTATCTATTGTGACAATAATGGAGCATTGGCCAATTCGAGAGAACCAAGAAGTCATAAGAGAGGGAAACACATTGAAATAAAGTATCATCTTCTAAGGGAAATTGTACATAGGGGTGACGTGACGATTACCAAATTCACGTTAGTGAAAAAATCTAGCGGATCCCTTTACAAAGGCTCTTCCACAAAAGAGTTTTGATGGGCATCTACAGAACATGGGGATGAGAGACATGACACATTTGCTATAGAGAAAGTGGGAGATTGTTAGGATTATGCTCGATAGCAAGAGTGTAATATTGTAACTAACAATCTTTTGAAATGAATAAAGTGATTTCTAGTTTAACAAATCTTATAGCATTTATAGTTTAATTATTATAATTGTCAAAAGTAAATAATCATAAGGTCAAAAGACTATGAGAAAATAAGAATTGTTCATACATCTAGATATGTATGAGGTAGACACAATTCTTTAGTTAATCTTGAATATTTTTCACAACTTAAGATAGAAGGTTAGGCCTCTTTATCTTGTCAAAGTTGTAGATTCTTTTGCTAGTATTTGAGTGGGATCAAATGTGTTATGATGAGTCTAAAATCATCAAAGTGTGTTGTCTTTGGGCAAAAGAATCTAGTGCAATGGGTGCATTGAATACGATCAAAATGAAATACTTTATCTAGAACCGTCAATGGATAAAAGTTTTCATTTGAAGACAATCAGAGAGTCTATCTCAATCCTGAGATAAATGATGGACTTATGGTTGCAAGTGTTATCATTTGATCTATCAATGAGTACGATTATATAGCATAGTCTATCCTCGATAATTTGGTGGTATTCATTTGTTAATCATTAGAGGACTTCATTTATAGATATGGACATCGTGGCTCAATTTATTGAATGAGAGTAAAATACCATCATATGGATGTTTTGAGGTATTGGATATTAAATCTTAACGTTAAGTTTTCAATAGTGTCTATCGAAACATGGTTTCTGGACAAGTCAAAATCTCCAAGTTCAAAATGTGGTCATATGAGTAAATATGGTAACTTGGAGAGCTATAGGCGGTTTATGAGCTCTTGGCTATTACTGGTATTCTTCACGAGGATACACTTTCTTTAATAAGGTTGTCTAGGGTATGAGTGAGTAAACATCAACTTATTCTATCTTTATTTAAGAGTTCGATTTTAGTTCTTTAGTGGAATGAACTAAAATTAAATAGATCAGACCTAAGTGAATCATTTGTTGATTGTGATTGGGTTATGTCTATTGGAGCTTAAATTTAGATAGCCCGCCAAGATCCCCAATCCGCATGAACTTGCAAGGATCACTTGATATATTCTACCGGACCAATTTAGGGGTCCATCCAGAATTGTAATAAGATATGAGAACTTGTTTATTTTTGTAAGAATAGGTCTAGTTCACATGTTGACTTTTTATTAAGGTCCAATGGATTTAATAAAATAAGAAAAATAATATATGACCTATTTATATGGTATAGGCGGCAAGGCTATTAAGAATAGCTTAAATATATTATTTTTATTTTATTATTTAATTAAATAGAAATTAATTAATTTGTTGATTAATTAATTATTTAATTAAAAGTCAAAATCTTTTCCCTAGTAGGAGATGGTCTCCTAAAACTATACTATTGTTGGTACTATAGCTAATGTTAAAGACTATATTTGATAAGTAGATAAATAAACGGAATTATTTATCTAATCAAATTAGGAAGTCTTTAATATGGTTACAAACAGACTATTGAGTTGGATTAGGAGTCTTGGTGTAGGATAAAATTCTTTTTTAAAAAGGATTCTTAACCACCAAGTAATTCTACCTAAAGAAAAGGATTCTTAAAAACCAAGTAAATCCTTCTTAGGAAAAGAACTAAGTCTCCTAATGAAATTAAGTGAAATTTCGGCCAGATATGTATATATATGAGGAGGATAGAATTCTTTTTAAAAAAGGATTCTTAACTACCAAATAAATCTATATAAAGAAAGGATTCTTGCCAACCAAGTAAATCCTTCTTAGCAGAGGACTTATGACCCCATATATAGGTTTGGAAATTTCGGCCAGCTCTAAGGTTTTTATGAGAGGAATTTCGGTCATGCTAAGCAATTTTCAAGAAGAGAATTTGGCCTAGCAAGAGAAAATTTTGAGGGAGAAAATATATTTTTTACTCTGGACAAAATTCGACCAACTCATAGAGACAGTGTGAATTCGGCCAAGAAGAGAGAAAACGAGAACATTTTTGTTTTCGATAGTACACTAGTATCCTTTACATCAAAAGGGTTTTATATACAACATTGAATCAAGGTTCACGCGAGTTTCAATCAAATTGATTGATAATTCAAAAGTGACCGGACGTTCTTGGTTTTTCTCTTGGAGGATTATTGTAACTAACAAAGAAGAAGATTTTGTTTGTTTCCATCCTCAGGTATACAATTTAAAGAAAGGGAGCCCACGCTACTAGGAGATTCAAGTTCATGATTGGATTGGAAGATCTTGCGGATTCAATTTGACGCTAGTTCAATCGTCACGAAAAAAAAGGTACGATACTTTTTATATACATCAATTAATCAAGGGTTAAGGTTCTTGTTATTAAAATGGATATTTTTTATATATCCGCAAACCCTAATTTTCTTTTTTTTATCACGCTTCCATTGCATTTTGAACCGTTTTTTTCTCTTCAGTTAAGAGTGATGAGGGTATCTTCTTTGGCTATACCTTGTATAATAGAGCCTATAGAGTTTTCAATCTAAAATCTAGGACCATAATTGAATCATCTATTGTTGTCATTGATGATACTAGGCTCAAGTCTAATGACCATGAGGATGAGGTAGATCTAGTTGATGACTCCCCTTGGGAGAAGGTTGTTGATGTTTCTAATATTGAAAAGACTAACCTTGATGATGACATAACACGACCTATTGATAGGATTCCTCTCATGAACTCAAAAGAACCTGTTCCATGGGTTAGGAAACTCCATGACAAAGATGACATCATTGGAGAGGTTAGTGGGGGAGCTAGGACTAGGCATCAAATGGCTAATCTAATTAGCTACACTTGCTACACCTCTCAAATAGAACCCAAGAAGGTTGATGAAGCCTTAAAGGTTGAATTTTGGGTTCTTGCCATTCAAGAAGAGCTTAATCAATTTGAGAGGAATGAGGTTTTGGACTCTAATTCCTAGGCCTAAGAACACCAATGTGATAGACACCAAGTGGGTATATAGGAACAAATCCAATGAGGATGGAAACATTGTGCGAAACAAGGTTAGGCATGTAGCACAAGGGTACTCTCAAATTGAGGGTATTGACTTTTAGGAGACATTTGCTCCCGTTGTTAGGATTGAGTCCATTAGGCTTCTTTTATCCATTTCTTGTTTGCACAAGTTCAAATTATATCAAATGGATGTCAAGAGTGCCTTCCTCAATGATTTCTTGCAAGATAAAGTGTTTGTTAAGCAACCCAAAGGGTTTGTGGTTCCTCACCACCCTAATCATGTCTATCACCTCAACAAAGCTTTATATGGGTTCAAACAAGCATCAAAGGCTTGGTATGAGCTTCTCACCCAATTCCTTATAGACAATGGCTACACTAGGGGTAGTGTTGACAAGACTTTATTCATCAAGAAAGATAAAGATGAGCTCTTTATAGCTCAAATCTATTTTGATGATATAGTCTTTGTCTCCATAAATGACACCAAAGTCCAACAATTTGTTGATGTCATGTCTCATAAATTTGAGGTGAGTCGTATTGGTGAGCTAAGTTACTTTCTGGGTTTACAAATTTAGCAAATGGATGATGGGATTTTCATATCCCAAGCTAAGTATGCCAAAAACCTAGTGAAGAAATTTTGCCTTGAAAGAGCCAAGCATTGTGATACACCCATGAGTACCACTTTAAAGCTAAGCAAGGATGCTAGTGGTAAAAGTGTGGACCAAACCTTATATCGTGGCATGATTGGTAGCTTGCTCTATTTGACCGCAAATAGACCCGATATCTCTTAAAGTGTGGGTGTGGGTGTGTGTGCTAGGTCCCAATTGGATCACAAGGAGTCCCATCTCTCTTCCGTTAAGAGAATCATTTGATATGTGATTGGGACATCTAACTATGGAATTTGGTACTATTTTGACACTAATGCTAGTCTTGTAGGCTTTAGTGATGCAGATTGGGTAGGAAATTGTGATGATAGGAAAAGTACATCGGGCGGTTGCTTTTTCCTTGGGAACAACCTTGTCTTTTGGTTTTGCAAGAAGCAAAAGTCGATTTCCTTATCCACGGCTGAGGCCGAATACATAGCTGATGGGATGGATGCACACAACTCTTTTGGATGAAGCAAATGCTAGTCGACTACGGATTCAATCAAGGTACTCTTACTCTATTTTGTGATAACATGAGTGCAATTAATATTTCCAAGAATTTTGTTCATCATTCTAGAACTAAGCATACTGACATCCGTCATCATTTCATTAGAGAACTAGTTGAGAACAAATGCATAGTACTTGGGCATGTAGGTACTAATAATCAACTAGCGGATCTTTTTACTAAACCCTTAGATGCTACTAGATTCAAGACTCTTAGTATATCTAGTGAGATTTGTTTACTGGAGTGATGAGTTGTGATTTTTGACCCGATAAGGGGAACTCATGCAAAGAGAGCTATTGTATACTTGTTGCATGCAAAAAAAATATATTAAAATGTTTATGCTCCTTTATTGATTGCTTGAGTAGCTTGGTTGCACTTATACTCTAGTATATTTTATTTTCTTCAATAAGTGTGAACTTTGTTTTGATTACAATCCATGTCATATTTATGTTCAAACATGCATTTTTGGACTAGGAGATCTACATAGGAAGTAAATTTTGAATGACCTATAATTATCTTCATGACATGATGATTCTTATTGACATGCTAATGAAAAATGATAAAGCATGAATTGTTGATTGCAATTGTTGAATGCAAAATATTGTGTGAAAAGAAGCTAGTGAGACTAAAATGTTTCATCAATGTCTCTCTTTCTTTATTAGTTGAACATGGCTACTATCATACGGGTATCCTACCTAAAAAATCAAATAGGGTGCAAAGTTGCTCATGCCATGTTTAGCTTATAAAGTTGGATATAGTGCCATTAAAATTTGATATCTATAAAAACTCTATATCCTTGCTTCTCTCATGACAATGGTGAAATTGGTTTGAATTATATTGGAAACCTTTGTCATTTGCTTTGCCAAATACAATTGTTTTTGGACTTGAATGCAACATGTCTTGTATGCAAAGCATTTTTGATTCACACATTTTCTTCAAATATATCTCTTTGTTTCTCTCCTATTAAATGAGTTGCATAAATGTGGCTTATATGATTATGCAACAATCTTGTATGGTCCTTTCTATCTTTGCCTTGAGTGACTCGGTTAGGGACTTCTACTTTGACTATATCATGATAAAAAGGGGGAGTAGCATTGACCTAGCATTGTGGTGTTAGAGGAGTAGCATGTGATAGCATGTGTTGGCTTTAAGGGGAGTAGTACTTGTTTAAGGGGGAGATTACATTTAGGGGGATTAACCCTTTAAGGGGGAGCATTGCATAATGTGGTGCTTTACTCATATTCTTATATGCAAATGCTTTTGTTTTCTATCCACTTGATCATCTCACATGCATTTGGTTTGGAAAGTGTACTTGTTGTTTGCTTTGTGTGTAGGGTTGATGATTTTACAAGAGTTTGAAGATTTGAAGTTTTTTTTATGTATATCTCTTTGTAATGTAGAATATCTTCCGGTGTTTTTTTTTGTTTTTTTAGGATCAATGTGAGTGGTGGTTTTATCACGAAATAGCCAAAGGGGGAGATTGTAAAGTCCTCATTTATTGATTGGCTTATTTCGTGAACAAATCACATTTTTAGGGTAATATGTAAGGGTAGCTTAAGCTCTCAAGACCTCAAAAGGAGAAGCACCGAAGGTAAAATTCTTGTGCTTACTTGCTTTGAAGAGATAGTTGCACATACTCACAAATTCATGCATAATTCTTATTCATATATGTTGAGTGTTTATACTTGTGTGCATTTTGATTTAAATGACTCTTGTTGATTTTTTTGCATCTTGTAATTAAAGTTTTATGTCATGCTACGCATTAGAATAGGATGCACTTTCATCACTCTTGAACTTGTTGATTTTATGTGTTTGAGTGTTGAAAGAATAGGCTTTGCGCTGGTGGTGCGCTACTCTACTAGCTCATCTCACCAGCGTAACTTTCCAGTGGATTATCGCTTGTGTTGCGCCACTGCACCTGTGCATAGTTGGAAAAATGGGCAGTGCGATGGTGGTGCTCTACTCGACTAGCGCAGCCTCACCAACGCAACATTCCAGTGGATTGTCGCATGTGTAGCGCCACTCGTCCAGCGCCAATTGTAAAATTCTGCTTTGGGCTGCTGGTGTGCAACTCGACCAGCGCACGTCACCAGCTCACATAGAGGAAGCTGGAACATTTTTTCCAAAACGACCTCACTTTGTTTTGATCTCATATATATATAACTCTTTGGTTTAAGGTCGTGCAAGAGTTCAGGTCATCATATATTTTCCTTAGAACACATTTCAAATGGAAAACTCTTTCAAGAACTCATTTTTAATCACTCAAAGCATTCCCATATGCATAAAAACTTCATCTTGCATCATCTAAGTTCATTTAGAGTGCATCAATGGATAGGGTTGCTTCATCACATCTTGTTTGGTAAGTTCTTCACTATCTTCTTACAAGTTAAGTGTTTTGCTTGCTAAGCCATCTCTTTAATTATTTGTATGCTCTAAGAACATATTCTAGATACAAATTAGAGATTGTTGTGATGACATGATTGAGTGTTGTATTGTGATAGCCTCATAGGATTGTTTGATCTATGTTTAGCTAAGCTTCTTGAACATGTCATTTAGCTCTTGATATCAAGGATTGCATTAATTGTCATCTCATTATCCTAGATAAGCATATAGGGTTTCCTAGCCTTGTTTGTTCTTTGAATATCATCATATATTCACATAGGACTCTTTATCTCTTCATTGAGAAGTAAGGCTTGTGTTGCTTCTGGGAGTAGGTAGCCTAAATCGCAAGCAAGATGGACTAGGTTCACTTATACCGGGATTAGGTAGTGTTGGTGAATTAAACCGGGATTAGGTTGTAATTCCTTAGACATTAGTGGATTCGAGGTTCTAGTGTGGCGCACTCATCAGCCCGTGGTTTTTCCCATTTGGAGGGTTTCCACGTATATCTTAAGTGTCTTTACTATTTTCGCATTTATTACACTTGTGGTATTTTTGTAACTATATAGAGGCATTTTCGTCAACTTGACCTTTAACGAAAATTGGGTAAAATTGATAAAAATCTATTCACACCCTCCTCTAGATTAATATTACATACCATAATATTTTTTCAGAATCTACTCTACAGATTTGGAGTCCCGAGTACTATTATCACTGACAACGGAACCCTATTCGATAATAAAAAAATCAGACAGTTGTGCAACGAGTACCAAATTGCAAATTATTATGCCACACCTGCCCACCCTCAAACGAATGGGCATGCTGAAGCAGTAAACAAAATCATCAAGCACACACTCAAAGCAAAGTTAGATGCCAAGAAAGGTTGTTGGGTTGAAAAACTTCCTGAAGTATTATAGGCATATCGGATGACAGCAATAACTTCTACAGGAGAGACTCCATTCTCTTTAGCCTTTAGAACTGAAGTCGTCATCCCGGTAGAAAAGTCGTACATGTCGCAAAGAGTTAGGCTATATGATGAAGACCAGAATGTTGATATTCTATAACAAAGCTTAGATGAGCTGGAAGAGAGAAGGGAAAAATCCCGAGTACGAAATGCGGCATATCACCAAATAGTGGCCCGACACTACACTCTCATGTTCGGATTAGGAAATTCCAGCTAGAGACCTTGTGCTCAGGAAAGTATTGCTGAACACAAAGAACAAAGTTGTAGGCTTGTTGGCTGACAAATGGAAAGGCTTGTACAAAATTGAAGAATGGTCATGGAGCATATTGGATTGCTCGACCAGATGGAAGGCTTTTACCCCGGCCATGCAATGCTAAATATTTGAAGATTTTTTATTCTTTAAAATTTTTTTCCTTTTTAGTCAGGACAATTTTGTTAGTCAAGATATTTTTTAGCTTTGAGATTTTATCATATTGTTAGTTTCGCAGTTATGAATAAATGCCCAACATGGGATTTCAGAAATTGGATTACAGAAATCTGAGCACATGATAATAAGAACATTTGAAAGGGCAAATGATAATAAGAACCACGTGAAAGACGAGGGTGGTAATAAGAGCATGTTAAAAAGAAGCATGCTAATAAGAACATACGGAAAAAAAGCATGATAATAAGAACATGTGAAAAAGAAGCATATCATAAGCAAATACAAAAAAGATAAAATGCTCGGGACCATTAATTTGGCAAAATTCCTTAATGGGTGGAAAAGCTCGAAAGAGCATGCCAGCCGAGCAAGATCAGTTGACCTTAGCCAAAAGGCAAACCCGATGCACCAGATTCTGGAAAACGACTCTGGGTGCCATCAGGAAAAATCATGGTGAGATGCGCAGCTGTGTTAAGAAATTTAAAAGCTTAACGATTAAGCAAACCCTTGCGCAGACAAAACTAGGAGACGTCCTAAGTGAGTTGCGTAAGGACTCGAACGTTTGATTGTGCAGAGCCTCGATGTAACGTTCAGGTAGCAATCGAGTATGAAGCACAAGTATAAATCTACTTTCCTATTTCAAGATGACTCGGTTAATAATATTAGCCAGTTTAATAAGATACTTGGTGCATGACATCTAGTTTAATAAGATACTCGACATTTAAAGAGTCGCTCAGACTAGTAGCCAGTTTAATAAGACACTTGGCGCATGAAATCTAGTTTAATAAGATACTTAGCATTTAAAGAGTCGCTTAAACTATTAGCCAGTAAAATAAGATAAAGACATCCAAAGACATAACAAAACAGTAAAAAAAATGGAGTTTTATTCATTAAAATGAATCTTTACAAATATGCCTAAGGTGGGGATGGAGATTTGGAAACCTTCCCAATACTCAGGTCAGGTACAATCTCATACTCATGGAGGAGACTCTCATTCGAAGGCCAGGCGATTGTGTCGACCGAGTCATCTATCAATTCGATGTAATCCTTTCCAGGGACCGGTCCAACGTCAGGCTTTCACCCACCCACACCAGTCTCCTTACTAACATAAAAGGTCACAAGAGAATGTTCTGACCGGACCTCCAGATGCATAGGATGAGGCTCTTTACCTTGGTTACGATAGTATGCTCTCTATTCTGTCATCTGAGTCCAAAAATATTCCAAGGATTGGTCCACATGGTTTTTGATCGATAGCTCCAGTTGGCAAGAGCCTTGTCAGTCGCTCGATTTTGACTTTGAAGAATTCGCCAGCTAAGACTAACCCTCGTTGAAACTCCCTAGGGAGTATGACATCATAGGCTGGAAGCGATCAACCCTTTAAACTTCAAGTTCCAGCCTAGCCTCCTTCGAAAGGGATTCAAAGGTCAGGGCTTGGAGCTCAAGGTCTTTAATTGTTTTCTTGTAAGACGATCTGGCCTGCTCAGCCTCTTTTTCAGCTTTGAGTATCGACTCTTGGGCAGCAGACAGTAAATTTTGATATGATACAGCCTTCTATTCTACAACAGAAGCTCTATTCTCGACCTCAATTTGTTTATCCAAGTAATGATCACCAAATTCTTGGGCAGAGCTTACTTCCTTTTGATAGGCCGCCTCAATCCAAGCATGGCTGTCCTCACTCTCCTTCAACTGAGCTTCAAGATGTCTTATCTGGTTGACTTGATATTGTTATGTCTGAACAAACTCAGCAAACTCAGTAACCACCTGCAGAGAAGAGTGAGTTAAAAATCTAAGACAAGCGCTAAGGCAAGGGTCGGGATAGAAGACTTACGTAAGATGCACTATTAATAATGTTTTCAAGACGATTAGTCAGGGAATCGTTCCTGAAACGGCTTCAGTGGTCATCCCCGATAAAAGCCCAACCAGATGACATCGTCCTCAACATATCTTGGTGGTGGGACACGTGGGATTACCTAAGTATCTTACTCTTGCATCCGTAACTTCAGTGGGTAAAGAATCCTTATTCAGATTGTCCGAAGTGTCCGCTTCTCCCAAAGGCGCTTCAGCTTGGACACTCGGGGAAACTCTAGCATCAACGTCATCATCACTTTATTCAACAAATGACACCACCCGAGGAATCTTTTAAGGATGAACAAGAGAGTCTGCTGCTTTCTATTTCTCAACCAGAGTACGGTGGAAGTCGAGGTCAACCGTAAGATCTTCTTGATCTTCAGTAATATCTCGAAAGGATTCAAAAAGATCAGGATGGAAGTTAGCCTGCTCATCAGGGGGTAACCTAACTCCTTCTTTATCTCTAAACTGCTCGGCGAGAACTTCATCAACCACTAGAATGCCCTCCCTACCCACATTCATCCTTAGACACCCTCCGGGCACTATCGGTTCTGAAAAGGCCGCTCGGACTGGTTGACTCCCCCATGGTTGGTTGAATGACTTCAGGAATAAACTAAGAAATTTTCTTATTAGCTTCATCGAAATCCTCATCCGACTCATCATTAGGAGGAGCAACCCCTCCTTTGTTTTGAAGAGAAGTTTCTTTATGAGTCGCTTGAACAATCGATTTCACCTGGTGAGTCTGGACATCGTAGGCGATATCTACATCGTATACTGAATACAAACAAGTTAGAAAAGAGAACAAGATAGGAAAAATAAGAACAAGAAAATTCTACTTACGTCATCTACGATAAATTGAAATCCGAGTAAAGAAGCCAAGTTCAATCATTTTCTTCTTATTAAAAAGATAGGACCTGTACCTCTTTTCCAGAGTACGCACGGCCGCTCGAGAAAGTCTAGTCAACTAGGTGTCAGTGAAAACAGGTTGTGACTTTTTCCAACGATCAGGAGAGTAAAAGAAACGGGGAATCTTTAACATTTCCCGATCTTCTCCAACCGAGAGCTCGATCTTAAGTCCTAGGTTCCCTCCGGCAAAAAACCAACTATTCTTCCAATGCTTGTTTGAGGTGGGAAAACCCCACATAAAGCCTTTCTTCTTGGCGTCCGAGGAAATATCGACCTATTGGTTCAGTTTCGACCCCTCAGGAATCCAACTATCTAGCTGGCTGGATAGAAAAAAGTAAGTCCCAGTATGACCTGATTGCCTTAGAATATAGAAGTGTCTAATTTCTCGAGGGAAAGGCGGCGGCAAGTTCATCCGGCTCTACATGTGCCACATACACATCAGGATTCTATAGCTATTCGGGCCAAGTTGGGCGGTAGCGATCCCCACCTCAGCAAGAAACCAAGCGATAAACGGCTGGAGGAAAAGAGTCACATCACAGTAGAGCATGGACCCATATATCGCTACCATGCCTGGATAAAGGTTCCATACAACTCTATCATCAGTAAGAGCCATCAGAATTGAATCATCCAAATCAAACCTAGCATGATACTTTTAAATTTCAGCTTCCCTGACAACATTCGATTTAGCATCATACACACTCGGGAAATTGGGTGAGAAGAGAATTCGAGATCCACTGTGTTCCTCTTCAACATCCTTCTCGTCAATTACTTGCCTCCCGATCTGAATGCCGCTCAAACCATGTTTGTGAACCATATGGTTACTCTGATGCTTTCCTATCCTGGACCAAAGAGGAACCCTGTGATCAGAAACGAGAGACTCAGAACTGGAAAAAGATTCAGAATTAAAACTTCAATGAACGTCGGGATAAAGCCCGGAAACATCAATGTCTAAAAAACCATGCTCGTCAAGAGGGATTTCCCCCAATAACCTACGAACACAAGAAATCAATTAAAAATCTCCACGCTCAAGCGCTTTCAAAGCTATAACAAAAGGGCGCTGTCGTGAAACGGGATCCATTTGAACTGACCTTTAAAGCAGATGCGAAGAAATTAGGAAAAGCGTCGATGAAGAATCCTCCGTGCGTAAGAAAAGCCTGGGTTATTTGCTTATGTCTGCGAAAAATGAACCAGAACAGCCTCTTTCCAGTTTAAATAGGCTATTCAAAAAGTCGAAGACATGAAACTCTAGGATCTCAAAAGCGGGAAAAATAAAAATAAGGATTTTATGACGTAGGCGACGTATCAGATAATCTACAAGTCGCGTCTCATAAATGCTATTAGAGAAACCGAGCGGTTAAAGGACACGTGTCATGGAAAGAACTGACCAAGCCGTCATAATTTAAAAATGCCATAATCATTGGGATCTTGCGTGAAGGGACAAATTGCACATGCGTGGTAACTATTAAAACACGTCATGTGAAGCATTGTTTAATGATTATTCCCGTATTAATAAGGCATAAAAGGTTAGAAGGTCGATTAAAATACTTTTGCCAAGAACAAAATCCTACTTGGCAAAAATATTTGAAAAGCATTGTTTAATGATTATTCCCGTATTAATGAGGCATAAAAGGTTAGAAGGTCGATTAAAATACTTTTGCCAAGAACAAAATCCTACTTGGCAAAAATATTTGAAGGGGAAAAATACTTTTGTCGAATGCACACTTCACTGACAAGTAGGATAATCTCTTAAAAAATTGCCAGATGGACATCCAAGTTGGCATCTAGAAGATACCCTTCAAGACATCATTAAGGAATAAGAACTCGAGTAAGTCTGAACATGGGTGTTCGGCATGTTGTGTCCTACTGAGGACAGAGTACTTAGCACGATATGTTCTACTCAGGACAATATGGGAAATCCGAATAAAGAAATCTAGCACACAATTCACACATAGGAAAACCAAGAATCATGTTCCAATACGCAAGACATCCGTATCAAAGGAAGCTTCTAGAAAGATAATACACCAAACAGGAAGCAAGTCCAAATCAGGCAATGACTCTATCATTCTAGAAAATTGCACATCGATTAGGAAAATAAAATCCTAAATTAGATTATGTAATTAGAGTCCCATGAAGATTTAGATTCAACTCAATGGATATCCGAAAAGAAGATAAAGACAATTCCAACCAGCAACCAATCGTAATTAAATACAAATTCTTTTCCTTACTTGTACAACAAGGATTAGGGCTCTATGCATGTATAAATAGACAAATAAACTCATTGTTAAGGGATATACAGAACGTGTATACAGAAAAAATCACTATAAGAGAGAGGCAAAAGAGATCGAGTGATTTAATTCTTCATTTAAATAGTGGATTTGGCTTGGTTGTGTACTCAGCCACCCGTGGACGTTTCTCCGATCACCGAAGTTTTACCACGTAAGCTCGTGTCATTATTATTCACATTACATTCTCTTTCTCTTTCTCTTTTTGACTGGTAATAACGAAATTCAATGTTGTTGACTTTTTCATCTATCGAGAAATCAATGTCAACACATATCTTGCCCCTATAGCAAGGAGGACGCCGATAATGCTCCTAAGATGATCATAAAGCCCTAACATTATTGATCAAGCAGGACATTGTTAGAATGGTACCTCGTCAGCAGACTAGTACCTCAAGGTACCTCGCCATCAGGACAATCAAGTGCCATGTCACCAGGCTGATGCCTTGAGGTATCTAGCCGCTGATAAACAAAATCAGAATCATTCTCCAAACCATAACAAGCTCCACCAATGCAAAACCATAATGAAAGAATCCAGAAAGGAAACAAACATAATTGTCTCCAAGATATCCTCCATAAACCGATTCTTCAGGGTTAACTACATTTAACGGAAAACCCCACTTTTTAAGGAAGAAGATTAATCCAGTAATCTTTGGCTTGTATGTCAAGGAAAAACACAGGGGTAATAACATGAAGAAAAGGATAAAAAAATTGATCCCTAGAACCTGAAGAGCTATCACCTAGTTCTACAGTCAGAATTAAGCCTAACCATCATCATTGATATTTGTATCCATTTATCAACATATATACGAGTTCACGACTTCCAGTGAACTAAAGAGAAAAGAGAGATTGAGAGATTGAGATTGAATAAATAACACCACTCGGTTCTCTATCATTATTTTCATACATTTCATTTTTTTTTTACATGTGAAATCAGTACTAAAGGTACCTACCCCAACCACGATCTGTAAAGGTAGCGGTCCTAAGGGTGCTAACTGAAATTCCTCACCAAGAGTGAATATTATGTTAACACATTTTAGCTCCCTCTGTGATAAGACTTCACACCCAATTTAAATAATGTGTTTAAGTTTTTGCAAGAGTAACAACATCATGAGACTACGATCCTCTTAGTGGCAACCTGAAGCATCTGGGCACCAATCCATAACCTTCACCCAGAAGGCTCGAAGGAAAGGTAAGAGATCGAAGCATCGGAATACGGTTCCATTATCGACTAGTACCGCTCAGGTTCTGGTACTCCCGGTGATCAGCCAGGCAACTCTAAAGCTACAGGCTGTAACTTTCATACAAAGTGTCTACCTCAAGTTGGTTGCAGAGGGCATCACCTCCCAACTAGTAGAGCCTAGTACTCAAGAGGATCCGAATAGATCGGGAGCAAGGACGGCCGACTTTGACAGGTTAAAACAACCATCACCGATAATGATCCGCAATAGGTTAAAGCCCTTACCCTCAGTTTGAGATAGGTTAAGGTCCATGCCCTCAGATCTGAGTAGGTGAACCTATTACAAACCTCGATAGGTGAAATCAGCCATTGACATCCAGCAAAGAGGACCTTGTCACCCGACCCAGCCAAAGGTCGCCAAAAGAGAACCTCGATCGGACACTAGGGGGTAGCAGGAAAAGTTCCTAGGAAAACCCTCCCAAGAGGATAACCAGGGTGAGGTCTCTATCTCATCAAAAGGATCTGACAATAGAGATTCCACGGTTAAGTCAAATAACACCAGGAATAAGTGTCTGCGAGATCCGCTAGCTCGGATGCAAAAAGAGATCTAGGAGTTGATGAGGGGGAAACACATGAAGAACCGGAAGGACCTTTTGAGGGAGAAGAATGCCTCATTCTCTAGTAAAACAAGGGAAATATAACTCTCTCTAAAATTCAAAATGTCGATTGACAAGTATTCTGGTACTAAGGATCCTTTGAGCCACCTAGAGATCTTTGTCCGGCAGATGGAGGTCTAGAATGTTACCAGGGTAGTAATGTACAGGATATTTCCAACCACGCTGACTGACTATACCAAGGCAAGGTTCAGAAAGTTACCCGTAGGTAGCATGGACATCTTTACCAAATTTTCTAGTGATTTTTGTTCACAGTTACAAGGGATAAAACCATGACTGAAAGACCCGATCCATTTGCAGTATGTGATTTAAGAGCAAGATGAGAGGCTCAGGTCTTACGTGGAGAGGTTACACAAGGAGTTGATCCAAATATGGATTTTCACTAAGAATGGGACCCTATCCAACTTCCGTAGAAACTTGTGGGCAGGTTAATTATTTTAGTCTTTCAACAAACATCCACAAAAGACCTATCAGGAGGCCTACGACCGGGCACTTAAATAAGTAGAGATAAATGAACATCTTGGAGCCAAGATCGAACATCTTGATAAAAGAATTGCCAAGAGTAAAAAGAAAGAGGCGCCCAAGCCTATAATGATATAGGAGTTTTAAAATAAACCTCTCAACCAGTCTATAAACCCCCCCGCCTTCCCAACCTTAGCGGGAGTGGTATCCAGTGAGGCGAACTTTACCTCGAGCTTTGCCTCCATCGAGAGTTGTAGTCCTCAAAGCCTAGGAAAATGTGTCCTGAGAGACGATCTACTTCTGTGAGGATGTAGGGCATAACACTTCGGAATGTTACAGTCTGTGTAGCCTGAGAAGTGGCTTATTGGTAGAATTCCTACAGCAGGTACAAGATAACATTCACGCAAGGAAGGAAGTGCAGGCCAAAATCTAGGAAGATTAGGAGAAAAAAAGAGGAAAAGAGAAACACCTGATGCAGCAAATCCAGGTTATACACACCATTAGCGGGGGACCTACTATTGCTTGGACCTCCAATAATTCTAGGATTAACCATGCTAGGATGTTACCCTGATTAAAGAAGGACTAGAATTCTCCAAGGTACACCAAGGCTCGGTAGAGACCTTCTAGTCAGCTCAGATCATCATTACTAAAGAGGATGTATACAACACCGTGTAACTATACAATTATCCCACGGTAGTCACGGTACAGATTGCCAACTGCCTAGTCCACCGCTTGCTGATTTGATATAGGTAGCAACGTGGACATCTACTTCAAGGATGCTATGGAAAAATTTAATCTGAAGTTGTGGTGTTATAACAGTTGCACTATCTAATTGTACGGATTTTTTGGGACTTGATTGTACCAGTAGGATTAAAGATTTTTCCAGTAATTATTAGGACTGTACCCCTCCAACAGAACCTGATGAATGATTTCGTCGTAGTAGACACCACGTCAGCTTATAACACAATCCTTTAAAGGCCCTTCCTATCATCCCTCAAAAGGGTACTGTCTATCTACCATAACATCCTGAAGTTTTTGTTGGGAAACAAGGTAGGCGAGGTATACGGTGACTAGCAGACAACCAGGAAGTGTTACGTCGTAATAACTAACCCGATGGGTTTAGCCTAACAATTTTCACAAGTATCAATTATACAAGAACATGTACCATCAGAGGATGATCTTGATACCCCAAACACTGTGGGAGAGGATGGAGTAGCAGTGGACGATCCCGAGTAACAGATCCTGCTTAAATAAGTGATATAGGAAGATAAAGGGTAGGCCAGTGGCCACCTCGATTGATACATTAGAGGAAGTACCAGTTAGGAAGGATGATCCCTCCAAGGTAGTCAAATTTGGAGTTGTGCTAAAGGTAAGAGTGAAGGAAGGATTGGTCAAGCTACTCTGTGAGTATAATGATATCTTCGCTTAGAGTGAAGAAGACATGCCAAGAATCTCTTTTTCAAGCCCGTCAAACAGAAGAGGTGACTTTTCAATCCTAATAGAAATGTTGTGGTCCAAGAAAAAGTTGATAAACTGCTGAAAGCTAGATTCACTCAGGAATCCTGATACCCAGAGTGGATCGATAACGCGGTGGTCATGGTCACTATAGCCAATAGAAAGTAGTGTATGTGTGTTGATTACACTTACCTTAACCACGTCTGTCAAAAATATAGTTTCCTGTTGCCGAAGATTGACCAGCTTGTAGACTCCTTAGTAGGGAACAAACCCTTAAGCTTCATGGACACATTCTTGAGGTATAATCAGACCATGATGCACCCTGTAGACATAGACAAGACCAGTTTCATCAACGGGCAGGGCCTTTACTTCTACAAGGTCATGCATTTTGGTCTTAAGAATGCAGGAGCCACTTACCAATGACTGGTCAACCGGTTATTCAAGCATGAGATATGAAGAATGATGGAGGTTTATATCGATGACATGATCACCAAGTCGTAGGTGGCTAACCAGCACCAAGACCACCTCCGTCAAACTGTCCAAATCAGTAGGGAAAATAAGATTAGGTTGAACCTTGTCAAGTGCGCCTTTGGGGTAACTGCAGAGAAGTCCTTTGGGTTCATTTTCAATGAGAGGGGCATAGAAGTGAACCCAAAAAAAGATAAGAGCCATCCTGGACCTAGAATCCCCCAGCTCTTTCAAGTAGGTTCATATATTGACTGGTTGGGTAACAACACTCAATTATTTGATATCACGATCGGCTAATAAGTGCCTATACATTTTAAGGTAATTAAGTATGCGAGAAACATGAAGTGGGACCAAGATAGCGAGCATGCCTTCCAGTTATTAAAGAGGTACCTTGCTAGCCTGCCATTACTAGATAAGCCGTTACCTTGAGAGAAGCTGTAGATCTACCTGGCTGTATCCGAGACAGCGGTTAGCGGGGCCTTAAAGAGTATGGAGACGGGTTCAGTGGTCTGTCTACTATATGAGCCACACTTTAACCAAGTTTGAGAAGAATTACACTCTCATAGAGAATGTCACTTTCACCTTGGTGACCTCGACAATGATGCTTTGTCCTTATTTCTAGGCTCATACGATCATGGTAGTGGTCGATCAACCTCTCTGCCTGTTCTTACAAAAGCCTGAAATTTCCAGTAGGTTAGTACTGTGGGCTCTTAAACTCACTCAGTTCGACATCAAGTACAAGGTTAGAACCACCATCATGGCCCAAACGTTATTAGATTTTACATTTGAATTCTTTGCTCTTTTTGATCCTGGTGCCTCCATAAACCCGAATCCAATTCTCAAAAGGATCAAAAGCTTAGTGACAGGCAAGCTAACCAAGAGGTCTAGATCCTTTATACTGATGGAGCATCTGGTCAAGCAGGCAGTTGAGCTGGCATTGTTCGAATTGATCTCGAAAAAATGGAATGCTGCCATTGTATCAATTTTGACTTCAAGCCACCAATAGTAAGTAGAAAATGAAGCCCTTCTAGTCGGGATGAGAGTAGTAATTGAATTGGAGGCTGACTACGTACATGTGTATGGTTATTCCCAACTCGTCGTCAGCCAGGTCACCTGGTTGTACCAGGCAAAGGGTGACAATATGACCGCTTACCTTAGATTGGTCTAGCAAACTATGCCTCGATTTAAGAGGTTCAAGATAGAGCATATTCCTCGTCAATAGAATCATCGAGCAGACATCCTAGCCAAGATAGCTGCTACTAGGGAATATACTCTGCCCAAAGGTGTACCTCTCCAAGTAATTTACCGATCCAACATAGCAGCAAGTAAAAAAGTAAGCCCGATTGATCGTTACCCATTCTGGAAGGATTTGATAGTTTCTTACCTTTATGAAGGAAAGCTCCTATAAAACCCATATAAAGTTTGTAAGCTCAAAAGGACCTCAGTCTGTTATTACCTTGTTGAAGGACACCTCTACTATAGAGGAAGATCTCTTCCCCAACTCTGATGCTTACATCTAGATGATGCTTGTTGGGCACCCGAAGAGGTTCATTCAAGGGAATGCAGGAACCATACGGAAAAAGAAATACTAGCAAATCAAGTGTTTCACATGAGTTACTAAAGGCCAACCATGCACCATGATGCGAAGATATTTGTACAATCATGTTGACCTTGCCAGAGGATATCCAGTCTAAAAAATTTACATCTAGAGTGTCTCTCCTCAATCAGTTCACCTTATCCTTTCACTATCAGGAGAGTTGACATGATCGGACTGCTCCCTACTTCTTATGGTCAAGCCAAACATATTATAGTCATGGTTAACTACTTCATCCGATGGGGGGAAACGGGACCACTCTCAAAGATAACAGAGGAAATCACCACCAACTTCATTTAGAAAAATATGTTCTGTGGGTTCGGTACCCCCATGGTCATTATCGATTACCATGGCAAACGTTTTGATAATCTACGATTTAAGGATTTCTAGGAAGACCTAGGTATTGACCTCTGTTTTACATCGGTAACTCATCCCTAAACCAATGGCCTAGTAGAGGCTACCAATAAAACAAACAAGAATCTGTTGAAGAAGAAGCTACAATAGAAGAAAGGTAATTGGGTCGAGAAGCTCCCTAATGTAATCTAAGCATACCACACCACTAAAAAGACCACGACCAGAAA
Organism: Dipteronia dyeriana; assembly: GCA_032871835.1. Taxonomy (NCBI): domain Eukaryota; kingdom Viridiplantae; phylum Streptophyta; class Magnoliopsida; order Sapindales; family Sapindaceae; genus Dipteronia; species Dipteronia dyeriana. The sequence goes on along the minus strand of CM065300.1, from coordinate 88,813,397 downwards.
AACTCCTTACTCTTTAGCCTTTGATTTTGGTTACTCATACATTTGATTTCGAGTTCTGAAACAAGAGATATGAAACATTCCAGTCATGTTGCATGCATTTTCATCGTTTTCATGTTTCGAGTCGAATTCTTATTTTCTGGGTTAAGTTTCATAGTCATCCTTGTTCGTGAGAGAGTCCCAGTTTGTAATCTGTAGATAGATTCAAATTCAGAGTTCGAAGGTAGGAGATTGGTCGAGGAATGCGGGAGGAGCGCGAGGTAGATGCACGATGGCTAAAGGCCATCACAAGGTGCAACCCCGAGATGGCACGTGACCATCTCTGGCTCACGCCCTTGCTGGTCCTGAGATGGTCACGTGCCATCTCAGTGAAGGTCTAATGGGTGGTGTATTTTGGTCTTTTAGCTCTTAAGTTTCCTCTCTTTTATAAACACTTTCCCTCTCACATTTTATTCTAAGAAGACTTTTGAAAAATAAGTGCAGAATTTTCTCTCAACGTCCAAACACTTTATCTTCTTCGTTTGAGCTCTGATTTGAGTGATCTAAAGTTGACAGTGTTCACCTATCATTCTTCTATCTTTTCTATGAAGGTTTGAGGAGCTTTTGTTGCTGTTTTTGGAGGTTATTCTAATAAAAACGGGACTGCACTACTTTTACTAAGGTATTGATTTTCTTCTTGAGTTTTGTTTCAAAACTTGATAAATTGCCTTTGGATATCTTCTTCATTGAATGTATGTATATGGTGATTATTTAATTTGAGTTTTGAACTCTTTTGAAGCTAGTTCAATTTTGATTGAAATCTCACATGTTGAAATAGGTTTTGATTTTACCTATGTTTTCACATGATTGAGATTGTATTGTGCTAGCTATGCATATAGGACTATTTTGAGATCTTTGATTGATTGATTTCTACATAAAATAGTCTATACTTGTGTTAGGGTTATATTGATCAAATTTCATGATATAACACGTGTTTGTATTCTTAGAGATATTCTTAGATTTGAATGATTTCTATGAATATAACATGCTCTAGAATTTAAGCTCGAAATCTAAATGACTTTGTCATAGGACTTTAGCATATTTTGTGTATATGACTAAAACTTTGAAATTTTGCTAAGTGTACATATCTTGTGATTCAAATTTTAGATTAACGAGTGCATCTCGATTCTAAACGATTTTGAATGTCACACATGATCTAGACATGTCATTATGCATTTTGTCTAGACTATATTTGATTTGTGGAAGCTCATGCATATGTCTAGTTTTCATAGAATTTGTTGATCATCATTTTCTATGTTACGTACATGTTTGCGTTTCGCATTCATGATCACCTAGTTTCCTTGAGAAGAGATTGGAAGTCTCATTCCATTGAGTGATTCTTTGGATTGAGCATTGGAAGTCACATTCCTTAGAGTGATTCTTTGGTTTGTGCATTGGAAGTCACATTCCTTAGAGTGATTCTTTGACTGGTGTAATGGAAGTCTCATTTGGAGTGTGAATCTTCAAGTTATGCATTGGAAGTTTCATTTGGAGAGTGAATCTTCAATTTGAGCATTGGAAGTCACATTTTTGAGAGTGAATCTTTGATTTGTGCAAGGTGGCATCACTTTCTTTATGTAGGATAGGAGGGTACCTTATAGTTGCAGAGGTCACATGAGAGATTATACTCGTTTATCTACTAGCGAATTGTGTTTTCCTGTGGTAGTGGAATCAACCTGTTGATGTTTCCTCTTTGGAGGTTTACCACGTAAAAATCTTGTGTCAAACTCTCTCTATTTCTATCTCTCATAAATGTATGTGTAACTAATATATTGTGTATACTCATATTTGTGTCTGACTTCCATATTATATATTGTTAGTGCATGTTAGAGTTAAATAAGATTGTATCACATATTAAATGTTTACTACATAGTTTTCAATTATTCAAGCACTTCATTATCTAATTGACTGTGCTTGTGTGATTAATAAAATTGTGATACAACCTATCTAGAGGGACAAACTTATGTTTGTTTCAAGGGACTGAAAAAAGTGTACTAACCTATTCACCCCCCATCTAGGTTAGCTTACGACAAATTAACTGTGTTTTTATTTTCATTTGGTATCAGAGTGGGACACTAGATTGCACTTAGTGATCATCACGGGTGATACATTCATGGTAGATTTGTTGTAGCTTTGGAGCTATGAGACTGTAAGGACCAGACTTGTCATTTATGCATTTTTATCTAGACTATATTTGATTTGTGGAAGCTCATGCATATTTTTAGTTTTCATAGAGTTTGTTGATCAACATTTTCTATATTGCGTGCATGTTTGCGTTTTGCATTCACGATCACCTAGTTGCCTTGTAATGAGGTTGGAAATCTCATTCCATTCAGTGAATCTTTGGATTGAGAATTGGAAGTCACAATCCTTAGAGTGGTTCACTGGTTTATGCATTGGAAGTCACATATCTTAGAGTGATTTTTTGACTGGTGCATTGGAAGTCTCATTTGGAGAGTGAATCTTCAGGTTGAGCATTGGAAGTCTCTTTTGGAGAGTGAATCTTCAAGTTGAGCATTGGAATTCTCATTTGGAGAGTGAATCTTCAAGTTGAGCATTGGAAGTCACATTTTAGAGAGTGAATCTTTGATTTTTGCAAGGCGGCATCACTTTTTTTATGTAGAATAGGAGGGTAGATTTCTAGGTGAAGAGGTCATCTGAGAGATTGTACTCATTTTTATACTAGCGGATTGTGTTTGCTGGTGGTTCTGGAATTAACCCGTGGATGCTTCTGGAATCAACCCGTGGATGCTTCCTCTTTGGAGGTTTACCACGTAAAAATCTTGTGTCAAATTCTCTCTACCTCTATCTCTCGTATATGTATGTATAACTAATATATTGTGTATAGTTATATTTGTGACTGACTTCCATGTTATATATTGTTAGTGCATGTTAGAGTTAAATATGATTGTATCATAAAATGAATGTTAGCTACATAGTTTTCAATTAACAAATCACTCCATTATCTAATTGAATGTTCTTGTGTGATTAATAAAATTGTGATACAAGCTATCTAGAGGGACAAACTTATGTTTGTTTCAAGGGATTGAAAAAGGTGTACTAACTTATTCACCCCTCCCCTCCCCCCCCCCCCCCCATCTAGGTTAGCCTACGACAAATTAACCATGTTTTTTTTTTCACTTGGTATCAGAGAAGGACACTAGATTACACTTTGTTAGCATCACGGGTGATACATTCACGGTATATTTGTAGAAGCTTTGGAGCTTTGGAGCTTTGGGACTGTAAGATGACATTATGGGGGAAAGAGCCTCAAATACTAGACCACCTTTGCTTCAAGGCACTGACTATTGGTTTTGGAAGTTGAGGATGAAAGCCTACATCCACTTAATTGGTGAAATAACATGGATGGTTGTTGAAGAAGGTTATAGTCCTCCTACCAAGGTTTTAGAGGATGGAACCAAAATACTCAAGCCTAGAAATGAATGGACAACGAATGAATTTGAGGTTGCTAAGTGGCACCATCGTGCTATGAAGGCCTTTTTTGGAGGAGTGGATGGGCACCAATTCCCCAATTTACAAAATATTGAATTCGTCAAGGAGGCTTACACTTCAAGTCACCAACGATGGTACATTGGCGGTGAGAAAGTCTAGGTTCAAATGTTGACATCACAATTCTAAGGTTTACATATGAGTGATGAAGACAAGTTCAAAGATTTCCAATTTCATCTTCTTAACATAGCTAACCAATATCAAGCACTTGGAGTACCTATCTCAAGAAAGTGTTTGAATTGGCAAATTCTTACGTCTCTTCCTAAGAGATTCAAGGCAAAGGTAACGACCATTGTGGAAAGCAAGGATGTCGAAAGTATGAATTTTGATGAGTTGCTTGGGTCGAACAAAACCTATGAGATATGCTTGAAGCCAAAGTTTAAGAGTAAGGGAATTACTCTCAATGCTATAGAAAAGATTAGAATAAAGAGATGGTTCTAATGTTTAGGAAGTTAAAGAAGTTTCTAAGGAAAAATGCCAAGCCCAAAGGTAATTTTTCTAAGGAAAATAGATTAGGAAACAATCATCTCCAAGGATTGAGAAGAATGATCAATCCATGAAAAAGAAGAATGTTCAGGGCAACAATTGTTAAGGATATGGACACTTTGGTAGTGAGTGCACCAAGAAGAAATCCAATAAAGACAAGACAGACAAACGATTGGAGGCCACTTTGAGTGATGATGAATCTAGCAATGATGAGAGCTTCAGTGAAGAGTATTCAAGTGATAAAGAGTTGGTTAGCAATTTTATTGCTTTTACGACCTCTCACAACAAGCTAGAGGTAGATTATAAAGCATTCGTAAGTAATATAGTTGATTCAAATCATCGAGTTCTAGCTCTAATCCAACTACACTTGAGCTTTTGACTAAGATAAAGAGTCTTGAAAAAAAAAGGGATATAGATTTTAGTAAGGTTGTAGAAAAGGATTATTTGAAGCAAATAGATGAGTTTGAGAATGTTACTCGAAGGCTTCTAATTGAGAAAAGTGATATTCTTTAGAAGTCTAGAGAACTTTAGAAGATTGTCCCTGATAAGGAAGAGATTATATCTACTTTGAACAAAAGAGAGTAAGATACATTGAAGAGATTGACATTACTAAAGGTGCCATTATGGACTTAGAAAATGATTCAATTGATGTGTCAAAAGTGAAAAATCTTGTTAATTCTCAAGGAGGTACAAGTGACTTAGTGGTTGAAGAGAACCTCGTAGTAGCATCATTTCCTACAAGCACGTATGTTGTTATTGACAAGAAACCTCTAAAGAAGAGAAGATCTAAGATAAAGAAGACATTGAAGGACAAGTATCTCTATAAACTCCTACAAGTGCTACTTCTACTCTTAAGGGTACAATCCCATCCTTTATTCCCACAGGTCACTATTGCAATATAAAAGGACACATAATGCCCAAATGCTTTAAATACATAGAACATTGCAAGATAGGGAATGCACTTAGAGATAATGAGATTTAAATTCAATTCAAGCAAGCTAAAGCTTTAAATGTTGAGAAGCACGATATGGTTTCAAAGCATGACAAGAATGTGTACAGTAAAAAGAAAGTGAATCTTGATAAATGTGACAATGCATGTGATGCTTGTATTGATAAGAAGAGTATTAATGATATTAGTGTTGATCAAGTAATTGAATGTCTTTACTCTAATTTCTATATTGTTGTCAAAAAGGATGTTGATGATGTTTGTGTAAGTTCACCCAAGAACAAGTGGTTCAAGGGTGAGTGCTCTTATGATTAGTGTAAGATGCACATGTGAGTTAGCTTTAAGGCTAAGTGTTAAATATGTTCTAGCTAGCTAGCTTGGAATACTCCATGTTTTGACACGAACTTAGCTATTGCACATAACTTTGCTGTGATAGTCGAAATATGTTGTATAACTTTGAAGAAGTTCCATTGATGAAGTTTATATGGTGTTGTTCTGAGTTAAGACTTTTAAAGAAAGTTGTTTTTATTATATGTGTTTGGGTTGATGTGCTTAGTCTTTATTCTCTTAGAAAGAAACACCTTTAACTTGTTGTCATGAGGACAAACAAGCCATGAGAGCTCATAAAAAGAGTGAAGACTATACATTGGATGAAAAAGCTTACTAGGGTTTCTCTATTTCCTAAAGTTTGCTTTCTATGTTTTTATCTATCAACTCTTAGTTCCTTTACATCATGTAACATGTCATATTATAGAACTAGTATAGCATTCTCATGGTTCTCCTTGACATTTGTTCTTTTAAGATCTCTTAGTGTTAATATTCACATTGATCTTAATCATGATGATTGTTTTTAAATTTTTAATTGTTTAGTGGCATGTTTTTGAAAATATGAGCTTCATATTCTTTGAAATCTACTCTCCTGAGAAGTAATGATCTTGAGTAAATCTCTATATATTGCTCTTAGATCTTGTGCTTATAAGCCATAAAAATTTGGTTTTCAAAAATGCAATTTTCTTCGCTTGTATGTTTAGTTAAGTAGGTTGAGTTTGCTAATATGTAAACTTTGGATGCATCTTGAAGTTTTTATGCTTAGTACATCTAAGATGATCTATGGTAAGTATCCATTTTGCTTCAGCAATTACGTAGAACTCAATGAACACCTTCAAGAAAAAGGCTATACACCTTGGTTGTGAAGCCACCCAATGCAGGAAAGGGTTACACCATTGTGATGAGTGAAAGACGTCATGAAGGGAATATTTTTATGTTAGAAAAACAAAGAAGTGATAAAAAAAAATCTTTGATTCAAAGCCTAAAATGAAAAGATGGCTTAAAAAAGAGTACAGTTGAAAATCAAAAGAACTCGGTTTGAAAAACAGAAATGGGAAATGAGCCACATGTGACACGTCCTAAAGAAGTGTTCATACTCCCAAGTATAAGAGTGTTGAAAATTACCTAGAAAGTGTGTGTCTATTACCTAGAAGGGGTGAATAGGTTTTAATTCGATAGATTACCAATTTTACGAATTAATCAAAATTAACAATTCTACCCCATTCTACTTAAATGCACAAATAAATGCCAACAAACATAAAACACAAACAGCACTGAAGATATACGTGGAAACCCTGCAAATGGGAAAAACCAAGGGCTATTTAGAGCGCCACCCTTGATCCTCAAAATCCACTATTGAGTAAAAGTTTACAACCTAGGTTGACCTCCCGTCTAACCCTCCAGTTACTAACCCTTTCACTCTACCCAGCATGCCTTAATAGTGATTTAGGATCCCTAGACTTGTGCACTAACCACTTAGCTACAAGCAAACACAACAACGAAGAGATAATGACAACCTAAGTGAATATGCAAGAATATTCAATATGCAAAAATGCTAGGTCAAGACATTCATGCTTATCTAGGATTAATGATGACAATTAAAAACAAATTCTAGATATCAATGTTCTAAATGCAAAGGCAAGAAGAATTAGCTAGGAGGGTAAAATCGTCCTAAATGCTAGCTATCAAAAATTAATGCATCTTAACCAACAATCAACACACAAGCATGTCATAAAAGCAATTAAACAACCAAGCAAGCAATTAATATGCAATAAAGACTAAAACCCTAGGTATACATGTCTTAGAAATGAAAACATAAAGTTTAGAACGTGTAGAGAATACCTAGTCATGAACACACAAGAAACCCATTCTTGTAAGATGCTTGATGATTTGGATTTTAAGGAAGGTTGAGTAAAAATGGCGTATTGGAGCTTCTCTCTCTAAAGAACCTTATCTCACTCTAAAAATTAGGTTTTTGAAGCTCTCAAAACGAATTGGGAGGAAGATGGTGAATATATATGAAGCCCATTTGAAACTGTGTCGTTTTCAACAAAATGTGTCAGGATCGCTGGCTGTACCGCGGTCCAGGCAAGTGTTTAGACCTCGGCACAGAGAGCGGTGCATCGTCTAGACAACACCGCTCTGAAGGCCGCTGTGCATGCAGTGTGCACAGACCGCTGTCTGGACAACATGCATCCTCTATGAAACTCCGCTTTGGAGGCCGCAGCGTAGGCAACACGCACAGACCGTGGTAGACACAGTGCGCAACCTCTGTCAAACACCGTTGTGCAGGCCGCGGCGTGGGCACTGCACATACTGCGGTCTAGACCATGGTACAGAGGACAAAATTCTCTCTTTAAGGCACAAACATACATTCAACAATAAAAAAAAAATAGGACACACAAGGCACTCCAAATGGCAAATAAGCATGCAAGCAAGATAATTAAATTAAAATGCATTGGTGAGTGTGTGCACTAAATCTCTTCAATGAAGTTAAGCAAGTGATTTTACCTTTGAAGCTTGAGCTTGGTTACGAACAATGAAGCCCTAAACTACCCTTACATATTGATCCCAAAATATGGTTGTCAATGGAATAAGCCAATAAAAAACCGAGGTAGTTACAATCTCCCCCTTTGGCTATTTCGTGACAAAACCACTCATTCATAAAGTATCCTCACAATAAATAACAAGAAATAAACAAGAGGTCAACAAACAACCATTCTATGTTACAAGAGATACCTAAAGCTAAATCTTCAAATCTTTCATCTCTTGTAGCATGATCAACCCTACAAAACGAAGAACTACACTTTCCAAGACAAGTGTATGAGAGAGGATAAGAAAAATAAAAATAGGTGCAATGTGCATGAAATAGAAATAAGTAACATGCAATCAACAATGCACAAAGCGAATGCTCCCCCTAAATAGGTCAATCTCCCCCCTTAAAACATGCCAATATCAATTCCCCCTAAAACCAACACTACTCCCCCTTTTTGTAACAAGATAGGGAAAAAAGTATTCCCCAACCGGAATGCTGTAGGAAAGAGAGATATTTGCAATGTAAATGCATCATCATATACAACAACTTTATGCAAGTTAATTAAGAGAGAGAGAAATTCAAGGAAGTGTTATTGAGTTGAATATGTGCTAAAGATTTGCCTTAAGTGAAATACATGCAACATCAACTTCCAAAAGCATGGTATTTGGCAAAGGAAAATAGCACATGAGGTTCCAAAAAAAGTCAAACCAATTTGCACCAAATTGTCAATGGAAAACAAGATTTGGATTAACAAAAAAAATTAACAACTATCAAACTTTACAAGTTGAACAATGCATGAGCGACTATTGCGCCCTATTGGATTATTCCGAACAAGATGCCCGTATGATAGTAGTCTTGTTCAACAAGTAAAGAGAAAGACTATTGGATTGTGAAATCCGGGAAATGGATACAATATCCTTATTGAATGAAGTCTCAAAAGTTACTTGCACACATGTTTTCAATCATTTTGTAAGCATTCAAAAAATTCAGCATGCATATCACTTTAAGCATGGCAAGATCAAGTTTTCACAATTATAGAGATAAACCTTGAGTCAATCAAATATACTTCCCAAAGAAATTTCCTAGTCCAAAAATACATGTTAGAACACAAATGAGACATGCATTTCAAATAAGGAAAAATCGCACTTATTGAATAAAAAGACATATAATAAGATATGCAACAAAGATACTCAAGCAATTAATTAAAAAGCATAAAATTGAACAATTATTTGCTTATTAAAATGCAAGTTCGCTCTCTTTGCTTGAGCTCCCCATATGGGGTCAATCACCAAAACCCATCAATGCATATGATAAATCCCAATAGACCTACTAAGAGATTTAAACTTAGTTGAATCTAAAGGTTTAGTAAATAAATCCGCTAATTGATCGTTTGTGCCCACATGTTCAGACGCAATACATTTGCTCTCAACTAGCTCCCTAATGAAATGATGTCTAATGTCAATATGCTTAGTTCTAGAATGTTGGATAGGATTTTTTGAAATACTGATGGCACTCATGTTATCACAATAAAGGGTTAGAGTACCTTGCTCAAAGCCATAATCCACTAGCATTTTCTTCATCTAAAGGAGTTGTGTGCAAGCACTCCCAACTGCTATATACTCAGCCTCGACTGTGGATAATGAGATGGAATTTTGCTTCTTGCAAAACCAAGACACAAGATTGTTCCCTAGGAAGAAGCAACCGCCCAATGTACTCTTCCTATCATCACAATTACCTGCCCAATCTGCATCACTAAAGCCAACTAAACTAACATTAGTGTCAAAAGAGTACCATATCCCATAGTTGGATGTCCCATTCACATATCGAATGATTCTCTTCACAGAGGAGAGATGGGATTCCTTGGGATTGGCTTGGTACCTAGCATATACACCAAAACTAAAAACTATATCGGGCCTACTAGCAGTCAAGTATAGCAAGCTCCCTATCATGCCACGATATAGACTTTGATCCACACTTTTTCCGCTAGCATCCTTGCTAAGTTTCAAAGTGGTACTCATTGGTGTGTCACAATGTTTGGCATTCTTAAGACCAAACTTCTTCACTATGTTCTTGGCATACTTAGCTTGATATATGAAAATCCCATCATGCATTTGCTTGATTTGCAAGCCTAGGAAGAAAATGAGTTCACCAACCATGCTCATTTCAAACTCATGAGTCATGACATCAACAAATTGTTGAACTTTCAAGTTGTTGGTGGAACCAAAAACTAAGTCATCAACATAAATTTGAGCTATGAATAGCTCATCTTTAGTGCACTTGATGAACAAAATCTTGTCAACACTACCTCTAGAGTACTCATTGTCAACAAGATAAAGAGTGAGGCGCTCATACCAAACCCTCGATGCTTGTTTCAACCCATATAGCGCATTTTTGAGGCGATAAACATGATTGGGGTGGTGAGGATACACAAACCCCTTAGGTTGCTCAACAAACACTTCCTCTTGCAAAAACCTATTGAGGAAGGCACTCTTAACATCCATTTGATATAATTTAAATTTGTGAACACACAATATGGACAAGAGAAGCCTAATGGACTCTAAACCGGCAACAAGAGCAAAAGTCTTCTCAAAGTCGATACCCTCAATTTGAGAGTATCATTGTGCAACAAGTCTAGATTTGTTCAGCACAATGTTGCCATCCTCATCTGATTTGTTTCTATAGACCCACTTGGTGACTATTACATTAGTGTTCTTATTCCTAGGAACTATAGTCCAAACCTCATTTCTTTCAAATAGATTTAACTCTTCTTGCATAGCAAGAACCCAAAACTCATCACTTAAAGCTTCATCTACCTTTTTGGGTTCAATTTGAGAGTTGTAGCAAGTGTGACTAATTTGATTTACTAATTGATGTCTAGTCCTCACACCCTCATTCACATTTCTAAGAATATCACTCTTCTTGTGGAGATGCCTAACCCAAGGAGCGGGTTCCTTACAGTCCAAAGTAGGGTTTCTATCAAGAGATTGAGTGATCTCTTTGTCAAGCTTAGATTTTTCATCACTAGAAATCTCATCAATCCTCACCAAGGGAGTATCATCAATCACACTAATCTCCTCATCATGGTTACTAACCTTAGGCCTACAATCATCTATGACTACATTAGATGATTCCATAACACTTCTAGTTTTTAAATTAAAAACTCTATAGGCCTTACTATTTAGGGCATAGCCAATGAAAATCCCTCATCACTCTTAGCATCAAACTTGCCAGGTTGATCACGGTCATTTAGAATGTAGCATTTGCTTCCAAATGAGTGGAAGTAGCTCACATTTGACTTTCTACCCTTCCACAATTCATAGGAGGCTTGCCTAGTCCCGGGCCTAAGAAACACTCTATTGCCTATATAACAAGCCGTATTGACAACTTCAGCCCAAAGATTCCTAGACACATTGATGCCATGCAAAATCACACGGGCGATTTTTTGGAGGACTCTATTCTTTCTCTCTACTACCCTATTTTGTTGAGGAGTTCGAGGAGCCGAGAACTCATGAGAGATTCCAAGATTATCACAAAAAATTTCAAAGCAAACATTTTCAAATTCCCTCCCATGATCACTCATAATTCTCTTAATGCATTTTATGTGAGAATCCTTTTCATTTTGAATTTTTGTGCAAAGCATTTTAAATGTTTCAAATGTTTCAGATTTTTCTCTAAGGAAGTAAGTCCAAGTAAATCTAGAAAAATCATCCACACATATAAAAATGTACCTCTTGCCACCAAGACTCTCGGTTTGCATGGGCCCCATAAGGTCCATATGAAGAAGCTCTAAAAGCTCCTTGGTTGCAAGGTACTTGCCCTTCTTGTGCACACTCTTAGTTTGCTTTCCTTGTTGACAAGGTCCACAAACTCCCTCAATCCTACTTCCAAACTTAGGAAGGCCTCTCACAACTTTTAACCTCTCAAGAACTTTCAAGTCTTTGAAATTCATATGACCAAACTTGTGATGCCACAATTCAATTAGATCATAACTAGAAAAATAGCAAGAGATGCCATTAGAATCAAGACAATAACAATTGTCACTTGATCTCTTGCCTTTCAATAGCACTTGACCATCTTCTCTTAGAATAGAGCAATTAACTTTTCCAAACAAAACCGAAAGCCCTTCATCACTTAAGTCTACTATGCTAATAAGATTGGCTTGTAAGCCATCTACATAGAGAGCATTAGGCATGGAGGGCAAACCGGGGATGGTAATGTTTCCATTTCCTAGAACTTTCTTACGTGACCCATCACCAAAGGTGACAAATCCACCATCCTCCATCACAAGAGTTTCAAAGAAACTCTTGTTTCCGGTCATGTGCCTAGAACATCCACTATCAAGGTACCAAGTGTTAGAGGCTTTCGTCTTCAATGCCACTCGGGCCACGTGGTAAACATACTCATTTGTCCTAATCCACCTAGTAGCAACATTGTAATTTCTAAGAGCCTTGGGTTCATTGGCTCTAAACTTCCTAGGTGCATGCATTTTGGCTCTTCTATGCATATTCTTCTCAATCATGCTTTCAAACCGACACAACTTAATGAATTTAAAATAGTTCGGCCTTATGTGACCTTTAACACCACAATAATGGCAAATGGGAGTAAAGTAAAAGTTCATACCATATCCTTGTGCGAGCATGGAAGACTTCCCTTTTCTTTGAGTTGTCCTTTGGTGTTGAGTCGAATCTCTCCTTTGAAACATCCTTTGTGGTTGAGCCACATTAGCTTCTCTTCTTAGTTGTGGGTGAAAACTTCTTTGTTGAATTTGCGGGCTCCTTGGAAGTTGAGGTCTTGTATGATTTGTTTTATCTTTTGGTGGATGAGCTTTTGCTTGAGAATTTGTTTGAGCCTTCATTTGAGCTTGCTTTGAAGATTCTCCAACTTCATTAGATCTCATTTGTTGGTGTGAACCTTGAGTCTCTTTGACCTCTTGACTTTTGACAAAGATGGTATTTTTCAAGGAAGTGGCATCCTTGCCTTCTACATATCCTAGGCCCGCTTTATCACTCGGACTTTTCCCACATGATAGCATCTTATCAAGTCTCTCGGTTCCGGATGTCATCTTGGCAACCAATTCTTTTGCTTCCTTAGGCTCAATCTTCAAGTTTTCTTCACTCTTCTTAGTGATCACAAGCTCCAACTTTAAACTCTCTTCTAACTCTTTACCACTCTTTATTTTCTCACTCAAGTGAGTAATCTTGAGAGTCAACTCTAGATTCTTCTTTTTCAACTCTTGAACCTCCTTCTTCTTTTTCAATCTAGACTTTTCAAAAAACTTCATGAAGTCTACATAGTCCATTTACTCATCAATTTCAAACCTAGAGTTAGAAGAGGCACTTTCATCACTAGAGTCATCTACTTTTTCCTTATCACTCACAACTTCTTTGCCATTATGAGATGTTGTGAAAGCAATAAAGTTTGCAATTCTATCTTCATCATCCAAATATTTTTCTTCCTCTTCTAAGTCTTTACTATCACTCGAAGTGGCCACCATCACCTTCCCTTTTTTTTTTCTTCAAATTTGCACATTCTGGAGCAATGTGACCAAACCATTGCATTAATAGCATTGAATGCCCTTTTTGGAGTCACTTTTTTGAAAATTTTTAGTCTTCTTGAAGGGAGTTTTCTTGTTCACTTCATATCCCTTGGACCCAAAACCTTTCCTCTCAAATCTCATGAATTTCTTGAATCTTTTGACCATGAGGGTCATTTCTTCATTCCAGTCCTCCTCCTCTTCTTCAACCTTAGAGGTCTTCAAGGCAATGCTCTTTTGCTTCTTTGGAGGAGTGGGTGAGGTGTTCCATCTTGACTCGTAAGCTAGAAGTCTTCCAATGACTTCACTTGGCTTCATATTCTTGTACTCACTATTCTCCTCAAGTGCTGTCAACTTTGATTCGAACCTTGACGGAAATGACCTCATAATTTTTTACTTGACTCTCCTATTAGAATAGGGGTCACCAAGTTGATGGCTTTGGTTGACAATATCCATCCACTTCACTTGAAATTCATTGAAACATTCATGCTCCTCCATCCTAATCATCTCAAATTGCATTTAGAGGACTTGGAGCTTTGAGTCCTTGACTACCGCGGTTCCCTTATGTGCCGTTTAAAGAATGTCCCAAGCCTCCTTTGCAATCCTAGTGTTTTGGACCAACTTGTATTGATTATTGTCTACGGCACATAGGATGGCATGCATAGCCTTGTTTTTCCACTTAGATGCTTCAAACTCTTGAGTACTCCAACTAGACTTGGGTTTGGGAGCTTCTACACCATCGTCGGTGATCATTGTTGGAGGAGTATAATTGTCTTCAATAGCCATCCAAGCACGATTATCTATTTGGCAAAGATAGGCTTCCATCTTGCCCTTCCAAGTAGCGTAATTCACCCCATTGAACAGAGGGGGCCTTGTGCTTGAGGTTCCTTTATGACTATTTCCGTTTCCACTCATTGTGTTTGAGGGTAATGAATGATATGAAGATGCAAATGAAATGTAACAAACTAAAATGCAAACAACCAAAAATGCACAGGGTAAAACACACAATGCACGGATCACCTAAGTATATCTAGGCACCGGCTCTGATACCAATTGAAAATTCCCTAGAAAGTATGTCTATTTTTTAGAGAGGGGGTGAAAAGGTTTTAATTTGATAGATTACCAATTCTACGAATTAATCAAAATTAACAATTCTACCCCATTCTACTTAAATGCTTAAATAAATGCCAACAAACATAAAACACAAACAACACGGAAGATATACGTGGAAACCCTCCAAATGGGAAAAACCACAAGCTATTTAGAGAGCCACCCTTGATCCTCAAAATCCACTATTGAGTAAAAGTTTACAACCTAGGTTGACCTCCCATCCAACCCTTCAGTTACTAACCCTTTCATTCTACTCAGCAGGCCTTAATATTGATTTTGGATTCCTAGCCTTGTGTACTAACCACTTAGCCACAAGCAAACACAACAATGAAGAGATAATGACAACCTAAGTGAATAAGCAAGAATATTCAATATGCAAAAATACTAGGTCAAGACATTCATGCTTATCTAGGATTAATGATGACAATTAATAACAAATCCTAGATATAAATGTTCTAAATGCAAAGGCAAGAAGAATTAGCTAGGAGGGTAAAATCGTCCTAAATGCTAGCTATCACAAATTAATGCATATCAACCAACAATCAACGCACAAGCATGTCATAAAAGCAATTAAACAACCAAGCAAGCAATTAATATGCAATAAAGACTAAAACCCTAGGTATACATGCCTTAGAAATGAAAACATAAAGTTTAGAACATGTAGAGAATACATAGTCATGAACACACAAGAAACCCATGCTTGGAAGATGCTTAATGATTTGGATTTTAAGGAAGGTTGAGTAAAAATGGCGTATTGGAGCTTCTCTCTCTAAAGAACCTTATCTCACTCTTAAAATTAGGTTTTTGAAGCTCTCAAAATGAATTGGGAAGAAGATGGTGAATATATATGATGCCCAATTGAAACTGTGTCGTTTTCGGCAAAATGCATCCAACATGCGTCAGGACCGCTGGCTGTACCGCGGTCTAGGTAAGTGTCCAGACTGCGGCACAGAGAGCGGTGCATCGTCTGGACAACACCGCTCTGAAGGCCGCTGTGCATGCAGCGTGCACAGACCGCGGTCTGGATAACATGCATCCTCTGTGAAACTTCGCTTAGGAGGCCGCGGCGTAGGCAACACGCACAAACAGAGGTAGACACAGCGCGCAACCTCTGCCAAACACCGCTGTGCAGGCCGCAGCGTTGGCACTATACAGACCGCAGTACAGAGGAAAAAATCCTCTCTTTAAGGCACTAACATACATTCAACAATCAAAATAAAAATAGGACACACAAGGCAGTCAAAATGGCAAATAAGCATGCAAGCAAGATAATTAAAATAAAATGCATGAGTGAGTGTGTGCACTAAATCTCTTCAATGAAGTGAAGCAAGTGATTTTACCTTTGAAGCTTGAGCTTGGTTACGAACAATGAAGCCCTAAAATACCCTTACATCTTAATCCCAAAATGTGGTTATCAACGAAATAAGCCAATAAAAAACCGAGGAACTTACAAGTGTCATAATAATAAATTAACCGGTAAAACCGGGCAAACCATAGAGAGGTGTTTCACTTTCCCTTGTAGAATTAATTATCTAAATTAATTACTAAGCTTGTTATAAATTGTAAATCAATAAAAATTAATACTGGGGCTAAGGGATCCACTGTTGGTAATTCAAATATGATCCAATTATTAATATTTAGTCCAGATTAGTGGGATGATATTCCACTCCACTGACCACTCTCTAATAGATGTGGGTAAAAGTACTCACTGTGCTAGACAATATCTGTCTGTCTACAGTTCGTCAAAACTCCACAAAGATTAGAGGGGATAAACCACTCTTTAATAAATATGGGTAAAAGTACCCACTGTACTAGACAATATCTGTCTATCTACAGTGAGTCAAAAACTCCACAAAGATCAGAGGGGAGAAACCACTCTCTGATAGATATGGGCAAGAGTACTCACTATGCTAGACAATATCTGTCTATCTACAATGAGTCAAAAACTCCATAAAGATCAGAGGGGAGAAAGCAAAAAATAATTAACTTACCAAAATTGGATCATATTTTCCATACCAACAGTATCACCTTTAGCCCCAGCTATATAAAATTAGCCAGACATAATTTAATTAGAAAATAACTATTTTATTTAAACTTAGAATTTGAGAACAAAAGAGAGAGAATTTCACAAATTTAACATCAGATTTGGATTCAAAATATAAAAATTAAGGGGGAGAGGCCCCCTATTAATATAAAATACGGATGAAAATTGACCATCGGATGAATTTAGAATGGAGCGTCCAGATTTCACCAGGTCATCAGTGAACAGTGACAATGAACAGTACCCATCCGTGAAGAAAGTCAACAGTGAACAGTGAATAGTCAAAATTACAAAAATGCCCTTTATGGTCTTCCTAAGGTTTTTTTACGTTCAAACTTGAAAACGATGTTTGTTTTACCATCTGACTTCTCTATGATTCTGAATTGATCGAATTACCTTTGAAATACAATGAAAAATACACTGATTACTACACAACACATTTATTTAAGCGAACAAACGAAATTATGTCTAAATTGGGGAATTAATCATATTGGAAGTGTAAAATGATGATATTATCCTTTAGTAAACATACACTTTTCAGTATTAATCACGCCCCTCAACCAGCTTATTGCTAGTCCCTAGCAATTAAAGCAAAAATAGTAAAAACTCAAACTCAAATTCAAATCTCTAAACTACCAAATAGACAAACTCTTTCATACCTCTTTTCTCACCCTTTGACAGCCAGTCATCAATTGAGTTATCAATCAAACTTTCTTATGCTCAATAAAGATCAACACGATAACTATGAAATTCAATTGAAATCAAACAACATTTTCATTCCGAAATCTCATCAGGGCTTCTTCCTTAGGCAGTAGTTTGATTTCTTTTTTTTTTCTTTTTTTTTTGGTTTTTTTTTAATATAACAAAATTGGAAACAAACATTCCATCTTTAATCCATGTAGCGAGCTTTAGGCCAATGACTCCCAAACCAGTTGGCTTTAGGGCATTAAGTGTTAAAACACTCCTACGGGCTTAATTACTCGGATTGCAGATGTTTTTTTTTTGTACAATTCCCTTAAGCTTTCTCTTTAACCCGTGTAACGAGCTTTGGGACAATGACTCCCAAACCATTTGGTCTTAGGGCATTAGGTGTTAAAGCACCCCTCGGACTTAATTGCTCAAGTTAAAAAGGCTACGAAACTGCACTTTATTCTTATCCATACTCTACCATTTTGTGCGAACACTCTATGCTTACTAAGGCATGAGACCCGGCTACTAAGTAAGAGTTTTGGTCACAACACACAAAATTATTATTATTATTATTACTGTATATATTTTTGAACAAAACCACTACCTTCGGTTGTTACCCTTGAATGATGTTTCAAAAATAAATATCGCAAAATCTCAACTTACTGCACATAATCACGTGTCAATGTGCGTCTGTGTCTAGAATAGTTCAAAAAATTTCTCAAGATGACTTAATGAACAAAAGGATTAGTCAATGATATTACAATGGAGAGTTTATAAATTTGAATAGTCAGAAAAGAGAAAAAATGCATCAGAACTACAAAGATGCGTCTCAGAAGTATCTAAAAGATCTCCTTACTCAGCCATCTTGACAAAATTAAAATGGTCAGTAGTTGGTTTTTTTTTTTTTTTTGAAAAACAAAAGTTATTGAATCAACTATCCCCTCCCCCCAACCAGAATGAGACATCGTCCCCAAGGTTTAGAAGATATCACCTGAACAACTTGAAAGATAACATAATCCTGCAAAACAACAAAAGAAATACAAAATATTGAAAAATAAAATGCATAAAAACCATGGGACAATCACAAACTGAGATTCAGATCAATTCTGTACTACTTGTTCTCTTCAAAAATCAAAAGTAAACAACAATAATTACAAAAGACATAAATTGCGGAAGGAAAAAGATAATAAAAACAAAAGGATATTTACTGGTAGTTGTGATTGTGGCTCACATCTTCCTCTGGTTTTACGTCCAGAAATGGCTTCAACGCCCTCTATGGGTCAGGGAAATGCTTCCCATCCAATTTTCTTATAAATTGGCAAACAGGGTCTTTTAAAGTCAGATTCCTAAGACTATATTGTGCATGTTCTTTTTGAAATTGTGGCCATAATCGGTCAATTGCCATTGCACATACCCACTAGGATGTGCATCAAGAGTCGTTAGGATATTATCCAATGACTCCTTATGCAAACCAGGCCTAATGAATAAAATTTTATCTTCTCGATTATTAGACACCATTCCTAAAGAACGACAACGTGCGTTGCAAGTTGTACGTGCACATTTGTGACAAGGAACCCCTAACTTGTTAGCTCTTCATTTTTTTGCAAGGTTACTTCTTCCAAAACCAGACATGTAAGATATAAATGGATCAACAGACTCACCTGCTAGACGTACCTTAACTTCGATCAACCAGCGAATTTCAACAGGAATGTTGTTTATCATCAGTAAGCGTAATCTTTCGAAACTTGCTTTGTAAATCTTTTTCAGAGCATTTTGGGGCAACGATGGAAAATGTTTTCGCAGGTTTGTGAAAATTTCATCCATGCCTTATTTTGGGAATCAGTTATTTGGGAAACTGAATTAAATCAACTGGAATTGTCACTGAGTACCGTTATCCACCACGTAACCGGGGTTATATAGCAAAACACACCAAGCAAAAATTGAACCTAGAAATTAATCCTGCAAAAATTCAAAACATAAAAGCAAACAAAAATAAAAATAATAATTGCAAAAACAAATAAAGTCAAAAGCAAAAGATTCGTTTACTCACCTTTGTAACAAGGATCAAAAAGAACGATAGAGTCTTTTTGAAAATCTGTATTTTCTAAGAATGGTTTCACACGTTGTCCATTTACTTTAAACACATTATCATTCCTAGGATTCTCAATGTCAAGGGTACCATATGGATACACGTGTTTCACAACAAATAGACCACTCCATTTTGATTTCAATTTTCCAGGAAATAAATGAAGTCGAGAATTATAAAGCAAAACCTTTCGACCAACTTCAAATGATCTTCTTAACATTCGTCTGTCATCAAAGGTTTTAGATTTCTCTTTAAGAATTTTTGCATTTTCATATGCATCATTTCTTAATTCTTCAAGTTCATTTATTTGCAACGTGCACAATTCACCAGCATCATTCAGGTTAGAATTGAAAGCTTTAATGGCCCAATATGCTTTTTTCTCAAGTTCAACATGTAAGTGGCAAGGTTTTCCATAAACTAAACGATAAGGAGACATACCCAAAGATGTTTTGAATTCAGTACGGTAAGCCCAAAATGCATCATTTATTCTAAGAGACCAATCTTTTCGATCAGGGTTAACCGTTTTTTGCAAGATATGTTTTATCTCCCTATTAGCTAACTCAACATGACCACTTGTTTGAGGGTAGTATGGTGTGGCAATTTTATGTGTGACTCCATATTTCTTCATTAAAGACTCAAAAGGTTTTTTACAAAAGTCTTTGCCTCTATCACTAATAATGACTCGAGGGATTCCAAATCGACTCAAAAGATTTTCCTTTAAAAACTTAATCACTGTTTTGTGGTCATTATTTTGACAAGGAATTGCCTCAACCCATTTTGACACATAATCAATAGGAACTAATATGTACAAAAATCCAAATGACGGTGAAAATGGACCCAGGGTTTCAAGGCATCATGTTTCGCTTGGAAATGGATCCTAACTTTTGTTATTTTTCACAGGTTTTACAGAATGCATGTGCATCTTTAAACAAGGTGGGCCAATAAAATCCACACTGCAAGATTTTTGCAGCCATTTTCTTTAACAAAAAATGACCACCACATGCTTCAGAATGACAAAATTCAATGACACTACTTACCTTATTGCTTGGAATACACCGTCGAACAATTTGATCAGGACAATACTTGAATAAGTACGTGTCATCCCAGTAAAAACTTTTTACCTGGGTCAAACATTTCTTTCTTTCCTGTGCATTCCAAATGAGTGGCATCATTCCAGTTGTAAGATAATTAACAATGTCAGTATACCAAGGCAAAGTTGTGATAGAGAACAAAAGGTTATCAGGAAAAGAATCATTGATGGGTGCTTTTTCTTCAGGCTCGTCATCTTTCCGTTCCAATTCTTCAAAATCTAAAGTGTCTCTTTCTTCTTTGGTAACCTACAAACAATTATCAAGATGTGAATGCGAGCTTGACTTAGGTGAATTGATCAAACAAATTTTAGATGAGTTAAAATAATCCTTTTGAACATGATCTTCAACAATGGTTTCAATAATGTCTACATCTTCATCTTCATTTTCATCATCAAATGGTTCTTTAGACGTGTTGAAAACATTAAGCTTAATTTCAATATTTCCAAAAGACATGCTCATTATTCCATTCCTGCAATTAATTAAGGCATTAGCAGTAGCCAAAAATGGTCGTCCCAATATAACAGGAATTGATTTGTGCTCATTAACAACAAGTTGTGTTTTAAAGACAATAAAATCTACTGGGTAGATAAATTTATCAACTTGTACTAACACATCTTCCACTATTCCTTTTGGTATTTTAATTGACCTATCAGCAAGACAAAGTGTGGTTGAAGTCGGCTTTAAGTCTCAAAGTTTAAGTTGCTGATAAAATGAGTATGGGAGCAAATTTACACTAGCACCTAGGTCAAGTAAAGCATGCTCAATTTTACAGTTACCAATTGTGCAGGAAATAGTTGCACAACCAAGATCTTTATATTTCAAAACATTTTTATTGGAAAGAATGGAACTTACCTGTTTAGCCATAAATGCTTTCTTTCTTACCTGATGCTTCATTTTCACAGTGCACAGATCCTTCAAAAACTTGTCATAGGAAGGTGTCTGTTTGATTGCGTCCAACAAAAAGATATTGATCTTTACCTGTTTGAAAATTTCAAAAATCTCTGGTGGATGCTTCAATTTCTGTGAATTTTTAAGAGCCTGAGGATATGGGAGTGTAGGTGGGGATTCAATTATTTCTTCGTCAACAGTGGTTTCATCAACCCCTTCCTTACCCTTGGAAAATGACTCATTATCATTTTTACCAGATTCAAGAATAGGTTTTTCGATGACCTTACCACTAAGAAGAGTGATAATTGAATTGACTTGATCTGGGGGTTGGTTATTATCATAGGAACTTTACTGACTCTTGGGATTTGGTTGTGGTTGAGATGGAAACTTACCTTTTTTGTGTGTGGTGAGTGTAGAAGCAATCTTTGCCAAAGTATATTTAACATCTATCAAGGTTTGTGCAGTTTGGCTGTTAATGGATTCTTGCTTCTCAATGAATGAGTACAAAGTGTCTTCATAGTTTTTCTTAGATGGTAGGACATAAGGTGCATAACCTTGTGGGTTTTGGAAATTCTTGTGTGTTTGTGGATGTGATGGACCTAGTGGTTTTGAAGATTGGGCTTGATTGTTGTTCCTCCAATTAAAGTTTGGATGATTTCCCCTCTGATTGTTGTTGGTGAATGTGGGTGATTGTGATCTCCTAATTAATCTACCACTAGATGTTCGAGACCAAAGTCTCATGCAAATTTAATGAGGGTTCATGGAGATGAAATACACAAAAATGAAGAAAATAAAAGAAAAAGTGATAAAAGTAACAAGATGCAAAATTCTAGGGGTGTAAATGCAAATATGCACAAGTATTGGGGAAAAAGTGCAAATAATTATAAATGCAGGGACAAAAGAAAAATTGTGATAATTACAGGGACTGATATACAAAAAAAAATGAAAAATGACCTATATGCAAATACAAACTAGATCTAAGCTAAAATTCAAATAAATAAAAAAATCGACGGACTAAAATGCAAAAATGTGATCAATGATTACAAGTGTTTTTTTTTAAGTGGATGAAGTTTATGATTGAGATGAGTGATGTAAATTTGAATACAAAATAAGAACAAAGAAGATAGAAAAAAAAAGAAGCAAAACTAAAAAAAAATTAAAAGAAATTAATTCTACAAAGAAAAGGCAGACTTACCTCCCCGGCAACGGCGCCAAAAACTTGACATGTCCTAAACAAGTGTTCATACTCCCAAGTATAAGAGTGCCATAGTAATAAATTAACCGGTAAGACCGGGTCGAACCACAGGGAGGTTGTTCACTTGTCCTTGTAGAATTAATTATCTAGATTAATTACTAAGCTTGTTATAAATTGTAAATCAATTAAATTTAATACTGGGGCTAAGGGATCCACTGTTGGTAATTCGAATATGATCCAATTATTAATAATTAGTCCAGATTAATGGGATTATATTCCACTCCACTGACCACTCTCTAATAGATGTGGGTAAAAGTACTCACTGTGCTAGACAATATCTGTCTGTCTACAGTGAGTCAAAACTCCATAAAGATTAAAGAGGATAAACCACTCTCTGATAAATATGGGTAAAAGTACCCACTGTGCTAGACAATATCTGTCTATCTACAGTGAGTCAAAAACTCTACAAAGATCAGAGGGGGGAAACCACTCTTTGATAGATATGGGTAAGAGTACTCACTGTGCTAGACAATATCTGTCTATCTACAGTGAGTCAAAAACTCCACAAAGATCAGAAGGAAGAAAGCAAAAAATAATAAACTTACCAAAATTGGATCATATTTTCCATATCAACAGTATCACCTTTGGCCCCAGCTATATAAAATTAGCCAGACATAATTTAACTAGAAAATAACTTTTTTATTTAAACTGAGAATTTAAGAACAAAAGAGAGATAATTTCACAAATCTAACATCAAATTTGGATTAAGAATATGAAAATTACTAGAGTGGGGGGGGGGGCCCTTTTTTATACAAAATACTGATGAAAATTGACTATCGGATGAATTTAGAATGGAGCGTCCATATTTTACCACGTCATCAGTGAACAGTGAACAGTAATCCATCCGTGAGGTGAATAGTGAACAATAACATATTCGTGAGTGAACAATGGAAGTCAAATGTGAACAGTGAAAGTCAGTGAACAGTGAAAGTCAACTGTGAACAATGAAAGTCACCTGTGAACAGTGAATAGTCAAATTTATGAAAATGCATTTCGTGGTCTTCCTAAGGTTTTTTGACGTTCTAAACTTGAAAACGATGTTTGTTTTGCCATCTATCTGACTTCTCCTTGATTCTGAATTGATTGAATTACCTCTGAAATACAAAGAAAAATACATTGATTACTACACAACACATTTATTT
The DNA here is from genome assembly GCA_032871835.1 of Dipteronia dyeriana. Taxonomy (NCBI): domain Eukaryota; kingdom Viridiplantae; phylum Streptophyta; class Magnoliopsida; order Sapindales; family Sapindaceae; genus Dipteronia; species Dipteronia dyeriana. The sequence continues at coordinate 88,789,720 of CM065300.1, read as the reverse complement.
AAGCGAACGAACGAAATTATATCTAAATTGGGAAATTAATCATATTGAAAGTGTAAAATGATGATATTATCCCTTAGTAAACATACACTTTTCAGTGTTAATAAACATGCATACACACTCTCATATGTTTTAATATATTCTCTTAAAGCAAAAATTCTATATGATAATCGGTTTGGCCTTTTTTGAACAAGCTTAAGATGAATAGTTATTGAAATTGTTTGCATGTTGATTATCAAACTACTTATTTACATATACTTGAAGCAAAATTTACACACACTTTGTTTATGAGTATATTGATATTCTTGCAATTATTGAAGAATTATGAGAGAGATTGAAAATCAAGGTGTATCTCTCTTGGTATGTGAAGCTTATCTTATTGAGATTTCTTCAAATTGCTTGAGTGTATGATTGTGTGAAGTCATTGTGAACTTTATGTTATTATTGATCTTATATTTAGCATTTACCAAGGGGGAGCATTGTATGCTAAACTTTGTTCTCTTTTGTTATATGTTCACATGCTTCATATTTTTATAAATTGGCATTTTCTTTTGATGATTCTTGTAAGATGTTACCAATTGTCTTTATCTTGCATGATGATTCATCTTTTAGTATTATTATTTTTTTCTCTTGTGACTAACTTGTCTTAATTGTTTTTCCATTTTTTTTTTATGTTTAGTTATTATCTACACTATATCATGGGGTAAACCAAAGGTGTTGGTGGTGGAAGCTGAACCAATCTCATTGACAAGTCCAGGTCAACATTGAAATGATCCAATTCCTCTAAGGTGAATTCTCTTGGTGTCGTGAGAAAGAATAAGCTATTACAAGAGAGTGGTATTGACTTAGGCAAATGTGTAGATTCTTACGACCATAGACATTTGGCTGAAAGACTTTGGGAATCCTAGGTAGGCATGCTTAATATCGTTAATGATAGGATTGTTGGAGAGTTATATCTTGAATATAAGGAGAGTGCTACTTTTCTTGTTGCTTTTGTTGACATAAGGGGTATTGTGTTAAGGATTAATTTGGAGAACATCAATAAGTTCCTTGAATTACCTAATGATATTGAGCAAGATTTTTTAGATGGTGATGTAGTTGAGAATCTCAATATCATGAGTTAAATCCTTTGTGATGATAATTTGTTTGAGTGGAAGAATAGAGCTTATATTAGTCAGTGAGAGTTGACTAAGGTAAGTTGTTTTTCGCATCTCTTTACTTGTACTAATCTTATATGATCTTCTAATGGTACCGAACTTAACAAAGAGAAAATTATGATTGTACATGCCTTAGTGACTAATCGACCTATAAACATTGGAGAAATTATTATGCCGTGCATAGATAATGCATCCCTAACAACTAGGTTGGACAAAAAGTTTCCACTACCGGGATTTATCTCTCAATTGTGTTTAGCTCTTGGTGTGAAAGCACTTGAAGATGATATAATCTTACATTCTCTTGAAAAGTATAGTGCTAGGCGTCTACCTTACATGTCATACAAAAACAAAGGGAATGCTTATGATACACTAGAATCTTTTAGTGAATCTCATGATACAAGCCATGTGGTAAGCACAAGTCAACTTCCAGAGTGGGCTACTTAATTGATGGAACAGGTTGATGAACTTAGTGCTAGGGTTGTTCAACAAGATGGAAGGATCAAGGAGTTAGAGGATCAACTTGCTACAAGCTAAAGATCCTCTCTAAAGTATTATGTGAGTACAACCAAGCATACAATGTTCTTTGGTGATGCAAGTGGCTAGTATTATTGTTTTGAGGTACATCTCATATCCATTTGGCGTAACTTCATGTCAAAAGGGGGGAGAAAATAGATCATAGCATACTTGATTTCTTGTATGTTGTTGTTGTAATGACTTGAACTTTATTGTGGCATGTACTACTTTAATTTGGTTGGGACTATTTGTGAATGGCATGTATTAAGGGGGAGATACATGATTCATGATTCATGGACTTTATTGCTCATGGACTTTATTGCTCAATGAATCATGGATTTTATTGCTCATTTCTTGCAATATTTTGCATTGCCATATTTTTGTTCTTTCTTGTATATGCTTTTTGCTTTAAGTTGATTTTAGGTTGCTACAAGGGAAAATCAAGATGAAATTCAAGTTTGTGTTGAAGATTAGCCTTTAGGATACTACTCATTGTAATGTGAGGGAGTGTTTTTGTAACCAATCTTCATTTTGTATATTTTTAGTATATGTATAGGTGTTTTGACATGGAATTTGCCAAAGGGAGAGATTGTTAGGTTTTAGGTTTGTGTTGGCATTAATTCCATATCAAAACTATATTTTACTTGTATTGGTTTAGTTGTCTTTAGTTGATGATGATTCAAGCTTCAAAGAAGACATGACAACTATTCAAGCAAGTTCAAGTCTTCAAAGAGAAAAGTGCTTCATTATTCTACAAAAGGTATATCAAGACCTCTTTTCTATTACAAGGCTCAAAGGTGTACACACAAATCCTATCCATATGTGTCCCTGCATCATTGTGCTCATCTTGTATAACACATTCACACACTTGATATTGAATGCACATGCATTCGTGTAGAATTGACAAAATGTGAAAAATGCACGTTTATGGACTATGTCCAAATGATAAGCATTCTTATATGATATGTGTTTGTTTGTTTATATGCTTGTATGACATAGACCTTAAACTTGAATTTGATGTTATATTGCTCCTTAATGAGTTCTGGTTATTTCGGTTACTCAAACATTTCATTTCGTGTTTCTAGTCAGGAGATATGAAACTATCATGTCATGTTGCAAGCATTATCTTTGTCTTCGTGTATCGAGTCAAATTCTTACTTTTTAGGGTTGAGTTTCATAGTCGTCCATGTTTGTGAGAGTGTCATGGTTTGTAATCAGCAGATGGATTCAAATTCGGAGTTTGGAGGTCGGATAACAGTCGAAGAAAGGGGGAGGAGTACGAGGGTGATGTACGATGGCCAAATGCCATCATAAGATGCAACCCCGAGATGGCGTGACCATCTCGGGCTCACGCCCTTGCTGGTCCCGAGATAGTCACGTGCAATATCGGGGAATGCCAAAAGGGTGGGGTTATTTTGATATTTTAGCCCTTAAATTCCCTCTCTTTTATAAACTCTTTCCCTCTCACATTTTATTCTAACAAGATTTTTGAAAAATAAGTGCAGAATTTTCTCTCATCTTTTTCTCACCTTCCAAACACTCTATCTTTTTCGTTTAAGCTTCGATTTGAGTGATCCAAAGTAGAAAGTGTTCATCTATCACTCTTCTATCTTTTCTAAGAAAGTTTAAGGAGTTTTTGTTGCTGTTTTTTGGAGGTTATTCTCATAAGAACCGGACTACACTATTTTTACTAAGTTATTGATTTTCTTCTTGAGTTTTGTTTCAAAACTTGATAAATTGCCTTGGAATATCTTCAGTTAGGTTTTAGATTGTGTTGGCATTAATTCCATATCAAAAAGAAATTTACTTGTAATGATTTAGTTGTTTAGATTCATGATGATTTAAGCTTCAAAGAAGAAGGAACAACTAGTCAAAACAAGTTCAAAGTCTTCAAAGAGAAAGAATGCAATATGGTTCTACAAAGGTATACTAAGACCTTATCTTTCTCTTACAAGGTTTAGGCACAAACACACACATATCATACATTTGTGTCCCTACATCATTGTGCACCATGTGGAACACATTCACACACTTGAAGATGAATGCTCATGCATTGGTATGGAAATAACATGTTTTGGAATATGCATGATTGGAGACTATCTCTATGCAGTTTGCATTCTAGTGTGAATTGTGTTTGTGTGTGTATATGTTTATATAACATGGATATTGAACTTGGATTTAGTCATAAATCATTTTTTATTGAGTTCCGGTCATTTCGGTTACTCATACTATTGATTTCAAGTTCTAAGTCAAAAGATACTACACTTTCAACTCATGTTTCATACATTGTCTTCATCTTCATATATCGAGTCAAATTATTATTTTCTGGGTTAAGTATCTTATATTACCATGTCCATGTGAGAGTCACGGTTCATAATCTCTAAACGAATTCAAATTCCGAGTACAAAGGCTGGAGAAAGGTCAAAGAACGCGAAGGGAGCGCGAGAGGAAAAGAAGTGCATCCAAGCACTCTTTTCTGCAAGATCTTCCAATCCAATCATGAACGTGAATCACCTAGGAGTGTGGGCTCCCTTTCTTTAAATTGTATACCTGAGGATGGAAACAAATAAAATAGATTTCTTTTGTTAGTCACAATAATCCTCCAAGGAGAAAAACAAAGAACGATAGGCCACTTGTGAATTATCATACAATTTGATTATAACTCGCGTGAACCTTGATTCGATGTTGACACAAAACCTTTTAACGTAAAGGCTACTAGTGCACTATAGAATACAAAACGTTCTTTCTTCCTTTTCTTCTTTACTGAATTTTCACACACCAATCTTTTTATTTGGACGAATTTATCTAGAGCAAGAACCAAATTCTCTCATGGTCAAATTTTACTCTTGAATAAACCCTAGACTTGGCCGAACTTTCTTCCTGAATAAAACCTTGCCTTGGCCAAAATTTTCAACAAAAAATATTTGCTTGGCCGAAATTAATAGGTCTATATATAGGTATAAAAATCCTTTATGTTATTGGAAAATTCTAAGTAACATGACACGTAAGTAAAAGACTAGGGTCAGGAATACCACGTCACCAGTATCTGATTAGGATGAGTCAACACAGACCAAGTAAACCTAACCAGCTCTCCTCGACCAGAAAACACAGATGATCGGGCTAGAAAACCAGATCATATTCTGAAGATGGTCGGGACCACAGGTCAAATTAAATCAATATCAGGGAAATAATAATGGTCGGGACAATAGACGATCGGACGTGTGGCATGTGGATACTGCCCAGATCCAATGGAATCACGACTTGAATACGCTGAAAAAGAGTCTGATTTGAGCAAGGCTTCTGGAAGCATACTTTGATGAGAAAATAAACTTCCTTGTAGTTATCAAAGTCCAGATTAGGAAAGAGATCTAAAGACAATTGAAGTACAAATCAACCCCAAGCAAGAAAGAAAGATAGTACGATTCTAAGAAGTTAGATTCTTATTAAATGACAAACTTTCCTTACTTGTATATCAAAAATTAGGGTTTTGAACATGTATAAATAGATACAAAAAACACCTAAAAGGATGTAACGCAATTTCTTAATAAAAGACAATAGTGAATGAGTGTGTAATCTCTTTTTCATATTGTTAATTTTTGTTGCTGCAATCGGCAACCTTGGACGTTTCCCGGTTTAGAATTGTTCATACATCTAGATATGTATGAGGTTGAAACAATTATTTAGTTAGTCTTGAATAATATTCTTAACTTAAGATAAACGGTTAGACACATTTATCTTGTCAAAGTTGTAGAATCTTTTGCTAGCATTTGACTGGGATCAAATGTGTTATGATGGGTCAAAAATCATCAAAGTGTGGTGTCTTTGGGCAAAAGAATCTAGTGCACTGGGTGCATTGAATTGGATCACAATGAAATACTTTATCTAGATCCGTCAATGGATAAAAGTTTTCATTAGAAGACAATCGGAGATTCTATCTCAATCCTGAGATAAATGATGGACTTATGGTTGTAAGTGTTGTCATTAATAAGTCTATCATTTGAGCTATCAATGAGTACGATTATATAGCATAGTCTATCCTCGATAGTTTGGTGGTATTCATTTGTTAATAGATAGAGGACTTCATTTATAGATATGGACATCGTGGCTTCATTTATGAAATAAGAGTAAAATATCATCATATGGATGTTTTGAGGTATTGGAAATTAAATCTTAACGTTAAGTTTTCAATAGTGTCTATTGAAACATGGCTTCTGGACAAGTCAAAATATCCAAATCTAAAATGTGGTCATATGGGTAAATATCGTCACTCGGAGAGCTATAGGCGGTCTATGAGCTCTTGGCGATTACTGTTATTTTTCTCGAGGATACATTTTCTCCAAAAAGGTTGTCTGGGGTATAAAATAATAATATCAACTTATTCTATCTTTATTTAAGAGTTCAATTTTAGTTCTTTAGTGGAATGAACTAAAATTAAATAGATCGTACCTAAGTGAATCACTTGTTGATTGGTGATTGAGTTGTGTCTATTGGAGCTTAAATTTAGATAGCCCGACAAGATCCCCAATCCACACGAACTTGCATGGATCACTTAATATATTCTACCGGACCAATTTAGGGGTCCATCTGAAATTGTATTAAGGCATGTGGACTTGTTTCTTTTTGTAAGAATGGGTCTAGTTTTTATGTGGACTTTTTATGAAGGTAAAATAGATTTAATAAAATAAGAAAGTAATATATTGGCCCATATATATGGTTTGGGCGACAAGGCTATTTAGAATAGCTTAATTATATTATATTATTTTATTATTTAATTAAATAAAAATTAATTAATTTGTTGATTAATTAATTATTTAATTAAAAGTCAAAATCTTTTTCCTAGTAGGAGATGGTCTCCTAAAATTATACTATTGTTAGTAGTATAATTAATATTAAAGACTATATTTCATAAGTAGTCTTTAATATGGTTAAAAATACACTATTGAGTTGGATTAGGAGTTTTGGTGTAGGATAAAATTCCTTTTTGAAAAGGATTCTTAACCACCAAGTAAATCTACCTAAGGAAAGGATTCTTAACTACCAAGTAAATCATTCTTAGGAAAAGATTTAAGTCTCCTAATATATATCCTATGATTTACGGCCAGCCCATGTATATATATATAATAGGATGGAATTCATTTTAGATAAAGATTCTTAACTACCAAATAAATCCACCTAAGGAAAGGATTCTTGCCAACCAAGTAAATCCATCTTAGGAGAGAATTTATAGTCCTATATATATCCCTTGTGATTTTCGGCCTGCCCTAATGCATTATAAGAGTGAATTTCGGCCAGCCATAGCATAATTTCAAAAGGAGATTTCTGCTAGCCTAGTTTTTCTAAAAGAAAAGAATTCGGCCATCATAGGAATTTTGAGGGAGAAAAATCAGATTTTACTCTAGACAAAATTCGACCAACTCCAAGAAATATTGTGTGATTCAGGAAAGAAGAAATAGGAAGAAAGAATGTTTGGTTTTCGATAGTACACTAGTAGCCTTTACATCAAAAGGTTTTGTGTACAACATCGAATCAAGGTTCCCTCGAGTTTTAATCAAATTGGTTGATAATTCACAAGTGACCTAACGTTCTTTGTTTTCTTCTTGGAGGATTATTGTAACTAACAAAGAGAAAGATTTTGTTTGTTTCCATCCTCAGGTATACGATTTAAAGAAAGCCCACACTCCTAGGTGATTCACGTTCGTGATTGGATTGGAAGATCTTACTGAATCAATTAGACGCTTGTTCAATCGTCAGGAGAAAAAGGTACCACACTTTTTATATACATCAATTAATCTAGGGTTAAGGTTTTCGTTGCGTAAAAGGGAAAAAAATTATTTATACGCAAACCCTAATTTTTATTTTCTTATGCTTCTGTTGCGTTTTGAACCGTTTTTCCTTACAATTGGTATCAGAGCCTGGTTGTACCCTTGATTAATTGTTGTATGTGTTCGAGATTCTTTTTCTTTTTATCGCATAGATGCATGTTTTAGAAAGAGATGACACTCTAGGTATTAGTATATATATTTACATTGGAATGTATGGATATATATATATATATATATATATATATATATATATATATGTTTTATATGTGGATTGTTATTGCTCAATTTTGGTCATAGAATTTCAATGTATTTTGTTTTGGGATTGTAACAAGAAGGGTGGTCTATCATCGCCATAATTTCCTTCTTGGTAGTTGCTAAGTTTTTATTTTATTTTGTTGTTGTAATAAATAAAACTGCAGTATTTTTATTTATAATTCTTCTGCAATACACTCAAGTTTCGAAGACTCTAAGGTTTGAAGAATTAGGAGCAACTTGAACAAGTTTGGGAACATGCAAGCTGTAGCAACGAACGTGAGTACGAAGAGCACGCATCCACGTTTGTTGTGGCATGGGCTGCGCATGGAAGCCCTATCGAAGCCATGGGCTACACATGGCAGCCCTTTATGGGGTTGTGGCATGTGCACGCCCATGTACATGGCAGCCCCTTAGGGGTTTGTGGCATGCGTACTCCTATGGGTAAGGGCCAAGGGTGCGCACGCCCATTGGAGGCAGTCGAGAGAGTCCGGACAACGAAGGTCGCATGAAGACCTGTTCACCAAGAAAGGAGTTTTTTGTATTCCAAGACATGTAATTTACTTTGCTTTTCTAGGATGGACCAGAATTGAAGCTATTTATATTTGTTGTAAATATTGCAATGTTTGTCATTATTTGATAACATGTCATATAGAATAGGAGTGCCACTCATATATCTATTTTGGTATGAACATGTATTGAATTGTTTAAGTATCTAAATTGGCCTCTAGATAACTTGGTAAATCATTCTTTGGAATTCGATCACACACCTTAAACAATTGAGTGGGAGAAGGTGTTTTGGAACACCTATGGCCTCCAAGTTTAGTTGAGCTTTATATTTCGTGAATAACCCCCTAAGGGGTATTCATGAATGGAATTTAGCAAGATATTTCCTGTTGGGGTTTATGCCCGTAAGCATGTAATTTGTCAATGGATTTATGAAGTAAATAAAAAGAAATGTTCAATTCATTTTAGTTATGTTATTTATTTTATAAACTTGTGTACATATTAACATCCTGGATTGCCGGATGTAATCTCGAACTGTGTATATGAGTGTCATATACGGATGGATACAGTAAGAGACGTACAATCTAAAGAGTCCATAGATAGCAAATAAAGCTGGGTACTTTATTTATGGTTTATCTATAGCTGCGAACCATTCCGTAATGTACAGTGATTTTATCCTGAATCATTCATATAAGAGAGGGGATTGGAGACACCTTTTATGATGTGATCATATAGGACTGGGCCATGATCTATATGAATATCACACCAAGATCCGTTTACCGATGAGATTCATATATATCAACTAATTATGGCTATATATGGGTGATCTTAATCCTGAGTGTCTTATCGACTCCTTCAGGTCAGATCGTGGTCTTTGATATACCATGGGTGAGGTCAAATGCATTTCCTGATCAATATACTCTGTATGTTGGGATTACGGTTTGGCTTGTGGCTGGGAAGGTTTGTACACAATAGTGAAATCCACTCCTTCTTGTGAGAAGTAGATGGTAATTCCCTTAAGGGTTGATTCCGGGCTTGGACAATATGAGCGCTCTCCTAATTCCGTGAGGAAATAGGATTTATTGTCCATTAAAGAATCAACGGTACTTAAATGATATATGTAATTAGAGGGGTATAACGGACATTATGACCCAGCTTTAATTATGAACTACTGTTGAGGATCACACCATGTGTAATAGCTATATCGATAGACATTGGGTTGTATCGGTCTGTGTAAAAGCGTCTACAATTGAGAGAGTGCAGCTTCGGATTTTTAGTGGAATAACACCAGAGTTAATAATCAATGAATATAAATTAAAGATTTTAATTAATGATTCTGATGATTATTGGAGCTAGGTCCCCTTGCTAGCCCTATCGATTTACGTAACAAGGGTCACGGTTAATTAATTAGATTGTCTAATCAATTATGTTACGACAGTGACATGTATATATTCAGGAATTAATTGAATACAGAGATTATTTAATTAATTAATGATAATAGTTAAATTAATTAAAAAATTAGATTATTTAATTATATTGATAATTATGAATTATTAATTAACTATTAATATGGAGGGTGTTAGTTGATATATAGATTTATGTGAAGATAAAATAATAGGATTTTTTTTTTTACTAAATCATTTATCTAAGTATTTGAATTTAAGTTTAAATTTAAAATACTTATTTTTACTTTTAATATATTAGATATATTTGAAAAAAATAATTAAAAGATATATAAATCAATTAATAGCACAAGAGATTGCATTGGATGTAAATTGGTGTGTACACATGAAATATTAGTCAAAAGAAGAATTTGCATATGATGTAAATACTTATACACATATTATTGATATATAGAAAACACAAGTGCATAGGCGTATATATATATATATATATATATATATATATATATATATATATATTTTGATAAAAGCAGAGGCCTGTGTGCAATATATATATATATATATATATATATAAAGCAGGTGCAATATAGAGATAGATATATATATAAAAAGCAAGCAGAGGCGATATAAAGAAATATAGATTTGTGAAAGCAGGCGTGGTTTTTTTAAAAGAAAAAAATATGGCTTGCTCTGTTATCAACCAAGCAAGCGGCGTGATATATATATATATATATATATATATATATATATATATATATATGTATTGAACCACATATGTCAATATATTTTTGCATGAGATGCAATTCATGTGTGCATAAAATCAATACACCAAATTGAGAAGAAAGAGTTTCTTCAAGTATTTCTCTACATCCTCCATTCAAGTTCCTGAGTCCGTGACGCTCCCATACGCAGTTACCAATACCGGGAGATAGCGAGAAAGATCAAGTGGTTCAGACAAGAGCTTATCGAAAAGTGAAGGAGCCTCCAAACGTTGGTAAGATTTTCTTTTCTTTATATCGATTTCAATTTCCTGCATTTACATATTGTATGTATTAGTTCCGAAAAGTAATTTGGATCCAAAGTTCACTGGTCCCAGATACAGATATGAACTGTATAAAAATTTTAAAACCTAGCGTAACTGGTGAACGGGGTTCCCAACAATTGGTATCAGAGCCAATTTATTTTTCAGAACAGGAAATTGTTTTCGATGCTCCTGTATGTATGAATTGTGTAAGCACAATTTAAATTGATTGTATGATGTTTTTGTATGTATATATTTTTTTAAATTTACAAAAACATGATTGATCATTAATTATATGGTACTGTGTGTTTAGGGTCTATGGGTTATATTTTTTTTTTGATATATATATATATTTTCTGTTATTGTATTGTAAAAAAAGAATGTAATCTATATTGAAGACCTGGAAAAATCACGAAGAAGGATTCAAGAGATGAATCGGAGTGACCTAAAGAGATTGGAAAAATCACGAAGAAGGATTCAAGAGATGAATCGGAGTCCAAACCCGCACATTGACTTAATGTCTTGTTTCACTTCAATGTGCGCGGGTAAAGACCTGCGCATGACCAGCGCACCTGACCTTTATACTTCATCAGATTTTTGACCTTTTCCACACAAAACCGCATCTTTTATCCAATAATCCAGAATGTACCTAATCACCTGAAAACACAAATAAAGGGCCATAAGGGACGTAAAAACACATGAAAATGAGACGAAGGTTAAGGAAATGAGGGATAAAATAAATAACAATTTTGGCACAATCAAATACCCCCAAACCAAACCTTTTCTTGTCCTCGAGCAAACTTAAAACAAAACAAAGACTCAAACAAAAATGACTCGACCTATGACTCAAAATCAAATAATTCAATAAGTCGTATGTCCAACTGATGATGAGATGTAAGGATTTGTGATAGAGAGGAGTAAACATATGCAAGGCAATCTAAAACAGCTCAGAGGCACGTGAGGGAAATTTGCGCTACCATGAATCCCACGTCTAAGAGTTCTCTCATATCAGGAGCTACTCACTCCCACACTTTGAGCATAATTTGCTTTGACTCTATTTCTCACCCAGTTTCACTCTTCTTTTTCCACTTAGAGTCCTACGTTCAAACTCATTCAAGGTATGCAATGACAGAATTTACACATAGAAATCTAAAGCATTGCATACATTATATATTCAAAAGCCGTTAATGTCTGTGAACTAGCCTAGGAATGATTCACTATGCCATGAACGTTGAAGATCAAGTTTCAACAAACATTCCCAATCAAGACATACTATGGATCAAATAGGGCCTTCCCCTTTGGTTGTAATGGGGCCATGGGGTTGGATTTGGTAAGCAAAGAAATAGGAAAAATTAAGAGTTCAAATATCACCAATGATGTCTAAACATACTCACACACCCCACTACAAAACAAATATACACTTATTGTTTTTCAAAAATTGTACTCTACATTGTGAGTATTTTACATTTATTTTCAAGGCTCTTTTATTTTTTTTTTCTTTTCTTTTACCTTTTTCTTGCTTTTTGATTTTCCTTTTCTTTTTGCACACTTGCAAATTACATTTGACAATTAAGCTCATAAGTGCAAATTGGGCTCTTTTACACTTTTGAGCCATTTCATACAAAATTTATTGTTGCCTACATACATGCTATCTTTACTTAGAGCTTACACCTTTCAAACCCACACAACACATACACCCTCACATGATTAGCAATTACAAAGGGTAGGCTTGTGTTTGGCTATGGTTATATGGTTACATTTTGGTTCCAAATTAAAGGTAAGTGTTTTGCCGTAAATTTGGCTGTGAAGCACACGTAAGGGATAAAGGAATATGTTTAGGCATTTTATGTAGTTAATTACACACACTGCCTAAGATCATTTCCATAATTAGTCTATCAAGGGAATCAATGCATCCATCATGCAATCCATTATATGTATAAGATGTATTTCCTATGGCATGCGACACTAATGACGAGAAGAGTGTTTAAACAATAGAAAGAACTTAACACTCAATGCACTTTTTAATTGCTTGTTTTTGTGAACTCATGGGTGCCTCCACTATTAGAACAAGGTGCAAGAGCACTGAGTCCCCTCAAATCAAGCATGCAAAGGATGGAACTAACCCATGACAATGCAAATATAACCTATGAGTGATAAAGATTTGCACACAAGCTCACAATGCATGTATTGACTCGCCAAAAGCACACACTCAAGGAATCACACCAAGCTAGTTAAACCTCAAAATTTTAGACATTGCGACAAAATCGAAAAGTTTGGACAAAAAAAGGACAAATAAAAGACTCAAGACGACTTAACAAGGAGTCTACACCCCCAAACCAAAACCCAACATTGTCCTCATTGTTAAAGAAAAGAGAGTCCGACCTAGTGGAGCACACCTAGCATGACTAAAAAAAAGACTCAAAATGACTCATACATAAAATAAGGCAATTCAACACAATATTGACCCTTCGGCATAAACCAACATCAAGCATTAAAATTCAAAATTGATGGTGAAACTAATATTATGGTGTGTTTAATAACAATCTAGAGGAGGGGGGGTGAATAGATTTTAAACAATTTTACCTAATTTTCGTTAATGGTCAAGTTGAAAAAAATACCGCTAACTAGTTACAATAATATCACAAGTGTAATAAGTGCGGAAATAGTAAGGACACTTGAGATATACGTGGAAACCCTCCAAATGGGAAAAACCACGGGCTGTTAAGTGTGCCACACTCGAACCTCAAATCCACTAATGACAAAGGAATTACAACCTAATCCCGTCTTATAATCCACCACCACTACCTAATCCCGGTATAAGTGAACCTAGTCCATCTTGCTTGTGATTTATGCTACCAAGTCCCGGAAGCAACACAAGTCTTACTTCTCAATGAAGAGATAAAATGGCCTATGTGAACATGATGATATTCAAAGAATGGCAATTAATGCAATCCTAGATATCAAGAGCGCAATGACATGATCATAAAGCTTAGCTAAACATAGATCAAACAATCCTATGAAGCTATCACAATACAACACTCAATCATGTCTTCACAACAATTTTTATTTTGTAAGAATATATTCTAAGAGCATACAAATGATAAAAGAGATGGCTTAGCAAGAAAAACACTTGACTTGTAAGAATATGGTGAGAAACTTACCAAACAAGATGTCATGATGCAAAACTATCAATTGATGCACTCTAAATTACCATAGAAGATGAAAGATGATGTTTTTATGCCCAAGGAAATTCTTTGAGTGTTTAAAGATGAGTTCTTACAAGATTTTTCCTTAAGAAATATGTTCTAAGGAAAAGATATGATATTCTGAACTCTTACAAGACTTGAAAACAAAGAGTTATATATATATGAGTTTCAACCAAAGTGAGGTCGTTTTGAAAAAAATGTTCCAGCTCCCGCTATGTGCTCTGGTGAGTGGCGTTAGTCGAGTAGCGCACCACCAGCGCACAACCTAAATTTTCAATAGGAGCTGGTGGAGTGGCGCAACTCAGTGGTGCATGACAAGCGACGATCCACTGATATGTTACGCTGGTGAGACTGTGCTAGTTGAGTAGCGCACCACCAGTGCACAACCTACTTTCTCAATATTGACTTCTGTTGCTTTAGGTAGACGTATCCGTATCTTGAGTAGTCATCTATAAAGGTGACATAATACTCATAACCACCCATGGCTTTAACATTCATTGGTTCGCAGACGTCTGTATGTATAAGCTCTAGCGCTTCTTTAGCTCTAAGCCTTTTTCCAGTAAAAGGTCTCTTAGTTATCTGACATTCCAGACAAGATTTGCATACAGGTAAGGTGCCAACCTTTAACTCACTTAAAGGTCCGCTTTTTACTAATATGTCTATCCGGTCAAGGTGGATATGACCAAGCCTTAGATGCCAGAGATACGTGTCATTATCTGAAGAAATCTTATGTCATTTAGTTTTTGGTTTTTCAAGCTTAAACATTTCGGTGTTGAGCAGTGTAGTATGTATTAATGGTCTTAACACATACAAATTGTTTTCATTAATTCCTGAACAAATATGCAGACCATTCTTTCCAATAATAACAGACTTATTATTAAAAAAAATAGAATACGAGTGTTCTAACAATTTAGAAACGGAAATTAAATTCCGTGTAAATCCAGGAATATAAAAAACATTGTTCAATAATAAAAAACTATTATTATTACAAAATTACAATCTTATTGCTCCCACTGGTTTTGCTGACACGACATCCCCCGACCCCACACGTATTGAGATGGCTCCCTCCTCTAGCTGTGTCCAAGAATCAATCCACTTTCATCTTTTTCTTCTTGGCTACCTTCTCCAGGTATTGAGGACAGTTCCTCTTCCGGTGCCCGACCTTACCGCAATGGCAACATTTTCCTTTGCCATAGTCGCTGGAGGCGCCCTTTTTTTTGCTTTGGGATTTCTTGGGTTTGGACTTACCATTCGCCTTCCCAGAAGAACTCTTCCTCTTTTTATTATTTGAGGAGGAAGATGGTTCAACAACATTTGCCTAATTGGTCTTTCCCTTATTGTTCTTAATTAAAGACTCAAATGTAGCAAGCTCATTGAGTAACTATGTAAGACTAAACTTTAACTTGTTCATCTCGTAAATGCTCTTAAACTGATCGAAACTCTTTGGAAGAGTCGTCAGTATGATGCTCACTTGACTGGGTTCGTCAATGGCCCCGCCATTGACTTCTGCCTTGTTGAAGTAGGACATCATGCTCAGGACATGTTCCCGAACTGACGTTCCTTCCTTCATGTGAGCGAGCATAGCAGAATGAATGGCTTCTTGTCACTTTTGCTCGGAGGGTTGCCTGAACATAGCTTGCAATGACTCCATGATTTCGAATGCTGAATTCATTGCTTCATGCTTTGTGACAAGTACGTCAGTCATAGAAGCCAACAGATATGTTCGGGCCTTCTCATCAGATGAGACCCATCGCTCGTTTGTCTCATGAATAGTTAGTGTGGCATTGGCAGCAGGCGCTGGATGACATTCCTCCGTAAGCACAAACTTGAGGTCTTTGGTGACCAATATTGCATTAACGTTAAGTTTCCACTTGGTGTAGTTATCACCAGTTAATTTGTCGTTTGCGAGAATTTGAAGTAATGTAGAAGACATTATTGCTAAAAAAAATA
Source organism: Dipteronia dyeriana (assembly GCA_032871835.1). Classification (NCBI taxonomy): domain Eukaryota; kingdom Viridiplantae; phylum Streptophyta; class Magnoliopsida; order Sapindales; family Sapindaceae; genus Dipteronia; species Dipteronia dyeriana. The sequence goes on along the minus strand of CM065300.1, from coordinate 88,773,892 downwards.
AAACATTCATTCAGTCATTTGTTTTAAAAAAGTACGAGTGCTTTGGCATAAATTTAAACATGATGCATGAACATGTTTAACGAACTAGAAGTACCCTAAAACTAGTTGTTATACCACGACAATCAAACATACCACAAAGAAGCGTCGCCTTAAGGTCGGTCAAGTCTTTGCATGTTGGATCGAGACATTCTCAATCAAATGATATTCTAGAATAACTCTTATTCCATATCATTCAACCATCGTTCATTCAGTCAGGTTTTTAATTAACAAACTTAATCAAAACCTTCGTGAGTGTAACCCACCATTTCAGATCTCACGAGCTTAACTCGAGAATTACCGCCTTAGGGTCGGTCAATCCCGAAATACCCTCAGAAATCCTATCCGTTAGGAAGTCAACCTTGGTATTGACCTTTGTGGAAACCCTCCTTAGGGAGGATGAAAGCAAAGCCGTCACGAGGCCCCACTCAGATCTCACGGTGTTGAACCAATGATGGAGACCGCGAGATATGTTTGTCATATATCCCTCTCCCACTCACTATTTTAAAATTAGGGTTTTCTATTAACCGTTAATGCATCTAGACTCTACAGGATTAAACGACTAACTTTAATCAAGTTATCTAGCGCATTATCTAATTATAACCAAATTCTAATTAAATAATAAATTATTAATGATTTTTAACAATTAAAATTCTAATCTATTAGTGAATAATCTAAGCCTTTGTAAACTATTTACTAGGGTTAGATTATTATGTTAGTGTTTACCAAGTTTTAACTATTAAAACCCTAACACTTTATTTGGATCATTTATTATTAGGTAATTAATCATATTAATCCTAATTACAATAAATGACCCTATTAATTCTAACCATTAAAAACAAATCTCATTATTCTTAGCCAATTATGTACATTACCCATTTTAATCACATTTAAAAAAATACATAAAATATCAGGCTATGATGCATGTATGACATATCAAATATATTTGTATAGGCACATCTAATCTAAATGACATACGTATGCATGACAATGCTTTTATCATAACATAATATAAAGCATACATGAATTGACCGAGTACTGTAGATTATTTAACCTAAAAAAAATTGATTCTAAAATTACAAAAAAATTCCCAAGGCATTCCTTTGTCTTCTTGTAATTTCCGAGTCTTCTAGTCTCTTCAGGTCACTCCGATTCATCTCATGAATCCTTCTTCGCGATTTTTCTAGGTCTTCAATATAGGTTACATATATATATATATTTACAATACAATAACAGAGAAAAAAACTATATAACAAAAAAAAAATACAACCCATAAACCCTAAATCCACAGTATCATATAATTAACGATCAATCATATTTTTGTAAATTAAAAAAATATATACATACAAAAACATCATGCAGTCAATTTAAATTGTGCCTACACAATCATACATACAGGAGCATCGAAAACAATTTCCTATTCCGAAAATAAAACTGGCTCTGATACCAATTGTTGGAACCCCGTTCACCGGTCACGTAGTGGAACTAGGTTTTAAAATTTATATATATACATATCATAATCTATATCTGGGACCAGAGAACATGGGATCGTAATTATTATTCGGAACTAATACATACAATATATAAACACAGGAAATTAAAATCGATATAATCAAGAAGAAGAACATCTTAACAACGTTTGGAGGCTCCTTCACTTTTCGATATGCTCCTGTCTGAACCAATCTTACAAACTTTAGGAGACTCCTTCTCTTTACGATGTGCTCCTGTTTGAACCACTCGATCTTCCTCGCTATCTCCCGAAACTGGTAACTGCGTGTGGGCGCTTCACGGTCTCAGGAACTTGAATGGAGGATGTAGAGAGAATTGAAGAAACACTTTCTTCTATGTTTTCAAAAACACACATAAAGCATGAAAACAAGATATATATATATATATATATATATATTTGTTTACGCACCCACTTGGTGTATCAGGTATGAAAAAAACAATTTTTTTTCTCAAAAACAAAAATCATGCCTCTGCTCCTTTTTTTTTATGTCAATATATAAATATATATATATATTTAACCCACCACTAAAAAAATAACTTTTGCCACACTGATTTCTATCTTTTGTGCATATACAAATTGCGTGCAAGTCAACTGATGCACATGCAATTTGTATCATTTACAAATTGTATATTTTTATTATATATATATATATATATATATATATATATATATATATATAAATCTATTTGTATCATATACAAACACTTATATATGTGTACACACCAATTTGAATCCAATGCAATCTCTTGTGTTATAATTGATATATATTTTTTAATTATCCTTTTCAAATATATCTAATATATTAAAAATGATAACAAGTATTTTAAATTTAAACTTTACTTAGATAAATGATTTAGTAAAATAAAATAATCATATTATTTTATCTTTACCTAAATCCATATATCAACAAACACCCTCCGACTAATAGTTAATTAATAATTCATAATTTTCAATATAATTAAATAATCTAATTATTTAATTAATTTAACTATTAACATTCATTAATTAAATAATCTTATTATTCAATTAATTCCCGAATATATATGTGTCACTTTTGTAATACAATTAATTGGACAATCCAATTAATTAACCGCGACCCTTGTTACCTAAATCGATCGGGCTAGCAAGGGGACCTAATGGACCCACAATATTTTGAGCTCAAATAATCCTCGGAATCATTAATTAAACTCTTTAATTAATATTCCTTGATTATTAACTCCGGTGTTATTCCACTAAAAACCCAAAGCTGTACTCTCTCAACTGTAAACACTTTTACACAGACCGATACAACTCGGTGTCCATCGATATAGCTATTATATATGGTGTGATCCTCCACAGTAGTTCATAGTTAGAGTTGGGTCATAATGTCTGTTATACCCTTCTAATCACATATATCCATTAAGTACACTTGATTTTCTAATGGACAATAAATCATATTTCCTTACGGAATTAGAAGAGCGCTTATATTGTGCAAGCCCCGAATCAACCCTTAAGGGAACTACCATCTACTTCTCACAAGAATGAGTGGATTCCACTATTGTGTACAAACATTCCCAGCCACAAGCCAAACCGCAATCCTATCATACAGAGTATATTGATCAGGAAATACATCTGACCTCACCAATGGTATATCAAAAACCACGATCTAACCTGAAGGAGTCGATAAGACACTCAGGATTAAGATCACCCACATATAGCCATCTTTAGTTGATATATATGAATCTCATCGGTAAACAGATCTTGGTGAGAGATTCATCTAGATCATGACCCAGTCCTATATGATCACATCATACAAGGTGTCTCCATTCCCATATCTCATATGAATGATTCAGGATAGTATCACCGTACATTACAGAATGGACCGTAGCTATAGATTAACCACAAATAAAGTATCCAGCTTTATTTGCTATCTATGGACTTTTTAGATTGCACGTCTCTTACTGTATCCATCTGTATATGACACTCATATACACAGTTTGAGATTACATCCGACAATCTTGGATGTTAAATAAATGCAAAAGTTATATAATAAACAACACAACAAGAATGAATTGAACTTTTCCTTTTATTTATTAAATAAATCCATTTACAAATTACATCAATAGGACATAAACCCCAACAGAGGATTATTGTGACTAACAAAGAAGAAGATTTTGTTACACCTAGGTGATTCACGTTCGTGATTGGATTGGAGGATCTTGTAGATTCAATTCGACGCTAGTTCAAACGTCACGGGAAAAAAAAGGTACGATACCTTTTATATACATCAATTAATCTAGGGTTAAGGTTCTTGTTATTTAAAAGGGAATTTTTTTTATTTATACGCAAACCAAAATTTTATAAATTTCTCACGCTTCCGCTGTGCGTGGTTTTTTACCTACACTATCTTTATTTTTTTATTTGTAGTAAATGTATAGGTGTTTTGACATGGAATTTGCCAAAAGGGGAAATTGTTGGTTTTTAGATTATGTTGGCATTAAATCCATATCAAAATGATGATTACTTGTAATGATTTAGTTGTTTAGGTTCGTGATGATTCAAGCTTCAAAGATGAAATAACAACTAGTCAAAGCAATTTCAAAGTCTTCAAAGGAAAAGGATGCTATATGGTTCTACAAAGGTATATTAAGACCTTATTTTTCTCTTAAAAGGCTTAGGCACACACACAATTCATACATTTGTGTCCCTGCATAGTTGTGCACCATTATAGGCACACACACATATCATATATTTGTGTCCCTGCATCATTGTGCACCATTTATGAAACATTCACACACTTGAAAATGAATGTTCATGCATTGGTATTAAAATAACATCTTTTCAAAAATGCATGATTGAAGACTATCTCTATGTAGTTTGCACTCTAGTGTGAATCGTGTTTGTATGTGTATATGTTTGTATAACATGGATATTGAACTTTATTTTAGTCTTAAATCATTCTTGATTGAGTTCTATTCGTTTCGGTTACTTATACTATTAATATTAAGTTCTAAGTCAAAAAGATATTACACTTTCAACTCAAGTTGTGTACATTGTCTTCGTCTTCATATATCAAGTTGAATTCTTATTTTTGGGTTGAGTATCTTATATGTCCATGTCCATGAGAGAGTTATAGTTTGTAATCCATAAATGGATTTGAATTCCGAGTTTGGAGGCAGAAGAACGGACAAATAACCTGAAGGGAACGTGCGAGGAAAAGAAGTGCAACCAAGCACTCTTTCCCGAGATGGTGTGTGGCCATCTCGGACCAGAATGCTTGCTGCCTCGAGATGCCCACATGCCATCTCGGGCATCAAGTGTACTTGGTGCACTTAAGCCCCTTTTGGTCACGTTACTTGTATATTTTCCCTGTCCTTTATATATCATTTCCCTCTCACATTTCATTCTAAGAAGAGATTCAAAATTTGAGTGCAGAATTTTCTCCCAAACTTTCTTACCTTCCAAATACCATAACTTATTCATTTGAACTTTGATCTTAGTGATTCAAAGTTGAGAGTGTTTGTTTATTCATCCTCCATATTTTCTTTGAAGGTTTGAGTTAGTTTTATAGCTAATTTTAGAGTCTAACCTCACAAAACGGGACTGTACCAAATCAACTAATGTATTGATTTTCTCGTAAAGTTTTCTTTTAAAATTTGGTCAATTGCCTTGGGGTTTCTTCTTCAATATATATATGTGTTTTGTGATTATTTTGATTTTAGTTTTGAACTCATTTAAAGCTAGATTGAGTTTTAACTGAAATCTCACATGTTGAGTTAGGTTTTGATTTTGCCTATGTTTTCACATGTTTGGGATTGTATTGTGCTAGCTTTGATTATAGGACTATTTGATGATCTTTAATTAATTGATTTTGTGAAAAATAGTTCCTCACGTGTATTATGTTCTCCTTTACCAAAATCTCACTATGATACAAGTGCTTGTGTTCTTATGAGCTATTCTTGTGCGTAGTTGATTTCATGACTAGATGATATGCTCTATAACTCTTGCTTTAATCTAAATGACTTTGTCACAAGATTTTAGAATGTTTTTGGTATATGAGATTTAAACTTGATTATGTATTAATTTAACATATCTTGTGACTCAAGCTTTAGATCTATGCATGTATCTAGGTTGGAATTAATGTTGAACATATCTTACATTATCTAGATAAATTAAACATTCATGATTGACTAGACTACATTTATTATGTGCATTTATACTTATGTACAATATTTTCCATAGGATGTGTTGATCATAACATTCTATGTTGCGTGCTTGTTTGTGTTTTGCATTCATGATCACCTAGATGCCTTATGAGAAGGAAGTCTTGTCAATAGGTGTGAGACCTATGTTGTTGAGCAAGAAAGTCTTGGCAAGATGTGGGAGACCTCGGAATGTCAAACAAGGAAGTCTTGCCTAGGGTCTTGAGGATCCGGAAGGGTGAGCAAGGAAGTCTTGCCTAGGGTCGTGAGGATCCAGAAGGGTGAGTAAGGAAGTCTTGCCTAGGGTCGTAAGGATCTAGAAGGGTGAGCGAAGAAGTCTTGACAATCGGTGTGAGGCCTCATAATGTTGAGCAAGAGGGCACATATTTATGAGTAGGATAAGAGGGTAGTTTCTAGGTGAAGGGGTCACTTGAGAGATTTTACTTTTCTTATCTACTAGTGGATTTTGTTTGCCGGTGGTTGCTAACCCGTGGATATTTCCTCTTCGGAGGTTTACCACATTATATCTTTTGTCAAATTTTCTCTATCCCTATCTCTCTTATTTTGGTATTGGTTATTTGATTACTATGGATAGAACTTTAAATGTAAGTTGACTTCCTTACTATAATATCAGTTGTGTATGTGTTATAGTTACTTGTTTGTATCACACTTTACATGTTTTATATATTGATTAAGTGTCTTTAATTGATATATATACATATATATATATATATATTGTGATATAAGCAATCTAGAGGGACAAAGTTTTGTTTGTTTCTAAGGGAGTCGAAAAAGATGTCGAACCTATTCACGCCCCTCCCCCCACCTCCTCACATTAGCCTTAAGCAGTTAACCATGTTTGTTTTTTCATCTAGTGTGACCAATCTTAGGACATTGATGGCACAGGGTTATAGGGTTAGGAAAGATACCTTTTTTGTGGGTCTTTGGTGGATGTGGGATTAGAGGATGTTTCCTTTTCTTTTAAGTCTTCCTCCTCCTTGCTTTGCTAGGATTTGGCTTGCTGATCTTAGCACTTGGATTTTCTTGACTCATGGCAACCTTTTCTTCCTTTGGAAGTTGAACCGCTTCCTTCATTGCCTCAAATTCTTTCTTAGCTTGTGAGAGCTCCACAAGGTGGTTAGTTTCAATCTTCTTCATTATCGTCAAGGCCTTTTCTCTTGTTTCAATTTCGGCTTGCATTAGTCGCATCCTCTTGGCAAAGTCATCCTTAATCTATTCTAGCTCTTTCAAGGGTGAACTATTTCTGACTTCAAGGCTCTTCATTTGCACTTCTACCTCCTTATTCTTGTTGGACATGTCTTAAATCGTCTTCCGAAGGGTTCCATTTTCCACCTTAACCAATTCAATCTCGAACGTGAGCTTTTTGTTTCCTTCTTCAAGCTCATCAACTTTCACCCTTCCTACTTTGAATGCCTCCTTCTTTTTGCTAAGTTCATCTTTTACTTCTTCAGGAGCATCATCTTTAAGTTCAAGCTCTCTCGTCATCTTTATTATTAGCCTCACGAGATCTTCCAAAGCCTTCAAAATGGATTTCTTGTCCATTTCAAGTCTCTTAATTTGTTCTTCCAAATATTTGGTCTTGTCAGAGACTTCTCCATTCTTCTTCTTAAGTGAACTATTTTCTTCTCTTAGTGATTTCACCTCAAGTATGAGCTTTTTGTTTAGCTCTTGGAGATTTTCTATCTTGGACACTTCTGAGGCTTCTTTGCCTTCAAGTTTCTTCTTCATGAGTTGCTACTTCTTATCAAATTTTTCCCTCATTTCTTCTTTTTGTTGGGAAGTTTCCTCTATCTTCTTTTGAAGTGCCTCATTCCCTTTTATCAACCACTTTAGGTTCGATATCAACTCTTTAACCATAATCATCAACTCTCATTCATCTTTATCATCTTGTTTGGTTCCTTCTCCAGGTTCTTATAATTTTCTTCCTCCCTTGATGGGTATGAGACATTATGGTATCCTTGATTTTGTTGCTGAGATGCCTTGAGCTCTTCACCTATCCGATCGTTGAACTCAACAAAATTCTGCACCATATCTTCAAGAGACATATCTGTTGGTTGGTGAGTTGAGAGATACGGCTTATGGGTGTTGACACCATTAAAGCTCTAGGGGGACTCTATGAGACCTCCAATTGTGGTTATATGGATCATCAATAAGCTTTTTTCTAGGCCCTGTGTTTTGCCTGAAGTAATCCATAGAACCCGAGACAAAAAGAAAAAGAAACTACCAAATAAGTAAAAAGATACAAAAGAAAACTAAAAACAAATAAGACCCTTAACTAGATAAATAGATAACTAAGATTAGCCACTTAAGTAACACCTTTCCCCTGCAGCGACGCCATCGTCAAACAATATTTGTAAAACATCAACAATGCCTAAAAATGTTTGCAAAATAAATACAGTGGCAAGTCGGGCATCGTCTACAGGGAAAGGGGAATCAGATGGCTAAAACTAGTTAACTACTGTGAAACTAAAGCTATGCATGAAAATGTAAAGATAAATGGTATGGTTTTGGAAAGTTAACAACTAAATGTGCAAACAAGGATTAGACAAGTCAATCTAAAATGCAATTAGTGTTAATATGCAAAGGGTGTTAAAAATGATGGTTAAGACTAGGGAGTTGATGGATCACACTAGCATACAATAGGTGTATTGGCAATTAACATGAATGAACATTAATCTAATGTAACCAATCTAGAGGGTATAGCATTGGTTGTATATCCCTTATGAGTTTCCAATATAGAGGGTATATTATTGGCTACCCACAAGTGATTGTTCATGAATGTACAATTACCAAAATAAGGGACTAATCTCTTAATAAACTCACCAACCTAGAGAGTATAGAGTTGGTGCTTAATCTCTCTCAAGGAACCAATCTAAAGGGTATAGAATTAGTCACTCAATTGAGATTAGATAAAGATAGAGATTAATAAGTCTGGATTTCACTAGATGAGGGTACTCTACATCAATCCTTCCATTCAAATGAGTTTAAGAGAATCGAATAGAGGGTCTACCCAATTCTCTACTCAAATAATTTCTCAAACAATTTGCAAAGAAATGAGGGTACAATCTAAGACAAACTATTCTTGATATCAATTAAAACAATGGATGAAACATATATGATAGATTTAACAAAGTGAATAAAATTTAATGCAACCCAAGGTTCACAAATGAATCACATCAATCCCCTAGTGGGATGAGTAGCTATAGTGGGATGATTAGCTACTCATGACAAATACATATAAATAACTAGGAGAATAGAGATAGAGAAGACCCATGAAGAGAAACTTCTTCTTTCTTGAAGCTTTGATCCAATCTCCAGGTGTCCTTGAGTTGATGATGATGGAGGATGGTTAGATTTGGTGGGGAATGATTCCTAAACCTAGGTTAGTGGTTAGAGATGAGAGAAAGTGTTTGGGTGAGAGAATGAAATGATTCTTAGATTCAGAATTCATCTCTTAGATGATAAGAACAAAATATATTGATAGAGATTCCAAAATAGGGTTGAAAATGTTGATGTGGCAGTCCTGACATGTAAAATGCACGGGTAGTGACCCGTGCAATTCCTTGTTGCACGATTCTTAACTCTCGGTTATTGGTAAATTCTTGGAAAATGCACGGTTGTGTGCAAGTCCAAACCCACGCATTAACCTGATGTCTTCTTTCACTTCAATGTGCACAGGTAGTGACCTGCACATGACTAGCACACCTGACCTTTATACTTCATCATATTTTTGACCTTTTTCCACACAAAACCGCATCTTTTATCCAATAATCTGGAATGTACCTAACCACCTGAAAACATAAATAAAAAGCCATAAGGGATGTAAAAACACCTGACAACGAGACAAAGGTTAAAGAAATGAGGGCCAAAATATATTACAATTTTTGCACGATCAATAAGACAGGCCTGCTTCTCGGAGATGTTTAGAATGCCACATGTGGAACAGTTCAAGACCAACACAACCCACATGAGCATGTGAGGAGGTATCAAAGCATAATGGCATAATATGCCTACAATGACACCCTTATATGTCGCATGCTTCCACAAACGTTAAGAGATCAGGGGTCGAGATGGTTTGGAGGATAGCCCGCGGGTTCAATTAGAAACTTTGAGGAGTTGGTACATTTATTCATCTGACAGTTCATGGGGAATATCCAGCGAAGGAAGTCTATATCGGTCTTATCAACTCTAAAACAAAGAAAGGATGAGAAGTTGAAAAATTTCCTGACCAGATTCTTAAAAGAGGTGTCAGAAGTTCAAGACCCCAATGATAATGCGGTGGTATCAGCATTCATCAATAGTTTACAGCATAGCCATCTGGCCCTAAGCTTGCAAAGGGGACCGACCACGTATGCTAGCATGGTAGACCATGTCGGAGGGTATGCCACTGTGGAGGAAGAACAACTGGCCTATGGTGGAGAACTTATACATGGGGGTAGGCCCGAAAGCAGTCAGAAGAATAAAGACAGTAACCCAAAGAGTGGTAGCAAAATGGAGCAACAAGGTAGCGATGGAAAAGGTAGAGATAGGAAAAAGAAGGATGACAAAGGTACTAGGCAATTAAAAAGGCAATATACCAACTACATTCCGCTGGCCAGAGGACATGAAGAAATATTGAATGTGATAAAGGACAAGAATCTGTACAAGAGACCCTCAAAACAGTCAAGTTTCTCCAAAAGAGACACCATAAAATACTGTTAGGTTTTAGTTTGTGTTGGCATTAATTCCATATCAAAATGATGTTTACTTGTAATGATTTAGTTGTTTAGATTCATGATGATTCAAGCTTCAAGGAAGAAGAAACAACAAGTCAAAGCAAGTTTTAAGTCTTCAAAGAGAAAGGATGCAATATGGTTCTACAAAGGTATACTAAGGCCGTATCTTTCTCTTATAAGGCTTAGGCACACACACATATCATACATTTGTGTCCCTGTATAGTTGTGCACCATTATAGGCACACAAACACATATCATACATTTATGTCCCTGCATCATTGTGCACCATTATAGGCACACACATACAATTCATTCATATGTGTCCTTGCATCGTTGTGCACCATGTATAACACATTCACATACTTTAAGATGAATGCTCATGCATTGGTTTGGAAATAACATGTTTTGGAATATGCATAATTGGAAACTATCTCTATGTAGTTTGCATTCTAGTGTGAATTGTTTTTATGTGTGTATATGTTTGTATAACATGGATATTGTATTTAGCTTTAGTCTTAAATCATTCTTGATTGATTTCCGATCATTTCGGTTACTCATACTATTGATTTCAAGTTCTAAATCAAAAGATACTACACTTTCAACTCATGTTTCATACATTGTCTTTGTCTTCGTATATCGAGTCGAATTATTATTTTCTGGGTTAAGTATCTTATATTTCCATGTCCGTGTGAGAGCTACAGTTGGTAATCCACAAACGGATGTGAATTCTGAGTTTGGAGCCCGAAGAACGGTCGAAGAACGCGAAGGAAGGTCGAAGGAGAAAGAAGCAAGCATACACTTCTTTCCCGAGATGGAGCGTGGCCATCTCGGGGCAGAAGGCTTGCTGCTCCGAGATGGCCACATGAAATCTCGGGCAGAAAGCTTGCTTGGCTTCATCTTGTCCCTCTAGGTCATTTCACTTGTCCAAGTTTCCCACTCTTTTATAAACTCTTTCCCTCTCACATTTCATTCTAAGAAGAAATTCAAATCAAGTGTGCAGAAATTTTCTCTCAAAATTTTCTCATCTTCCAAACACCATAACCTCTTCATTTGAAATCCGATTTGAGTGATTTGAAGTTGAGAGTGTTCATCTTTTCATCCTCCATCTTTTCTCTGAAGGTTTTAGTTAATTTTCCTGCTGTGTTTGGTGTCTAATCATACAAAAATGGGACTGCATCTAAATCAACTAAGGTGTTGATTTTCTCTCAAAGTTTTCTTTTAAAACTTGGTCAATTGCCTTGGGTTTTCTTCTCCTACATATATTTGTATATTGTGAGTGTTTTGAACACTTTCAAAGCTAGATTGAGTTTCAATTGAAATCATACATGTTGAGTTAGGTTTTGATTTTGCCTATGTTATCACATGTTTGGGATTGTATTGTGCTAGCTTTGATTCTAGGACTAATTGATGATCTTTGATTGATTGATTGATTTTGAGAAAAATAGTTCCTCACATGTATTAGGCTCTCTCGGCCAAAATTATCACATAATACATGTGCTTATGTTCTTTTGAGCTATTCATGTGATTTGTTGAATCTATGATTAGGAATTTGCTCTAGAACTTTTCCTTAAATCTATTTGACTTTGTCATATGATTTTAGCATGTTTTTGGTTTGTGTGATTTAAACTTGATCTTGTGATTTAGTGATCATATCTTATGATTCAAGTTTAGATCTATGCATGTATCTAGGTTGTGATTATTGTTGAACATATCTTATATGATCTAGATTGTTTATACATGCATGATAGACTAGACTATATGTTATTTGTGCATTCATGCTCATGTCTAGTATTTTCCATAGGATGTGTTGATTATAGCATTCTATGTTGCGTGCTTGTTTGCATTTTGCATTCATGATCACCTAGATGCCTTGTGAGAAGGAAGTCTTGACAATAGGTGTGAGACATATGGTGTTGAGCAAGAAGTCTTCGCAAGAGGTGTGAAGCCTTGGATTGTCGAGCAAGGAAGTCTTGGCTAGAGGTGTGAAGCCTTGGATAATCAAGCAAGAAGTCTTGCCTAGAGTTAGGAGAACTCGGATAGGTGAGCAAGGAAGTCTTGACAAGAGGTGTGAAGCCTCGGATTGTTGAGCATAGGGCGGCAACTTCTAGAGTAGGATATGAGGGTAGTTTCTAGGTGAAAGGTCACTTGAGAGATTGTACTTGTCTTATCTACTAGTGGATTTTGTTTGCCGGTAGCTGCTTGCCCGTGGATGTTTCCTCTTCGGAGGTTTACCACGTTATATCTTGTGTTAACTTTTCTCTACCCCTATCTCTCTAATATTTGTATTGTGGATAGAACTCTCTGTGTATGTTGACTTCCTTTCTATAAGATAGATTATGTATGTGTTACAATTACTTGTTTGTATCACACTTTACTTGTGTTTATATATTGATTAACTGTCTGTAATTAATATGTATATTGTGATACAAGCAATCTAAAGGGACAAACTTTTGTTTGTTTCTAAGGGAGTTGAAAAAGGTGTCTAACCTATTCACCCCTTCCCCCCTTGGTTAGCCTTGAACATTTAACCATGATTGTATTTTCAATTGGTATCAGAGCAGGACACTAGATTGCACTTAGTGTGAGTCCGGGGTGATACTTTCACGGTTTTTGCAAGGTGTTTGAAGTCATGGGTTTACAAGATGATGTAATGGCGGAAGGAGCCTCAAATACTAGGCCTCCATTACTTCGTGACACTAACTATGGGTATTGGAAGTTGAGGATGAAAGCCTACATCCGCTCTATGGATGAAAGGGCATGAATGGTAGTGGAAGAAGGTTATAGTCCTCCTACCAAGATTTTAGAGGATTGAACCATGATACTCAAGCCAATGAGTGAATGGACAACGAATGAGTTTAAGGTTGCTAAATGGCACCATCGTGCTATGAATGCCATCTTTAGAGGAGGTGATGGATATCAATTCTCCTATATTTAAAATCTTGAATCCGTAAAGGAAGCTTGGAATAATCTCCAAGTTACTAATGAAGGAACCTTAGTGATAAAGATATCGAGACTTCAAATGTTGGCATCACAATTTGAAAGTTTAAGTATGGGTGAGGATGAAAAGTTTGAAGACTTCCAATTCCGGCTTCTTAACATAGCTAACCAAAGTCAAGCACTTGGAGTACCTATCTCAAAAGAGCATTTAAATTGGAAAATCCTTAGGTCTCTACCTAAGAGATTCAGATCAAAGGTGACGGCCATTGAGGAAAGCAAAGATGTGGATAGTATGAATATTGTTGAAGTGTTTGGGTCTTTCCAAACTTATGAGATGTGCTTGAAGCCAAAGATCAAGAGTAAGGGAATCGCTCTCAATGCTATAGAGGAGGAGAGTGATGATGAAAATGAAGAAATGGCACTCATGTTTAGAAGGTTCAAGAAGTTTCTAACAAAGAATGCCAAGCCTAAAGGCAAGACTTCTAAGGAAAAAGGAGTCAAGAGAACATCATCTCCAAGGATTGTGAAGAATAGTCAAGCCATGAACAAGAAAGAGGTTTAATGCTATAATTGTCAAGGTTTTGGTCACTTTGCTAGTGAGTGCACCAATAAGCCATCTAAGAAAGAAAAGAAAGGTAAAGTGTTGGTGGCTACTTGGAGTGATGATAATTCTAGTGACAATGAGAGCTCTAGTAGTGAGTCTTCAAGTGATGAAGAGTTGGTGAGCAACTTTGTAGCTCTAACGGCTTCTCATTCTCCACTAGATGTTAGTAGTACAATATCTTTGAACAAGAACCTTGATACAAATCATGTTGGAAGCTCTAGTTCTATTCCTACTAATGTTGAGTTGTTGAAAATGATAGAAAAGTTTGAAGAAGATAGAGACAATGCTCAAAGAGAAGTAGTTGAAAAAGATGATTTGATCTAGAAACAACTAGATGAGTTTGTAGTTGTTACTCGTAGACTTCTTGGTGAGAAAGGTGATATTATGAAGAAGTTTAGAGAACTTGAAATGATAAACCTTGAGAAGGATAATGTGATATCTTCTTTGAAGAAGAGAGAACAAGAATCGAAGGAATAGATAGACACGGCTAAGGAGGCTATCAAGGACTTATTGAATGATTCGGTTAATGTGTCTAGTGTTAGGAAATTTTGTTAACTCTTATAGTGGTGAAGACGACTTGGTAGTTGAAGAGGAGCTCTTGGAAGCACCACTTCCTACATACTTTGATGAAGTCGTGATTGATAAGAAACCACACAAGAAGAGAAGATCAAAAGCCAATAAGAAGTTGGCGAACAAGGTATCTTTGCAAACTCCTAGTGAAGCTAGTTCAACTCCAAAAGGTATAATCTCATCTTTTATTCCAATTTGTCATTATTGCAACACAATAGGTCACATTAAGCCTATGTGTTATAAATATATTGAAAAATGCAAATTAGGAAATGAATCTAGGGATACGGAGATTAAACTTCAACTTGAACATGCTAAGGCCTTGAAAGTTAAAAAACATGATAATATTGCTAAGCATGAGAAAAAGTTGTGGAGTAGAAAGAATTATAATCTTGTTCAACTTGACAAAGCCTGTGTTCAAAATGTTAAGGAAGAGTGTGTTAATGATATTCTTGTAAATCAAGTCATTGAAGGACTTTACTCTAGATTTAACATTGTTGTCAAGGATGATATTGGAAATGTTTGTGTAGGTACACCCAAGAACAAGTGGTTCAAGGGTGAGTGCTCTTATCACTAAAATAAGAAGCACATGTGAGATAACTTTGAGGCTATATATCTATTGTGTTGAGAATTCTTGCTTACTAGCTTTGAATACTCCATGTATTGATATGAACTTGGTTATCTCATATCTTGATTGTTATGATGGTCAAAATTAGTTGATTAACTTTGAAGAAGTTTGAAAGTTCCCTAATAAACGCGTGTGTCTATAACCTAGAGGGGGGGGGGGGGGTGAATAGGTTTTCTTGATTAGTCAATATTCAAAATTCACCCAATAAAACAAACATACAACATCAAGTGTAAAGTGCGGAAATATAAACAACACAAGATGTATATGTGGAAACACTCCAAATGGGAAAAAACAACGGGTTGTTAAGTGGGCACACTCGGTCATAGAAATCCACTATATGAATAAAAGGTTACACCCTCAAGTGATACTCGGACTCTCACTCTCGACAACCTCAGGCTATGGACACCGCCACTCACCACTCTTGGTTCAATCCCTAGTGATATCCCCTGATCCACTACTCTTGGCGTGAGCACCTCCTACTCTACCCCTTGGTCCTTTTACAGTGGATACCCGACCAATTGCTTGCCAACCTACCCTTGGTTACAAGGCTTCTCTTGCTTGTGTAACTTCACACCGAAGCACAAGACTTTGACTCAATGAAGAGTATATGGTCGAAGTTTATATATGACACTATGCTCAAATGCAATCATGTGTAAGACCAAACACAAAATGCTTAACTAGATGTAGATAATGCAATTAAACATCCTAGTTATCAAACAATGGCTACATGCCCATACCAAGGACTCAATTAGATGTGTAGATAAAATCTAACAACCTAATTGTCAACAAAATTCCAATCAAAACAAGTTGTCACAACAAATAATCAAGGGCAATTTTACAATCAAGAAATGCAATCAATGAGGCATACACATAAATGTTCATAAACTAGACTAGATGCATAAAGTCAACCTAATCATCAATTATGTATACATGAACATTCATGGATTAGTTATTTAGGCATAAATGACCTAATAATGCAAACTATCACAATGCAAACCCAAACATGTCAAAATTTCAATAAATATGCAATTAATATGAAGAAATGCTAATTTAAGCAATAAATGACATGTCTTGGTAAGTTAGAACAGTAATGAACAATAATGGTGGTTCTACTTACCAATCAATGAAAACTCATGCTTGGAATGATGCTTGAATGCAAGATGAAGATGAGTTTTCGGTTTAGAGAGTCAAATAACAAAGCTTGAAGCTTTCTCTCTCTAATGGAGGTTCTCTCACTCAAAAGATGGGTGGAAGAAAAAGAGAACATATATAAAGAAGCCCTACACAAAACGGCATCGTTTTGGTCTTGGGAGACAAAGTCCCGCATGACCATTATGCATGCCATGGCCTAGGCAAGTATCCAGAACGCGGTCTGTGCAGCAAGGCATGGCTGGACATTACCGCTGCCTAGGTCGCTGGCTATGCATGGCACCAACAGCGGTCTAAGCCGCGGTACAAGCCAGACAGCACAACAGCTCGAGCTTCGAGCGACCCAAAACATGACCAAACAACATCCAAACCTTTTGTATAATATACCGTTGGAAAGGTATGAAATTCTAATTTCTAATCCAATTTAAAAAACATGATTTGGATGTCTTTAGAAAACGTTATGGTAATTTTAGTGACAAAAGGTCAAAAACGGACAACAACAGAGATGCCCTGTTTTTGTGGTCACTTTGGGGATTTCAAAACCAATCCAAACAGTCATAAAATATTACGAATAATATACCGTTGGAAAGGTATGGGTGTCTAGTTCGTAAAAAAAAATTTAAAACTCATTTTAAATCACTTAATAAAAAGATATGGTCACAAGACCATACAAAGATCAGTTTTGAAAAACATTAAATCATTGAAATTCACTCTTTTGAAACTAGACACCTTACTCCATATCACCAAACCAAGAGAAGAATGAGACTATCTCATATGGTCACTTAACATGCTAAAACAAGCACACCATTGTGCAAGCGAGAACACAAAACAATACCACACTTAAATCTACAAATGAAGTGCAAGTGTGATTGTGAAGAGATGCACACATATAAACAATATCAACACAAATGCAAGATCAACAAAGCATGCATGAAGTGTGTTTGTGCACCTAAACTCTTCAAGAGGCAAATTCAAGGGAATATACCTTTTGCTCTTGAAGTCATGGAGATGCTTGGAAGCTTGCCAATGAGGTCCTAAGCTACCCATTATACAATCATCCCCAATGTAGTTTAGTTTGCCATGAAATAAGCCAATCAAAAAATTGAGGTCCTTACAAAGTTCTTCTGTTATATGTGTTGATTGGGTTAAGATATTATGCTTTTTATACTCTTGTTGTGAAACATTATCAACTTGATGTCATGAGGACATTCAAGGAAAGAGTGCTCATAAAAAGGGCGGAAGTATGATATTTGGTGAATATAATGTGCAAAAAGGTATCTCTATACTCTAATGCATGTTCTCTTAGATATTCATCCTTTGACTCAATTATTGACATACATCTCATAGCATGTCATATTAGAGAATTTTGTATAGCATACATATGGTTCTCATTGACATTTGCTATTTTAGGATCTAATAGTGATATTGTTCACATTGATCTTAACTTTGATGATTGTTTGTGTATGGTATATTGACTGGCATTACTTTTAAAATATGAGCTTCATATTCTTTGTAAGCTACTCATTAGAGAAGTAATGATCTTGAATAAGTTTCTACTTATTGCTCTTAGATTATGTGCTTATGAGCCATAAAATCTTTGTTTTCTAAAAATTGCACCTTACTTCTCTTATATGTTTTGCTAGTAGGTTGAGTTTACTAATATGTAAACATTGGATACACCTTTGAAGTTTTTGTGCTTAAGTACATTTAAAATGACCTATGGTTAGTATCCATTTTGCTTCGGCAATTACATAGAACTCAATGAGCACATTCATGAAAAGGGCTACACACATTGGTTGTGAAAGCTACCCAATGTTGGAAAGAGCTACACCATTGTGGTGAGTGAAAACCGTCATAAAGTGAATTTTGTTTATGTAAAAAAAATGGAAAAATCAAAGAAGTGTTGAAAGGAATTCATAAAAAAATCTTTGATTCAAAGCCTAAAAAGAAAAGGAGGAAGGCTTAAAAAGAAGTTTAGCTGAAAATCAAATGAGCTCGGGTTGAAAAATAGAAATGGGATGACAAGCCACTTGCACACACACGCTCATATGTTGAAATCTATTCTCTTAAAAGCAAAAAAATCCGGATGATAATCTGTTTGACTTTTTATGGGAAAAGCTTAAGATGAATAGTTATTGGAAATTGTTTGCATGTTGATTATCAAACTACTTCTTGATATATATTTGAAGCATATCTCTCACACACACACTTTGTTTATGAGTATGATGATATCTTTGCAATTGTTAAAGAATTATGAGAGAACTTGAAAAATCTTTGTGTATCTCTCTTAGCATATAAGCTTATTTTGATGATATTTCTTCAAATTGCTTTAATGTGTGATTGTGTGAACATCTTTGTGAACCTTATGCTATCATGAATCTTAGTTATAGCATTTATCAAGGGGGAGCATTGTATGCTAGACATTGTTCTCTTTTATGATATGTTCACATACTTCATTTTGTTACATGTTGGCATATTTTGACTTAGTGATACTTGTAAGATATTACTCACTATCTTTGTCTTGCATGATGATTCATTCTTAAGTCATGTGTCATTGTGTTTATATATTTATGACTAATATGTTTGTTTTGTCTTTCACTCACTTTTGTTGTATGTATATAGCATAATATTTCACAAGAACAAATGAGAAGAACTAAAGTTACCGGAAGTGGAAATCAATCGAATCCCTGTGAAAGCCAAGTCTACCTCTAAGGGATCCAAAGTTTCAAGGTCAAAGGATTTAGGGATCTTTGCAACTAAAAATATATTTCAAGAGAGAGTCATTGACTTAGGTAAATGTAAAGATTCTTATGTTCTTAAATGCATTAAGGATAGAAATTGGGAATCTTGGGTAAGCATCCTAGGAATAGTGACCGACACTATTGTTAGAGAATTTTATCATGAATATAGAGAGAGTACCACCTTATTGGATGCTTTGATGGAGATTAGGGGTGTTGTGTTTAGAGTTAACCCGGTAAACATTCACAAGTTTCTTGGGCTATCTAGTGATATTGATTCAAACTTTCTAGATGTTGATATCATTGAGAATCTTAATATCATGGGTACAACTCTATGTGGCAATGCTTCTTTTGAGTTGAAAGGTAGAGCATATATTAGTCAACATGAGTTAACTAAGGCAAGTGCATTTTGGCATCTTTTTGTTTGCACAGATATTATTGGATCTTTGAATTCAACCGAGTTGAATAAAGACAAGATCAAAATAGTATATGCCTTGGTGGCTAATCAACCTATAAACCTTGGGGATTTACTTATGTTTTATTTGGATAATGCGACTTTCTCAACTATAGGAGATATGAAGCTTGCATTATCGGGGTTTATAACTTCTTTATGTTTAGCTCATGGTTTTCAAAGTAGTGGAGATGATATGTTGGTACAATCCTTGGAAAAGTATAGTGATAAACATGTGTCATACATGTCATAAAAGAATAAGGGTAAGACATGTGATACTTTTGGTCTATTTAGTAGTTAAAAAGTTGATTGTCAAGAGACTAGCATAAACATTCTTCCGGATTGGGCTTTACATTTGAAGAAGAAGGTTGATGAGCTTAGTGCTATAGTTGAAAAACAAGATGCTAGAATAAAAGAGTTGGAGGAGTGTATTGCATCAAGTTCAAGACCATCTCTCAAGCATTTTGTTAGGTCAACTACACTCACATCTTTCTTTGGTGGATCTAGTAGCTAGTATTTGAGTCTCATGGTATGTTTCTTACCTTTTGGCATCATTTCAGGTCAAAAAGGGGGAGAAATAGTTTTTAAGAGTTGCTAGTTACTTAGTTTCCTTTTTATGTTGTTTTTGTGAACTTTTGAACTTTCAATGGCATGTAATAATTAGTCTTAAGATTTGGTTAAGAACTCTTATATTTGGCATATATTGAAGGGGAGATACATGTATTTGTGGACTTAATTGTATATTCGTATCCATATTATATGTTGCCATTTGTTGTTTTTCTCTTGTATATGCATTGTGCTTTGAGATGATTTGAGGTTGCTTCAAGAGAAGATCAAGATGAAGTTCAAGAGTTGATGAAGATTAGTTATAGGAATCTTACTCATTGTAATGTTTGGGAGTGATTTTGTGACCTATCTTCATTTTTATATTTGTAGTAAATGTATAGGTGTTTTGACATGGAATTTGCCAAAGGGGGAGATTGTTAGCTTTTAGTTTGTGTTGGCATTAATTCCATATCAAAACGATGTTTACTTGTAATGATTTAGTTGTTTAGATTCATGATGATTCAAGCTTCAAGGAAGAAGAAACAACAAGTCAAAGCAAGTTCTAAGTCTTCAAAGAGAAAGGATGCAATGTGGTTCTACAAAGGTATACTAAGACCGTATCTTTCTCTTACAAGGCTTAGGCACACACACACACATATCATACATTTGTGTCCCTGTATAGTTGTGCACCATTATAGGCACACACAGACATATCATACATTTGTGTCCCTGCATCATTATGCCCTATTATAGGCACACAATTACAATTCATTCATATGTGTCCTTGCATCGTTGTGCACCATGTATAACACATTCACATACTTTAAGATGAATGATCATGCATTGGTTTGGAAATAACATGTTTTGGAATATGCATGATTGGAAACTATCTCTATGTAGTTTGCATTCTAGTATGAATTATGTTTGTATAACATGGATATTGAACTTAGATTTAGTCTTAAATCATTCTTGATTGATTTACGGTCATTTCGGTCACTCATACTATTGATTTCAAGTTCTAAGTCAAAAGATACTAGACTTTCAACTCATGTTTCATACATTATCTTCGTCTTCATATATTGAGTCGAATTATTATTTTCTAGGTTGAGTATCTTATATTTCCATGTCCTTGTGAGAGTTATGGTATGTAATCCTCAAACGGATTCAAATTCCGAGTTTGGAGGCCGGAGAACGGTCAAAGAACGCGAAGGAAGGTCGATGAAGAAAGAAGCAAGCATACACTTCTTTCCCGAGATGGCGCGTGGCCATCTCGGGGCAGAAGGCTTGCTGCCCCAAGATGCCCACGTGCCATCTCGAGCAGCAAGGTTGCTTGGCTTCATCTTGCCCCTCTTGGTCATTTCATTCGTCCAAGTTTCCCACTCCTTTATAAACTCTTTCCCTCTCACATTTCATTCTAAGAAGAAATTCAAATCAAGTGTGCAAAAATATTCTCTCTAAATTTTCTCACCTTCCAAACACCATAACTTATTCATTTGAACTCTGATTTGAGTGATTCGAAGTTGAGAGTGTTCATCTATTCATCCTCCATCTTTTCTTTGAAAGTTTGAGTTAATATTTCTGCTTTTTTTGGTGTCTAATCATACAAAAACGGGACTGCACCTAAATCAACTAAGGTATTGATTTTTTCTCAAAGTTTTCTTTTAAAACTTGGTCAATTGCCTTCAGTTTTCTTCTTCTACATATATTTTTATATTGTGAGTGTTTTGATTTGTGTTTCGAACACTTTCAAAGCTAGATTGATTTTCAATTGAAATCATACATGTTGAGTTAGGTTTTGATTTTGCCTGTGTTATCACATGTTTGGGATTGTATTGTGCTAGCTTTGATTCTAGGACTAATTGATGATATTTGATTGATTGATTTTGAGAAAAATAGTTCCTCACATGTATTAGGCTCTCTTGGCCAAAATTCTCACATAATACATGTGCTTATGTTCTTTTGAGCTATTCATGTGATTTGTTGAATCTATGATTAGGAATTTGCTCTAGAACTTTTCCTTAAATCTATTTGACTTTGTCATATGATTTTAGCATGTTTTTGGTTTGTGTGATTTAAACTTGATCTTGTGATTTAGTGATCATGTCTTATAATTCAAGGTTAGATCTATACATGTATCTAGGTTGTGATTATTGTTGAACATATCTTATATGATCTAGATTGTTTATACATGCATGATAGACTAGACTATATGTGATTTGTGCATTCATGCTCATGTCTAGTATTTTTCATAGGATGTGTTGATCATAGCATTCTATGTTGCGTGCTTGTTTGCATTTTGCATTCATGATCACCTAGATGCCTTGTGAGAAGGAAATCTTGACAATAGGTGTTAGACCTATGGTGTTGAGCAAGAAGTCTTGGCAAGAGGTGTGAAGCCTTGGATTGTCGAGCAAGGAAGTCTTGGCTAGAGGTGTGAAGCCTTGGATAGTCAAGCAAGAAGTCTTGCCTAGAGTTGGGAGAACTCGGATAGGTGAGCAAGGAAGTCTTGACTAGATTTGTGAGGACTTAGTTGAGCAAGAAGTCTTGCCTTGGGTCATGAGGATCCGGATAAGGTGAGCAAGGAAGTCTTGACAAAAGGTTTGAAGCCTCAGATTGTTGAGCATAGGGCGGCAACTTCTAGAGTAAGATAGGAGGGTAGTTTCTAGGTGAAGATGTCACTTGAGAGATTGTACTTGTCTTATCTACTAGTGGGTTTTGTTTGCCGGTGGCTGCTAGCCTGTGGATGTTTCCTCTTCGGAGGTTTACCACGTTATATCTTGTGTTAATTTTTCTCTATCCGTATCTCTCTAATATTTGTATTGTCGATAGAGCTCTCTATGACTTCCTTTCTATAAAATAGATTGTGTATGTGTTACAATTACTTGTTTGTATCACACTTTACTTGTGTTTATATATTGATTAATTATCTTTAATTAATATATATATATATTGTGATACAAGCAATCTAGAGGGACAAACTTTTGTTTGTTTCTAAGGGAGTCGAAAAAGGTGTCTAATTTATTCGTGATTGTATTTTCAAATACTGCAGGTTCCATAAGGAAAACAATCTTGAAACTTCTAAGTGCTACCAGTTGAGGGATTATATCGAGAAGCTAATTAGAGAAGGGTAACTTAAGGATATGATCCTCACGAGTGGAGATGATAGGGTAAGAATGCCATGATGGATTAGCGATATAAAAGCAAGATGAGTTCGAAAAGGGATCCAGATAATGGACAATCAACACTATCTTTGGCGGGCTATACACTGGGAATAATATCTGGGAATGAATTCCAAAAGTTATTGAAGCCATAGATGGCAAGAGAAACCTAGATGTAAATCTATTAGGACCCGATCAAAAAAAGCTCAAACAAGGTTGGGACCCTATAGTTTTCACCGAAGCAGAAGCGCACACGTCAAAAGTCAGTCCAGTATTAGTCCGTATAGGCCATAGTTAAGTAAGAAGGGTTCTCATTGATAGTGGAAGCTCAACAAACATTCTTAGTGTGTAAGTGTTTGACCAGATTGGGCTTCAAAGAAGAGATCTTCAACCACTTAAAGTCCCGCTTAGAAGCATTGGAGGAGTGGAGGTGAGATCACTCGGGATTGTAAAGCTGCCTGTAGAGATTGGAAGCTCTCCTTGCACCATAACAGTGTTACTAAATTTTAAGGTTATGATCGTAGAAAATTAGCCGTACAACGCCTTGCTATGCCGACCCTTCTTGAACAAGACAAAAGCTATGACCGCCACTTACTCGTTTATGGTTAAAATCCCGACAAAAGCGAGAGTGAGAGTCATGAAAAGCTTGTAAGAGTGGGCACGAAAGGCTAATCTAGCCATATACAGGGAGAAAGTAGAGTCGGGAGTAATTCAAATGTATACTCTCGAGGAGTGTGAAAGCCAAAAGATCGACGACATGAAAATTGAAGTAGAAAATCTGACCTAAAGAGACGCCTCTGGAATATGGGAAAAGCTAGGAAGATGAACCAACTATAGAGGTCACCAATGATGACAACAGTCTCAAAAGGACTGTAAGGCTCAAGGCTCGGCTAACAGAGTAGCTGCAGAATGAGATAGCTAGACTGTTAAGAGAATTTAAAGATATATTCGCATGGAAACATGAGGATATGCCAGGAATTGACCCAAAAATAATTTCACACAGCTTGGCCGTTTACCCCGACCGCAAGCTAGTTGTCCAGAAGAGGAGACGATTTAACACAGAGAGAAGTAAAATGATCAAAGAGGAAGTAGAGAAGTTATTGACAGCAGGATCAATAAGGGAGGTAAGATACCTTGAATTGGTGGCCAATGTGGTATTGATCAGAAAGAAGAATGGCCAATGGAGGATGTGCATGGAATTCACAGACCTCAACAAATTGTGTCTGAAGGATAGTTTCCCCCTCCCTCGCATTGATTAGTTAGTGGATGCAATGGCCGGTCATAAATTATTGTGCTTCATGGATGCATGCTCGGGATATAACCAGATCTTGATGTTTGAACTTGACGAGGATAAAATGTCCTTTACTACTGGCCAGGGTTTGTATGGCTACAAAATCATGCCCTTTGGGCTTAAAAGTGCAGGAGCAACCTACCAGAGATCAGTGAACAAGATGTTCACCCGACAGATTGGAAGAAACATGGAAGTATATGTGGACGCTATACTGACCAAAAGCATAACATCGAAAGAGCATGTAGCAGACCTCAGGGAAACGTTTGGATTGCAGCTAAAGTATGACATGAAGCTCAATCAAAAACGTTTGTTTCTATAGTGCCCTCGGAGAGATTCTTAGGCTTCCAAGTCCATGAGAGAGGGATAAAAGTGAATCCAGAAAAAAGAAAAGCAATATAGGAGATGAGGTCCCTGAGGACATTGAAGGAAATTCAAAGACTAACAGGTGCCTAGCGATTCTGAACCGATTCATCAGCAAGTCAACTGATAAGTGTCTTCCCTTTTTCAAAGCAATCAAGAAAGGGAAGAGGGTAGAATGGAGCACCGAATGCATTCAAGCATTTAAAAAGATAAAGGGATATCTGGAAAGAACTCCAGTACTGTCCAAACCCCTTGAAAGAGAAGTAATCTACTTATACCTGTAGTTGGATGAAGGGGTACAGAAACCAATGTATTATACCAATAATGCATTATTACTAGTGGATACATGGTACTGTCCAACGGAGCAAATGACACTGGCCTTGGTAACTGTAGCCAGGAAGCTAATGCAGTATTTCCAAGCCCACAGGATCGAGGTCTACACTAACTATTAGAGTCTGCACCACCATAGGAGTAGATGAGCTAGAAATATTAAGTGACTCGTAGGTGGTTGTGAACCAAATATTGGATTAATATCAAGCAAAAGATGGCAACATGGTTGCATATTTGGGGGTAGCCAAAGTATTACTAAGGAGATTCAAGACATACAAAATCACCCAGATCCTTAGGGAGAGGAATGAAAAAGTAGACGCTCTATCAAAATTGGCATCAGTCACCATCGGTGTGCAACCAAAGACAATACCAGTTGCTCACCTCAAAAGTTCAAGCATCGAGGACCAAGAAAAGGTGTAGGAAGTGGAAGTGGTTGAAGTAGGTCAAATCACATGGATTACTTCGATCATGGAATACCTGGAAAAGGGAATGCTTCACCACAAAAGCAACTGTAGCAAAATGCCTTAGGTACAAAGCTACAGGGTATTCAATGGTCAGGGGGAAGGAGCTGTACAGGAGAGGATTCATGAAATCCATGCAGAAATGTGTCTACCCTAAGAAAGGCAGACGGATATTAGAAAGCATCAATGGGGGAGGTTGTGGAAATCACTTAGAAGGTAGAAGCTTTTCATACAAAACTATCGGACAAGGCTTCTATTGGCCAACCCTATTTCAAGACACTCAGACTGTCGCTGAACAATGTGTGGCTTGTCAAAGGGAAGCCAACGACATAAAAAAGCATCCTGAACAATTAAGGAGCTTGTCATCACCTTGGCCATTTGCTATGTGGGGGTTGGATCTGATCGGTCCAATGCCAGCTGGAACCAAAGGTTGAGCGATGTACGAAATCATGGCTGTAGATTACTTCACCAAATGGGTTGAGGTGGAGGCGTCGATATATATAATCGAAACCAATACGATGAGTTTCATCAAGAAGAACATTATCTACTTGTTTGGAATCCCATACACAATAATTAAGGACAACGAAACCGAATTTGATAGTGATAATTTCAGGAATATGTGTCATGACTTCGGCATAAGGAGTTATTATGCAACACTAGCTCACCCACAGACCAATGGTTTAACTGAAGTAGTGAACGAGATAATCAAGCACACCCTAAAGGTGAAACTAAATGCCAAAAAAAAGAAGCTAGGTGGATAAGCTCCACGAGGTTTTGTGGGCATATCGGACAACATAAAGGACCTCGATAGGGGAGACTCATTGGCATTCGGGGCAGAGGTAGTAATCTCGATCTAGGTCATTCATAACTCACCCAGGGTGTATCTCTTCCACCTCGAGTTGAACGCTAAGATGATGAGACAGAATCTAGATGAGTTAGAAGAAAGAAGAGACATGTCGAGAATCAGGACCGCAGCTAACCACCAAGGGTTACTAGATACTACAACTCGCACGTCCGAAATAGAAGACTCCAACTTGAAGACCGAGTTCTAAAAAGGGTGTCACCCAATACAAGAAATAAGTTAGATGGAACCCTAGTGGACAAATTGGAAGGCCCGTACAAGGTGGTTGGGTTGGCAGGACACGGGGCTTACCGTCTTGCCCGATCAAAAGGAAGCGAGTTGCATAGACCATTATTTAATAAAAGACACTTCGAGGGAACAGTTTTAAATATAAAGAACAGTGTTCAAAAACTTTGATTTCGTATTCAAAAGCAATATTAGGGCACTTAGAAACTGCTTGGTGTCATGTGAGAGTGCTCGAGAGGCCCAGTGAAGGAGCCAAAAACGTATGTCTCTAAGGCAGCGTACACTCGTCGAAACTAATTGGGTGTAATAAAGCTTTGTTAGGGTACCTTCAGGACATAAAACCTGATGGGATGCGCCATGAGTTGAACAAGGGATGAATATTCTTACTTTAAGAAACAGGTGCAATCCAAGCACCTGCTAAGTAAAATACAAGATGCCCTGTTGCAGCGAATCTTTATCAACAGAATATTGGGAGATGTCCCAATGACCTAGTTGATAGATAAAAGACAAGAGTCTATAAACTAGATACCATGTAAATGGGTCGTAAAGAACACTTCTTGACATAACAACGACATGATGGTCAGGGATTGATTATCCGATGGGTAAACCCGAGCAATTCCTCCAACCCCGCGTAAGAACTTTATAAGCTCTGCCACCCAGAGTTGCTTGGCCAAAGTTAGGATTACAAACTCAGTATTAGCTTAGGTTGATAAGATGTCGTGATCAGAGTTAAAAGGATTGCAAAAGAAGATGTAATCATAACCAGAACGACTAGCTTACATGTGGCCCGACTCATATAATTCGAGTTGATAAATAACAACAATTAGTTACAAAGTGCTTAGAAACAACAAATAAAATAAATTTCATTTCATTAAAGATATATGAGGTTACAAGATTGAGATTAAAAAAATGATAAAAAGAAAATTTCTAAACATTGGGGGTTTTAGATAGGTTTCCAGGGCACAGAATGATTCACTTAGGTCTGATCTATTAACTTTAGTTCACTCCACTGAAGAACTAAAATTAAACTCTTAAATAATGATAGAATAAGTTAATATTTCTCATTCATACCCTAGACAATCATAATGGAGATAGTGTATCCTCGTGAAGAATACCAATAATCTCCAAGAGCACATAGACCGCATATAGTTCTCCAAATTACCAAATTTACTCATATGACAATATTTTGAACTTGGATATTTTGTTTTGTCCAGAAGCCATATTTTATTAGACTCTATTGAAAACTGAACGTTAAGATTTAATATGAAATACCTCAAAACATCCATATGATGATCTTCTACTCTCATTTAATAAATGGAGCTACGATGTCAATATCTATAAATGAAGTCATCTATCGATTAACAAATGAATACCACCAAACTATCGAGGATAGACCATGCTATATAATCATACTCATTGATAGCTCAAATGATAACACTTGCAACCATAAGTTCATCATTTATCTCAGGATTGAGATAGACTCTCCGATTGTCTTCAAATGAAAACTTTTATCCATTGACGGTTCTAGATAAAGTATTTCATTTTGATCCTATTCAATGCACCCAGTGCACTAGATTCTTTTACCCAAAGACACCACACTTTGATGATTTTAGAATCATTATATCACATTTGATCCCACTCAAATGCTAGCAAAAGAATCTACAACTTTAACAAGGTAAAGACGCATAACCTTTATCTTAAGTTGTGAATGTTATTTATGACTGACTAAAGAATTGTGTCTACCTCATACATATCTAGATGTACGAACAATTCTTCTTTTCTCATAGTTTTGTGACCTTATGACTATTTACTTTTAACAATTATAATAATTAAACTATAAATGCTATGAGATTTGTTAAACTAGAAATCACTTTTATTAATATGAAAAGAATTTCAAATAAATTATTACACTCTTACTGTCGAGCATAATCCCAATAGTGTAGGTGCATCATGTACTAAGGAACTACTGATGGATGAGGAGAGAAGAATAAGAAACTATTTCTTTCAAGTGAACCCAACTAGAACAGTTCTAGTAATATTTTTTTGTGTGACCAGTACGCATAATGCACATCCTACACCAATATACCATATTTGGTTTCTTCTCTCTTTGATATACGTTGCACACTTTTTAATATGTATCAGGTACACACCAAAGCAAAAACACCCCTGCACACACTGATGTGTTTTTGCGTTGATGTCATTTTTTTTCGTGTGTCTTGTGTTATGTTTCTCTTTTAATTGATTAACGCACACAATTTGCATCTCATGCAAAAACAAGTATATATATATTATCTGTTGATTGTTTTATCTTATATTAAATATATAAGACATATATATCATATATATATTTATATTTATATTTTGATAAAACTAATAGATTTCAACCTTTTAAGATATCTCATATCTTTAAAAATATTAATCATTTTTTTTAATTCAAACTCTTTAAATTCAAAATTAAATACGTAATTTAATAAAAAAAAAATCAAATTATCTTATCTTTAAAAATTAAATATCAATCAACACCCTCCAACTAATGATTAATCACACAATTAAATAATCCAATTATTTAATTAACATAATCATTATCATTATTTAATTAAATAATCTCAATATTCAATTAATTCCCAAATAAATACGTGTAACTTTCGTAACACAATTAATTGGACAATTCAATCAATTAACCGTGACCTCTGTTACCTAAATTGATCGGGCTAGCAAGGGGACCTAATCGACCAACAGTACTTTGAGTTCCAATAATTCTAGGAATCATTAATTAAACTCTTTTATTAATATTTCTTGATTATTAACTCTAGTTTTATTCCACTAAAAACCTGAAGCTGCACTATCTCTATCGTAGACGCTTTTACATAGACCGATACAACTCGGTGTCCACTGATATAGCTATTACCTATGGTGTGATCCTCTACAGTAGTTCATAATTAGAGTTAGGTCTTAATATTCGTTATACCTCTATAATTACATATATCCTTTAAGTACTGTTGATTCTCTAACGGAAAATAAATTATATTTCCTCACGGAATTAGAAGAGCGATCATATTGTCCAAGTCCCAAATCAACCCTTAAGGGAACTACCCTCTACTTCTCAACTGTAGATGCTTTTACACAGACCGATACAACTCTGTGTCCATCGATATAGCTATTGCATATGGTGTGATCCTCCACAGTAGTTCATAATTAGAGCTGGGTCATAATGTCGTTATACCCCTCTAATCACATATATCCATTAAGTACCATTGATTCTCTAATGGACAATAAATCATATTTCCTTACAAAATTAGGAGAGCGCTCATATTTTCCAACCCCGAATCAACAATTAAGGGAACTACCATCTACTTCTCACAAGAATGAGTGGATTTCACTATTGTGTACAAACCTTCCCAGCCACAAGCCAAACCGCAATCCCAACATACGGAGTATATTGATCAGGAAATGCATCTGACCTCACCCATGGTATATCAAAGACTACGATCTAACCAGAAAGAGCCAATAGGACACTCAGGATGAAGATCACCCACATATAGTCATCATTAGTTGATATATATGAATCTCATCGGTAAACGGATATTGGTGAGAGATTCATATAGATCATGACCCAGTCCTATATGATCCCATCATACAAGGTGCCTCCATTCCCCGTATCTCATATGAATGATTCAGGATAGCATCACCGTACTTTACGGAATGGACCGCAACTATAGATTAACCATAAATAAAGTACCTAACTTTATTTGCTATCTATGGACTCTTTAGATTGCACGTCTTTTACTGTATCCATCCATATATGACACTCATATACACAGTTCGAGATTACATCCAATAATCTAGGATGTTAAATATATGCACAAGTTATAAAATAAATAGCACAACTAGAATGAATTGGCATTTTCTTTAATTTTTTTCATAAATCCATTTACAAATTACATCTTTAGGGAATAAACCCCAACAATCTCCCACTTGCACTAAAGCATGTGAGGTATGTTTCGTAACCCTAGACCATCTAGGTGACCCGTAAACACTTTACCGGTAAGGTCTTCGTAAATGGATCAGCATGATTGTCTTGTGATGCAATCTTGGTGACGATCACATCTCCTTTCTGCACTATCTCTCTAATGAGATGATACATTCTCTCTATATGCTTCCCTCTAGTTGAACACATAAATGTGAATAAACAATCAAGCTAAGAATCAAATAAATAAAGAGCAAACAGGGCACAATATTTTACATGGTAAAACCCCTAGACGGGGAAACGTCCACGGGTGTTGGCGATGGCAAGGAGAAATTCACTAAAAATAAAGTTAATTACACACACAATCTCTCTTACACAATTGTATGCTTAATTGGTGTTCACTCCTGTATTGGTGTTTATTAGGGCTTATTTATACATGCATAGAACCCTAATTTTAGATATACAAGTAAGGGAAATTCCTTTAATTAGATAAAACTCTAACTTATTGGAGTCGTGTTATCCTTCTTTCTTGTTTCTCGTTGATTGTGTTTCGATTGTATTATATATCTTGCATAATCTAGACTTCGATATCTATAAGGAAATTTACTTCCTCATTAAAGTATACTTCTAGACACCTTATTTAAGTAGGGCTCACTCTTTGTGTGTTTGAGTTGTAACTTTAATAAATCTGAGTGTTGTCCACGTGTCACACAACCGACCGCTTGTTAAACTCGACCAGATTTAATTCCTCTATCGGCAGTTTTACCCGATCATAGCCTTTCCCCCGACCATCATCACATTCCTGATCGGGTCTTCTTATCTGGTTGTCTACGTTTTCTTGGTCGGTGTGTTTGATGGGTTTTCTTTGGTCAACTTTGGTTTGTACAATCTTGTTGACGTTTTGTGATATGGCACCTCCAACTCTTGTCTTATGCCAATGTGTCATATCTGTAGGGAAAATAAATAAAAAATTTTGCTTTTAATAAGAAGAACCTTAACCCTAGATTAATTGATGTTTATAAAAAGTATCGTACTTTTTTTATTTTATTTCGTGACAATTGAACTACCGTCGAATTGAATCCATAAGATCTTCAAATCCAATCACGAACGTGAATCACCTAGGAGTGTGGGCTTCCTTTCTTTAAATTGTATTTCTGAGGATGGAAACAAACAAAATCTTCTTCTTTGTTAGTCACAATAATCTTCCAAGAGAAAAACCAAGAACGTCCGGTCACTTTTGAATTATAAATCAATTTAATTCAAATCCAATCACGAACGTGAATCACCTAGGAGTGTGGGCTCCCTTTCTTTAAATTGTATATCTAAGGATGGAAACAAACAAAATCTTCTTCTTTGTTAGTCACAATAATCTTCCAAGAGAAAAACCAAGAACGTCAGGTCACTTTTGAATTATAAATCAATTTAATCGAAACTCACGTGAACCTTGATTCGATGTTGCACACAAAACCCTTTTGATGCAAAGGATACTAGTTTACTATCGAAAACAAAAACGTTCCCCTTTTTCTCCTCTTGGCCGAATTCACACTATCTCTATGAGTTTGTCGAATTTTGTCCAGAGTAAAAAACAAAATTTTCTCCCTCAAGATTCTCTCTTGCTAGGCCAAATTCTCTTATTGAAAATTGCTTAGCATGGCCGAAATTCCTCTCATAGAAAAACTTAGGCTGGCCAAAATTAACTTACATTTATATATATATATATATATATATATATATATATATAGGATCATAATCCTCTCCTGAGAAGGATTTACTTGGTTGGCAAGAATCATTTCCTTAGGTGGATTTATCTGGTAGTTAAGAATCCTTATCTAAAAGGAATTCTATCCTATTATATATATATGTATATGGGCTGGCCGAAATTTCATTGAATATTTATTAGGATCACAAATCCTTTCCTAAGAAAGATTTACTTGGTAGTTAAGAATCATTTCCTTAGGTAGATTTACTTGGTGATTAAGAATCCTTTTCTGAATGAATTCTATTCTACACCATGACTCCTAATCCAACTCAATAGTGTATTTGTAACCATATTAAAGATTTCCTAATTTGATTAGACTCCTTTTATTTTTCTAATTATCAAATATAGTCTTTAATATTAATTATACTACCAACAATAATATAATTTTAGGAGACCACATCTCCTATTAGGAAAAAGATTTTGACTTTTAATTAAATAATTAATGAATCAACAAATAAATTAATATCCATTTAATTAAATAATAAAATAAAAATAATATAATTTAAGCTATTCTTAATAGCCTTGCCGCCCAACAAATGTATATAGGCCATATAATATTTTTCTTATTTTATTAAATCCATTGGACCTTAATAAAAAAAGTCCACGTGTGAACTAGACCCATTCTTACAAAAAGAAACAAGTTCACATGCCTTAATACAATTCTAGATGGACCCATAAATTGGTCCGGTAGAATATATCAAGTGATCCATACAAGTTTGTGTGGATTGAGGATCTTGGCAGACTATCTAAATTTAAGCTCTAATAGACACAACCCAATCACAATCAACAAATGATTCACTTAGGTCCAATCTATTTAATTTTAGTTCATTCCACTAAAGAACTAAAATTGAAATCTTAAATAAAGATAGAATAAGTTGATGTTACTCATTCGTACCCTAGACAACCTTATTGGAGAAAGTGTATCCTCGTGAAGAATACCTGTAATCGCCGAGAGCTCATATACCGCCTATAGCTCTCCAAGTTACCATATTTACTCATATGACCACATTTTGAACTTGGATATTTTGACTCGTCCAGAAGCCATGTTTCAATAGACACTATTGAAAACTTAACGTTAAGATTTAATATCCAATACCTCAAAACATCCATACGATGGTATTCCACTCTCATTCAATAAATGGAGCCACGATATCCATATCTATAAATGAAGTCCTCTATCGATTAACAAATGAATACCACCAAGCTATCGAGTATAGACTATGCTATATAATTGTACTCATTGATAGCTCAAATGATAAGACTTGCAACCATAAGTCCATCATTTATCTCTGGATTGAGATAGACTCTCCGATTGTCTTCAAATGAAAACTTTTATCCATTGATGATTTTTGATAAAGTATTTCATTTTGATCCTATTCAATGCACCCAATGCACTAGATTCTTTTACCCAAAGACACCGCACTTTGATGATTTTAGACTCATCATAACACATTTGATCCCACTCAAATGCTAGCAAAAGAATCTACAACTTTGACAAGATAAATGCTCCCAACCTTTTATCTTAACTTGTGAATGTTATTTAAGACTAGTTAAAGAATTGTGTCTACCTCATACATATCTAGATGTATGAATAATTCTTCTTTTCTCTTAGTCTTTTGACCTTATGATTATTTACTTTTGACAATTATAATAATTAAACTATAAATGCTATAAGATTTGTTATAATAGAAATCGTTTTATTAATGTAAAAAGATTGTCAAATACATTATTATACTCTTGCTATCGAGCATAATCCTAACAATCTCCCACTTGCTCTATAGCAAATGTGTCATATCTGTCATCCCAATGTTCTCCAGAGTCCCAGCAAAAACTCTTTTGTGGAAGCGCCTTTGTAAAGGGATCCGCTAGATTTTCTGCTGACGCGATCTTGGTAATCGTCATGTCACCCATATGCATAATTTCCCTTAGAAGGTGATACTTTCTTTCAATGTGTTTCCCTCTCTTATGACTTTTTTTGTTTTCTCGAATTAGCCACTTCTCCACTATTATCACAATGCATAGTGATCTGCTTATTCGCATCAGGAACCACTTCCAAGTTAATCAAGAATTGGCGGAGCCAAACACCCTCTTTTTCAGCCTCGTATGTGGCAACATACTCGGCTTCCATGGTTGAATTTGCAATACAAGATTGCTTGATACTCCTCCATATAACTGCCCCTCCTCCAATAGTAACACAGATCCTGATGTTGATCTCCTGGAGTCAGAATCGAACTAAAAATAATAATCAGTATACCCAAGGGGAATTAAATCCCCTCTAGAGTATACAAGCATTTAATCTCCCGTTCTCCTTAGATACTTAAAAATATGCTTGACTGCCATCCAGTGATCAGGACCAGGCTTCGATTGAAACCTGCTAACTATGCCAACAACAAAAAACATATCTGGTCTAGTACAGAGCATTGCATACATGAGATTTCCAACTGCCGATGCATATGGAACCCTACTCATGAATTGCTCTTCATGCTCATTCTTAGGAACTTGTTCCTTAGAAAGTTTGATTCCATTTTTGAAAGGTAACATACCTTTCTTTGAATCTTGCATGAAAAACCTAAACAAGATTTTATCTATTTATGAAGCCCTGGATAATGCAATCGTTCTATTCTTTATATCCCTTATGATTTGGATACCAAGAGTATAACTTGCTTCTCCTATGTCCTTTATATCAAATTGTTTTGCTAACCATTCTTTTATTGATGTCAATACACCTATATCGTTTCCGATGAGTAGTATATCATCAACGTCAAGAACTAGGAAAACCAACTTGTCACCTTTAATCCTTGTGTATACACAAGGTTCATTAAGGTTTTGAATAAATCAAAAACATTTTACGGCTTGATCGAACCTTATGTTCCAGGATCTAGATGCTTGCTTCAATCCATATATGGATCTTTGAAACTTGCATACCCTTTCCTCTTGGCCCTTTTCAATGAATCATTCTGTTTGCATCATATAGATGCTTTCGTCAAGACTTCCATTAAGGAAAGATGTCTTGACGTCCATTTGCCAAATCTCTAGGTCTAGAGATTCCACAATGAATAAGAGTATCCTAATGGATTTAAGCATGGCCACATGAGAGAAGGTTTCTTAATAATCGATACCTTTCTTTTGTGTATAACCTTTAGCTACCAATCTATCTTTAAAGGTTTCCACATTTCCATCAATTCCTCTTTTCCTCTTGTATACCCACTTGCACCTAATGAGTTTTATCCCTTTAGGTAAGTCTACAAGAGACCAGACTTTTTTTTGAACATAGATTCAATTTCGGATTGCATTACCTTTTGCCAATGGCGACAATCAACATCTTCCATTACTTCCTTGTACGTATAGGGGTCATCATCATCCAGAAGATTCTCTACAGATTCTCCTAGATCGATGTATCTCTCGGGTTGTCTAACAACCCTCCCACTACGATGAGGTATGGTAGATTGTTGATCTTGTATTGGTACGGAACTTACAATTGGGATTGGTTGCGAAACCTTTTGTGGAATTGTATCTCCTAAAAGCTCATTCAGGTCAATTCTACTTTTAAGCACAAAATCATTCATATAGTCCTTTTCCAAAAATTAAGCATTTTTCGAAAAAATACTTTAAGATCTGAAGGACTATAAAAATAATATCCTTTTGTTCCTATTGGATACCCTATAAATATGCATGTTTCTGAACGAGACTCCATCTTTTGTCTTTCCTTTTAACACGTGCGTAGGACATCCAAATATCCTTAAGTGTTGTAAACTAGGCTTTCACCCGGTCCACAACTCATGCGGTGTTTTAGGAACTGACTTAGATGGTACATCGTTTAGAATGTACATTGCGGTTTGTAAAGCATATCCCCAAAAAGAATTAAGGAGCGTTGAATAACTCAACATAGACCTAACCATATCCAAACGAGTTCTATTTCTCCTTTCTGCCACCTCATTTTGTTGAGGTGTGCCTGGTGCAGAAAACTGAGAAATTATCCCATTATCAATACGATATTTTTGAAACTCACCAAATAGATATTCTCCACCACGATCAGACCTCAAGATTTGTATGTGTTTCTCAAGCTGATTTTCTACTTCAACTTTAAATGCTTTGAACATATAAAAAGCATTCGACTTTTGTCTCATGAGATACACATAGCCAAATTTTGAGTGATCATCCATGAAAGTGATGAAGTACTCATATCCACCTCTAGCTTGAATGCTCATAGGTCCACACACATCAGTGTGTATCAATCCTAAACATTCGTTGGCTCTTGCACCTTTGATCGTGAATGACCTTTTGGTCATTTTACCTTCCAAACAAAATTCACAAGTTTGTAGATCATCAACCTTTAAGTCACTTAGAGGTCCATCACTTACCAATCTTTTAATCCTATTAAGATTAATATGACCTAAGCACAAATGTCATAGGTAGGTTTCATCTTTTGATAATTTTACTCTTTTATAATTAGGTTCCGTTGATTTCTTGTCTAACAAGTGAGAGATATTTCCATACAAATATAATAAACTATTTTCCAATGTACCTTTACAAACAAATTTGTTATTCTTACTTTATTAAAAGTAACCGAATATCAAAATTTATTTAGACAAGAGACCAAAATTAAATTCCTCTTGAATTGTGGTACATAATAAGCGTTTATTAAAACTAAATGCCTATAAGAATATAAATTGATTATAATATCTCTAACTACACTAGTAGACACCAACGCTCCATTGCCTAAATGCAAGTTGAATTCATTCTCATTCAGTCTTTTTCATTTCCCGAAACCCCTTCTATTTAGTCCCAAGTTGTTTTTTCTTCTGTTAATACTTGATTTTCTAACAGGTCTTAACAGTAGCAACTTTACCAACCATATGAATCTCACGACCCTTGGCATTCACAAGAATCTTTTTGGCACTTTGAACATCTTACATCCGGCCTTGCAAGGTGTATTCCTTATTATTCAAGGTGTAGTCCAACTTATAACAAACCAAAGGAATCCGATAGTGAGTTTGATAATCATGTCAAGTTTTCGTCTTACCATCTATCTCAGCACCATTCAGTTCGGCAATGTTAAGATGTGCTATGACTTCCATCATGTGATCTTTCACAGTCTGTCCAGGTTTCATCCTAAGATTCATAAAAGCAGTCCTTGCCTCTCTCTTTTAGTCGTCCTAGACCACATAACAAACATCTCCTCTAGAGATATCATTATATCGGTAGCAGTCTCCATTCCTTCATGTTTTTGTTGCAACACGTCAAAGATGATGGCCATAATGTAACGTACATTTAGCCATCTCATCTAAAGACTTCCACTACTAATACTCATCTCTTTTCTCCTGAGTAGATTCATTAGTTTGGTGGTTTAGGAATACACAGAACGATCTTATTGTTTTTCAACTTAGAATAACAACCCAATTTTCCTTTTTCCATGTGACATAATTATTATCTATTAAAGTATTATCTTTTAGGAATTTGATTAGGGATAGGGTCATGATTTCTTTATATTAAAAAATATATATAAGTAAATCATCATGATAAAGCACTTTTGAATATTTATCTTGAATTAAATAAAATAATTTAATCGTAAAAATTCAACAGCGATCCAACACCCATAAATGTCACGCCTCCTTTGGGAGTACATACCATTTACTTGTTGGACTAGGTCCCACCTAATTGTTAACATAACAACCAACATTTTCTATTTTAGTCTTGCAATTTTATTAACAAGAACTCTTTGGAGAATATTAATAAAATTACATTGAGTGTGTTACCAAGTTATCGATCGTCAATATAATCCGTTATGAATATCCCTCATTTGGGAGTAGATATCGTTTGGGCTAATTGTCTAGTCTATCCTTGTAAAGAAGTATCTTGCTAAATTAAATTCATGAATACCTTTTGGGAGGTTATTCATGAAACATAAAGCTCAACTAAACTTGGAGGCCCGTAGGTGTTCCAAAACACCTTCTCCCACTCAATTGTTTAAGGTGTGTGATCGAATTCCAAAGAATGATTTACCATGTTATCTAGATGCCAATTTAGATACTTAAATATTTTAATGCATGTTCATACCAAAAGAGATATATGAATGGCACTCCTATTCTATATGACATGTTATCAAACAATGACAAACATTGCAATATTTTTTAAAAATATAAATAGCTTCAATTTTGGTCCATCCTAGAAAAACAAGTAAATTACATATCTTGAAATACTTAAACAGTTCAATGTTGTACACAAAACCCTTTTGGTGTAAATGATACTAGTGTAGTATCGAAAACAAAAACGTTCCCCTTTTTCTCTTCTTGGCCGAATTCACACTATCTCAATGAGTTGGTCAAATTTTATCCAGAGTAAAACAAATTTTTCTCCCTCAAAATTCTCTCTTGCTAGGCCAAATTCTCTTCTTGAAAATTGCTTAGCATGGCCGAAATTCCTCTCATAAAAAACTTAGGCTGGTCGAAATTAACATACATACATATATATGTATATATATATATATATATGATCATAAATCCTCTCCCAAGAAAGATTTACTTGGTGGGCAAGAAGATTTATTTGGTAGTTAAAAATCCTTATCCAAAAGGAATTCTATCCTATTATATATATATATATATATATATATATATATATATATATATATATAGCCTGGAGATATATTAGGATCACAAATCCTTTCCTAAGAAGGATTTACTTGGTAGTTAAGAATCATTCCTTAAGTAAATTTACTTGGTGGTTAAAAATTCTTTTCTATACGAATTCTATCCTACACCAGGACTCATAATCCAACTCAATAGTGTATTTGTAACCATATTAAAGACTTCCTAATTTGATTAGATAAATAATTACTTTTATTTTTCTACTTATCAAATATAGTCTTTAATATAAATTATACTACCACCAATAGTATAATTTTAGGAGACCATCTTCTATTAGGAAAAAGATTTTGACTTTTAATTAAATAATTAATTAATCAACAAATTAATTAATTTTCATTTAATTAAATAATAAAATAAAAATAATATATTTTAAGGTATTCTTATTAGCCTTGCCGCCCAACACATGTATATAGGCCATATATTATTTTTCTTATTTTATTATATCCATTGGACCTTAATAAAAAAAATCCACATGTGAACTAGACCCATTCTTACAAAAAGAAACAAGTTCACATGCCTTAATACAATTCTAGATGGACCATTAAATTGGTCCGGTAGAATATATCAAGTGCTCCATGCAAGTTCGTGTGGATTGGGGATCTTGGCGGACTATCTAAATTTAAGCTCCAGTAGACACAATCCAATCACAATCAACAAATGATTCACTTAGGTCCAATCTATTTAATTTTAGTTTATTCAACTAAAGAACTAAAATTGAAATCTTAAATAAAGATAGAATAAGTTGATGTTACTCATTCATAACCTAGACAAACTTATTTGAGAAAGTGTATCCTTGTGAAGAATACCAGCAATCGCCAATAGCTCATAGACTGCCTATAGCTCTCCAAGTTACCATATTTACTCATATGACCATATTTTGAACTTGAATATTTTGAACTTGAATATTTTGACTTGTCCAGAAGCCATGTTTCAATAGACACTATTGAAAACTTAACGTTAAGATTTAATATCCAATACCTTAAAACATCCATATGATGGTATTCTACTCTCATTCAATAAATGGAGTCATGATGTCCATTTCTATAAATGAAGTCCTCTATCGATTAACATATGAATACCACCAAACTATCAAGGATAGACTATGCTATATAATCGTACTAATTGATAGCTCAAATGATAACACTTGCAACCATAAGTCCATCATTTATCTCAGGATTGAGATAGACTCTTCGATTGTCTTCAAGTGAAAACTTTTATCCATTGACGGATCTAGATAAAGTATTTCATTTTGATCATATTCAATACACCAAGTGCACTAGATTCTTTTACTCAAAGACACCACACTTTGATGATTTTAGACTCATCATAACACATTTGATCCCACTCAAATGCTAGCAAAAGAATCTACAACTTTGACAAGATAAAGGCGCCCAACCTTTTATCTTAAGTTGTGAATGTTATTCAAGACTAACTAAAGAATTGTGTCTACCTCATACATATATAGATGTATGAACAATTATTCTTTTCTCATAGTCTTCTGACCTTATGATTATTTACTTTTGACATTTATAATAATTAAACTATAAATGCTATAAGATTTGTTAAGATAGAAATCACTTTATTAATATGAAAAGATTGTCAAATACATTATTATACTCTTGCTATCGAGTATAATCCTAACAATATCATCTAAGTTGCACCAATAACACATGTAATGACTTTGGTCAGAATATTTTGAGAAGGCATGTATTATGGGGGAGATACATGATTTATGGGATTTAATTTCTAATATCTTGCCAAAATATATGTTGCCATATTTTGTTTTGTCTTGGATATGCATTGTGCATTGAGTTTATTCTTGGTGGCTATGAAAGAAGATCAAGAAGAAGTTCAAGACTTGATGAAGATTAGTCTAAGAGTATGTGAGTTGTTGTAAATCATTGTAACTCAAAGTGACCAACTTTCTTTGTAATGTTTTTATTGTTTTTAGTGCATGTTTTAGGGTTTTGATATGAAATTTTCCAAAGGGGGGAACTGTATGGTGTTTGGTTTGTGTTGGCATTTATTCCATATCGAAACAATGTTTCACTTGTATTGATTAGTTGTCTTAGATTGATGTTGATTCAAGTTTCAAAGAAGATATGGCAACCTATCAAGCAAGTTCAAGTCTTCAAAGAGAAACGTGCTTCATCGATCTACAAAGATATATTTAGATCTCATTTCTCTTACAAGTATTAGGCACATATATATTGCCTCCATATGTGTCCTTGCATTGTTGTTCTCATTTTCTATAACACATTCACACACTTGATATTGAATCCTCATGCATTGGTGTTAAAATGACTAGTTTTTGAAAAATGCATGTATGTGAACTGTGTCTATGAAATAAGCATTCTTGTGCGATATGTGTTTGTATATTTATATGTTAGTATAAAATGGACCTTGAAATTGAATTTGGTATTGTATTGTTCCTTATTTAGTTTCAGCCATTTCGGTTACTCATACACTTGATTTCAAGTTCCGAGTCAAGGGTTCCGAATCTTTCTGGTCATGTTGCATGCATTGTCTTTGTCTTGATATATCGAGTCCAATTCACTGCTTTTTATCTTAGTTTTGTAGTCTTCAATGTGCATCATAGAGTATTAGATTGTAATCTGTAAACAGATTCAAATTCAGAGTTCGAAGGCCGGAGAACAGCAGAAAAACGTGGATGTGCTTGAAGGAGGAGCAAGTGGTCAAAATGACCACCATGCCATTCCTCCTGAAATGGTGCAAGGCCATCTTGGGGAGAATGCCTTGCTATCCTTGAGATGGCCACCCGCCATCTCAGGAAGGCAATAGACATGGTGGGCATTTTATTCTTTTTACATTTTTTTCCTGCTCCTTTAAATACCTCCTCCCTCTCATATTTTCATTTGAAGAATTTGAAGAAGTTAATGTGCAGAAAAATCTCTCAACTTTTCTCACATTCCAAACACTATATCCTTTTCGTTTGAGCTTTGTTTTTAGTGGTTCAAATTGGAGAGTGTTCATCATTCAATCCTTTATCATTTATAAGAAGGTTTGAGAAGTTTTGATTGCTGTTTTTTATGGATCTACACATAAAAACGGGACTGCACATTATCACTTAAGGTATTGCATTTCATCTTGAGTTTTTGTTCTTAAATGTGTTCAATTACCTTGGGATTTTGTCTTCCATATATGTATGTGTATTGTATATAGTTTTAATAGAGTTTTGCAGTCTTTTGAAGCTTGGTTGAATATTAATTGTAATTTTACATGTTGAGTTATGCTTTGATTTTTACCTATGCTTTCACATGTTTAGGATTGTATTGTGGTAGTTTCTAACTAGGACTATTTTGTAAACTTTGATTGATTGATTTTTGACAAAATAGTCTCTACATGTGTTAGATTCATTTAATTGAAAATCTTTAGGAGTAACAAATTTGATTGAGTTCTTAGAGCTATTATTGTGTATAATTGAATATTGTTAATACTATATGCTCTAGGATTTTTGCTAGAAATCTAATTCACGTTGCCATATGATCTAAGCATATTTTTGCGTATGTAACTAAAACCTTGAACATGTGCTAAGTGTTCATTCTTTAATTATTGCAACTGTCCGAGAATTGTTATGCATCCAAAAACAAGGTAGGCCAGTAGAATCCTTGCATGAGTACCTTATGTGCTAAGCTTCTACCCCTGTATGATTCCACACACTCCACTATGGACATCCCTTAGTATCTGTTTGTCTTCTTCCTCTACTATGCATCTTGTTCTCATTTGATCATAGTGTACCTAGTTGACCTATACCTGATACATTTTGCCTATAAGGGATCCTCTGGGAGCACATCTTCTTCCAAATATTTCTTCAGCTGGGTCATCCAACCGCTCGGTTGAGCTCAAATTTCTACCACACCGAGGTCTTTTGACACAGATATACTCAACCTTTATAGGCTTGCCACTGGAACAATTTTAGAATTGATGCACGTTGTGGTTGACGCTAATTTGGATAAAGAGTCTGCTTTTTCATTCTCGCTACGCGGATCTGAGTGATCTAGAAATCCTTGAATCGTCTCAGGAGCTGCTTGGCGATGTCCAAATAAGAGGCCATGCCTTCATCCCTAGCTTGGTATTCATCCAAGTTTTGATTGATGATAACCTAAGTGTCACTGAATATTTCTACTTCACCTGTTCCGAGTGCAATGCACACCTTGAGGCCTGCCAGTTGTGCCTCGTATTCCTCTTTGTTATTCATTTCTTTGAAGTCTTATCTCATTGCACATTCAATATCATCTTTTTCTGGAGTAGATAGTACAATCCCCACCCCATTTCCATGAGTATTTGGTGAACCATCAATAAGCAATTTCAATGAAAAATTCTTTCCTTCTAACATCTTACTGACCTCCAGATTTGGCCCAATGAATTCAGTTACAAAATCCGCCACAGCTTGTCCTTTGAATGGTACTCTTGGTACATATTTTATGTCGAACTCATTCAGCTCAATCATCCACTTTGTCAATCTTCCCGACAACTCTAGTTTTGATAGACTCTGTTTAAACGGGCAGTCGGTAACCACCTCTACCATATGCGCTTGGAAATAAGGCCTTAATATTCTGGCAACTAAGACCAAAGCCAAGGCCATCTTTTCTGCCTATGAGAACCTTGTCTTTGTTAGTAGTAGGTCTTTTCTGTTTTAATAAATTGGTTTTTGTATCCTGTCTTCCATCCTGACCAACACAAAACTTACCGCTAGCTCTGTGAGGGACAAATACATGTAAAGAGTTTCTCCTGTTTTTTGTTTTGAGAGAATTGGTGCTCGGCCTAGGTATTCTTTTATCTTTTGAAATGCTTGATCACATTCTGTATTCCATTCGAGCCCTTTACCCTTTTTGATTGCTTTAAAGAATGGTGCACACTTGTCAATTGATTTAGAGATAAACCTGCCAAGTGAAGCAAGGTATCCTGTCAGTCGTTGAACTTCTTTCAATGTACTCGGGGAGACCATTTTTGAGAGAACCTCAATCTTTTCTGGATTTACTTCGATTCTTTTTTGATGAATCTGAAAACCCAAGAATCTCCCTGATGGTACCCCAAACACGCATTTACTCGGATTAAGCTTCATCTAGTATCGTCTTAATACATTGAAAGTCTCCCTCAGGCCTGCTGCATGCCTTGTTGCCATGATGCTTTTGGTCAGCATGTCATCTACATAAACTTCCATGTTTCTCCCAATAAGCAGAGAAAATATCTTATCCATTAACCTCTGGTATGTTGTCCCCAATATTTTTCAATCCGAAAGGCATCACTCAATACTAGTATAGCCCTTGGTCGATTGTGAATGTTGTCTTATCCTCACATGCTTTGTTCGTTCGGATTTGGTTGTATCTTGAATAACCATCCATTAAGCATAGCAATTCATGACATGACGCCGTGTACACCAACTGATCTACCATTGGTAGGGGAAAACTATCCTTAAGGTAAGCTTTGTTCAGATTTA
Source organism: Dipteronia dyeriana (assembly GCA_032871835.1). Lineage (NCBI taxonomy): Eukaryota > Viridiplantae > Streptophyta > Magnoliopsida > Sapindales > Sapindaceae > Dipteronia > Dipteronia dyeriana. The sequence goes on along the minus strand of CM065300.1, from coordinate 88,729,291 downwards.
TGAAGTCTACACACATTCTCCACTAGCCATTCTTTTTTGTCACCAACACAACATTTGCTATCCATTGTGGATATTTCACCTCTCTAATGGTTCCATCTCGAAGCAAGTTTTCTACCTCTTTTTTAATTACTTGGCTTCTTTCTTGGTTGAATAACCTTCTTTTCTAGATAACAGGTTTAACTCCCGGGTCGATATCTAGGTTGTGTGATATTACCTTCTCATCTATTTTGACCATGTCTTCATGGCTCCAGGCAAATATGTCCTTGTATTCTCGAAGCAGCATGATGAGACTTGTCTCGACATCTTCACCTAAATTAGCCCCGATCCTGACTTTCTTGGTCGGCTCATCTTCTTTCAAAGTTATCTCCTCTGTTGGCTCACTTTTTATGTCTCATTTTTTCCCTTTGATCGAGCTCAAATTCCATGGGTATCCCGATTATTGCTTGATCAGGCTACGAAAGGGTGCATACTTAATGTCCATTATCCCCCCGATTTTTGTAAACTGAGAGTTTCACCCATCTCACCATTTCTTATGACCCTTTGACGGTTCCTACCTCCCACTCAGTTGGGAATTTGATCATTAAAGCGTTAGTAGTCGTCATTGCATTGGTCTTGTTAAGGAATGGTCGGCCCTACAAAGTGTAATTAGGCCAATTTTCAATGTCAACAAATTTGAGTAACACTGTCTTCTGGTAAGAAGATTTTCCATTCTTTACTAGCAAATTTATGGTCCCCAGCGATCTGACCTCAACCCTTTCAAATCCCCAAAGCGGTGTATGGAAAGGTTGCAAATCTTGTCCAACCGAAGCTGGTCGAACACCCCTACGCTCAGTATATCTGCTAAACTCCAATTGTCAATCAATATCTGGTGAACCTATCGGTGGCTAATCCGAGCGCTTATAACTAACATGTCATTTGGTTGGAAGTCTGCCCCACGAAAATCAGCTTCAGCGAACACTATTAGGTCCTATCCTTCTTTTATCCTTTTGGGTTGGGCTCAAAAGAGTTGACGTCAAGATTTTTCTTTACATCCATTACTTCTCTGATTTCTTGAGCTTGTTCTCTGTTGCTTGCACCTGTCAAAGGTCCACAAAAAAATGTGTTTATTGCCCCTTCCTTGGTCCTTTTCGAACTTCTGTCTATTCCGTTCATTTGACTTACCGTCCCGCTGGGCCTCCACCTTCTTATCCTTTTTCAGAATAATGTCTTGTAAATACCCTTCTAGGATGAGGGTCTCGATGTGGTCTTTAAGTTGTTAACATTTAGAGATTTCGTGCCCATTCTCTTTGTGGAAACGATAATACTTCGTGGTGTCTCTTCGAGCGAATTGCAATTCTCATCGGGGTTTCTTCACCAAATTTTTCTCTTCCAAGATAGCCAAGATCTCGTCTTGTATTTTCTTGAAGGGAGCATAATTTAAGTATTTTCTCTGGAAATGATCCTTCGCTTGGTCGGTGCCACTACGCAAGCTTTTCCTATCCTTGTTTCTGTCGTTTTTATTGCCACCTTTTTGCTTACCTCTTTTTTTTGGCTCTGGGACCAGGATTCAGCCTTCAAAGGTTTTGGTTCTTTGGGGCATCCTCGTTGCATGAAGTGACCCCCGGTTGCAATTTCCTCCTCCTCGGCTAGTACATATCCCCTTCAATATCCATTGGATCCACATACCTGATAAGGTGGGTACTTGTTAAGTCAAAAGATAATCGGCTGTTTTATAAACTGTTTATAAATATGACGATAATTGCTTCATAATTCGCGCTTTCAATTTTCGACACCACCTAACTGAATCTCCCAGGTACTTCTTTAATGACTCATCATTTCCTTACTTTAATTGAGAAATATGAGTTACAGATTTCCTCCTATGTACGTTCTCGAGAAATTGCCTTGAAAAGGCTTTGCTTAATTCGCCAAAGTTTCCAATGCTCACACTAGGCAGTCTACCAAACCATCGAGACCCTATGTCTCCTAAAGTCTGAGAGAAATTCAAGAGCAACAAGGCATCACTGTAGGCATATTGGGCTATGGCACTCCTGTATCGCCTGCTATGCTCTTTAGTATCTGTATCTTTCTTGAACCGGTCCACATGCGGCATCCTGAATCACTCTAGGAACGTTGTCCGAAAGATGTCATTTGTGAATGGACTATGAGAGTCATCATCCGATAATTCATTGCATCCATAACGCCTAACTAATGCGTCCATTTGACGCCTATTATTCTGAATCTCTCGAGTTAAGATTTGTATTAAAATGTCCCTCTCGCCTTTTGGCTCCTCCTGACGGTCAAATTCCTAAGTGATAGTTAAGCCTGTTCTGGGCTTTTCTTCATCTTACCCTCGGTTTTCTTGAGTCAAGCTTTGTAGCTGTATAGTTCACTTGTGGATCTTTCGGCTATGATAATCATCTTCTAAAAATGATGATTGGCCCCTTCACCGGGTATATTTATGATATCGATCATTCCCTGGTTGATCATGACTACGCCTCCGATGACAGCCCTCTGTAGGAGCTTCACAAGTTCATGTTTGTTCTCGTGGTGTATTCGTTATCTTGAAGGCAGGATCTGGATTCGTGTCTATTCCAACTGCATCTGACTCTTGTCTTACTATGATCGATTAGAGCCTTTCTAGCGGGTGCTCTAAGAGAGGCGACTGGCTTAATGGAATAAACCCTTTTATGTTGGATAGATCTACTCTTTATCTAGCTGTATTTACCAGTAACTACTGCAGCGTCTACCTGAACTACCGTGCGATGTCTTCGCTGGTTGGAGGGACCTTCCAGATGCCTTCTATAGGCACTAACTAATCCTCAACCGTGATCCTTACAGGATCTTAGGAGGCATCAACTCTTTGTTTATTATCCGACGAGTCTCGGATGTTCCAGGAACCGTCTCCGTTTCGTTGTTGGCCATTGTCTGAATGGTATTTTTTTTAAGCGAACTTAATTTAAAGCCCCCTCCTTCTAGCACCAATTGTTGAAAACAACTTCTTCATGATCAAGAAAGTCAACAGTGTAAACTTATAGAACCTGTAATAGAAAAAAATATCAAGAAAATTAACTGAATGAAAACCATAAATATGTGGTAAAACTCCGGTGATCGGAGAAACATCCACGGACGGTTGCGTATGCAATCAAGTCAAATCTAGTAAAGAATTATTTGAATTACAACGCTCGTTCTCTCTAGCCTCACTTTTTGTTATCCTACTTATTTACAATATGCTCTACATATGTATATATACATGTCTGGCTAGGGATTTGTTTCTTGGCGTAAAAGCCAAAGATTAGTAAAAGAGAGCTCTTTCCTATTTGGATTTGTATACTTAATAGCATTAATTGTGTAGATCTTTTATATAACTTGGAATATTTGTTTTCTTCTGGGACTCCAAGTGTTCACTTGAGAATATGTTTGCATTAAATATGTAGTGTTGTTAATATCTTAGGAGTCTCGTTGCCTGAACAAGGGGCACAATTTTATGGGATCTTCTTTATCGTCTCGAGTAGGACTGAGTATGCGATTGTACTTGGTTCATCCTTACTCGGACCTACTCGAGGTTTCAACTGTGTATTCATATGATAGGGACTTGGACACCTTCCGAGACATTGCTCTGGCAATTCTATGATGAAGTGTCTTTGCTTACATGTTTTTACGATGACGTGTGCTTTCCACAAAAGTTACATATAACAAGTCCTTTATAGGAATTTGTGTTATTTAGGGGAAATTAAGGACTTGGTGTTAGGTTTTAGATTTGTGTTGGCTTGATTCCATAACAAAACGCTCTTTGTTTGTATAGCTTAGTTGCTTAGGTGGTTCGTGATTAGATCGGTCTTCGATGAAGGAAAGCAACTTCGAATGCAAAGTTCATTTTCAAGAGGATATATGCTTACTTGGATGCTAAGGTATCAATATTAGTCCTCCTCTTGCAAGGCGTAGGCGCACACACACACAATTTATTCATATGTGTCTCTGCTTAGTTGTGCATCATTAAATGCGCACACACACACAATTCATACATTTGTGTCCTTGCATCGTAGCGCATCATTTGGTATAACACTTTCATGCACTTGAAGTTGAATGCTCATGCATTGGTATGAAAGTAACATGGTTTGGAAAATGCATGATTGGAGACTGTCTCTATGTAGTTTGCATTCTTGTGTAAAATATGTTAGTTTGTTTATATATTTGTATAAAATGGATCTTGAACTTGATTTTAGTTTTAGATTATTCATGATTGAGTTCCGGTCATTTCGGTTACTCATACTATTGATTTCGAGTTCTAAGTCAAAAGATACTACACTTTCAACTCATGTTGCATATATTATCTTCGTCTTCATATATCAAGTCGAATTCTTATTTTCTGGGTTGAGTATCTTATATTTCCATGTCCATGAGGGAGTCCCGGTTCGTAATCTTCAAACGGATTTGAATTCGGAGTTCGGAGGCTAAAGAACGGTCGAAGAACACAAGAGGAGCGCAAGGGAAGAGGTGTGATGGCTCAAGCCATCACCTTGCACCATCCCGAGATGGAGCGTGGCCATATCGGCCCCAAAGGTGCTCTTCCCCAAGATGCCCATGCGCCATCTCATGGAGGCAGTAAATAATGGGGCAAAAATGGTTATTTGGTTGTTCTCTCTTTAAAACCTCTCATTCCCTCACATTCTTGAACAAGTTGAGAAAAACGAATTTGAAGAACAAGTGCAGAAATTTTCTCTCAACATTTTGATTTTTGTTTTTGTGATAACTTCTTCATTTCTACTCCGAATCACTTGATTCAAAAACCGATTTTGAGTGTCTTGAAGAGATCTAAAAACTTCAAGCATTTTTCAGAACCAAAGATATCTTGATTATTCACAGTGTTGAGATTTTCAGTTCGAGATTTCATCCTTGTCGGTAAAATCATCTTCTTCTTAGTTTTCTTCTTAGATCTTCTTATTGATTGATGCCTTTTGATTAAGAAGCATGACTAAGATGATTTTGATATCATTTTGTGGTTTGTTGATTTGATTTTCAAGTTTAGCTAGATTTGTGATAAGTTGATTGATTTGTGCTAAACTTGATAAACATGAAATTGTTTCTAGAAATCTTTTGTTCTTATGCTTGATTGACTATTTCTAGATTTAATTTCATTTTCTAAGAACTAGGTCTACATCAATTGGTATATTCATTTCATTGATTTGGTTCTTAGTTGATAACATGCTTAGGTTGCTTAGATACATTTGTGATTGTTCTTCGAAAGCATAATCTAGCTATCTAGTTTCATGTCCATAGAATTTGTTGATCATCATTTTCTATGTTGAGTGCTTGTTTGCGTTTTGCATTAATGATCACTTATATGCCTTATGATGAGGTAGAAAGTCTCATATCTTAGAGTGATTCTTTGATTTGAGCAATTGGAAGTCTTAGCTAGAGTCAGGAGGACTTTGATAGCTAAGCAAGTGGAAGTCTAGACAAGATGTGTGAGACCTTGGATTGTTGAGCAAGGAAGTCTTGACTAGAGTCGGGAGGACTCAGATAGTAGAGCAAGAAGTCTTGCCTAGGGTTGGGAGGATCCGAATAGGTGAGCAAGGAATCTTCCTAGAGACAGGAGGACTTGGATAGGAAGTCAGCTTAGTAGATCACTAGGTTCAAGGATAGAGTAAGAGTGATAGCTTGGAGAGCATGTGTTGATTGCTTGAGTGTGTAACTCTTATTTGAAATAGTGGATTTGCTTTTGCCGGTGGTTGTGGTATCAACCCGTGGATATTTCCTCTTAGGAGGTTTTACCACGTAAATATCTTGTGTTGATTTTTAGTTACTTTAATTTCTTCACTGAGTTGATTTGTGTTTTTTGAACATTTGCTTTGTCATATATCATTTTGGATGTTATACTAAGTGTTGTATAAGATTGCTTGTGTTTTTAAGAAGATTAAAATTTGAGCATATACCTATTCACCCCCCCTCTCTCTAGGTATAGTTTACACTTTAATTGGTTAAGGGAATTTACACTCGATGAAGAACATAGAAGAAAACAAAGTAAAAAAATGTGTTTTGAAGAAATCTACGAGTTCCTACTCGCAGAATAAAGTCGCAGATCAAATCCAGAAGACACCACTAGTTCAAGCTTCGATAAAAACCTTATAGAGCAAATCAATGAGTTAGAACTGCGAGTTAAACCTCACAAAACTAGGTAGCAGAACAAAGGCAGAGAGCACTAGGAGAAGAAATCTACGAGTTATGTCTTGCAGTTTAGTTCCAGAAAAGACTGAATTATGATTGTGAGTTCTTACTCACAGAAGAAACTAGTAGGAAGCCCCAGACTTCACTACTAGTATAGTCTGCGATGTTGAAATCGAAGAATGAAGTCATAGAGCAACCACAAATAAAGATCTTTGAGTTTCAACCAGCTTAATATAGTCATAGATCTTGTGCCAACTCAATTGCTAAATAAATTTGCAAGGTCTAGCTCGAAGATTTAAGTTTCAGATATTGTTCCATGTCATCTTGCAAGTGGATTTCAACCAAATCTTCTCTCCATTATATACACATTTTTTTTCAAAAGAAATAATCTTAAGCTTTAGAGTAAGAAACACCCTTTCACTTTCACTTTATTCTTGTATTTTTAGATTAAACACTTTTTAGTTCATAACTTAGAATTAGAATATTCAATTAGTGATAAGTAAATTTACTCATTGTTATGCAAGAAAGGTTTTGTTAATCAAGCATATAAGGGAGCATCAAGAATCAATGAGCTTTCTTTATCTTTCTCTTTACTTTACTTATACTTATTTGATAATGAGTGGCTATATCCTTTTTGTTGAGGATTTAGTGATTGTATATATGTGAACACTTTTAGTAATGATTTACTCTATCTTGAGTTGCACTTATACATATTATATTAACATGTTGATTGTTGGGTATGATCTTTACTTAGCATATAAGAATAAATTGTGTGCATGAATAAATGGATCAATCTTTTGGCTGATCAATCTTGAGTAGGTTAAACTTGAAACTCTTCGTATTGATCTTTGTTGATAGGAACTAGGTTGTGAATTCTTTTATTAGCATGTTGCATCATTATCTCCTCAACATATCTTTAGAATCATGAGAACAATCATCTTACAATTAGCTTAACTTTTAGTGACTTGTACTAAAACAACCATTTGAACCGTTTCGAGTTTTCTCTATGGGAACGATACCCTTAATTTTGTCTGCTATACTCAACATTGATTCGAACACTTACGAAGGGTCCTGATTAGACTTGTCCATTCCAATTAGTTTTTAGAGTACCGATATCTTAGAGGTACGCTCAAAGTGCATCAAAATATTTGCACCGCTATCGGAGAAATACTTTCTATACCGGTTGTGTGTTTTTTGTATAATTCATAATTGTAATCTTAGATATAATCAACTTGATAATCAGATCTTTGATCAGTTTTAATTGTCAGTTTTCAAAATACCAACTGAAGGATTATCCCTTGCCAAGAGTCAGAGCTCATTCTTCGCTATTGAGTTAAATAAGGCATACATGAATTTTAATTGAAGTACCAACATTATATTACTCTCTCCATTTACTATGGAAAACAAGAAGAGGATGCTCTTCAATTCATGAAAGAGTATTATAATGTAATGACAGCCATTCACCTAGGAGCGTTGTTAGAAAATCAACTCAAGATGCGATGTTTCTCATATTGTATGAAAGATAAGGCCAAGCAGTGGCTTATGGCTTTAGCATCAAAATCTTTGGCACTATGGGATAAGGTTGAGAGGAATTTTTTCGGTAAGTATGTTCCGGTATGGAAGACAAAGGAGATCCATGGAAAAACTGCTACATTTGTGGAAGAAGATGGAGAAACCTTTCATGAGGAATGGGAGAGATTTATGTTACTCCTAGCTTAATTCCCTCGCTATGAGTTTACACTAGTCAGTCGAGTGCAATCATTTTATGATGGACTTTTACGGCTCACCCAAGCGATCGTTGACAATGCTTATGGAGGAGCTATGAGAGAGAATACATCAGAAGAAGTGTTAAAGAGATATGAGATGTTGGGGCAAAATACCAACTACGTGGTTCAAGAGGGCAAGACAAAAAAGGAAATAGGAATATGCAATTGGCAACACAATTGGACAATCTAACAAAAGTGATGAGGGATTTGGCAAGCAATATCGAGACACAACAATGCAAGCAATAGTTTGTCAAGTGTGTGGTCAGAACGGACATTGGGCCGACATGTGCCTCGGTCAAGGTTTACCACCCTAAGAGGAGGAAGCACAAGCATTCTACTAGTAAAATCAAATTTGTCAACTGAATAACCAAAAGAAAATAATTACAACCCTAATTGGAGAAACAACTAGTGGGGGAGTAATTATAACAGTGGTCAACTCCACGGAGGAAATTAACAATACCAAAAAAATCAGAACAACCAAGGGTATGAAGGAAACCAATAGGGGAATCATAATAAAAATGCCAAATCAAACTAGAACAATTAGTAAGCGTAACTCTACAATCCAGAGGAAGATCAACGGTGAAAATACAAACACGGTTAAATCCTCGTAACCTAACCTAGAGATGGGTGAATAGGTTAGTACACTTATTTCAATCCCTTGAAACAAACTTAAGTCTGTCCCTCTAGATAGTTTGTATCAAAATTTTATTAATCACACATGCACAAACAAATAGATAATGGAGTGCCTGATTAATTGAAAACTATGTAATTAACAATCAATATGTGATACGATCTTATTTGAGAGATAAAGACAGAGAGAATTTGACATAAGATATTGTTGGGATTATGCTCGATAGCAAGAGTGTAATAATGTATTTGACAATCTTTTCATATTAACAAAAGTGATTTCTAGTTTAACAAATCTTATAGCATTTATAGTTTAATTATTATAACTGTCAAAAGTAAATAATCATAAGGTCAAAAGACTATGGGAAAAAAAGAATTGTTCGTACATCTGGATATGTATGAGGTAGACACAATTCTTTAGTTAGTCTTGAATAATATTCACAATTTAAGATAAAGGTTGTGCTCCCTTATCATGTCAAAGTTGTAGATTATTTTGCTAGCATTTGAGTTGGACCAAATGTGTTATGATGAATCTAAAATCATTTGGAGGAGTATCAAGCAATTTTGTATTACTGATTCCACCATGGAAGTTGAGTATGTTACAGCATGCGAGGCTGTTAAAGAGGCTGTCTGGCTTCGACAATTCTTGATTGACTTGGAAGTTGTTCCTAATGCGAATAAGCAGATCACTATCCACTGTGACAATAGTGGAGCAGTGGCTATTTCAAGAGAACCAAGAAGTCATAAGAGAGGGAAACACATTGAAAGAAAGTATCACCTTTTAAGGGAAATTATGCATAGGGGAGACGGGACGATAGTGAAGATCGTGTCAATAGAAAATCTAGCGGATCCCTTCACAAAGGCTCATTCACAAAAGAGTTTTGATAAGCACATGTAGAATAAAGGGATAAGAGATACGACGCATTTGCTATAGAGCAAGTGGGAGATTGTTGGGATTATGCTCGTTAGCAACAGTGTAATAATATAGTTGGCAATCTTTTCATATTAATAAAATTGATTTCTAGTTTAAGAAATCTTATAGCATTTATAGTTTAATTATTATAATTGTTAAAAGAATATAATCATAAGGTCAAAAGACTATGAGAAAAGAATAATTGTTCATACATCTGGATATGTATGAGGTAGACACAATTCTTTAGTTAGTCTTGAATAATATTCACTAGTTAAAATAAAGGTTAAGCGCCTTTATCTGGTCATAGTTGAAGATTATTTTGCTAGCATTTGAGTGGTATCAAATGTGTTATGATGAGTCTAAAATCATCAAAGTGTGGCATCTTTGGGCAAAAGAATCTAGTGGACTGGGAGCATTGCATAGGATCATAGTGAAATACTTTATCTAGAACCGTCAATGGATTAAAAAATTTCCTTGAAAACAATCGGAGAGTCTATCTCAATCATGGGATAAATGATGGACTTATGGTTGCAAGTGTTATCATTTGAGCTATGAATGAGTATAATTATATAGCGTAGTCTATCCTCGATATTTTGGCGGTATTCATTTGTTAATAAATAGAGGACATCATTTATAAATATGGACATCGTGGCCCTATTTATTAAATGAGTGTAGAATACCATCGTATGGATGTTTTGAGGTAATGGATATTAAACATTAACGTTAAGTTTTCAATAGCTTCTATTGAAATATGGCTTCTGGAAAAGTCAAAATATCCGACTTCAAAATGTGCTAATATGAGTAATCATGGTAACTCAGAGATCTGTAGGCGGTCTATAAGCTCTTGGCGATTACTGGTATTTTTCATGAGGATACACTATCTCCATTAAGATTGTTTAGGGCATGAATGAGAAATATTGACTTATTCTATCTTTATTTAAGAGTTCAATTTTAGTTCTTTAGTGGAATTAAGTAAAATTAATAGATCGGACCTAAGTGAATCATTTGTTGATTGTGATTAGGCTATGTCTATTTTTGCTTAAACAAGATAGCCCGTCAAGATCCCCAATCCACACGAACTTGCAGGGATCACTTGATATATTCTATCGGAGCAATTTATGGGTCCATCCATAATTGTATTAAGACATGTGGACTTGTTTCTTTTGGTATGAATGGGTCTGGTTCACATGTGGACATTTCATTTAAGTCCACTAGATTTAATAAAATAAGAAAAATAATATTTGGGCCCATATATATTGGCTTGGGCTGCAACGGACTATTTATTAGTCTTATATATTGTTTTTTATTTTACTATTTTATTAAATGGAAATTAATTAATTACTTAATTATTTAATTACTTAATTAAATGTGAAAATCTTTTTCCTAGTAGGAGATGGTCTCCTAAAGTCATATTATTGTTGGTAATATGATAAGTATCAAATACTATATTTGATAAGTAGATAAATAATATGAATTTATTTATCTAGTCAAATTGAAGTATTTGATTTCTATTAGGAAGTTTTTGATTTAGTCATAATTTAATTATATTTAATAATTGGTTATTGAATAAATACACTATTTGAGTTGGATTATGAGTCTTGGTGTGGAAAAGAAATCCTTTTTTGAAAAAGGATTCTTTGTCACCAAGTAAATCCACCTAGAGATAGGATTCTTGCCCACCAAGTAAATCCTCTTTAGGAAAGTGTTGACGGTGATTTTTGGATCGGTCTCCAATTACACAATTAGAGCAAAGTAAAGGCTAAGCACAAACAAAAGATAATAAGAAAAATAAGTAACGAAAATAACCCTAAAAGCGTGTGTCTAATAACCTGGGGGGTGTGAATAGGTTTTAATCAAGTTAATTACCAATTTTTCTTGATTTGTCAATATTCATTATTCACCCAATAAACAAACATGCAACATCAAGTGTAAAGATGCAGAAATATAAATAACACTTGATTTTTACGTGGAAACCCTCCAAACGGGAAAATTCATGGGCTATTGTGCTAGCCACACACGATCACAGAAATCTACTATATGAGCAAAAAGTTACACTCTTATTTGATATTCAGACTCTCACTATTGACAACCTCAGGCTATGGCCACTACCGCTCACCACTCTTGGTTCAGCCCCTAGTGATATCCCTAGATCCACTACTTTGAGGGTGAGCACCTCCTACTCTACCCCTCGGGCCTTTTACAGTGGATATCTGATCAATTGCTTGCCAATCCACCCTTGGTTACAAGGCTTCTCTTGCTTGTACAACTACACACAGAAGCCACAAGACTTTGACTCAATGAAGAGTACATGGTCTATGTGTATATATGTCACTATGCTCAAACGCAATAATCTGTAAGATCAAACTCAAAATGCTTAACTAGATGTAGATAATGCAATATAACATCCTAGTTATCAACAATGCATATATGCCCATAAATACAGACTCAATTAGATGTAGATAACATCTAGCAACCTAATTGTCAAATAAGTCCAATAAACACAAGTTGTCACCACATACAATGAATGGCAATAAATATGCAATCAAGAAATGCAATTAATGAGGCATAAATATCAATGTCTAGATGCAAGCCATAAAGACTTAGCTAGAAGGGAAATACGTTCCTAAATTCTAGCTCTCATAATAGAAACCCAAACATACAAATAACTCATAAATAAATGCAATGAATGAAGTCCTAGCATTTAATCAACTAATAAACGCAATTAAAACATCATCTTGGAAAACATGAACAACTAACAAAGATGAGATTTTTGTTAAACTTACCAAGTCAATCAAAGATGAATACCCATGCCTAAAGATGCTCAATAATGCATGAAAGATGATGGGTTTTGGGTTTGGATAGTTAAAAAATAACTCTTGGAGCTTCTCTCTCAAAGAAAATACTTTCTCACACTAAAAAATGGTTTGAAAGGTCTGGAAAACGAGTGAGGAAGAAGATGGCATGTATATATAAGCCCTAGAGAAAAACTACGTCATTTTCGGAGAGAAAAAAATGATTTTTGAGCTTCAGAATGACCTTAGGGCGACTTGGATGATAGGCCGCTTCAAGGTCACTTTGCTCTCAGGTCTAGGTGCCAAAATCGCATATGCATGTAGGTATGATGTCACTTGTCCATATATATATAGCTCGAAAACTTTTCATTTTTCTTATGTTTCCATAGTGATCTCTCGCGAAAATCCTAACTTTTCTTTTCCTCTAGATTTTGGCTTCCTATCTTTAAACTTCTGTGTCTTAATTACTTTTGTGCATATCTCAGGTATGGACCAGACTCTTCATTATCATTATTTTGAGCTTCTTATGCAAGCGATCGAGGCTGGTGATAAAGAAAATATCGCTAGGCTCGAGTCTTTTTTAGGGGTTGTTTTTCTTTATCCCAACCTACTACTTTGAATGTTGACTATTCTATGGCCCGTTCTGGGATTTTTCCTTCTTCCTCCCATCCTCTTGGTTCTACTTTTGTTGATTTCCTTCCATATGTGTCGAAGAACATGAGGCAAACTTCTAAGGCTTCTCTTAGGGAGACTGCTCGCTTGGTGAACGACTTGATGATAACTTCCCATACGTTAAAATTGAAAGACGTTTCGAGGGAACGACAAGCTCGTTCACTTAGATTCTCTGTAGACCATCCTTGCGTTTTTGATTTTAAAATAAACACAGTGACAGATGAAGAACTCATGAAGTTCTTGGAACAGTTTGACCTCCCCCATTTGGTAAAACTATCCTGTAGTGGCAATCGCGCGGTGTGGAATCCACCCCTAGCGCAGTCGTAACTTATTAGGCAATGCTATCTTCTAGGGTAATTTTCCCTTTACATCTCTTTTCATTGCTTACTTCCTAGCAGAAGTGGGTGTAGCCTTGACTCAATTTACTCCAAACTCGTATCGAGTGTTGATCAGTTTGTGACACTTATGGAAGAAGATCAATGCTAAGTACATATGACCCCTCAAGAGATACGTAATTTTTACATTTTAGGTCGATCAGATGTAAGCGGGACTTTTTACCTTTAATCAATGTCGCCTAGTTGATGGATCTCTCATGGTTGCAAGGATAAACCTACCCTTCTAATGCATAAGGACCATAAGGGTTTCATCTAGGGGTTTCGATCGCCTAACAAGTACTAGAAGAATAGTTGGTTCTTCATTAATGGAGATTAGGGTGAGGTTGTGGTGGCCGACACATCCAATCGGCTAAACCGAAATAGAGTTCTCAAGCATTTCTATTGTCCACAGCTATGGAACAAAATTGCACCTGTTATGACTTCAGAATAGGCTGATAAAGTCGTCAAGGCAGCATAGACTTCTTGGGAGGTCTTGGATCACAGTAATCTATGCTAAGAAAAAGAGTTGATTGAATTGGGTCTCTTTCTTGAGATATCTACTCGGTGTAAACACAGTAGGTCTTTGTTTTTGAGCTATCCTAATGGTGGATTATCACTATCGTTGACACTCATTATTCCTTGTGATGTTTTCATTTTCAGTATATGAGCTGGATATTGTTGTTGGCGAGCAAGCTGAAAAGGCTAATAACCTCGATCGGGTGAGCTGTAAGGCTACTACTGACCAGGTGGCCCAGGGAATAGCCCCCCCCGGATCATAACTTGGTGGAGCACATTTATGAGTCTGATCATGACTTTTTAATGGCTTCCGCTGACCAGGTTATGGCAAGCAGTCGTAAAGCTCCTCGATCTTGGAGCGATTAGAGGGGGCCTTCTAGGGATTGGTCCAGTCGGGTTTATTCTTCTACAGAGAGATCTAACCGTTAGATCTTGAATAGGGAGAGATCGATCCAAGATAGACCCTCAAGTGGCAGGCGGAGTCAAGAGGAACCAATCAGGGGCAAGTCTCATAAACTAGGTACGATAACGTCTCTGGCAGTAAAATGGCCAAGGCAGTTAAGGGAGCTTCTGCCCCCGAGGCTATCCGTAGATGAGAGGAGATTATAAATAAGGCACCCTCATTGCCTTCTCAATCGGGAGCTGCCCCCATCCTTTTGGATGAAGAGGAAGATGACGATCATGGGACCTTAACTAAACTAATTTTGAGGGAGCAGCGATAAAAAAAAAGTGATCGTGTGGTTACGACGTCTTCGGATGTCCCATCTAAACTAAAGCCGTCAATAAGGTACTACCTCCATCTTGCCTCTGGCCTCCTCAAATTTAACCTGTTCACAGCGGGTCCTCAAGCACATCACCTGAGGAAGGCTTCCATGGAGTTTTCAGTCAAGCGCCAAATAGTCTTCACAGATTCATACTCTGATGATGGGAAGCGTAACTCGGAGGAGTTATCTATTGACAACAATGTGCTAGACATCACAGAGGAACAAATGTTTGGCCCGGTGCCGAAGTTGTAGGTTGATGCTGCAGTGGAACTAGTTAAAGATGCTCCAGTAGCCCAGCTTGGGGGTAAGTCCCCTCTTACGCCACTTGAGTCTCTTCCTAAGGATGGTGTCAGTGGAGGCCAAGTTCCTTGGGTGCAAAGTCGTGAAGCTCTTGGGGTTACCTTTTACACCGGTGAGGGTGTTGAGGCAGGTCTAACGCTTTCTTTAGCCCATCTGACTGTTTTTACAATTGACCGGCCCGTTCCATCAACAACTCCCAACGTTCAAACTTTTGGGTCTCCTCGCTTGAGTGAACTTCGAGCTGACCCCCTTTCCATGCTTCGCTCTATGTCAGCTGATGAGGGATACACTGGTGATGGCTATTGAAGAGGGGCCAAGGTTGCTAGCCCATCTGAGTGGGTTTGGATGGTCTTTAATAACAAAATCTTTGTAAGTGCCATCTATATTATTTTCCATTTGCCTATATCGTGGATTCCCTAACTCTTAATTTGCTTTCTATTGGTGAAGGAGCTTACTAGGGCATTGGATGATTAGAAGAGGCAAGCCACAGAGATATCCTAGCTGAAAGAAGATGCACTCAAGTCTTCTTCTATCAGCGCTTAAAAGTGAAACGATATGAGAATGAGCTAAGAACCCATGTTGCGACCGAGCTTGCTTTAAGAAAGACAATCGCCATTGTCCAGAATAGGGCTTCCGCATCTAAAATAGCTCTCAAATAACTTACTTCGAGAAATGTTGAACTAGAGAGGAGGGTGGCCAGAGCAGAGACGCTGAACGCTCAACTTGAGTCAAAGGTCACTTTCACTGAAGCGGCAGTGAAAGAGGCTCGGGAGGAGACTCAGCTTACCCAAGACACTCTTACCTCTTCTCAAGAGGCTATGTTTACAACGCAACAGACATCTGAGAAGGCTCGGATGTGTTACGAATTCTTATCTAGTGTTTTGGTGCAGTAGCAGGTTAGCATGGAAGTGATTTCATATGAAGCTAGGTCAACCCGCGAGGTTCAAAATGTGGATCGTTAAAAAAAATCCCCAGCTTTTGACGTTTTCAAGCTAAGGGAATTTGACAGGGGCTGACCAACGCTCGAGCTTTCTTCACGGTTAGAAAAAGGTCTTCAGATGAAGCTCACCATAGATTGTACGGAGCAATCAGGAAGAAAAATAATGAGTCCTTGGAGGCCATCAAGAACCAGAGGATTCGCTAGAGGGCTTACTGTCGGTCGATCGGGAAGAACCCTCATCCTATACATATGTAGCTTCCTTCGATATCTTCTTTGGTCACTTTCCATGCTAATGAAGAGAGTAATTCTTTGATTAAGGGTGCCAAAGTTGGTCCTTTGCCAAACACTTACTATTCTCCTTTTATGGCTGATGACTCTGAGAACTCCATCACCTGGTCAGATTTTGAGAGCATGAGCCAAGATCATAGGGTTGCTATGTTTATTGTGATTAGTTTATGTCTATTTTTGCTTAAATTTAGATAGCCCGCCAAGATCCCTAATCCACACGAACTTGCATGGATCACTTGATATATTCTACCGGACAATTTATGGATCAATCGAGAATTGTATTAAGGCATGTGGACTTGTTTCCTTTAATAAGAACGAGACTAGTTCACATGTGGACTTTTTATTTAAGTTCAATGGATGTAATAAAATTGGAAAAACAATATTTGGCCCATACATATGGGCTTGGGTGGCGGGCTTGTAGAATAGCCTTATATATTGTTTTTAATTTTATTACTTAATTAAATAGAATTTAATTAATTATTTAATTAAAAGTCATAATTAAAATTCCTTAGAAATTGTGTATGTCTATACCTAGAGAGGGGTGAATAGGTTTTATTCAAGTCAATTACCAATTTTTCTTG
This sequence comes from Dipteronia dyeriana, assembly GCA_032871835.1. Lineage (NCBI taxonomy): Eukaryota > Viridiplantae > Streptophyta > Magnoliopsida > Sapindales > Sapindaceae > Dipteronia > Dipteronia dyeriana. Next base: position 88,712,614 of record CM065300.1, on the reverse strand, counting down.
ATTAGTCAATATTTAAAATTCACCCAATGAAACAAACATACAACATCAAGTGTAAAGTGCGAAAAATAAAATGAACACTTGATCTTTACGTGGAAACCCTCCAAATGGGAAAAATCACGGGATGATATGTGTGCCACACATTTGATCCTCAAATCCACTATTGAATGAAAGTTTACAACCTAGGTTGACCTCCTGTTGCACCCTCCAGTTACTAACCCTTTCATTCTACCCAGAAGGCCTTAATAGTGATTCTTGATCAACATGCTTGTGCACTAACCAATTAGTCACAAGACTTAACCTCAATGAAGAGTCATAACAACCTAAGTGAATATGATGAAATATTCAAACATGCAAGTAGTGCTAGTCTACACTAAATGCTTATCTAGGAATTCAAAGATGTCAATAAATGCAATTAATAGTGTCTAAATGCAAGTGCAAGAAGACCTAACTAGATATAGCAATGAGAGTCTAATATCTAGTTATCAAACAAAAGCCAATCAACAAAAGTTGTCATGAAACATGGCAAAGAACAATCATTGCAATTAACAAATGCAATCAATTATACCTAAACAATATCTAAATGCAAAGCATAAAGATTTAGCTAGAAGGGTAAAATCGTCCTAAATACTAGCTATCACAAACAAACATCTCAACCAACAATCAACAACCCAAACATGTTATAATTGCAATTAAACATAAAATCATACATTCAAAAAGAAAAAAATGCTATTCCTAGGTAAACATGGCATAGTAATGAAACACCAAGTTCTAGGGCATGTAGAGATTACCTAGTCATGAAACATATAAAGACCCATGCTTGAAAGATGAAGATTGATGTTAGATGTTAATGGATGGAGATTTTGTTGAGTAAAAAAGTGTTTTTGGGAGCTCTCTCTCTCTAGGAGTCAATTTATCTCTCCTGGGGATTCAATTTCAGAGCTCTAGGTCTGATTTGGGAAGAAGATGATATATATAAGGTGTAAAAACGAGCTGTACAAGAAAATACATTTTTACCCAAACAGGTTTTTTGCACCTAGTTTCACACCTTGAGGGGGTGAAAAGTTTGGGAGCGAAAAGGTCTACCACAATTTTCGCTGTTGGTTTCACCCCTTGAGGGGGCGAAGAGTTTGGGAGCGAAATCTGCTCTCTGCACTCCACCTTAAAATTCAAGCATATAAAAACATGATCAAACGACTTCGAAACCTTTTGTATAGTATACCGTTGGAAAGGTATGGAAGTATTTTTTTTACTCCATTTAACAAAATGTAATTTGGATCACTATAGAAAATGTTATGGTCAAATGAGTGACCAGAGGTCAGAAGCGGACAACAACAGAGATGCCCTGTTTTTATGGTCACTTTGGAGATTCCAAAACCAATCCAAACGGTCATGAAATATTACGAATAATATACCGTTAGAAAGGTATGTGCATCTAGTTCGTACAGAAACATTTAAAACTAATTTTGAAGGAATGTATAAAATGTTATGGTAACAAGACCATACAAATGTCATTTTTAAAAAATACTTAAATCATTAAAAACCATTCTTTCGAAACTAGACACAATACTTAAAATAACCAAATCAAATATAACTCAATGCACACAATAAGTAATCATATGATTAAAAGCAATGCATGATCATGGAAGCATAAATGCAATCATAGAGGCAATAAAAAAATTCATGAAGTGCAAAATATGATTGTGAAGGAATGCACACATGAGCAATGAGAAACAAGGAATAATTGCATGTCAATACAAATGCATGTTAGTGTGTGTGAGCAACTAAATCTCTTCAAAGAGTTAAACAAGTGATATACCTTTGAAGCTTGAACTTGATCATGAGCAAAGCCGACCTAAACTCCCCTTTCATATTATTCTTTTTTCTAGTAGGAGATGGTCTCCTAGAGTCATATTATTGTTGATGATATTATAAGTATCAACTACTATATTTGATAAGTAGATAAATAATAGAAATTTATTTATCTAGTCAAATTAGGAAGTATTTGATTTTAATTAAAACTCTAATTGACAATTGGTCAAATTAGGAAGTTTTAATTTAGTCACAATTTAATTATATTCAATAATTGGTTATTGAATAAATACACTATTTGATTTGGATTAGGTTTCTTAGTGTATAAAAGAATTCTTAAGGATTCTTGCCCGCCAAGTAAATCCTCCTAAGGAAAGGATTCTTGCCCATCAAGTAAATCCTTCTTAGAAGAGGATTTGGACTCCTAAATTAAAATGATGAAGAATTCGGCCACAATATATATGATAGTGTAGAATTCGGCCAAAGTAATTCTTAGAAAAAAAAACGGCCATTACCTTTTTCTTGGAGAGAAATTTCGGCCAAGCCATAATCTAAGGGAGAGAAATTTCAGCCAAGAGAGAATTTTGAGTGTAGAGAATCCGGTTCTTGCTCTTGATAAATTCTTCCAACTCTAAAGATTGGTGTGTGAAAATTCGGCAAAGAAGAAAAGGAAGAAAGAACGTTTTTGTTTTCGATAGTGCACTAGTGCCCCTTACATCAAAAGGTTTTGTGCACAACATCGAATCAAGGTTGACGGAAGTTTTAATCAAATTGATTGATAATTCACAAGTGACCTAACGTTATTTGTTTTTCTCATGGAGGATTATTGTGACAAACAAAGAAAAAGATTTTGTTTGTTTCCATCCTCAGGTATACAATTCAAAGAAAGAGAGCCCACACTCTTAGGTTATTCACGTTCGTGATTGGATTGGAAGATCTAGAGGATTAAATTTGATGCTTGTTCAATCGTCACGAGAAAAAAGGTATGACACTTTTATTATACGTCAATTAATCTAGGGTTAAGGTTCTTTCTTTTAAAGGGAATTTTTTTAAAATATATCAAACCCTAATTTTACGCTTCCGCTGCATTTTGGGCCGATTTTTCCCTACAACTAGTATCAGAGCTTGGTTGTACCCTTGATTAATTGATGTATGTGTACTTGAATCTATTTCTTTTTGTTGTTAACATACATGTTTTAGAAAGAGATGGCACTCTAGGTATTCACATATATATTTACATTGGAATGTATGGATATATATATATATATATATATATATATATATATATATATATATATATATTTGTGGATTGTTATTGCTCAATTTTTGTCCTAGAATTACAATGTATTTTTGTTTTGGGATTGTAACAAGAAGGGTGACCTATCATCGCCATAATTTTCTTCTTGGTAGTTGCTAAGATTTTTATTTATTTTGCTATTGTAATAAAAATACTACAGAAAAATATTGTATTAAAAAACTGCAATATAATGTATTAAAAGTAATGCAGTACTTTATATTTTAAAATTCTTCGGTAATACATTCAAGTATTGAAGACTCGAAGGTTTGAAGAATTGGAAGCAACCGGAATAAGTTTGGGACCGTGTGAGCCATAACAACAAACGTGTGTGCTAATGAGAACGCGACCACGATTGTTGTGACATGGGCTGCGCACGGCAGCCCTATGGAAGCCATGGGCTGTGAATGGTTGTGGGGTGCGCACACCCATGGGAGGCAGCCAAGGGGTGCACAAACGATGGACGCTTGAAGATTTGTTTGCCAAGAAAGGAGTTTTTTGTATTAAAAAAATTGTAATTTACTTGTTTTTTTTAAGATGGACCAAAATTGCAGTTATTTATATTTTTGTAAATATTGCAATGTTTCTCATTGGTTGATAACATGTCATATAGAATAGGAGTGCCACTCATATATCCATTTTGATTTGAACATTCATTGAATTGTTTAGGTATCTAATTGGCATCTAGATAACTTGGTAAATCATTCTATGGAATTCGATCACACGCCTTAAACAATTGAGTGGGAGAAGGTGTTTTGGAACACATACGGCCTCCAAGTTTAGTTGAGCTTTATGTTTCGTGTAATAACCCACCAAGGGGTATTCATGAATGGAATTTAGCAAGATACTTCCTGTTAATAGGGAAATTTGGCCAGAGGTCAAAGAGAAATTTTCCACCCTCAATCAACAATCATGAAGCCCGGTAAGACCGTAAAGCAACCCCGCAAGAGCAGGGAAGGCCGGTTCGGCTTCAAAGTTACCATAAGATAAACTAGACACGACCGGGACGAGCCCCCATAGGAGTACTAGAACCCGGGCTTCTCCAGGCCATCTATCAGGGAACCTCGGCTCAATGGTCGAGCTCCACAACCACCCCGTAAACGCCATGAGAAGTCTCCAAGCTTAAGGGACATTCGAAATAAGCCTGCCAACCTCTCCAGAAGCCCGATGTCCTTGCTAGGCATAAGGAAATAATCACGCCTGGATCTACACTACCCCAGCTACCCCACGAGTGGTCTACAAGAGCATCTCAAACCCCCACAAGTCTGGGAAGATCCATCTTAAGCTTCTAAGAACAAAGTCAGAGCATGAATCCACCTCGCTCTACGGAGCAACGGGCATCTGGCAGCAGGCAGGTTGACCACCATGAAGATCGATGGCACGAGTGCACACATGATCATCTCAACATGATATCTACGTGCACGTCAAGAGTTTAAATTTAAATAAGGGAACAAACTTATCTTAGTAATGATATCATCGGATCCGGAAACAATTCAAATTTAAATAACAAATCAATCCCGATAAGGAGGGAACGGATTCATGAGATTACAGTAGAGCACTCGCAAACTAAAAACCTACTCGGACGATATTTACATGTGAAGCCAAGCATGGTAAGAAAAAGAGATAAGAAAAAAGAAGAGAATGAACGATAAAGACAGAAAATCATAAACAACAGATATACACATAGAATGAGGGCCTAAATTCTGATAACAGAACACCGTCACCTTCATCTCCACTATTCGACAGGCACCAAGGTGCCACCACCCTACACCTCCGAGAGATTGTGAGCAAACAAGAGTGTTATTTATATCTTAAAGCAATATATCAATAATAGAGCTCCTATTTATTGTTATTGCCACTCATCTATTTCTTAACTAGGTCGGGAACCAACGGTACCGACCCCGGCCACCACTATCGCGGCAGTGGTCTCGAGGGTGTTAACTGGAATTTATCATGCAGAACAAATTTCCAGTCAACACTTTCTGGCGCCATCTATGGGAAACCTCTCACACCACCATATTTTTACATTCAAAAAGTTCTTTATTTCAAAGTCATCATAAAGCTCCGCTCCTTACAAGGGCAGCAGGGCACCTCGGGACAGCCTTCCACTACATCGACACGAAAGGTCCCGAGGAAAAGGAAAAAATCTAGGCTCTATAGCCAGATTCCCATCCAGCTAGCTACTATGTGGGCTCCAGATCCCCCTCTGGGAAGCCAGGTCTAGCTTAACCAACAAGCGGGTCTCTACAATCAGAGGGAATCAAGCAGGCCTGGGGCTAGGCAACCTGCCTTTGATCGCTTGGGGCCTGCTCCTCAGGAATCTACTCGTAACAGAACAGGGCTCCGGACCTCGATCCGGGATAGGCTAAGGCCCATGCTCTATGTTCCCGAATAGCTGCCACGCTACCAACCAGGACGAGTCAGATCCGCGGCAGACGTCCTCTCCTTGGGACAGGAAAAGCTCCTCCACCCAACGACTATAAGGAGGGAAGCCCGGGGTAGAGAAGAAGAAAGTCAGCCATGTCCCCGAGCAAGCCCCCTCCAAAGAAAGAACCGGGTAGAGGTCACCAGTTCATCAGAGGGATCTGATGGTGAGGAATCTGAGATCGACTCAAGGAAGTCCGAAAGCAAGCGACTAAGGGACCAGTTGGTAGAGCCATAGAAAGAGGTCCAATTGATGAAGAAGGGGAAGTACAAGGAGGACAAGAAAGATCCTCTAAGTGAATTGAACGCCCCCTTCACCAAAAAGATCTGGGAGGCAGAGCTCCCACCTAAGTTCAAAATGCCAGCTGACAAGTTCTCTAGGACTGAAGATCAGCTGAGCCACTTAGAGAGCTTGGTTCAACAGATGGAGGTCCAGAACTTAACCTGAGCCGTTATGTGTCGGATGTTCCCCACTGCACTCACTGATTATGCTAAGACCTGGTTTAGGAAACTACTCATCGGGAGCGTAGATTCTTTGACTAAATTATCAAATGATTTCTGCTCACAGTTCCAGGGGGTTAAGCCCCGACTGATGGACCCGATTCATCTACAATACTTGATCCATGAGAGAACAGAAACTCTCCGGGCTTATGTCAAACGGTTCCATAAGGAAGTCATCTAGATGGGAGTCTTCACCAAGAGAGAAACCCTCGCCAACTTCAGAAGAAACTTGTGGGTAGGAAAACTATTCTTGTCTTTTGCCAAGAAAACCTTCGAAAACCTACCAGAAAGCCTATGAGCAGGCTCTGGAACAGATCGAGGTCGAAGAGCAGCTCAAGGTCAAGATGGAGCATGACGATATGAGAGCCGAAAAGCGACAAAAGAAGGAAGCCCCTAGACCTAAGCAAGATTAGAAAAGCCAGAACCTAATAAGTCAACATACGGTTTCCCTCTTCCTCTGCCCAGATCAGAAAGGTATCCAGACAAACGGGCTCTTCTTCAACCTTTACCACCTCTTAGGACAGTGGCCCCTATAGCCCGTGATGAGAGGGGGTACGACCGTTACACTCCCTTGAATGCATCTCGAGATATAGTCTACCTTGCCATCTGGGATAAGGGTTTGTTACAGAAGCCCGCTCCTATGAAAGCCCCGGTTGATAAAAGAAATCGTTACAAATATTACGACTTTCACGAGGACGTAGGGTACAACACTTCAGAATGCTACAACCTGTGGAACCAGATTGAGGCTTTGATTAGGGGAGGATGCTTGATAGAGTTCTTACAACAAGTTAGGGAGAACATTCATACGAGAAGGGAGGTGCAAGCCGAGACCTGGGAACACGCCGAGAAGAGAAAGGGAGACCAGGCGGACCTGATGCAACAAATTTAGGTAATACACACTATCAGGGGAGGTCCTACTCTGGCCGACACCTCTAACAATTCTAGGAAAATCATGCGAAGAAGGTCCCTCGTACAGACGAGGGGCGGGATATCTTCAAGGTCGACCAGAGACCGACCAACCCCTCCCAGTTGTCTCAAATCATCTTCACCGAAGCAGATGTCTTTAACACCGTGCAGCCATATGATGACCCCATGGTCATTACATTACAAATTGCCAACTTCATGGTGCACCGCGTGCTCGTCGATACAGGTAGCAGCGTCGATGTTCTGTTCAAAGACACTTTGGAAAAACTAAACTTGAAGCAATGGTGCTACAACAGTTTTACTACTCCACTATACGGTTTCTCTAGGGGGTCTATCACACCCGTAGGATCAAAAATCCTACCAATTACCATCGGAGCCGCACCTCTCTAACAAAACATCATGACCAACTTCGTGGTGGTGGATACCCCATCGGCTTACAACGTAATATTAGGGAGGCCATTCCTATCATCCCTAAAGGGGGTCCTGTCTATTTACCACAATGTCCTGAAGTTCCCGGTAGGAGATAAGGTGGGAGAGGTTCGGGGTGATCAGCAAGCAGCTAGGAAATGCTACGCAGTGTCGGCTAACCCAACAGCTCTAGCTAAACAGCTCACCCAAGTAACGACTATCCAAGGCGGGATAACCCCGGCACTAAACCTGGAAGACGCGGGCTCTACCAATTGTTCCGAAGAAGGCCTTGTGGTGCCCGACATCGAGGAACAGAGAAGGGAATGGGCCAGCGGCCACCCGGTCGATAAGCTAGAGGAGATTCCTGTTAGACTAACAGATCCTTCGAAGGTCGTTAAAATCGGAGCTACCTTTAAGCCAAGAATGAAAAAGGGCTTGATTAAGCTCTTCATGGAGTTCAATAATATTTTCGCCTTGAGTCATACGGAGATGCCGGGGATCCAAATGACATTAGCTGCACATCGACTGGCGGTGGATCCGACCTTCAAGCCAGTCAAATAGAAAAGGTGCCACTTCAACAATGAAAAAAATGTGGTGGTTTAAGAAGAGGTTGACAAACTCACCAAGGCAGGCTTCATTCGAGAAGCCCGCTATCCCGAATGGCTCGCCAACGTGGTCATGGTAACGAAGGAAAATGGGAAGTGGCACATATGAATGGACTACACTGACCTCAACCTGGCATGCCAGAAGGACAGTTTTCCTCTGAAAAAAATTGATCAGTTGGTCGATTCTACTTTCGGGAACAAGCTCCTAAGCTTCATGGATACAATTCCTGGCTACAATCAGATTATGATGCATCCAGGGGACCAAGAAAAGACCAGTTTCATCACCACGTAAGGCCAATACTACTACAAGGTGATGCCTTTCGGGCTCAAAAATGCTGGAGCTACTTACCAGCGGTTAGTCAACCGTTTGTTCAAGCCCGAAATTGGAAGGTCGATGAAGTTATATATCGACGATATGATCACTAAATCTTCGACCTCGGAAGGCCACCTAGACGACTTTTGAAGGACCTTCATGATCCTAAGGGAAAACCAGATGAGGTTGAACCTTTCCAAATGTGCCTTTGGTGTAACTGTGGGGAAGTTTCTTGGCTTCATGGTCATAGGAGAGGCATAGAGGCTATCCCAGAAAAAATCACGACTATCCTGGATATAGAATCCCCGGTATCTCTTAAACAAGTTCAAGCATTGACCGGTCAGATAGCAGCGCTCAACAGGTTCATCTCTTGGTCTACCGAAAAGTGCCTACCATTCTTCAAAGCTATCAAGCAGGAAAGAAACATGAAGTGGGATCAGGAGAGCGAACAGGCTTTCTAAGCTTTGAAAAGATACCTAACAAGCCCTCCACTGCTGGTCAAGCCAAATCCTGGAGAAGAGCTCCAAATATACTTGACTGTTTCAAAAACCGCTGTAAGTGGGGCCTTGGTCAAGGAATGCGGGGGTAGGATCCAATGACCTATCTACTATATGAGTCGCGCTCTAACCAAGCCAGAAAAAAAAGTTATACTCTGCTAGAGAAGCTTGCTTATGTATTGGTGACTTCGATAAGGAAACTCCGTTCTTACTTGCATGCTCATTCAATAGCAGTGGTGACGGATCAACCCCTCCGTCAATTCTTGCAAAGGCCGGATGTATCTGGAAGGCTGGTTCTATGGGCCCTAGAGCTTACCCAGTTCAATTTAAAGTATAAGCCTAGGACCACGATAAAAGCTCAAGCACTAGCAGACTTTGTAGCCGAGCTTTCACTACCTTCAGATCAGGCAACCCCCGCGGAAACAGATGTCACCCTTGATAGGATTCTAGAATCTAACAACTAGCTGGAGGGCTACGAGTCATGGACTCTCTACACTGACAGAGCTTCTGGGCAGTCCGGGGGAGGAACGGGCATAGTCCTCATCGACCCTAGAAGGAACTGAATGCTGCAATTGTTTCCGGTTCAAATTTAAAGCCATGAATAATGAAGCGAAATACGAAGCTCTGCTAGCTGGGATAAAAGCTCCCAAAGAGCTCGGGGTTGATTACTTGAATATCAAGAGCCACTCTTCACTAGTGGTCAACCAAGTTTCAGGGGATTATCAGGCAAAAGAGGATAACATGATCGCTTATCTGAAACTGGTGCAACAACTCAGGATTAGATTTACGGGATACAGAATCGAGCAGATACCTCGACAGCTAAATCATCGGGCTGACATTCTAGCCAAGATAGCTGCCTATAGTGGCCAGACCCCACCACACGGAGTCCCTCTTCAAGTAATCCCCCTACCTAGCTATATGACTGGTAAGGAAACTTATACCTTGAACCGACAGCCAAGCTAGCTTCAGGGTTGAAGCAGTTCTACTTATAGAGCACAAGTTGACCTCCTTTAGAGTCCATCGATTTGAACCAGGAGCAATGAAAGCAAGCACCGAGCTAGTTTGGACCTCCTTGAGGAAAAGCAAGATCGAATAGCTGAAAAGGTAGAAATCTACCAAGGTAGGATTGCCAGGTACTTCAACAAGAGGGTTAAAACCAGAAGCTTTAAAGAAGGGGATCTGGTCCTCAGAAAAGTGACGTTGAACACCTAGAAGAGGTCAGACGAGGTCCTAGGGCCCAACTGGGAAGGACCCTACCTAATAAAGATGATAATCCGTAATGGGGCGTACAAGCTCGAGGATATAGATGGCCGACTCATCGACCATACATGGAATACAGATCACCTAAGGAAATTCTACCCTTGAACAGGGGACTCAGGAACAGGCAACTTCCGACTAGCTTCTTTTATTTTTTCTTCTGACAGTATTGTACTCCATCTTCCATATCAATAAAGCTTGCCTTTTCCCGTTTACTCATTCTTCAACTATGTCCTACAATGATTTCGGTCTACAAGGAAATGTTTCGACATTATCGCCTAAACACTAGGGGTAAGCCGGGGAAGCCCCTTCGCTACCCTGATGCCTCGGTAGGGCACCACCCCCTGCCAAGAAGGGTCTGAGTGTAAGTGCATAGATGCCATCCAGATCTCAAGACCAGGAAATAGCTAGGTAGCGCTCCTGATGCCTTGGTCGGGCTACTACCCCCAAGATGGATCTGAGTGTAAGAACATAGTTGCCATCCAGATCTCGAGACCAGGAAATAGCTAGATAGCCCTCATGATGCCTTGGTCGAGCTACCACCCCCAAGATGGATCTGAGTGTAAGAGCATAGTTGCCATCCAGATCTCAAGACCAGGAAATAGCTAGACAGCGCTCCTGATGCCTTGGTCGGGCTACCACCCTAAAGAAGGATTTGAGTGTAAGAGCATAGTTGCCATCCAGATCTCAAGACCAGGAAATAGCTAGATAGCGCTCCTGATGCCTTGGTCGGGCTACCACCCCCAAGAAGGGTCTGAGTGTAAGAGCAAAGTTGCCATCCAGATCTCAAGACCAGGAAATAGCTAGGTAGCTCTCATGATGCTTTTGTCGGGCTACCACCCCCAAGAAGAATCTGAGTGTAAGAGCATAGTTGCCATCCAGATCTCGAGACCAAGAAATAGCTAGATAGCCCTTATGATGCCTTGGTCGGGCTACCACCCCCAATAAGGATCTGAGTGTAAGAGCATAGTTGCCATCCAGATCTCGAGACCAGGAAATAGCTAGATAGCCCTTATGATGCCTTGGTCGGGCTACCACCCCCAATAAGGATCTGAGTGTAAGAGCATAGTTGCCAACCAGATCTCAAGGCCAGGAAATAGCTAGATAGCGCTCCTGATGCCTTGGTCAGGCTATCACCCCAAGAAGGATCTGAGTGTAAGAGCATAGTTGCCATACAGATCTCGAGACCAGAAAATAGCTAGATAGCCCTCCGGATACCTTGGTCGGGCTACCGTTCCCACCAATAAAGAATCGAGACAGAAAGCGTGGAAGCTCTCCTGATCCCGAGCCCAAGAAGGGGGCTAAACAGGTCTTTACTTAAATGTTCTATTCGGGCTATAGCCCCTCAAAAGAGCTCAGGGATGGAGGGATCGATTTATTTAAACTCTAAATGCTCATGTTATTTCACTAGCTCTCCTTGATACAGGGTTACTTACTACAGCAAACCCACAATCAAACAAGGGGACTACCAACATGTGTAGTTGAGCCAGGAATTTCATTAGTATGGGGGCTAAATGGCAACAGCTTTTTTCTTATATTTTTTCCCCCCAAAGATAGCTCGTTTTGATATATAAGCTGGACGACCAAGCAAGTACATGCAAGCCAGAGTTAGACCTGAGATTAAAATTTTATTATCAAGTAAGGGAGCCTATCCCCTAACATGGCTACAACATGCAAGGGGGGCCCAATACCTTGTCCCGGGCTACAAAAAAAAAATAAAAAATAAAAGGTCAAACTCGGTTGAAGATTGGATGCCCACCTCATTTTCCGGGCATTCAAAATAGATCACACAGGAGAGAACTCAAGCTTCTTTGTCTTCCTAAGGGACTTCAGCTTCCTCCTCCACAGGATGGACCTCGCCCCTGCTCCCCACTCCAGTCGCGGCTTATCCTGATCAGCTACATCAACCGCTTACGCCACTTTCTTTGAGGATCAGCCCCGGCTGCCTCAGGGTCAACAGGATCTTCCTCCATGATTTCATCGATCACCGCCATAACTTCAGGCGGTATGGCTGCATCAAGAAGGCTGGTCACCGACTTAGGCATGTTCCCGCCTTCTGTTGGCTTCATTCCTAAGAACACTGCAGGGGGATCTCGGGCTTCATCAAGACCTCATTCTAGCTCCTCGTTGTGAACCCCCTTCAAGGATTCGCCAAGACCAGATACTGGAAAGGCTAGAACAGGAGGAGGCAGATCAGACACCTTCAACTGCTTCCCAAATCCCTCCCAAGAAGGGCCAGCTCCATCAGTTTTAGGTAGAGACATCTCCTTAACCCGTGACTTGACATCCGCTCTATCCCAGTCGGTAATGCTGGAGAGATCGAATGGGGGACGGAGAGCCTCTACAACCTGATGGGAGGCATAAAAATACCTCTCGCTAAAAGAGGCTTCCACTTCGGCTTGGAGCTGGGTAATTCGAGCCTGCAAGTTTTGGTTTTCAATGTCTAGGGCATTCGCCTCTCCCCTTTAGTTATCCCGCTGGCTAGCCTGCCACTTTAACCGGAGAGTCTCTTGATCAAAAGTTTGCTTCAGCCTCTCATGATCGCATTGAAGCTCAGCTAGCTGCATCTCCATTCCTTGTTGGCTGGAGGTCATCTCTTGGACCAGGGTCTGAGCCAATGCAAGTAACCCCATGGCTCGCTCAACTTCAGCCTCAGCCTTGGCTGCCCAATCAATGAGGAAGGCTACCAGATTACCCATGGCCACCTAAAACTTGAAAGCCTATAAAGGAAAATCAGGTTAGAAAATGACAAGTCAAACATCTCAATTGAAGAGCCATATTGGACTTCAATTGGGAATGAGAAGGAGAAGGAACGAACGAGGCAGCTACCTTAGTGGTTGACCCCCCCCCCCTCCCATTTTCAGAACAGTAGGGAGAGCTCCCAAGGACGATCTGGATGGAGGAAGAGGTATCCCAGCTTATCGGGCTACACGAGAAGCTGGGGAAACAACAAACACTGTTAGAGAATAGAATCAAGATCATCATAACTGAACCCTCCAATAAAAAAAAATGAGAAAACAAGATAGATCGAGATACTCACGAATGGTAGCACCAGATATCCGTAGATACTTGTTTACCCTGCGGGATCGAAAGGGTCAACGGTCGAAAACTTCAGATTCAAATAGTTATGAGCTAGGATGTTCTTCAGCAAGCTTCAGACTCATCGGGCAAGGAATCCCGACCCAGGTGGGTTTGTCACTAAATGCGGTGGGAACCTCGAGCTCATGCCCACCGATGAAGACGGAGCTCCCCCAGCCTCCCCCCGAAAATACCCATTCTTTTTTCCAAGTGGGGTCCTTCTTTGAAGCCCCGGAGATGATAAAATTGAGCCTATTTTTAGCCTTGGCATAGAATTGGCCTCGTAGGACTCCTGCCAAGCTACCGATCTGGAAAAGAAAAGTGAGCTCTTCAGCCCTGGGCTCCCTAGTGACACCGATCAGCTCGTATTGCTCCCTCCACAATACCAGGAAGCAGATTAGATGCCTCCAAAAGCTGGGCATCAGTTGAAGCGGAGCCAGTTCAATGGCATTGAGAGCTCGCCGTAGGGTAGGGTGGAAAGGGAGCCTCACCCCGCTCTCAAAAGCCGCGACATGGATAGGAAGAACGCCTTTGGGCCGGATAAAAGCATCGTAGTTTCGATGAGGGCCGGTTTGAGAAACGGCATCATGAATACCATACTTGTCCGGTAGACGGTCGATCGACTGAGGGTCGATAGTAGAGTCGGGGAAGACCCTGGGTTCGACAGGAAGGGTTATCTCTGGAGAAAGCTCTGCCACTATGACTTGAGCCCTCTCGACCGCATCTAATCTCTCTCTGATGTCAGAGTCTTCATCAACTAATTTCAGAGGGTTGTCAGGCCGGTCCGAAAAGCAAGAGCTGATAGAAGCGTTCCTATTTGAACGATGGCTCTGGCGGAGGGGGGAAGATTCCTTATCGCTTGAAATCCCTCGCACCAGCTTAAGAAGAGCTAGGTTAGAGCCCTCAGAGCCCTCCACCAAGGCATCAACACTATCCGTGGAAGTCAACATAGATGGGAAAGAGAGGTGAGAAAGCAAATGGAAGATTTCGGCAGAGAAAACGGGGAAGAAGATATTTGAAAGCTTGAGATTTGAGTAAGTATGAAGAAGGTGACGGTTAGACCGGGCTTAAACAGAGGTCTATGGGCGATATCCTCGGTATGATCACCGCCGTATTACAACCGTTTTTCTTCGAATAACACTCAGTTTCAAATTCAAAATGTTGGGTACTTAATGAGAAAAATTCGCTCTCATTAATTATCTTTATGGCGAAAAACTTTCTCAATTAAACAAGTAATCTGACTCCAACCCCAACTTTACCACCAGTGTTCAAGTCAGAGGGGACTTATGTTAATAAGGAAATTTGGCAAGGGGTCTAAGAGAAATTTTCCACCCTCAATCAACAATCATGAAGCCCGGTAAGACCGCAAAGCCACCTCGTAAGAGCAGGGAAGGCTGGTTCAGCTTCAAATTTACCAGAAGACAAACCATACTCGACCGGGACAAGCCTCCACAGAAGTACTGGAGCCCGGGCTTCTCCAGGCCGTCTATCGGGGAACCTCGACTCAAAGGTCGAGCTGCACAACCGCCCCGTAAACGCCAGGGGAAGTCTCCAAGCTTAAGGGACATTCGAAAGAAGCCCGCCAACCTTTCCACTACCCCAGTTACCTCACGAAGAGGTCTACAAGAGCATCTCAAGCCCCCACAGGTCAGAGAAAATCCATCTCAAGCTTCTAAGAATAGAGTTAGAGCATGAATCCACCTCGCTCTATAGAGCAACGGGTAGCTGGAAGGTTGACCACTATGAAGATCGATGGCACGAGTGCACACATGATCATCTCCATTAGATATCTACATGCACGTTAAGAATTTAAACTCAAATAAGGGAACAAACTTATCTTCGTCAACGATATCATCGGATCCAAAAACAATTCAAATTTAAATAACAAATCACGCCCGATAAGGAGGAAACGGATTCATGAGATTACAGTAGAGTAATCGCAAACTAAAAACCTACTCGAACGATATATATATATGTGAAGCCAAGCATGGTAAGAAAAAGAGATAAGAAAAAAGAAGAGAACGAAGGACAAAGACAGAAAATCATGAAACAACAGATATACACATATAAAGAGGGCCTAAATTCTGATTACAAAACACGGTCACCTTCATCTCCACTATTCGACAGGCACCAAGGTGCCACCACCCTACACCTCCGAGAGATTTTGAGCAAACAAGAGAGTTATTTGTATCTTGAAGCAATATATCAATAATAGAGCTCCCATTTATTGTTATTGCCACTCATATATTTCTTAACTAGGTCGGGAACCAACGGTACCGACCCCGGCCACCACTTTCTTGGTAGTGGTCTCGAGGGTGTTAACTGGAATTTCTCATCCAGAGCAAATTTCCCATCAACACTTCCTTATAAGGATAGATTAGACAATAAACCCAAACGATATCTACTCCTAAAGGAAGGATATTCGTGAGGGAATATATTGAAGGTCGATAACTTGGTAACACACTCAATGTGATTTTATTAATATCCTCCCAAGAGTTATTGTTAATAAAAATACAAGGCTAAAATTGAAAACGTTGGTTGTTATGTTAGCAATTAGGTGAGACCTTGTCTAACTAGAAAATTGTGCGACCTCCCAGAGGAGGTGTGACATTTATGGGTGTTGGATCATCGTTGGATTTTACGATTGAATTATTTTATATAATTTAAGATAAATATTCGAAAGTGCTTTATCATGATTGTTTACTTAAATAATTTTTGTTAATAAAAAAAATCATGACCACATCCCTAATCAACATCCTAAACTATAATACTTTAATTGATGATAATTATGTCACATGAAAAAAGGAAAATTGGGTTGTTGTTGCAAGCTAAAAAGCATAAGTTCGTTCAGTGCACTCCTAAACCACCTTATCCTACTAATGAATCTACTCAAGAGTAAAGAGATGAGTATCAGTAGTGGAAGTTTTCAGATGAGAATGAATCTACTTAAGAGTAAAGAGATGAGTATCAGTAGTGGAAGTTTTCAGATGAGATGGCTAAATGTTACATTATGGCCACCATCTCCGACGTGTTGCAACAGCAACATGAAGGAATAGAGACTGATGCCGATATAGTGATATCTCTAGAAGAGATGTTTGCTATAAAGTCTAGGATGACTAAGAGAGAGTCAGTGACTGCTTTCATGAATCTTAGGATGAAACCTGGATAGGCTGTGAAAGATCACATGATGAAAGTCATAGCATATAAAAACATTGATGAACTGAATGTTGCTCAAATAAATGGTGAGACGAAAATTGACATAATTGTCAACTCACTGTTGGATTCCTTTGATCAGTTCAAGTTTGACTACACCTTGAACAGTAAGGAATGCACCATGTAGAGCCTGATGCAAGATGATCAAAGCACCATAAAAATCCTTATAAAAAGCAAGGGTTAAGAGATTCATATGGTTAGTAAAGTTGCTACTGTTAAGACCCGTAAGAAGGTCAAAAAACAATATATGAGAACACAACTTGGACCTAACAAGAAGGGGTTTCGAGAAAGGAAAAGACTAAATGAGAATGAATTCAACTTGCATTTAGGCAACAGAGCGTTGGTATCTACTAGTGCATTGGGGGATAATAGAATTAATTTTGATTCTTAAAGGCATTTAGATTTAATAGACGTTTATTATGTACCACAATTCAAGGGGAATTTAATTCTAGTTTCTTGTTTAAATAAATTTGGATATTCAATTACTTTTAATAAAGCTTTTATTATTAGTGAGAATAACAAATTTGTTTGCAAAGGTAAATTGGAAAACAGTTTATTCTATTTCCATAGAAATATCTCTCACTTGTTAGTAACAGAATCAATAAAACCAAATCATAAAGAGTAAATTTTTCAAAAGATGAAACCTAACTATGGCATTTGCGCCTAAGTCATATTAACCTTAATAGGATCAAAAGATTGGTTAGTGATGGACCTTTAAGTGACTTAAAGGTCGATGATCTACCAACTTGTGAATCTTGGTTGGAAGGTAAAATGATCAAAAGGTCGTTCACGACCAAAGGCACAAGAGTCACTGAATGTTTAGGACTAATACACACTGATGTGTGTGATCCTATGAGCATTCAAGCTAGAGGTAGATATGAATACTTCAACACTCTCCTAGTTGATTACTCGAGATTTGGTGATGTGTATCTCATAAGACATAAGTTGAATGCTTTCAACATGTTCAAAGCATTTAAAGCTAAAGTTGAAAATCAGCTTAAGAAACACATAAAAATCTTGAGGTGTGGAGAATATCCTTATGGTGAGTTTCAACAATATCTTATTGATAATGGGACAATTTCTCAATTTTCTGCACCAAGTACACCTCAACAAAATTGGGTGGCAGAAAGGATGAATAGAACTCTTTTGAACATGGTTAGGTCTATGTTGAGTTATTCAACGCTCACTAATTCTTTTTGGGGATATACTTTAGAAACCGCTATGTACATTCTAAATGATGTACCATTTAAGTCGGTTCCTAAAACACCGCATAAGTTGTGGACTGGGCAAAAGCCTAGTTTATAACACTTAAGGATATTTGGATGTTCTTTGCACGTGTTAAAATGAAAGACAGAAAAGATGGAGTCCCGTTCAGAACATGGATATTTGTAGGGTATCCAAAAGGAACCAAAGGATATTATTTTTATAGTCTCTTAAAGTATTTGTTTCGACAAATAATAAACTTCTGCAGAAAGAATATATGAATAATTTTAGGCATAAAAGTAGAATTGTCCTGAATAAGCTTTCAGGAGATACAATTCAACAAGAGATTTCACAACCTAGCCTAATTGCAAGTTTCGTACCAACACAAGATCAACAAGCTACCATACCCCATCGTAGTGGGAGGGTTAGTATACAACCCGAGAGATACATCGGTCTAGGAGAATCTATTAAGAATCTATCGGACGACAATGATCCCTATATGTACAAGGAAGCAATGGAAGATGTTGATTGTTGCCATTGGAAAAAGGCAATGCAATCCTAAATTTGAATCTATGTTCAAAAACAAAGTTTGGTTTCTTGTAGACTTGCCTAAAGGGATAAAACTCATCGGGTGCAAGTGGGTATACAGGCGGAAAATAGGAATGGATGGAAATGTGGAAACCTTTAAAGCTAGATTGGTAGCTAAAGGTTACAGACAGAAGGAAGGTATCGATTATGAGGAAACCTTATTTCCTATGGTCATGCTTAAATCCATTAGGATACTCTTATCCGTTGCAGCATCTCTAGACCTAGAGATTTGGCAAATGGATGTCAAGACAACTTTCCTTAATGGAAGTCTTGACGAAAGCATCTATATGATACAACCAGAAGGATTCACTAAAAAAGGAAAAGAGGAAAGGGTATGCAAGTTGTAAAGATCCATATATTGATTGAAACAAGCATCCAGATCCTGAAACATAAGGTTCGATTGAACCTTGAAAAGTTTTGAATTTATCCAAAACCTTGATGAACCTAGTGTATACAAAAAGATTAAAGGTGACAAGTTGGTTTTCCTAGTTCTTTACGTTGATGATATACTACTCATCGAAAATGATGTATGTGTATTGACATCAGTAAAAGAATGATTGGCAAAACTATTTGATATGAAGAACTTAGAAGAAGCAAGTTATATTCTTGGTATCCAAGTCATAAGGGATAGAAAGAATAGAACGATTGCATTATCCCAAGATTCATACATTGATAAAATCTTGTCTAGATTATCCAAGCAAGATTCCAAGAAAGGTATGTTACCTTTCAGACATGGAATCAAACTTTCTAAGGAACAAGTTCCTAAGAATGAGCATGAAGAACTATTCATGAGTAGGGTTCCATATGCCTCAGTAGTTTGGAGTCTCATGTTTGCAATGCTCTGCACTAGACTAGAAATTTGTTTTGTTGTTGGCTTAGTTAGCTAGTTTAAATCGAAACCTTGTCCTGATCACTGGATGGCAGTCAAGCATATTTTCAAGTATCTCAGGAGAACGAGAGATTATACTCTTGTATACTCCGGAGGGGATTTAATTCCCACTGAGTATACAGATTCTAATTTCCAATCGGATTCTGACTCTAGAAGTTCAACATCAGGAACTGTGTTTACACTTGGAGGAGCGGCAATCATATTGAGCAGTATCAAGCAATTTTGTATTACTGATTCCACCATGGAAGTTGAGTATGTTACCGCATACGAGGCTGTTAAAGAGGCTGTCTGGCTTCGGCAATTCTTGATTGACTTGGAAGTGGTTCCTGATGCGAATAAGCATATCACTATCCACTGTGAAAATAGTGGACCAGTGGCTATTTCAAGAGAACCAAGAAGTCATAAGAGAGGGAAACACATTGAAAGAAAGTATCACCTTTTAAGGGAAATTGTGCATAGGGGAGATGTGATGATAATGAAGATCGCATCATCAGAAAATATAGTGGATCCCTTCACAAAGGCTCTTTCACAAAAGAGTTTTGATAAGCACATGTAGAATAATGGAATAAGAGATACGACACATTTGTTATAGAGCAAGTGGGAGATTGTTGGGATTATGCTCGTTAGCAAGAGTGTAATAATATAGTTGGCAATTTTTTCATTTTAATAAAATTGATTTCTAGTTTAAGAAATCTTATAGCATTTATAATTTAATTATTATAATTGTCAAAAGAATATAATCATAAGGTCAAAAGAGTATGAGAAAAAAATAATTGTTCATACATCTAGATATGTATGAGGTAGACACAATTCTTTAGTTAGTCTTGAATAATATTCACAAGTTAAGATAAAGGTTAAGCGCCTTTATCTTGTCATAGTTGAAGATTCTTTTGCTAGCATTTGAGTGGGATCAAATGTGTTATTATGAGTCTAAAATTGTCAAAGTGTGGTATCTTTGAGAAAAAGAATCTAGTGCATTGGGTGCATTGAATAGGATCACAGTGAAATTCTTTATCTAGAAGCGTCAGTGGGCAAAAGTTTTCACTTGAAGATAATCGGAGAGTCTATCTCAATCTGAGATAAATGATGGTCTTATGGTTGTAAGTGTTATCATTTGAGCTATTAATGAGTACGATTATATATCATAGTCTATCCTCGATAGTTTGGTGGTATTCATTTGTTAATCGATAGAGGACTTCATTTATAGATGTGGACATCTTGGCTCCATTTATTAAATGAGAGTAGAATATCATCATTTGGATGTTTTGAGGTACTGGATATTAAATCTTAACGTTATGTTTTTAGTAGCTTCTATTGAAATAAGGCTTTTAGACAAGTCAAAATATCCAAGTTCAAAATGTGGTCATATAAGTAAATAGGGTAACTTGGAGAGCTATAGGCAAATTATCTGCTCTTGGCGATTATTGGTATTCTTCACGAGGATACACTATCTCCATTAACATTGTCTAGGGTATGAATGAGAAATATTAACTTATTCTATCTTTATTTAAGAGTTCAATTTTAGTTCTTTAGAGGAATGAACAAAAATTAATAGATTGGACCTAAGTGAGTCATTTGTTGATTGTGATTGGGTTGTGTCTATTGGAGCTTAAATTTAGATAGCCCGCCAAGATCCCCAATCCACACGAACTTGCATGGATCACTTGATATATTCTACCGGACCAATTTATGGGTCCATCTAGAATTTTATTAAGGCATGTGGACTTGTTTCTTTTAGTAAGAATGGGTCTTATTCACATGTGGACTTTTTATTTAAGTCCAATAGTTTTAATAAAATAGGAAAAATACTATTTGGCCCATACATATAGGCATGGGCGGCTAGGGCTTGTAGAATAGCCTTTATATATTGTTTTTTATTTTATAATTTAATTAAATAAAAATTAATTAATTTTTTAATTAAATGTCAAAATCTTTTTTTCTAGTAGGAGATGGTCTCCTAGAGTTATATTATTGTGGGTAATATCAAGTACTATATTTGATAAGTAGATAAATAATAAGAATTTATTTATCTAGTCAAATTAGGAATAATTTGATTTCTATTACAACTATAATTGACAATTGGTCAAATTATGAATTTTTAATTTAGTCACAATTTAATTATATTCACTAATTGATTATTTAATAAATACACTATTTGATTTGGATTAGGAGTCTTGGTGTAGAAAAGAATTCTTCTTGTAAAAGGATTCTTGCCCACCAGGTAAATCCTCCTAGGGAAAGGATTCTTACCCATTAAGTAAATCCTTCTTCGGAGAGGATTTGGCTTCTTAAATTAAAAGGATGAAGAATTCGGCCACTATAAATATGATAGTGTAGAATTCGGCCAAACAAATTTTTAGAAAAAAAAAATCGGCCATTACCTTTTTCTTTGAGAGAAATTTCGACCAAGAGAGAATTTTCAGTGTAGAGAATCCGATTCTTGCTCTAGATAAATTATTCCAACTCTAAAGATTGGTGTGTGAAAATTCGGCGAGTTCCATCTCTAAAGATTCGTTTTCGATAATGTAATTATAGCCTTTACATCAAAAGGTTTTGTGTACAACATCAAATCAAGGTTCACGCGAGTTCCAATCCAATTGATTGATAATTCACAAGTGACCTAATGTTCATTGTTTTTCTCTTGGAGGATTATTGTGACTAATAAAGAAAAAGATTTTGTTTGTTTCCGTCCTCATGTATACAATTCAAAGAAAATGAGCCTACACTCCTAGTTGATTCACGTTCGTGATTGGATTAGAAGATCTTACTGATTAAATTCGATGCTTGTTCAATCATCATGAGAAAAAAGGAACAACACTTTTATTATACATCAATTAATCTAGGGTCAAGGTTCTTTCTTTTAAAAGGAATTTGTTTTTTACATATCAAACCCTAATTTTACCCTTCCGCCATGTTTTGAACCAATTTTTCCCTACACACGTTGTTACCAGTCTTGGGAGATAGCGAGGAAGATCGAGTGGTTTAGACAGAAGCATATCTTATAGTGAAAGAGACTCTGGTAAGATTGGTTCAGACAGGAGCATACTGTAAAGTTAAGGAGCCTCCAAACGGTTGTGAGGTTTTCTTCTTCTTCTTATAGATTACAATTTCCTGTATATACATATTGTATGTATTAGTTCAGAAAATAATTATGATCCTAAGTTCACTGGTTCCAGATTATGATCTGTATGAAAAAATTTATAACCTACTTCTGCTTCGTTGCTAGTGAACGAGATTCCAACATAGTGATCAATTAAGCCTAATCCAAAAAACATCGTCAATAATTAATTCCAGGAAAAAGTTTACAAGAAACTATATCATGGCTACTAGTAGAGGTAGAAGTCCATCTCTGTATAACACTAATGCCTCATGCAATGCTAAAGCCCCAATAATGTTGATGTCATTGCTGCTAAAGAAGATCCACCATAAAAAACTCCACCATCTACCAGATCAGATACTGTTACATCCAAAGATGTAGTCGTTGGTATTTCCCCATATGAGTTCTGATAGATCTAGGAATCCCTACGAAAAGTCATTGACGATGCCGCTAGACAGGGAATCAGCATAACGACCACTGCCAACTTAAGTTCACTACACCAGCTCTCTACACTAGTGGTAGCCCAGGATCCCAAGATACACTCTAAAATTATAGCAACCACTTCAGGAGCACCCGAGAAATCTGAAAGAGATTGGGTAAGGTGTCGTGAAAGAAGGGAACGTTCACAAAGAGTGGACGACTGACAAGAAAAATAGGGAACTAGGGAGCACAGGGAGTCTAGTTCATCGAAAGATGTGGGGATATATGATGGAGGAGAGACCCACTCGTAACAGGTAGATAGGTATGATGGTTAGAGGAAAAGGTCTTGCTGGAATTTGAACGGTGATGAAAGTGCCCCTAAAAGATGCAGGGAGCCAACCCTATGACTATATGTGGCCCAGAACAGTAGTCGAATCCCTCGGGACCCATCTGCCAGAAATTTGATGAGCCTGAAGAATCAGAAGAGGAGCGGGAGGTCATTCTTATAAGAATAGAGGCCCTTGGGGGAAGGCAAAGCTAGGGAAACCCACTGATCGGTAACTCCAGAAGTCCATTTACTGGCTCCATACGGCAGACCCATTTTTCATATAAATTCAGGATGCCTCATGTGGAGTAATTCAAGGCAAATACTGACCCGCATGAGCATGTCAAGAGATATCAAATCCCAATGGTGCAATATGATCATGATGATGCTCTCATGTCCCCCAGACCTTGGGATATCAGGGATCTAGGTTGTTTGGAGTACATTCAACAGGATCTTTAGGAACTTTGAAAAACTAATACAAGCCTTCACTAGGCATTTCATGAGAAATATCCTGCGAAGGAACTCCATATCAGCCTTATCAAATTTAAAGCAAAAGATAGACGAGAAGTTGAAGGATTACCTAACTAGGTTCTCGTAAGAAGAGCTAGAAGTATAGAATCCCAATGATGATGCGGTAGTATCCGCATTTATTAATAGTCTACAGCACAATCACTTATGCTAGGTTTGAGACAGAAAGGGGTTGACCACATACGCAGGCAAGGTAGATTATGTTAGAGGATATGCCATGTTGGATAAGGAATATATAGCCCATGGTGGAGAGTTCGTACATGGGGGTCAGGGCCAAGGTGAGGCAAAAATCCAAATATGGTAACTCGAAGAATAATGGGAAGAGGGACAAGAAAGGCAACGGGGGAAGGGGGAAATGGCAAAGATAGATGTAGGGATGATGAAAAATGTGGTAGGCACTTTAAAAGGAAATGCACCAATTACACTCCGTTAACCAAGAGACAAGAGGAAATCTTGAATGTGATAGAAGATAAGAATTTGTAAAAGAAAAGACCCTAAGACAGTCGAGCATGGTAAGGAGAGATACCAATAAATACTATAGATTTTATCAAGAGAATGGCCATGAAACCTCCAAGTGTTAACAGTTGAGGGATTACAACGAAAAGTTGATCAGATAGGGGCATCTCAAATATATGGTCCTTAGAAGTGGGGATGACCAATATTAGGACACCCCAAAGGAAGAGCGTGAAAAAAGCCAAAAGAGTCTGATAGTGGAGCAATCAATACAATCTTTGGTGGGCCACACACTAGTGGTAGCAATCGAGAGGTAATAATCGGTTTGAGAAGCTATAGACGGTCAGAGGAATTAGGAAATAAATCTGCTGGTCCCTAATAATAAAAAGTTCAAGCAAGGATGACACCCTATAGTCTTCACCGAGATAGAAACACAAGAAAGGTATCTTCAAAAGATGGGAAGGCCTAGAAAGATTAGACGAATGAGGAAGTCGTGATTAACGAGGGCAACCTCGATCAGACCATAAAGCTTGGAGCCCGATTGATATGGGAAATTTGGGATGGGATGATCAATCTGTTAAAAGAGCACAATGACGTGTTTGCATGGAAACATTAAGATATGCCTGGGATCTATTCGAAGATAATATCTCACTACGTAGTAGTTTACCTCAATCGAAAACCTATCATCTAGAAGAGAAGACGGTTTAACCCGAAGATAACTAAGGCAATCAAAGAAGAAGTAGCAAAACTATTGGCAGCCGGATAAATAAGGGATGTGTATTACCTCGACTGGGTTGCTAACGTGGTGCTAATGAAAAAGAAGAACGGTTAGTGAAGGATGTGTGTAGATTTCACTGACCTAAACTAAGCATGTCCGAAAGATAACTTCCTATTACCCTAGATTGACTAGTTAGTAGATGCAATAGCTAGTCATGAATTATTGAGCTTCACAAATGCCTACTAGGCTTACAACCAGTTCCTAATGTTTGAACCCGATGAAAACAAAACCTCCTTCATAATTGATCAAGAGTTATAATGTTTTATTGTTCTGCCTTTTGGTCCCAAGAATGTCGGGGCGACCTGCCAGAGATAGGTAAACAATATGTTCACCCAACAGTTCGGTAGAAATATGGAAGTGTACATAGATGACATGCTGACAATGAGCAAAACATCCAAAGAACATATATAAGGTCTCAAGAAGACATTCGGGGTGCTATAAAAATTCGACTTAAAGCTCAATCCAAAGAAATGAGTTTCCAGGGTGTCTTCAGGACGATTCCTTGGTGTTAAAGTTCATTAA
The DNA here is from genome assembly GCA_032871835.1 of Dipteronia dyeriana. NCBI lineage: Eukaryota > Viridiplantae > Streptophyta > Magnoliopsida > Sapindales > Sapindaceae > Dipteronia > Dipteronia dyeriana. Next base: position 88,687,488 of record CM065300.1, on the reverse strand, counting down.
TGAGGAATCGAGGTAAATCCAGAGAAAATAAAAGCATTGTAGGAAATGATGTCCCCAAAAACCCAGAAGGAAATTCAAAGGCTAATGGGCTACTTAGCATCTCTGAATCGATTCATTAGCAAGTCAACAGAAAAATGCTTACCCTTTTTTATAGCAATCGAGAAAGGCAAGGGGTAGAATGGAATAATGAATGTGAGCAAACATTCTGAAAGATCAAAGAATACCTAGGTAAAGTATTGATCTTATCTAAACCCTTGGAAGGAGAAGTGCTCTACCTGTACCTGTCACTCATAACTTTGGCAATGGGGTTAATGTTGGTCAGGTTGGATGATGGAGTACAAAAGCCAGTGTATTACACAATCAACTCTTTACTACTTGCCGAAACAAGATACTCGCCAGCCGAGCAGATGGCATTAGCCTTAGTTAAATCAGTAAGAAAACTGAGACCTTATTTTCAAGCTTAAGGGATCGAGGTCTATAAGGATTGCCCACTGAAGCAGATTCTGTCAAAACCTAAGGTGTTTGGGAGGTTAACCAAATGGGAAATGAAGTTGAGTGGGTTTGACATAGCATATTTTTCAAGAGCCGTAAAAAAGGGGGCATGTTGTTGCTGACCAAATCACCGAGTTAACTGAACCAAAGGGTGAGGTGATCAAGATGTTGAAAGAAAAAGAAGAATTTATCTAGAAACTATATGTAGATGGATCATTAAACACATACAGAAGCTTGGCAGGCATAGTGATATCCACTCTAGAAGGTGATCAGGTAGAATGTGCCTTACGGTTTGACTTCAAAGCAAACAACAATATAGCCAAATATGAGCCACTTTTGGCTAGACTTAAGGTTTGCACGGCACTAGAGGCAGATGAGTTAGAGATATTTAGAGACTTGCAGGTGGTGGTGAACCAAATCTTGGATGAGTATCAGGCCAAAACAACAATATGGTTGTTTATCTAGGGATAGCCATGATACTGCTTGGGAGATTTAAGGCCTATAGGATTGCTCAGATCCTGAGGGAAAAGAATGAGAGGGATGACGCTTTATTAAAATTGGCATCAACCACTACCAGCATATGGTCAAAGACTATCCTAGTTGCTCACCTGTAAAGACCAAGAATCGAAGATGAAGAGGAAGTTTTGAAAGAAGGAGTAGTCAAAGGAAAGTAGGTATCTTAGATGACCCCGATCAAGAAATATCTTGAAGATGGAAAGCTCCCAACAGGGTGATTAAAGTAAAATGCCTCAGGTATAGAGCCATCAGATACTCAATAGTTAGGGGAGAGTTTTACAAGAAAGGATTTTCAAAGGCCTTACAAAAGTGTGTTTGCCAAATAAAAGGTAGACAACTATTAGAAAGTATCCATGGATGTGTGTGTAGGAATCACTCCGGGGGTAAAAGTCTAGCACACAATACTCTCAGACAGGGATTTTTCACTCTACTCCAAGACGCTTAGGCAATCACAAAACAATATGGTATGTGTCGTAGGATAGCCAATGACAAAAAAGGCCCTCAGAGCAGTTGAAAAACTTGACATCACCTTGGTTGTTTGCCATATAAGGCTATGTTGGAACCCCGTTCACCTGTCACACAACGTAAATCAGTTTTTAATCTGTGACCAGTAAACTTGGTATTGTATTTTTTCGGAACTAATACATATAAAATTATTTAATAAAATATACGTATGTACGGGAAATTGAAATCAATATATTGAAGAAGAAAATAAATCCGTACAAACATTTGGAGGCTCCTTCACTTCTTGTAATGCTCCTGATCTATACCATCGATCTTTCTCACTATATCCCGGGACTAGTAACTACGTGTGGGCATGTCACGGACTTAGGAACTTAGGCAAATGTTGAAGAGAAAAGCATAAAAAACTCTTTCTTTTGTATTAATGCAAAATACTTGCACACAAACCGTAGGGAATCCAGCTGCTTAAGGAGGTAGATTGAAGATAGAAGGTACCTCTTATATCTAATCGGCCAAGGGTATAAAAGTTATGTATCTCCTAGGGGTTAACCCCCGGTCTTTTTTAATAGGTGCCACAAGCTGATCAACACGCCGTATAAGTTAGGGGTTAGTTGAGCATGAGCAATGACCGCATTTGTAAGAAATAAAGTGATTAAAGGTTGAATAGGGATGGTGCCCTCAGAGGATAACATGGCCCCATAGATAGCAAGCACACTAGGAGGAGGATTCCATACAACACGTTCACTGTTGTAAATCAATTGCACCGAACATTGAAGGTCAAATCGATCCTTAAATTTCTTGAGTTTATCATCAGTCAAAACATTTATCTCGTAATTAAAGGCACACGGATGATCTATGGTGAACTTTATCATGCGTGCCTACTATTTTCTCGGGACTTCCTTCATTTTCAGTTTTAACGAGATTATCTTTGAATCGTTTACAAGACGGGTAGATTACCTGGTGAAGCTCTGACGGCTTGTCCCAAACTGAATGTCTTTGACATATCTAGGCAAACAACAACAGAATAAAAAGCATGAGGGTTAGCAGATGAAGGAACAAATTCAGGGCAAGCAACAGAGTAATCCATATTTAAAGCAATAGGTTGAAACGAAGGAGTATAAGAGCCCTCAAAGAATAAATTCAGGCGTAGTGATATTCTCTTTATCGCCAGCCTTTATTCCAAGCATAAGAAGTTCAAAATATTGATAACGGAGTGCGGGATCCATACTTGTAATATCGGTGGTAGCAATTGAAAATACAATCACGGTTAAATGCTCAAGGCTAACCTAGAGGGGGAGTGAATATGTTAGACACCTTTTTCGACTCCCTTAGAAACAAACAAAAGTTTGTCCCTCTAGATTGCTTGTATCACAATATATATATATATATATAAAAATTAAAGACACTTAATCAATATATAAACACAAGTAAAGTGTGATACAAACAAGTAATTGTAACACATACACAATCTATTTTATACAAAGGAAGCCAACATTCATAGAGAGTTCTATCCACAATAAAAATATTAGAGAGATAGGGATAGAGAAAAGTTGACACAAGATATAACGTGGTAAACCTCCGAATAGGAAACATCCACGGGCTAGCAGCAACCGGCAAACAAAATCCACTAGTAGATAAGACAAGTACAATCTCTCAAGTGACCTTTTCACCTAGAAACTACCCTCATATCCGACTCTATAAGTTGCCGCCCTATGCTCAACAATCTGAGGCTTCACACCTCTTGTCAAGACTTTCTTGCTCACCTTATCCAGATCCTCACGACCCAAGGCAAGACTTCTTGCTCAACTAAGTCCTCACGACTCTAGTCAAGACTTCCTTGCTCACATATCCGAGTTCTCCCAACTCTAGGCAAGACTTCTTGCTCGACTATCCAAGGCTTCATACCTCTAGCACAGACTTCCTTGCTCAACAATCCTAGGCTTCACACCTCTTGCCAAGACTTCTTGCTCAACACCATAGGTCTTACACCTATTGTCAAGACTTCCTTCTCACAAGGCATCTAGGTGATCATGAATGTAAAACCCAAACAAGCATGCAACATAAAATGCTATGATCAACACATCCTATGAAAAATACTAGACATGAGCATGAATGCACAAATCACATATAGTCTAGTCTATCATGCATGTATAAACAATCTAGATCATATAAGATATGTTCAACAATAATCACAGCCTAGATACATGCATAGATCTAAACTTGAATCATAAGATATGATAACTAAATCACAAGATCAAGTTTAAATCACACAAACCAAAAACATGTTAAAATCATATGACAAAGTCAAATAGATTTAAGCAAAAGTTCTAGAGCATATTCCAAATCATAGATTCAACAAATCATATGAATAGCTCAAAAGAACATAATCACATGTATTATGTGAGAATTTCAACAAGAGAGCCTAATATATGTGAGGAACTATTTTTCTCAAAATCAATCAATCAAAGATCATCAAATAGTCCTAGAATCAAAGCTAGCTCAATACAATCCCAAACATGTGATAACATAGGCAAAATCAAAACCTAACTCAACATGTATGATTTCAATTGAAACTCAATCTAGCTTTGAAAGTGTTCAAAACATAAATTAAAACACTCACAATATACAAATATATGTAGAAAAAGAAAACCCAAGGCAATTGACCGAGTTTTAAAAGAAAACTTTGAGAGAAAATCAATACCTTAGTTGATTTAGGTGCAGTCCCGTTTTTGTATGATTAGACACCAAAAACAGCAGCAAAATTAACTCAAACCTCTAGAGAAACGATGGAGGATGGATAGATGAACACACCCAACTTCGAATCACTCAAATCGGAGTTCAAATGAAGAAGTTATAGTGTTTGGAAGGTGAGAACATTTAGAGAGAATTTCTGCACACTTGATTTGAATTTCTTCTTAGAATGAAATGTGAGAGGGAAGGAGTTTATAAAGGAGTGGGAAAGAAGAAAGCAAGAATGACCATTTTCCCCTCATTTGATAATACTCCCTTGAGATGGTGCATTGGCATCTTGGGGAAGCAAGGTTGTGCGGCCGAGATGGCCACGCACCATCTCGGTCTTGCACACCTTCATGGCCTTCGGCCATGGTGCATTCCCCTCGCGCCTCCCTCACGTTCTTTGACCGTTCTCCGGCCTCCGAACTTAGAATTTGAATCCGTTTGTGGATTACAAACTGTAACTCTCACACGGATATGGACATATAAGATACTCAACTCAGAAAATAATAATTCGACTCGATATGCGAATACGAAGACAATGTATGCAACATGAGTTGAAAGTGTAGTATCTTTTGACTTAGAACTTGAAACCAATAGTATGAGTAACCAAAATTACCGGAACTCAATCATGAATGATTTAAGACTAAATCCAAGTTCAATATCCATGTTATACAAACATATACACATACAAAGACAATTCACACTAGAATGCAAACTACATAGAGATAGTCTCCAATCATGCATATTCCAAAACATGTTATTTTTAAACCAATGCATGAGCATTCATCTTCAAGTGTGTAAATGTGTTATACATGGTGCACAATGATGTAGGGACACATATGATTGAATTGTATATATATGCCTATAATGGTGCATAACGATGCAGGGACACAAATGTATGATATGTGTGTGTGTGACTAAGCCTTGTAAGAGAAAGATACGGTCTTAGTATACCTTCGTAGAACCATATTGCATCCTTTCTCTTTGAAGACTTAGAAATTGATTTGACTGGTTGTTTCTTCTTCCTTGAAGCTTGAATCATCATGAATCTAAACAACTAAATCATTACAAGTAAACATCATTTTGATATGGAATTAATGCCAACACAAACTAAAACCTAACAGCAATGGAACATGAACTGCTGGTAAAGAAAGTAAGGAACAAAAGAAAAGCTTGAGATTTGGAGACAAAGAAAATATTAGGGTTTTTTATGGAAGAAGTTATGAAGTCGTGAGAGGGAAATGAAAAGTTTCAAATTATATATAGTAGTGAGTGACATCATGAGAGCACGCAAACGTTACCAGACGAGAGTGGAAGTAGAGCACGAAACCTAAAAATCATGCACCGTTCAAAAATCAAAAAGTGGTCGAATGATTGTGTCAGCCAAAACGGATGTGATTGAGGTTAATGTTTATCTGTTAAACATTAAATGTGCATTAATAAGCTACAGGACAAAAAAAATTAAACACACTTCGTCGAACGGGTTCCATTTGGAAAGAGATACTCGATCTTGTATGTTTAAGGCGATATTGTTATTGGTGTAATTTGGACTATATGACACATCAATAAAAGACAAGAGTCAGGGGCACCAGTCACCAAAATTCAACCAGATCAAATGAATCAAAGTTGAACAAAGAAAACTCATCAAGCCCCCAACCAAGATAACGCAGACAATCGGATAAGAAGACCCGATCAGGATCATTAAAATGGTAAGAGGAAAGGCTATGATCGGGTACAACCGTCGATCGAGGGAAGTAAATATGGTCAGGTGTAACAAGCAGCTGGTTCCATGACACATGGATAGCACTAAGATTTAATGAAGTTATGACTTAAACACACAGAGAATTAGCCCTACCAAAATAAAGTGTCTAGAAGTATGCTGTGATGAGGAAGTAAATTTCCTTATAGATTTCAAAGTCCAGATTATGCAAAAGATCTAATACAATCAAAACACAATCAATGAGAAACATGGAAGAAGGATAACACGACTCCAATAAGTTAGAGTTTCACTTAATTACAGAAATTTTCCTTACTTGTACATCAAGAATTAGGGTTATATGCATGAATAAATAGGGCATAATAGAACCCACAAAGGGGTGAACGTCAATTATGCTTACAAGTGTGCAAGAGAGATTATGTGTGTAATTAACTTCATTCATAGTGAATTTCTTTTCGCCGCTGTCGGCAACCGTGAATGTTTCCTTGCCTTGGGGTTTTATCATGTAAAATCTTGTGCCTTGTTCGCTCTTTATTTTTTTTTTATTCATAGCTTGATTGTTTATTCATATTTACTTGTTCGACGAGTGATCAATTAAGCCTAATCCAAAAATCACTATCAACAACATGCCATAAAGATTAAGTTCAAGATCCACATAATACTAAAAAGAAACAAATAAATGTCCAAGTACACATAAAAGATTGAAGGAAACTAAGAATGATAGCATATCTAATTTCTCTATAGCACACTAATTTCTCCCTCCTTTTGACATGAAATGAAGCCAAAAGGATTAGAGATCTTAAAGTAATTAGTGTTATTTAGGATCTACAAGATTGTTTACTAACCGTGGATAACAACCTTTAGTCTATAATTATTTGTAATGGTTTTCCTCCTCTGTTGATTATGAAAATGGTTCTTTTTGTTTTATATTTCATTTGTCTACTAACGATTTTGTTGATAAGCTTAAAAGGAATGTTAGTGACAAAAGCAAAGAAGAAGAAGTTTTTTCCCGGAGGACATGATCACTTGTCTTTACAATTCAATGGCGAGAATTGTGAACCGAAGAACAACAACTTCAACTTAATGGCAAGAGTTCAAACTCTTGAGAAGAAAAGAGATGTCGCTTTGAAGGAAGTCGAGTGTAGTGTCAAGTGATCAAATGTCGAGAAAAGAAAATGGTTGAAGACGCTTATGTGTTAGAAAATTTAATAAATGATTTTCCTAATTATTTTATTTCTTGAAGGAAACAATCAAAGGAAATGAATAGGAATTGGAAATCATGAAGGCCAAAGAGCTTGGTATACTTCATGGAGATTCAAGTGACTTAGGTTTTGTAGATGAGCAAGTGAAGTCTCCTACAACAAAAAGCAAGTCACTAAGGAAAAAGAAGATTTCAAAAGACAATCCTTCCAAGGTTAAGAGCAAAATCAAGAAGAGAAAGGAGACTTCAACGTTACACCCTTACCTAAATAAGATCTCCACATTTATCCCAGTTTGCCATTTTTTCAATGTTGTAGGGATTTTTAAAACTAGTTGCCATTAGTATGTTAGACAATGCAAGCTAGGGAATGAGATGCATGCTAATGAAATGAAAAAATCTTCTTTGAATGTTTATAAACATGTTAATTACTTTTATGCTTTGTATGATGTGCATATTGTCAATAATCATGTAAAGAAACTTACTAGGAATACTTGGGTTAGAAAGCTTGTTGTGAAAAAGATTCCTAGTCCTTCTTCTAAGTGTGTTACTATTGATAACACTTTAAATGGTGTGCTTGATATTGCTAATCATGTAAAGAAGTATGTCAATAAGATTTGGGTGAAAAAGACTGTTTCACTTGATCATATGCATAGTCTTGATGATATTATTGTTGATGGCAGTAATGATGTGTTTACCATGAGAAAAAACTTTATAGGGAAGATTGTTGAAGGTTTATCTTCTATATATAATATTTCCATGAGAAATGATCATGATGGTTTATGTGTTTATGCACCCAAGATCAATTGGGTCAAGGTTGATTGCTCTTACTTTTAGTGTAAAGTGCACATGTGAGTTAGCTCTAAGACTAGTGTCAAGTTGTTAATAAAAAAGGCTAACAAGCTTTTTTTCTCTATAAATTGACATGAACTTAGTTATCTCATATATTTGTTATGATAGTCAAATTTTGTTAATTAACTTTAGAGAAGTTAAAATCTTGAAATTGTTGAGGTTTATGCTCTAAAGATGTAGTTTGTAAATGGATTTATGAATTAAATAAAAAATAAATGTTCAATTCATTCTTGTTGTGTTGTTTATTTTATAACTTGTGCACATATAAACATACTAGATTACCAGATGTAATCTCGAACTGTGTATATGAGTGCCATATATATATGGATACAGTAAAAGTCGTGCAATGTAAAGAGTCCATAGATAGCAAATAAAGCTAGGTACTTTATTTGTGGTTAATCTATAGTTGTGTTTCATTCCGTAATGTACTGTGATTTTTTCCTGAATCATGCATGCGAAGATATAGGAATGGTGGCACCTTGTATGATGTGATCATATAGGACTGGGCCTAGATCTATATGAATCTCTCACAAAGGTCTGTTTACCGATGAGATTCATATATATCAACTAATGATGGCTATAAGTGGGTGGTCTTAATCCTAAGTGTCTTATCGACTTCTTCAGGTTAGATTGTGGTCTTGGATATACCGTGGATTAGGTTGGATGCAGTTCCTGATCAATATGCTACTTATGTTGGGACTGCGGTTTGGCTTATGGCTGAGAAGGTTTGTACACAATAGTGGAATCCACTCCTTCTTGTGAGAAGTAGATGGTAGTTCCTTTAAGAGTTGATTCGGGGCTTGGAGAAATTAAGCGCTCTCCTAATTCCGTGAGGAAATAGGATTTATTGTTCATTAGAGAATCAATGGTACTTAAAGGATATATGTAATTAGAGTGGTATAAAGGACATTATGACCCATCTCTAATTATGAACTATTGTGGAGGATCACATCATATGTAATAGATATATCGATGGACACCGAGTTATATTGGACTGTGTAAAAACGTCTACAGTTGACAGAGTGCAGCTTCAAGTTTTTAGTTCGAAGTTAATAATCAAGGAATATTAATTAAAGAGTTTAATTAAAGATTTATAGGATTATTGGAGCTCAAAATACCGTGAGTCCAATAGTCCCCTGGCTAGCCCGATCGATTATGGTAACAAGGATCACGGTTAATAAATTGGATTGTCCAATTGATTGTGTTATGAAAGTGACACACATTTATTCAGAAATTAATTGAATAATTAGATTATTTAATTAATGAATATTGTTGATTAAATAAATTAAATAATAAGATTATTTTATTATGTTATTAATCACTAAATTGAGGGTGTGAGTTGATATTTGATTTTAAATAGAATAAGATATTATGATTATTTTATTTTATTAAATTAAATATTTAAAATTGAATTTAAAATTTTTACATTGAAAATAAATATTTGATTATCTTTTAAAATAAAAGATATGAGATATCATTTCAAAGATTTTAAAATCAAATAAAGATTTCATGAGTTTTTGGTTTTTGCTTGTGCTAAGAGTGTGCAAGTGTGAGAGAAGCACTAAGAAAAGAGAAATGAAAGACAAAGCATCTGAGTTGCACAACATAGATATTTGGTTTTGTTCATCGTGCACTTTGAAACAAAAGGAAAAAAATATATAAGATATTTTTTTTACAACTAGAATTGTTCTAGTTGGTTTTGATTTTGAAGAAATAGTTTTTTCGGTTTTCTCTACATCTTCCATTAAAGTTTTTGAGACTGTGACGTGCCCATACGTAGTTACTAGTCTCGGGATATAGCGAGGAAGATCGAGTGGTACTGACCGAGAGCATTGGAAAAAGTGTTGGAGCCTCCAAATGTTGGCAAGGTTCTAACATCTTCTTCTGATTACTATAAATTTCAATTTCCTTGTATACATATATTTTATTACTATAAAAATATTATATGTAAAGTTCCGAAGAATTATGATCCCAAGTTAACTGGTTACAGATCATTTACAATCTTTATATAAAATTTTAAAACCTATTTCTGTTGCGTTACTAGTGAACGGGGTTCCAACAATTGGTATCAGAGCCACACAAAAATCCGAACAAGAAATTGATTTCGATGCTCCAATATGTATGATAGTGTATGCACTGTTTAAATCGACAGTATAGTTTTTTAGTATGTATATTAAAAATAAAATTTACAAAAACATGATTGATTGTTAATTATATGGCTGTGGATTTAGGGTTTTTGGGTTGTATAATTTTTTTTATATTTTTTACTGTTATTGTATTGTAAATGAAATAATTGTAACATAATTTGAAGACCTAGAAAAATCACGAAGAAGGATTCATGAGATGAATCAGAGTGACTTGAAGTGACCGGAAGATTTCTGAAGTAACAAGAAGACCAAGGAATGCCTTGGGGTACTTTAGTAATTTTAGATTCTAATTTTTTTGGTTAAATAATCCACAGTATGCTTTCAATTCATGTATGTTTTATTTTGTGTGATGATAAAACATTGTCATTCATACTAAGTCATTTAGATTAGATGTGCCTATACAAATATATTTGATATGTTATACATGCATCATAGCCTCATATTTTATGTATTTTTTTAATGCGATTAAAATAGGCAATATACATAATTGGCTACAAAAATGAGATTAGATTTTTAATAGCTAGAAAACTTGGTAATTCTCATTAATATTAATCTAGCTATTAAAGAGTTTAATAAGTTAAATTAATTGGGTCATTTATTTTAATTAGGATTAATATGATTAATAACCAAATAATAAAATCGAATAAAGTGTTGGAGTTTTAATAGTTAAAAATTTGTAAACACTAATAAAATAATTTGACCTTAGTAAATAGTTTACTAAAGCTTAGATTGTTAACTAATAGATTCGATTTTTAATAGTTAAAAATCGTTAATAATTTATTAGTTAATTAGAATATGACTCTAATATTGAATTAGTTAATGCACTAGATAACTTGATTAAAGTTAGCCGTTTGATCCGGTAGAGTCTAGGTGCTTTAATGGATAACAGAAAACCCTAGTTTTAAAATAGTGAGTGGGAGAGAGATATATAACATATATATCCAGTAGTCTCCATCATTAGTTCAACACCGTGAGATCCGAGTTGAACCTCGTGACATCTTTACTTTCATCGTCCCTTAGGAGGGATTCTACAAAGATCAATACCAAGGTTGACTTTGAAATTGCACAAACGCGATTAAGTTGTCTTTGGCTAACCCAGAGGGGGGTGAATAGGTTATTACACCTTTTTCAAACCCCTGAAACAAACTTTCGTTTGTTCCTCTAGTTAGCTTGAATAACAATATTTAAGATAATATAACATACTTGAGAAAGCACAATGTTTTATCAAGATAAGTATTGTCAAACAAGCCTACATATTGCAAGGGGTTAGACCATCAAATAAAACTAAAATATACAATATTTGATTTCTCATTAATATTTAAAACTAAAATATGTTAAATATACAAGTACAATAACATTTACAATTTTGATCATTAGATGTGCTTATTGATCACATATCACCACTATCTTGTCTATTAAGAAATCTATCCATTAAACTTGTAGAACAAAATATGCACATACACATACATATACACATATATGAGAGGGTTAGGAAGAATTGAAACATTATTTATTTACTTGGTAAAACCTTCGTAGAGGAAATATCCATGGGTTGAATACAAACATCGGGTACTTATATTGGAAAGTAGATAAGAAATTCCTCAAAAGTGACAATCTCTATTGGTAGATTAGAAATTCCTCAAAAGTGAACAACAAATGACTCACTTTCTATTAGAGTTCACTCGAACCAACACCATTAAAAAATTGGAAATTCCACTAGAATGGTCAACAAATGACTCACCATATCCATGGACTCTATCGCATCTTAACATCCTGGGTCTACAAATAAAAGTCTACTTTCTATCCAAGGCACCCATGCCCCTAGGAAGTCTCCAATTCTTGATTTTCCGAGCCACATGCTCCAATCAAGACTTCTTGCTTGGCTATCCAAGGCACAGATACCTCTAACCAATACTTCATGCCTTTTACAAGGACTTCCTATGTGATCATTGAATGCATAAATGCAAACAAGCACTCCACATAGAATATGATGATCAAACATATCCTCTAGGAACTAGACATATGTATGAAGGATCGTAGACAAATATTGTCTACTTACTAAAATGAATAATTGTCTTGAATTATGTGAAACACAACAAACAAATTAAAATTGTAGAATTATTCATCAAACTAAAACTTGAATCAAAGCATATGCACATATATATATATATATATATATATATATATATATATATATATATAAAGCACATATTCAAGGTTTTCGTAGCAAACACAAACATATGCTAGAATCATGAGATAACATCAATCAAAGTTCTAGCTACAACCTAGAGAATATTTCTATCATGAAGTTCAATTACAAGCCAAAATAGCTATAAGCACTCAATGACATGTGTTATTCCAAAATATATACAATTGAAGAGACCTAACACATGTAGATACTCTTTCTTATCAAAATCAATCAATCTAAGTCCAAAAAAGTCCTATATGAAAAGCTAGCACAATACAAAACACAAACATGTGAAAATATAGGCTTAATCAAAAACCTAACTCAACATGTGAGATTCTATTGATGTTAAATCTAGCTTTTCTAGATTAAAACTATAATCAAAGTATACAATTTAAACATACATATATAGAAGTAGAAAACCCAAGGTAATTGAAAAACTTCGAAGATCAAATGATAATAAAACTTTCAATATCTTAGTAGAAATGTGCAGTCCCATTTTTGATGGAAAACCATAAGAAAATCTTGAATAAATGACCTCAACCTTCTTGAAACTGGTAGAGAAATGAAATACGAACAATCTCCAACTTGAATCGTTCAAATTGAAGTTCAAAAGAACAAGATACTGTGTTTGGGAGATAAGAAAGTTGAGAGAAAAATTATGCACTTGTTTTCTCCTTGGAATGAAAAAGAGAGAGGGAAAGTGTATTTAAATGTGAGGAAAGAGAAGTGTAAAAAGATGAAAACAGCCCCCAAGCATCCTCCATCCCTGAGATGGCACCTGGGCCTCTCGAGGGCAGAAGGAGGTCCTTCTTGAGATGGCCACGTGCCATCTCGGGGAGGAGAGGTTTGGTGGCCTTTGGTCACTCATGTCCTCCTTCGTGCACCTTCGCATTCTTCGACCATTCTCCGACCTCCGAACTCCAAATTCGGATTCGAATTCGAATCCATTTTTGGATTATGAATCGGGACTCTCTCGTGTATATGGATTTCTATGAACTTTGCCCAGAAAATAAAAATTCTACTATATATATGAAGACAAAGACAATGTATACAACATGACCGAAAAGTTTCATAATGGTTGACTTGGAACTCGAAATCAAATGTATGAGTAACCGATATAACCAAAACTCAATAAGGAACAATATAAGACCAAATTCAAGTCCATGGTCCATGTTATACAAACATATACACATACAAACACATAACACACAAGAATGCTTATTTCAAAGACATAGTCTACATACATGCATTTTTTTTCAAAACTAATCAGTTTCATACCAATGCATGAGCATTCAATATCAAGTGTGTGAATATGTTACACAAAATGAGCACAACGATGCAGGGACACATATGGATGCAATGTGTGTGTGTGCCTACACCTTGTAGGAGAAATGAGGTCGTTTAATATACCTTTGTAGAACCGATGAAGCACGTTTCTCTTGAAGACTTTTGCACTTGCTGATAGGTTGCCACATCTTCGTTGAAGCTTGAATCATCATCAATTTAAGAGACAACTAAACAAAACAAGTGAAACATAGTTTTGATATGAAATAATGCAAACACAAAACCATAAACCTAACAATCTCCCCCTATGGAAAATTCCATGACAAAACCCCTATACAAAAATACTAAATCACTATACAAAAGAAGATTGGTTACTTATGAGTTACAATGACTCACACACTCCTAGACTAATTTTCAATATGTCTTGAACTTCTTCTAGATCTTCTCTTGTAGTCACCTAAAATCAACTTAAAACACAATGTATATCCACGAGAAAATATATATGTGGCAACATATAATTTTGCTAAAAAATTAACAGTAAAATTTCAAATAGATCATGTATCTCCCCCTTAATACATTCTATCTCAAAAATATTCCAGCCAAAATCAACATAATATTGCATGCCATAAAGAAAATTTCAAGTTGTTCAAGTTTCCAAAAATACCAACAAAAAAAAAACATTCAGATTGAAAGGAAACTAAGTAGATTAGCACATATGAATCTCCCACTTTTTGACATGAAATGAAGCCAAAAGGATAAGAGAGAAATGTACCTCATGGCCATGCCACTAGCCACTTGTTTTAGCAAAAAACTTTGAGTGATTGGTTGACCTCACGTAATGCTTAAGAGATGGTCTTATGCATGTAAAAATTCTAGCCTCCAACTCTTGAATCCTAGCATCCTGTTCAGCCACCTTTGCCTTGAGTTCTTTAATCTTCAATTTTGACTCCTCAACCTCTTTCTTCAATTTTGTTACCTAATTCGGAAGAAAGTTTTTGCTTACCACACAGCATGTCTCTTGGTTTCCACTAAAAAGTCCTAATGTATCACAAGCCTTTCCCTTGTTCTTGTATGACATAAATGTCACCATTTTGTCACTAAATTTTTCTAAGGGAGGTAATATCACATCTTTCTCTAGCGATTTAACACCATGAGCCAATAAAAAATGAGTTATAAACCCTGATAGTGCTAACTTTTTTTCCAATATAGTTGTTAAAGCCGCACTATCTAAGTATGTCATGAGATTTTTTCCAAGGTTAATAGGTCGATTTGTCACTAAAGCATGTACAATCTTGATTTTCTCTTTGTTAAGCTTGGTAGTGTTTGGAGATCCTACAAGATTAGTACATGTAAAGAGATACCAAAAAGCACTCACCTTAGTTAAGTCACTTTGACTAAAATAGGCTATATTCTTCCACTCAAAAGACATGTCATCACATAGAGTTTGACCCATGATATTAAGAATTTCTATCACATCCACATCAACACAGTCTGAATCAATATCATTAGGCGATCCACGAAACTCATTAATAGTCTCCGAATTTATTCTAAGGACAACACCTCTTATGTCCATTAATGCATCCAGGTAGGTAGCACTCTTTTTATATTCATGATAGAATTTTCTCACAATACTATCATTAACCATACTAAGCATGCTTACCCATGATTCCTAATTTCTTTCATTCAAGCATCTATGAACATAAGAACCTACACATTTGGTCAAGTCAATACCTATCTCATGAACTAGCTTCTTAGTTCCCATAACGCCTAAAGGTTTCACCTTAGAGTTTTTGGATCCCTTGGAGGATGACTTGGACTTGTTAATGGGCTTTGAAGAATTTCCTCCACTGATTGCTTTAATTCTTCCCATGACCTAGTGTAAATAAACACTAAACAAAAATAAAGTTGAGAACAATCAAAGCCAGTTAGTCACATAAAAATATACATATAAAAAAATATGATAAGATAATGAATCCTCGTGAAAGACAAAAACAACAAGCAACATCTCACAAGATCCATAATATCAAGAATGCCAACATATAACAAGATGAACTTGCGAACATATCATAAAAGTGAACAAAGTTTAGCATATTATGCTCTATCTAAGATCAAGATAGACCAATATTCACAGTGATATCCACACAATCACATACTCAAGCAATTTTAAAGAAATCAAACAAAATAAGATCCATAAACTATGTGAGACACACCAAGACTTTCAATTTCTATCATAATTCATCTAAAATTGCTAGAAAATCAAATACTTATAAGCAAAAAGTGTGTGTGTGATCTTGCTTCATATATGTGAAAATGAGTAACTTGATAATCAACATGCAAATCACTTCCACATCTATTGATCTTAAGCTTTTTCATAAAAGGCCAAACCGATTATCATTCGAAAATTTTGCTTACAAGAGAATAGAACTCAATATTTGATCGGGTATGTGCATGTGGTTCATCATCCCATTTCTATTTTTCAACCCGAGCACTTTTTGATTTTCAACTTAACTTCTTTAAGCATTCTTCATTTTCTTTTTAGGCTTTCAATCGAAGTTTTTTTTTATTGATTCTTTTCAACACTCCTTTGATTTTTTTTAATTACAACATAAACATATACTCTTCATGATGACTTTCACTTATCTTAATGGTGTAGCCCTTACCTACATTAGGCGGCTTCACAACCACTATATGTAGCCCTTTCCATGAAGGTGCTCATTGAGTTATATGTAGTTGTTGAAGTAAAACTGATACTAACCATAGGTCATCTTAAATTTATTAGTCAAAAGACTTCAAGGTGTATCCATAACCTACATATTAGCAAACTCAACTTACTCAACTTACTCAACAAGACATATAAGAGAAGCAAAGTGCATTTTTGAAAACCAAGTTTTACGGCTTACAAGCACATGATCTAAAAGCAATATAAAGAGATTTACTCAAGATCATTTCTCCTCAAGAGAATAAGAGAAGCAAAGTGCATTTTTGAAAACCAAGTTTTACGGCTTACAAGCACATGATCTAAAAGCAATATAAAAAGATTTACTCAAGATCATTTCTTCTCAAGAGAGTAGCTATCAAAGAATATGAAGCTCATATTTTTCAAATATGCCACTCAACATTCAAACATATATTTCACAAAACATGATTAAGATCAATGTGAACAATATCACTAAAAGATCTTAAAAGAGCAAATGCCAATGAGAACCATAAAAATGCTATACTAGCTCTCTAATGTGACATGCGACATGACGTGATACAAACATGGAGTCAAAAGATAAAAACTAGAAAGCAATTTTTAGGGTATAAGAGTACCATAACAAGCTTTTTCATCCAATTTAAATTCTTCACCCTTTTTTTTAGCTCTCTTGGCTTGTTTGCATCCTTGACAACAAGTTATCGGTGTGTCTTCCAATGAGAATAAAAACTAAACACTTCAACTCAAACACATATAAAAATGATTTTCTCTAAAAGTCTTAACATAAACAATACCATATAGATTTCATAGATGCAACTTCTCTAAAGTTAACCAACATATTTTAACTATCATAGCAATTCTAGTGAAATAGCTAAGTTCATGTCAAGTTGTAATAAACCAAAGCAAATGAGCAAAGGTTTCACAACATGACACTAACCTTAAAGCAATTAACATGTGCAACTTACTCTAATGGTAAGAGCACTCACCATTGAACCACTTGTTCTTGGGTGAACCTACACAAACATCATCAACATCTTTCTAGACAACAATATTATAACGAGAGTAAAGTCTTTCAATGACTTGATCTACAATTATATCATTGATACTCTTCTTTTCTAGTTTAGTAACACATGCTTTGTCAAGATTAACAAGGTTTGCTTTATTCTTACTCCAAAGATGCTTACCATGCTTTGCATCCATATCTTGCTTTTCAAATTCTAAAGTCTTAGCATGCTTGAATTGAAGTTAAATCTCATTATCTCTAGATGAATTCCCTAATTTGCAATGTTCAATATATTTAAAGTACTTAGGCCTAATATGACCTATAGTATTGCAAAATGAGAAGTGGGAATAAAAGGTGAGATTGTACCTTCCGGATTAGAAGTAGCAATATTAGATGTTTGTTGAGATACCTTGTCCTTTGACTTTCTCTTAGCCTTAGATATTTTCTACTTAGGATGTTTCTTGTCAACTTCAACTCTCTCCTTGCTTGTAGGAAGTGATGTTTCAACGAGCTTCTCCTCAACTATCAAGCCACTTGTACCTCCTTGAGAATTAACAAGATTCTTTACTTTTGATATATTGACCGACCTATTGACTAAGTTCTTAATGGCCTCCTTAACAATTTCGATTTCTTCAATATATTCATGCTCCTTCTTCTTTAAAGTAGAAATGATCTTTTCTTTCTCAAGGACTATATTTTCAACTTCTCTAAGCTTCCTTAAAATTTCATCTTTTTCACTTAGAAGCCTTTAAGTAACTCTCTCAAACTCATCTACTTGCAAAGTGATCAAATCTTCTTTCTTTTCAACCTCACACAAAGCTTAACTCTTCTCCATTTCAAGATTCTCCAATTTAGTCAATAGCTCAAGATAGGTTGGTTTAGAACTAGAACACTGTTGATTATTTGAATCAACAACTTTGCTTAAAGATATTCGATAACTTTCCTCTAGCTTGTTGTGAGAGGTTATGAAAGCAACAAAGTTGCTTACCAACTCTTTTTCACTCGAAGACTCTTCAT
The DNA here is from genome assembly GCA_032871835.1 of Dipteronia dyeriana. NCBI lineage: Eukaryota > Viridiplantae > Streptophyta > Magnoliopsida > Sapindales > Sapindaceae > Dipteronia > Dipteronia dyeriana. The sequence continues at coordinate 88,669,181 of CM065300.1, read as the reverse complement.
TAAAGCTCTCATCCTTACTAGAGTCATCATCACTCCATGTGGCAACCATAGCCTTACCTTTCTTGTCCTTAATTATCTTCTCACTTGCACACTCCGAAGCGTAATGACCAAACTTCTTGCACTTGAAGCATTTAATTTTATGGTTGCCCTTGGCTTGACCACTCTTCTCCTTCTTTAGAGATGTTAATTTCTTGACTTCCTTCTCCTTAATAGATTTGCCACTTGGTCAGGCATTTCTCCTCTTAAACTTTTGAAACTTCCTAACCAATAATGCCATCTCCTCATCATCTTTACTATCGTCATTGATAACTTTGAGAGCTACTCCCTTGCTGTTAGCTTTTGGTTTCAAGCTTGCCTCATAGGTTTAAAGAGATCCTAGCAATTCGTCGATACTCATGCTATCAACATCTTTACTCTCTTTAATAACTGTCACCTTATCTTTGAACCGTTTGGGCAAGGACCTTAAGATCTTCCAATTGAGTCCCTCTTTGGAGATTGGTACACCAAGTGATTGGCATTGATTAGCTATATCCCAAAGCTTAAATTGGAATTCATCAAATTTGTCCTCCTCATTCATTTGCAACATTTCAAATTGAGATGTAAGCATTTGGAGGCAAGATTTCTTTATCGGCTTTGTTCTCTCATTGGTCACTTGAAGCACATTCAAAGATTTTTTGGTGAACTCCAAATTTTGGATATAGGAAATTTGCCTACTATCCACTCCACCAAATATGGCATTCATGGCTCTATGATGCCATTTAGCAGACTCAAAGTCATTTGCATTCCATTCACCTATTGGTTTCAGAACTGTAGATCCATCTTCAAGCGTTTTGTTAAAAGGATGATAACCTTTCTCAACTGACATCCATACGTGTTCATTTATAGATCGGATATCAGCTTTCATCCTCAACTTCCAAAACCCGTAATTATACCATTTGATAAGTGGAGGTTAAGAGTTTGATGCTCCCTCGGACAATGTCTCCTCATGTAGACCCATTGCTCTAAAAACTAAACAATCAACCGAGTTTGTAGCCTAGATCTCGCTAAGTTTCATCTAGCGACCTGCTTTGATACCAAAAGAAATTGCACAAACGCTATAAAATTGGCTTAGTCTAACTTAGAGGGGCTGAATAGATTATTACACCTTTTTTCAAACCGTAGAAACAAACTTTCGTTTAGTGGTCCATCTAGAATTGTATTAAGGCATGTGAACTTGTTTCTTTTTGTAAGAATAGGTCTAGTTCACATGTGGACTTTTTATTAAGGTCCAATGGATTTAATAAAATAAGAAAAATAATATTTTGAACCATGTATATGTGTTGGGCGGCAAGGCTATATAAAATATCCTAATATATTGTTTTTTTTTATTTTACTATTTATTTAAATGAAAATTAATTAATTTAGCAATAAATTAATTATTTAATTAAAAGTTAAAATATTTTTCTAGTAGGAGAAGGTCTCCTGATATTATACTATTGTTGGTATTATAATTACTATTAAAGATTATATTTGATAAGTAGATAAATAATTCCAAAGAATTATTTATCTAGTAAAATTAGGAAATCTATAATATGGTTACAAATACACTATTGAGTTGGATTAGGTGTCTTGGTGTAGAGTAAAAATCTTTTTTGAAAAGGATTCTTAACCACCAAGTAAATCCACCTAAGGAAAGGATTCTTAACAACCTAGTAAATCCTTCTTAGGAAAGGATTTGTGATCCTATATATACAACCTAGTGAATTTCGGCCAAGCTAGGTAATTTTCAAGAGAGAATTCGGCCTAGCAAAAGAGAATTTTGAGGGAGAAAAATTTAGTTTTTACTCTAGACAAAATTCGATCAACACATAGATATAAGGTGTAGAATTCGGCCAAGAATAAAAGTGAAAAAGAGAAATTTTTTATTTTTAAGAGTACACTAGTATCCTTTACGTCAAAAGGGTTTTGTGTATAAAATCAAATCGTGTTCACACGAGTTTCAATCAAATTAGATTGATAATTCACAAGTGACCTGACGTTCTTGGATTTTTCTCTAGGAGGATAATTGTAACTAACAAAGAAAAAGATTTTGTTTGTTTCCATCCTCATGTATACATTTTAAAGAAAGGGAGTCCACACTCCAAGCTAATTCACATTCGTGATTGGATTGGAAGATGCTACGGATTCAATTCGGCGCTTGTTCAATCGTCACGAGAAAAAGGTACGACACTTTTTATATACATCAATTAATCTAGGGTTAAGGTTCTTGTTATTAAAAGGAAAATATTTTTATTTATACCGAAGCCCTAATTTATTAAATTTTCATACTTCCGTTGGGCGGATTTTCCCTACAATTGGTATCAGAGCCTGGTTGTACCCTTGATTAATTGATGTATGTGTACGTGAATCTTTTCCTTTTTATTGTATATAGGCATGTTTTAGAAAGAGATGACACTCTAGGTATTCGCATATATATTTACATTGGAATGCTTGGATATATATATGTTTTATATGTGGTTTGTTATTGCTCAATTTTGGTCCTAGAATTTCAATGTATTTTGTTTCGGGATTGTAACAATAAGGGTGGCCTATCATCGCCATAATTTCCATCTTGTTAGTTGCTAATTTTTTATTTTTTTTGCTATTGTAATAAAAATACTGCACTATATTGTAATAATAAAAAAACTGCAGTATTTTTTAATTTAAAATTCTTCTGTAATACATTCAAGTATCGAAGCTCAAAGGTTTGAAGGATTGGAAGCAACCGGAACAAGTTTGGGACCGTGTGAGCCGTAGCAACAAACGTATGTGCGAAGAGCACGCGGCCACGTTTGTTGTGGCATGAGCTGCGCACGGCAGCCCTATGGAAGCAATGGGCTGCGCATGGTATCCCTTTATGGGATTGTGGCATGCGCACGCCCATGGGAAGGGGCCAAGGGTGTGTACACCCATGGGAGGCAGCCGAGGGAGTCCAAACGACGAAGATCGCGTGAAAACTTGTTCGCCAATAAAGGAGTTTTTTTTTTGTATTCTAAGACATGTAATTTACTTGCGTTTCTAGGATGGACCAAAATTGTAACTATTTATATTTTTGTAATTAATGCAATGTTTGTTTGATAACATGTCATATAGAATAGGAGTGTCACTCATATATCTCTTTTGGTATGAACATGCATATAATGGTTTAGGTATCTAAATTGGCATCCAGATAAATTGGTAAATCATTTTTTTGAATTCGATCACACGCCTTAAATAATTGAGTGGGAGAAGGTGTTTTGGAACACCTACGTCCTCCAAGTTTAGTTGAACTTTATGTTTCGTGTAATAACCTCCCAAGAAGTATTCGTGAATGGAATTTAGCAAGATACTTCCTTACGATGATAGACTAGACAATTAACCCAATCGGTATCTACTCCTAGAGGAGGGATATTCGTGAGGGATTATATTGAAGGTCGATAACTTGGTAACACACTCAATGCAATTTTATTAATATCCTCCCAAGAGTTCTTGTTAATAAAATTGCAAGGCAAAAATTGAAAACGTTGATTGTTATGTTAACAATTAGGTGGGACCTAATCCAACTAGTAAATGGTGCGAACTCCCTAATGAGGCGTAACATTATTGGTGTTGGATCACCGTTGAATTTTACGATTGAATTATTTTATTTATAATTCAAGATAAATATTCAAAAGTGCTATATCATGATTATTTACTTATATAATTTTTGTTAATATAAAGAAATCATGACCCCATCCCTAATCAAAATCCTAAAAGATAATACTTTAACTAATAATAATTATGTCACATGGAAAAAGGAAAATTGGGTTGTTGTTGTAAGTTGAAAAACCATAAGTTCGTTTGTTCTATCTATTCCTAAACCACCAAACTAATGAATCTACTCATGAGCAAAGAGATGAGTATCAGTAGTGGAAGTCTTCAGAAGAGATGGCTAAATGTACGTTATAATATGGCCATCATCTCCGACGTGTAGCAACAGCAACATGAAGGAATGGAGACTGCTGCCGATATAATGATGTCTCTATAGGAGATTTTAGCTATGAGGTATAGGACGACTAAGAGAGAGGCATTGACAAATTTCATGAATCTTAGGATGGAACCTGGATAGGTTATGAAATATCACATGATGAAAGTCATAGCACATCTCAACATTGCTGAACTGAATGTTGCTGAGATAGATGGTGTGACGAAAATTGACATGATTGTCAACTCACTATCAGATTGATCAGTTTATGTTGGACTACACCTTGAACACTAAAGAATACACCTTGCAAGGCTTGATGTAAGATATTCTAAAGCACCAAGATAATCCTTGTGAAAGGTAAGGGTCAAGAGATTCATATGCTTGGTAAGTTACTGCTGTTAAAGACCCGTAAGAAGGTCAAGTGACAACAGAAAAAAAAAAGCAACTTAAGCCTTCTTAGAAGGAACCTAAGAAAGTAACCAAGATCAAAGGGACGTGTTTCCTTTGTGGTGAAAATGGTTAAAAGAATAGACTGAATAAGAATGAATTCAACTTTCATTTAGGCAATAGAGCGATGATGTTTACTAGTGTAGTGGGAGATATTAGAATCAATTTAGATTCTTATAGGCATTTAGTTTTAATAAACGTTTATTATGTACCACAATTCAAGAGCAATTTAATTTTGGTCTCTTGTCTAAATAAATTTGGATATTCAGTTACTTTTAATAAAGGTTTTATTATTAGTAAGAATAGCAAATTTGTTTGTAAATGTACAGTGGAAAATGGTTTATTCTACTTGTATATAAATACCTTTCACTTGTTCGACACGGAATCAACGGAACCTAATCATAAAAGAGTTGAATTATCAAAAGATGAAACCTACCTATGGCATTTGCGTCTAGGTTATATCAACTTTAATAAGATTAAAAGATTGGTAAGTGACGGACCTCTAAGTGACTTAAAGGTCGATGATCTACCAACTTGTGAATCTTGTTTGGAAGGTAAAATGACCAAATGGTCATTTATGACCAAAGGAACAAGATTCATCGAATATTTAGGATTGATATAGACTGATGTGTGTGGACCTATGAGCATTCAAGCTAGAGGTGGATATAAGTACTTCATCACTTTCACGGATGATCACTCAAGATTTGGCTATGTGTATCTCATGAGACATAAGTCGGATGCTTTTGACTCGTTCAAAGCATTTAAAGCTAAAGTAGAAAATCAGCTTAAGAAACGTATAAAAATCCCGAGGTCTGATCGTGGTGGAGAATATCTATCTGGTGAGTTTCAGCAATATCTTATTGATAATGGGATAATTTCTCAGTTTTCTGCACCAGGTACACCTTAACAAAATGGGATGGTAGAAAGGAGAAATATAACTCTTTGGGACATGGTTAGGTCTACGTTGAGTTATTCAACGCTTCCTAATTCTTTTTGGGGATATGCTTTACAAACTGCTATGTACATTCTAAACGATGTACCATCTAAGTCGGTTCCTAAAACACCGTATGAGTTATGGGCTGGGCGAAAGCCTAGTTTACAACACTTAAGGATATTTGGATGTCCTGCGCATGTGTTAAAAGGAAAGACAGAAAATATGGAGTCCCATTCAGAAACATGCATATTTGTAGGGTATCCAAAAGGATCAAAAGGATATTATTTCTATAGTCCTTCGGATCTTAAAGTATTTGTTTCGATAAATGCAAAATTTTTGGAAGAGGACTATATGAATAAATTTGTACCTAAAAGTAGAATTTTCCTAAATAAGCTTTCTGGAGATACAATTCCACAAGTGGTTTCACAAACAAGCCTAATTTTAAGTTCTGTACCAATACAAGATCAACTATCTACGATACCTCATCATAGTGGGAGGGTTAGTAGACAACCCGAGAGATACATTGGTCTAGGAGAATCTGTAGAGAATCTCCCGGATGACGATGATCCCTACACATACAAGGAAGCAATGGATGATGTTGATTGTCGCCATTGGCAAAAGATAATGCAATCCGAAATTGAATCTATAATGAAAAATAAAGTCTGGTCTCTTGCAAACTTGCCTAAATGGATAAAACACATCGGGTGCAAGTGAGTATGCAAGAGGAAAAGAGGAATGGATGGAAAGGTGGAAACCTTTAAAGGTTATTCATAGAAGGAAGGTATCGATTATGAAGAAACCTTCTCTCATGTGGCCATGCTTAAATCCATTAGGATACTATTATCTATTGTGACATCTTTAGACCTAAAGATTTGGCAAATGGATGTCAAGACAGCTTTACTTAATGGAAGTCTTGATGAAAGCATCTACGTGATGCAACTAGAAGGATTCATTGAAAAAGGCCAAGAGGAAAGGGTATGCAAGTTGCAAAGATCCATATATGGATTGAAGCAAGAATCCAGATCCTGGAACATAAGGTTCGATCAAGCCGTGAAAAGTTTTGGATTTATTCAAAACCCTGATGAACCTTGTGTATACAAAATGATTAAAGGTGACAAGTTGGTTTTCCTAGTTCTTTACGTTGATGATATACTACTCATCATAAATGATGTAGGTGTATTGACATCAATAAAAGAATGGTTAGCAAAACAATTTGATATGAAGGAGTTAGGAAAAGCAAGTTATATTCTTGGTATCCAAGTATTAAGGGATAGAAAGAATAGAACGATTGCATTATCCCAAGCTTCATACATAGAAAAAATCTTGTCTAGGTTTTCTATGCAAGATTCCAAGAAAGGTATGTTACCTTTCAGACATGGAATCAAACTTTCTAAGGAACAAGTTCCTAAGAATGAGCATGAAGAGCAATTCTTGAGTAGGGTTCCATATACATCAGCAGTTGGAAGTCTCATGCATGCAATGCTCTATACTAGACTAGATATTTGTTTTGCTGTAGGCATAGTTAGGAGGTTTAATCGAAGCCTCGTCCTGATAACTGGATGGCAATCAAGCATATTTTCAAATATCTTAGGAGAATGAGATATTATATGCTTGTATACTCTAGAGAGGATTTAATTCTCGTTGGGTACATAGATTTTGATTTTCAGTCAGATTCAGACTCCTAGAGATAAACACCAGGATCTGTGTTTACTATTGGAGGAGTATCAAGCAATCTTGTATTGCCGATTCCACCATGGAAGTCGAGTATGTTGCCTCATGCGAGGCTGTCTTTCTCTGCCAATTCTTGATTGACTTGGAAGTGGTTCCTGATACGAACAGATCACTATTTATTGTTATAATAATGGAGCAGTGGCTGATTCGAGAGAACCAAGAAGTCATAAGAGAGGGAAAAGCATTGAAAGAAACTATCACCTTCTGAGGGAAATTGTGCATAGAGGTGCCATGCTGATTACCAAGATCGCGTCAGCAGATAATCTAGCGGATCCCTTTACAAAGGCTCCACCACAAAAGTGTTTTGATGGGCATCTAAGGAACATGAGGATGAGAGATATGACACATTTTCTATAGAGCAAATGGGAGACTGTTGGGACTATGCTCGATAGCAAGAGTGCAATAATGTATTTGACAATCTTTTCATATTAATAAAGTGATTTCTAGTTTAACAAATCTTATAGCATTTATAGTTTAATTATTATAATTGTCAAAAGTAAATAATCATAAGGTCAAAAGACTAGGAGAAAAGAAGAATTATTCGTACATCTAGATATGTATGAGGCAGACACAATTCTTTAGTTAGTCTTGAATAATATTCACAACTTAAGATAAAAGGTTGGGCGTCTGTATCTTGTCAAAGTTGTAGATTCTTTTGCTAGCATTTGTGTGGGATTAAATGTTTTATGATGAGTATAAAATCATCAAAGTGTGGTGTCTTTGGGCAAAAGAATCTAGTGCACTAGGTGCATTGAATTGGATCACAATGAAATACTTTATCTAGAATTGTTGATAGATAAAAGTTTTCATTTGAAGACAATTGGAGAATCTATCTCAATTCTAAGATAAATGATGGACCTACGGTTGCAAGTTTTATCATTTGAGCTATCTATTAATATGATTATATAGCATAGTCTATCCTCGATAGTTTGGTGGTATTCATTTGTTAATCGATAGAGGACTTCATTTATAGATATGGACATCGTGGCTCCATTTATTAAGTGAGAGTAGAGTATCATCATATGGATATTTTGAGGTATGGATATTAAATCTTAACGTTAAGTTTTCAATAGTGTCTATTGAAACATGGCTTATGGACAAGTCAAAATATCCAAGTTCAAAAAGTGGTCATATGAGTATATGTGGTAACTTGGAGAGCTATAGGCGGTTTATGAGCTCTTAGTAATTACTGATATTCTTTTTGAGGATACACTTCTCCAATAAGGTTGTCTAGGGTATGAATAAGTAATATTAACCTATTCTATCTTTATTTAAGAGTTCAATTTTAGTTCTTTAGTGGAATGAACTAAAATTAATAGATCGGACCTAAGTGAATCATTTATTGATTGTGATTGGGTTGTGTCTACCGGAGCTTAAATTTAGATAGCCTGCCCAGATCCTCAATCCACACGAACTTGCATAGATCAGTTGATATATTCTACCAGACCAATTTAGGAGTCCATCTAAAATAGTATTTAAGGCAAGTGGACTTGTTTCGTTTTGTAAGAATGGGTCTAGTTCACATGTGGACTTTTCATTAAGGTTCGATGTATTTAATAAAATAAGAAAAATAATATATTGGCCCATGTATATGTGTTAGGTGGCAAGGCTATATAAAATAACGTAATATATTATTTATTATTTTATTATTTAATTAAATAGAAATTAATTAATTTGGTAATTATTTAATTATTTAATTAAAAGTCAAAATCTTTTTCTAGTAAGAGAAGGTCTCCTAATATTGTACTATTGTTGGTATTATAATTAATATTAAAGATTATATTTGATAAGTAGATAAATAAAAAGAATTATTTATATAGTTAAATTAGGAAATCTTTAATATGGTTACAAATACACTATTGAGTTGGATTAGGAGTCTTGGTGTAGAGTAGAATTCTTCTTTGAAAAAGATTCTTAACCACCATGTAAATCCATCTAAGGAAAGGATTCTTAACAACCAAGTACATATTCCTTAGGAAAGGATTTGTGATCCTATATATACAACCTAGTGAATTTCAGCCAGCCCTAAGGTTTTATATGAGTGAATTTCAGCCAAACTAGGTAATTTTCAAGAGAGAATTTGGTCTAGCGAGAGAGAATTTTGAGGGAGAAAAATTTAGTTTTTGCTCTAGACAAAATTTGATTAACTCATTGATATAGGCTGTAGAATTCGGCCAAGGAGAAAAGAGAACAAGAGAACTTTTTTTGTTTTTGATAGTACACTGATATCCATTACGTCAAAAGGGTTTCGTGTACAAGATCAAATCGGGTTCACGCGAGTTTCAATCAAATTAGATTGATAATTCACAAGTGACCGGACGTTCTTGGATTTTTCTCTTGAAGGATAATTGTAACTAACAAAGAAAAAGATTTTGTTTGTTTCCATCCTCAGGTATTCGATTTAAAGAAAGGGAGTCCACACTCCTAAGTGATTCACGTTTGTGATTGGATTGAAAGATCTTGCGGATTCAATTCAGCGCTTGTTCAATCGTCACGAGAAAAAGGTAAAACACTTTTTATATACATCAATTAATCTAGGGTTAAGGTTCTTGTTATTAAAAGGAAAAAAATAACACTTTCGCTGCGCTGATTTTCCCTACACCATACACATTATTGTGTATCAATCCTAAACATTCGATGGCTCCGGTGCCTTTAGTCGTAAACGATCTTTTGGTCATTTTACCTTCCAAACAAGATTCACAAGTTGGTAGATCATCAATCTTTAAGTCACTTAGACGTCCGTCACTAACCAATCTTTTAATCCTATTAAGATTAATATGACTTAGGTGCAAATGCCATAGGTAGGTTTCATCTTTTGATAATTTTACTCTATTATGACTAGGTTATGTTGATTTCGTGTCTAACAAGTGAGAGATATTTCTATGTAAATAGTATAAACCGTTTTCCAATGTACCTTTGCAAATAATTTTGTCATTCTTACTAATAAAAAAAGCTTTATTAAAAGTAACCGAATAACCAAATTTATTTAAACTAGAAACTAAAATTAAATTCCTCTTGAATTGAGGTACATAATAAACGCCTATAAAATCTAAATACCTATAAGAATCTAAACTAATTCTAATATCTCCCACTGAACTAGTAGACACCAATGCTCCATTGCCTAAATGCAAGTTGAATTCGTTCTCATTAAGCCTTCTCCTTTCCTTGAACCCCTGTAAAGAAAAACAAACATGATTAGTGGCTTCGGAGTCTATGATCCAAGAATCCATAGAATCTTACAAAAACATATTTCAAGATAATTAATATTATCTTCTTCCACTTCTTTTCTTGAGACTTTGGGTAATTTCTTTTCCAATGTCCCTGTTCACCACAAAGGAAACACTTCCCTTTGATCTTGGTTACTTTCTTTGTCTCCTTCTTAGTAGGTCCTAGTTGTTTTTTCTTCTGTTGTTTGTTGACCTTCTTACGAGTCTTAATAGTAGCAATTTTACCTACGGTATGAATCTCTTAACCTTTTCCTTTCACAAGGATTTTTACGGTGCTTTGAACATCTTGCATCAGGCCTTGCAAGGTGTATTCCTTATTATTAAAGGTGTAGTCCAAATTGAATTGATCAAAGGAATCTAATAGTGAGTTGACAATCATGTTAGTTTTGGTCTCACCACTTATCTTAGAACCATTTTGTTCAGCAATATTGAGTTGTGCTATGACTTTCATCATGTGATCTTTCACACCCTGTCCAGGTTTCATCCTAAGATTCATAAAAGTAGTCACTGCCTCTCTCTTAGTCATCCTAGACCTCATAGTAAACATCTCCTCTAGAGACATCATTATATCAGCAGCAATCTCCATCCCTTCATGTTGTTGTTGCAACACGTACGAGATGGTGGCCATAATGTAACATTTAGCCTTCTCATCTGAAGACTCCCACTGCTGATACTCATCTCTTTGCTCATGAGTAAATTCATTAGTAGGAGTAGGTGGTTTAAGAGTGCACATAACAAACTTATGCTTTTCAGATTGCAATAAAGGCCCAATTTTCCTTTTCCATGTGACATAATTATCACCAGTTAAAGTATTGTCTTTTAGGATGTTGATTAATGATGGGGTCATGATTTCTGAACAATAACAAAAATTATATAAGTAAATAATCATGAAAAAGCACTTTCAAATATTTATCTTGAATTATATATAAAATAATTCAATCGTAAAATTTAATGGTGATCCAACACCCATAAATGTCACGCCTCATTTGGGAGTTGCACCATTTACCAGTTGGACTAGGTCTCACCTAATTGTTAACATAACAACCAATATTTTCAATTTTAGCCTTATAATTTTATTAACAAGAACACCTAGGAGGATATTAATAAAATTACATTGAGTGTGTTACCAAGTTATCGACCTTCAATATATTCCCTCACGAATATCCCTCCTTTGGGAGTAGATATCGTTTGGGTTAATAGTCTAGTCTACCCTTTTAAGGAAGTATCTTGCTAATTTCCTTTCATGAATACCTATTGGGAGGTTATTAAACGAAATATAAAGCTCAACTAAACTTGGAGGCCGTAGGTGTTCCAAAACACCTTCTCCCACTCAATTATTTAAGACGTGTGATCGAATTCCAAAGAATGATTTACCAATATATCTAGATGCTAATTAGATAGCTAAACCATTCAATACATGTTCATATAAAAAGAGATATATAAGAGTGGCACTCCTATTCAATATGACAAGTTATCAAACAATGACAAACATTGCAATATTTACAAAAATATAAATAGCTTCAATTTTGATCCATCCTAGAAAACAAATAAATTACATATATCTAGGAATACAAAAACCCCTTTCTTGGCGAACAAGTTTTCACTCGACCTTCAACGTTTGGACTCCCTCAGCTGCCTCCCATAGGCGTGCGCACCCTTGGCTCCCTCCCATGGGCGTATGCAGCCCACAACCCCATAAAGGGTTTCCATGCGCAGCCCATTGTTTCCATCGGGCTGCCGTGCACAGCCCATGCCACAATAATCGTGGACGCGTGCTCTTCGCACGCACGTTTGTTGCTATAGCGTGTACGGTCCCAAACTTGTTCCGGTTGCTTCCAATTCTTCAAAACTTCAAGTTTTTAAAACTTCAATGTATTACATAAGAATTTTAAATTAAAAAAAATGCTTCAGTTTTTTTTATATTATTTTTTTATTACAATATAGTGCAGTTTTTTTCTGTTGAGTTTTTTTTTATTACAACGAAAAAAAAACTTAGCAACTATCAAGAAGGAAATTATGGCGATGATAGGTCACCCTTCTTGTTGCAATCCTAAAACAAGAATACATTGAAAGTGTAGGACCAAAATTGATCAATAACAATCCACATATAAAACCTATATATATATATATATATATATATATATATATATATATATATATCCATACATTCCAATGTAAATATATATATGCGAATACCTAAAGTGTCATCTCTTTCTAAAACATGCATATATACAATAAAAAGAAAAAGATTCACGTACCCATACTTCAATTAATCAAGGGTACAAAAAGGCTCTGATAAATGTCATATTGGATAGGAGTGTCACTCTTATATATCTCTTTTGGTATGAACATGTATTGAATGGTTTAGCTATCTAATTAGCATCTAGATAAATTGGTAAATCATTCTTTGGAATTCGATCACATGCCTTAAATAATTGAGTGGGAGAAGGTGTTTTGGAACACCTATGGCCTCCAAGTTTAGTTGAGCTTTATGTTTCGTGTAATAACCTCCCAAGAGGTAATCATGAAAGGAAATTAGCAAGATACTTCCTTAAGAGGATAGACTAGACTATTAACCCAAACGATATCTACTCCCAAAGGAGGGATATTCATGAGCACAACGGAAGCGTGAAAAATATTAGATTAGGGTTTAGTATAAATAAATTTTTCTTTTTTTACAACAAGAACCTTAACCTAGATTAATTGATGTATATAAAAAGTATCGTACCTTTTACTCGTGACGATTGATTTAGCGCCAAATTGAATCCACAAGATCTTCCAATCCAATCACGAACGTGAATCACCTAGGAGTGTGGGCTCCCTTACTTTAAATTGTATACACGAGGATGGAAACAAACAAAATCTTTTTCTTTGTTAGTCATAATAATCCTCTAAGAAATAATCCAAGAACGTCCGGTCACTTTTGAATTATCAATCTAGTTGATTGAAAATCGAGGGAACCCGATTCGATTTTGTACACAAAACCATTTTACGGTAAAGGATACTAGTGTACTATTGAAAACAAGAACATTCTCTTTTTTTCTCTTCTCCTTGGCCGAATTTTACACCCTATATCTATGAGCTGATCGAATTTTGTCTAGAGCAAAAACTAAATTTTTCTCCCTAAAAAATTCTCCCTTGCTTAGCCAAATTCTCTCTTGAAAATTACTTAGCTTGACCGAAATTCACTCATAGAAAAACGTTAGGGCTGGCCGAAATTTATAAGACCTATATATATTGACCGAATTCCTTACCCTATTCTATTTAGGGTTGGCCAAATTTTACATGTACTTAGTTTAGGAGACTTAAACCTTTCCTAAGAAGGATTTACATGGTGAGCAAGAATCCTATCCTTAGGTGGATTTACTTAGTGACCAAGAATCCTTTTCCAAAAAGAATTCTTTCCTAAACCAAGACTCCTAATCCAACTAAATAGTGTATTTGTGACCAAAATAAAGACTTCCTAATTTGACTAGATAAATAATTTCTTTAATTTATCTAATTACCAAATATAGTCTTTAATATTAATTATACTACCAACAATAGTATAATATCAAGAAACCTTCTCCTATTATAATTTTTTTTTTTACTTTTAATTAAATAATTAATTAATCAACAAATTAATTAATTTCCATTTAATCAAATGATAAAATAAAAAATAATATTTTAGGCTTTTATATGTTATAGCCTTGCCGCCCATGACATTATACATGCATATGTATTATTTTTCTTATTTATTAAATCCTTTGGATTTTCATAAAAAGTCCACATGTGAACTAGACCCATTCTTACAAAAAGAAACAAGTCTACATGCCTTAATACAATTCTAGATGGTCCCCTAAATTGGTCCAGTAGAATATATCAAGTGATCCATGCAAGTTCATGTGGATTGGGGATCTTGGCGGGCTATCTAAATTTAAGCTCCAATAGACACAACCCAATCACAATCAACAAACGATTCACTTAGGTCCAATCTATTAATTTTAGTTCATTCCACTAAAGACCTAAAATTGAACTCTTAAATAAAGATAGAATAAGTTAATATTGCTCAATCATACCCTAGACAACTTTATGGAGATAATGTATCCCCGTGAAGAATTCTAGTAATCGCCAATAGCTCACAGACTGCATATAGCTCTCCAAGTTACCATATTTACTCATATGACCACATTTTGAACTTGGATATTTTGACTTGTCCAGAAGCCATGTTTCAATAGACACTATTGAAAACTTAACGTTAAGATTTAATATCCAATACCTCAAAATATCCATACGATGGCATTCTACTCATAGTTAATAAATGAAGCCACGATGTCCTTATCTATAAATGAAGTCTTCTATTGATTAACAAGTGAATACTATCAAACTATCGAGGATAGACTATGCTATATAATCGTACTCATTGATAGCTTAAATGATAACACTTGCAACCGTACGTCCATCGTTTATCTCAGAATTTAGATAGACTCTTCGATTGTCTTCAAGTGAAAACTTTTATCCATTGACGGTTCTAGATAAAGTAATTCACTGTTATCTTATTCAATGCGCCCAGTGCTCTAGATTCTTTTGCCCAACCACACTTTGATGATTTTAGACTCATCATAACACATTTGATCCCACTCAAATGCTATCAAAAGAATCTACAACTTTGACAAGATATAGGTGCTCAACCTTTATCTTAAGTTGTGAATATTATTCAAGACTAACTAAATAATTGTGTCTACCTCGCACATATCTAGATGTGTAAACAATTCTTCTTTTCTCATAGTCTTTTGACCTTATGATTATTTACTTTTGACAATTATAATAATTAAACTAGAAATCACTTTACTAATATGAAAAGATTGTCAAATACATTACCCAACAATAAACGATAGGTGAATGATATAGAAAAATAGTTATTCTAGAATATCAGTTAATTAAGAATATCTTGGTCCAACATGTAAAGACTTTACCGACCCTAAGGTGGCACTTCTTTATGGTATGTTGGACTGTCATGGTATAGTAACTGGTTGTAGGTTTTTTCTAGTTCGTTCAACGTGTTCATACATCATGCTTAAATTCATACCAAAGCACTCGCACTTGATTTAAATAAATGACTAAATGAATGTTTTATTTATTTCAACAATTATGTCTTATGTGATGCTATAAATTCTTGTTGACAACAAATTAAATGGTGATAACTACACTAAGTGGAAACTTAATGTTAATGCAATATTGGTCACCAAAGACCTCTAGTTTGTACTTATGAAGGAATGTCCTTCAGTGCCCTACTACTAATGCCTTGCATACAGTTTGTGAGGCATACCAGCGATAGGTCTCATCTTATAAGAAGGCTCGAACATATCTGTTGGCTTCTATGACGGACGTGATTGTCACAAAGCACGAAGCAATGACTTCAGCATTCAAAATCATGGAGTCGTTGCAAGTTATGTTCAGGCAGCCGTCCGAGCAAAAGTGACACGATGTTGTTCATTCTGCTATGCTCGCTCACATGAAGGAAAGTACATCAGTTTGGGAAAATATCCTGAGCTTGATGTCCTACACGGCAGAAGTCAACGGTGGGGCCATTGATGAACCCAGTCAAGTGAGCATTATACTGACGACTCTTGTAAAGAATTTTGATCAGTTAAAGAGTAACTATGAGGTAAACAATCTAAGTTTCAGTCTCACATAGTTGCTTAATGAGCTCGCTACTGCTGAGTCCTTGACAAAGGTTAACAAGGGTGAGACTGGTGAGGTTAATGCTACCTTTGAGTCCTTGATAAGGGACAACAAAAGGTGGACACTTCTATAGTCCCGAAGATAATAGAGTATTTGTATGACAAATGTAACATTTCTTGAGGACAATTATATTAGTTACCATAAACCTCGTTCTAAGATTGTTTTGAATGAGTTGAAGCCTAGTAAGACTAGTTCTTCATCAATAAGAGTTGTTGATCCATAAACATCTGAGAGTCAGATAGTTCTTGATCAGGATACATTACCACCTAGAGGTAGTGAGAGGGTTGTAAGACAACCTGCACGTTATTTAGGTAAAACTGAGGGATAAGGTGTTGTCTCCGCTGATAGTGTGGATTATCCATTGACATTTAAGAATGCAATGGAACATCCTGATAAACAGGAATGGCTTAAAGCCATGAATCTCGAAAATGTTTCCATGTGCACTAACTCAATCTAGGATCTGGTAGACTTACCGGATTGGGTAAAACCCATAGGGTGTAAATGGATCTACAAGAGAAAGTAAGGAGTAGACGGGAAGGTAGAGACCTTCAAGTCAAGGCTAGTGTTCAAGTCAAGGCTAGTTGCCAAAGGTTATACCCATAACGAGAGGGTTGATTTTGAAGTGACCTTCATGTCAGTAGTCATGTTTAAGTCTATTAGAATTCTTTAATCCATTATTGCCTATTTCGATTACGAAATTTGAAAGATTGATGTCAAGACTGCATTTTTTAATGGCAATTTTGACGAGAGCATCTATATGATGCAACCAGAGGGATTCATGTCTCCAGATCAAGAGCAAAAGGTTTGCAAGCTGTAAAGGTCTATCTATGGACTCAAGCAAGCATCTAGAACTTGGAACATTATGTTTGACGATGTAATCAAAACCTATAGCTTTGACCAGAACTTTAATGAGCCTTACGTCTACAAGCGCATCAATAACAAGAAAGTAGTTTTCTTGGTTCTATAAGTAGATGATATCCTACTTATTGGGAAGGATGTGGGAGTGTTGTATGAAGTAAAGGGTTGGTTGGATAGCTAATTCCAAATGGCAGATTTGGGAGAGGCGAGTTATGTTCTAGTTATCCAACTTATAAGGAATCATAACAACAAACTCATAGCACTGTCTCAGGCATCATATATCAATAAGATTATTTTTTGATTTTCGATGTATAATTCTGTTATATGTAAGTTTTATCGGATATACACGTCACTGACAGATAAGACAATCATTAAAGAAGATTGCCAGACGGGTATCCAAGCTGGCATCTAGAAGACCATCCAAGACATCAAGGAACAAGAACCCGAGTAAGATTGAGTACCGGTACTCGGCACGTTCAGTATCACTTGGAACAACATAGAAACCCGAGTAAAGAAGTTCAAATACATGATCCATGCAAATGAAGAATGAAAATACAAACATGGTTATAAGCTCAAGCCGAACCTAGAGGGGGTGGGGGGTGAATAGGTTAGACACTTTTTTCGACTCCCTTAGAAACAAACAAAAGTTTGTCCCTCTAGATTGCTTGTGTCACAATATATATATATATATCAATTAAACACACTTAATCAATATATAAAACAAGTAAAGTGTGATACAAACAAATAATGGTAACACATACACAATCTATATCATAGAAAAGAAGTCAACTTACATAAAGAGTTCTATCCATAGTATTCAAATAACAAATACAAATACAAGAGAGATAGGGATAGAGAAAAGTTGACACAAGATATAACGTGGTAAACCTCTAAAGAGAAAACATCCACGGGTTAGCAACCACGGGTAAACAAAATCCACTAGTAGATTAGACAAGTACAATCTCTTAAGTGACCCCTTCACCTAGAAACTACCCTTATATCCTACTCATGAAGATGTCGACCTCATGCTCAACAATCTGAGGCCGCACACCTCTTGTCAAGACTTCCTCGCTCACCGTACTAGATCCTCACGACCCAAGGCAAGACTTCTTGCTCAACCATCTGAATCCTCCCGACTCTAGTCAAGACTTCCTCGCTCACCATTTCGGATCCTCACGACCCTAGACAAGACTTCTTGCTTGACTATCCGAGTCCTCCCGACTCTAGCCAAGAATTCCTTGCTTGACAATCCAAGGTCTTACACCTCTTGCCAAGACTTCTTGCTCAACAACATATGTCTCACACCTATTGTCAAGACTTCGTTCTCACAAGGCATCTAGGTGATGTTGAATGCAAAACGCAAACAAGCACGCAACATAGAATGTTATGATCAACACATCCTATGGAAAGTAGTAGACATGAGCATGAATGCACAAAACAAATGTAGTCTACTCAGTCATGCATGTTTAAATCATCTAGATCATGTAAGGTGTGTTCAACATTAATTACAACATAGATACATGCATAGATCTAAAACTTGAATCACAAGATTAGTTCAATAAATTGCATAATCAAGTTTAAATCACATATACCAAAAACATGCTAAAATCATAAGACAAAGTCATTTAGGTTTAAGCTAAAGTTCTAGAGCATATTCCTATTCATAGATTCAACAAAAACACATGAATAGCTCAAAAGAACATAAGCACGTGTATCAATGTGAGAATTCTGCCAAGAGAGCCTAATACATGCGAGGAACTATTTTTCACAAAATCAATCAACCAAAGATCATCAAATAGTCCTAGAATCAAAGCTAGCACAATACAATCCCAAACATGTGAAAACATAGGCAAAATCAAAACCAAACTCAACATGTAAGATTTCAATTGAAACTCAACCTAGCTTTAAAAGAGTTCAAAACTCAAATCAAAACACTCACAATACACATATATAAGTTGAAGAAGAAAACCCAAGGCAATTGACCAAGTTTTAAAATAAAACTTTGAGAGAAAATCAATACCTTAGTTGATTTCGGTGCAGTCCCGTTTTTGTGTGTTTAGACTCCAAAAACAGCAATAAAACTCACTCAAACCTTTAGAGAAATGATGCAAGATGAATAGACAAACACTCTCAACTTTGAATCACTCAAATCAGAGTTCAAATGAGGAAGTTATGGTGTTTGGAAGATGAGAAAATGTAGAGAGAAAATTCTGCACTCAAGTTTTTGAATTTCTTCTTAGAATGAAATGTGAGAGGGAAGAGAAATATAAAGAAGAGGGAAAGAATGAAGCAAAAGAACGAAATTGCCCCACTTTGTTATTGCTTCCCCGAGATGGCACGTGGGCATCTCGGGCCAGCAAGGTGTTGCAGCCAAGATGGCCACGCGCCATTTCGGGCTTGCACCAATTAATGGCCTTTGGCCATGGTGTAACACTTTTGCACTCCTCACGCATTCTTTGACCGTTCTCCGGCCTCCAAACTCAGAATTCGAATCCGTTTACGGATTACAACCATAACTCTCTCATGGTCATGGACATATAAGATACTCAACCCATAAAATAATAATTCGACTCGATATATGAAGACGAAGACATTGTATGCAACATGAGTTGAAAGTGTATTATCTTTTGACTTTGAATTTGAAATCATTAGTATGAGTAACCGAAATGACCGGAACTCAATCAAGAATGATTTAAGATTAAATTCAAGTTCAATATCCATGTTGTTCAAACATATACACAAATAAACACAATTCACACTAGAATGCAAACTACATAGAGATAGTCTCCAATCATGCATTTTCCAAAACATGTTATTTCCATACCAATGCATGAGCATTCATCTTCAAGTGTGTGAATGTGTTATATATGGTGCACAACGATACAGGGACACATATGAATGAATTGTATGTGTGTGTCTATAATGGTGCATAACAATACAGGGACACAAATGTATGAATTGTGTGTGTGTGTGCCTAAGCCTGGTAAGAGAAAGATAAGGTCTTAGTATACCTTTGTAGAACCATATTACATTCTTTCTCTATGAAGACTTAGAACTTGCTTTGACTTGTTGTTCATTCTTCTTTGAAGCTTGAATCATCATGAATCTAAACAACTAAATCATTACAAGTAAACATCATTTTTATATGGAATTAATGCCAACACAATCTAAAACCTAACAATCTCCCCTTTTGGCAAATTCCATGTCAAAACAACTATACATTTACTACAAATATAAAAATGAAGATAGGTCACATTTATTATTCGGTTTCTTGTTTTAAAAAATTTGGTTATTCGGTTACTTTTAATAAAGATTTTATTATTAGTAAGAATGACAAATTTATTTTCAAAGGTACATTGGAAAATGAATTATTCTATTTGCATGAAAATATCTCTCACTTGTTAGATACAGAATCAACAGAACCTAACCATAAAAGATTAAAATTATCAAAAGATGAAACCTACCTATGGCATGCACTTAGGTCATATCAACCTTAATAGGATTAAAAGATTGGTATGTGACGAACCTCTAAGTGACTTAAAGGTTGATGATCTACCAACTTGTGAATCTTGTTTGGAAGGTAAAATGACCAAAAGGTCATTTACGACCAAAGGTGCAAGAGCCATTGAATGTTTAGGATTGATACACACTGATGTGTGTGGACCTATGAGCATTAAAGCTAGAAGTGGATATGAGTACTTCATCACTTTCACGGATGATCACTCAAGATTTTTCTATGTGTATCTCATGAGACATAAGTCGGATGCTTTTGATATGTTCGAAGAATTTAAAGCTGAAGTAGAAAATCAGCTTGAGAAACGCATAAAAATCTTGAGGTCCGATCATGATGGAGAATATCTATCTAGTGAGTTTCAACAATATCTTATTGATAATGGAATAATTTCTCAGTTTTCTGCACTAGACACATCTCAACAAAATGGGGTGGCAGAAAGGAGAAATAGAACTCTTTTGGATACGGTTAGGTCTATGTTGAGTTATTCAACGCTCCCTAGTTCTTTTTGGGGATATGCTTTACAAACTGCCATGTATATTCTAAATGATGTACCATCAAAGTTGGTTCCTAAAACATCGCATGGGTTGTGGACCGGGCGAAATCCTAGTTTACAACACTTAAGGATATTTGGATGTCCTGCACATGTGTTAAAAAGAAAGACATAAAAGATGGAGTCCCGCTCAGAAACAGGCATATTTGTAGGGTATCCAAAAGGAACAAAAGGATATTATTTCTATAGCCCTTCAGATCTTAAAGTATTTGTTTCGACAAATGCTGAATTTTTAAAAGAGGACTATATGAATAATTTTGTGCCTAAAAGTAGAATTGTCCTAAATGAGCTTTTAGGAGATACAATTCCACAAGAGGTTTCGCAACCAAGCCCAATTGTAAGTTCCGTACCAATACAAGATCAACATTCTACCATACCTCATCGTAGTGGGAGGGTTGTTAAACAACCCGAGAGATACATCGGTCTAGAAGAATCTGTAGAGAATCTTTTGGATGACGATGATCCCTATACATATAAGGAAGCAATAGAAGATGTTGATTATCGCCATTGGCAAAAGGCAATGCAATCCGAAATTGAATCTATGTTCAAAAATAAAGTTTGGTCTCTTGTAGACTTGCCTAAAGGGATAAAACCTATCGGGTGCAAGTGGGTATACAAGAGGAATAGAGGAATGAATGGTAAGGTGGAAACCTTTAAAGCTAGATTGGTAGCTAAAGGTTATACACAGAAGGAAGGTATCGATTATGAAGAAACCTTATCTCCTATGGCCATACTTAAATCCATTTGGATTCTCTTATCCATTGCGGTACCTTTAGACCTAGAGATTTGGCAAATGGATATCAAGATAGCTTTCCTTAATGGAAGTCTTGATGAAAGCATCTATATGATGCAACCAGAAGGATTCATTGAAAAGGACCATAAGGAAAGGTTATGCAAGTTGCAAAGATCCATATATGGATTGAAGCAAGCATCCAGATCCTGGAACATAAGGTTCGATCAAGATGTAAAAGGTTTTGGATTTATTCAAAACCTTGATGAACCTTGTATATACAAAAGGATAAAAAGCGACAAGTTGGTTTTCCTAGTTCTTTATGTTGATGATATACTACTCATAGGAAACGATGTAGGTGTATTGACATCAATGAAAGAGTGGTAAGCAAAAAAATTTGATATGAAGGACTTAGGAGAAGCAAGTTATATTCTTGGTATCCAAGTCATAAGGGATAGAAAGAATAGAACGATTGCATTATCCCAAGCTTCATACATAGATAAAACTTGTCTAGGTTTTCCATGCAAGATTCCAAGAAAGGTATGTTACCTTTCAGACATGGAATCAAACTTTCTAAGGAACAAGTTCCTAAGAGTGAGCATGAAGATCAATTCATGAGTAAGTTCCATATGCATCGGCAGTTGGAAGTCTCATGTATGCAGTGGTCCTGATCACTGGACGACAGTCAAGCATATTTTCAAGTATCTTAGGAGAACAAGAGATTATATACTTGTATACTCTGGAGGGGATTTAATTCCCGTTGGGTATACAGATTCTGATTTTCAGTCAGATTCTGACTCCAGGAGATCAACATTAGGATCTGTGTTTACTATTAGAGGAGGGGCAGTCATATGAAAGAGTATCAAGCAATCTTGTATTGCCGATTCCACCATGGAAGCCGAGTATGTAGCTGCATGCGAGGCTGCTAAAGAGGATGTCTGGCTCCGCCAATTCCTGATTGACTTGGAAGTGGTTCCTGATGCGAATAAGCAGATCACTATCTATTGTGACAATTGTGGAGCAGTGGCTAATTCGAGAGAACCAAGAAGTCATAGGAGAGGGAAACACATTGAAATAAAGTATCATCTTTTAAGGGAAATTGTGCATATAGGTGAGGTGACGATTAACAAGATCGCGTCAGCAGAAAATCTAGTGAATCCCTTTACAAAGGCTATTCCTCAAAAGAGTTTTGATGGGCATCTAAAGAACATGGGGATGAGAGATATGACACATTTGCTATAGAGCAAGTGTGAGATTTTTAGGATTATGCTCGATAGCAAGAGTGTAATAATGTAATTAACAATCTTTTCATATGAATAAAGTGATTTCTAGTTTAACAAAACTTATAGCATTTATAGTTTAATTATTATAATTGTCAAAAGTAAATAATCATAAGGTCAAAAGACTATAAGAAAAGAAGAATTGCTCATACATCTAGATATGTATGAGGTAGACACAATTCTTTAGTTAGTCTTGAATAATATTCACAACTTAAGATAGAAGGTTGGGCGTATTTATCTTGTCAAAGTTGTAGATTCTTTTGCTTGTATTTGAGTGGGATCAAAAATGTTATGATGAGTCTAAAATCATCAAAGTGTGGTGTCTTTGGGCAAGAGAATCTAGTGCACTGGGTGCATTGAATAGGATCAAAATGAAATACTCTATCTACAACCGTCAATGGATAAAAGATTTCATTTGAAGACAATCGGAGAGTATATCTAAATCCTGGGATAAATGATGGACTTATGGTTACAAGTGTTATCATTTGAGCTATCAATGAGTACGATTATACAACATAGTCTATCCTCGATAGTTTGGTGGTATTCATTTGTTAATCGATAGAGGAGTTCATTTATAGATATGGACATCGTGGCTCCATTTATTAAATGAGAGTAGAATACCATCATATGGATGTTTTAAGGTATTGGATATTAAATCTTAACGTTAAGTTTTCAATACTGTTTATTGAAACATGGCTTATGGACAAGTCAAAATATCCAAGTTCAAAATGTGGTCATATGAGTAAATATGGCAACTTGGAGAGCTATAGGCGGTCTATGAGCTCTTGGCGATTACTGGTATTCTTCACGAGGATACACTTTATCCAATAAGGTTGTCTTGGGTATAAGTGAGTGACATCAACTTATTCTATCTTTATTTAAGAGTTCAATTTTAGTTCTTTAGTGGAATGAACTAAAATTAAATAGATCGGATCTGAGTGAATCATTTGTTGATTGTGATTGGGTTGTGTCTATTAGAGCTTAAATTTAGATAGCCCGTCAAGATTCCCAATCCACACGAACTTGCATGGATCACTTGATATATTCTACCGGACCAATTTAGGGGTCCATCTAGAATTGTATTAAGGCATGAGAACTTGTTTCCTTTTTTTAAGAATAGGTCTAGTTCACATGTGGACTTTTTATTATGGTCCAATGGATTTAATAAAATAAGTAAAATAATATATGGGCCTTATATTTGGTATGGGCAGCAAAGGCTATTGTGAATAGCTTAAATATATTATTTTTATTTTATTATTTAATTAAATAGAAATTAATTAATTTGTTGCTTAATTAATTATTTAATTAAAAGTCAAAATCTTTTTCCTAGTAGGAGATGGTCTCCTAAAACTATACTATTGTTGGTAGTATAGTTAATGTTAAAGACTATATTTGATAAGTAGATAAATAAAAGGAATTATTTATCTAATCAAATTAGAAAGTCTTTAATATGGTTACAAATACACTATTGAGTTGGATTATGAGTCTTGGTGTAGGAAAGGATTATTTTTGAAAAGGATTCTTGGTCACCAAGTAAAACTACTTAGTGGTAGAATTCTTCTTTGAAAAGGATTCTAAACCACCAAGTTAATCTATCTAAGGATAGGATTCTTGTCCATCAAGTAATCCTTCTTAGGAAAGAATAAAATATCCTAATCTATATCAAAGAGATGAATTTCGGCCAACAAATATGGTTATAGGAGAAGTTAGATTTCCTTTTAGATAAGGATTCTTAACTACTAAATAAATCCACCTAAGGAAAGGATTCTTGCCAACCAAGTAAATCCTTCTTTGGAAAGGATTTATGATCCTATATATATGAGCATGAGAAATTCGGCCAACCCTAACGCAATTAGAGGTGAATTTCGGCCAGCCCTATTTTTCTTAGTGAAGAATTCGGCCATCATAGGAATTTTGAGGGAGAAAAATCTGATTTTAATCTAGACAAAATTCGATCATCTTTAAACAATAGTGTGTGAATTCGGCCATGTTGAGAAAAAAGGGGATCGTTTTTGTTTTTGATAGTATACTAATATCCTTTACATCAAAAGGGTTTTGTGTACAACATCGAATCAAGGTTAATGCGAGTTTCAATCAAATTGATTGATAATTCACAAGTGACCGGACGTTCTTGGATTTTTCTCTTGGAGGATATTTGTAACTAACAAAGAAAAGATTTTGCTTTGTCTCCATCCTCAAGTATACAATTTAAAGAAAGGGAGCCCACACTCCAAGGTGATTCACGTTCGTGATTGGGTTGGAAGGTCTTGCGGAATCAATTCGGCAATTGTTCAATCGTCATGAGGAAAAGGTAGGATACTTATATATACATCAATTAATCTAGGGTTAAGGTTCTCGTTGCATAAAGGGAATTTTTTTTATTTATACGCAAACCATAGTTTCGTTTTTCTCACGCTTCCGTTGCGTTTTGAACCCATTTTTCCCTACAAAAACATCCTCGGGTTAGCAACCATCGGTAAATAAAATCCACTAGTAGATAAGACAAGTACAATCTCTCAAGTGACCCTTTTCCCTAGAAACTACCCTCCTATCCTACTTATGTAGATGTCGCCTTTATGCTCAACAATCTGAGGCCTCACATCTCTTGTCAAGACTTCCTCGCTCACCTTATCGGATCCTCACGACCCAAGGCAAGACTTCTTGCTCAACTATTCGAGTCCTCCCGACTCTAGTCAAGACTTCCTCGCTCACCTTTTTGGATCCTCACGACCCTATGCAAGACTTCTTGCTCGACTGTCTGAGTCCTCCCGACTCTAGCCAAGACTTCCTTGCTTGACAATCAAAGGTCTCACACCTCTTCCAAGACTTCTAGCTCAACAACATAGGTCTCACACCTATTGTTTAGACTTCCTTCTCGCAAGGCATCTAGGTGATCATGAATGCAAAACGCAAACAAGTACGCAACATAGAATGTTATGATCAACACATCCTATGGAAAATACTAGACATGAGCATGAATGCACAAAACAAATGTAGTCTAGTCATGCATGTTTAAATCATCTAGATCATGTAAGGTATGTTCAACATTAATAACAACTTTGATACATGCATAGATCTAAAACTTGAATCACATGATATGTTCAATTAATCACATAATCAAGTTTAAATAACATATACCAAAAACATGCTAAAATCTTATGACAAAGTCATTTAGATTTACGCTAAAGTTCTAGAGCATATTCCTCTTCATAGATTTAACAAAAACACATGAATAGCCAAAAGAACATAAGCACATGTATCAATGTTAGAATTCGGCCAAGAGAGCCTAATACATGTGAGAAACTATTTTTCACAAAATCAATCAATCAAAGATCATCAAATAGTCCTAGAATCAAAGCTAGCACAATACAATCCCAAACATGTGAAAACATAGGCAAAATCAAAACCTAACTCAACATGTAAGATATCAATTGAAACTCAACCTAGCTTTAAAAGAGTTCAAAACTCAAATCAAAACACTCACAATACACATATATAATTTGGAGAAGAAAACCCAAGGCAATTGACCAAGTTTTAAAAGAAAACTTTGAGTGAAAATCAATACCCTAGTTGATTTTGGTGCAGTCCCGTTTTTGTGTGTTTAGACTCCAAAAAAAGCAATAAAACTCACTCAAACATTCAGATAAAAGATGGAGGATGAATATAAAAACACTCTCAACTTTGAATCACTCAAATCGAAGTTCAAATGAAGAAGTTATGGTGTTTGGAAGGTCAGAAAATGTATAGCGAAAATTCTGCACTCATGTTTTTGAATTTCTTCTTAGAATGAAATGTGAGAGGGAAGTGGAATATAAAGAAGAGAGAAATAATGATGCAAAAGGACGAAATTGCCCCTCTTTGTTATTGCTTCCCTGAGATGGCACGTGGGCATCTCGTGGCAGCAAGGTGTTGAGCCGAGATGGCCACGCGCCATCTCGAGCTTGCACCAATGAATGGCCTTTGGCCATGGTGCAACACCCTTGCCTTCCTCACGCGTTCTCCGGCCTCTGAACTAGGAATTCAAATCCGTTTACGGATTATGAACTGTAACTCTCTCACAGACATGGAAATATAAGATAGTCAACCCAGAAAATAATAATTTGACTCGATATATGAAGACGAAGACAATGTATACAACATGAGTTGAAAGTATAGTATCTTTTGACTTAGAACTTGAAATCAATAGTATGAGTAACCGAAATGACCGGAACTCAATCAAGAATGATTTAAGACTAAATTCAAGTTCAATATCCATGTTATACAAATATATACACAAACAAACGCAATTCACACTAGAATGCAAACTACATAGAGATAGTCCCCAATCATGAATTTTCCAAAACATGTTATTTCCATACCAATGCATGAGCATTCATCTTCAAGTGTGTGAATGTGTTATATATGGTGCACAACGATGCAGGGGCACATATGAATGAATTGTATGTGTGTGTCTATAATGGTGCACAACGATATAGGGACACAAATGTATGAATTGTGTTTGTGCCTATAATGGTGCACAACGATGCGGGGACACAAATGTATGAATTGTGTGTGTGTGCCTAAGCCTTTTAAGAGAAATATAAGGTCTTAGTATACCTTTGTAGAACCATATTGCATCCTTTCTCTATGAAGACTTAGAACTTGCTTTGACTTGTTGTTCATTTTTCTTTGAAGCTTGAATCATCATGAATCTAAACAACTAAATCATGACAAGTAAACATCATTTTGATATGGAATTAATGCCAACACAATCTAAAACCGAAAAAAGAAGCCTAAGAAGAAATCGGTGATGACACCAATATGCACCTGTATCAAAAGGTGGAACAAGTTTATAAGGCTTCTAGAAGGATAATGTACCAAACGGGAAGCAAGTCCAAATCAGGCAACGACTCTATTATTCTAGAAGATTGCATGTCGATTAGGAATATAAATCCTTAATCAGATTGTGTAATTAGAGTCCCACGAAGATTCAGATTCAACTCAAAAGATCTTAAAAACAGGAAAGAAGATAAAGACGACTTCAACAAGCAACCGGTCATAATTAAATACAAATAAACCCATAATTGTACAACAAGGATTAGAGTTCTATGCATATATAAATACACCCATAATCTCATTATAAAAGATATATAGAAAAAAACAGAGAGACAGAGTCAAGAGAGAGGCAAGAGAGATCGAGTGGTGTAATTCATTATAATTAAATAGTGGATTTGGCTTGGCTGCGCAGTCAACCACCCGTGGACTTTTCTCCGATCACCGGAGTTTTACCATGTAAACTCGTGTCATTATTGCTTGCATTACATTCTCTTTCTCTCTCTCTTTTGACAAGTCATAACAAAATCTAACGTTCTTGACTTTCTCATCTACAGAGAAATTGATGTCAACAATTGGTGATAGAAAAAGGGGCATGAACCTCCGATCTGTTTAAGCAATGGCTGGTAGCGGAAGCAAAGATAGTTCTAGGGATAACCAAAAATCTATAGATAATGCTCATATAGGCGGGACCATACGAAATCCCACTACAACAACCGGGAACCAACAAGCACCCTGGCTGGTATCCAAGAAATCCTTCCTACCAGGGAGGACATAGCACATCATTTTCGCAATGCACTACTACACCTACTAGCAGATGTGGCAAGAGAAAGAGTAGACCTATTATCTACAAGATAGGCACACCCGTCAAGTCCTCCACCACCTCCTAGGCTCCAATCGGTTGTAGTTTGACCAGGACCATATGCACTAGTAGCCGTTAAGGATTCAAGTCCAATCAACCAGACTGGGGGTACGACACATAATCAGGGCAAGGATCATGAATCACCCGTAGAAGAACTGCCACACTAAAAGTAAAGCCATAGTCAGACGGGACATGATAGGCACCGTAAATAAAATCGATGTAGAGATCGGTCACCGTCATCGTAGGATAGTGATCGACACCATCATAAACATCACCACAGGACCATACGCTTACATGGGTTGGCTCATGAGGCTCGGAGGCAAGATGAAAAGGAGATGGTGACAGGTATGACAGTCACACGACGAGTTGACCATCGAGGAGAACTGTTGGGAGATAGAGATATTGTAATCAGAAGCCTAACCCAGGAAGTCGAGAATAATAGACGCTAGATGGATGCGCTGATCAGGCGATATGCATACAATGAATTGTCCGATGATGATTCTAACAACCCTTTCACTAGGGACATCCTACGAACCCTCTTTCTGGATAGATTCAGTATGCCACACGTGGAACATTTCAAGAAGGATACAAATCCTAAAGAATACGTCAGCCGATATAAAAGCTCTATGGCCCAGTATGCCCACAGTGACCCTTTGTTGTGTATTAATTTTCCATAAACTCTTGGAGACATGGGCTGAAGATGGCTTGGGAGATTGCATCTGGCAAGTATTGGGAGTTTCAGAGAGTTGAGCAAAAACTTTTCAAGACAATTCCTAGGTAATGGGCACAGAAAAAAGTCAGTGGCTTACCTTTCTCAACTGAAGCAAGGGAAAGACGGGTCACTAAAAAAGTACCTGGGAGATTTGGCCAAGTGGCCTCAGAAATTGGCAGCACCAATGACGAAGCAATAATCGCTGCATTCATAAATAACTTGCAGAATGGACGGTTGTCTTTTGACTTAAGAAGGGATCGTCTAACCAGATATGCAGAGATGATGGATATGGTTAGAGGATCGACATTAGCTGAGGAAGAGGAGTTAGCAACATGAGGTTGCTATATGCATGGATGGATACCCGAACAAAAAGATATTGAGTCAAAGGTACAGAACCTTAAAGGAAAACAGAAAGGAAATATTAAAGAAAAAAGCAAAGATGGGGGAAGCGGACGTAATGCTGACCTGACCATAAAAAGTTTCAAGCAAAGTATACGAACTACACCCTACTCCGAAAAAACCAAGAAGAAATCTTGGCAATACTAGAAGAAAAAAATCTGGTGAAGGAGCCACGTTGGCAGTCCCAATTTGCTCGGCGAGACACAACGAAATATTGCAGGTTCTATAAAGAAACCAAACACGAAACTTCCAAATGTTACCAACTCAAAGACTATATAGAGACACTAATTCAGAAAGGACATCAGTAAGATATAATCCTTAAGAAAGAAAAGAAGTCAAAAACTCAGAAAGAAACCAAAATGGGAGATCATAATTCTTATCGGAACAAAAGGTCCAGTCCCAAGGCAAATGAAGTGATACAAACTATCTTTGAAGGACCATCAACTGAGAGAAGTAACCGAGAGCGGACTCAAGAAATCTGAGAAATAGTGGAGGCAAGACAAAATTTTGACCTTAACTCCAACTAGCCCGACCCAAAGAGAATAAAGAAAGGATGGGACTCAAAAATATTTACTGAAGCTGATTCACATAGGGTCGACGTACGACCAAATGATGCTCTCGTAATTAGTGCCCGAATTGGCCACAGAGAGGTCAGGAGTATTCTAGTGCACAATGGTAGCTCGACAGACATCCTTAATATGGCTGTTTATGATCAGCTTAGATTGGATCGAAAGGATTTGTAACCATTCCATACCCCACTTAAAGGATTTGGGGAGTCGAGGTTGGGTCTCTCGAAACAGTGAAGCTTTCCGTGAAGATCGAAGTTGCTCCTTACTAGAAAACAATGTTACTCGACTTTGTAGTGGTAGATCTGGACAACTGTCCTTATAATGCGTTACTAGGATGACCTTTCCTGAACAAAACAAAGGAAGTAACAACTATCTAGATCATTCGGTTTTAGATTTGGAATAACTCTTAGATCATTCAAGAACTTATGGTTTCAAACATCTTCTTTAGTAGTTTCACAAGCGGCAACATATTCGGTTTCCATGGTGGAGTCAGTAATGTAAGATTGCTTGATACTTCTTCACACAATGGCTCCACCACCTAGGGTGAATACTGATCCAGACGTGGATTTTATAGAATCTCTATCTTATTGAAAATCAGGATCTGTGTATCATAATGATATCAAATCCTGTCTGGAATACACTAGCACATAACTTCTCATTCTCCGAAGATACTTGAGAATAGTCTTGACAGCAACCTAGTGATCCAATCCTAGGTTGGACTGGTGTCTGTTGACTACTCCCACTGCATAGCAGATGTCCGGTCTCGTGACTAACATAACATACATAAGACTACCTACTACCGATGCATAAGGTACACGTCTCATATCCTCAACTTCTTGAGGTGTCTTATGACACTGTCCTTAGACAAATGATCTCTATGCCTAAAAGATAAATTACCTTTCTTGGAGTTCTACATCGAAAATCGTACAAGAATCTTATCGATATATGATGCTTGAAATAGTGCTATGAGTTTGTTCTTGCGATTCCTTATAAGGTGGATCCCTAGAACGTAACTCACCTCTCCCAAATCTTTCATTTAGAATTTTCTAGCTAGCCATCCATTTACATCAGACAACATTCCCACATTATTCCCAATGAGTAGGATATCATCTACGTACAGGACCAAGAAAACTACTTTCTTATCAATGATGCGCTTGTAGACATAAGGCTCATCGATATTTGGCTAGAAGCCATAGGTTTTGATCACATCATCAAACCTAATGTTCCAAGATCTAGATGCTTGCTTAAGTCTATAGATGGACCTTTGCAGCTTGCAAACCTTTTGCTCTTGGTCTGGAGACACGAATCCCTCTTATTGTATCATATAGATGCTCTCGTCAAGATTGCCATTTAAGAATGCAGTCTTGATGTTCATTTGTCAAATTTCATAATCGAAATAGACAGCAATAGATAAGAGAATCCTAATCGACTTAAACATGCCTACTAGCAAGAAGATCTCTTTATAATCGACCCCCTCTTTCTGGGTATAACCCTTAGCCACTAGCATTGCTTTGAAGGTCTCTACCTTTCCGTCTACTCCTCTCTTTCTCTTATAGATCCACTTTCACCCTATGGGTTTTACCCCATCCGGCAAGTCTACAAGATCCCATATTGAGTTAGAGTACATAAACTCCATCTCAAGATTCATGGCTTTAAGTCATTCCTCTTTATCATGATCTTCCATTGTATTCTTTAAATGTCAATGGATCATCCACACTATCAGTAGTGACAACACCTTATCCCTCACCTATACCTAAATGGTGTTCAAGTTGTCTCACAATCCTCTCACTACGTCTAGATGGTAGTGTATCCTGATTAGGAATCATCCGACTCTCAGATGTTTTTGGAT
This sequence comes from Dipteronia dyeriana, assembly GCA_032871835.1. Lineage (NCBI taxonomy): Eukaryota > Viridiplantae > Streptophyta > Magnoliopsida > Sapindales > Sapindaceae > Dipteronia > Dipteronia dyeriana. Next base: position 88,637,022 of record CM065300.1, on the reverse strand, counting down.
CAACAACTCTTGATGATGAAGCACTAATCTCACCAGGCTCCAACTCATTTAATACAATCTTAGAACAAGGTTTATGGTCACTAATATAATTGTCCTCAAGAAATGTTGTATTTGTTGAAACAAATACTTAGTTATCTTCGGGACTATAGAAGTGTCCACCTCTGGTTTCCTTGGAGTATCCTACAAACAAGCAAACAACAGACTTGAAGTCTAGCTTTCCACTTTTGTTCTTAAGCACATGTGTTGGACACCCCCATATGCGGAAATATCTCAAACTAGCTTTATAACCATTCAACAACTCTAGGGGAGTCTTAGGAAAAGATTTGGATGACACTATATTCAAAATCTATGTTGCCATTTGTAACGCATATCCCAGAAGGAATTTGTTAATGATGAGAAAATAATATAGATCTCACCATTTCCATCAAGGTTCTATTTCTTCTCTCTACTACACCATTTTACTGAGGTGTACTGGGAGCTGTGAGTTGGAAAACTATCCCATTCTCAACCATAAGGTCTTCAAACTCTTGGTCAAGGTACTCACCTCCACGTTATGATCGTAGTGACTTGATAGTCCTACCTAATTGATTCTCAAATTCAGCTCGAAATTCTTTGAACTTTTCAAATATTTCTGACTTTTGTTGCATTAGTTAGATGTATCAGTATCTTGAGTAGTCATCTATAAAGGTTACATAATACTCATAACCACCCCCAACTTTAACATTCATCAGTCCGTAGATGTCTATATGTATAAGCTCAAGCGGTTCTTTAGCTCTAAGCCCTTTTTCTAGTAAAACGTCTCTTAGTCATCTTACCTTAAAGACAAGATTCATAGACAAGTAAGGTACCAACCTTTAACTCATTTAAAGGTCCATTTTTACTAGTTTGTCTATTCTATCAAGATTTATATGACCAAGCCTTAGATGCCAAAGATACGTGTCATTATCTAGAGAAATTTTATGTCGTTTAGTTTTTGTTTTTTCAACCTTAAACATTTTGGTGTTGAGCAGTGTAGTATGTATTAACAGTCTTAACAGTCTTAACACATACAAATTGTTTTCATTAATTCCTGAACAAATATTCTGACCATTTTTTCCAATAATAACATACTTATTTTTAAAATAAACAGAATACGATTGTTATAACAATTTAGAAACGGAAATCAAATTCTGTGTAAACCCAAGAATATGAAAAACATTGTTCAATAATAAAAAACTATTATTATTACAAAATTGCAATCTTAGTGCTCCCACTGCATTGGCCGATATGAAATCCCCTAACCCCACACGCGTTGAGAAGGCTCCCTCCTCTAGCTACGTCTAAGAATCAATCCATTGTATAGAAGAACAAACATGGTTAGTGGCCCCCGAATCAACTATCCGGGGTGAAGAATCATCTTCCACTAAACAAGATTCAAGAACAAGTAAATCATATTTACCTTTCATCTTTTTCTTCTTGGCTACCTCCTCCAAGTACTGAGGACAGTTCCTCTTCCAGTGCCCGACCTTGTCACAATGGAAACATTTTCCTTTGCCTTGGTCGGTGGAGGCGCCATTCTTTTTGCTTTGGGCTTACCCTTCGCCTTCCCAGCAGACCTCTACCTCTTTTTATTATTTGAGGAGGAAGATGGTTTGACAACATTTTTCTCACCGGTCTTACCCTTGTTGTCCTTAATCAATTACTCAAAGGTAGCAAGCTCATTAAGAAACTGTGTAAGACTGAACTTTAACTTGTTCATCCTGTAGTCGCTCTTAAACTTATCGAAACTCTTTGGAAGAGTCGTTAGTATGATGCTCCCTTGACTGGGTTTGTCAATGTCCCTGCCATTGACTTCTGCCCTTTTAAAGTAAGACATCATGCACAGGACATGTTCCCAAACTGATGTACCTCTTTTCATGCAAGTGAGGATATCAGAACGAATAGCATCGTTTTGCTTTTGCTCGGAGGGCTGCTCGAATATAGCTTGCAATGACTCCATCATTTCGAAGGCTGAAGTCATTGTTTCGTGCTTTGTGACAAGTACGTTTGTCACTAAAGCCAATAGATATGTTTGAACCTTCTCATTAGATGAGACCCATCGCTCGTATGCCTCACGAACAGTTCGTATGGCATTGGTAGCAGACACTGGAGGACATTCTTCCGTAAGCACAAACTTGAGGTCTTTGGTGACCAATATTGCATTTATGTTAAGTTCCCACTTAGTGTAGTTATCACCAGTTAATTTGTCGTTTGCGAAAATTTGAAGTAATGCAAAAGAAATGATTGCTAAAACAAATAAAACATTCATTCAATCATTTATTTAAAATAAGTGTGAGTGCTTTGGCATAAATTTAAACAAGATGCATGAACATGTTTAACGAACTTGAACTACCCTAAAACTAGTTACTATACCAGCATACCACAAATAAGTACCGCCTTAGGGTCGGTCAAGTCTTTGCGTGTTGGACCGAGATATTCTCAATCAAATGATATTCTAGAATAACTCTTATTCCATATCATTCAATCATCGTTTATTCAGTAAGGTATTTAATTAACAAACTTAATCAAAACATTCATGAGTGTAACCCACCATTTTAGATCTCACGATCTTAACTAGAGAATTGCAGCCTTAGGGTCGGTCAATCCCGAAATACCCTCATAAATCCTATCCGTTAGGAAGTCAACCTTGGTATTGACCTTTGTGAGGACGAAAGCAAAGCCGTCTCGAGGCCCCACTCAGATCTCACGGTGTTGAACTAATGATGGAGACCGCGAGATATATATGTTATATATCCCTCTCTCACTCACTTTTTTAAAATTAGGGTTTTCTGTTGTCCATTAATATACCTAGACTCTACAGGATCAAACGGCTAACTTTAATCAAGTTATCTAGCGCATTAACTAGTTCATTATTAGAAACAAATTCTAATTAACGAATAAATTACTTATG